>CAMTDV010000005.1:28690059-31090059 GCA_947069175.1 Scalesia atractyloides
CACTTAGACAACTCTGGTACAAAGTGGCCCTTAAAAAAAAACTCGTGTGACCTGTACCCATTTTCTTTTTGTCAAAACCCATTCAAAATGACCTTTTCTTAAAACGATCGTACCCGAAACCGTTGCTACCCTTTACTTCACACCATTCAACCTGATGTTTTTCCGGGTATACTTTTTAGGTAATACCACAAATCAATACATTAAAAGGCATTTATGTTTTATTCACTTTTCAGATCTTTTAGTTAAAGCTTTCTTAAAATATCTAATCTTAATTCATTTGAGTAGTCATTGTTATGGGTATCTTTGTGTACTATATGAAACATATATAGGAAGCAAGCAATTTTGTTATGTAGTTATAATTATTTTAGTTGCAAATTAATCCTTACTTAGATTTAGGTATTTGAACTTGGAGCTTCTAGCTCTAAAATAAAGAAGTCAATATCCTTGTTTCTGTTTTTTATTTAAGTTTTATCTAAAGGTTAACATTTGATTACATAATTTTTAGTTCGTTATATACTGATGATTTTTTTTTCGTATTATGCTTTAAATCAGATGGCACATGTATGTTGTGCAGTTGATTGTTAAGGTTTATAAGATATTGGGTTGAAAATGGTAAACCAAACAAGTGTTCTTGTGCAATTGCAGAAGAGGCTAAATGGAAAGATGCTTTGAAAACTTATTGTTGTTTGTGGAACCAGAAAAAGGTCAAAAGTTAAATTAATATAGAAATTTTGTGAATTTACATATTATAAATTAGCAACCTTTCTATGCATCATGATGTCATACCTTATGTTTTTGGGGGGTTTTTCAAAAAAAATTTGGTTTTTTTACTTTTTAACCCAAAGCTTTTTCATCTTTTATAGTTTTTACTTCATTAAATATGTTTTTTACTTTTAACCCAAAACTTTCCATTATTTGAATTTTTACCACACAATTGTTTTACTTTCAGCTTAAATTGGCCTCATGTTTCATTATAAATTTTACAAGTTAACACGACGCAATGTGCGTGTGTAGTTCAACGTGTTTACTTTTCACTTTACATTTTCGTTCAAATTTTTACGAGTTAGCACAACGCAATATACATGTGTGGTTCAATGTTTTTATGTCTATTTTTCCTAGTTTGACAGGTTCGTCACAACGCACGGGTCATACATCGACTTAGTTATTATTCTCTATATTTTACATTTCAGTCTAATTTTTTCGCATTAACACGCCGCAACTTCAGTGTTTGTGGCCGTTAGCGGTGGTGTGATATTTGTGCTATTTGGCATGGTTCTACGCCCTCGCAGCAACACGGGGGAGCTTAATTCTAGTTTGTATATATTTTGAATTCATTTGTAGTTGAGATTTTTTTTTTGTTTATCTATGATATTATTGATACATCGGGTTTCATTTGTATATGGTCCTGGATACCCTTTTTTGTATGGGTTATTGGATTTTATCACGCTTAACTATTAGGTATTGGTTGTTGTCACTCCCAACTATCATTTTGGCTCCCGTCACTCCAAACTTAACATTTTGCATGTTCTGTCACTCGGGTTGAGTGGTTTTTAGCTCCCCTTTTGTCTTTTAGGAGCAAAGGCACCTGTAGTCATTCGTAATTCATAAAGTGTTAGCCTAATATCACCAATAACACAAGTCAAACACTACGAAATGTTCACCTGCGGGGTGACACAACACACGAAGTGTTAAGTTGGGGGTGGTGGAAGTCAAAGTGATAGCTGAGAGTGGCAGCGGCCAATACCCAATAGTTGAGAGTGACAAAATCCAATAACCATTTTTGTATTATCTTCGAGAACAAATGTTATCATAGACTTTTAGACTTTGGAGACTAAAATGAAAATTCATTTTCAAGAACTAAAATGGCGTGATAATTAGAGACGGACTCTCAGTCTCAGAAACATCTTATTAAGGACTGAATCGATAAGGAATTGTGAACTTAATGAAATGTATTAAAAACAAAATACACATAACTTAAACAACTGATTTTCAGTCCCTAAAGATATGCTTCGGAGACTGAAATTCATAGCATTCGAGACTAATTTGAAGTCACCAAAGACATGTATAGTGGACTGAAATTAGGTTGTAACGGGGGACAAATTGAGGACTGAATTTTTATGTATCAAAGACTAACCGTTAGGTCCCTATTGGTGTCATGCAATCGAGACTGATTTTGATCAGTTACTAAAACCACTATTTAGTACTAGGTATTTTGGGACTGGACGGAGACTGGCAAATCAGTCCATGATAAATATTAGAGAAAGATTTTATGTAATACTCATTTTTTTTGTAGTGGATGTTACCCATCCTTCACAATGGCAGTTGCGGGTCGGATTTGATCGGAACAAGATTTTAATGATTTATATTGATCTTGGCTCATTCCATGAGAGTCAAAGCTCCTCATTATCATGCATCACCATTTTTACGAATCACATTCCTTACCGGCAAATGAAGACATCTTTTGTGTTCCTTTGTCGTGTCCAAAAACCGAGTTAGTTTTGTTTCATTTAATCCCCATATTTTCTAAAAAGATTTTTTTTCACTTGGTAAATACGGTTCCCAAATCAACGATCATTGCTTTTGATGCCAAACCCTTAGACACATACGTGATCGTCGTTAGGATTACCACCCATCCTTCATCGGATAGGGTATGAATGTAAAATTGGAATATAGTTATTATTACTTTTTACAGATATATTTTAGTAAGATGATTTGCAAAGCCATGTAACATACTACAATTAGCATAGGTTTAAAAATGATTTTACTAAAAAATATAATTTCTACTGATTCACAAATTGAATTCTCGCATCGCTTTTTCCCCATCTAAGTGCTGACACTAACACTGAAAGTTTCTCTATCAGAATCAATAACACGTTTTGAAGATTGAATTTCAACAACAAGACATTTGTGTGGTTGGTTAGAGCCTAGGAGATTTTATCAGAACAAGATTTTAATGATTTATGTTTATATCTTTTCATGTAATTTAAAAAAAAGTTTAGTTTATCGTTCTTTTAATTTAATGTTCTTTATTCATTTTGAGTTGCTCTCATTAACAAATAACATAAATTAATTATTGAGTTTACGTAGTCAGTTGCTTAAATAAATTGTAATAAATAAAAAAACATAAAACTCATATCATTAATAACTTAAAAGAAAATAACATAAATAAATACATATGTAATAAAGGAGAAGATCAAATAGAAAGTATGTTTTGGGTAGGAAGGATAGGAAGTATTCTTAGCCGTTCATCTGAAAAAGTAGAAATACAAGTGAGAAGGGTATTTTAGTCAATCTTCTTTTATCTATTCTTTCTATTTCCCTCCTCTACATCTTCAAAACCCAGATGTTCAAAGCCCACCATCTTCAACATTTCATTCCTTTTCTCTCTCTAAAATTACTATATCACGGTGCAATATTTTTTCATCAATGAATGGTTCGAACACTCAATCAACGTGTTCTTCGATTTCTTCGAAGTAAACCCAGTTATGTTTCTATAATTTCACATTTTTTTCAATTTAATATGATGCGATGAAACATGAGATTTCTGTTAAAACAGGTACTCCTCTTCTCAAATTTCTCAAACAATTTTGAATTCAAATTGAAGATTTCTCTGATTCTACTCTTTCTCTTGACGTATTCATGCGTTTGGGCAACATCATTAGTTCCAATTTCATAGAGGAATCATTAATAAAAAGTTGTACACTAGGTATTTGATAAAATGTCTCAAAGAAAAATTGCAAAATACCTTTCAGTTTACACTTTCATTTAAAATTGTGTTTTACAAAAGAATGAAAAAACACATTTTTTTTTGTTTTTTGGTACATTGCATTTTACAAAATAATGTAAAAACACATGTTTTTATCCATTGTGTTTTACAAAAGAATGAAAAAATACACTTTTTGGGTGTTTTTTGTCCATTGCGTTTTACATAATAATGAAAACTATTTTTTTATCCATTGCGTTTTACAAAAGAATGAAAAATGGTGTTTTTTATCCATTGCGTTTTATAAAATAATGAAAAACACAATTTTTCATCCATTGCGTTTTACAAAAGAATGAAAAAACACACTTTTTGAGTGTTTTTTGTCCATTGCGTTTTACAAAATAATGAAAAAAACAAAAAAAAAAACATTTTTCTTTGTGATTTTAGTCCATTGCGTTTTAGAAAGTACACTTTCTTTTATAATTTTTGTCAATTGCGTTTTAAAAATAAACATTTTTTTGTGTTTTAATTCATTGCTTTTTAGATAAAAAAACATTGTCTTTTATGTTTTTTGTCCATTGCCTTTTAGAAATAAACATTTTCTTATGTTTTTTAGTCCATTGTGTTTTATGATGCTTTTTTGAACTTGAAATGAAATGATAATAATGTTGGAAATTAAGTGTGTTTGAATAGATGTCCCAAAATGGTAAACCACTTGTCCTACATTGGTGTGGAGACAAAGTATAAAGTTATTTATAAAGTGAAACCTTTGCCTAACCAACATAACTTTATGGCATGTTTTACCATAAGTCCTACACGCGGGTGCACAGGGGGGATGCAAATTGGAACCGGGAATTTAGTCGAACTCGTGTGCATCCGCGCGTCCTGCGGACACGAATGCCATTCCGAAAACCTGGGCTCGAGTGTTGCTGGTTTTTATAGTTCACTGCGTTTTTTTTATTGTCAGGTCAGCGAGGTTCACTGCTTTTGCGTTTGCGTTTTACAACTGCAGGTCAGCGTTGCGTTTTTTTAACTGCAGAAATCTTTCAATTAAAGCTTTCTTGGAATTCTAATTTGAGGAGATGAAGACTAATGCAAGATCATCTACAAATATTTATCATGTTTATCTTTAATTATTTAGTATAAGTAAGGCATCTAGGATTTCTTGTTTAGTTAGTTTTTGGTTGAATTTATAATAAAAGGACATTGTTCTTGAACCCTTTGGGTTTTTTATCATCTTTGATTAATCAATTGCTTCTTGAGCCATTTGAATGCTTCCGAAACTGCATCAATTGGTATCAGAGCTTTGGTTTTCAAATGGCTCTGAATGAAAGAAGATGCTTGCTCGATCGTAGATTCGCCGACAGAGGCAACGACAGAAGTATGTTCGTTTCACGTGCTCGTGGAAAAGATCGACACCCTGTTCGTCGAACCGCCGACCGAGGCAACGCAGAGTTGATTCTAACCTACGGGATCTTAAGATCATGCGACTCCGGCAACGAGTCGAGATCTCGAGTTACAAAACAAGATCATACGACTCAAGCAAAGGATCCGGGATCTTGAGGACTTGTCATCGTGGAAGGAAACAGAACCGAAAAAACCCGTCATGGCCGAGTTATCCGGGGATGAGGAGCATCCTACCAATGGCGACACTATCTATGATTCCCCTCCCGTGTATGATGAATACGGAGACGAGGAATGGTACTCTTGGGTTACCGGTGGTGATCGGAACTTAACCGGTGTTACGGTTGAAAACGGAGGTGATGTGATAGCTTCCGGTGGTTCTATGGTGGTGATAGGTGGTTCGATGGCTTTTGGCGGGTCTCAATCACAATTAAAGGTAAACACTTCTTTCGTGCCGGAAATAAAGGGTTATCAAAAGGAAGATAATTTGGTCAAACTCTTGATTTAGCGGAAGTTCACAAGGTAAGTGAAATTTCGATTAAAAAGAAAATATGGGTTTTAATTATTGGGATCAAGTTTGCGGTTATGATGTCAGCATGGTTTCCATGCATGAAATGTTCACATGTGGGTCATCGAAACCTAATGGAAAGTCAATTGACATACATGAAAAAATAATTAGCTTAAAATTCTCATTCACAATTAATGCATTGTTGGAGGTGGAGCATGCTAATACTAAAAAGGATCTAGAGCCTAGAAATGTGGGTAAATGAGCTTCTCACATTGTGGTGGAGAAGATGTATACATGTGCTACAAGCAACGTTTTGAAAACCGGACCGGGCCGGCCGGTCCGGCCGGTTTGATCGGAGACCGGTGGTGCCGGCGGTCTGGTCATGCCCTCTTAATCGGTTTGTGCAGTAACTGTACGTGGTTTGCTAATCTATGAAATTTATTACTAGAAACTGTACGTGGTTTACTAATCTATGGATGTCTAGTTGGGGTTGACATATCGGGTCAACTCGATAGTGAATTGGAGGCGGTTCAAGTTCTCATTCGACCCCGGTGGCACGGGTCCTGTGTCAAGCGAGATGATCCGTGAAGTTAAGTCGTATAGGCAGGTCGTGACGATAATAAAACCAAGAAAAAGGTTGATGTTCCTTTTGATCCCGGTGGATTTGATCCAAAGACAAAACTCGAGGACGAGTTTTTTTCGAAGATGGGGAGTATGATGTAGGATATCTACAAGTTAAAATAGAAGATTATCTTTTAAATTAAGAAGATCAAGTTTATCTTTAATTTATTATTTGATTTATATTTACCATGTTTATCTTTAATTATTTAGTATAAGTAGGGCATCTAGGGTTTCTTGTTTAGTTAGTTTTTGGTTAATTTATAATAAAAGAACATTGTTCTTGAACCCTTTGGGTTGTTTATCGTCTTTGATTAATCAATTGCTTCCTGAGCCATTTGAATGCTTCCGAAACTGCATCAAAGACATTTTGTAAAAATAAATTCAAAGCTTGCTTGGTATTGTAACCGTATGTAGGCTAATAGATATGCTAGAATCAGAAAAATACACAAGTTAAATTTTTTTTGATCGACAGAAGATTCTACGATTATAGAATTGGGCCAAAAAAGCTGTAAAACCCAAACAAGAGTACAACAAAAGGAAAGAAACAAACAAAAACAAAAACAAAAGGCTACATAATAAAGTCTCTTATATTAAAATCACACAATCTACTCCAATCCAAATTCTTCAAACTAGATCTTCCTTTTAGCCACAAAAACGAGCTCGCTTTTATATCTTCTACCATTTTATAAGTTGAGTATCTATAGTTTTCAAACTCAATAGCGTTCCTCGCCTTTCATATATGCCACATCGTCGTCATCATCACCATCACACTAATAACTTTCTTCCATTCTTTATCCCTGCATGAACTTACACACATGTCTACAGGCAATTTAATCCAAAGCATTATGGCCCACCAAACTTCCTTTGAAACCCACAATTAATAATAGCATGCTCAACAGATTCTTCGGTTGCTTCACATCTGCTGCACAAAACGCTTTGGCATGCAACTCCTCTTTTCCTCAATTCAACTTTTGCTGCTATCTTGTGTAAAACTGCTCGCCAAACAAAAAAAAAATAATCTTCCGAGGGACCCAATGGTTCCATCCATCCCACGCCTCGTCGTTACTCCCCACAACTTCTTTAGATATTAATTCCTTAACTGCTGCGACTGAGAAATCTGGACCGATTTGCCCTTTCCATTTAAAATGATACTTTTTATTCTTAAACTGCCTTTAACACTTGTCTACACCACATGCACGATTTTGTGAGCATTTACTTACTTGCTTCCAATATATATATATATATATATATATATATACACATAAATATAGGATAAGGATCCGTTAGGAACCACCCTTTATTTTGAGAACCGCGAGAACCAGTGTGAACACAAACAGTAATACCTTAAAAAAAATCTAAAAAACACCATTTTTTTAACATTTTTTATGAAAAATTCGCTATATTTCGTCAACAATAATAAAAATTTTCAAAAATAAAAATAAAAATTGAGTAACAGTTATCCATGCACATGTGTATTTTTATCATTTATTTGACAAATTCCGTAATACATTACAAACATTCGACAATTGTACTTTCATTTACACTACCATGTGTAATACACTAATTTTTACGTTACCAATATTAGAAGTGCACATGTGCATCTATATGTATCAACATGTAATAAGGTGTTTTGGTACACTACTTTGAATACACTTTCTCTTTCATCTATCATTCCATCCATAATACACTACCATGCACATGTGCATATGCATCATTTCTTCGTCAAATTCCGTAATACGTTACAAATATTAGACAATTGTACTTTCATTTACACTACCATGTATAATACACTACTTTTTACGTTACAAATATTAGAAATGCACATGTGCATCTATATGTATCAACATGAAATAAGGTGTTTTGGTACACTACTTTGAATGCACTTTCTCTTTCATCTATCATACCATCCATAATACACTTCCATTACTTCCTACCATTCAAAATACAATACCATAATACAATACCAATACTAATATTTTCACTTTATTACATGTATATCAACACCATTTATACCATCCAATCAACATATTACATCATAAAGTGACAACTTTAATCAAACCATCAACCACTAGATATAACTAACCAAAAAACATGTATCTGGGTCTACTTCATCATTTAAAATCACAAACTTTTTTTTTTTACCAAAACACGTTATATAATGGTTATACATAATGATGCACATGTGCATTTTGAATATTGGTAATGTAAAAAATAGTGTATTAGGGATGGTATTGTAAATTAAAGTGCAATTGTCTACTACAGATAATGTATTACGGAATTTGTCGAATTTATGATACGTATGCACATATGCATGGATAACTGTTACTCGAAAACCAAAGTTTTATTTTTGGAAACGAAATATAGCGATTTTTATATAAAAAAAATTGAGTGCTTTTTTGATTTTTTTAGATTTTATTTTGCAATAAAGGTGGTTCTCGCATGAACCTTACCCTATATATATATACACACACACACTAGCCGTTTACCCGTGCGATACGGCGGGAACGATAATTTACAACACGGTTTGTTATTTTATCAATTCTTTTGTTATTACTATTATACACATTACATAAAGAAACCATAATGTACTCTCAATCTCACGTTGATAGTGCACTTGACACATCAGGTTGCTAAGTATTCAAACTCAACTATGTACTCTGACCATGTTGTCCCGTGTGACCAAGTCGGCTTCACCACAGCAAGTGGATCACCCTTGTCTGGATCATAAATGTCCAAAACTGGCTCTTCGTGTGTATCTTTATCCTAATAAAACAGAATCAAGACATTAATTACTTTAATCAATTATAATGTGTAAGGAATGATTAACAATTTGATTTTATGTTTGTAACACATTATGAATTGGTTTGCGCAATACATATTCTAAGTTTATGGGAGGATATGGGGAGCCTCACTATAGCTATGGTTCAGGTCTATACACTACACATACAAAATAGAAACAAGAGCAGATTTTTGGACAATTTTCGGTATATTTCTCAAACTAGATCAGCGATTTCAAAGGGTATACTGTAAACCATATACTACTATTTATAATAATCAAAATAATACACATGTTAAATAAAATAGTGTCCACCACTTGCTGATTTTCAAACCCAATCCAACGTTCATTTGTTCCCCGTGTCCACACAATCCCACAAAACTCGGCCAACCTAGACCAGGTTCTTACCCATGACCCATTAGCAGCTCAATGACCCATTTAACCCCCATACCCAATAAGATTAACCCTGCAGTTGCTCCTCGCATTGCTTTACACCACCAGGTGCTTCCTTATTTCACAAGCCCATCCTCTTGCATCCAACATAATAATAAAAATTACTGTTAGCAAAATAGTATAATGTTTTGAATAAAGAGACTAAGTAGGTTGGGTGAATTAACAGTATATTTTAGAACTTTTTTGACCAATTTCCTTTTTAGTAAACAAGCCAAACGGTTTAACAAACTTTTTGACCAATTTCCTTTTTAGTCCAGTTTAGTTTTACACATTAAAGATATAACAAAGGCAACTGCTTTAATGAACAACATAACAACAGCCTACAATAGCAATCGTGTATCTTTTAGGCTTAACTTGCAAGAATCATATGCCTTTAAGACCTAATAACTTGCTGAAGCTTATAAAAAATTATGTTCTTATCGTATATTTTTACTCGATTATTGACTAAAATAATCAACAATAACAACGTAGTTTCACCATTGCCAATATTATGACTGCCTTAATAACATATATTGGGTGACATAATGTAGATAACTATATAAGAATGTAATTAACATCATACCCTTGACCATATGTGAAGTCCACAAAGCCTCCCATTTTTTTGACTTTGCATATTTCAAGAGGTTGCTTTCTTTGCATATTTCAAGAGGTTGCTTTCTTGGCAGATGCGGCTGCCTTCTTCTGCAGCGCCTTCTTTTTGCTCGCATCAGCTAGACACCACACCATCTGAAACAAAACAAACAACATGTGCTGACAGTTAGAGTTTCAAAGAACAATAAACAAATATATCTTTCCTTAGCTATGGTTTCATTGTACATGTCACTCCAATGCCCACCAAGCTTTAAGTTTGCAAAAGAAATATATTCTGGTTTTGCAACTTTGATGGGTTTCATACAAAATAATACATACAAAGCCAAACTTGAACCAGCAGTTCACTGAACATACGGTTACCAAAGCTGCTAATCAGAACAAAAAACCTGAAACAACCACACAAGTGAAAGGAATTCATAAACCAACTACATGATACTCATACACATACAAAGGCAATTTAGTAGCGAACCTTAAGCGAGTTTTTAATATCCACCGTACCTTGTACCCATCCTCGACTTATATTTTAAATATATTTCCTACCTAACATAGATTAACCCTAATTAGCAGTTTAGTAGCGAACCTTAAGCGAGTATCCTAAGCATACTACAGCTGAAGCCTCAATATCTTTCTCTGCAGCTACCATACAACTGACTCTGCAACGGATCAAATAACATCGTTTAGTGACAGTTTTAATGCAACTCATGATTAATAATAGTTTTAACATCTAATTGTTACCTTGAACCTAATGACTTTCCAGCCAAGATCCAGGGATGTTCGGGATACTTAGCAGCAACCTTTCGTACAATAGCGGAGTGAATGTCTGCAAGAAACCTAAATCAGAAAGGTTGAAAATACAATTTGAAATCGGTAAATATAATAAACCTGTCACTTACGTAGATTCTGGCCATCCTCGTTCATAATGCTTTTTTCTAATGTTTTCTTTGCTTTTTAGGAGAAGATGACTGCTTCTCTCCATAGGGCATACAAGACACATGTTATTGGCGGAAGCCCGCCATATTTAACATATAAAGTTTTTTTTATATGTTAAATATGGCAGGCTGTCACCAATAACCTGTATCTTGTATGCCCTAAAAGAAAAACACCTATGTTCCCCTAAAATACAAAGAAAACATTAGGTCACTCAAACGCGCCACCACATATGACATCCACAACCCCCGAAAACATAGTCAACAGTTTATTTTTTTCATCAATACTATATTATGAAGTATTTAATATAGTAATTCAAAGAATCGTTGTGGCATGTGGAACCAACAAAAAGTCTATTAGTTTTGCAATAACCTCTTCCTGCGTGCACAAATTTTAAAAGAAAAAAAAAGAAATTGATATGATGGTTCCAATAAATTAGTTATAATAAACAGGTGCGCTTTTTGAAAATAGTTGAATAGTTATGTGATCTCCACATACATTATCCCTTTATAAACATCTGTATTGTAGATTGATTTCGATACACCACCTGCTCATTTGCTTATCAAAACATCTGGAAGACTCAGACATGTAATTGAGAGATCAACACAGCTACGAACCGAGTAAAGCCATGGCTGCAAACACACGGTTGCAGAGTGAGAACTATGCAACCTGGTGTCACACCCCGACTCGCAGCGGAAAAAAATACGGGATGCAACAGATACTTCTGGTACAAGCACTTTGTTTATAAAGACACTACATTTTATTACTTACAAAATGTTGATTACATACTACATGTATGTTACAACTGCGTGTTCCCATGAACCATATAAGTATTCTAAGCTGCATGCGTCTATATCAGGATTCACCTATAAACACGTGTTGAACTACATACACGGATCACCCCGGTCTCAAGTTACCTGAAATACATGTTAGTTTTAAAAAGGGTCAGCTAAACGCTGCTGGTGAGTTCCACTGGTTTAGTTGTCGTGGAACAATGTGTGTTAACAAGTTTAATTGCACTGGTCATAGTCACAGTTCATCGATGGAATTTCACGCGCGTACAAGTGAAACGTTGACTGTTTTAACCCGGGCCGTGTCACACATACACTCCCGGTCCACCAACTGCGTCACGTGCAGTACAACGCCCCCGTGTAGTTATGCCTAACAACATAACCAAATGAGGACAAGTGCAGTTGACTTATGGCCGGCATCGCACCATCCGGCCTCAACTGGGTTTCTCAGACCAATAGTACTATCCACTGCCCACGGCTTATATTAATCACTCGCAATGGGGGTATTCGTGAGTTAGGTAATTCACATCGTCCCAAGTTGGTGCAATTAACACAGTTTTATAGCATGCAAATCATCCCAGAAACAATAACACAATTTAAAAATGGTGGAGTGAAACTCACTCCCAAGTTGGTGAAATTAACACCGTTTGTAACATGCAAGTCCCAAGAAATCAGTAAAACAATTTAAAAGCGGGGATGTGAAACTCACAGGATAGTAGCATCACAGGTAGCAATAGGAGCATATGTAAGCTTGTTCGGCTTTAACAGCAATCATGCAAGTAATTACTAATATCAATCGCTAGGTCGGTAACGCCTATAACTTGGGTCCAAGTGGGTATTTTCAGTCCATGTTGTACATATGGTATCCTGGTGCAGTGATGGATGTTAGGGTATGATTAGTTTCACGTTTGGCTCCCGGGCACCGGTTCGCGTGCCAGCCAAAGTTGGTTGTTTGACACGTTCGGATAATGGTACGGGAATACCAATAGTGCCAACGTGTTGTGATTTAAGAAAGATTAACTTTTCATTAAGAGAGTTTGGGTGTTTGGAGAGTTAAGGTTGCCCAAATTTGAGTTTCCATTCTCGCCGTCAATGATTCTTCCGAACGGTGGTGGAACACACCCAGAGTGTTCCGCTTACCCTGGAACCTCCCAAAATACTCCCGGTGTTCCAATTAAAGTCAAAATAGGTTTTGGTCCGTTCCCAGTTTCGGCAGATTCGTTGTCCGGTAAACTGCCGAATTTAGTTAAAATAAGCGTTTTAAAAGTCGAAAATCCCATTTAATCTACATATTTCTTAAAATTTTGGAAAGTTTTGTGAAAGTCACTAAAAATATATAGATTCAAGGAAAATATTTTGGGAATTTATAAAGCTATTTAACTTCTCAAATAAATCATTTATAAAACAATATTCCACCGAATAATTCACTTTTCTTATCATTCAAGGTCAAAAAATTCCAAAAATATTCTTGGAACCTCCTTATATGTCCAGAAACTCCCTGTAAAAAATTGGGATTTTTCCGATTTCGTTTCAGTGCGTTTCCGGCTACCGAAAACTCATAAAAACGCGGATTTTTTAATCCAAATCAAAACTCAACCAATAGACTCAGAAACTTTCCAAAACCTTTTCCATATGTTCCTTAGTTTTCATGTAAACTTTGGTGATTTATTGACTTCGTTTGATATTTTTTCTTAATTTCATTTGGTAAAACAGTAAAAAATTCACCAAAACTCGTAGAAAATTCCAAACCTTCTAAAATCTTACGTCGAACTTTCCGTCAATATCCTACATCACCACACCAAATTTCAGCTCAATTCAATATCCAAGGACAAAGTTATAGTCCAAACAATATTCTGCCTATTCTAGATTCGAGTTTCGGGTGATATACCTAGAGATTCCTTCGATTCAGAGCATTTTTCTTTAGTCCAGAAGTGTGTGTGAGCCATATTCAGTACCTATATACCAAGAACAATCCAACCATGCCAAAACCCATGTCAATCAAGCCTTGTTTCATAGTTTTTTGGTTAATTGATTTGTTATGCGATTTTGGTCGATTAGGGGTTGATTAGGGTATCAAAAGCAGAATTTTTGTGGTCTTGGCTACCATATAACACCAGGTAATTCACATGGTGTTCTTATTAAGCCAAGAAACTTGTTTAAACATTCCAAAATCATAGATTCAAAAGGGTTTTTTGGTTATAAATCGCGTTTAATCAATAAAAACGCATCAAAACCACTTAGAACTTGTAAAGTTACCTTGATTTAGTCAAGATTTAGGCATGATCAGCTGATCTTTAGGTGGTTATGGCAGATTTTTGGGGAGGAACGAAAGGAATTAAGGAAAAAAAAAAGAAAAAAAATAATATATAAGGGGGGGGGGGCATAGGTGGGGTGCCCCTACCCACCCGCGCTTTGTCGTGCTTCGTCTTTTTGTGTTAAAAGATGATTTTTATCTTTGGTGGCGCGTTTAGGTTCGTTTTTGGGTCTCAGACGCGTACCCGATTTGCGAAACGGACTCCGTTTTTCGCGTTCTTAGTGTCAAAAGACTCGGTTTTAAAGATCGAGCATAACCGTCTCGAAATGCGAACGCGGTTACATTTTGATCATAACGGCCTCGTATTATGGTAGTTTAAATGTTTTTAGGCTTGATTGACCGTTCCTTGCATATTTGGTTTGTCTTTCAGTGCTCCTAACGCAAAGGCGTTTCCCTAACCGGGACTGCCTCGTTTTGCATGCCCGAGCACCGATTTGTTTCTAATCTTATATCATAGTCTATGGCACATAACCAAGATGTTTCGTGAACTCAGAATTATAAATAGCCCCACCAATTAACAATCATTGTCAAATGTGTAATGCGCTGTTAAATGAAAAGCTCCCGTTTAACACGTTGTTACAAGCTAAGGACACCAACCTCACACTGTTGGCCCTTAATAGTGTCACGTTAACCATGACGTGCTCTCGGATTCCTCTGAGACATAACAGATATCGTTTAGCATAGCACACAAGTCATGCCTGTTTACTAATACATATTCCCAGAGTTGTCAATCCATTCATGACTTTATCTTGCCATGTAGGTGACGCATAGCGTCAATGTAATTTTTTGGTAATTACTTGGCATATACTCCTATTATAGTGGTGTAACATTTTCTAGAATTCGTATCATCACACATAATCACAACAATATCATGATATACATGTCACGTCCGGTTACCACGGACTTGTACCAATCAAAGTTTACCGGGATTTTTCATAATTGTCACACCTGGATATTGCCCCGCCAAGATGCTACTCGGATATTCTATGTACCCTCAAAATACAATCATCATCACAGTCTATTGTGTTATGTAACCTCACTTTAAAGCATGATGTACAAGTGTAATTTGCCACTGTACTTGAACAACCTTTAAAACATGATGTACAAGTGCTTTAAGCACAAGAAACACATATCTAACCTCACTTTCCAATAATACCCTTATTAACTCAAACAAAAACACATAGACAATGCTGGATCACTGGATCTAGGGTTTCACTCTTATCCGCCTCTCCTCTCCTCTCATGCAACCATCATAGCGTTTAAAGCTCAGCTTATGCATCACAACTTCAACACTTTCATTTCAGATAGATTAAGAACACAGGCTCAGCTTATGCATCATAGCCTCAACACATCATAGCCTCAACACTTTTCAGTTCAGTCATATTAAGAACACAGGCTCAGCTTATGCATCGTGGCCTCAGCGCATCATAGCCTCAAGACTTTCAGTTCAGACAGATTAAGAACACAGGCTCAGCTTATGCATCATGGCCTCGATGCATCATAGCCTCAAAACTTTCAGTCCAGACAGATTAAGAACACATGCTCAGCTTATGCATCATATCCTCAACACAGGCTCAATTTAAGGTTTTCATGTGCCCTTATGCAACCAAACTTTCTGCAAAAATTGAACTTTAATCAGTAAACTACATAGCTATAGCAATGGTATAAGATACGGAATCGAATCTCAAGGCGTTTTACCTTTGCCTTACAAGGCAAACGCCTTGAGGCGAACCTAGATGTAAAAAACAAACAGGTATACCCCTGAAATGCACTTGATGTGCAGCTTTTTGCGTGTCAGCCCTATGAGGGGCACATACAAACTAGCCCCTTGAGGCACCGACTCAGACAGGTTTTTGGGCACCTCGTTTCGAGGCTCGCCTCAAGGACCACACCTCAACCGTTTTTTTAAACCATGGCCATAGCATAATATCTCATTTCAAAGCAGCTTTACATCTTTCGGTCAAGTCCAAGATTTCATATATTTTTTTTACTTTTGTTTTCTTTTAATCATCAAAAAATAATTTAGGGTTCTTAAAGCTTCTTCACATTTGAGGGCTGGCTGATCAAACATGACACGAGCCCGAAATTTTACAAAAACTCAAAATTTTGTATTCCACATGAACTCAAACACTAACTTCCGCATACTAATAAAGCAATAACATCAAGACACCTAACTTCCGCACACTAATAACACACTCAGATCTAGACAAGAACACATACCTGTCCATCAGATTCACAAGTACAGGCCAACAACTCATTCCTGTTCATCTTCAACTGCATTCACATTTCCAGAAAACAAAAACCCTAATCAATACAAAAATATATACTCTCTCCATAAATCCATTCATAGAACAATTAAAAAAACACAAAACCAACACATAAATGAAAGTATTATAACTCTCCGTAGATCCATTCACAAAACATTAAAAAGACTAAAAACTAACACAGATCTGAGTTGGAACACATTACCTAAAGAACATTTGAGCGAATCCTAAAAAGGACGAAGCCGCAATGTTCTGTTCATCATTCTTCAACTGTATTCATCTTTCCAGAAAACAAAAACCCTAAAAAATATATACTCTCCCCGTAGATCCATTCACAAAACATTAAAAAAAACACAAAACCAACATAGATTTGCCGTCGTATAGAGAGAAACCCTAGATCTAACTCTGATCGCCAGAGAGAGAGCAGATGGTGAGGAGACGCGGAAAGAGTGAAACCCCATCCTCTTCCACCAACAACCACGGATCTGGCTCCTCTTCCATAGACAACCACGGATCTGCCGTCGGATAGAGAGAAACCCTAGATCCAGCTTTGCTTGCCAGAGAGAGAGTGTGTGAGCATATGGAGAGGAGAGGCGATAAGAATGAAACCCTAGATCCAGTGATCCAGCTTGTCCGTGTGTTTTTGTTTGTCTTAATAAGGGTATTATTGGAAAGTGAGGTTAGAATTGTGTTAGTTGTGCTTAAAAGAGTTGTACATCATGCTTTAAAGGTGTTTTAAGGGAAGTGGCAAATTACCTTAAGTCGTCCTTTCTATATGCTTATTATATATAGTATAGATAGTATATATATATAGGGTGGGGTTCTAGAGTGAACACTAGTGTATTTGTGAACTGTGTGAACAAATCCTAGTCATTGATTTACACATGTGTATGAGTAGGATTTCATCATCAAATCATACATATACACTGGTGTATTTCATCATCAAATCATGGCCGTTGATTTACACACGTGTATGGCCAGGATTAGTCGCTCAGTTCGCAAATACACTAATGTTCACTCTTGAACTTAATCATATATATATATATATATATGAGAAGGATCCGTTAGGAACCATTCTTTATTGCGAGAACCGTGAGAACCAATGTGAACGCAACCAAAAACAACGAAAAAATCTAAAAACCACACAATTTGTTTTTTAATATTTTTAATAAAAAATCGTTGTATTTGTCATTAAAATTTTTTCGAGTAACAATTATCGATGCACATGTGCATATGTATCATTTCTTTGACAAAATCCGTAATACATTACCAATATTAGACAATTGCACTTTCATTTACAGTACCATCCGTCATACACTACTTTTTACATTACCAATATTAGAAATGCACATGTGCATCTATATGTATGAACATGATATAACGTGTTTTTGTACACTACTTTGAATACACTTTCCCTTTCATATATCATACCATCCATAATACAATAGCATTACCTCCTACCATCCATAATACAATACCATTACCAATATGTATGATATTTTCACTTTATGCACATGTACATCAACACCCTTCATACCATCCAAACAACATATTGCATCATAAAGTGACAAATATAACCAAACCATCAACCACTAGTTATAACTAAGCAAAAAACATGTATATGGGCCTACTTCACCATTTAAAATCACAAACTTTTTGTAACAAAACACGTTATAACATGGTTATACATAATGATGCACATGTGCCTTTTTAATATTGGTAATGTAAAAAGTAGTGTATTACGGATGGTGTTGTAAATGAAAGTGCAATTGTCTACTACTAGTAATGTATTACGGAATTTGTCAAAGAAATGATATATATGCACATGTGCATTGATAATTGTTACTCGAAAAAAATTTAGTGAGGAAATATAGCGATTTAAAAAAAAAAACATTAAAAAAAATTTGTGTATTTTTTTTTATATTTTTAGGTATTTTTTTTGTTCACATTGGCTCTCACGGTTCTCGCAATAAAGGTGGTTCTCGCATGAACCCTAGCCTATATATATGTATATCTATATATATATAGTCAAAGTGTAAAATACAATACCACTTAACGTACAATACGTACGAGATGAAATTATAACATGCGTAATTAGTTATATAAAATGCGTGATTAGGTTTTTATCCCATACGTGAATTCTGATTTTGTACATGCTGATTAGGTTTTAACTGTTGATTTATCATTTTCTCAAGCTTTTCACTTGACACATCAAATTTTTAAAGTTAAATTCTTTGTTTTCAAAGGTTGATTTTAGATTACCAAGTTCAACAGTTAATTTTTCTAAAAAATCTTTGAAGTGGAGATGCCTACATTTTTCTTGACTCAAATCATTTTGCAACTGTCGGATATCATGCTTTTGTGCCTCCACCATATTTTTATATCCATTAATTTTTTTTAATCTGATATAGATCAGATTTGGATAATTGCAGTTGCATAGTGAGTGAGTCAGCCTGCTCTTTGTAACCACTAACTTTCTCCCTACAAGCATCAGTACAACAAATATTATCTATACATACCTTAGTAGTGGAGAGAGTAAAGTCATTCATCTGAGCCATGAGTGCATGATACATGTTATCCTTAGTGAGGTTCACGTCAGCCATCTGATTTGACCAATCAAATCCTCCTCCCTCCTGAGCCACTAACGCGTTGTTAGGATTTGCAACAGAGGAGTTTTGGTTTATAGCAGGTGCACTCGAAGTTGAACTGTTAGTAGGATGAGAGACAGTCACATTTGATGCAGAGGCAACATTAGGTGTTGGTCTTGATGCTGAGCTAACAGTAACCGTTACATTAGAGTCCGATCTCTCTCTTTTTGGTTGTCGGCATTCACGAGCAAAATGGCCTAGTTCATGACAATTGTAACATCTAAGTTTAGATTTGTTCCATCCCAGTTCTTTGTTTGCCGCTTCCCAACTGTTTCTGCCAGTTCTCTTCACAAAGTTCTTGGCACGAAATACAGCCATAGCCAACTGATGTCCATTTCTTCGATGTCGTCAGGATGGACTTCATGTAACTCATCTGCCCCAATGTTATTTGCAGTCATTTTACCAGCAACAAAAGCATTATAACAGTTCATAACGCCTGCCATAAATGCCATATTTTCTTCAAAATCTTTAGAAACCGTGAAAGGAGGAGTGAGGTTTGATGCAGCACTAGGCGTGGCATGGGTTGGTGCAGGTTGATTCTGGTTTACTTGTTAAACTGGGGAAGAAGGTGTATAACTTGAGTAACCGGGGTAAGTGAAACCATTTGCGGGAAACAAAACAGAAGATGAAGTATTTGAGTAGTTTGGATAGTTAGCGAAGTTAGAAACGCTTGACAGAAACATCTGAAATGACAAAGCTCCTTGCTGTGAGACAAATGCTATGTTATTAGCCACTCCAGCATTATTGTAGCTTGAGGTATGATTGAATAATCTTTGCTTGTTGTCCATGTCATATGACTTTAGCAAAAAAATCAGTTCTGCGAGGCTCATTCGGATCAGATCCTTGGTTCTCTTAATTAATGTAACGTTTGTGTCCCAATTCCTTGGAAGAGCGTTCAACAACTTCTTGATAACAACTGAATTTTGCAATGGCATGTCATGTGTTCTCATCTCACTTATCAGAGATATGAACCTTTGAATTTTAAAGATGTAGAAGAAGGAAGAACGAGTCGGTTGAATTAATAAAAGTGCACACGATTACAGAGAATCGTCTGGTACACTACTGGTTACAATGCAAAAAATAAAACAATCAATCCTATTTATAGTACATAGAATGACCTAATACAAATGGGCCAAGCCCAAACCCATAATCGACCAAGACCTAAACACCCACTAATGTAGCCCAAACCTGATAAATACAAAACAAACATAAACCTATTAATAATGCCCTAACAGAGTCGTACGAGAGCTTGGTTGCGAGAAAGATCGAAAATCCGAATATAACAAAGGAGGATTACGATAAGATTGATCCAGAAGAGTTGGAACTCATTGATATTGAATGGTGTATGGCTAGTATTGTTTGACGAGCTCAAAAATTTATGGAAATTACTGGAAGAAATAGTCTGAGTGGTCCGGAAACGAAACTAGGATTTGACAAATCAAAGGTCACTTGCTTCAAGTGTCGTGAGAAGCGCCACTTTAAACGAGAGTGTCCGAATCGAGAAGTACATGGAAACCACAATACATTTGATGACGATTACTACAAGAAAGCAATTTATCACCGAACTTCTCAACAACCTCAGAGCACAACAAAGCTTATCTAAATTGAGGATGGTTCGGCGAATTCAAAAGACAAAGCTCTCGTGGTTACTCAAGAGGATGAAGGCTTCAATTGGAATAACTACATTCCAAAGACCGATAGTCTGGCACTTTTAGCAGAAATCAATGAGGAACCTGAACAAGCTATCCAAGAAGTGGCCTAAGAAATTTCTAGCAAAGATTATACTGAAGTTACTTTTGATGAAACTCCATATAAGAGTTCTGATGCATACTACTATGATCAGAGTGCTGAAGAGGATATTTTTCACAATGATTTTAAACCAGTCATTCCACCTGACGTTTATAAATCTTTTGCAGGTTTCTTTGGAGGATCAAGCAATTATCAAATCACACAGATTGATGAAGGGACAAAGCCTGTAGAAGAAATTATTCGATGACACTAAAGAAATGAATGCTGAAAATCTTAAAGAGATTGCCGATAAAGCTATGATGGCACAACTACAAGAGGTAGTCTCTGGAAAAGTTCAGGAGGGTGTGAACGAGTTGGTCAAAGAAGAGGGTAAGAGTAAGAAGACAGGAACTGAAAAACAATGCATGAAGTGTTTGGTACCATGCAAAGAGTGTTCTGAAAAAGACGAAGAATTTAAAGAACTTAAAAAACATGTTGATAACTAGTTCAATGACTTAAAAGAAACTAAAGAAGCTTATGATAAGCTGAGCAGAACTATTAACCAATACCGAGATGCTAGTAGGGAAGATAATGCTACACTCTCAATGCAAAAAGTGACGAGTTATGGATAAACAAATGGCAATAAATATTCATATTGACACGATCGCTGAAATAAAACGTGAGCTAGAAACTATTAAGATTGAACCAGAACGGGTTAATAAGTTGCTAATCAGTTATAAAATAGATCTTACGTAATTGATCACATCCTCCCCAAATCAACAGAAAACGATACAACAAGAGAGGATGAGGATGGTTATCAAAGCAAAGGTTTAGTTTATCATCAAGTTCCACCCTCGATGTGGAACAGTTATGCTAGGAAAAAGCCTGACGGGGTGGAAAAGACGCTTAATTTCACACTGAAATTGAAAAGAAAGACGAGCTGCCTGAAAACCTTGATATAACCTATAATAAGTCGGAAAATGATTGTGAGTCAGATGTGATAAAAAACGTTGTTGATAATGTTTTGGGAAATGACAGTGTAAGCACTGAATTTGAGGGTGCTGATTTAAGCTTGGAGAAAAAAAAAATTCAAGCTCACGTTTTGAAAATGAAGAAAGTTTTCACAAGAATTATATTCTAAAATCAGAACATGGTTTGAATGATGATCCAAATATTGTCATGTACAAAATGAATGGATCTGACAAGCAATATTCTGATGAAGATTTTCCGATTCAGAATGTTAACCTGAACATAGTTGACAATGTATTTAAGTTGGTTGAAGTTGAAATGTCTGAACTTGGTAATATGACCAAAGAACAAAGATTTTCTAACTTTAAACGTGATAAATCTTACTATTCCAACCTAGAGTATCACACCCCGACCGCGTAAAACAACAAACCGCGGCGGAATCGTCGGGGAGTGTCGTAACAGAATTATTGTTTCAACAACCATGGCATAACAAGTTAAGTTTTATTTAATAGAATTGTTTACATTGTCTGGAATAAAAACAGAAAATACAATAAAAGTTAAACTTGTCCTTCTTGATTTTATAGAAACTAAGGCCAAAGTCCACCCTAAGTGTAGCATGATCGACCTTAAGCATTCGGTCCTGAAACATATGTGAAAATAAAGCACGTCAGCATAAAAATGCCTGTGAGTAACATAGGTTTTGCGTTTAAGATTCATGGCCTAGAATGTTTAAAGGAATACTTAGTTAAAAAGTGGCCATGAATACTTACAAAATGTTTTTCTTTATGAAACCATAAGATAAATCGAATGATATAAAAGAAATATGTATGGTTAAATTATTAACCAAAATATATGTCATATCTCGTGTAAAAATGTCGTGTCATATATATAAAAATGTCTTGTCTTGTACTTTGTTTGAAATGATTTAGATAACGACACGATATGTAATATGATAAAAAACACTTATATATAGGAAGTACCAGCGGTGTATCCACCATGCTTTTATCATATTACACCCGTCCTGTTATTTAGATCACTTACGAGAAACCAACCTTCAAAAAGTCTTGTTTAAACCAAAGAAATGTCTTGTATTAAGTATGTCATGTAAACAAATGTCAAGTAAACAAATGTCATGTATGAATAAAGTCTTGTGTAACCAAAATGTCAAATGTAAACCAATGTCTTGTATAATCGAAATGTCTTGTATAAAACAGTGTCTTTAATAATCAAACGTTTTGTTTTATAAGTCATGCTTTTATTGTCTATAACATATATTTATTTTGTTGGCAAACACATTCAAACCTTGTCGACAGTCAAATAAACCCTTATAAAGATAAAAGTCTATCCATTTCATCGGATTCTGTCATTCCCTAAAGTCGCTTCCAAACAAACTCGGGAAGTGGGAACGGGATTGTCAATCCTATGGTACCATTACATACTACCGGTCGGCGTGATCAATGTTAATGAATGTATTAAGTCAATCTCCAACGCACCAATATGTCATGAACAATGTAAGCGAAAATGTCTTTGAAAACCAATGTACTAGTATGCTCAGTTAACATACATAGCAAGAAATGTCTTTGAAAACCAATGTACTAGTATGCTCAGTCAACATACATAACAAGAAATGTCTTTGAAAACCAATGTACTAGTATGCTCAGTCAACATACATTGCAAGAAAAGTTGTAAATCAATGTGCTCATATGCTAAGTCAACATATGCTGCAAAATGCAATGGAAATCATGTACTATATGTACTATATAATCAAAGCATGTATAATGTCATGAAAACCCGAAAGTAGTCATAGGCACAATCCCCAAAACATTTGAAAAAGTAAAAGAGGGGATTATATACTCACTTGGGATTGCAAGAAAGTCCTTGTTCAAGAAGATAAACCAAAGCTCAAGAGTCCGAGAAATCACGTATGTCCTAATATCGGATAACTATGTTAATATCGGGACATAAACGAAAGATTGGATAGAATGAGGTCTTGTAAACCAAATGAGTGTTGGAACTCATATGAAATGGTTTAACAAAGTTAACATTCTGATTTGAAATGGGTCCTAAGTGCTTTTGACCCATAATGACTCGTTAAGGTAGTTTACGCTACTTTAACGGGTCATTTGCGTAAACGCGTGATCAGATGGTTAGATATGCCCCATGACAAGTCTTATATGCCAGAACAAGTTTAATATAGTTGCAACATCAGTCTATATGGAAAAACATTGGTTACATAAGTTTAAAATCAATTTATGCGCAAAAAGGGCATTTTGGTCTTTTATAAAGGCATACTAGGCGACTTAACATAACACTAACCAAAGGACGTGACCATAAGGTATAACCTGAGGGGGTTATTCCCTATACAACTATGGTCCCTAATATGAGTTTGGTCGGATCCTAAGATCGACCAAACAGGTCGAATATGAAAGTCAAAGCGCTGGTCAAGACAGCTCGACTTACGACCCTAAGCAAGCGATAAACTAAGAGTGACGAGTTAGACATGTTAAGCATGTCTAACCTGGTTTATAAAACTGATATGGTATCAAAACAAAGTGTTTTGATACCCGAAAGTAGTTCCGTCGTATAATGCGCACTTTGCGCATTATTGACCGAAACTTTGACTCGTCACTACAACTAGAAAACGTGGTAATCAGTAGGCATGATCGCTATGGATCATAACCATCGTGATTACGATCACGTTGCAAAGGCCACTTGGACTTTGACTTGACCAATTAATGGTCAAAGCTGAAAGTCAAACTCTGTTTGACTTTTAGCTTGAAATAGCTAAATAAATGAAACAAGACAAGGATAGAGCACTTACTTGTGTTGAAGAACACCCAAAAGCTCCAAGAAGACAAGAAAAACTCAGGTAGGAGGCATCCAACAATGTGGTAGCCTCCAATTAGAGTGTTTGAGAGAAAGAAAAGATTGAGCAAGGAATGAGGTGAACTTTGATGGGTATTTATAGTGTTCTTGGATCAACAAGATCATTCCAAGTGTCCCATGTGTTGGCATGCTCTTATGGAAGTCCTAACAAGTGTCAAATGCAGGTGAATTGGTGGCAAAATTGATTTGCTTGGTGTCCAAGGAGTAAACAAGAGGCTGCCATCTGGTTTTAACCATTCTGGTGAGCTGGGGGGTCCTTAGAGACCGTAAGGGTTTATGGTCCGTAAGCCCTTTAGCTGGCAGACAGTTTGGGAAATTGGCAGAACAGGCCCCTCAACTTGTTGTTGACGCATTTTGACACCTTTAACACCCGTTAACCTCATTTTATAGCTTCCTAAGGATGAAATAACATAGGGAACGTGAAATGTGTCCAAAAATGTTCCGGGTTTCGGTTCGTTTGGTCGTACGGTTGCGATTTTCGGTTAATTACGACGAAAATCGTAACGAACGCGGGTATGACCGAAAATGCGTAACGAATGATATTTTTGCATTCCAATCACTAAAATACAAGATTTTAATGATTACAAAAATTTTTGGATGTCCGTACATGTTCCGGATTAAGAAATACGCGAAAAGGCATAGTTTCGCGGAATTTGCAAAAATAGCCCCTGAAGTTGCAAAAGCGTGTTTTTAACATACCGAAGCCTTCAAAACTAAATTCTAAGTTATGTAAAGGTTATTTAAGGTATGTTAAGCTTGTGACCTTGTTCTGGATTGTGAGTTGCTACGAGAATCGGCAGACTTTCATAGTTTGTCGTAAATACTCCCTGTGATCGAATAAACTTGTTTTTGACATACCAAACCCTTCAAACCTTATTTCTAAGTTGTGGAAAGGATATTTAGGGTATTTTTAGCTTATGTCGTTATTCCAAGCTATAAATTGTGTTTAAATGATTTTGTTTTACGATTACACTTCCAGAAAAGGTTTGAAAGGTCAAAATCGAACATATATATTAAAATGCTCAAAATTGTAAAAAACACAAAGTTTCATTAATCATCAAATTGTTCGGATAAAATACAAAGATCGAAAAGTACAGATGTCAGTCTCCCCTACTTCAGGAAATTTCATCCCGAAATTTAACTAGAGGAAACTGTTGAGAAGAGATGCAAATATTTCGCCTTCATTTGATCTTCTCGTTCCCAAATAAATTCTGGGCCACGTTTGGACTCCCAGCAAACTTTAACCATAGGTATCCGTCTGCGTTTGAGCTTTTTGACTTCACGGTCCAGAATTTCCACAGGTTTCTCAACGAAATGCATCATGTCATCAACACGAATTTCATCAAGAGGGATGTAGAGGTTTTCATCAGCCAAACACTTTTTTTAAATTGGACACGTGGAAAGTTGGATGAACATTACCAAGTTCAGGAGGTAGCTCAAGTTTGTAGACCACTTTACCAATTCTCTCAATGATCTAGATGATCCAACGTATCGTGGCGCAAGTTTTCCTTTCTTCCCGAATATAATCACACCTTTCCAAGGGGATACCTTAAGGAGTACGTGATCACCAACTTGGAATTCCAAGGGCTTGCGTCGTTTGTCCGCGTAACTCTTCTGACGGCTTCTAGCTATCAAAAGGTTTTCGCGAATTTTCTTAAATTTGTCCGTTGTATCATGAATGAGTTCAGGTCCAGTGAATTGAGATTCACCGATCTCATTCCAACAGACAGGTGAACGACATTTTCGACCATAAAGAGATTCGAAAGGTGCCATGTCAATGCTGGAGTGATAACTGTTGTTGTAGGAGAATCCGATCAATGGTAGATGCGAATCCCAACTACCACCAAAGTCGATCACACAGGCTCTAAGAATATCCTCCAATTTTTGGATTGTCCTTTCAGATTGTCCATCCGTTTGAGGATGATAAGCAGTGCTCAAGTTAAGCTTGGATCCCATGGCAGACTGCATGGTTCTCCAAAAATGAGATGTGAATCGAGCATCACGATCAGATATGATATCCAAAATGACACCATGACGAGATACTATTTCATCCACATAGATCTTAGCAAGTTTGTCAGCAGAAAAATCCTCACGAATGGCTATAAAATGTGCTGACTTTGTTAAACGATCAACGACTACCCAAATGGCATCATGACCTCTAGAAGTACGTGGAAATTTGGTAATGAGATCCATAGCAATGTTTTCCCATTTCTAAACCGGAATCTCTGGTTGTTCAATCAAACCAGAAGGACATTGATGTTCCGCCTTAACTTTGAGACACGTAAGGCATTTGGAGACGTACAAAGCTATGTCTTTCTTCACACCCGGCCACCAATACTGGGTACGAATATCCTTGTACATTTTAGCTGCACCTGGATGAACTGAATAACGAGACTTATGAGCTTCATCCATTATCAAGGTGCGGAGATTGTCTAGACTTGGAACCCACAAACGGTTAAGATAATTAGATAACCCATTGTCTTTTGCTTCTAGCTGAAGCTCGAGATGATGTGGTAATTCAATACCAATTTTGTCTTGTGTAACACAAGTACGTTGAGCTTCAAGAATATGTGTCTGGATATCAGATCGAACTTGAACACAATGCAGCTTGACATGTTCTTTACGACTAAGAGCATCAGCTACGACATTCGCCTTACCAGGATGGTAGCGAATCTCGCAGTCATAGTCGTTCAGAAGTTCGACCAAACGTTGTTGTCTCATGTTCAGTTCTTTCTGATTGAAAATGTGCTGGAGACTTTTATGGTCCATGAAAACCACACATTTTGCACCGTAAAGATAATGTCTCTAGATTTTGAGAGCGAAAACAACAACACCCAACTCAAGATCGTGAGTGGTGTAATTCTTTTCGTGGATCTTCAACTGTCTCGATGCATAGGCTATAACTTTGTCTCTTTACCTTAGAACACAACCGAGGCCTAAGTTAGACGCATCACAATAATCGACGAAGTCATCGTTACCCTCGGGTAAGGATAGAACAGGAGCTTCACAATGCTTTTGCTTCAAACTCTGGAAAGCTTCTTCTTGTTTGGGTCCCCACTTGTTTATTCTTTTGAGTTAAAGCAGTGAGAGGAACCACAATCTTGGAGAAGTTAGCAATGAAATGACAGTAATAACCTGCGAGACCCAAAAAATGAACGAACCTCGGTAGGAGTAGTAGGCGCACTCTAATCCCTGATTGCACTGATCTTGGAGGGATCTACGTGTATACCTTGTTCGTTGACAATGTGACCTAAAAACTGAACTTCCTTAAGCCAAAATTCACACTTGGAGAACTTGGCGTAAAGTTGCTCTTTCTTGAGAAGTTTCATCGTTAGACGAAGATGTTGTTCGTGATCGGCTCAAGACTTAGAATAAACCAGAATATCATCAATGAAAATAATGATGAACTTGTCCAAATAACGCTTACAAACCCTATTCATCAAGTCCATGAAAACAGCAGGCGCATTTGTTAAACCAAAAGGCATAATTGTGAACTCATAATGACCGTAACGTGTACGAAAAGCTGTCTTCGGAATATCTTCCTCGAATACACGAAGCTGATGATACCCAGAACGTAGATCAATCTTTGAGAAGCAAGTAGCACCCTGTAGTTGATCAAAGAGATCATCAATGAGAGGTAGGGGATATCGATTCTTGATTGTGAGCTTGTTGAGCTCATGGTAATCGATACACATACGAAAAGACCCATCCTTCTTTTTCACAAATAACACAGGAGCACCCCAAGGTGAAAAGCTCAGTCGATTGAATTCTTTGTTAGATAACTCCTGAAGCTGTCTTGACAATTCTTGCATCTCAGACAGTGCAAGACGATATGGAGATTTAGCAATAGGGTAGGCACCAGGTACAAGATCTATACGAAACTCAACATGTCGTGCTGGGGGTAAACTAGGTAGTTCCTCAGGAAACACCTCAGGATAATCTCG
The DNA here is from genome assembly GCA_947069175.1 of Scalesia atractyloides. Taxonomy (NCBI): domain Eukaryota; kingdom Viridiplantae; phylum Streptophyta; class Magnoliopsida; order Asterales; family Asteraceae; genus Scalesia; species Scalesia atractyloides. Next base: position 28,718,587 of record CAMTDV010000005.1, read on the forward strand.
AACAACAGGGATATCTTGAATAGTTTTACCTTTGCCTTTCTCCTCCATGATATGTGCCAAGAAAGACACATAATTCTTGCGTATGTATTTTTGGGCTTGAGTACAAGTCATGAGTTTGAGGCTACTAACCGGTTTTTCTCCACGAACCTCCAAAATTTCACCAGATGAAAGGGGTATACGAACAATCTTATCAAAACAGACGACCTCAGCATGGTATTTAGTTAACCAGTCCATTCCCACTATAATATCAAAGCTCCCGAGTTGCATAGGTGTGAGGTCAATAGGAAAAAGATGGTTATTGAGGTTCAATTGACAACTAGGAATGACAGAGTCGAGTACAAGAGGTTCACCACTGGCTATTTCTACTGTCAAGGGCTTTCCTAGTTTAGTTCTTGGTTTTGAAAGTAAAGGCTCAAATGTTAATGATACAAAACTTCTATCAGCCCCCGAATTTAAAAGTATAGAAGCAGGATGGTTGTTAACAAAGAATGTACCGTTCACTACCTCGTTATCTGCACGTGCCTTGTTTGCATTAATGTTGAAAGCTCGTCCATGAGCCTGGTTCACATTTGCCAATCTCAGGCAATTGTTTCTGTAGTGGGTAAGATCCCCACAGTTGTAGCAAGAACCGGGTGGATAATGAGGTCGTGCAGGTTGGCTAGATGCTGAACAGGGTTTCGTACAACTTGTTTCTGAGCAGGAGGGCAACGACAAGTGTTGGCCAAATGGCCAGATTGTCCACAATTTGTACAGATACGACACGGTAATCGAGGTTGGTGGTGACTGTTGCACCTGTTGCATAGAGGCAGTGCCGGTATATTGTTTCTTAGCAGGAGGCTGAACAGGCTGATTAGGAGCGGCTTGATTGGGTTGTGTAGTGACAGCAAAGTTCTTGAAGCCTTACGTTTCCTCGGCTTCTTTGAACCTTCAGCTTTCTTACCCTTTTGCTTCTCAAACTTGACGGACAGTTTCTTGTCACCCTTACGATGGAGCTTACCCTTTTTGATCCGCGATTCAGTGAAAGTTGCAGATAGCTCAATGGCTTGTCGAACAGTAGTAGGGTTGCTGCCAGTGACAATATCCTGAACAGTGTCAGGAAGACCATCTATGTACTTCTCGATCGCCTTATCCAAAGGCGTCACCATCTCAGGACACAACAAGCTCAACTCTTCATACCTGTCAGTAGACGCACGGTGTTCACCACTATCTTGCTTCAGGTCATGGAACTCATTATCAAGCGCCCTCTTTTCATGACGAGGGCATAAGTCTTTCATCATAAGAGCTCTGAGTTCCTCCCAAGTTTGACCCACAGCAACATCAGTACCCCTATCTCTCATCACTCCGTTCCACCACGTGAACACTAAAAGCAAACTCAACTTTCCGCTCATTTGGACACTGAACATGGCGACATGCACTGTAGGAGCCTAGTTGCTCCCTTAGAACCACTAAACTTGAGCGGTTTAGCCGAATTAAACTGTTTAAAGTTGCACTCAGTAGGTGCATTGTTGTTATTGTTAGCTTGGTTTATTTAGTTATAAGATCTGGAAGCACAACAGCAAACTGCTCAGCGATTAGTGCCGCCATGTCAGTGTCAGTATTTACGTTTGGTTGGGGAGGCATTCTATATTAGAGAGAAAAACATGAGAGAAAATGAGTGAGATGAATGTTGAATAATCAAAATGAGATGAATGAATATCGACAAATGTAAGGATGGTGGTCATTCGTTCGTTTACTCAAAACAAACAAACGACACACAATGACTAATCAAAGTAAATGGGACTTTATAATGTATCGCGAACACATGCTTTAGCCTATAAGTGGACACTCACCCCAAGAGTTCCCAGGTAAGAGTGATTGGTCTGATTAAGTGGATTTGTACGAACACTCTAGCCTTAGACAGAAAACTCAGGGTACAGGCACCTACCCTTCCAGATTGCACGTGTTCACATTAATAAGACCCAAACTTTGGCGTGATTTTGAAAACATCAAAGGAATAAAGCCAAAAGCAAATCATCCAAGAATTAGATGATGGATTACAAAATCGTTTTAAATTTTTGCATTTTTTTTTGGCATTCACCTAAAGATAGGTGATGTTATTGGTTTAAGATCTAAGCACAAGATAACTTGTGTTAGGGTCCTAGGAAGATTATAGTCTAGGTCAAAGCTTTACTAATAACCTAATTCCCTATAACCATTGCCTCTGATACCAATCTTTCTGTCACACCCTGACCGCGTAAAACAACAAACCGCGGCAGAATAGTCGGGGAGTATCGTAATAGAATTATTGTTTCAACAACCATTAACAAGTTAAGTTTTATTTAATAGAATTGTTTACATTGTCTGGAATAAAAACAGAAAATACAATAGAAGTTAAACTTGTCCTTCTTGATTTTATAGTTACTAAGGCCCAAGTCTGCCCTAAGTGTAGCATGATCAACCTTAAGCATTCGCTCCTGAAACATATGTGAAAATAAAGTACGTCAGGATAAAAATGCCTGTGAGTAACATAGGTTTTGCGTTTAAGATTCATGGCCTAGAATGTTTAAAGGAATACTTAGTTAAAAAGTGGCCATGAATACTTACAAAATGTTTTCCTTTATGAAACCATAAGATAAATCGAATGATATAAAATAAATATGTATGGTTAAATTATTAACCAAAATATATGTCATATCTCATGTAAAAATGTCGTGTCATATATATAAAAGTGTCTTGTCTTGTACTTTGTTTGAAATGATTTAGATAATGACACGATATGCAATATGATAAAAACACTTATATATAGGAAGTACCAGCGGCGTATCCACATTGCTTTTATCATATTACACCCGTCCCATTATTTAGATCACTTACGATAAACCAACCTTCAAAAAGTCTTGTTTAAACCAAAGAAATGTCTTGTATTTTATGTCATGTAAACCGATGTCAAGTAAACAAATGTCATGTATGAATAGTCTTGTGTAACCAAAATGTCCAATGTAAACCAAAGTCTTGTATAATCGAAATTTCTTGTATAAAACAATGTCTTTGAATAATCAAACGTTGTGTTTTATAAGTCATGCTTTTACTGTCTATAACATATATTTAGTTCGTTGGCAAACACATTCAAACCTTGTTGACAGTCAAATAGACCCTTATAAAGATAAAAGTCTATCCATTTCATCGGATTTTGTCATTCCCTAAAGTCGCTTCCATACAAACCCGGGAAGTGGGAACGGGATTGTCAATCCTATGGTACCATTACATACTACCGGTCGGTGTGATCAATGTTAATGAATGTATTAAGTCAATCTCCAACGTACCAATATGTCATGAACAATGTAAGCGAAAATGTCTTTGAAAACCAATGTACTAGTATGCTCAGTCAACATACATATCAAGAAATGTCTTTGAAAACCAATGTACTAGTATGCTCAGTCAACATACATTGCAAGAAATGTCTTTGAAAACCAATGTACTCGCATGCTCAGACAACATACATAGCAAGTAATGTCTATGAAAACCATGTACTAGTATGCTCAGTCAACATACATAGCAAGAAAAGTTGTAAATCAATGTGCTCATATGCTAAGTCAACATATGCCGCAAAATGCAATGGAAATCATGTACTATATGTACTATATAATCAAAGCATGTATAATGCCATGAAAACCCGAAAGTAGTCACAATATGTTTCACCCCATTTGAAAAAGTAAAAGAGGGGATTATGTACTCACTTGGGATTGCAAGAAAGTCCTTGTTCAAGAAGATAAACCAAAGCTCAAGAGTCCGAGAAATCACGTACGTCCTAATATAGGATAACTAGGTTAATATCGGGACATAAACGGAAGATCGGATAGAATGAGGTCTTGTAAACCAAATGAGTGTTGGAACTCATATGAAATGGTTTAACAAAGTTAACATTCTGATTTGAAATGATCCCTAAAAGACTCGTTAAGGTAGTTTACTCTACTTTAACGGGTCATTTGCGTAAACGCGTGATCGGAAGGTTAGATTGCCCCATGATAAGTCTTATATGCCAGAACAAGTTTAATATAGTTGCAACATCAGTCTATATGGGAAAATATTGGTTACATAACTTTAAAATCAGTTAATGCGCAAAAAGGGCATTTTGGTCTTTTATAAAGGCATACTAGGCGACTTAACATCACACTAACCAAACGACGTGACCATAAGGTATAACCTCAGAGGGTTATTCCCTATACAACTATGGTCCCTAATATGAGTCTGTTCAGATCCTAAGATCGACCAAACGGGTCGGATTCAAAAGTCAAAGTGGTGGTCAAGACCGCTCGACTTACGACCCTAAGCAAGCACTAAACTAAGAGTGACGAGTTAGACTTGTTAAGCATGTCTAACCTAGTTTATAAAACAGATTTGGTATCAAAACAAAGTGTTTTGATACCCGAAAGTAGTTCCGTCGGATAATGCGCATTTTGTGCATTATTGACCGAAACTTTGACTCGTCACTACAACTAGAAAACGTGGTAATCATTAGGCATGATCGCTATGGATCATAACCATCGTGATTACGATCACGTTGCAAAGTCCAGTTGGACTTTGACTTGACCAATTAATGGTCAAAGCTGAAAGTCAAACTCTGTTTGACTTTTAGCTTGAAATAGCTAAACAAATGAAAGAAGACAAGGATAGAGCACTTACTTGTGTTGAAGAACACCCAAGAGCTCCCAGAAGACAAGATCAACTCAGGTAGGAGGCATCCAACAATGTGGTAGCCTCCACTTAGAGTGTTTGAGAGAAAGAAAAGAATTGAGCAAGGAATGAGGTGAACTTTGATGGGTATTTATAGTGTTCTTGGATCAACAAGATCATTCCAAGTGTCTCATGTGTTGGCATGATCTTATGGAAGTCCTAACAAGTGTCAAATGCAGGTGAATTGGTGGCAAAATTGATTTGCTTGGTGTCCAAGGAGTAAACAAGAGGCTGCCATCTGGTTTTAACCATTCTGATGAGCTGGGTGTCCTTACAGACCGTAAGGGCTTTGGGTTTACAGTCCGTAAGCCCTTTAGCTGGCAGTTAGTTTGGGAAATTGGCAGAACAGGCCCCTGAACTTGTTTTTGACGCGTTTTGACACATTTAACACCCGTTAACCTCATTTTAAAGCTTCCTAAGGATGAAATAACATAGGGAACTTGAAATGTGTCCAAAAATGTTCCGGGTGTCGGTTCGTTTGGTAGTACGGTGGCGATTTTCGTTTAATTACGATGAAAATCATAACGAACGCGTGTATGACCGAAAATGCGTAATGAATGATATTTTTGCATTCCAATCACTAAAATACAAGATTTTAATGATTACAAAAATTTTTGGATGTCCGTACATGTTCCGGATTAAGAAATACGCGAAAAGGCATAGTTTCGCGGAATTTGCAAAAATAGCCCATGAAGTTGCAAAAGCGTGTTTTTAACATACCGAAGCCTTCAAAACTAAATTCTAAGTTATGTAAAGGTTATTTAAGGTATGTTAAGCTTGTGACCTTGTTCTGGATTGTGAGTTGCTACGAGAATCGGCAGACTTTCATAGTTTGTCGTAAATAGTCCCTGTGATCGAATAAGCTTGTTTTTGACGTACCAAACCCTTCAAAACTTATTTCTAAGTTATGTAAAGGATATTTAGGATATTTTTAGCTTATGTCACTATTCCAAACTATACATTGTGTTTAACTGATTTTGTTTTGCGATTACACTTCCAGAAAAGGTTAGAAAGGTCAAAATCGAACATATATATTGAAAATGCACAAAATCATACGTAAATACACAAAATTGTATACAACACAAAGTTTCATTAATCATCAAATTGTTCGGATAAAATACAAAGATCGGAAAGAACAGATGTCACATAAAGGTTCTTATAACAAACAAAGGAATAACTATCATGAGAGCAGAAAGGGTTTGGGGTACGATAAGAGAAATAACAACAATTTTGAAAAATCAAAGTTTTCAAAGAATATAAATTTTGTTTTTGGCACAAGCTCAGAAAGCAAAAAAGAGAAATTGTCAAGAGAACAATCAACGAAGTTTTTTTTGCTGAAAAACAACACCGTGAACAGGTTATGAGATCTTCTGTTGTCACGGACAACAGGAAGTTCTTTAAATGCAAGCAGATTGGGCATATCGCTAGACGATGTCCTCAAAATATCTCTAAACCAGTTTACAGTGTCAAGAAAACTTCAGAGGATGTAAAACTAAAATCCCCGTTGTTTGTTCCTACTCAGATTCTAAAACAAGACAACAAATCTAACAACAATGTGAAACCAACAAATCTCAATGTTTCAACCGAAAAGGCTGGTGAATCTTCAATCAAAATGAAACAAAAAGATTAAAAATTTTATCCCAAAAATGGAATTTCAAAAAATCAAGCTTGGGTGATAAAACCAAAAGTATCCTCTGAAGAGATCAAAACATCTGTTCCAACCATGATTGTTAAAAAGGTTGTGGTTGAACAGATTATTGAAAAAAAGAATGAAAGTGTTTGTAAATCAACCTGTGAAAACCCACCCAAGACCGTAAAGGCTTGGGTCTCGCTATTCAAATAATTATTTATGTGCATGTGCAGGGGCTCCCAAGATTAATTATTTCCAAGTGGATCATGGATATTGGGGCGTCCCGACACTTGACGAAGATGTTGGCACTCTTATACGACATCAAATCTATCAGAGGGGGCTACGTCGGGTTTGCAGGAAACCAAGGTGGGAGAATAGTAGGTGAAGGAATTCTAACTAATGGTGTGGTGTCATTCAACAAGGTCAACTACATAGCAGAGTCAACTTACTGAGTATCTCTCAGATATGTGACAAAAAATTCACGACGCGTTTCACTAATCGAGAATGTCTCATTCTAAAGCCAGGATTCCATATACCTGAGGAGTGGATCTTAATGCACACTCCCTGAGAAAACGACTTGTTTGTCTTAGACATGAGCGTTGTGACAACAACGACGAAATCCGCACAATGTTTTATGTCCAAAGCACAGAGAAAGAATCAATCATGTAGCATAGGAAGATGGAGCACATTCATCTTCGAAAGATGAATTTCTTAGTACACAAAAACCTAGTGGAGGGGGTCAATATAAAGAGTTTTCACTTGAATGATGACTGCATAAGTTGCAAATAGGGCAAACAACATAAAAAGTCGCATCCGAGGAAGCGCCTGAACTCTTCCGCTAGAGAGACTACACATTGATCCCCTTGGACGAGTCAACGTTCGAAGTATCTTTAGAGATCTATATTGTCTCGTTGTTACTGATGATTATTTAAGATTTTCATGGGTAATGTTCTTGGAAAGAAAAGATGAAACTTTTGAGAGTCTGTTGATCATGTTCTGGAAATTGGAGAATATGTACCATTTACCAATTCGTCGCATTAGAAGTAACAATGGTACATAATTGAAAAACAATCGGATGTTAGAGTTTTGCAATGAAAAGGAATTTTGCATGAATTCAGTACACCATACATTCCACAGCAAAAGGGTGTAGGTGAACGCAAAAACAGAACCCTGATAGAGACGCAAAGAACCATGCTTGCCGATTCAAAACTACCAGTTAGTTTTTGGAGTGAAGCCATGGCCTCTGCATGCTGTACATTGAACAGAGTATTGACAGTCAAGCCTCACAAGAAACGTGTTTCGAGCTAATCAACCAATGAAAACCAAACCTGAAGTATATAGAACTGTTCGGGTCATCGTGCACGGTAATCGATGCAAATGGAAAATTCGGGGCTAAATCAATGGAAGGTTTCTTCATGGGACATGCAAGTCCACTACTGAGAGTATATCTTCTTAGCATTAACCAGGTGATCGAAGCGCAGAATGTAGAATGCGAACGTTACACGTCTCCAACAAAAAACCTGGAGATTCTTGGCTGTTCAATTATGAAATTCTCTGGGATTCCTTCGAGCTGCCAGCTGAACCGACAGAAAAGGAACTTTTGATTCTTTATCAGCAGCAACAAGCTTTATTAAAAGAACAAGTTCCTAGACCGATTGTGATTACTAAAACACCTGTTGGTACTCATGATGCTGTAGCAAGCCCTAGTACTCAACATCCAGAATCACAGACTGCTGGAACAAGTGATCCCACAACTGATCAAGAGATGAATGAAGCTACTCCCACGTTTGATCAATCCGATGATTCTGAATCTGATGCTGAACTGACATATGACAATGACGGATCTACTACCGATTATGGTGCAGATCAGATTGAAAGTTTACTCAACAATCAGGCTGAGGGAAGAAGTGCTCATTATGTAGCATCCACAAGTAACTAAGACGCTGATCAAAATATCACAAATCTGGAACATGAAGTGAGAGTTCCGAATGAAGTTACGCCAAGGACATTGTCGTACCACCCATTAGAAAATATTAATGGAGAGTTGTAGACTGGTGTCAAAACACGATATTAGATCAATCAGGATCTTAGTTGTTTTTATACAAATGTTGCACCTTTACAAAACACAGTCTCGTATAAATGTTTTATTTCACATATTGAGTCGAAAACGTACAAGGAAGCTTTCACAGAAGAAAGCTGGGTGAACGCAATACAGGAGGAGCTAATACAGTTTGAAAGCTCGGTGTGTGGAACCTTGTTGATCTACCAGATGACCACACAAAGATAAATACAAAGTAGGTCTTCAAGTGCAAAAGAGATGATAGAGGAGTAATTGTTCAAAATAAAGCTCGACTCGTTGTTCAAGGATTTCATCAGCAAGAAGGAATAGACTACACTGAGGTCTATGCTCCAGTGGCCAGATTGGAAGCAATCCGCATCTTCCTCGCATTCGTGTCATGGAAGGGATTCAAAGTGTACTAATTAGATGTTAAGTCCACGTTTTTATACGGAAAAGTGAAAGAGGAGGTGTACGTCGTCCAACCACTAGGGTTCGTCGTTCTGATACATAAAGATAAGGTTTATCTACTGGATGATGCGTTATACGGCTTACGCCAGACCCCGAGAGCCTGGTACGAGACGCTTTCTCGGCACCTTCTGGGTACGGTTTTACCAGAGGAACAGTAGACAGTACCCTCTTCACACCAAAAGCAGTAGGACACATCTTAATTGTACATATCTATGTGGATGACATTACATTTGGTCTGAGTAATGATGTGCTGTACAAAGACTTCAAAAGAGTCATGAAAAAGAAATTCGAGATGAGCGCTTTGGGGGAGATGAAGTTCTTCTTAGGAATTCAGGTCGATCAATTGCCTGATGGTATCTTTATACATCAGATGAAGTACGTGAACTATGTCTTGGAGAAATTCAAGATGTCGGAATCATCACCTATATCAACCCCATTGGCTCTGAATCATGGCATCGGACCAATTACAGTCCAAGTGAAGATTGACAAAACGTTATGTCATTCGATGATTGGCTCTTTGATGTATCTGACAGCATCATGACCAGATATCACGTATCCAACATGCGTCTGCGCATGCTACCAGTCAAGTCCCAGAGTGTCGCATTTGTTGATTGTCAAAAGGATCCTTCGTTACCTTTGTTGATTGTCAAAAGGATCCTTCGTTACCTTTGTTGATTGTCAAAAGGATCCTTCGTTACCTTTGTTGATTGTCAAAAGGATCCTTCGATACCTGAAAGGTCGCCCAAGCACCGACTTGTGGTATTCACATACCAACGACTTCAATCTCGCAGGATACTCCGACTCTGACTTTGGGTGTTGCAAAATAAATGCTAAATCTACAACTGCTAGTTGCTGGGTATTTGGCACACGGTTAGTAACGTGGCAATGTAAGAAGCAAACAACTGTTGCTCTCTCTACTTGTGAAGCAGAATACGTTTCAGCTTCCAGTTGTTGTTCCCAAATCTTGTGGATACAACAACAGATGAGAGACGATGGATTTTAGTTTCTTGATACGCCTGTATATGTAGATAACGAGGCTGCCATTAACATAACAAAAAATCCGGTTCAACACTCTAAAACTAAACACATTGAAATACGACATCATTTTATCCGTGAGTGCTACGAGAAAAAGTTGATTCGTATTGAAAAGATCCACACTGATGAGCAGAAAGCAGATTTTTATACCAAACCGTTTGACATAGCAAATTTAAATATGTTTTGAAATCAAACAGGATGAAAGATCTGACATTAGGCGGGGACACAAACGCTGAAGCCGAGATGGATGATGATTTGACGTAATCCTCATCGGTTTGTCAAATTTTTAGTTTTTCAAATTTATTTCTTTAGAAACAAAATTCAAAAATATGTTTTTTATTTTAGGGGGAGAAATATATTGTGAAAAATACAAAAGCATATAAAAATTTGAAAAATCTACAAAAACATGAAGAAGACAAAAAGAGTTTTCCTGTAAAAAAAGAGGAAATGATAGTACATTAGTGCACTATCATAGTATGCTAAAGAAATGTAGTGTTTAAACAGGTCTCACAGATGACGTGCCAGTAGACTTTGCACATTCAGTAAATTGTTTTCGAGCTATAAACATAAAAAAAACTTCTTAAATAGTTTGTTAACATCTCTCGGAATATGGCCTTAGTACACCGAAATTTCTTTTGGGAGATTGACGGATTCTGAGATACTACATCTTTATAGATAATTGATATCTGGGGTATTATACAAGTTCTTCTGATTTTGCGTAAGCAATGGCCTAGAACTTGTAAAATAGTTTTGCTTTAGAACCTTAAAATGGCATTGTTTTGGTCAAAAATTACCGAAACAATTAAGTGATCAAATCTAGTTTGTGAGGTAGTCTGCTATAGAGATTTGCAAAAATGTGTTAAGTTAATTAATAAAGAAAACAGTTTCAGGATATAGTTTTAGGATATCAAACTATATCGATTATCAAGCAATGAAAAACAAAAGTAAGGATCGACATGGGATGTACGAGGAAAGCCCTTGATCTATTTAGATTGCTTGCTCTTTTATTGATTGAAATATCGGGATACAGCTTCAGGATAATGCACGGATCAACTCTAACTGTTACACTATAGCAAGCAATCAGTGTGTGTACGAGATTGCATGTGTTTTTTTTCTAATGATCTGGCACCCCTTATATAGCTTTTAAATTCTAACTGAATATCCTACAATTACAGGATACAGAGAATATCCCCTTGTGACCGTTGTAGACCTCCTCATCCGCTATCAACGTTCACCTTTCAACCACTTTGAGCGGGTCTTCGGGTAGACCTAGTCCTTGTTAACGTTGGTCCCTTGCAACTGAAGTATACAAACAAACCATTTGTAATGAGCAAGATACTTCCGCAGGATGTTACCAATATCCTGGTTCGGTATCCTGGTCGCAGATTAGAAACATAAGGTCAGGATATATTATCGGGATATAGGTTCAAAATTCCACCCATAACAATTGTCCCCAAAAATATAGTTGTTGGATATGAGGATATATTTTTAGTTGTTCGAAATCTTTAATGGGATATTGATGTGACTTGGTGCAACTTCCAAGGAAATATTTTCTCATAATTAGCTAGTCTTTTCCCTATATCTTCTCCCCAAATCCTTCTTTTATCTCATTGCAATAGAACTTCAGGTATTGTTCTTTCTTTCCTTCAGACCTTTTCCTCTGCATTTTGTCTTCTTCACCATTATTTCTCCATGGCCAAAGGCACACGATCTTATACCGGCGACTCCACTCCAACATTCGTTGCACAGAACCTGCTGCAGGAGGTTTGTAGCTTCGATAATGCTGATATAGCTACTCTCCGATCTTCTGGGGCTTTCTTGAACGATGCCGCTATCCGATCGTACGATTGGAATCTACGATCGGATATGTCTTCAACTGAATGGCTTTGTTTCTTGCTTTACCCTTTTTTCCATAGGTCTTAGGTTCCCATTCCCAGAGTTTATCATGGAGTTCTTCCATGTCACCGGTCTAAGCCTTTCCCAAACCATGCCCATGGTTTGGAGGATCTTACATGTGCTTGACCGGATCAAAACCAACCACATCCTTGATCTCAGCATCGAGGATTTACCCTTGGCCTACCGTTTGAGGTCCCATGGATCTTGCTCTAGCTGGTTCTTTTTGTTTTCCACCTCCAACAGTCCTTTCATTCTCCGAGCTACTAAGAATGAGGATGAGTGGAAGCGCACGTTCTTCTTTATTAAGAGGGACCCCATTGTCAATGGCAGTGTTTTCCCAGTGGAGTGGTGGTCCAAGGGTAGGATTTAGGGTTTTAGGAATATCCCCAAATGTATCCTGTAATGACATCCCAAACTTATATCCTTGTTTTTTTTTGTAGAAGATTTTAGGAAACTAGCTGCCCCAACTCCAGAGTCAGAGACACAGATTAAGGCCATTTACAAGTTCTGGAGATCGAAAGAACCTTTCTGCTTAGCCATCCAAGTTCCAGCTAGCATTCTACTACCATCATGTCTAGTAAGGATATCTGCTTTGAATATTCCTGCATATGTTTGGTTAATCAGGATATTATTATTGTTTTGGTAAAAAATTACCGAAGCAATTAAGTGATCAAATGTCACACCCCAATCGATGGCGGAAACATCGGATCGAGACGTAAACGAGATTGCAAGAGACTACATAACACTATTAGCGACAATATTTAAACAAAACCCATATTTCATTCATTCAACGATAACATTGTCAAATTACATCATTAAGTCAATTACAACAATTTAGAAATTTAAAGAAGAGTACAACATAAGCATAACAACAAAATAATACAACATTTTAACCTAACGTCTAAATGTGTATCTAGAGCATCATCACTACTCCAGTTTCATGGCAAAATCTTCATCAACCTGTAACATGTTAAAAATACGAGTTCAATGCAAAAGCAAATGCGAGTACACAAGTTTGGTGATACATAGCATAAGTATAAAAGTGTAACTCGAATCCACATGGTAATTGTAAGCAAAGTTCATACTAATCATGCAATACTAGATCAAACCCCGAGTTTCCACAAAAGTTTTAACGAGATTGAGCTTCCCTTGCCACAAAAGCGTCAAGACTAAAATGAGTGTGAATATCTTAACATAACCCTGACGGGCGGTGTGCTACTCCTATAGCGCTATATATGATAAGTTGGGCTAGCTAAGTTAATGATCAAGCATGTATCTAGGCATAACAAGTATTCATGTATAAGGATTGAGCATGTAAAGCATGAGTTTGTGATATGTGTATTTTGATAGGTAAACATGTTACAACCCAAAAGTGATTAAAACGGTAAATGGGTCGAGTGTACTCACGGTTTTGCTAAGTCTTCTACTTGATAAGTCCGTGGGAGTAGTGGTTTCGATGGAGTGAACGCCGAGTTATCTTACATGAGGAAGACAAAGGCGTATGAGTATTTTGGGATAAGGATGGAGCATTCGGATTTAGGATACAAAATGTGACAAAGTATGTATTATGAAAATAGTCAGTATGGTATTAGCACTTGTCCTTGACACTTATAATAATCCATAAGGTTAGGTGTGGTTTCATAGGTTCAATACCTATAAGAATCGTTGACAAGGAACTACACACATAGTGATAAACTTATTATTTTGATAGATGCTTATTTAGTCATTATCAAGGGTTTGGTTTTAAGGATTATATTATAGTCCATAAGTATATATATAAGGTCATATAATCATGTAGGAGGTGGGAGGATGAACCATCCACTTAGGTACCTCTTAGTGTCATGTAAGTCAAGTAGGAAGTCAGAGGATTAACCATCCACTTTGGAACCTCGTATGATGTTCACCACTACACAAGTTACCATAGGTAACAAGGAGGGTCTTAGAACAAGATTAACAATAATAATAATATGAACAAGAATGTAAATGACAAGAATGTAGGGTGTGTCACCACTATACCAAGTTGCCAAGTGAACTACAACCCGGGGAGCACACATCGACACACGTTGATGGCTAGACGGGGTTGTGCCACTTTAGAGCTAGCAAACTACTTGGGATAATGATGAAAAACATCAAGTAATGTGTGGACTTAGAGTTAGGATAGCCCAAGCTAACCTTGTAGTTACACCTTCAAAAAGTTCTTGACTTGGCATCACTTGTGAGCTTAAAGCTCTTCAAAAAGAAGTTTAGAGTGTTAAAACACTCTTATATACATGTTTAACAACCTAGTTTAGTCTCACTAATCATAACTTTGATTTGGAGCCCAAGAACACTAGGTTGTTTGATGAAAACATGAGTTTTGAAAGAGTTTTGATTAAAACAGAAAGTTTGGAGCCCTCTTTGGGGAACTTCCCGGTCTGAATTCTCCAAGGAGACACCATGGAATCATGCCCAAAGGAAAACCAAGCATGTAGGAAAAAGAATGGGGCAATTTCATTGAGTACTGAGTGAGTTATGCTCACTTTAGTGTTGAGGTACAAATCTGCCCGAAAATTGGATTCGGCTACGAAATTGGAGTGTTTTGGGAGGCTTGGAGGCTATGTAAAGTGGAAAAATGGCTGGAATATAAGAGGTACTTATAGAGAAAGGATTAGAGTTTAAGTGGGTTGGATTTTTAATAGAATTAGTGGGTCATTAGACTTGAAACAAGCCCCAAAACATTCCCAAACAAGGGCTGATTGCAAGGCTGATTTTCAGCCTTTATATTCTTTTTTTTTGTTGTTTAAATGTAATAAAAGGTGTATTTGAGATGCACTTTACATAAATAAGATGTTACATGATGTTTGGTGTATTATTCATAGGTTATCAAGGTCTAAAGTGCATATTAAACATGTTTTAAAGTGCCAAAATGTGATAAAAATACATGTAGGTGACATCAAAAGTAACAAGTATGTTTGATTTATGGTTAGGTATAATCAAGTGAAAACGTATAACTTAATCTTAAAATCGAACAACCAAGTATTTGAATGTATGGAGATTTGATAATTACGAATACACGATCAATGTTTACGAGTTAAACTTACGTTTAAGCGAATTATGAATCATGTATCAACCGAATGCACGTATTAATGTATAGGCATGAATAAACAATGTATAAAAGGTTCATTTTATTACGATCAAAGTCTCGGATTTACAATGATAGGGAAACTAGTTTCCGAAAAATAGAATTACGATACAATCTTGCTAAAAAAAAGGAAAGCTGCGAAAAGTGAGGCGTTACAGTCTCCCCTCCTTTAGGAAATTGTGTCCCGAAATTTAGGAAGATGCAACGAAGAGATGCGGATACTTAGTCTTCATATCACTCTCGAGTTCCCAAGTAAACTTGGCGCCACGTTTCCCTTCCCAACGAACAATTACGATAGGGATCCGACTGCGTCGTAGCTGCTTGACTCCTCGGTCCATGATTTCAACCGTTTTTCCACAAAATTCAACGTCTCATTGATTTGAAGAACTTCGAGCGGAACTTGAAGTCCTTCTTCGGCTAGACATTTCTTGAGATTTTAAAAATTAAAAATGGGATGAATATTGTTGAGCGTTTGAGGTAGGTTTAGTCGATATGCTACCTTGCCAATCATTTCCAAGATCTTGAAAGGACCTACGTAGCCAGGAGCGAGTTTGCCTTTCTTACTAAAACGGACAACGCCTTTCCAAGGGGATACCTTGAGAAGTACATGATCACCCACATTAAATTCCAAGGGCTTGCGTCTTTTGTCAGCGTAGCTCTTTTATCGGCTTCATGCTTTGAAGATATTATCAGGTATTTGTAAGATCTTGTCTATTGTCTCTTATATTAGCTCGGGACCGGTGATTTGTACGTCTCCAATCTCGTGCCAACAAATAGGCGAACGACACTTATGACCATACAATGCCTCAAATGGAGCCATTTGAATACTAGCTTGATAACTATTGTTGTACGAGAATTCAACCAAGGGTAAGTGTGAATCCCAATTGCCGCCAAAATCGATTACGCATGACCGCGGCATATCCTCCAAGGTTTGGATAGTACGCTCGGTTTGACCATCAGATTGAGGATGAAAAGTGGTGCTAAGATTAAGCTGAGTGCCAAGGGCGGATTGAAAAGTTTGCCAAAGGCGAGAGGTGAAACGAGCATCGCGATCAGAGATAATATCAAGAGAAGTACCATGACGGCTAATGATTTCATCCGTGTAGATGTGAGCCAATTTATCGACTTTATAATCTTCACGAATGGTGAGGAAATGTGCGGATTTGGTCAGACGATCGATGATAACCCAAATGCTGACATGACCAGACGAAGTACGAGGCAATTTCGTGATGAAATCCAAGGCTATGCTCTCCCCTTTCCAGACAGAACTTTCTGGTTGTTCGAGCTAACCAGAGGGACGTTGATGTTCTGCCTTGACTTTAGAACACGTAAGGCATTTGGATACGTAGAAAGCGATATCACGTTTCATCCTAGGCCACCAACAGGATGCACGCAAATCGTGGTACATCTTATCAGCTCCAGGATGGACGGAGTATCGGGATTTGTGGGCCTCATTCATCAAATTAGTCCGAAGACTGAGAGGATCGGGAATGCAAATACGATTATGGTAGTAAAGAATACCATCAGGTTTAGCTTCGAGCGGGTTTTCGACTCCACAATTCAATTCACTAGCGAGGTTACCCTCGTTAATGACGGTAAATTATACTTGTCGAATCAACTCGTTGAGTTTTCCCACGATTTGGTAGCAACGAACACTCTTAACATGGTTTTACGACTAAGTGCATCGGCCACGATATTCGCTTTGCCAGGGTGGTAGCGAATATCACAGTCGTAGTCGTTTAACAATTCTACCCAACGACGTTGATGCATGTTGAGTTCCTTTTAATCAAAGATATGTTGGAAGCTCTTATGGTCGGTGAAGACCGTACACTTTGTACCATAAAGGTAGTGTCGCCAAATATGTAATGCAAAGACAATTGCACCAAGTTCAAGGTCGTGAGTAGTATAGTTTTTCTCATGAATTTTGAGTTGTCTCGACGCGTAAGCGATTACTTTATCTCGTTGCATGAGTACGCAACCAAGACCCTGGTTAGAGGCATCGCAATACACGACGAAATCGTCATTCCCAATGGGGAGAGTGAGGATAGGAGCATTACAAAGCATGTCCTTGAGCGTTGGAAAGATTCCTCTTGTTCGGAACCCCAAACAAAAGGTTTATCTTTTGAGTCAACGAAGTCAAAGGAACGACAATCTTAGAGAAGTTCGAGATGAAACGGCGATAATACCCAGCTAGGCCAAGAAACGAACGAATTTCAGAGGTCGAATTAGGTGCAATATAATTCTTCATAGCTTCTATCTTTGCAGGTTCAACATGAATACCGAGTTTATTGACGGTGTGACCTAAGAATTGAACCTCTTTTAGATAAAATTCACATTTGGAGAATTTGGCGTAAAGACGTTCGGTTTGCAAAAGCTGAAGAATGAGACGCAAATGTCGTCCATGTTCTTCTTTCGTCTTGGAGTAGATTAGGATATCGTCGATGAATACAATGACGAAGTGATCGAGAAAAGGCTTACACACGCGGTTCATGAGATCCATAAACACTGCAGGTGCGTTGGTCAAACCAAAAGGCATGACCACGAACTCGTAGTCTCTATAACGTGTTCGAAAGGCGGTTTTGGGTACATCTTTCTTGGAAACCCGATGTTGATGATAACCGGAAAGAAGATCAATCTTTGAAAAGCACTTCACGCCTTGCAATTGATCGAAGAGATCATCAATACGAGGAAGTGGGTATCAGTTTTTGACTATAAGCTTATTGAGCTCACGCTAGTCAATACACATGTGAAATGATCCATCTTTCTTTTTGACGAAGAGAACGGGAGCGCCGCAAGGGGAAGTACTAGGACGTATAAAGCCTTTATCAAGAAGCTCTTGAAGTTGGCTTGATAGTTCTTGCATCTCCGAGGGTGCTAGACGGTAGGGAGCTTTCGCAACAGGAGTTACGCCAGGGATATGATCAATACGAAAATCGACAGCTCGAGGAGGCGGAGGACCAGGAAGATCCTCAGGGAAAACAGAAGGAAACTCACAAACGACAGGAACATCAGTTATGCTAGGACCTTTGTCTTTCTTTTCCACAACATGGGCGAGAAAGGAAAAATACTCCTTACGTAAGTACTTGTTCGCTTTGATGCATGAAATAAGCTTGAGACCCTTAGAAGGCTTCTCGCCATAGACGTGTAGAGAATCACCTTGCGGAAGAGGGAGGCGAATAATTTTTTTAGAACAAACAACTTCGGCACGAACTCGCATAAGCCAATCCATGCATACTATGATGTCGAAACTACCCATTTGCATGGGAATGAGGTCAATGGAGAACGAATGATCGTTAAGAATCAAAGAGCCACCAGAAAGAACAGAGATGGTTTTACCATTAGCGACTTCGACAGCGAAAGGATTAGGCATTTTAGATCGTTCGCACTTAAGCAAAGGTTCAAATTCTAGAGACACAAAACTCCTATCGAAGCCAGTATCAAATAGGCATGTAGCATAAATATGGTTCACAAGGAACGTACCAGTAATGACGTCATTAGAACTTTGGGCTTGAGCGGAGGTAAGCATGAAAGCTCGCCCCTTTGCAGGCTTAGACTGTTGCTGCTGCTGATGCTACTGGTTGAGAAGAGGACAGACATTGGCGAGATGATTGAGATCGCACATTTGTAACATGCTCGCACAAAAGCATTCTGACGTTGAGCTTGGGTTTGGTTCGGGTTAGGGTTAGGGACAATGGCTTGATTGCTTTGCGTTTGGCGACAATGGCTAGAAAAATGCCCCATCCTGTTACCGTTGGCGCATTTCCGGCACAGGGTAGAAGGGAGATGGTGATAGGTGCAGCGATCACACCTAGGCCAAGTGCCGGTGTAGTTTCGCTTGGGTGGATTGTTGTTTTGGGTGGAGGAGATAGCATTGAGTGGTGTGGGGGCAGGCGGAGTAACGACCGCATTATTATGAACCGAAGCCTTCCGCTTCTTGTTCTTGTTGTGGTTCTTTTTTGGTTGAGGGGGAGGTGACTCGGTAGTGGTGGTGGTATTGGCGGCGGCTTGATGTGCATGCTTCGTAGGAACCTTGTTGTAGGCCCCCTGAAGGATGCAGTTGTGGTTCAACTGCATGGTTATGCTAAAGGCTTCTTCGAGGGTTCTATGGTTTGTGGCGGCTACGTGATTCATGATCACAGGTGAAAGCGAACGAATAAGCTTGGCTATCGTCTTGGGAACCGTATCCACCTGTCCAGGAAAGACGATACTCAATTGGTTGAAGCGAGCGATCAGTCGTTTGGCGTCGCTTCCTTGCTGCGTGAGGTTCCAGAATTCGTTCTCGAGCTTCTGGGTCTTTTGGAGAGGACAAAACAAATCTCTCATGTGCATCTTGAGCTCATCCCAAGTGAGAGCGTGAGCTGCTTCGTTGCCACGCTTGTTACGTTCCGTAGTCCACCACTCGAGGGCTCTCTTGCGAAAGACCTCGGTAGCGTTAAGGATTCAAATGTCATCAGGGCACCCGCCCTGAAGAAAAGTAAGTTCCATCGCGTCAAACCAATTGATCATGGTGGTAACACCGTCCATGCAGTGAATTCTACTGGTTTAGAAGCCATGAAATGCTTGAATTAGAAGGACGTTTTGGGGTTGTCGGTTTTTGAGTCGGCAAAGGATTTGGGGGTTTCGGTGTTAATGGTTTGAAGCTGGCTAGCAATATCAGGGATGACACGGGCCATTTGATCGGCCATTTTCTCGGTGACAAGACCAATGAGTTCTTGCTTGGAGATGGAGTCTTCATTGTTGTTGTTGTTGGAACCCTTGTTGGACCTCTTGGATTTCTTGGATGAGTTAGGAGAATTCATCTTGAGGTTCAACATAGAAAAAGGGATGAGACTTGATCATAATATGGGAAAAACAAGTTTTGCATGAATAAGCATGTATAAGGTTCAAGCATGGTTCACAAAGTTTGCATGAAAGTATCAAGTATAGCATGGATAATCACGTATAAATTCGAATAAGGAGTATAAATTTAGTGTGTTCACGAGGATTACTATTGTTTTTTTATTGCGATAAACGTGCGAGATGTGTAACGGTTCAAACGAATAAGGTAACAAGTATAAAATCACATAAAATTGAGATAACATAAAAGATTGGCTCAATAAAACATGGGATTGTTTCAGGTAGAGAAACATCGACAATTCCGAAGTGAATCGAAGATCCTTTCTAATTAGAGAAACGTGCTTTGGCCTATAGGTAAAATACTCTCATCGAGAAGCGACTAACGATATTTTACCCTTCCAGTTACTACTCGTCTCTAATCGATTAGAAAATCGAAACTTTGGCGAGAGCGAAAATCAAGGAATGGGACTTAATCGACAAGGTGCGGGTTTCACCCCTAACTTGTCGATTTCGTACCCTAAGTGTGGTTGTTTCTTACTAAACGAGGAGCATATTCCGACTCGTTTGTAAGATCCACTAGAGCATGAAATGGAAGTTTCCATCAAGATGTGGATATCACTCCTAACTTGATGGTATAACTTCGTGAAAAATCGAATACGCGGAATGAGGGATTTCACCAAAAATTATAGGTCACTAGGCATATCTTGGTGCAAATCGCCTCGTTTGCATCATGAGTGTCTTCAAGTCATCAAGTGTATTGTGTAAAATGTCTTAGGAAAGACATTACGTAAATTTTAAGACCAAAAGATAAGGAAGAAGCAATGAGGAAGAATAAAGTATGAAGCATGAGATAAGAATGGTAAAAAATGGACACTTAAACTATAGACTAGGTCGAACATGGCAATTCTACCTAATTCCCTATGGTTATGGCTCTGATACCAATCTGTCACACGCCAACCGTTAGCGGAAACATCAGAGTGAGACGTAAACGAGATTGCAAGAGCCTTCATAACGCTATTAGCGACAATATTTAAACAAAACCCGTATTTCATTCATTCAACGATAACATTGTCAAATTACATCATTAAGTCAATTACAACAATTTAGAAATTTAAAAGACGAGTACAACATAAGCACAACAAAATAATACAACATTTTAACCTAAAGTCTAAATGTGTATCTTGAGCATCATCACTACTCCAGTTTCATGGCAAAATCTTCATCAACCTGTAACATGTTAAAAAAACAAGTTCAATGCAAAAGCAAAGGCGAGTACACAAGTTTGGTGATACAAAGCATAAGTATAAAAGTGTAACTCGAATCCACATGGTAATTGTAAGCAAAGTTCATACTAATCATGCAATACTAGATCAAACCCCGAGTTTCCACAAAAGTTTTAACGAGATCGAGCTTCCCTTGCCACAAAAGCGACAAGACTAAAATGAGTGTGAATATCTTAACATAACCCCGATGGGCGGTGTGCTACTCCTATAGCGCTATATATGATAAGTTGGGCTAGCTAAGTTAATGATCAAGCATGTAAAATCAAGCATGTATCTAGGCATAACAAGTATTCATGTATAAGGATTGAGCATGTAAAGCATGAGTTTGTGATATGTGTATTTTGATAGGTAAACATGTTACAACCTAAAAGTGATTAAAACGGTAAATGGGTCGAGTGTACTCACGGTTTTGCTAAGTCTTCTACTTGACAAGTCCGTTGGAGTAGTGGTTTCGATGGAGTGAATGCCGAGTTATCCTAAATGAGGAAGACAAAGGCGTATGAGTATTTTGGGATAAGGATGGAGCATTCGGATTTAGGATACAAAATGTGACAAAGTATGTATTATGAAAATAGTCACTATGGTATTATCACTTGTCCTTGACACTTATAATAATCCATAAGGTTAGGTGTGGTTTCATAGGTTCAAGACCTATAAGAATCGTTGACAAGGAACTACACACATAGTGATAAACTTATTAACTTGATAGATGCTTATTTAGTCATTATCAAGGGTTTGGTTTTAAGGATTATATTATAGTTCATAAGTATATATATAAGGTCATATAATCATGTAGGAGGTGGGAGGATGAACCATCCACTTAGGTACCTCTTAGTGTCATGTAAGTCAAGTAGGAAGTCAGAGGATTAACCATCCACTTTGGAACCTCGTATATGTTCACCACTACACAAGTTACCATAGGTAACAAGGAGGGTCTTAGAACAAGATTAACAATAATAATAATATGAACAAGAATGTAAATGACAAGAATGTAGGGTGTGTCACCACTATACAAAGTAGCCAAGTGAACTACAACCCGGGGAGCACACATCGACACACGTTGATGGCTAGACGGGGTTGTGCCACTTTAGAGCTAGCAAACTACTTGGGATAATGATGAAAACATCAAGTAATGTGTGGACTTAGAGTTAGGATAGCCCAAGCTAACCTTGTAGTCACACCTTCAACAAGTTCTTGACTTGGCATCACTTGTGAGCTTAAAGCTCTTCAAAAAGAAGTTTAGAGTGTTAAAACACTCTTATATACATGTTTAACAACCTTGGTTAGTCTCACTAATCATAACTTTGATTTGGATCCCAAGAAAACAAGGTTGTTTAATGAAACATGAGTTTTGATTAAAACCGAGAGTTTTGATTAAAACCGAAAGTTTGGAGCCCTTTTCGAGGAACTTCCAGGTCTGAAATATCCAAGGAGAGACCATGGAATCATGCCCAAAGGAAAACCAAGCATGTAGGAAAAAGAATGGGGCAATTCCGTTGAGTATTGAGTGAGTTATGCTCACTTTAGTGTAGAGGTACAAATCTGCCCGAAAATTGGATTCAGCTACGAAATTGGAGTGTTTTGGGTGGCTAAGAGGCTTTGTAAAGTGGAAAAATGGCTGGAATATAAGAGGTACTTATAGGGAAAAGATTAGGGTTTAAGTGGGTTGGGTTTTGAATAGAATTAGTGGGTCATTAAACTTGAAACAAACCCAAAAACATACCCAAACAAGGGCTGATTGCAAGGCTGATTTTCAGCCTTTATATTTTTTTTTGTTGTTTAAATTTAATAAAAGGTGTATTTGAGATGCACTTTATATAAATAAGATGTTACATGATTTTTGGTGTATTATTCATAGGTTATCAAGGTCTAAAGTGCATATTAAACATGTTTTAAAGTGCCAAAATATGTGATAAAAAATACATGTAGGTGACATATCAAAAGTAACAAGTATGTTTGATTTATGGTTAGGTATAATCAAGTGAAAACGTATAATTTAATCTTAAAATCGAACAACCAAGTATTTGAATGTATGGAGATTTGAGAATTACGAATACACGATCAATGTTTACGAGTTAAACTTACGTTTAAGCGAATTATGAATCATGTATCAACCAAATGCACGTATTAATTTATAGACACGTATAAACAATGTATAAAAGATTCATTTTATTACGATCAAAGTCTCGGATTTACAATGATTTGGAAACGAGATACAATTACAACGGAAACAACTTTCCGAAAATAGAATTACGATACAATCTTGCTAAAAATGGAAAGCTGCGAAAAGCGAGGCGTTACATCAAACTTAGTATGTGAGGTAGCGTGCTATTGTGATTTGCAAAAATACATTTAGTTGGTTGATTGTGAAAACGGTTTCAGGATATAGTTTCAAGATAATGAACTATATCAAAATGACGAGTAAATGCAATAAAAGTAAATGTTGACATAGGATGTATGAGGAAAGCCCTTGATCAATCTAGATCGCTGGCACAAAAACTCTGGAGCTAGCAATCGCCAGCTGCCTTGTTCTTCTTATTGCTTGTAATAATAGGATAGAACTTCGGGATATTGCTTGGATCAGCTCTAAGTGTTACAATGATTGTGAAATGCGAGTGTTTGTGTTCGTAGCTGCAATCAGTGAGTGAAAGTGTGAGGGATTAGATGTGTCTTACTGCTGATCCAACACCCTTTTATATAGAAACTGAAAATAACTAATTATCCTATTAATCTGGGATGCTGTAAATATTCCCCCATGACCGTTGTGGACTTCTTCTCCAGTTACCAAACGTTCGTCTTCTAACCATATTGAGCGAGTCTTCAGGAAGACCAAGTCCATGTATCCGTTGGTACCTTGCAACCAAAGATAAACGTTAGTAGCGAGTAGGATACCCTCGTAGGATGTTACCAATATCCTGGTTCAGTATCCTAGTCGCAGTATCAAACATATAATTATCAGAATATGTCTTCAGGATATGGTTAGAAAATCCACCCATAACAATTGTCTCCAAATATATAACTGTTGGGATCCTGAAATCCAAACGGGTATATTTTTCTTGCGCTTCTGGATGCTCTTAATGAGATGTAGACGTTGACGTGATAGGCTGTAACTTCCAATGCGAATTTTACTCATTGCTATCAATCTCATGCCTATATCTTCTCCTTTTCTTTGTTGCAGACTTTGTTCCATCATGGGCACTCGAACACGATCACACACCAACGACTCTGTTCCGACCTTCATAGAACAAAATCTCCTCAAAGACCCTGAGAAAGAAATCTGTTCTTTCGATAACGCCGACATTACCGCTCTGAGAGCCTCCGGCGCCTTTCCGGACGGAGCGATTATCCAGCAGTTTGATTAGAGCCTCCGATCAGACGTGTCTTCTAAGGAGTGGGTTTGTTTCTTGTTTTATCCCTTTTCTATAGGACTTCGATATCCTTTTTCTGACTTTATCATGCGATTTTCAATCTTACCGGCCTTAGTTTCGCTCAGACCATGCCCATGGTTTGGAGAGTGTTAGTGGTTCTTGATCGGATCAAAACCCATCACATTCCTGATCTCTGTGTTGAGAATATACCCATTGCTTATCGCTTAAGATCTCATGGTTCTAGCCGATTCCTACTTTTCTCAACCTCTAGAAACCCTGTCATCCTCAAAGCGACCAAAAAAGAGGATGAGTGGAAATGAAAGTTCTTTTTTGTTAAGAGGGACTCCATTGACAAGGGTGTTGACTTTCCAGTGGAGTGGTTAACCACTGGTAGGATTTAGGGTTTTAGAGATATCCCCAAATGTATCTTGAAATCACATCCTGAACTGACATCTTGTCAGGGTCATTGTGTCGAGTAAGATGTACGAAGGTCATGGTACATCTTTCAGCGCCAGGATGAACAGAATATCGAGACTTGTGGGCTTCATCCATCAAGGTTTTTTGGAGGTCGCTACGAACTGGAACCCATATACGATTGAGGTAGTAAAGAATGCCATCTGGCTTAGACTCAAGTGGGTTTTCAACACCACACTTCAACTCATTATCGAGGTTACCCTCATTAATGGCTGAGTATTGTGCCTCGCGAATCAGCTCGTGAAGTTTTCCCAAGGTTTGTAGCAACGAATACTCTTTACATGAGTTTTACGACTAAGTGCATCGGCTACAACATTCGCTTTGCCAGGGTGGTAGCGAATATCGCAGTCGTAGTAGTTTAACAACTCTACCCAACGACGTTGACGCATGTTGAGTTCCTTTTGATCGAAGATGTGTTGAAGTCTCTTATGGTCGGTGAAGACCACACACTTAGTACCATAAAGTAGTGTTGCCATATTTTCAATGCAAAAACAACTGCACCAAGATCAGGGTCGTTCGAAGTGTAGTTCTTCTCATGGATTTTGAGTTGTCTCAAAGCGTAAGTGATAACCTTGTTCCGTTGCATGAGAATGCAACCAAGACCTTGGTTTGAAGCATCACAATACACAACGAAATCATCATTTCCATCGAGACGAGTGAGGATAGAAGCATTACAAAGCATGTCCTTGAGAGTTTGGAAAGATTCCTCTTGTTCAGGACCCCAAACAAAAGGCTTATCTTTTTCGGTCAAAGAAGTGAGAGGGATGGCGATTTTGGAAAAGTTCGAAATGAAGTGACAATAGTAACCAGCTAAACCAAGAAACGAACGAATTTCAGATGGAGACTTAGGAGCAATCCAATTCTTTACAACTTTGATTTTCACAGGATCAACGTGAATACCAAGTTCGTTGATGACATGACCAATGAATTGAACCTCTTTTAGCCAAAATTCACACTTGGAGAATTTAGCTTAAAGACGCCCAGTACGCATAAGCTATAGGATAAGACGCAAGTTTCGCTGGTGCTCTTCTTGTGTCTTGGAATAGATGAGAATATCATCGATGAAGACAATCACGAAAAGGTCGAGGTAAGGTTTGCACACACGATTCATCAAATCCATGAACAGTGTAGGCGCGTTGGTCAAAACAAAAGGCATGACCACGAACTTGTAGTGCCCATAACGTGTACGAAATGCGGTTTTGGGTATATCTTCTTCCAGAACTCGAAGTTGATGATAACCCACACGGAGATCGATTTTGAGAAACACGTCGCACCTTGAAGTTGATCGAAGAGATCGTCAATACGTGGAACCGGATATCGGTTTTTGATTGTGAGCTTATTGAGCTCATAATAGTCAATGCACATCCGAAAGATCCATCTTTCTTCTTGACGAACAGGACGGGAGCGCCCCAAGGAGTTCTTGAAGTTGGCTAGATAGCTCTTGCATTTCCGTGGGTGCTAGACGATATGGAGACTTTGCAACATGGGTTGCGCCTAGAATAAGATCGATCCGAAAGTCAACATAACGAAGAGGAGGAGGACCAGGAAGGAAGATCCTCTGGGAAGACGTCAGGGGAATCGAAAACAACAGGAACGTAACTCACGCTTGGACCCTTGTCCTTCTTTTCCATGATGTGGGCAAGAAAGGCGAAGTATTTCTTACGTAAGTATTTGTTTGCTTGGATACACGACATAAGCTTAAGACCCTTTGAAGGTTCCTCGCCATAGACGTGTAAGGAGTCACCATTGGGAAGAGGAAGACAGATGGATTTTCAGAGCAAACGACTTTAGCACGAACTCGCCTAAGCCAATCCATGCCTACTATGATATTGAAGCTACCCATTTGCATGTGTATGAGGTCAATAGAGAACGTATGATCATTAAGATTCAAGGAACATTTAGAAAGGACAGAATCAACAGTGACGGACTTTTCGTTAGTGACTTCGACTGCGAATGGTTTGGGTAACTTAGAACGTCTACACATTAGCAGTGGTTCAAACTCAACGGATACAAAACTTTTATCCGTATCAGTATCAAATAAACACGAAGCGTGAACATTGTTAATGAGGAACGTACCAGTGATGACATCGTTGGCATTCTGAGCCTGTTCTGCTGTGATGACGAATGCTCGAGCACGAGCTTGCTCCTACTGCTGCTGGTTGTTATTGTTACGTTGAGGGCAGACATTTGCGAGGTCATTGAGATCCCCGCACTTGAAGCAAGCTCGAACTGTGGTTGCTGGTGGTTGGGTTTGGTTTGAGCAGGGTTTTGGTTTGCTGTGATGGCTCGGGCTTGATTATGGGGGGATTGTGGGACACTTCGATAAAGAGGGGCAAAGTGTCCAAACCTATTGCAACTAGTGCATAGGCGGCAGGGAGCACTGACGGGATGGTGGTAAGGGCATGTATTAATTTGAATGCGGCCCGGTGTATGCTTTTCTGGCAGGCTCAGGGTTGACTGGTGCTAACTGTTGGATGGGTTGAGGGTTTGGCTGAGTGACTACCACATAGTTTTAGTTTGAACCCTTACGCTTCTTGCCTTTGTTGTTGCTTCTAGTAGGTTTGGATGGGGTAGGCTCAACGGTATCGGTGGTGGCTTGGTGTACATTCTTCGTTGAAACCTTGGTAAAGGCTTTGTGGAGAATGTAGTTGTTATTGAGTTTAGCGGCCAACAGGTAGGTTTCTTCAATGGTTTTGAGGGAAGCGGCTTTGACAAGGTTTATAATCGAAGGAGGAAGGCATTGGATGTACTTAGCGATAGTCTTTTTGAACGTGTCGACTTGGCTAGTGCATATAGCACTTAGCTGTTTGAAGCGGGTCGTAAGGCAATCGTTGTCGTTGCCGACTTGTTTCAGGTTCCAGAATTCTTTTCGAGTTGTTAGCGCTCGTAACAAAGACAAAACCTTTTCTCCATCAGTTTCTTGAGGTCTGCCCATGGGAGGGCGTGTGCGGTTTTGTTTCCATGAACGTTACGCTCGGAGGTCCACCAATTGAGTGCCCTCGATCGAAAGACTCCCGTCGCGTTAATCGTACGCAAGTGATTAGGACAACCACTTTGTAGGAAGGTTGCTTCAATGGCATCAAACCATTGAAGCATCACAGTGGCGTCACCTTTGCCAATGAATGCTAGGGGAGTGCAAGAGTTGAACTGATTAAAGGTAAACGTTGACTTAGGTGTTTCCACGTTGGAGTCAACAGAGGCATTGGGTGAGTCGGTGTTGGCAGGAGCGGGTTGAATTTTGCTCACAATGTCAGGGATGATCTTAGCCATCTGCTTGGCCATGAATTTTATCAAGATAGGCTTGATAAAATATTGGTTTAGAAACTTCGACTATTCCAAAGTGAATCGTAAGTTCTTTCGAGTTAGGGAAACATGCTTGGGCCTAATAGGTAAAATACTCTCGTCAAGAAGCGATTAACGGTATTTTACCCTTCAAGTTACTACATGTCCCAAGTCGATAAAAAATTCAAGACTTTGGCGAGATTGAAAATCGAAGAGTGGGACTAGTTAACAAGTTTTGGGTTTCACCCCTAGCTTGATAACATCGTACCCTAAATGTGGTTGGTACTTACTAAACGAGGAGCGAAATCCAACTCGTTGGTAAGGGTCCACTAGAGTATGAAATAGAAGTTTTCCATCAAGATGTGGATATCAATCCAAACTTGATGGTGTAACTTCGTGTATAATCAAATACGCGGATTGAGAGTGATCACCAAATTGCAGGTTTCACCCCTATTTTGGTGAGATCGCCTCGTTTGTAGTATGAGTGTCTTCATGTCTTCGACGTGTATATTGTTTAAATGTCTTAGGAAAGACAAGTTGTATAATTAAGACAAAAGAAATAGGAAGAATAACATTTTAAGGATGAATCAAGAATGGTCAAAGTTTGGTACCTACTATAGACTAGGCCGAACATGGCAATTCTACCTAATTCCCTATAGTTATGGCTCTGATACCAATCCGTCATACCCCAACCGATGGCGGAATCATCAGAGTGAGACGAAATAGATTGCTTGAGACATCATAACATTATTGTGACAATATTTAAATTCAAAACCGATTTCATTTCATTGATAATCATATTCAAAACATTACAAGGAAACAAAGTACAACATGGGTAAATTCAAATACAACAAAGTTTGACATAATGAAATAACAAAATCTAAAAATTCTAAATGCGTCTCTAGTGTCGTCCCTATTAGATTTCGTCATATTCAACATCATCAACTTGCAACATGTTTAAAAGTATAGTTCAACACAAAATCATTGGCGAGTACACAAGTTTAATATAGCATAAGTATGTAAAAGCGTTTAAACAATTCCACATGGCAAAATAGTATACTAGATTAATGTAAACATGGCATGCGATTATACAAGTTAATCCTCTAGTGTCACCGCAATAATAGAATACTTAACATGACCACAAGAATATGGGCGGTGCGTTACTCCTATAGCGCTATACATGTTAAGTGGAGGCTCGTACGAAGTTAATGATAAATAGCATCACATAAGAATGTTCCAAGTATACAAATCTTAGCATGTATGATGGATTGTTTATGTTTGCATAAAGTTTAAGTGTGAGTTGTGTAATTTAATAGGTAAACATGTTGCACCCAAAAGTGTAAAGCGTAAAAAGGGTGTTCGAGTGTACTCACGGTTTTGCAAAGCTTCCTTTGTTAAATCCTGTGAAGAGTATGGTTTATTGGAGGACAAAACACCAAGTTATCCTACACGAGGAAACGTAGGTGTGTGAGTATTGGAATGACAATGGGGAACTTGGATTAGGAACTTAAAGTATGTAGAAAGTATGTATTAAAGAAAGTAATTATCTAGACGATAACTCTCGTTTTGACACTCTAAATCCCATAAAGGTGATTGTGGTTTTGTGGGTCATGCCCATTAGGATCGTAACGAGAAGGTTAAGTCTTAGATAATATAACCTAATGTTGTGACAAGTAACCTTATGATCATTGTCAAAATTTCGGTTTATATAAGTCTATTTACGTATACATTATATAATATATAATAAGTCAATCATATATGTCATACATTATCATAAAAGTCATGCATGGAGGTAGGATGATGAGCATCCATTAAACCTTGTTATATGATTCACCAATATACAAACCGTCACAAGGACGATTCGGATGGTCATGAATTAAAACGAAAATGTACAAGTAATCACTATACCAAGTACCCAAGTAATCTTCAACCAGGGTGAACCAACATCGACATAGAAAGAATTAACTAAGTGTCGAAGGCTGGACGGGGTCGTGTGACTTTTAGGCTAGCAAACTACTTGGGATAGAGATGGGAAAACATTAAGTGAGGTGGTGGATTGAAGGTAGGATAGCCAAGGCTTCCAAGTAATCACGCCTTTACCAAAACACAAGCTTTGTCAGGCTTGGATGGTTTCAACGCTTGTGGGTTAAAACCCTTTCAAAAAAGAAAGTTTAGAGGCATTTTACACCTCCTAATTTGTATAAGACAACCTTATCTAGCTCACTAATCATGCGCTTGATTAGAGGCACAAGTAGCACAAGTTTGTTTAGTAAAATTATGTTTAAATAAAGTTTACAAGTTCATCTTCCAAAACAGAAAGTTTAGCGTTAAAAATGATATTGTTCCATCTTGGTATTCCATGGAAACCTTATGGTAACATCCCTAGAGGCTTTATAAACTTTGTTGAGGAAGAAAAAATGAAGAAAACAATAATGAAGGGATAAAAAGATAAAAACAAGCAGAAAGTTTATACACTTTGGACCTAAAAAATGGTGAGGTTTCACCTTAGTTTGCCCAAGAAAACTTGTGAAAACCTTCCTAGAGGTTATCCAAGTGTTTTAGAAGAAAGAAAAAGAAGAAATTAGAAGGAGAAGTGAGTTAAAACTCACTTTTATGGCTGGAAGTTTATGAAGTGTTGCTGAAAACTTAGCTGAGTTTGGAGGGTTTTTTAAGTGTTTGGAGGCTTGTAAAAGTGGAATAAAGGATGGGGAAGTGCTTATTATATATGGAAGGGATTAGAGTTTCAATGGGTTGGGCATTGGACACGATTAGGGGAGTTTAGACTTGAAACAAGTCCACTAAACCCAACCCAAAGTTGCGATCAGCCCTATATTTCTTTTTTTCTTTTTTTTTTGAACATTATAAGGTGTATATTTGTTGTATATTCAGGTGTTACATGTTATTTAATATATGACCAACATGTAACAAGGCCTAATATGCAAAGGGAACATGAAAACATGTGTTAAACAAGTATGTAAACATAGGTTTTGTGTTGTAGTAATAAAAGAAGCATTGTAAGGATAAAACAAGTATGTGTAATGTATAACGAAGTGTCAAATATGCATAAGTCTTGTAATCGAATAGTAATGTGTTTGAATGTACGGAATGCTTACGAATTGCGAATTCACAATGATTGGTAACAAGTTAAACTTATGTTTTTGGGAATCATGTATGTATCAAAGTATAAACAATGCATAAATGATGTGTATTTCATATAAAAGATTCATTTCATTATGATCGAACTCTCAGATTTACAATGGTTTGAAACGAATACGATTTCAAAAGGAACGAGTTTTCGAAAATTGAAATACGATACAATCTTTCAAAAAACGGAAAGCTGCTAAAAGCGAGGCATTACACATTTTGCCAAATTTTGTTAAACAAGTTAAAACGCAATTTGACCTTCCAGTAAAAGTTTTTAGAAATGACAATGGGACAGAGTTTAAGAACAAGGAGTTGGATGCTTTCTGTGTGTCAAAAGGGATAGTTAGACAATATAGCATTCAAAGGACACTAGAACAAAATAGGGTGGTTGAAAGGAAAAACAGGACTTTAATTGAATCTGCTAGAACAATGCTTGTAGACTCAGTTTTACCCTTGTCTTTTTGGGCAGAGGCTGTAAACACTACTTGCTATGTGCAGAACAGAGTTTTGATCAATCCCAGACATCAAAAGACTGCCTATGAGATTTTATACAAAATCAAACCTCTGATCTCATATTTCAAAATCTTTGGTTGCCCATGCTTCATTTTAAACTTAAAAGATTCCATTTCAAAGTTTGCAGCCAAAGTAGATTGTGGTTATTTTCTAGGATACTCAACCACTTCTAAAGCCTACAGAGTTTTTAACTCTAAGACCAAGTGTGCTGAAGAAACTTTGATTGTAAAGTTCAATGAACTTTCTTCATTGAAATTCCCAGCAAATCCTACTGAACTATTTGACCTAGACAAATTTACATTTGAAGATGTGTATGTCAAGACTAACCCTACAGGTACATCAAAATCTTCCCATCAAGACTATGATATAACAGTGGGCTTCCACAATTCAAAGTCAATCCATCCATCAGAGGAGCAGATGTTACTAACAACTTAGAAAACTATGCCATTGTTGGTTCAACAGTTATTGACCCACAAACCTCTACTAGCTCACAAAACCATACCACTGTTGATAAAAGTCCATTTTCTATGAACAAAAATCAACTTCCATACACACCCATTCCACCTATACCTCAACCTCCATTCTCAACAGATGTTAGCTTTTCAAAATTGCCAACAGATGTTAGCTCAGATGATTCCCATCTACAGCCTTCACCTCAAATGCCATCATTCCATATAAGGGAGATCTAATCTACCTTAAAAGTCATCCATCTGTTCATATTATTGGCAACATCAATGATGGGGTGCTCACAAGAAGCCAATCACAAAACATTTGTCTTTTTGTTGGTTTTCTATCACACACACAACCTGTCAAGTACCAAGAGGCACTGAAAGATAACAGTTGAGTTGAGCTATGCAAGAAGAGCTCCTTCAATTCAAAAGACAACAAGTATGAGAACTTGTACTATTTCCTAAGGATGTATGTCCAATTGGTATAAAGTGGGTCTTTAAGAACAAAACTGTTGAAAGGGGTATTGTAGTCAAGAATAAAGCTAGGCTTGTGGTTCAAGGTTATAGGCAAGAAGAAGGTATTGACTATGATAAAACATTTGCTCCTCTAGCAAGATTAGAAGCCATCAGATTGTTCTTAGCCTTTGCTGTCAACCACAACATCAAGGTGTTTCAAATGGATATCAAAAGTGCACTCTTGTATGGTAAGATCAAAGAAGAGGTATATGTTTGTCAACCTCCTCTTAATAAAGCTTTATATGGCCTGAAGCAAGCATCAATAGCATGGTATGAAACTCTTTCCACTTTTCTCTTATCCATTGGTTTCATAAGAGGTAAAATTGACAAAACCTTATTTTTGAAATGGAGAGGAAATGATTTGATGCTTGTCCAAATTTATGTGGATGACATCATTTTTGGATCCACATGCACTGCCATGTGTGAAGAGTTTAGGCAACTCATGGCAGCAGAGTTTGAAATAAGTGCAATGGGTGAGCTCCTGGTCTCCAAGTAAAACAATTGCATAATGGTACATTCATTCATCAAAGTAAGTATGTCAAAGATCTACTCACCAAATTTGATATGAATGATTGTAAACCATGTAGCACACCCATGGCAACCTCAAAGCTTGTCACTGTTGATGACAAAGATGACTTGGTTGATCAAACTCTTTATAGAAGCATGATTGGGTCTTTATTATACCTAACTGCTTCTAGGCAAGACATCATGTTTGGAACATGTGTTTGTGCTAGATCCCAGTCAGCACCTAGAAAGTCTAATCTTATTGCTGTGAAGATGATATTCAGATACATTAAAGGTGCTCCCACATTTGGTATATGGTATTCTGCTAATGGAAACATTGAGCTTTCAGGTTACTCAGACAATGATTTTGCTGGTTGCAACACGACAAGGAATTCCGCATTAGCGGGAATTCAATTCCTCGTGATTGCCTAGTATCCTGGCAAAGCAAAAAGCAAGTTGTAGTATCTACATCCACTGCTGAGGCTGAATACATTGCTGCTGCAAGTTGCACTGCTCAACTCTTGTGGCTTCAAAATCAATTGCTGGATTTTGGTGTAACTGCTTTAAAGACTCCACTCAAGCTAGATAGTCAAGCAGCTGAAAACATCATCAAAAATCCAGTGTCCCATTTCACAACAAAGCACATTGACATTAGGCATCACTTTGTGAGAGATTGCTATGAAAAAAAGGTGTGATTTCTCTGCATCATGTTCCAACTAAAGATCGACTGGCAGCTGTTCTAACAAAAGCAGTAGATGCATCCACCTTTGAAAGTCTGATCTCTAGGATTGGCATGCTAAACATGGAATAAAAACAAACTTTTGTGTTCCATGTGTAAATAGCATGAAAAAGTTTTCAGAAAATCAGTAATCCATCCTAAAAATAGTTTAAAATTGAAGTTTTCAATAGATCTCAAAAGTCTGTTTATAACCATTGTTTTCTTTTAAACCTCTGTTTGGCTTGAAAATCTATCCACTGTTATAGTGTATCCTCTAGTCCACTTCCTCAATCCGCTTCTTGGTCAAACCTTTGCGTTGACCTTATCCTCTGGTAGTGTTTCAAAACATTGTTCCCATCCACTGTTGATACACAACTGTGGTTTTCCAAAACATCTGTAATCCATTATTTATCGGAGGATACACGTGGACAGATGTTAGCCATCAGATCTTTGCAACAGATGCCACATCATCACTCACTTTTTCACTTTATAAAACCCTGTTTTATCCCAACCAGAGTTTTTCACTATGCCGTATCGAATTCAAAATTTTCAAAGCGGTTTTCTTCAATCTTCTTCTTCTTCTTCACAACTTTCTTATAATCAAATCTTTCATCATGACGCTCATAATCAAAACTCCTCATAACTACACTCCTATTCTTGAAGAAACTGACTCAAATCGTGCATATCACGCAATGATCAAAATCTTAAAAGAGTCAAAGTACAAAGATATCATGGAGTTCGAAGCCCCAATTTATCTTCATACACTACGCCAGTTCTGGGCAAATGTTGAGGTTCATTCCACAAAGAAGAAACCTTATGTGATTCTTTCAACAATGGGCACAACCCTCATTCAAATAAGCCCAGCTTCTATCTCAAAGGTTTTTGGACTCAATGACATTGATCACCCCACTTCCTCCCAATAAGGACCTACATGATGAATTCATCGAACGAGGTTATGAAGGTCAACTTACAGGTAAAACCATCTACAAACCTAAGTTTCCTGCAGAGATGAAATTCTTTTTCCACACTTTGCTAACAAGTTTGTCCGCCAAAACAACTGTTTTAACGAAATACCTTTGAACATGTAGTGCTTGGGATATGCCATTTTACAAAATCTGATTTCAATTTCTCCCAAGTATTGTTTGATGATATGGTGGAAAATATTAATAATATTAAAAAGAATAAAGCTTTTCTAATGCAGCCAAGGTTATTGAGTGTTTACATTCAAAAACAAGTTGGTGAAGCGGATGCTAAACAAGGTGATGTAGGTTCTCATGGCAGCCTTACTCATGAAACTTTTACACACATAACAAATCAATCAAAAGTTTTACAAAAAAAGTAGAGGGGGATGAGCAAGTTTTAGAAGAACATCCTGTTCAAGCTCAAACCTCCACTACTGAGCCTACTGCTCCTGTTGATCATGGCACTACAACCAGTGTTGTGAAACCCACAACAGATACTCCCAAAAGAAAACCTACAAAATCCAAAAGGCCCACCAAAACCAAACAATAGAAAAAGGGTCATCTAGAAGATCAAATCCCAGACACTACCAAAGTCACTTGAAACCACTGCTGCTACTTCCTCACAACAGATGGAAGAAAGATCTCAAGCCATTAGCCTACCTCCTCTTGTATCCTCACAAAAGGATCAAGTTATGAAGCTCTAGATTCACTTGGATCTATCTTCCACATCCCCTCTCCCAGGGCAATGTTGCGTTCTACTCAACAACCCTCTCCAACACAACTTCCACCCATCATTTTACCTCTGTTGAACGCAATAGACATGGATCTGCCACATATCAGTTCCTCTCACTCACACATTCCTGAGAGTTTTCCTCTACTTGTGACTGCGTCTGATTCTCTTGTCTTTGCTATCCCATCAACAGCTGAGGAGGCTACACCCCTTGGGTTACAAGTAACCCTTGGTGATTTTTCAAATGAAGCAATCACTACAATTGCAGAACTTCCTGTTTCTCAATTGGACAGCGGTTCCATCATTAAGACTACCTTGAAGGTAACAACTGTTGACGTTACTACTGTAACCTCTGATCCAGTTAGAAGTCCCACTACCAAGAAAAAGGGGCATCTGTGTCTGAAGGTTTGAAGGAAACTTCTCCTAATGATAACACAGATAAAACTACCACTGGTAGGAGTTTAGATGATCCTATGAAATTAGATGATGTGCTAAGATATAAGGAATTGATGGAGAGGATGACATCAATGGAATCCTCCATCGGTGAACTTAAAACAATGATACAACAACACCTACAGAGTCAATCTCCACCACCTGTATCTTCTTCTCAAACCACTACTGAACTCTGGAATATGATCCAACCTGTCATTGCAGCTCAAAGGAGTCTAGCAGAGGTTCAACAGAACACCACATGAAATTCATCAGGGAAATGGTTGAAGCTAGGTACAAAGATACCCAGGCTGACATAAAAGCTATTAAAGATCTTTTGCTCAAAACCACTAGCTCTGCTCCTACTACTATCTTACCAGACGATGTCACTAATGACGCCAAAAAGGGGGAGAAAGAAACATTGAGAAAATTACAGTCAGATCCCTTGGTAAAGC
The DNA here is from genome assembly GCA_947069175.1 of Scalesia atractyloides. Taxonomy (NCBI): domain Eukaryota; kingdom Viridiplantae; phylum Streptophyta; class Magnoliopsida; order Asterales; family Asteraceae; genus Scalesia; species Scalesia atractyloides. The sequence continues at coordinate 28,755,172 of CAMTDV010000005.1, forward strand.
CAAAAGAGCCTTAAACCACTGTTGCAGCATCTGCCTCTATTCCATGAAAAGAGATTGATGAATCTCTAAATATAGAGTCTGAAAAGATTGCTAATGATAAGAAGAAGAGGCTGCAGAACTTGAGGGCAGAGAGTAAAAGTGCAGTACAACAAAAATTAGATCAGCAAAAGGAAAAGAAGACATTGGTTCTTTAAGAAAGAAGAGATCTGTTAGAAAAACAAGACAACCAATATCCACATCTTCTTAAACCCCTGCTGAGACAATTCCTGTTGTATCTACTGCTCAACCCAAAACAAGTTCACCACTAAAAATCACAACTACTCCAGCAGATGTTATAACTCCTGTTGTGTCATCAGTTGTTGACACAGTAGTGGTTACAACAGATTCTTCACAAACCACTGCTATGATCACTTTTCCCATCCTTACCCAACCAATGACCACACCACCAAGAATTCCTCAACCACCAACTTCTCTTAAAATCAAATTCAAACGCAAAAGAAACACATTTGTAGTTGGTGATGATGAGAAGAAGAAGAAGAAGTAATCCCATCACCCATACCCATATCTTCACAACCACTGACCTCATCAATCCCATCAAAACCGACACCCACTTCACAGCCACCTAAACTATCTCCACCATCACCTCAATCCTCAAATCTCTTATATGCTCATCTCTCCACTTCAAAATTTCCACTAGCCTCTCTCTATCCTCTTGAACTTCATGTTGTAAAAGGAGAGTTGGAATCATTTTATGAGATTGAGGACCCTGCAAAAAGGGAATTTCCTTCTCTTTGTGGGTATGGAAAGCGAGAAACATAGAAGAATATCTGTAGTTAAAGGTTAGACAGGCAGAAACAACGCAAAGAAAGAAAATGAAGGCAAAGATGATAGAACTCTGCAGAATGCTATGCAATTACAACTTGAAAAGATCAAGCATATTGAAGATTATGCAAAAGATCTCTGCAAGTCAAAGTCAGAGAAAACTACAAAACTTGACCCTGATCTGAGACAAGACCATCTGGAGCACATCATGATTCATAGACCATACAAAGCAACCAGAGCATAATTTAAGAATTGGTCTGCAAAAGATCTTCAAGAAGAAGGTGAAAGATTCAAATTTTGCTCAAGAACCCAGCAATGAAGGCAACTCCACCAAACTGGAAGAGAGCAAAATTTGTAGATCAAGATCAAGTCTTGAAGATCAAAAGAATGAAAGAAGAGTTGGTTGTTGCTTAGTATGGTACAGCTAAGTAGATTGAAAGATGGACAGAGTCTACAAGAATTTGGAAAAGCTTAGATTGAAAGATCCAAATCTCCCAAGAAAACCAGATTATCCTATCACAACCACTGCTCTTCCAACCTCAGCTTCAAAACAGACCCATGTCTCAAAAAGGCCATCTTTATCCTCTGCTCTATCCACAATTGCCTTGAACCATCCAAAAAGGCAAAGAGAGATGGAAGAAGATGATCAGTAGAGATACAAAGAAAACAGGAAGGAGCCTTTGAAATGTTTTCCTTATCACACCAATGCTGCAAGCGACCAACTTAGAGAAACTTTATCAAAGCTTGTCAGCAGACCTTCATCACCCAACTCATCTTCAATAAAGTTTCGCCCAAGAAAGCCAACAGATCTTAAAATAAAAAATGGAGTGCCGACAAAGACACCCATGAATTGACCTTGGTCAGGTCCGGTAGCGAAGTTTGATGCATTAAAATGGAGGCAGCATATGGTTTGTGTGTCGAATACCTTCAAGATCTCCTGAACCTCGAACTTGAAAGGGATTTTGAAGACTTAGTTTCCCTAAACTTTGAACTCCATTTCAAAGGACAGATAAGAGAACTAATGATGAGGAATAAAGATCAATAATAAAGTTAGTTTTGACAGCATCTGTTCCTGTTCCAGGGGGAGATTGTTGGGATTGAACCCTTCAAAGGAACAGATGATTGAAAGCCAAAACATCTATCAGATGTTTGATCCAGAATAATAGAGTTTACAAGCTTTGACTATAACCACTGCCCAAGCTAAAGTCTACCTTAACATCTGCTGGAAGGGAACCTATGATGAAGACTAACAGTGTTTTGGGTCATTAGTGTTTTACTTATTCAATATAACAGTTTCTGTAATAGCAGAGTTTTAGTGTTAGCAGTGGTTATAGTTAGTTAGTATTGTTAGCTGTCACTATCACCTCTGACGTCATCAAAAGATGCTCAGAGGGTAGGAATGTACTATAAATAGATAGTGCTTTTGTACTGTTCTATCCATTTATTAAAAGATCATTTCCACTTTGCATCCAATCATCTTCTTTAGATTCTATACAACCATATATCAGGCTGAAGGGGAGTTTTAATTCACATGCAAAACTTATAAGTTTGAAAGCAAGCATGATGATGATAGCAATCTTCCATTAGTTGTGTTAAGAGTTTCCATATTCCGCTGCATTTCATTTTGATTTTACTACTTTCATTAATCCATTTTACTAACATACAAAACTAATTCAAACTCAGATCCTAACAACTCTACATTCAACCCATCAATTTTTTATTGTTTTTTGTCTACTTTTTTTTAAATGTAAAAAAAAATCTTCTTTATTACATTTTTAAACATATGAAAAAAATTGAAGACATAGACCAATTTTTAACATCCCTAGCTTTACGTTTGATAGTTTATGTCGGTGCGAACGGTTACGTTTTACATTCGCTTTTTACATTCGACCAAAATAAACCACCCTTTTATTTTAATTTTCTCTTATTACATTTTTCACGTTTGATGTTTTATGTCGGTTTTTTTTTACGTTTGATGTTTTACATCGGCGAGAAAGGTGTCTCCTTCTAAAAACTGACATCAACCGTAAATTATTTTATATACCAAAAGAAAAAATAAAAAAACTATTTTACGCGTTTCATTTTTTAACGCACGTTGTGGAATGTTTTTTTACGCACGTTGTCTTTGTCGAACATAAATGTTTTTTTATTCTTTTACATAGTGGTGTATTGCGTTGTCAAACATTTTTTTACGCGCGTTGTCAAAGTCCATACCTTGATTTATTTACACACATAAGAAATCGACAAAACCCCCACTAGTCGAAAGATGTTTTTTAACGCACTAGTCAAATGTTTTTTTACGTACGGTGTGGAATGTTTTTTAACTACCATGTCCAATGTTTTTTTAACGCGCATTGTCTTTGACTGACGCACACAAGAACACCTTTAAATATGCAAACATTTTCAAAAAAAACTTTTACATTTGAAATCGACAAAACCACCACCACTGCCGTCACCATCGCCGTTCCACCACCATCTCCATCACATAACCACCACTGCTGCCGCCATCTACACCTACATCACCCTCTTCCACTTCCTTCAACACCGCCGCCGCTGCCGTCGTTTACATCACCCCGATCAGTCATCTTGTTGGGGATCCATTCCCCGATCTGCCACTATCACCGGCAACCCCACCCCTTTCCGTCTTTCATGGCGGTTCCGCCGCCTTTGAACACCACAACCACCTCGATCTGAGTCTAACTTCTTGGCATTTTTTATCTCAATTTGCTTTTTGTATATATATTGATCTACATTCGTTTTTTTTCTAAATGGAAAATGAGAGAAAAAGAAATATGAATAGAGAGAAGAATATTCTATTGTAAAAAAATAGAGAGAGAGAAAGAAAGAAAAATATTGATGTGACTATTAAAAAGAAGAGAGAGAAAAATGATGTTACATGGAGAGTAAAAGACTATGTTGCCCTTTTGATTTAATTGAATATAGGTTATGTGTTAAAATTATATTGGATGTGAGGAATTCTCATGGTTCTCTGTTAGGATCTGAGTTTGAATTACTTGTAGTTTTTGTTTCAAAATGGAAAATGATTGAACTAAAAGAGATTTGCAGCGGAATAAGATGAAAATTTTTTACTACAAGCAATGGTCGTTTGTTTTCATCATCATCATGCTTTCAAGTTGATTAACTTGCATGTGATTCACAAACTCCCCCCAGCCTTTGCAATTACAGTTTGGCAATGAGAAAATGCAGAGAAGATGATATGCGAAAGTTGATCTTTTAAGAGACAAGTTTAAAGGTTACATGAGTTCCCTATTTATACTAACTATCTATCCTCTGAGCATCTTTGATGACGTCAGGGTTGATAGTGACAGGAAACTAATATGTAACTAACTCTAAACACTGCTTATACTAACTATCAGTGCTTGGCACTGTTACATTGATTAACTAAGCTAACGACTAAACTCTGATCACTATCCTCTGTCCCTTTTAACTCTGGCAGACCTTGAAGCTTTGTGAAGGCAGATGATAGGATTAGCAGTCTTTATGGAAAGCAGTGTAAGTACATCAGAGGTTGTAACCTCTGATAGTTGAACCAAAGCTCGGATAGCGTTATTTGGCTTTATATCATCTGTTCCTTTCATAGGGTTCAATCCCAACAATCTCCCTCCGGAACAAATGATGCCAAAAACACTTTATTCTTGGTTTTTATTCCTCAGAAGGAATTCTCTTATTTGACCTTTGAAGTGAAGTTCAAAGTTAAGAGGTTCCATGTCATCAGCATCCTTCACCGGCTCTAAACATAGTAGTTCTTGGAAGTCTTCTACTGTAAGCTCATAAGCATCTTCCATGGATAGTTTAGTGGCTGCACCATCAGACTTGAGCAATGTCAATTCATGGGTGTCTTTGTCGACCTTCCATTTTAGAATTTTTGGGTCTGATGGTTTTCTTGAAGGAGCTTTTATGGCAGAGGATTGTAAATGAGCCATCTTTGATAAATATTTTGCCAGCTTGGCACTTGTATCATCTGTGTGATAATCAATCATATTCTGAATCTCTTCTTTGATAAATGTATCCTCAAACTCTTTGTCAGTCTTTTCATTCATCTCCCCTTGCTTTTTCCTGTGTTGCAGGGCAAGTGTGGAGTGGGCAGATATTGAGCTGGACTTTTTAGAGAGTTGAGCTCTGAGGATAGCATCTGCTTTTGAATAGTTAGGCTTGGGAGGCATGGATGGATCATTTTTCCTTCTCTCTTCTAAACTATTGTAAGTGTCTATCACCCTCACCTCACCCTATCTCATCACTTGGTTTTTGGAACCATAATGATTTTGAATCAGTTCTTGCTTCATTCTCTTCAACTTCAAGGCATTTTCAGTGATATGTTTCTTGTATACATCCCAGTTGGGAGGAGTTGGCTTTTTAAGAGGGTCTTTCAACATTTCTTGCATTTTGTTGATTTCCTCCCTCAGTTCATCTATGCTCCAATCCCTGAATTGTGGCCTTGTTGCCTTATACATCTTCTTCTCCATGATATACTCAATGAGTTCACTCTTGAGCAACTTATCTTCCCTTACTGACAACTGGTTGCTCAGATCCTTGACAAAATTTTGTAGAATGATGACTTTACTCAGTTGAAAGGACCTGATAATTTGTATCTCTCTATCATTTTTACCAGCTGATTCTCTTTTGGAAATATCCTCTGCTTGCTTCTTTTTCAATTCTAGATAGGCATAACATTTGCTGGTCTTGGATAGCCATCAAGGGATAGAATTGTTCTTTTGTCAGGGTCATCCTCTGAAAAGAAACTCAGGATCTCTTCCCTGACTACTGGTAAATCAAGAGGATACAACTTTGATGAGAAGTTGTAAGCACTGATGTGGGGATCAGTGGTGTTGATGATAGTGAAGAGGTGCAAAGATCTCATCATCATTTATCACTTTTGTGATTTTCCTCCTTTTAAACCTTAAAGTAGGTGATGGTGGTTGTGGGATTTTTGGTGGTGTGGATAATGGTTGAGTTGATGTGGGAAATGTGATCATGGCAGTGGATGGAGTTGCATCTGTTGCAACCTCTGCTGTATCAACAGATGTTGACACAACAGTTGCTGTAACATCTGCTTGTGTGGATGTGGGTTGTGGTTTTGAAGATGTGATATGTTTTTGAGAGGCAGAGGTTTTCATGGTTGGATTGGTTTCAGGCTTAGTTTTAGGAGGTGTGGATGTTGGTTGCCTGGCTTTTCTAGTAGGAGCTCTTTTTGATGAAGTACCAACCTCTCCTTTTTCTTTTTGCTGATCAATCTTTTTCTCAACCAACACTCTGCTCTCCTCAATCACATTCTTCTTGTGACTAGCCCTTGCCTTGGCCACAATTTCTTCAGTTAAATCTTTCTTCTTTGAACCATCAGGCCTTGGAATGTTCAATGTAGGTCTGGCCTTATCATCATCTATTGTTAGCTTCTTTGGACCTAAAGGTTTCTCCCCCTTTTTGGCTTCATCTGTTGTAACAAATATAACCGTTGGAGGTGCATGGCCAGTGGTTATGAGTAGATGTGCTTTGATGGCTTTAATGTCTACTGCAGTATCTTGATACCTTGATTCAAACATGTTTCTAACATCATTCATCTGGTGCTTGTGTTGTAAATCTAAATAATGTTGTTGATGGTGAAACAGAGGGTTAAGAGCTTCTTTGAGAATAGTAGTGGATAGAACAGAGGGTTGACTTTTTGTAGCTATTATCTGCTTTAGTAAATCTTTGATTTCACCAACAGAGTTTTCTATTCTGGTCACTCTCTTCGTTAAATCCTGGTATTTTAGATCATCACCTAATTTAATAGGATCATCTGAACTCCTACCAATGGTGGTAGTTATAACTATGTTATCATGAGTAGTGGTTTTAGGACTAGCTTCAAACATAGATGCCCCTTTGTCTTGGTACTGGGTACTTCCCATAATAGAGGTGATAGTTGTTGCCTCAGCAGTGGTTGCCTTTAACCAAGTCTTATTAATGAAACCACTGTCCAACTGAGAACTAGGGAGTTCAGCAATTGTAGTGGCTGCTTGTGTTGAACTATCACCAAGGGTTACATGTAACCCAAGAGATGTAGCCTCTTCATTTGCTGATGGGCTAGCAATGAATAAAGAATCAGACCCAACCACTGGAAGAAGTATATTCTCAGTAATAAGTTGTTGAAAAGTGTTGGTTTGTGTCTGAACTAATTCAATTGCATTTAGCAATGGTACAATTGTGGGTGGAAGTGAAGGTATTGGTGAAGGTGGTTGAGTAGAAAGCGACATTGCCCTGGGAGAGGGGCTATGGAAGATAGACCCAAGTGGATCTAGAGCATCATAATTTGGTGTCCCTATGTCTACAACCTTTTCCTTTTGTGAGGAAGAAGGAGAAGTTTCAAAGCCGGAGGGAGATCTTTGAACCATCTGCTGTGAAGAAGTAGCAGCAGTGGTTTGTGACTTTGGTGCTGTCACAGGGTTAACCTCTGGGATCTCATCTTCCAGAGGACCCTTTTTGGGTTTGGTGGGCTTTTTGGAAGTTGTTTTGGTTTTCTTTTAGGAAATTTTTGGTGTGGGTTTCAAGGCATCGGTTGTGTTGCCCTGATCACCAAGAGCAGTGGGCTCAGTAGCAAGAGGTTGAGTTTGAACATTTTGTTCTGATAAAACTTGCTCATCCTCCTCTACTTGTGTTTTCTCAACTTTATCTTGGTTTGTTATTCTGGTGAAGGTTTCATGATTAAGGCGGCCTGGATTAACCACAGCGCCAATTTTACTTTCAGGACCTTTAATTTGATCCTGTAAGTAAACACTCAAGAACCGTGGATGCATCAAAAAAGTTTTTCTTTATTTCAATATTTTTAGAATTATTCACAAGATCATTGAACAGTATCTAGGAGTAGTTTAAATCGGTGTCAGTTAAAATTGCATACCCCAGATATTGCATGTTCAATGGGATTTCATTAAAAGCAGTGGATTTTGCTGAGAGACAAGTAAGAATTGTGTGAAAGAAAAATCTCATCTCAGCAGGAAAGTTAAGTTTAAAAATGGTCACACATTTCATCTGGCCGATATAACCTCTTTCCAGAAACTCTGCTTGGATCTCATTAATGGGAAATGACACATGGTGTTGTATGTCATTTAACTTGAAAACTTGAGAGATCGATTGGGGGCTAATTTGCATCAACACTCCCCCTACTCTTGCAATTATTGTATAAGGAACACCATCAGCAGATGAGTGGACCTTTGCATTTTTTCAGAAATCACGAAGAGCATCAATGTAAATGGGGGCTTTGACGGTAACATGTGTAAGAATTTAGACTTTTGCAAAATTCTAATCATTGGATGATAGCGAGTATTTGCGTCGTTTTCTTCAAGTATGGCAGTGTAATTGTGTGGGGTTTTGATTATGAGAGTGAAAGGTGGAGGTTCTTGTTGTGATTTTGCTTTGAATTTTGAAGATTTTGATTTGGGAGCCATGGTGTTTGAGAGAAAAACTGTTTTGAGATTTTGAAATCGACACAGTTTAGGGTAACTACTGGTGAGATAAAACAGGGGTTTTATAGGGGTTTTGAAAAAGTGAACATGACGTGACATCTGTTGCAAGATCTGATGGCTTCTGGCCACATGTAACCTCTGATGAGAAAAGTAACCGTTGATGTGGCAAACCACTGTTTTAAGACAGAGGTTTGGACAATACTGATTTTGTTAACAATATCAGAGGATAGCCATCAATGGTTTGAATAGGTGGAAAAATAGAAGTCAGAGGATACACTTTATCAGTGGATAAGATTTTAAGGCCTATCAGAGGTTTTGAGCAAACAGATGTTGTGATCAGACTTTTAAAGATTTATTGAAAAATTTTCAATTTTAAACTATTTTTAAGAAATTTTTTAATTTCTGAAAACATTTTGATGCTATGTACACATGGATTTACAAGAAAACTTGTTTTTAATCCATGTTTAGCATACCAATCCTTGAGATCAATTTTTCAAAGGTAGATGTATCCAATGCCTTGGTTAAAACATCTGCCCATTGATCTGAAGTATGGACATGATGCAAAGAAATTAAACCTTTTTCATAGCAATATCTCACAAAGTGATGTCTGATGTCAATGTGCTTTGTAGTTCAATGAGAAACTGGATTTTTAATGATATTTCAGCAGCTTGACTGTCCAATTTGAGTTGAGTCTTTAGTGAAGTGATACCAAAATCCAGCAACTAGTTTTGAAGCCACAAGAGTTGAGCAGTGCAGCTAGCAGCAGCAATATACTCTGCCTCAGCAGTGGATGTTGAAACTGCAACCTGCTTTTTGCTTTGCCAAGACACTAGACAATCACCTAGGAATTGACATCCTCCTGATGTGGACTTCCTTGTAGTTTTACACCCAGCAAAATCACTATCTGAAAAACCTGAAAGCTTAATATTCCCATTAGTTGGATACCAGATACCAAGTGTGGGAGCACCTTTTATGTATCTGAATATCCTTTTTACAGTAATAAGGTCAGACTTTCTAGGTAATGCCTGTGATCTGGCACAAACACATGTTGCAAACATGATGTCTGGCCTGGATGCAGTTAGGTACAATAAAGACCCAATCATGCTTCTATAAAGAGTTTGATCAATAAGGTCATCTTTACCATCAATGGTGACTAGCTTTGAGCTTTCCATGGGTATGCTACATGGTTTACAATCATCCATATCAAACTTGTGAAACAGTTCTTTCACATACTTGTTTTGATGGATAAATGTACCATTGTGCAATTGTTTAACTTGAAGACCAAGAAAACATTGGAGCTCACCCATTGCACTCATCTCAAACTCTGCTGCCATGAGTTTTCGAAACTCTTCACACATAGCAGTGCTTGTGGATCCAAAAATGATGTCATCCACATAAATTTGGACAAGCATCAAATCTTTTCCTTTCCATTTTAAAAACAGGGTTTTATCTATTTTGCCTCTAGTAAACCCTATGGATAAGAGAAAAGTGGATAGAGTTTCATACCAGGCTCTTGGTGCTTGTTTCAAGCCATACAATGCTTTGTTGAACTTGTAGACATGATCAGGATGGAATGCATCTTCAAAACCTGGAGGTTGACAGACATACACCTCTTCTTTGATTTTGCCATACAAAAATGCACTCTTTATATCCATTTGAAACACCTTTATGTTGTGGTTAGTAGCAAAAGCTAAGAACAGGCGAATAGCTTCCAACCTTGCTACAGGAGCAAAAGTCTCATCATAGTCTATACCTTCTTCATGTCTGTAGCCTTGAACCACAAGCCTTGCTTTGTTTTTTACAACAATACCCCTTTCATCAGTTTTGTTTTTGAAGACCCACTTTATGCCAATTGGACTTACATCTTTTGGCAGTGGCACAAGCTCCCAAACTTGTTGTCTTTTGAACTGAAGGAGTTCTTCTTGCATGGCTTCTACCCAGCTGTTGTCCTTCAGTGCCTCTTGGTACTTGGCTGGCTGTATGAGTGATAGAAAACCAGCAAAAAAAACAAATATTTTGGGATTGGCTTCGTGTGAGCACCCCAGATTTGATGTTGCCAATAACTTGATCTGCTGGATGGCTTTTGAGATAAATTAAATCACCTTGGTATGGAACAATAGCATTTTGAGGTGATGGCTGCAAATGTGTATCATCTGAGCTAACCTCTGCTGGTGAATTTGAAGTATCAGCCACTGATGAGAATGGTGGTGGTGGTATTGGGGGTATAGAGGTAACATTCTGATGATTTTGGTGCCCAGATGTAGGACATTTATCAACAGATGTTTGATTTTGTGAACTGGCAGAGGTTTAAGGATCAACCACTGTTGACCCGGAAGTGGCAGAGTTTACACAAGAGCTTGTAGCACTTGATCCTCTGTTTGAAGAATAGAGTTTTGTTTGTGGAAGCACACAGTCATATCCTTGATCTTGATCTTCTTCAGATGATTGTGGTGTACCTGCATTATCTAGCTTAATAGAAACATCAGCAAATGTAAATTTATCTAAATAAAAAATCTCTGCAGGATTTGCTGGGATTTTCAGTGATGACAGTTCATTGAACTTCACATTCAAAGTTTCTTCAACACACTTTGTCCTAGAGTTAAAAATTCCGTAGGCTTTGGCAGTGGTTGAGTATCCCAGAAAATAACCATAATCAATTTTGGCTGCAAACTTAGATATAGAATCTTTTAAGTTCAAAATGAAGCATGGACAGCCAAAAACTTTAAAATATGAAATCAGAGGTTTGATTTTATACAAAATCTCATAGGAAGTCTTTTGATGCCTGGGGTTAATCAAAACTCTGTTTTGAATATAGCAAGCAGTGTTTACAGCCTCTGCCCAAAAGGACAAGGGTAAACCAGAATCTGCTAGCATAGTTCTTGCTGATTCAATTAAGGTTCTGTTTTTCCTTTCAACCACCCCATTTTGCTCTGGAGTTCTTGGAATGCTATATCGTCTAACAATTCCTTTTGACTCACAAAAAGCATCCAACTTCCTATTTTTAAACTCTGTTCCATTGTCACTTCTAAAGATTTTTACTGGAAGATCAAATTTCTTTTCTACTTGTTTGACAAAGTTTTGCAAAGTGCTTGTAGTTTCATCCTTAGAATGAAGAAAGAAGGTCCATGTAAACCTAGAGAAATCATCAACTATCACTAGGCAATACCTTTTGTGTTTTAAGCGCATGATTTGCACTGGGCCAAAAAAGTCCATGTGCAACAATTGTAAACACTGGCTTGTTTTGGACTCTTCAATTGATTTGAAAGAGCTTTTATCTTGTTTGCCTTTTAAACAGGAAACACAATGTTCATCACAGGAAAATGGCAACGTCGGATGGGTCATATACTTGCTCAGCAAAACACCGCTGGAGGTCTGTTGCTTTTGGACCTCATGTTCCTATGGTACCAAGTACCGAGGATCCAAAAAATCAAGTGCCTAAGAATCCTGAAAATTACTCCTAGCAAAGATTTTCAGAAAATCGATCTGGATGCAAAGGCATTCAGTATCTTGGCATCTGCTTTGCTTAATGATATCTATGTTGGCCTGTTGCATTGCAACAGTGCAAAGGAGTTATGGAATGCCTTGAAAGAGCAATTCGGTGGTACTAAGGAAGTCATTGAGAACAACAGAAAAGTTTTAAACCAACAATATGAAACGTTTTATCATGTTAAAGGAGAATCATTAACACAACAATTTGAAAGGTTTAGTTTTCTGATAAGTGAGTTAAAATTGGTTGATTTTAGTTTTGCAAATTCTACTTTGAATAGTCGATTTCTTAGATCACTACCAGATAAATGGGACACTATAGCCTTTGAAACAAGAAATTATGTTGGGTTAAAGAGATTAGTTTGACTCAGCTTCATGGTAGGCTTCTCACTTATGAGAGAGAGCTTAATCAGAAAAAGAAGCAACAAGAGTCAGGAAAAGTAGTTGATGACTATGCTTTTGGTAGCACAACACTTTTTGGTCAAGAAGAAACTTCTTGTAGTAGCAAGGATCAGAGTTATGATCATTCTATTGACATAACATCTGGTGGAAATTTTAACTCTGATTCTAGCTCACCCAATTTTGCCTTTGCTGCAAATGGGGATAACCAAGTTTCTGATGACTTATCTTTTGAACTAAATGATCTAACATTTTGATCCAACTGATTTGGAAGAAATGGAAATATTGCACCAGCTTGCATTGCTAAGTGTTAGGACTAGCAAATTTTATAAGAGAACTGGTAGAAAATTCCCAGGGTTACATGGTGGGTTAAAAGTTATGTTGGATAAGTCTAAAATCAAGTGTTAAATGTGTAACAGGCTAGGACACTTTACTAGGGAATGTAGAAGTCAAACAAATGGTCCAATTCTAACACATCCTTGCCCTAGACCTCAAGACACTCAAAATACTGTCCATTCTTTCTAATTATACCCCTGCACCACAAATGCAAAACACTGCTCATTTTACACACCCTACTACCATTGTTCCCATTCAGTATGTCCAAACCACTGTTCCCCAGATCTAATATGTTTACGCCCCAGCTCCTCAGGTTCAAATGCAACCTGCACCACAAGAGGTTAATCAACAAAGCTTGTTTACCCAAGGTTTTGTTGATTGGTGTAGTTTGCCTGAGGAAGTGACTGATGAGAACTTTGCTCTAGTTGCCAATAAGAAAAATGAACTTGAAAACTTTTGCTTTATGGCACTAGACACCATTCTAGAAGAAAATGAATCTTAGTAAGTGGTTCCAATATCTATTGAAATTAATGTTGTAGCAGATGTTACAAAAGAAATTCTTGAAGCAGATGATAAAATTGTTGGTGATGAAACTATGAACTCAATGGTTGATCCTTGGGAATCCAGCGTGTGAAGGAGAATGTGATTGTGCTATGATGGCTGCTGCTAAGGTAACACCTCAGGTTCTTAAAGACCTATGTTCGGACAAATGTATTATTCAGAAACCAGATTTTAGATGATGAAATCCAGTTTGAAAAACTTACAAAAGAGTTAAAATCAAAACTGTTTGAAAAAGAATCTGAAATCAGCAGTCTCAAGCATGAAGCAAGTATAACCAAGGACCAACTCCAAACCATGATAGGGAAATATCAAAGTTGTAAAAAGGAGTTGGTATCTACCCAAATTACTTGTAAAAAATGGGTAGAATCCTGCAAAGGTTATAAAGTGATGCTTGAAAACCAAATCAAAAGCAATATAAAATTGGGTGTAGGTTTTAGAAAACATGATCAATTTTCTGAAAATATTGCTCTACATGATTCTGGTATGGTTGAAGTCACTCCCACAAATTTGGTTGGTTGAGAAATAAAAGTCACTGATCAAACTAGAAAGAAAATTGTGTTAGAAAGACATGAAGGTTCTTCAAAATTTTAAGAATTAGAAAAATATGAATTTAAACCCACATGGTCAGATAAATGTGACATTCTTGAAAACTTTAAGCCAACTAGGTTTATCACTCTTGCCGCGTTGCGGCGAACTTCTTTTGTCATTTAGTCTGTGTTTACATGTATTTGAAATCACTACGAGCGCATTACGCACAGAACCGCTGAGAAGAATAAAAAGAAAATGTTGAAAAAAACAGTATAAGTTAACCGAAAGAAAACCAACCAAAAACGTTTTATGGTAATGATGTTGTTCGTATGATACCCGTGGTCAGAGATGAGCAAATGGTATTGGGTACCTGTACCGAATTTCCCGAACCGAAAGATTTTAAGTCAATTCGGTACCAACTTTTGACGTTCCTGGTACCGGTTTGTTACCAGTTTTACCTTCATATACTTGTACCGTAACCGGCATTTTCGGTACCAGTACTGATTTAGTATCGGTTGGCACCGAGCTCATCCCTAGCCCTGAAACTAAAAAAAAGATTAAAAGTTGAAGAAAATCAATAAAAAAAAGTTGTACGATACCGTTGGCGTTTGTACGGTACCCGTGATCAAGGATGAGCAAATGGTATTTGTTAGGAGTACCGATTTTCCCGAACTTAAAATTTTCAATATCAATTCGGTATCGACTTTTGATATTTTTTGTAACAGGCTGGTGTCTGTTTTTACTTTCATGTACCGAGACCGAACAGGACCGTACCGGTATTTTGATAAAAGATGATAATGAAAAAAAAAAAGATTGACACGTGGCAAACTTTGAATGGAGAAGGTAGTATTTATTAACTTGGGTTTTTAATATATAGATAATGGACTTTACAACCACAGATGCGCTTAAAGCACCCAAGGTTAAGACCATATCCTTGAAAGACATTCCAGCAGAGGTTATAAACTCTGTTGATAAAAAGTCAGAAAAAGGGAAAAAGAAAGAGAAAATCAAAAACTTGTTTTGTGATTTCTGTGAAAACAAGAATCATGTTGCTAAAACCAGCTATTTTTTAAAGTATATGATATTAACAAGACAAGTGTGATACCTGATTCACCAAATTGCATCGTTTGTGGTAGAACAAACCACAAACTCAAGAGTGTTTATATTTAAAGTTTTGATATAAACACTTGAGAGTCCAAGAAAAGAAAATTCTAAACAGACTTTTGTCCCAGTCCAAACATCTGTTACCAAAGCATTAAACAAAAACTCTGTTCCTAGAGAAGTTCAGGTAACAGATGCACCACCTGCAAACAAATATCCAAGAGGATATGGCCAACCACTATTTCAAAAAGTCCCACCTTGTTATGAGGCTTATAAAAGACCTTCAAAACCAAGGGTTAATATGTATCCTCATGGATATAAGCAGTTGATAGGAAATGGCACTCAACAGTGGTTACAAAAACAAATTTAAAACACTGCCCATTCACAAACTATCGAGACTGATATGTCTGTGACCCCATCGAAAGCCTTTTGGCTTTGGAAACCCACCTTAACTAATTGTTTATCGATGTGCAGGGAGCTTCTACTTGCCTTGATAGTTTATGGTATGTAGATAGTGGAGGCTCTAGGCACATGACAGGATGTAGAGCCCTTCTCAAAGATTTCATGGCTCATGGAGGAGGTGATATATATTTTGGTAACAATTCAAAAGGAAAGGTGTTGGGGTCAAGGACAGTTCAGGCTGGGAAGCTCAAATTTGAGCATGTCAATCTTAGTGACAATCTGAAATTCAATTTAGTTAGTGTATCTCAAATGAGTGACAAAGGATATGGGTCATTCTTCACTAAGAAAACTTGTCAGCTTGTTGGGCCAGAAGTGGTTAAAAAGATTGATCAAATAATTGCTGAGAGCAAAGCACAACTTGTTGCTCATAGGAGTGGCAATGTGTATGTGGTTGATATGTTAAAAGATAAACCAATGTCCAATGCAGATCTATTCTCAATGGCTTCAAATAAACAGGCAGAACTATGGCATAGAAGACTAGGGCATACAAATCTTAAAACAATCACCACACTCTCAAAACAAAATCTTGTCAGAGGTTTACCCTCAAAACAATTTACTTGTGCTGAACATTGTGTTTCCTGTTTAAAAGGCAAACAACATAAAAGTTCATACAAATCAATTGAAGAGTCCAAAACAAGTCAGTGTTTGCAAATGCCGCACATGGACTTGTTGGCCCTGTTAAAATCATGAGCTTTAAAAGAAAGAGATATCATTTGGTAATTGTTGATGATTTTTCAAGGTGTACATGGACTTATTTCATGCATTCTAAATATGAAACTGCAGGCATTTTGCAAAATTTTGTTAAACAAGTTGAAAAGCAATTTGACTTGCCAGTAAAAGTCTTTAGGAGTGATAATGGGACAGCGTTTAATAATAAGGAGTTGGATGATTTCTGTGTGTCAAAAGGGATTGTTTGATAATATAGCATCCCAAGGACACCAGAGCAAAATAGGGTGGTTGAAAGGAAGAACAAGACTTTAATTGAAGCTGCAAGAACAATGTTTGCCAACTAAGGTCTACCCTTGTCTTTTTGGGCAGAGGCTGTAAACACTGCTTGTTATGTGCAAAACAAAGTTTTAATTAACCCCAGGCATCAAATGACTGCCTATGAAATTTTATATAAAATTAAACCTCTAACCTCTTATTTCAAAATCTTTGGTTGCTCATGTTTTATTTTGAACTTAAAAGATTCCATCTCAAAATTTGCAGCCAAAGTAGACTATGGTTATTTTCTGGGATACTCAATCACTGCTAAAGCCTATAGAGTCTTTAATTCAAGGACTAGATGTGTGGAAGAGACTTTGAATGTAAATTTCAATGAACTTTCTTCATTAATAATCCTAGTAAATCCTGCTGAACTGTTTGATTTAGAAAAAATTACTTTTGAAGAGATGTCAGTCAAAACTAATCCTGCAGGTACACCACAATCTTCCTTCAAAGATTATGGATATGATATTGTGATTCCACAATACAAAGTCACTTCCATTAGTAGAGCAACAGATGTTCAAAATAACTGTCAAAACTCACCCACTACTACATCAACAGTTGTTGTTCCAATAACTGTTGCCTTTTCAAGTCAAACCGTGACAAAAGTCCACCATCTGCCAAAGGATGTATGCCCAATTGGCACAAGAAGGTATTGATTATGATGAAACATTTGCTCCAGTAGCAAGATTAGAGGCCATCAGATTGTTCTTAGCTTTTGCTGTCAACCACAACATCAAGGTGTATCAAATGGATATCAAATGTGCTTTTCTTTATGGTAAGATCCAGGAAGAGGTATATGTGTGGCAACCTCCTGGTTTTGAAGATGCATTTTATCCTGATCATGTTTATAGACCAAACAAAGCATTATATGGTCTAAAACAAGCACCTAGAGCCTGGCATGAAACTCTTTCCACATTTCTTCTTTCCATAGGCTTTACAAGAGGTAATCTGATAAAACACTGTTTCTAAAATAGAAAGGAAAGGATTTGATGATTGTCTAATTTATGTGGATGACATCATTTTTTGATCCACATGTGATTCAATGTGTAAAGAGTTTAGAGAACTCATGACAGCAGAGTTTGAAATGAGTGCGATGGGTGGACTACAGTGTTTTCTTGGTCACCAAGTTAAACAAAAACAAAATGGTAACTTCATTCACCAAAGTAATTATGTCAAAGAACTACTTACCAAATTTGATATGAATGACTGTAAACCATGTAGTACACCCATGGCAACATCAAAGCTAGTCACTATAGATGATAAAGATGAACTGCTTGATCAAACATTGTATAGTAGCATGATTGGGTCACTCTTGTACCTAACTTCATCAAGGCCAGACATCATGTTTGCTACATGTGTCTTTGCCAGATCCCAGTCAGCACCTAGAAAGTCAAATCTTATTGCTGTGAAAAGAATATTCATATACATAAAAGGTGCTCCCACACTTGGTATCTGGTATCCTGCTAATGGAAATATTGAGCTTTCTTGTTACTCATATATTGACTTTGTTGGTTGCCATCCAACAAGGAAGTCAACCTCAGGAGGATGTCAGTTTCTAGGCAATTGTCTAGTCTCTTGGCAAAGCAAAAAAGCAAGTTGAAGTATCAACATCCACAACAGAGGCTGAGTATATTGCTGCTGCAAGCTGCACTGCTCAACTCCTATGGCTTCAAAATCAGTTGTTGGATTTTGGTGTAACTGCGTTAAAGACTCCTCTCATGTTGGATAGTCAAGCAGCTGAAAACATCATTAAAAATCCAATCTCTCATTCTACTACCAAGCACATTGACATCAGACATCACTTTGTGAGGGATTTCTATGAAAAAAGTTTGATTTCTCTGCACCATGTTCCAACTAAAGACCTCCAAGATCTGTTGAATCATGAATTCTCAAGGGATGTTAGTGATATGTTCTCTATGGACTTTGAACTCCAATTCAAAGGACAGATAAGAGAACTTATGTTGAGGAATAAAGATCAGCAATAAAAGGAGTTTTGGCATCATCTGTTCTAGGGGGAGATTGTTGGGATTGAACCCTATCAAAAGAACAAATGATAGAAAGCCAAAATATCTTAAACATCTGATCTAGTATAAGCTAACATCTGCTATGACCAAAGCTCTACCAAAGAAGAAATCAAAGATCTGTTGAAGACATAATGCAAGTCTGCTGAAGCTACAAGCACTGTTGAAGCCAACAGAGGTTCTCTCAACAGATGATCTCTTCAGTCTTTGTATTTGTTTATTAATGTAACAGTAGTTTAGTTTAGCATATGTTAGAAGTTTGTTATTGTATTGTTAGTTATCACTATCATTGTGACGTTATTAAAGATGCCATTGTGGTTAGGTTTATACTATAAATAGAACAATGCGTGTACTTATTTATCAATTTCACTGAAATCAATCCAATTATCTTTCTTCATTTTGTACGAGCAAATTAGAAGTGATCTTAGGTCAAGGGGGAGATTGTAACTTACATGGATACGTGATTCATTACAAAAGCATGATAAGTTGGAAAAGAATCTTTCTATTGTTGTAAATCAAAGTTTATTCTGTTGCACATTTCATTTAAACTATCTTCTTCACAAGCACTTTTATGATCCACTTTTATGATCTTTTATCTAAACCTTCTATAAGAAGAAGATATTCTTAGTCTTTCATAAGACTATCTCCAATGCTAAGGGTGCCTTTAGACGCCCTTAGGTGTAGTCCCTATTTAATGTATTTGTTTATTCTTATTTTATCTGAAACTCGGCTCTTTAACAGAGGAAAGCCACACCCAAAGTTACGGGCTTTTCTTTTCAGGCTGCCATCGGACAATGGCCTCCAACGCAGGGACATATTTGGACGTGGCTGAGGTGGATTTCGGACGGGGTGGAAGAGGCGCATTGGAGACAGTCTAAGGATACTTTTTATAATCATCCAAGACTTTCTTTACGATTCTATTCTACTAATACTTATTTATCATGCTCAAAGCATATAAACGATTCTATTCTACTAATACTTATTTATCATGCTCAAAGCATATAAGACATCACGTCTAATACATATAATAGTATAGAGACAATGGCTCCAATTGCCAACACATATAAAATTTCTTTCATACCGTAAACCTCTAACTTCACCAGTTCTAAAAATAAATTAGAACTCATTTTAACCCAACATATTCATCTATTACGAAAAAACGGTGAAAGAAACAAAATAGACTTAACTCAAAAAGGAAAACCTATTTTTAAAAGAAGTCAAGCATATGCCTCATATTAGTAAAGACTGTTAAATCCATAATGGCCCATTCGAGACACTCAGTTAAACCTTTTAACAGGGTGTGTAAAAAAACCAAATTAACCGAATCATAACCGAATTAACCGATAAAACCGAACTGAAAAAACCGAACCAAATCAAAAACCGGTGGGTCGGTTAATGGTTTTTTTGAAATCCGAAAGTAGTGGGTCGGTTATGTTTATCAATGTTTTCATACCCACCATAACCGAACCGAACCGACATGTAATAAATCTTTGTAGGATTTAGGACTTTCACCATTTTTTATAATATTTGATGTTTTTGATTAAAAAATTCTAGTATTTATAGGTTATTTCATATCGTTTGTGGTTTTGGTTGAATATTTATTTGAATTTATAAAATATATCACATCACTTTATTTGAATATTCAGTAGTACTCGGTATTAATATTATAGATTATATGTATTTTTGATACTATGTAATGTACTAATATATACAAATATGCAATAACAATTTATTCCATGTTAAAAAAAAATAAGCTTAAGCTATTTTTAGCTAGGCTAAATACACGGTTAACCACCCATAACCGACCCGCTATAACCATCAAAACTGATTAACCATAACCACCATAGCCGATCGGTTATGGTTATGGTTATCCATTGACCTACATCGCGGTTATGGTTTTAGGCCAAAACCGACCATGCACACCCCTAAGAGACATGAAATTGAACTGTCAGAAATGAGAAACATATTTTACAAACAGTAGTTCGTTGCTGCATGAACATTAACCCTTCCTAGTTGCTAAACATTGGAAGCTTCTTTAGTTTTTTTTTTTTTCAATCAGCAAAGCATTCAAACCACCTAACGCAAACGGATTCTTGAAATAGATAAATCCAGTTGCACCTATCAAATGCTATAAAAACGGCAGGTCCCTCCTTTCTAGTGCCAGCCATAAAATAAGTTTGCTGCAAATAACGTAACAGAAATTATGGTTTACGAGGAACACTGCATTTTCAATGGTGGTAAGAATGCCCGTCCTCACTGCTGCTTGTTGCAAGAGAAGAGTCTAAGGTATTGATGGTTCCGGTTTTAGTTGATTCTGGTCTCACACTATACACAGAAGAAGCCGGAATCTTTGTTATCATTGCACGCATATTGCCTGGCATACTTCGCCTTATATCCTGTATGAACAGAAACAAAAGAGGGATTAGTTTTTCATTTTCATTTATGAATCGTACCATGTATTGTATAAATAAAACTGGCTAAATAAAAATGAGAGTTATTAATATTTGAGGACCCCACCCCCAATCCCACGGCCAACGATGTAAATCAACAGTAACACATGATACACCTGAGTAACATTAATTTGGAAATGGAAATTATCAGGTTTGTACTTGAAAATTAAGCGTCAACATTTCATATTGAACTAACAGTTACGTCACAACTACCACCATAATGAACTACCACGAGTGTTCTAAACAGATTCATAATTGTATACCTAAATACATAACTATAGATATAAAATTTGCATGTGGTAAACCTTTACTGCAATTTATAGAAACTTGCTAACATTAATTGTTAGTAGATGTACCAATTTTGATCCCTTTGCTTAACGGGTAGTTTGGGCTGTGTACGGGTCAAATCAGAAAAGATAGCTGTAAGTGAAACGATTATTTGGGTTAACAAAAATAAATTTGTTGAAAGTCATCCAAAGTCTATTTCTAATGCATAGAACATCCTCAGTTGTCTTATTATAACAATATTGTTTTCCTAACCGAAAGTTACACATTAAATATTAATGAATATTGAAAATTGGGCAAAATTATTTGTGAATTAGTCCCAACCTAAACCGGCCCATTTAACTCAATACTAAATTGACCGATTTTAAACCAAACCCGTTTTAATGCCTTACTCATCTAACTGATAGTCACAATAATGATAAAGATAAATAGGGAAAAAGATAATAGAGGCGTACCAAATGTCTCATAGCCATATCGAACGATTTTTTTGACAGTGATCTTCCAAAGCCCGAGTTCTCTTGGGATACTGACAACTTCCCCGATGTATTATTCTGATTAGAGATGTCGTCTTGTCGGGGTGGGGCCAGCTTTCTCATGTTTACAACCCTTTCAACCATTTTAGTACCCATCAACACAGGGTTTACATCATCATCACCATGCCCATTTGGATATCCATGCCCCCTAGTTACTCCAGATTTCACAATGTTATTACCACCACCATTCGAAACTACCCTTCTAGAAGGAGAGCAAGAGGTCCTCTTCGGTACTGCTTTCAAGTTAGTTTCAGTCACAGGCAATTTAACAGCAGACCGTTCAGGCATCTCTGGTGGATTTTTCGATGGTCTGGATTTAACTGATGGTGAAATACCACGTGATTTCATTGCTGATGAACCAGAAGGGTTAGATGGCCGGGGCGTTGGAGTTGAAGATCTTGATGCTGACTTGGAAACTGCAACTATTGAGGGCCGCTGAATCGGAGTTGATGATCTTGATGTTGACTTGGAAGCCAAAACTACAGAGGGTCGTTGAGTTGGAGTTGCTGATCTTGATGCCAACTTCACGACAGCGATTTTGGGGGATTGTGGAGTTGGGGTTGATGATCTTGACGCTGACTTGGCAGCAGGAAGTATAGAGGGTCGGGGCGTAGGGGCTGTGGATCTTTTTATAGGGGCCATTGGCTTTGTGGCAGCAGTAATGGTGGCTCGAGATGTTGGGGTGGATGATCTCAATGGTTTTGTTGCTGTTGATGGAGCTTTTCTTGACAGCGATGGTCTTCTAATGGTAGTGTTCCAAGATTTTACGCCATTAGAGAATGATGTTGGAAGTTTAGGTGCTACGTTGGTTGTTAAGGAATTTGATTGGCCATTAGATATCAAAATGCAATCCGTAGGAGTTGTATGTTCATCCATTTCCAGTGAGGGTACTGGGTTACGACGCGGGGAAAGGACCCTGGTTCACAAAGTACAAACCACATCTTGATAAAAAATACAATTGATGTTAACTAGAATACAACTTTTTGAAAAAAAAAAAACATATTTTTTGATGTAGAACAGTAGAAGAGATTGAGAATAAAATTCTTTTTTGGAACATAATGCAGTACACAACAACCTTTACCAACGTATATTTGACGAGCTATTTGCTTACATGAAAAGGGTATATGCTATTAACTTCAATGGCGGTACATATCTTTTTCATAAATGGACAGCAACTAGTATTCAAATAGGCCATGACAAAATTAGATCTTTTTTTTTGCAGAGCAACAATGGTAAAATCCAGAGAACTAGTGTGTCTTGTATCTCATGCATCAAAAGTTGTACCTTCATCTGGATTTGGTCATTTCAGATGTGGAAAAAGGGGTACTAAGACTGTGGGGTATGGGGCGGGGTTGGGGGGAAACGCCCATGTGACCACCCCGGGTGGGCTTGGGTTTGGGCGTGGCCCTTTGGGCGGGGGTTTCAGTCCGGGCGTTGGGCGGGGCTACCCATCTGAGCTGGCGGGTGGACATTGGGTGCACCCTACCCTATGGTTTATCCATTAATTTAAAAAAATAAAATAAAAGGAATTTGGCCAAGCCACGCCCCAAACCCAAGCCCCACCATACCCCCAACTTTTTGGGTCTTGCCAGTGGAGCTCACCCAGCCCACGTGTCAACCCATGCCCCAAACCCCTGCCCCACACCATACCCCACGGTCTAAATAAGCTACAAGTTTGAAGTTTACGGCTTACCAATCACAATCCGCGATGTTCCCAAAATTCAACAAATCATCAAAACCAGGATCTTGACCGTCTAATATTGATTTTGTTTCAGGAATCGATGGCTTCTCAGATTCAGAGTCTGCACAACAGTCAAGTCATTTCAACAGAAAAGCTATTATGCAACCAAAAGACAGCATTTTTAAGTTTATAACCAATATATGCATCAGTGAAATGTTAGACATTCCAGTAGAATTGCTTATCTGAAAGGAAGATTGTGTGGGGACAATAGATCCTTAGTTTGCATAGGATTCTTGATAACAGACATGCTTTATAAGCTGTATCCTTGTTACTTGTACCCTTTAACGGTCCCACTACAACTAACAAAGCTTGAGAATAACATGGACATAACTCCACTTACTACTTCTCTGCAAACTTCTCATTGGTACACAAGTTCAAAAGCCATCAAGTTTAGCTTTTGATGTAAATGAGTTGTGTGTTCAAAAAAAACCAACCATAATGATTTATAGACTTTTTAAACCTTCAATTACCGCATGATAATAATTGTCCAATATTACCGCACTCAACGGTGTACTTAAGTTTCACAAAGATCCATGTAATCCTATATTCAAAGGTATGACCTCGAGAAAAAAGTTCTCTCTCGATTTCTCAAAGTGTAATATAGTAATTTGCAGATTTACATATATCATGGAATAACTAAATGGAAATGATCATTGGAGTTCACAGCCTGTATAGTATTAACCTTTTACATGGACAGTTTCCTATGAGAAAACACCATAACTGCATATTAAAGTTTTGAATTATCCATATCCACTTGGATCCATACGCGTTTTATATCACTCAAACCAACAATACAGTATGTTAGAACTAGGGAAGGACGCACAACCGAGCAAACTCCATCGTACTTCACTTTTGATTATGAATATTTAACTGTGATATTTCTTAAGTTCAAAATAAAAAAGAGCCTTATAGGTCTTATATACACAAAATACTTTTGGTGTATCATTTTTTGTATATTTTAATCATAGTTGATTAATTAATTGTCCAATTTTTCAACACCTATACTATAATCATCCTTTCACGCTAGACAATCTAGATAAGTTTTGTATATTATAATCCTAGTAGCTAAGCTATTTCTAACCTATTACTAGCTAATGTGCATTTTCCTCTAGAATCAAATTCAATCATGCTGTAAGGCATCACAAATCAGATAATGCACAGTTTAAACTTTGAAAACCTTAGTTCAGTAACAAAAACTAATCCAACACAGGCATAAATCATAGCAGATGCAGCAAAAAAAAAAGAAAATAATAACTAGACAAAAAACAAAAGATGAATTACCTGATGTAACTTGAATCCGATTCGATTTCTGAACAAAATCAACAAACAACGACACGTCATCACCATTCTCCTTCTCATTAATCTCTCCAGAGCTCACATCCTCTTCTCTATACTCAACAGACGCCTACAAAATCTCAAAAAAAAAAAACTTCAATCAAAATCACAAAAACCACATTCGTTGACCTAAATCGGGCATCACGGACTAGTTCCGTACAAATCTCACTTCGTTTAACTAAAATTAAAGCAGCTGAGAGTAAATTGATCATTAGAACTACTTACATCCATTGTATTTGTGAAGAATTGGAAGATGAAACTGCAGATTTTGGAGAATTAATCAGCGAATCTGACTGGAGGTTTTCTATCTGGTGAAGATCTTGATTTTTGTCGAGTAATCACAGAATGAGAAAGGGTGAAGAACACGCGAAGATCATGAAGAGGATTTTTTTTTTCAGTTTGGATTTGGATGAGATTCCATTCACACACACTTCTCCTATAGACACGTTGTATTGCCTGTCTGGTTTTAATATATATATATACTACTCCGTCGTGATAAGAGAGAGGAGGGGAAGATAAACACGCAGGCAAGAATTTGAATTCTAATTTCCGGATGTTGAGCTCACTCGCTATGGGATTACGTTTCAAATGTAGAAATTTAAATAAATACACCAGTAGTAAACCCGTGTGTGACGCGGGTGGTGTTTAGAAAAGCATGTTTACCATATTTTATACTTAACCGTAGTCACAAGCACGGGTGATTTTTAGAAATTTCACATAATACATTTTGTTAAACAACATTTTTTCCAGCTATAATACAAATAATAATAACATATTTTAAATAAGATCTCAGGCAATAAAAACATATAAATAACAAATAAAAGGGAACATCTTTTAATTAACAAATAAATAACAATCACACATTATTCTATATTCCATGATCGTAAATCTTGAAACATATCTTGATGTAAGATCGTCCATTGTTGCGATATAACGTTCCATAAATCTTTCATCTTCAGTTCTCATAATACAACCTTCACCACATGATCCTACACAAGGAATATGATGAAAATGGTTATGATATGCTTCAACTTATCGTTTAACATACGTGTTAAACAGATACATAGATCAAGACAGCTACATTAAACAACAATTCATCCCTAAGATGAGCCCTAATTAGATAAAGAAACATGATGAAAACGAAAGGGATGATAGTGCGATCAAATCAAATATGTAGATAAAGAAATGAAACTCATAACACAACAAATATAAGGATCGGAGGAAAATTGAACCTGGTTAATTTGCTTTCTTAAAAGAAAGAGAATTGCCCGCTCATGTCTGCTTCCAAGGTAGGCTATAAAAAGACCTAAGATGAGCCCTAATTCTATTTCCAGCTTTAGTTCCATTAGTCAATGGATGAGGTCGAGGAAGAAAAACTGATGTGTGGCGGAAAGCTGTATATATACGTAAAAATAGTGTGTAAGATATAAAATTTAACTTCATGTGGCAGGTTTTCAAGTTATTTTTTATGTCAAATGCATAAATTTCAAAATACTTGCTTAAAAAATAAACAGGCCAAATGGGACGAACAGGTTTTGAAACTGATATGAAGTGTGTATTAATGCGTACAAGTTACAACCTATTAGATTGCTTTATCTAACAAAATCCTGGATCAAGTAAAATGGCCATACTAATATGTTCGAATGACAATCACTGAATGCAAGTGGTCTCAGTATTTAGACTCTAATCAACCGTATGAAAGTGTCTCAATATTCAGTCTGTATTTAATGTAAAGATGCAAGTGGTCTCAATGTTTAGTGTCTTTATTAGATGACAAACTAATATAACTACTCAACATATAGTATTAAACCTGAGTCCAAGGGCTGCACACTGGAGATTGCCAAAGGAACATCACTCATAAGACGTAGACGCTTAGATAGGTTACCGAAACTTTCAAGCAAAATTCCATCAGAAGCCAGATCTGTGTCGCTTGATGAACTTCAATCACTTAAAATCCAAGAAAATTACATGTAAAATATGATGTGCAACTATTTAATAAATTCACATTCACATTTACTTAAGAATACATTAAATTTAACGAACCCACAAAACATGTTTAATTTCACTAAATGATTTAATTCCACTAACACAGAAAACGCAGTAATTAAAAATATATTATCTATTTAAATTAAAAACGGGTTAACAAACCTTGTTATGATGATTTGTTCAATTCCACGAAAGAATTGGCTGTTGCAGGACGATTCCTTCCACTTTACATGGTGCGAGTTTAATCAAGCTACTACATCATTATTTAAAATCCATGTATTATTTATAAGGCAGCAAACCTGAATATACGGAAAGTAAACATCTTTTAATTTGCATTTAAGCGGCCTTATGTTACTGCTTCTCATTTCCGGCTAAAAAATCTCAACCTGTTCGGATTGAGATTTTTGAGCTGCAGATGAGAAGCACCAACATAAGGCGGCTTAAATGCAAATTAAAGGATGTTTACCTCTCATATATTTAGGTTTTCTAGCTTATATATAATGCAGAAGTATTAAATAATGATGTAGTACCTTGAATCAACCTACGATATTAAACTGCTACCGAGCGATAACACAAGTTCGTTATTAGTGGGGTCTCGAACACCAACACTGGTCTACATCATATAGTAGAATCTTTTTTGCAACATAGAGTATGTTAGGTCTTATCCAATAAAGATCAAGAAACAGATCAAATAAGAACTTACCATAACCCACAGGTCCTTGAATTTTGTCAGGAACTGTAAGTCTCTAGATCACCACATTCTATATTACTCACAACACACAGGTTATCATAATTAGGAAACGCCTCTTCATTTACCATATGACCCATTGTAAACACTATAAAAGGCTCATTATTAGTTTAGTTGAAAACATCTACAATATTTCTCCTTTTAAAAATTGTACCTGCGATTCCATCACATATTGTATTCATAAGAATTCAAATATGTATTCATTTCGGATGACTCGGATGATAAAAAAAATATTATATATTTACGACTCGTAACGGACTCGGCATTGGTTACGGACGAGTCGAACGATAAAATAAAAATATTATATAAGATGAAACTCTATTTACATTGAAAAAGCATTAACTGTTCTAAGTAGAATACACTCCCAGAAAGGTATCACTATAAGATGAAACTGAAAATAGTTTGATCTTACCTCTTCGCCGGAACCAGATCTCGTGAGAAAAGGTGTCCCAATGCTTCTTCTTTGTATAATCTTGTGGTCTGTTGTTAGTAGCAAGTTTTCTGGAATACAAAATAAAGTAAATTATTACAATTTACGACTTACATGAACTTCATCATATATAATAAAAAAAACATGACTATCTCAACAGTTTACATAATGTTACCAGTTAACGCTTACAACCGACGATTTCAACTATTCCAACTCACCTGACTTTAAGTCACATTGAATGATTCCAGTTAACGCCAAATACGAAGCTCTAGGTCATTCGATCCTCTCCTGCACGTATGGCTTTCCAAATGAAGCGAATAAAATCTACATGTTTTATCTAAAAACTGAAAAAAAATAATAACTTGAACATTATTAGTGAACACAGTAGTATAAATAAAGATTTCATAGAAGCCACAGTAGTATCAATATTATTAGCTGTAGAATGAATTAAAATTCATTTCTAGAAAAAAATATCATACCTGTTATCATTTTCATCTTCTTCACAAATGCCACAAAATCTTCTCCAATTATCAGTCTGAAACAACTCCGGATTCATCCTCGGATACGTAAAAGCACAGATTTCTTCTTTATCGGATAAAATAAAAATCATTATAATATTTGATTAAACATAAACTATAGATAAAGCTATATTTATGAAAGAATTGTACTATAAAATAATAATATAAATGATAGTCCGATATGATGACTTACCTTTGTGTTGTATGGACTCGGACGACAAAATAAGAATATTATATATTATACATATACGACTCGTTACAGAGTCGACGTAAGTTACAGATGATGCTTGTTACGGACGATAAAATAAAAATATTATATATGTACGTGATAATATGTTTTAAAGATATCACCTCAGGTTTAATGTAAGTACTTACCTTGTAAAAGGCATAAAGTTGTCGGTGGGTGACACTCTAACCTCAAATCGCACACGAACCGTAAATTGAAGATGAATAAGCGACATAGATCAACTTGATTAAGGTGAATTTAACCTGAAAAGTGATGTTTACACAATCAGCTTATAAGTTCCATATATTTAGTCCATTCGACAAATGTAAGTAATTAAATATGTTGTGGTGACGATAGTTTGCTGATGCCTGATCTTCAAGTTATTCAAAATTAGAACAAAGTGGTTTATTTTTATTGATTAATTACCACGATGGAACACCACAATGAGATCAAATGAAATTAAATCCTTATATAAAACATACATGTCTATGAAATTTGGTAGAACCTAAGAAAGTAGAAGCTTTAATGCATTGTAGTACACTTTTGAGGACTTTCAACCCATTTGACATGTTACAGGTAAAAAAAAACAACCCAAATGCACTTCAATTGAATAAAAAACATGTAAATCCTTAATTAAATAACAAACCACCTGGTTCATTTGTATGATTAGTCTCGAAAGTTCTCTTTTTAACATAACTTCATATACGCAAGTCCAATAGTGGAGAACGGAGTCGACGCCAGTTACGGACGATGCTCGTTACGGACGACTCGGGTGATAAAATAAAAATGTTATATATTTTACGACTCATTATGGAGTCGACGTGAGTTACGGACGACGCTAGTTACGGACGACTCAGACTCATAATAAAAATATTATATATTTACGAATCGTTACGGTATTATTATCAAATGGACATTGAACAAAAGCTCTTAGTTTTACCTTCTTGCAGTGTTTTCTTGTACATTGAAGCTTATCCAGGATCAACTCAAGAGTCTTTTTATCCGGCATCGGCACTCTCTACGGAACATCCGAAGCTGTCCCTAATCAACATCCAAACAGAACAATTAGTAACATAACAAATCAGACCAATTCTTGAAGCCATCCTCTTCACCCTAACTGCCGTTACCATCGAGTTTGGTCGTTACCGTCGAGTTCTTGAAGCCATCCTCTTCACCCTAACTGCCGTTACCATCGAGTTTGGTCGTTACCGTCGAGTTCTTGAAGCCATCCTCCATTGTCATTTCCAGAACTGGAAATTAAAATAAAATAGATGAAAAAATGCAATCTATTGTTTTGTATGGACTAATATAGTTTTACGAATCATCTTTAAGTGCTTGTTTATATGGACACTCGTTTGCGTAGTCAATCTTATTTTCAGGTAACGCAACTTTGTGTATACAATCAAGACTACTGTCTTATATAGCAGAGGATTCAGAGGCCTAGATATTAGCTAAAACATTATAAATCTTTCCATAATCTCAAAGCAATTTCAGTCAATTTATAAGTTAACCATATCACATCTTTTTAATACATAGGATAATTGTCAATAGCTTCCACTACACATACCATGGCTTCCAACGCCAGAGCATGGAATTAATAATCAAAGGGTAGAATGAGAATTGAGGTTCTTTGAGAAACTTCTTCATAATTGTATGGCAGCTCAAACCCTTCATCCTTTGCTACCTGGTCAAGTAAAGTAACATAATATTATGAACAGATAAGAAATTTAAAATCAATACAAATTTCTATAACCTATCAAAAACAAAACTGATACAAAGAGACTTAATTTTACACTTTAATGAGCGCCTTGGAACCTAATCGAAGAAACTCAAATCCAACTCGATCCGAAATCAACTTCGAATCCTGAATCATCAAAAGGCCAGATCCATCAAAAATAGAAAACGTGATATGAAAGAAAATAAGTATAAACATGATATGAATTCTTCTAATTTGCTATGAATTCTTAAAACTAACGTTGCAGTATGATTTCAAAATGTCTGGGGGATTACCTTTTTCTCTTAGGAACTTCATCGAACATCTAGCGTGCCTTGTTTGTGTTTTGAGCAATAGCGCCTCCATGGATCACTGATATGTATACAACATCTTCATTAGCTTTCCGGTAAATAAATCATCAACTCTACTTTTGCTTCAATTCCTTCCAAAGACCACAAAATTGAGTCACGTAAACATAAAATCAACAATAAAGTAAACACACGTGTTCCAAAATCCATGAAAATTCCCAATTTCCTAAATGTGTGCAAATGTTCAACAAATTTCATAACTAATAATGAAATAAATCATAGCAGAAAAATGAATTGAATTGTGAAAACAACATCTAAGAAATTCACTCACTGTCACATCCAACAATCAACAATAATCTACAATCACAACAATAATTTCATCCTCGAGCTATAAACTCCAAACAAATTTCAACTAATAATGAAATAAATCATAGCATATCATTAAACTGAATTGTAGAAACAACATCGAAGCAATTCACTCATCGTCACATCCAACAATATCAACACTAATCTACAACAATATCAACAATAACTCCATCCTAGAGCTATAAAAATGGCAAATATCTCAACGATCTAACCTGCAAATCATCATCATAAACCGCCGTTGATGATCTCTGAGCTTCGATAACCTTCCGTCGTTCTTCTGATTTCTTCTCAATAACACTGAACACATTATTATCATTATTGTTATTACTATGTTATTGTTGCTGGAGATTACGGATCCATTGGAAACGGAGTTCAACGGTGCCGGATTTTTGTGTTTTTCTTGGCGTAGGTGACCTTCTGCCATCCATGATCGTTGTTGTGTTGTTCGGCAATGGCAGCGGTGGTGGTTGAATCGGACTCCATGTGTTGAGAAGATGAAGAAGATTAGTGTTGTTGAGTAGAGATTGGGATCAAGAGTTTTGTAGGTGAGAAGAGATGGAGGTTTGTATAATTGAGAAGAGAGAAAAGAAATGTTGATATGAAGTTTCCTGATGTGCATTAAATGCATATTACATATCCCTATAACTTTTAAATTCAAATTACCCTCCTTTTTAACTTAATATAAATGTATTAAAGATAATATTAAAATTGATGATTTTTGATGTAATAATGACTTAACAATGACATTGTTGGATGGCCTTAATGGTTGACACCTAAGCTATGCTTAGGTAATACTCCTCCTCCTTTAATAGAGAGGGGAGATAATTTATTATTTATATAAATAAATAATTTATTATTTATATTTATTTAATTATGAATAGAGTTAATTACACAAGCAAGTTTTGAATTTAACAATAATAGTAAAGTAATACCAGTTTTAATAGAGTTAAACATATGAATTTAGCTTTTTACATAGTTTGAAATATTTGATTTTATTTCTGTAATAAATTTTGGATTTTAACACTGACTTTTGTTTAAAAATAATAGTTAATGTTGTATTAAATGATCATATTACTCTTTTAAGGAATATTGAATTTTAATAATCCCAACTATTCGTCATTGGTCGCCAACAATTCCAACTTCAAAAATAACCACTGGCAGTCCCAACTATTAACATACTGGCCTCCAATGGACCCTGACTAACAGAACCCTAACGCCGTTAGTCTCCGGTCGCCGGAAAAACGTTTTTCGCCGGAAAAGTCTTTTTTGGCCGGACCACTCAACATTTTCGTCCCAAACCTCTTTGTAACCTTATTACGGACCTTTAGAAACCTTTTTCTAGTAAAAGCCCAAATTATTAAAGTCGCCGAAAAACTCATTATTTCAGCGGGAAACCTCTCTTTGTCCGGAAAACTCAACTTTTTGGCTGGAAAACTTAACATCTTCGTCTCAAACCTCTTTGTAACCTTAGATCAGACCTTTAGAAACCTTTTCTAGCCAAAAACGGTTTTCCGACGACAGGAGACCAACGAAATTAGGGTTCTGTTAGTCAGGGTCCATTGGTGGCCAATATGTCAATAGTTGGGACTGCAGTGGTTATTTTGAAGTTAGGACTGTTTGTAGCAAATGGCGAATAGTTTGGATTATTAAAATCCTATATTCCCTCTTTTAACTATTTTACAACTTGGGCATTTATGTAGTTAACTCCTTTCCCCTTTACCTCCCATGGTGTGTTGGTGGTGATATGAATAGGATTACAAGTTGAAAACCCGTTATTGATACTTTTTAAACACGACTTAGTCTTTGGAAAGCCAAAACGTTGTCTATGGGAGGGAGGGTCACATTAATTAAGGTTGTTCTGGACAGCCTACCTACACATTATTTTTCAGTTTATAATCGATGGAATCGTCCATTACGATACATAAGAAAGATAATAAAAAATTGAAAGGCTCTGTAAGAAAAGAAGCCTCACAATATTTTTTATACATGCCAAAGTGATGGAAAACAAAGAATATCTTTTACATATCCTCCGAGTTTGTCAACTTTTGGGGAAATGATAGCAAGAAGGATATCGTTGTCTACATTAGAAAAAATCTCCCGTGATGAACTATACACTGAGTGGGTTTTTACCAATAAAGAGAAAAAGAACAACTTAAATAATGAATTTATAAATAGAATTGAAGCCTTAGAGACAGTATTTCTTTCTCTAAATATACTTGAAACAAAGACTAGATTGTCTAATGCTGAGACTAAAAACAAAAACAATTGCTTAGTTTGTGGGTTGGGAATTCTCAAGTACAAAAAGTGAACTAGGTAGCTTGGAAACGAGTGATCACTTCAAAGGAATGGAGGTTTAGGGATAGGGTCCTTGAAAAATACGAACATTGCATTATTGTTGGAATGGTGGTGGAACTCAAAAACCGAAAACAACAATCTTTGGTTTCAAGTTAGTTCTTCTATTCGTAATTCTCAAAGGAGCTGGTCTTCTGTTCCATTCAAAAAGTCTATTCTAGGTACTTGGGCAACTATTGCAAAAATTGATGCGGATCTTGAAGCGGCTAATGAAAAACTTCAATGTTGGATTAAGGGATTAGCAAGTTCTAGATGGACACATGGCTGGTCGAATCTCCCTTAAAGATGTCTTATTGACTTTGTTTAGTTGGAAGTTGTGAAAGATTGCCCGATTCAGGATGCATATTCAACCAATCAAAGTATCATCACTTGGCATTGGAGATGGATACATGATCCATCCGAACCACATGAGACCCTTGAATTTAATACCCATTTGACTCTCTTGGGTCAAGTGGAAAATGGATAACTGGGTGGACAGATGGACTTGGGCGAGCAACGATGGGGAGTTTTCAGTAAAATCAATTAAGGAAGCTTTGAATACCTTCAAAACTATATCTTTTTCCTTGCCGAGTTGAGATGGAGTGTCTACCCACCCTCGAGG
This sequence comes from Scalesia atractyloides, assembly GCA_947069175.1. Taxonomy (NCBI): domain Eukaryota; kingdom Viridiplantae; phylum Streptophyta; class Magnoliopsida; order Asterales; family Asteraceae; genus Scalesia; species Scalesia atractyloides. Next base: position 28,788,922 of record CAMTDV010000005.1, read on the forward strand.
CACTGCATAAAAGGAACACCAGGTAACCTAAACATTGTGTAACTTATGTGGGGATAATCCAAAAACAATGGAGCATCTGTCGATTGACTGCCAAATGGCTTTGGGTATTTGGCAATGGGTTTCGACATATGTAACATTCCACATATCTATGCTCATCCGAGATTCAGTGCACTTCCATAAACAAGTTAGCATGAAGAAGGTTAAAATTAAGGCGATCCAACAGTAATTCTTACAACATGTTGGAGTCTTTGGAAATCCTGGGACAACCTTGGAGGATGGAACACCGAGTTATCCTACATGAGGAAACGTAGGTGTGTGAGTATTCGGATGTTTAACGAAGGATTAGGATTCGGAATTAAAGTATGCAAAAGTATGTATATAAGAAAATAATTATCTAGTCTTAAACACTCGTTATTGACACTATAAATCCCGATAGGTTGATGTGATTTCATGGGTCAAGATCCCATTAGAATCGTTAACGAGAGGTTCAAGACTTAGATAATATAACCTATTAGCATGACAAGTAACCATGGTTATTATTCTAAGTTAAGTCCATCAAGAATATCATAGATTGTCATATAAGTCAAGCATGGAGGTAGGAGGATAACCATCCTTTAACCTCATTTGTAAGATTCACCAATACACAAATCATCACAAGGATAATTCGGATGGTCATGAATGAAAGGAAAGGCACAACTAATTACTATATCAAGTAGCCAAGTAAATATTAACCCAGCTAGCCACTTCCGACATGGAAAAGAGTTAACTTAGTGTCGGAGGTTAGACGGGGTTAGGTTACTTTTAATCTAGCAAACTACTTGAGATAGCAATGGTAAAACATCAAGTGAGGTGGTGGAATGAAGTTAGGATAGCCAAGGCTTCTAAGTATTCACACCTATACCAAAACACAAGTCTTGCCATAAACTTCAAGGCAAGCTAGGATGGTTTCATCACTTGTGGGTTACATAAAAAGTTTAGAGGTGTTTGCACCTCTTAAATCTATAAGAATCTATTCCTAACAAGTCTCTCAACCTTAGATAAGTTCAAGAACAAGTAGGTACAAGATTCAAGCAAGAAAAGTAAATAACAACAAGTTTGTAAAAGTTTTAATTAATGCAGAATTTTTATCCAACTTTGGACCTCAAATATGGTGATGTTCCACCTTTGTTTACCTTGGTAAACATGGGGTAACAATCCTAGAGGTTATCCAAGAAAGGAGATACAAGAAAACAATAAGAAAAGATGAAGAAGTGAGTTAGAAACTCACTTTTTGAGCAATAAATTTTCTGCCCAAAAGTTACAAAGATTGGAGCCTTGAGAGAGTTTGAGAGTGAATTGAGAAAGTGGAGGTGTTTAGGGGGTGGTGGAGGCTTGTATTTATAAGTGGATATTAGGGTTTGGTCATAAATGACGGGAGGAGGGAAATTTCAAATTTAAATTAAAATCCCGTTTTTGTAAATAATAATAATAATTTTTTTAGGATTTAAAGGTATGTAAGTATGCATAATGAGTAAACATATATGAATAACATTCCAAAGAAGTTTAAAGTCTCGATTTACCGTATATAACATAAGTATAAATGTAAATACATATATGATGATTGATTTCACATAATACAAGTATGAGTTAAGATACGATTGATATAAATATGGTTTTCCATTATGATTGATGTCTTGGATTTACAAGATTGGAATGAAGTACGATTACAAAGTTACTAAAGATAGAAAGTGAATACAAACTTTCTAAATATGGAAGTACAAATATGCAAAGCGTTACAGTCTCCCCTACTTTAGAAATTTCATCCTGAAATTTATTCAAGAGGAAGACTCAACGAAAAGATGTGGATGCCTAGTCTTCATTTCACCTTCGAGTTCCCAAGTGAACTCAGCGCCATGTTTGCCTTCCCATCGAACTTTGACTGTTGGAATGCGACTGTGCCTTAGTTGCTTGGTTCCTCGGTCCATGATTTCGACCGGTTTTTCCACAAAGTGTAAGGACCCGTTGATTTGGAGATCATCGAGCGGAACTTAAAGTCCTTCAGCTAGACACTTCTTGAGGTTTGAAACGTGAAAAGTCGGATGAACATTGATGAGCTCGTGAGGTAGATCCAGTTGATACGCTACCTTGCCAATCCTTTCAAGAATCTTGAAAGGACCTACGAAGCGAGGAGCGAGTTTGCCTTTCTTACCAAATCGAACTACTCCTTTCCAAGGGGATACATTGACAAGTGCATGATCACCAACATTGAATTCCAAAGGCTTGCGTCTCTTTTCAGCATAACTCTTGTCGACTTCTAGCTTTGAGGAGGTTATCACGAATCTGCAAGATCTTGTCCTTTTTTTTGTTGTATGAGCTCGGGACCGGTGATTTGAGCGTCTCCGATCTCGTATCAACAAATAGGCAATCATCACTTATGACCACACAATGCTTCAAATGGTACCATTTGAATATAAGTATGATAAGTGTTGTTGTACGAGAATTCTACCAAAGGCAAGTGTGAATCCTAGTTGGCACCAAATCGATAATGCAAGAACAAAGCCTATCTTCCAGAGTTTGGATAGTACGCTCGGTTTGATCTTCGGATTGAGGATGAAAAACGGTACTAATATTAAAGTGAGTACCAAGAGCTTTTTGGAAGGTTTGCAAAAGACGCGAATTGAAATGACCATCACGGTCCGAGATGATGTCAATGGGGATGCGATGATGACAAATGATTTCATCCGTGTAGATAGAGCCAATTTATCGACTTTATAATCTTCACGAATAGGGAGAAAGTGAACCGTTTTGGCAAATGGTCAATGATTACCCAGATGCTAACCTGACCAGTACGAGGGAGTTTAGTGATGAAATCCATAGCTATACTCTCCCATTTCCAGACAGAAATTTCTGGTTGTTCGAGTAAGCTAGAGGGACGTTGGTGTTCGACTTTGACCTTGGAACAAGTGATACAATTAGAGACGTAGAGGGCGATATCTTTCTTCATGTCAGGCCACCAATAAGACCCACGTAAGTCTTGGTACATCTTGTCGGCGCTAGGGTGAATGGAATATTGAGATTTGTGAGCTTCCTTCATCAAGAAGTCACGGAGGTTGTCGCGATTCGGAATCTAGACACGATTGAGAAAGTACATCATACCGTCGGATTTGGATAAGAGGTGATCTTCAGCACCACACTTCACCTCATTGTACATGTTGTTCTCGTTAATGGATGAGTGTTGTGCTTCACGAATTCGGTCTTGAAGGTTACCCAAAATTTGGAAGCAATGGATACCCAAAAACGAATCTCGCAGTCGTAGTCGTTTAACAATTCTACCCATCGACGTTGACGCATGTTGAGTTCCTTTTGATTGTTGATGTGTTGATGTCTCTTATGGTCGGTGAAGACCACATACTTGGTACCATAAAGGTAGTATCGCCATACTTCAATGCAAAAACAACTGCACCAAGTTTAATATCGCGCGTAGTGTAGTTTTTCTCATGAATCTTGAGTTGTCTTGACGCGTAAGTGATAACCTTGTCCCCTTGCATAAGAACACAACCAAGACCTTGGTTTGAAGCATCGCAATACACGACAAAATTGTCGTTTCCGTCGGGGAGAGCGAGGATAGGAGCATTACAAAGCATGTCCTTGAGTGTTTGGAAGGGCTCCTCTTGTTCGGAACCCCAAACAAAAGGTTTGTCTTTTTGAGTCAAGGATGTGATTGGACCGATGATTTTCGAAAAGTTCAAAATGAAGCGATGATAATAACCAGCTAGACCAAGAAACGAACGAATTTTGGATAGAGATTTAGGTGCAATCCAATTCTTGACGGCTTTGATTTTCACGGGATCAACGTGAACACCTCTCTCTTTCACAACGTGACCAAGAAATTGAACATCTTTTAGCCAAAATTCGCACTTGGAGAATTTGGCGTATAGTTGTTCACGTCGTAGGAGTTCGAGGATAAGATGCAAATGTCGAGCATTTTCGTCTCGGGTTTTGGATTAGATAAGGATATCATCTATGAAAATGGTTACAAAGCAATCCAAGTATAACTTACACACACGGTTCATCAAATCCATAAAAACTGCGGGTGCATTGGTTAAACCCAATGGCATGACTACAAATTCGTAATGGCCATATCTAGTTCGAAAGGCGGTTTTAGGAATGTCCTCTTCGAGAACTCGGAGTTGACGATAACCAGAACGAAGATCAATTTTTGAAAAGCACGTTGTGCTTTGGAGTTGATCGAAGAGATCATCAATGCGAGGAAGTGGATATCGGTTCTTAACTGTAAGCTTGTTGAGCTCACGGTAGTCAATGCACATACGAAAGGATCCATCTTTCTTTTTGACGAACAGAACAGGAGCGCCCCAAGGAGAGGTACTAGGGCATATAAAACCTTTATCAAGAAGCTCTTGAAGTTGGCTAGATAGCTCTTGCATTTCCGAGGGTGCTAGACGATAAGGGGATTTAGCAACAGGTGTAGTGTCAGGAATGAGGTCAATGCGAAAGTCAACAGATCGGGGAGGAGGATGACCAAGCAGGTCTTCGGGGAAAACATCAGGGAAGTTACAAACGACAGGAACGTCATTCACGCTTGGACCTTTGTCCTTCTTTTCCACAATGTGGGCACGAAAGGCAAAGTACACTTTGCGTAAATATTTGTTCGCTTGGGTACACGACATAAGCTTGAGACCTTTAGAAGGTTTTCTCGCCATAGACGTCGAGGGAGTCACCTCTAGGAAGAGGAAGACGAATAAACTTTTCAGAACAAACGACTTCAGCATGAACTCGCCTAAGCCAATCCATGCCTACTATGATATTAAAGCTACCCAACTGCATGGGTATGAGATCGATGGAAAATGTATGATCGTTAAGATTCAAAGAGCACTTAGAAAGGACATAATCGTCAGTGATAGATTTTCCGTTAGCGACTTCAACCGCAAATGATTTGGGCAACTTAGAACGTCTACACTTTAACAAAGGTTCAAATTCAATGGATACAAAATTTTATCCGCACCGGTATCAAATAAACACGAAGCATAGACATTGTTAACGAGAAATGTACCGTTGATGACGTTGTTTGCATTCTGAGTCTGAGTTGTAGTGATGACAAAGGCTCTACCACGCGCTTGTTGTGGCTGATGCTAGTTGTTGTTGTTACGTTGTGGGCAGATGTTGGCGAGATGATTAGGATCACCACACTTGAAGCAGGCTCGACCAGTGGCAGCTTGAGGTTGGGCTTAGTTTAGTGCAGGTGGTTGGGTTTGGTTACCTGGAGGTTTTTGGCCAAAACGGCAATGGGTGTTGAAGTGCGCAAACCTATTGCACGAAGTGTAAAGGCGGCATGGTGCGGCGGTAGGGTGATGGTAGGTGCAAGTCAAACATTTGGGAAAAGTCCCAGTGTAGCTGTGCTTGGCTGGCTCGGGGTTTTGGGTTATGGCTAGTTGTTACGGTGGGTTCGACGGAGTGACTACCTCACAGTTTTGGCTTGAAGCCTTCCGCTTCTTGCCCTTATTGTTGTTCTTGGGTGGCTTGAATGGGGTAGGCTCAACGATGGTTTCTGTTGTGGCTTGGTGAACATTCTTTGATAAAGCCTTGTTGGAGGCTTCATGTAGAACGCAGTTGTTATTGATTTTAGCGGCCAGGCGGTAGGTATCCTCGGGGTGAGGTGGATTCCACGAGACTCATGATCGAAGGTGGGAGACTTCGAATGTACTTCTGATGGCCTTGTCGACGGTGCCGACTTGGGTAGTGCAAAGCGCACTTAGTTGCTTAAAACGAGCTGTGAGGCCAGTGTTGTTGTTCCCTACTTTCTTCAGATTCCATAACTCATTCTCGAGTTTCCGACGCTCATGCGGAGGGCAAAACTCGTTCGGCATTAATTTCTTAAGGTCAGGCCAATGGAGGGCATGGGCGACTTCATTCCCATGAGCATTACGCTCGGAGGTCCAACAATCATGGGCTCTTGATCGGAAAACACCCGTTGCGGTGATGGTACGCAAGTGGTCAGGATAACCACTTTGAAGGAACGTCACTCCAATGGCATCAAACCATTGAAGCAATGTAGTGGCATCCTCTTCACCAGTGAAGGTTAGGGGGTTGCATGAACAGAACTGCTTAAAGGTAAACGTCGACTTAGGTGTTGCCACCTTGGAGTCGACAGAAGCATTGGGTGATTCGGTGCTTGGTGGGGGTTGGATTTTACTGACGATGCTAGGGTTGACCTTAGCCATAAACCTCATGACGTCTTTCTTTGACATTAACTCGTCGTTGTTGGAACCCTTTTTGGAGCCCGAAGTTGACTTGGACTTCTTGTTGTGGGTGCTCGGGAGACGAAAGGGAAGCATCTAGAGGTTGAAAAATAAGAGGAAATGATGGAACTTGATCATAATGTTTTCAAAAAATAAGGTTTGTTTGCATGTATAAGCATAAAATTCAGCATACCACGTATAATCCACATAGTTGACATGAGCATAACAAGTATTCAAGGCATAAACACGTATGAATTCAAAAAGGAGTATAAATTTAGTTTGTTCACGAGAATTATTAATGTTTTGATTGCAAGAGACATGCGAATTGGGCGTCGGTTTTGAAGTAAACTAGGTAACAAGTATTAAAAACACAAAAAAATTGAAGTAGCATAAAAGAGAGGCTTGATAAAATATTGTAGTGTTTCGGGTTGAGAAACTTCGACTATTCCAAAGTGAATCGTAAGTCCCTTCGAATTGGGGAGACATGCTTTGGCCTAATAGATAAAATAGTCTCGCCGAGGCGTGGTTCACAATATTTTACCCTTCCAGTTACTACATGTCCCTAATTGATCGAAAATTCGAAACTTTGGCGAGATTGAAAATCAAGGAGTGGGACTAGTTAACAAGATGCGGGTCTCACCCCTAACTTGATAACCTCATACACTAAATGTGATTGATACTTACCAAACGAGGAGCAAATTCCGATTCGTTAGTAAGATCCACTAGAGTATGAAATGGAAGTTTTCCATCAAGATGTGGATATCACTCCTAACTTGATGGTGTAAATTTGTGTAAAATTGAACACGCAGAATGAGGGATTTCGCCAAAAATTGTGGGCCATTGGGCCTATTTTGGTGCAAATCGCCTCGTTGGTGAAGTATGAGTGCCTTCAAGTGTGTATTGTGGTTGCCTTAGGAAAGGTATGCATAGTTTAAGACAAAAGGGATAGATAAGAAGCAAACTAGGAAGAATTAATATATTAAACAAGAATCAAGAATGGTCAAATTTGGTACTTACTATAGACTAGGTCGAACATGGAAATTCTACCTAATTCCCTATAGTTATGGCTCTGATATGCAAGAATTATCGAAGCAACTTCAGGAACTATCTGACAAAGGATTCATTCGTCCGAGCTATTCACCTTGGGGCACTCCTATACTATTCATGAAAAAGAAGGATGGATCCTTCCGTATGTGCATTGATTATCGTGAACTCAACAAACTCACGATCAAAAGTCGATATCCCTTACCTCGTATTGATGATCTCTTTGATCAACTACAAGGTGCAACCTGCTTTTCCAAGATCGATCTGCGTTCTAGGTATCATCAGCTTCGTGTTCTCGAAGAAGATATTCCTAAGACTGCTTTCCGCAATGATACGATCATTACGAGTTGACTGTCGTGCCTTACGGCTTGACAAATGCACCTGCCGTCTTCATGGACTTAATGAATCGGGTTTGTAAACCATATTTGGACAAGTTCATCATTGTTTTCATCGACGACATCCTCAGTTATTCTAAGTCTCGAGCCGAACACGAACAACACCTCCGTTTAATGATGGAGCTCCTAAATAAAGAACTGTTTAACGATGGAGCTCCTAAAGAAAGAACAATTATATGCTAAATTCTCCAAATGCGAGTTTTGGCTAAAAGAAGTTCAATTCTTGGGACACATAGTTACTGAGCAAGGTATACATGTGGATCCTTCCAAAATCACTGCGATTAAGGATTGGAACACACCCACTACTCCCACAGAAGTTCACTCATTTCTTGGTCTTGCTGGATACTGTTGACGATTCATCGCGAACTTCTCAAAGATCGTGATACCCCTCACTGCTTTGACTCAAAAGAATAAGTCTTTTTAGTGGGGACCCAAACAAGAGGAAGCCTTTCAAACACTAAAACAAGAGCTATGTAATACTCCTATTTTATCTTTACCCGATGGCAACGACAATTTTGTTGTCTATTATGATGCATCAAATATAGGCATTGGTTGTGTTCTCATGCAACGAGATAAAGTCATAGCCTATGCATCAAGACAATTGAAAATCCACGAGAAGAACTACACAACTCATGATCTTGAGTTAGGTGTTGTAGTTTTTACTCTCAAGATTTTGGGACACTGCCTCTATGGTACGAAATGTGTGGTTTTCACTGACCACAAAAGTCTCCAACACATATCCAATCAAAAGGAGCTAAACATGAGACAACGATGCTGGGTCGAACTCTTGAACGACTATGACTGCGAAATTCGATACCATCCTGGCAAGGCGAATGTCGTAGCCGATGCACTTAGTCATAAGGAACGTGTCAAGATTCACTATTTTCGAATCTAATATCCAGACACGTATCCTTCAAGCACAACGTACATGTGTGACCCAAAGCTTATTGAAAAAATGAGCTGCCACAAAACCTCGAACTACAACTTGAAACAAAAGACAATGGATTACTCTATTACATGAACTGTTTGTGGGTTCCAAGTCAAGACAATCTCTACACCTTTTAACGGATGAAGCTTATAAGTCTCATTATTCAATCCATCCTGGTGCTGACAAAATGTACAAGGATCTTCGTACCCGGTATTGGTGGCCGGGTATGAAAACGGATATTGCCTTTTATGTGTCTAAATGCCTAACTTGTCTTAAAGTCAAGGCTGAACATCAACGCCCATCTGGTTTCCTTGAACAGCCAGAAATGCCGGTATGGAAATGGGAGAACATTGCGATGGATCTCATTACTAAACTACCGCGCACAACTAGAGGTCATGTTGCTATTTGGGTAGTAATTGATCGTCTAACAAAGTCAGCACACTTTTTGCCGATTCGTGAACATTTCTCTGCTGACAAACTTGCTAAGATCTATGTTAACGAGATTATATCTCGTCATGGTGTTCCTTTGGACATCATATCTGACCGAGATGCTTGATTCTCATCTCACTTTTGGAAGACCATGCAATCTGCCATGAAAACCAAACTTAATCTGAGCGATGCTTAGCATCCTCAAATGGATGGACAATCTGAGAGGACGATTCAAACACTGGAGGATATGCTTAGAGCATGTGTGTACTTTAGTGGTAGTTGATCGAATTCTCCTACAACAATAGTTATCACACCAGCATCGACATGGCGTCTTTCAAAGCTCTATACGGTCGAAAATGTCGTTCACCTGTCTGTTGGAATGAGGTCGGTGAAGCTCAGCTCACTGGACCTGAACTCATTCACAACACAACAGACAAAGTCAAGAAAATGCGCGATAACTTTCTGACAACTAGGAGCCGTCAAAAGAGTTATGCGGACAAACAACGCAAGCCCTTGGAATTCCAAGTTAGTGATCACGTCCTACTTAGGGTATCCCCTTGGAAAGGTGTGGTCAGATTTGGAAAGAAAGGAAAATTTGCACCACGATATGTTGGCCTAGAATTTACTTGGGAATAAGAGGATCAAATGAAAGTGAAATACCCACATCTATTTCCACAAGTTTCCTCTAATTAAATTTTAGGACAAAATTTCCTATAGTAGGGGACATTGTGACATTTGTGGTGATTCGATCATGTAACGATTCCGAAAAAATTATCAATCAATGAAATATTGTGTTTTATTTCTGATATTTGTATAATTATCATGACAATTGCACATATTCAATTCTTGCACAATTTCAAACTCTCAGACCGCTTCTGGAAGTGAAATCGCAAACTGTTACGCAAACGTAATCAGTTTAATGCGACATACACTCCGGAACAATGACACAAGCAAAAAATACCCCAAATATCCTTTACATAACTTAGAAATAAGTTTTGAACGGTTCGGTATGGAAAAAACAAGTTTATTCAAGCTTAGGGACTATTTGCGTCATTTGCGAAAGTCTGCCGATTCTCGTAATTTTGAATACGAACCTTATTCAGACATCTAAAAATTTTTGAATACGAAGGTTAGCCATATTTCAAGTCCCCTATGCTTTAACATCCTTATAAAGCCTAAAAATTAGGTTAACGGGTGTTAAAAGCGATGAAACGTGACAATACAAGTCAAGGGGCCATTTCTGCCAAATTCCAAAAGTCTGCCCTCAGCCCAAGCCTTATGGACTATAAAGAGGACCCCATACGGTTTGTATGTAGGTCCCAACTCAGCAGATTCCAAACAGCTACTTGGCAGCTTCTTGTTTCATGCCTTGGAGCCTAAGAACTTGAATTTGCCACCTCCTAACCTACATTTGACACTTGCTAAACCTCTCTTAAGATCATAACATAAAGTTTAGGACAATTTAGGGGCATTTCCAAGTCTGGATTCCACATGGAGAACCCTTGGATTCAACCCTAATGATTATCCAAATAATATGAAAGAAGAATCAAGTAAAAAGACCAAGTTTTGAGCAAGTTATGCTCACTTTTGTGAAGGTGGTACAATCTGCCCGAAAATATGATGTTGAAACTAATTTGGAACAATTTTGGAGTGCTTGAGAGTGATTAGATGAAGATTGGAAAGTGTTTTAGGTATGGAGGAACTTGGTTTATATAGAGGAGAGGTTAGGAGGCGGTTTGGGGGTGTTAAATGGGGTTAAAAGGCCATTAGGTGAGCTCACATTGTCTGGATCCGTGCATAATTCGCGAGCAAAAACAATTTGTCCCGCCCAGGTACCCTTACGGACCGTAAGGGTATCCCCTTGCGGTCTGTAAGAACCGGGCCGGGACACACCTTTTATGTTTTGTTGTTTTGTTCAACTTTGACGGGTTTGGACCATTTTTAAAGACATTTTATGCCATTTTAAGGCGTAATAAGGTATCATAAGCATAGGTAATGTGTTATAATGTATGTGTATGATCAAGTGATCGAGATCGAGTATAGGTATCATGTATAAAGTATGGATCATGTATGAATGTCGCGTATTATCAAATATATCACGTATTCGAGTATGAGTATCATGTATAAGTATTGTATGAACAAGTATAACAAGTATAGGGACAAAATGTATATTTCCATTATGATTCAAGTCTCGGTTACAACGATTACAATGAAATGAAGATTACGAATACAATGAATTCTGAAAATAGAATTACAACACGAGCTTGCTGTAAATAGAAAGTATGGAAAAAGCGGGGCGTTACAGTCTCCCCTCCTATAGGAAATTTCATCCTGAAATTTACAAAAATGCAACAAAGAGATGCGGATACTTAGTCTTCATATCACTCTCGAGTTCCCAAGTAAACTCGGCGCCACTTTTCCCTTCCCAACGAACTTTTACGATAGGGATCCGACTGCGCCGTAGCTGCTTGACTCCTCGGTCCATGATTTCGACCGGTTTTTTACAAAATGTAAGGTCTCATTGATTTGAAGATCTTCGAGCGGAACCTGAAGTCCTTCTTCGGCTATGCACTTCTTTAAACATGAAACACAGGATGAACATTGTTAAGCGTTTGAGGTAGGTCCAGTCGATATGCTACCTTGCCAATCCTTTCCAAGATCTTGAAAGGACCCACGTAGCGAGGAGCGAGTTTAACTTTCTTACCAAAACGAACGCCTTTCCAAGGGGATACCTTGAGAAGTACATGGTCACCTACATTAAATCCAAGGGCTTGCGTCTTTTTTCAGCGTAGCTCTTTTCGTGCTTTGAGGAGATTATCACGTATTTGCAAGATCTTGTCCGTTGTCTCTTGTATTAGCTCGGGACCGGTGATTTGTGCGTCTTATCTCGTTCCAACAAATAGGCGAACGACACTTACGACCATACAATGCTTCAAATGGAGCCATTTGAATACTAGCGTGATAACTATTGTTGTACGAGAATTCAACCAAGGGTAAGTGCGAATCCCAATTGCCGCCAAAATCGATTACGCATGACCGAAGCATATCCTCCAGAGTTTGGATAGTACGCTCGGTTTGACCATCAGACTGAGGATGAAAAGCGGTGCTCAAATTAAGTTGAGTGCCAAGGGCGGATTGAAAAGTTTGCCAAAGGCGAGAGGTGAAACGAGCATCGCGATCAGAAATAATATCAAGAGGAGTACCATGACGACTAATGATTTCATCCGTGTAGATACGAGCCAATTTCTCGACTTTGTAATCTTCACGAATGGAAAGGAAGTGCACGGATTTGGTCAATCGGTCAATGATGACCCAAATGCTTTCATGACCAGACGAAGTACGAGGCAATTTCGTTATGAATTCCATGGCTATGCTCTCCCATTTCCAGACAGGAATTTCTGGTTGTTCGAGCAAACCAGAGGGACGTTGATGTTATGCCTTGACTTTGGAACACTTAAGGCATTTGGATACATAAAGAGCGATATCTCGTTCCATTCCAGGTCACCAATAGGATGCACGTAAATCATGGTACATCTTATCAGCTCCAGGATGAATAAAGTATCGGGATTTGTGGGCTTCATTCATCAAAGTAGACCGGAGATTGAGACGATCGGGAATTCAAATACGATTATGGTAGTAAAGAATACCATCAGGCTTAGCTTTGAGTGGGTTTTCGACTCCACAATTCAATTCGCTATCGAGTTTACCCTCGTTAATGACGGTAAATTGTGCTTGTCGAATCAACTTGTTGAGTTTTCCCATGATTTGGTAGCAACAAACACTCTTAACATGAGTCTTACGACTAAGTGCATCGACCACGACGTTCGCCTTACCAGGGTGGTAGCGAATATCACAGTCGTAGTCGTTTAACAATTCTACCCAACGGCGTTGACGCATGTTGAGTTCCTTTTGATCAAAGATACGCTGGAGGCTCTTATGGTCGGTGAAGACCGTACGCTTTGTACCGTAAAGGTAGTGTCGCCTAATCTTTAATGCAAAAACAACTGCACCAAGTTCAAGATCGTGAGTATTATAGTTTTTCTCATGAATTTTGAGTTGTCTCGACGGGTAAGCGATTACTTTGTCCCGTTGCATGAGTACGCAACCGAGACCCTGGTTAGAGGCATCGCAATACACGACGAAATCGTCGTTCCCATCGGGGAGAGTGAGGATAGGAGCATTACAAAGCATATCCTTGAGCGTTTGGAAAGACTCCTCTTGTTTGGGACCCCAAACAAAAGGTTTATCTTTTTAAGTCAACGAAGTCAAAGGAACAACAATCTTGGAGAAATTCGAGATGAAACAACGATAATACCCCTATAGGCCAAGGAACGAACGAATTTCAGAGGGCGACTTAGGTGCAATCCAATTCTTCACAGCTTCTATATTTGCAGGGTCAACATGAATACTGAGTTCATTGACGGTGTGACCTAAGAATTGAACCTCTTTTAGCCAAAATTCACATTTGTAGAATTTTGCATAAAGACGTTCGGTTTGCAAAAGCTGAAGAATGAGACGCAAATGTCGTCCACGTTCTTCTTTCGTCTTGGAGTAGATTAGGACATCGTCGATGAATACAATGACAAAATGATCGAGAAAGGCTTACACACGCGATTCATGAGATCCATAAACATTGCAGGTGCGTTGGTCAAACCAAAAGGCACGACCACGAACTCGTAGTGCCCGTAACGTGTACGAAAGGCGGATTTGGGTACATCTTCCTCGGAAACCCTAAGTTGATGATAGCCAGAACGGAGATCAATCTTTGAAAAGCACTTCGCGCCTTGCAATTGATCGAAGAGATCATCAATACGAGGAAGTGGATAATGGTTTTTGACTGTAAGTTTGTTGAGCTCACTATAGTCAATACACATGCGGAATGACCCATCTTTCTTTTTGACGAAAAGAACGGGAGCACCCCAAGGGGAAGTACTAGGGTGTATAAAGCCTTTATCAAGAAGCTCTTGAAGTTAGCTTGATAGCTCTTGCATCTCTGAGGGTGCTAGACGATAGGGAGCTCTCGCAACAGGAGTTATGCCAGGAATAAGATCAATACGAAAATCGATAGCTCGAGGAGGCGGAGGACCAGGAAGATCCTCAGGGAAAACAGAAGGAAACTCACAAACAACAGGAACATCACTTATGTTAGGACCTTTGTCTTTCTTTTCCACAACATGGGCGAGAAAGGCAAAGTACTCCTTATGCAAGTACTTGTTCACTTTGATGCACGACAAAAGCTTAAGACCTTTAGAAGGTTTCTCGCCATAGACGTTTAGAGAATCACCTTGAGGAAGAGGGAGGCGAATAAATTTTTCGGAACAAACAACTTCGGCACGAACTCGCATAAGCCAATCCATGCCTACTATGATGTCGAAACTACCCATTTGCATGGGAATGAGATCAAGGGAGAACGAATGATCGTTAAGGATCAAAGAGCAACCAGAAAGAACGAAGTCAATGGAGACGGTTTTACCATCAGCGACTTCGACAGCGAAAGGATTAGACATTTTAGATTGTTCGCACTTAAGCAAGGGTTCAAATTCTAGTGATACAAAACTCCTATCGGCTCCAGTATCAAATAGACATGTAGCATAAATATGGTTCACAAGGAACGTACCAATAATGACGTAGTTAGAGCTTTGGGCTTGAGCGGAGGTAAGCATGAAAGCTCGTCCTTTAGCAGGCTCAGGCTGCTGCTGCTGCTGTTGCTGATGCTGTTGGTTGAGGAGAGGACAACATTGGTGAGATGATTGAGATCGCCACATTTGTAACATGCTCGCACAGGAGCATTCTGACGTTGAGGTTGAGCTTGGTTCGGGTTAGGGTTAGGGACGACGGCTTGGTTGCTTTGGGGTTGGCGACAATGGCTAGAAAGATGCCCCATCCTGTTACAGTTGGCGCACTTTCGACATGGGGTGGATGGGAGATGGTGATAGGTGCAACGATCACACCTAGGCCAAGTGCCGGTGTAGCTTCGTTTGGGTGGATCATTGTTTTGGTTGTAGGAGATGGCATTTAAAGGTGTAGGGGCAGGAGGAGTGACAACCGCGTTGTTTTGAACAGAAGCCTTCCGCTTCTTGTTCTTGATGGGGTTCTTTTTGGGTTGAGGAGGATGCGATTCGGTAGCGGTGGTATTGGCGGTGGCTTGATATGCATGCTTCGTAGGAACCTTGTCATAGGCCCCCTGAAGCATGCAGTTATGGTTAAGCTGGATGGTTATGCTAAAGGCTTCTTCTAGGGTTCTTGGGTTTGCGGCGGCTACATGGTTCATGATTACAGGCGAAAGCGAACGAATGAGCTTAGCTATCGCTTTGGGAACTATATCCACCTGTCCAGGACAGACGATACTCAACTGTTTGAAGTGAGCGATCAGCCCTTCGGCGTCGCTCCCTTGTTGCGTGAGGTTCCAGAATTCGTTTTCGAGCTTCTGGGTTTCGTGGGGAGGACATAACTGATCTCTCATGAGCTGCTTAAGCTCGTCCTAAGTTAGAGCATGGGCTGCTTCGTTGCCACGCTTGTTGCGTTCCGTAGTCCACCACTCGAGGGCTCTCTGGCGAAAGGCCCCGGTAGCGTTGAGGGTTTGAAGGTCATCAGGGCAAACGCCCTGAAGAAAAAAAGCTCCATCGCGTCAAACCAATTGATCATGGCGGTGACACCGTCCATGCCAGTGAATTCTACTGGTTTACAAGCCATGAAATGCTTGAATTGGAAGGACGTTTTGGGGTTGTCGGTTTTGGAGTCGGTAGAGGATTTGGGTGTGCCTTCGGTATGGATGGTTTGAAGCTGGCTAACGTTATCAGGGATGACACGGGCCATCTGATCGGCCATTTGCTCGGCGACGAGACCGGCGAGTTCTTGCTTGGAGATGGAGTCTTCATTCTTGTTGTTGTTGTTGTTGGACCCCTTGTTGGACCTCTTGGACTTCTTAGATGAGTTTGGAGAATTCATCTAGAGGTTCAACATAGAAGAAAAGGGAATGAGACTTGATCATAACATGGGGAAAAAACAAGTTTTGTATGAATAAGCATGTATGCAGTTCAAGTATGGTTCACATAACATTGCATGGGTTCATCAAGTTTAACATGTATAATCCCATATGGATGCGAACAAGGAGTGTAAATTTAGTTTGTTCACGAGAATTAGCATTGTTTTTTATTGCGATAAACGTGCGAAGTGTGCAACGGTTCAAAATGAATAAGGTAACAAGTATAAGATCACATAAAAATTGAGATAACATAAAAGATTGGCTCAATAAAACATGAGATTGCTTCGGGTAGAGAAACGTTGACAATTCCAAAGTGATCGAAGATCCTTTCTAATTAGAGAAACGTGCTTTGGCCTATAGGTAAAATACTCTCATCGAGAAGCGACTAACGGTATTTTACCCTTCTAGTTACTACACGTCTCTAACCGATTAGAAAATTGAAACTTTGGCGAGAACGAAATTCAAGGAACGGGACTAGTTGGCAAGGTGCGGGTTTCACCCCTAACTTGACAACATCGTACCCTAAGTGTGGTTTGTCTCTTACTAAACGAGGAGCATATTCCAACTCGTTTGTAAGATCCACTAGAGTATGAAATGGAAGTTTCCATCAAGATGTGGGTATCACCCCTAACTTGATGGTATAACTTCGTGAAAAATCGAATACGCGGAATGAGGGATTTCACCAAAAATTGTAAGTCATTGGACCTATCTTGGTGCAAATCGGCTCGTTTGCATCATGAGTGTCTTCAAGTCTTCAAGTGTGTTGTGTAAAATATCTTAGGAAAGACATTATGTAAATTTTAAGACCAAAAGATAAGGAAGAAGCAATGAGGAAGAATAAAGTTTTAAGCATAATACGGGAATGGTCAAAATTGGACACTTAAACTATAGACTAGGTCGAACATAGTAATTCTACCTAATTCCCTATAGTTATGGCTTTGATACCAATCTGTCAGACCCCAACCGATGGCTGAAACATCAGAGTGAGCCGTAAACAAGATTGCAAAAGACTTCATAACGCTATTAGCGACAATATTTAAACAAAACCCATATTTCATTCATTCAACGATAACATTGTCAAATTACATCATTAAGTCAATTACAACAATTTGGAAGTTTAAAGACAAGTACAACATAAGCATAACAACAAAATAATACAACATTTTAGCCTAACGTCTAAATGTGTATCTAGAGCATCATCACTACTCCAATTTCATGGAAAAATCTTCATCAACCTGTAACATGTTAAAAATACGAGTTCAATGCAAAAGCAAAGGTGAGTACACAAGTTTGGTGATACATAGCATAAGTATAAAAATGTAACTCGAATCCACATGGTAATTGTAAGCAAAGTTCATACTAATCTTGCAATACTAGATCAAACACCGAGTTTCCACAAAAGTTTGACGAGATCGAGTTTCCCTTGCCACAAAAGTGACAAGACTAAAATGAGAATGAATATCTTAACATAACCCCGATGGGCGGTGTGCTACTCCTATAGCGCTATATATGATAAGTTGGGCTAGCTAAGTTAATGATCAAGCGTGTATAATCAAGCATGTATCTAGGCATAACAAGTATTCATGTATAAGGATTGAGCATGTAAAAGCATGAGTTTATGATATTTGTATTTTGATAGGTAAACATGTTACAACCCAAAAGTGGTTAAAGCGGTAAATGGGTCGAGTGTACTCACGGTTTTGCTAAGTGTTCCACTTAAGAAATCCCGGGAGCTTTGTTGTGATGTTTAGAGTTTGGCACCTTGTCCTTCTACAAGAAGAACGTAGGTATTAGTTAGGAGTGTAACGGTAGATTTGGATTATTCGAGCGAGATTACGGAAATGAGAATTTAAAGTATTATGTATGAAAATATTCACCAAGACATAGCACTTGTTCTTAACACTATGACAACCCGGAAAGGGGTTGATATGGTTTCATAGGTTCGAGACCTATTAGAATCGTGACAAGGAACTACGTACTTTAGTGATAAACTTATTAACTCGATAGATGATTACTTAGCCATTATCAAGGTTTCGGTTTTTAGGATTATATCATTGTCCATAATATATATACATAGTCATATAAGATCATGTAGGAGGTGGGATGATGAACATCCACTTTGGTACCTCTTAAGTATTCAAGTAAGTCAAGCATGGAGGTAGGATGATGAACATCCATTTAACCTCTTTATATGATTCACCACTACACAAGTTGTCATAGACAACAAGGAGGGTCATGAATGAGAACAATACAAGAATGAAAATGACAAGAATTGTAAGTATGTCACCATGATACCAAGTAGCCAAGTGAATACAACCCGGGGTTGTGACACTTTAGAACTAGAAAACTACTTGAGATAATAATGAAAATCATCAAGTGTGTAGTCTCAAAGTTTAGGATAGCCAAGGCTAACCAAGGTGGAGACACATGAACAAGTTATGAACTTGCACCACTTGTGAGCTTGAAGCTCTATGAAAATAGAATTATTGTGAGGATAAATCCTCTTTTTTGAATGTCTCAACCTTGTTTTTAAGCCTAACCAACCACAAGAAGTGTTGTAAGCATTCGGACATAGGTTTGAGATGAGTTAGACTCAAGTTGGATGAACATAAACAAGATTTGAAATAGTTGAAATCATAACAGAAAGTTTAGGACAATTTAGGGGCATTTCCAGGTCTGGATTACCCATGGAGAACCCTTGGATTCAACCCTAATGATTATCCAAGTAATATGAAAGAAGAATCAAGTAAAAAGACCAAGTTTTGAGCAAGTTATGCTCACTTTTGTGAAGGTGGTGCAATCTGCCTGAAAATCTGATGTTGCAACTAATTTGGAACAATTTTGGAGTGCTTGAGAGTGATTAGATGAAGATTGGAAAGTGTTTTAGGTGTGGAGGAACTTGGTTTATATAGAGGGGAGGTTAGGAGGTGGTTTGGGGGTGTTAAATGGGGTTAAAAGGCCATTGGGTGAGCTCACATTGTGTGGATCTGTGCATAATTCGCGAGCCAAAACAATCTGTCCCGCCCAGGTACCCTTACGGACCGTAAGGGTATCCCCTTGCGGTCCGTAAGGACCGGGCCGAGGGTTTGGACCATTTAAGGACATTTTATGCCATTTTAAGGTGTAATAAGATATCATAAGCATACGTAATGTGTTATAATGTTTGTGTATGCATCAAGTGATCGAGATCGAGTATAGGTATCATGTATAAAGTATGGATCATGTATGAATGTCGCGTATTATCAAATATATCATGTATTCGAGTATGTGTATCATGTATAAGTATTGTATGAACAAGTATAGGGACAAAATGTATATTTCCATTTTGATTCAAGTCTTGGTTACAACGATTACAACGAAATGAAGATTACGAATACAATGATTTCCAAAAATAGAATTACAACACGAGCTTGCTATAAATAGAAAGTATGGAAAAAGCAGCGCTTACAATTTGACACTTGTTAAACCCCTCTTAAGATCATGACACCTCCTTGGACACTTGTGATGATCTTATGGCATTTTAAACACCATAAATAGCAAAGGAATTTGGCCATTTCAACTTGCTCATTTCATCTTCCAACCTCCCACTCTCTTGGAGCATGTTTCCAGCTTATTGGAAGCCTCCTACTGAGTTCTAAGTATTCCTAAAACACAAGTAGGGGTTCTTCCTTAGTCTTTTTCATTATTTTAGCTTGTTATGAGCTAAAAGTCAAACAGTTTAACTTTCAGTTTGACTTTCGGTTCTGACCATTTTTGGTCAAGTCAAAGTTCAATTGAACTTTGCAACATGATGGTAATCACGAAGGTTATAATCCCTTGCGATTGCACCTTCTGATTACCACATTTACTAGTCGAAGTGACGGGTCAAAGTTTCGGTCAAAGATGCGCATTATGTGCATTTTACGACGGAACTATTTCAGTATCAAAACACTAAGTTTTATACCAAATCAGTTTTGCAACTTAGTTAGACATGTTTTGACATGTCTAACTTGTCACTTCAAGTTTAGTGCTTTATTTGGGTCGTAAGTCGAGCGGTCTTGACCACCGCTTTGACTTTCGAATCTGACCTGTTTGGTCGATCTTAGGATCCGACCAAACACATATTTGTGACCATAGTCGTATAGAGAATAACCCTCTGAGGTTATACCTTATGGTCATGTCGGTCGGATAGTGTTATGATAAGTCACTTTTATGCCCTTTAATAATGACCAAAACACCCTTTTTGCGCATAAATCAATTTTAAGCAAATGTGACCAAAGTTTTGACATATAAACTGATGTTACAACATTATAAAACATGTTTGGCATATAAGAATTTTCATAGGACATATCTAACCATCCAAACACATATTTACGCAAATGACCCGTTAAAGAAGTGTAAACTACCTTGACGAGTCATAACGGGTCAAAAGCACTTAGGATCTTTTCCAAATCAGAATGTTAAGTTTATTAAACCATATCATATGAGTTCCAACACTCATTTGGTTTACAAGACCTCATTCTATCCGAATCCTGTGATTAAAGTCGACATTAACATAGTTATCTGATATTAGGACACGCTTGAATCCTTGAACTCTTGAGCTTTGTTTGATCATTGAAACAAGGACACTCTTGCAATCCCAAGTGAGTACGTAGCTCCCTTATTTTATGTTTTGCACATGTTTTGGGGTGATTCATATGTGCTAAACCGTTTTCAAGTTTTCAAAACAAAGTCTATGGTTTATATAAACACGAAGATTTCAATAATGTGAACGAACTTGTTGGTGCACTTTGGCCAAGCCGACCACTAGTAAGTTATGGTACCATAGGACTGACAATCCAGTTACTAGGCTATTCACTGGAATTTGGTGGGTAGTTTGGGGAAACGACAGAAACTGTATTTTTAACAAACCCTTTTGGTGGTTTGTTAGTCGATTTAAAGAGACCTTTTGGTGGTCTAGACGAGTCAACACACGTTTGAATGTATTCACCAAAACGACCAAAAGTTTTCACAATTAAAACAGGGACGATTTATTTATAACAAGGACAATTGGTTTATAACAAGGACGATTCGTTTATAACACGGGCGATTGGTTTATAACACGGACGAATGGTTTATAACACGGACAAATGGTTTACAACACGGACGATTGGATGATTGGTTCATGGTAAGTGATTTAGATAACGAGGCGTTGTAATATGATATAAGCATGGTGGATACGCCGCTTGTACTTACAATATATAAGTGCTTTTATCATATTACATATCGTGGCGTTATCTGAATCACTTAGAGAAATGTTTTCAAACGATGACACGCAACGATTTTCAGTTAAAGATATAAACCATACGAAGTTTTCTTTTAAATCGATTTACTACTCGGTTTTACTAAAGAAATGTTTTGGTCAAGATTCACGGCTACAAGATTTTCACAAACTCTAACCAACTTGTTTTAGTTGGTTAATTGTTATTGCAATATCAAACACTTTTGATACAAGGTTTTCACTTAACGACTCTAGTAGTTTGACGAGGTATTGCAATATGTATACAAAGAGATAAATTTGACACACTCACAAAACCTCTGTACTCGCCGGCTTTTTATGCTGACTCCCTTTTCACATATGTTTCAGGAGCTAACGCTTGATGTTCCGATGCTTGCTACACATAGGACGGACTCGGGCCTTAGTTACTTTAAAACTCGAAAGACAATTGTTGTGTTTATTTCGTTTTTAACTCCAAGACAAAATCATGTTATTAATTCAATAAAACAAAACTTCAAGTACCATGTGTTGTTGAAACAATCTATTACATGACTCCCCGACTTTTCCGCCATGGTTTGTTTTTTTTACGCGGTCGAGGTGTTACATGATACCAATCTGTCACACCCCAACCGATGGCGGAATCATCAGGGCGGACGTAAATAGATTACTCAAGACATCATAACAATATTGTGACAATAATTAAGCAACAATATTCCATTTCATTTCTAAATTCAATACATTGTTTGGAAGAAAAATACAACATCGAAATCAAAATACAACTATGAAATCAAAAGTTCAAGTACAACATAAGTCTAATTAAAATGGGTTTCTAGTTCGTCCTACTAGATTCCATGCTTCCACCGTGTCATCATATTCTTGCAACATATATTAAAGTATAGTTCAACACCTAAGGCATTGGCAAGCATACAAGTTTGAATACTAAGTATAATAAAAGTCTAACATTCAACATGCATAAACGTTTACTTAGAATATCAGACAATCCTAGCAATGCTACTACACATGTCAACAGAAAGTTAACGCTAGCGTAATCTAATCATAGCAATGAAAAGACCGCTTTGTTTACTTAACATGACCTCACGAATACGGGCGGTGCGTTACTCCTATAGCGCTATACATGTTAAGGGAAGCTTGTACGAAGTTAATGACGTAGTATAAAGCACACGATCTAGCATGAATAAGTTACAAGTATTCGATTTAAGCATGCATGATTGAATGTTTGTATAATGATTATGTATAAAGCATAGTGATTTTTGTGGGTTTAATAAGCATATATGTTGCACCCCAAAAGTGTAAAGAGGAAAAGGGGAATCGAGTATACTGACGGTTTCGCAAAGCTTACTTTGGTAATCCTGTGAAAAGTTGGAAGGTTGGAGAATGGAATACCAAGTTATCCTATGCGAGGAAACGTAGGTGTGTGAGTATTCAGATGTGTAACAAAGGATTTGGATTCGGAATTAAAGTATGTAAAAGTATGTATATAAGAAAATAGTTATCTAGTTTTAAACACTCGTTCTTGACATTATAAATCCCGTATGGGTTGATGTGATGTCATGGGTCAAGATACCCATTAGAAACGTTAACGAGAGGTTCAAGAGTTAGATAATATAACCTATTACCATGACAAGTAACCATGTTGATTATCATCAAGGATTCGGTTATGTGTGTATATATATATCGTTTAGTTTATATAATAATTCTAAGCTAAGTCCATCAAGAATATCATAGATTGTCATATAAGTCAAGCATGGAAGTAGGAGGATAACCATCCATTAACCTCATTTGTAAGATTCACCAATACACAAATCATCACAAGGATAATTAGGATGGTCATGAATGAAAGGAAATGCACAACTAATTACTATATCAAGTAGCCAAGTAAACATTAACCCAGTGAGCCACTTCCGACATGGAAAGAGTTAACTAAGTGTCGGAGAATAGACGGGGTTAGGTTACTATTAATCTAGCAAACTACTTGAGATAGAAATGGTAAAGCATCAAGTGAGGTGGTGGAATGAAGTTAGGATAGCCAACACTTCCAAGTATTCACATATATACCAAAATAGAAGTCTTGCCATAAACTTCATGGCAAGCTCGGATGGTTTTATCACTTGTGGGTTCCATAAACCCTTGCAAAAACAGAAAGTTTAGAGGTGTTTGAACCTCTTAAACCCATAAGAATCTATTCCTAACAAGTCTCTCAACCTTAGATAGGTTCAAGAACAAGTAGGTACAAGATTCAAGCAAGAAAAGTAAATAAAAACATGTTTGTAAAAGTTTTAATTAATGCAGAAGTTTTATCCAACTTTGGACTTCATATATGGTGATGTTCTACCTTTGTTTACCTTGGTAAACATGGGGTAACTGTAACAACCCGATCTTTCGGATTGTTATCTGAATTTCGTTATTTCAGTTTATTTGTGTTTCAAACACGTCTGTACTCTGAGATTTATTATAATGGTTTACGACTATTTTTAAACGTATATTTTATCGCTTATTTATCGCATTTAAATTGCTTAATACTTGCAACCCTCAATGCAAACTCAAATCATGGTTAATTAGGTTATGTTACTTATGTGTTAAGTGTGCTTTATGATTTATGGTTGTACTCTCTATCGCAACGCTCTCGCTCACACAGATCGCTCAATCGCATTAATTTAATAGCGTAACGCTTAACGCCTCGCCGAAACATTTAACATAACTATCTAATACAAATCGAATCGCCAAACGAGCACCTAACGAACAAGTAACGAACAAAACTTAGCCACCCGGACAACTTCGCCCGAAGTTGGGAATCACAACTTCGTGCGAAGTTGACCAGAGTAGAACAAAAGGGGCAAGTGCGCCCAAACTTGTCCAAACCAAGGGAGAAGAGCCAAGTTCGCCCGAACTTGTGACAGGTTCGCCCGAACTTGATCTCTGCCACCTTAATTTCTCCTCACCTATAAATACACAACACCTCCATTCATGCTCTCCTTGCTGCATCTTCGCTCCAGAGCTCCCAAAACTGAATTTCTTCGATTTCCAAGTAAGAATCAACTCGTTTTATGCAAATTACAACGTTTTCCACTACGATTTTACATAAGAATTACCTTCGTTTTCATCTAAACTTCTCTATTTATGAAAACCTTCATCTTTTTCTATAAAACTTCTTGTTTTAGCTTAGATCTACACTTAAATGGGTTTGTTGGACTTAGCCTTGGCTCTCCAAGCTAGAAATCTTGATGATTTCGACTCACCGAGTGTTAGATCTGAGAAAAACTATTGAAAGCATTGATTTTTACACAAAATACGGACTAACCGAAGTATGTTTTGTTCACTAAGTAGTGGAACGAGTCATTGTCAAAAATATACTTGAAATAGATCCGAATCCACGTCTGTTTCAAGCGGAAAACTCATATCCGGAAGCACAAGGACGATATAGTCACTTGCACGAACTAGACTAACTGGTATGAACTGACAAGTTCGCACGGATTAGCCCAAATTCCGACAAAATGGCTAAAACTCACTCTCAAAGACCTCTCCAACCTATGGTTTGCTCAGTAGCTCAGGGTTGGAGGGATGGACACTTGATTTCCTCAGCAAACGACGCGAAAACACACGATTTAGGACCAAAAACAGTCAAATTCGCCCCAAAGAGGGCAAGTTCGCTCGAAGTTGTCACCTAATTAGGTACAACTTTGCCCAATCTTGTACCTAACCCAAGGGAGAAGTACAAGTGTGCCTGAACTTGTGCTTTGACCTAAGTTAGAGTACAAGTTCGCCTGAACTTGTGCTCAAACCTAGGCCAAAACACAACTTCACCCGAAGTTGGCTGACACCTGAATTTTGTTACAACTTTTCCCGAATTTGTCTACTGCCTCTTCACGTTTCGATCTTTTCAGCACTTCAGAAGACTGATGCACTTCTGTTCTCGTTTACAGGCTGATCCCGGCGCTCCCTTCAATCCACAACAGTTCGTGTTTCCTCGTTGAGCACCGGCTGTGAGTATGCTTGAACCCTTTTTTTTGCTTAAAACGCACTTTTGGGTGTTACACACGTTCTCTATATCAAAACACGATACACACAACGCTAAACTCTTTTAACGCTAACCGCTCTTGCATGTTATACATGAAGCGCTGAATGTTTGTTTGCTATATGTGAATAATGAGGACTTGCAGACCACCCTTAGCAACGATAGTACTATAGTTTGGACTCAGCACCCGATTGGTTCGGGGTTGTTAAGGCTCGCATATTTACTCTATGTGCGTGTTCGCTGTTGTGAACACGTATCACGCATACTCCACCTCGCAGTCGTGTTGGTTAGCTTGTATCATTATTGTTAGCTTACTTAGATTCACTTTCTCTACGTGTTACATGCTGGTTATGCGTAAACGCTTCATCGCTATTATTATGCTATTAAACCTGTGTACTCACCTTTATTTTATGTATTGACTTTTATTTTAACGTATGTGACAGGTTGATGATTCTACGCTGCAAATGGATTAGGGCTTTTTCCTCAGAAACACATAATAGAAATCTAGGTTGTCAGATTTGTTTTGTTTAAGGGATTATGTGTTTTGAGAAATCTAGGATGCCTTGAAAACCTTCGCACCGTTAACGCCACTAGAGTCTTTCAGTCAATGACACTTGACTGGTGGACTGCCGAGCGCAACAGGCGCGGTAACGACGAAGCTTACTCTCTCACGTGGGAAGAACTTAAGGAGCTCATGATCAAAGAGTTCTGCCCACCACACGAAATCCAGAAGTTGGAAAATGAATTTGGGGTATCAAACAAATCGGTGGTGACAATCCTGGTCTCACTGCTCGCTTCAAGCAGCTCAGCCTCATCTGCCCAGGTCAAGTAGACACCACCGAAAAGCTATCAAGAAGTATCTCCGCGCTCTCCCCGACTGTGTCGCCGACTTTTTTCAAGCTGCAAGACCAACTACGATCGAAGAGACCTACCAACACGCAGCCGAGATCAACGATAAGCAAGTCTTGCCTGGAGCTTTCAAAGTCTCAACCAAGAACCTCAGCCAAGCAACTGTTGAGCTAAGCACCGATACTGCTCCATCTCAAGCCTCAGAGTCAAATCACCAGAACCGCAAGCTAAAGGGTAACAACAAGAACTATGCAGTAGTCCCAGCACCAAACTCCCAGCCCCGCCAAGCTGCTACTCCCAACGCACCAGCTGCTAAGCGTGCATACACTGGACCTCACCCTCTGTGCTCTAAGTGCACATATCACCATGCGGTTGGAGGAAACTGCCGCTTTTGTGTCAACTGCAACATCTATGGGCATTTCACGGCACACTGCCGCACTGGTCCACGTTAGCAAGCTCCTCCCGCCCTCGCAGCACCGCCAGCTCCTCTCAATGCTATGCCAGTCAATCAAGCTCCGTAAGCACCAGTGGTACAAGCACGAGCGTGCTACACCTGTGGTGATCCAAACCATTTCAGCAATATCTGCCCGAATAGTGTTGTGAAACAAGAACCGCAGCAACAACAACCATAGGCTGTGCGTGGAAGGGCTTTCAACATCAATCACCACCATGCTCAGAATGACAACAATGTTCTCAATGGTACGTTCCTCATTAATGGAATTTATGCTTCTTGCTTATTTGATACTGGAGCCGATGACTGCTTTGTATCTTTAGAATTCGAAAAACTTTTAAAATGTAAACGCGCTAATCTCCCAAGTACCTTCGATGTTGAAATCGCAACCGGAAAAACTGTTACCGTCAACTCCATCTTACGTGATTGTACTCTCAAACTTAACAATCACAATTTTTGGATCAACCTCATACCTATGCAATTAGGTAGTTTTGATGTCATAGTAGGCATGGATTTTCTCCGCAAGAATCGTGACGAAGTCGTCTGTTTCGAAAAAATGATTTGTTTTCCCCTTCCAAACGGTGATCAACTGCATGTTTACGGCGAAATATCCTCAAAAAGTTGATGCTTTTGTCATGTACCCAAGCAAACAAGTATTTTCACAAGAAGTGCATCGCTTTCCTAGCCCATATCGTGAACCTGGAGAAGGAAAAGAACACCTTGAAAGACGTACCTGTTGTTTGTGATTTTCCTAAAGTTTTCCCCGACGATTTACCAGGTTTACCCCCTACTCGTGATGTCGAATTCCATATTGATCTAATCCCCGGTGCTACACTTGTTGCTAAAGCTCCTTATCGCCTTGCACCATCCGAAATGCTCGAGCTATCTAGCCAACTTCAAGAACTTCTTGATAAAGGCTTTATACGCCCGAGCACATCACCTTGGGGCGCACCCGTTCTTTTTGTGAAAAAGAAGGATGGATCCTTCCGAATGTGCATCGACTATAGGGAACTTAACAAGCTTACAATTAAGAACCGTGACCCTCTTCCTCGAATCGATGATTTATTTGACCAACCCCAAGGTGCTACTTGTTTTTCGAAGATCGATTTACGTTCCGAATATCACCAGCTACGTGTACATGAGCAAGACATTCCGAAAACCGCTTTTCGCACTCGCTATGGCCATTATGAATTCATGGTCATGCCTTTTGGACTTACAAATGCGCCTGCGATCTTCATGGATTTGATGAACCGTGTGTACAAAGCCTTCTTGGATCGTTTCGTCATTGTTTTCATCGATGATATTCTCATTTACTCGAAGTCGAGAGCCGAACACGCGTGACATCTTCGTTTAGTCCTCGAACTTCTCCAAGGAAATCGTCTTTACGCCAAATTCTCCAAGTGTGAATTTTGGCTTCATGAAGTTCAATTTCTCGTTCATCTGGTCAACGACCAATGAATCCACGTCGATCCCGCCAAAATTGAAGCTGTAAAGAGTTGGAATACTCCGAAGAATTCGTCCAAAATCCGTTCTTTCCTCGGCTTGGCAGGTTACTATCGCCGATTCATCGCCGACTTTTCAAAAATCGTCGTGCCTCTTACCTCTTTGACTCATAAGGATAAACCTTTTGTTTGGGGTTCCGAATAGGAGGAAGCCTTTCAGACTCTCAAGCGTATGCTTTACGACGCTCCCGTTCTCGCACTTCCCGATGGAGACGATAATTTCGTTGTTTATTGCGATGCCTCTAACCTAGGTGTCGGTTGTGTTCTCATGCAACGAGACAAGTTATCGCGTATGCATCTCGACAGCTCAAAATCCACGAGAAGAACTACACAACCCACGATCTCGAGCTCGGTGCAGTGGTTTTTGCGTTAAAAATATGGCGACACTACCTTATGGTACAAAGTGTACGGTCTTCACGGACCATAAGAGTTTACAACACATCTTTAACCAGAAAGAACTAAACATGCACCAACGCAGATGGGTTGAACTTCTCAATGACTATGATTGTGAGATACGCTACCATCCCGGCAAAGCAAACTTCGTTGTCGATGCTTTTAGTCGACGAAGCTATGTGTATAGCGTTCATGACGTTCAAGCCCAGAATCAAATCGAAACCATGATCCGCGAAACCAGCACGCATGTTTCATTGAGAATACCTTGTAAGAGGAAATGAAATGTGGTGCCGAAACCCAACTGGAGAATAAATTTAATGGTATCTATTACCTTCTCGATCGCATTTGGATCCCTAGTCGCAATAACCTTCGAGAGTTACTAATGACCGAAGCCCATACGTCTCGATATTCCATTCACCCCGGTGCCGACAAGATGTCCCAGGACCTCTGTTCTAGATATTGGTGGTCGGGCATGAAAAAGGATATCGCTCTGTATGTTTCGAAATGCTTAACTTGTGCGAAAGTTAAAGCCGAACACCAACGCCCCTCTAGCTTACTCGAACAACCCAACATCCCGGTGTGGAAATGGGAGAGTATAGCTATGGATTTTGTTTCAAAACTCCCTCGCACCTGTTCTGGTCACGATAGCATTTGGGTTATCGTCGATCGCCTTATGAAATCTGCTCATTTCATTGCCATACGAGAAGACTATAAGGTACAACGATTAGCACGAATCTATACCAACGAAGTCATTTGTCGACACGTGACGCCTCGTGACATCATCTCTGATCGCGACGGTCGCTTTACGTCATGTATCTGGGAGACTTTCCAATCCGCACTCGGTACTAAACTAAATCTTAGTACCGCATTTCATCCTTAGACCGACGGTCAGACTGAGCGCACGATTCGCACCCTCGAAGACATGCTTCGATCGTGTGTTATAGATTTCAATGGTAATTGGGATTCACATTTATCTTTAATAGAATTTTCGTACAATAACAGTTATCATACTAGTATTCAAATGGCACCATTTGAGGCACTATACGGTAGGAAATGTCAACCACCTATTGTTTGGCACGAGATTGGAGAAGCACAGATCACTGGTCCCGAGTTAATACAAGAAACGACAGACAAAAATCCTCCAAATTAGAGACAATCTCCTGAAAGCTCGGAGCCGTCAAAAGAGTTATGTTGATAAATGCCGCAAGCCCCTACAATTCAAAGTTGGAGATCACGTTCTCTTAAAGGTTTCACCTTGGAAAGGAGTGACCCGTTTCGTAAAGAAAGGGAAACTAGCGCCACGATACGTGGGTCCCTTTAAGATTCTGGAAATAATTGGCAAAGTGGCCTACCGACTCGAATTACTGGAAGAACTCAACAACGTACATCCGACATTCCACGTCTCAAACCTCAAGAAGTGTTTAGCTGAAGCAAATCTTCACGTGCCACTTGAAGATTTGCAAATAAACGAAACGCTATATTTCGTGGAAAAGCCAGTAGAAATCATGGATCTAGAGATCAACAAACTTCGACGCTCTCGCATTCCTATTGTGAAAGTCCGATGGGAAGGCAAATGCGGCGCCGAGTTCACTTGGGAACTCAAAAGTGATATGAAGGCTAAATATCCACATCTGTTTGTTACAGCTACTACCTGAATTTCGGGACGAAATTCCCTAAAGGAGGGGAGACTGTAACAACCCAATCTTTCGGATTGTTATCCCAATTCCGTTATTTCAGTTTATTTCTGTTTCAAACCCGTCTGTACTCTGAGATTTATTATAATGGTTTACGACTATTTTTAAACGCATATTATATCGCTTATTTATCGCATTTAAATCGCTTAATACTCGCATCCCTCAACACAAACTCAAATCGCAGTTAATTAGGTTATGTTACTTGTGTGTTAGGTGTGCTTTATGATTTATGGTTGTACTCGCTATCACAACGCTCTCGCTCACACAAATCGCTAAATCGCATTAATTTAATAACGTAACGCTTAATACCTCGCCGAAACGTTTAACATAACTATCTAATACAAATTGAATCGCCAAACGAGCACCTAACGAACAAGTAACGAACAAAACTTAGCCACCCGGATAACTTCGCCCAAAGTTGGGCATCACAACTTTGCACGAAGTTGACCAGAGTAGAAAAAAGTGGCTAGTTCGCCCAAACTTGTCCAAACCAAGGTAGAAGAGCCAAATTTGCCCGAACTTGATCTCTGCCACCTTAATTTCTCCTTATAAATACCCAGCACCTCCATTCATGCTCTCCATGGTGCAACTTCGCTCCAGAGCTCCCAAAACTGAATTTCTTCGATTTCCAAGTAAGAATCAACTCGTTTTATGCAAACTAAAACGTTTTCCACTATGATGTTACACAAGGATTACCTTCGTTTTCATCTAAACTTCTCTATTTATGAAAACCTTCATCTTTTTCTATAAAACTTCTTGTTTTAGCTTAGATCAACACTTAAATGGGTTTGTTGGACTTAGCCTTGGCTCTCCAAGCTAGAAATCTTGATGATTTCGACTCCCCGAGTGTTAGATCTGAGAAAAACTATTCAAGGCATTGATGTTTACACAAAATACAGACTAACCAACGTATGTTTCGTTCACTAAGTAGTGGAACGAGGCATTGTTACCTAATTAGGTACAACTTCGCCTGAACTTGTACCTAACCCAAGGGAGAAGTACAAGTTCGCCCGAACTTGTGCTTTAACCTAAGTTAGAGTACAAGTTCGCCCGAACTTGTGCTCAAACCTAGGCCAAAGCACAACTTCGCCCGAAATTGGTTAACCCCTGAATTTTGTTACAACTTCGCCCGAAGTTGTCTACTACCTCTTCATGTTTCGACCGTTTCAGCACTTCGGAAGACTGATGCACTTCTGTTCTCGCTTACAGGTTGATCCCGGCACTCCCTTCAATCCACAACAGTTCGTGTTTCCTCGTTGAGCACCGACTGTGAGTATGCTTGAACCCTTTTTTGCTTAAAACGCACTTTTGGGTGTTACATACGTTCTCTATATCAAAACACGATACACACAACGCTAAACTCTTTTAACGCTAACCGCTCTTGCATGTTATACGTGAATCGTTGAATGTTTTTTTTGCAATATGTGAATAATGAGGACTTGCAGACCACTCTTATCAACGATAGTACTATAGTTTGGAATCAGCACCCGATTGGTTCGGGGGTTGTTAAGGCTCGCATATTTACTCTACATGCGTGTTCGCTGTTGTGAACACGTATCGCGCATACTCCACCTCGCAGTCGTGTTGGTTAGCTTGTATCATTATTGTTAGCTTACTTAGATTCACTTTCTCTACGTGTTACATGCTGGTATGCATAAACGCTTCATTGCTATTATTATGCTATTAAACCTGTGTACTCACCTTTACTTTATGTATTGACTTTTATTTTAACGTATGTGATAGGTTGATGATTCTACGCTGCAAATGGATTAGAGATTTATCCTTAGAAACGCATAATAGAAATCTAGGTTGTCAGATTTGTTTTAGGGATTATGCGTTTTGTATTCATTGTTATGAGATATTGTTTGATTGTATGGGAAATTGGACCTTTAAAATATTGTCATTAAGAGTTATTATGGAATTTCTCTTGAACAATCTGATTCGCCTAGTGTCGCGCCCTGATGATTCTGCCATTGGTTGGGGTGTGGTAGTAACAATCCTACAGGTTATCCAAGGAAGGAGATACAAGAAAACAAGAAGAAAAAATGAAGAAGTGAGTTGGAAACTCACTTTTTGAGCAAGAAATTTTCTGCCCAAAAGTTACAATGATTGGAGCCTTGAGAGAGTTTGAGAGTGGATTAAGAGTGTGGAAAGTGTTTAGGGGGGTGTGAAGGCTTGTATTTATAAGTGGGTAGTAGGGTTTGGTCATAAATGAAGTGGTTGGGTGATGGGAGGAGGGAAATTTCAAATTTAAATTAAAATCCCTTTTTTTATAAATATTAATATTATTTCTTTTAGGATGTAAAGGTATGTGAGTATGTATAATGAGTAAACATATATGAATAACATTCCAAAGAAGTTTAAAGTATCGATTTACTGTATTTAACATAAGTATAAATGTAAATACGTATTTGATGATTGATTTCACATAACATGTGACATTTGTGCCTTTTCAACCATCGTACCATCCCGAACAATTTCGAATCCAATGAAATCTTGTGTTTCATTTCCAGGATTGTATAATTACGTGTGCCATTTGCACGTTTTAAGTCCTTGTACAATTTCAAACTCTCAAACCTTTTCTGGAAGAAAAATCGTAAACTGTTACGGAAAAGTAATCAATTTAACGCGAAGTATACTCCGGAACTAGGGCATAAGTTAAACATACCCTAAATACCTTTTACAAAACTTAGAAATAAGTTTTGGGGGATTCGGTATGGCAAAAACATGCTTATTCAAAGCCCGGCGACAATTTGCGACAAACTGCGAAAGTCCGTTGGTCCGTATTCTAAATACGAACCACATATACATATCCAAATATTTTTGTAACCAATAAAATCTTGTATTTTATTGATGAGAATGCAAGAATATCAATTGTTGGTGCAATTTCTGTCATTTTCGTACCGAACGAACTGACATCCACGACATTTTTGGGCATAATTCAAGTTACATATACCTTAACAACCGTATAGAGCCTAAAAATTAGGTTAACGGGGTTAGAAGTGACAAAACGTGATGAAACAAGTCCAGGGGCCAAACCTGCCAAAATTGAAACTTCTGAGACTCTGGCGGGGCGCGAGAGACAAAGCCTATGTCTCTCGCAGGGGGCAAGAGACTGACAGACAGCAGAAAATTAGCTGTCAAACACAGCTACATTCCTTGGCCTCCAAGTCGCGATTTTCCACCATTTCTCCTCCTTTGGATATTTGTAATGACACTAAGCATGTCATAACACCTGGAGGGACACTTGGCTTGATCTTGTAAGCTCAAAATGACTATAAATAGCCAAGAACTTTGCCATTTCAACTTGTTCATTTCCTTCTTCTTCACCTATTTGCTCTAAATTGGAGTTTGCTTCCCATTGGAAGCCTCCTACTGAGCATTCTTGCCTTCCTAGAACACAAGTAAGTGTTCTTTCCTAGTCTTGTTCATTATTTTAGCTTATTTTGAGCTAAAAGTCAAACAGTTGACTTTCTGTTTGACATTCGGGTCTGACCATTTTTGGTCAAGTCAAAATTCAATTGAACTTTGAAACATGATCTTAATCACGAAGATTATAATCCCAAGTGATTTCACCCTCGGATTACCATGTTTACTAGTCGAAGTGACGAGTCAAAGTTTCGGTCGAAGATGCGCATAAATGTGCATTTTACGATGGAACTATTTTTGTGAATCAAAACACTAAGTTTTGATACCAAATCAGTTTTGCAACTTAGCTAGACATGTTTTGACATTTCTAACTCATCACTTCTAGTTTAGTGCTTATTTTGGGTCGTAAGTCGAGCGGTCTTGACCACCGCTTTAACTTTCGAATCCGACCCGTTTGCTCGGTCTTAGGATCCAACCAAACACATGTTTATGACCAGAGTTGTATAGGGAATAACCTTCTAAGGTTATACCTTATGGTCACATCGTTAGGTTAGTATTATGATAAGTCGTTCTTATGTTCCTGTGAAATGACCAAAATGCCCTTTTTACGCATAAATCCATTTTTAACATATGTAACCAAATTTTTGACATATAAACTGATGTTATAACATTTTCAAACATGTTTGGGCATTTAAGACTTATCATAGGACATGTTTAACCATCCGATCACGCGTTTACGTAAATGACACGTTAAGGTAGCGAAAACTACCTTAACGAGTCATCACGGGTCAAAAGCGCTTAGGATCCTTTCCAAATCAGAATGTTAAGTATGTTAAACCATATCATATGAGTTCCAACACTTGTTTGGTTTATAAGACTTCATTCTCTCCAATCCTGCGATTAAAGTCCCGACGCACTAACATAGTTATCCGATATTAGGACACACTTGAATCCTTGATCTCTTGAGCTTTGTTTGATCTCTCATACTAGACTTATACGCAACCCCAAGTGAGTACATAGTCCCCTCTTTTATGTTTTCAAATGTTTTGGGGTGATTCATATGTGCCTATCACTATTTTCATGATTTCGAAACCATATGATTCTATATACATAGTACTTTATCCATTAACGAGTTGAATCCGTTACCTATGGCTTAAATAATGATTTTTCAAAATTTGTAAGACCCTTGTTGGTGCGTAATTGTATTCATGCCTAAAATACATTCATTAACAATGATCAAGCCGATTGGTAGTATGATATAGCGCTATAGGACTTGACACCCCATTCCCGCTTCCTAGGTTTGTTTGGAAGTTTGATTAGGGAATGTCAGAAACTAAGTTTACCCCAAATGGATTTACCTTTTGGGTAAATTTATAACGTCAACAAATAAGGTTTGAATGTATTGCCAAACTACCACATTGAGTTCATACAAAGTTTTCCAATTAAGCAATAAAGTTTATCATTTATTTAACTTCGTAAACTAAAGTATAGTTTGATATACTGTCGATTCTCTTAATCATAAACCAAAGTATATTTTGATATACTACCTAATCTCTTATTCATAATCCAAAGTATATTTTGATATACTACCAAATTGTATTGTTCATACACTAAAGTATATTTTGATATACTACAAATTCTATTATTCATAATCCAAAGTATATTTTGATATACTACCAAATCATATTGTTCATAAACTAAAGTATATTTTGATATACTACAAATTCTATTATTCGTAAACTAAAGTATGTTTTGATATACTATCAAATCTATTATTCCAAAACCAAGGTATATTTTTGTTTATACTACAAATCCCTTTTTAAAGCAAAGTATTTTAAATACCAAATTTTATTCAAGGATTCATGGCTATTTTGAAACCGTTTAATCTTTTCTCTAAATATCTAAAGCCATGAATCTAAATCAAAAAACCTATGTTACTCACATGCATTTTTATGCTGATGTTTTATTTTCACATATGTTTTAGGTACTATTATTTGATGATTTGATTGCATACTTCACATCGGATGGACCGGGGCCTTAGTGACTTTAAAACTTGAAAGACGAATCTGATTGTATTATATTTCCATTATTTCAAAACAATGTAACATATTAATTCAATAAAACAAAACTTAAATACCATGTGTTGTGAAACAATTTCCTGTAACGTGACTCCCCGATGTTTCCGCCGCGTTTTGTTGTATTACGTGATCGGGGTGTTACATAACACAAGCATGAATTAAGATACGATTGATATAAATATATTTTTCCATTATGATAGATGTCTCGGATTTACATGATTGGAATGAAGCACGATTACAAAGTTACTAAAGATAGAAAGTGAATACAAGTTTTCTAAAAATGGAAAGTACAAATATGCGAAGCGTTACACATATGACATCCTACGAGTGATTTCATGGTCTCAAAACTTTCATGGCGATCTTGTTCTTAGAACATTTCCTTCAGCTGCTTGATCATGTCGGATGTCCAGATTCTAAGTTCTTTGATCATCGTGACTAACGTGAGACTTAACACTTCTTGAGAGCCATCTAAAATGGTCCATGTTAATCTCTCAGTAGTCGGTGTTGGTATCGTTACAATCATCCCCCTCCTTAGGGACTCGTCGTCCTCGATGAGGTTTGCCCCACCATCCTGAACGGCTTAGGAGTGGCTCTGATACCATTTTTAAATTGTAACGATACCGATACCGACTACTGGGAGATTAACATGGACCATTGTGACACCCTAGGCAAATCCCCCATCGGCCGTGGTCAGGAGAGATCCTCGGTTCATAAGGAATGTCCTGCCCTCTTAAATCACTAACGCGTTTTGGGCTTAATGCTAGTGGATGAGAGGAGAACTCCACAGTTAAGCGTGCTCAGGTGGGAGTAGTACTAGGATGGGTGACCTCCTGGGAAGTCTCCACCGGGACAACCAAAAACAAAGCCGTGAGTTCCTGGATGGGCAAGCCATCGGGGACAAAGCGGACAATATTGGTGGTGCGAGGAGCTGGATGTTACAATCACGTTCGCGTTATAAACCCCTTCACCGTCAACCACCATCACCAACCCTATAACAAGATAAACGCACCGCCGTCTTCTGCAACTTCCGACATCGTGCAAACCGCATCAATCTAAAAGAAAAAAGAAGCTAATTCATTCAAAAAGAGTCCAAGGGAATAAACCCAACCGTTTTTCATGTCAATGTGATTGATCTAATGATGAAGGATGAGACAGGTCACTGGGTACAAAATCAAAAGGTTAAAATTTTGATGAGTTTTTCATTCAAATCTGTTATGGTATGTTGAGAATAATGTTTATAAAATAAAGATGTTTTTTTTTCGTGATGCGGTGAATCGGTGTCGGGAGGTGGTGGGTGGGTGGGTGGTGAGGGTGATGAACGATGGTGGTGGGTTAGTGGCAGGTAGTGGTGGTAGAGAGAGAAAGAGAGTTTGGAGAGAGAAATGATGAGATTTTGTTCTAAGGGTGTTATAAAAGGATTTTTCAAGTCAATGGCATGTGAATGGACCAATTTACCCTTGGTTAATTTGAGAATAATTGACTTTTCCAAGCTGGGTTTGTATTTAAGGACATATACTATTACATAACATAGTGAATTTGTACATACTCTGTAATTGATTCATGTTTCATAACTTTGATGATTCATAAAGGACACAAAAGTATAATTTACTCTTTTTATTATTTACGTAGATCTTTTAACGATTTCATATTGATTATACACATAACTAAGTTTTGCTTATTAATTAATATCATACAATACATAGAGACGGTCTTTTAAGTTTGAACAATTGGAACATTACAATTTCCTTTGAGTGTCACATATATATATATATATATATATATATATATATATATAGGAATGGATCATGAGAAAACTAGTTTAAATGAGAAAACCAAAAAACTAACTAAAAAGGCCAAAAAAACATATCAATTTTTTTTTATTTTTTTTATAAAAATTCGCTATATATATTATATTAAAAAACTTTAAAAAAATAAAAATAAAAAAAGCATATAATGCACATGTGCAACATATACATATAATGCACATGTGTAGTACACATATAGTGCACATGTGCAGTACAAGTTTTTTTTATTTTGAAAAAAAAGTTTTTTATACATAATATGCAGCGATTTTTTATAAAAAAATTGTAAAAAAAATTGTATGTTTTTTATGCTTTTTTTTTTGCTTTTTTAGTTAGTTTTCTAGTTTTCTCATTATATTTAGTTTTCTCATGATCCTCTCCCTATATATATATATATATATATATGTGTATATATATATATATATATAAATAGAAACGGATCCAGAGGAAACATTTTGAAATGTGAGAACAGTGAGAACGGATCCTGGCCAAACACCTGGCAAAGGCGCGCTAAATGATACGCGGGGTACGATTGTCATTTTTCAACCCCGCTCAATAGATGGCGTTATCATTATTGAAATTTTGACGTTTAATAAGAACAAATAGATGTAATAGTCTAAAACAATTTTTTCGACGTTTTCATTATTAAGAACTTATTGATTTTGGAGGTTGGCGTTTGTGTCATCTTGGCGTTTTACAAGCCTTTTTGCAGAAGAATAATGTATTTCTTAACCGGAAAATTAGATGACAAACACTAGAAAAAAATGGAGCGTAAAAAAAATTAAATTAAAAATCCGAATGCAATTTCTCCTCCAAATCTTCACTGTCATCAGTCACTTTCTTCTTTTGAAACTACAAGAACTATCACAAATTTATGGCATTTTGGGTTTGACGCGTTTTGATTTGTTGTTCGTTGCGTGAAGTGGCTTTTGTTGGAGACATAGATCGACGCTGTGTGGGTGGATGCTATTTGCTCATCTTCATCCTCATTATGGAGTCAAAATAGCATTTAAACGGGTGTTTTGGTCAAAAATCACAATAAGGATAATGTAACAAAATCTGATTTTGTGAGGTTGAGTGTTTGAATGTCGAATGATTGACGAACAATTGTATGAACAAAAATAAAATGTAAACTATGATGAACACGAGAGTTTATACGAGGAAAAGCCCTTGATCACTAGTAGATCGCCGGCATAAAAACCTCGGATAGTGAAAAATATCACTATCTACTATATTGAACAATAAAGATTACAACTTGGAAATATTGAGCTTGTTACAATGTTGCTAATGTGCGTATCAGAGTAGTGTAGGTTGCAGACGTGTGTGTTCGAATTCTCAAGCTCAATACCCCTTTTATCTAGTTAGAATTTATCCTTAACTAACTATCCGAAAATCTTGGCCATATCCCACGTTCACCAATAACGATCACGAACTCCTGGCACGTGCTGGAACAATGGCATATTCCCCTTGATTCTCGGAGGGTAGGTCATCTTCTAAAAGCTCCTACAAAACCATGCCATAATACATTGGAAACAATTTTTAGATATTTAGGACAATAATGAGGATCAATGATCCCTAGCCTTCTTGCACCGTGTCCTGAGGATCCATGATCCAGACATATAGAAGGATATATGATCCTCAATCATTAAAATTCTATCCCCAACAATTGCCCCCAAACATGACTAATTAAATGCCGTAACGATTAGTCATGTTTCCGTTAGAAAGAAACTAGTCGTTGCCACTTGCATATATCCGTTGCAGTATATGACGTCACTTGATTTGATAACCTGCAACAAACATCATTATTTATAGCATAGGGATAGAGATCAAATCTCTTATTTAAGCTTGATCTCTTCCTTTTTATACGCATATCCAGAGCATCAAACAGGTATCTTCTTTCTCTCTCTATACAATCCTTTGTTTCTCCATTACTTTGATCCATGGGAAAGATGGTAACCCGATCCTCCCCTCTCAAGGACCAACCACAAGACGACACTCCCAAGAGCCAAAAGCTTCTGAAAAATCCTTCGGAAGAGCTTTGTCGTTTCACCGATCCTGAAACTGATCAAATACGCCCCTGTTTCCCGGAGGAAACGGTTTTCAGACCCTTTGATTCATCACTGAGAAGTGATTGAGAATCAGGCTTCTGGATCTGTTTTCCTGCCGCTCCATTCTTGATCGGCTATACCTATCCTTTCCCAGTGTTTACTCAAACCTTCTTTTCACATACCGGCATGTGCTACAACCAGGCAATGCCTATGCTATGGAGGGTATTGTATACTCTGGAACAGTTGATCAAGAACGAGGGACTAAGCTTTGGTATCACCGAACTCCCCAACCTGTACAGTCTTGTGACTCATGGGTCTCACCGATATCTTTTCAAATCCAAATCCAAAACTAACCCCCAGTGCTCAAAATCACCAAGAATGACACCAACTGGAAAAACCAGTTCTTCTTTATGAGAAGAGACTCCATTCCTCAGGGGGAGTATCTTCCCAAAAAATGGAACTTGAAGGGTAGGATTTAGGATATGCTGCTCTTTGTTATACTGAGGATAACTGATCCTGTTTTATGTGCATGCAGTGACCAGCTACGCTGCCTTGAGAGATTTACCTGCCACACCAATAAGGGTTGCTGCCTTTTGGGCACTTGATTCATCTGTGAGGACCTTTTACCCCAAAATCAAGGATTTAGAAGAAGATACCTCTACCTCTGTCACAATGTCAAGTAAGTATTTGCATACAAATATACGAGAATATTCAACAAAATAGATAGTTTATAAATACTTATCTGAGTTTGATTTGCATAGGTGCTGCCAAGTCTACATCCAAATCTGCCACCAAGTTTGATCTCGGGGAACTTCAAAGCATCATCTCCCCACGCTCCATCAAGGCTGAACTGGCCTCAGGCCAAAGTAAGCCAGGAACAAGGGCTATGCCTTCCAGAGCCAAGTCCGGGAGCAAAAGGAAGAAATCTAGCGAATCAACCGAGGATGCCTCCCAGATCAAGTAGCAAATCTCTGACTTCCTTGCTGATATAAGGATCAACTATTCTTGAATTACACTTGAACTTTGAGAATCACTGATCCTAAAAATTTTGACTTATGCAGAAAATAGCCCAACTTGAAGCCCTCCAAAG
The DNA here is from genome assembly GCA_947069175.1 of Scalesia atractyloides. NCBI lineage: Eukaryota > Viridiplantae > Streptophyta > Magnoliopsida > Asterales > Asteraceae > Scalesia > Scalesia atractyloides. The sequence continues at coordinate 28,829,484 of CAMTDV010000005.1, forward strand.
CTGAAGAGCACATCAATGAACTCCGCGCCATTGTTGCTGCCAAGGACAAAAGGATCTCAAACTTGGAAAAGGAGGTCAAGCGCTTGGAGAAGGAGATCTTGGTAGATCAGATCCGGGCTAACAAAGAGAGATTGGAGGCTGCTGACGAGGCGAAGGTTTCTGCCGTTAGGTCTATCCTCAAAAATAGGATAAAGATGGTTGAAGAGGCCATGAATCCTTCTTTTGACAGGGCTGAGTGGGATGTGGCTGCTTGGAAGCAGAGGTTGATTGAGCTGGGTGACGAAGAAATTCCTGAGCAGGCACCTATCCCGGATGCGGAGCCAAGCAGCTGATGGACCTGGCAGAGGCAGCGGTTAGTGGCAAGGGTGAAGGAGGTGAAAGTGGTGAAGCAACCGTGGAGTAGGTTGCAGGAATGGGCGATGATGGATAATTCTAGAGAGCCCATTTTTTTGGATTGTTGGTTTTTGTTTGATGGTATTTTGATTTCAAACAATGATGGTCTGTAACTAAACAATAGTATTTAGGGTTAAGGATCACTGATCCTTCGAACAATAGGGGGTAGCAAAGGTGGATGGGTCCTTCTGTTTATGGAGGATGAAGCCCTTGATGCCCCCCGCCTTTTATTTCATGCACTTAAATTCTGCAACGTATGACCCGTTAGTATGGACACCCTTTGCCAACCCAAGTGGACGGGCCACGATTTGCTGGTAGAAGCTTGGGTTAGCAATTTTGATAACCTTTTAAAAAGGGTTTTTATAAATAAATAAAACTTTAGGCTTTTGACTTTCTTTGTCATTATCCATTTTCTTTTTGAGTATGTTTATTTCTATACTTGTGGAAAAATTTCTAGATATTTAACTGAAAAATCCATAAGGCGTTAAAAAAGAATACAAAGTATTTATAAAACATATTACTCAAGAATTGAATGTTTTATGATCAAGGATCACATACCCTGTTGTCAAAGGATTAGGGTAACATAGATTAGCCAGAAATAAAGCAAACGCAATAGAAAGATCATACAAGTGAATCCAAGTTAGGATTTTATATCCTTAACACTTACAGTTGTGTCAACCAAAGCATAACAATCGATAAGACTTTAGGATTCAGGATCCTTAGCAGTTAAACTTCGAAAACCTGTAGCAGTATTTAACTTGGGACTAAGCCAAACATCAAATGAAAGAATCATTAGTTACTAGGAGCAAGCCCAACAAACTGGGGAAAAGCCCAAATAAACTGGGGACAAGCCCAACGTAAGTGACATGAAAATGCCAAAACCATAGACTTCTGGTGTATAGCCCAAACTGGCGACTAACCAATCGTAAGTGACATGAAAATGCCAAAACCTTAGCTAACGTGAAAACGTTAAAAACCTTAGGACAGATGTATGGTACGTGTACCATTATACTTAGGATCTTACATACAGCCAACAGCAATGAAATTGTTAGCCCCTAAAGCGGGTACTGGTCCCATTGCCTCGAACTATACTTGGATAACGTGAGCTGCTGGCGGGGTGTTGAAACCTAATTCGTGTGAAAGGTGAAAATCTTTAAACCTTAGAAGGTATTGGATACCTTAAGCTAGGGACAAGCCCAAAGTCTTGGAGAGGTGGCCAACCTCTTGATCCTTTGTAAAAATTCTACAAAACTTAAAGCTTGATAAAATTGAATGTTGGAAAATTCAGCATCCCTACTTTATAATAAATAATAAGAAGTATAATAAGAATGAAAGAATTAGTAAAATGTTACCGAATCAAGGATCATATATCCTTTGAGGATCCTTCAAACTGAACATTAGAATACTTAAGGATCCCCGATCCTTCACATAAATACTTCTTTAGGTGGATAGCATTCCAAGCTCTTGGAAGAAGGTCACCATCCATAGTCAGTAATCGATATACCCCCTTTCCTGCCTCAGCTTCAATTAGATAGGGGGCTTCCCATTTTGATGCTAATTTACCATCAGAAGGATTCGTGGTATTCTGGAATGCCTTCCTTAATACCATGTCGCCAACTTGAAACCTTCTGACCCTTACATTTTTATTGCACCAGCCATTCTTTGTTGATAGCTAGCCATCCTTATTCTTGCCATATCTCTAAGCTCTTCCACGGTACCCAGGTCTTGAACTAGAGTCTCAACATTCGCTTCAGGATCACGGATGCTTGTTCTGGCTGTTGGTACTAGCATTTCTGTAGGGATCACTTCTTCAGCTCCAAAGACTAAGGAGAAGGGAGTCTGGCCCATTGCATTCTTGGGAGTTTTCCTATCTGCCCATAAGACATAAGGTAATTCCTCGGCCCATTTGCCCTTTTTGGATCCAAGCTTCTTTTTCAAGTTGTTGATGATGATCTTGTTGGATGATTCTGCCTGGCCATTAGCTTGTGGGTGGACACCATGTTGATGTAACCATCCTAATCCCCCAGCTGTCACAAAAGTTAGTAGTACGATTCCCAATAAACTGGGATCCGTTATCACAAATAATCTCAGAAGGAATACCAAATCTAGTAATGATATTTCTTTTAATAAGGATATAACTTCCTTTTTCCCTGACTTGGGCAAAAGCTTCAGCGTCTATCCACTTAGAGAAATAGTCTGTCATAGCTAGCATGAACACTTTTCCTCCTGGTGCCTTGGGAAGGTTGCCTACTATATCCATTCCCCATCTCATAAATGGCCAAGAGGAGGATATAGGATGCAGAGGTTCTGCGGGCTGATGAAGGATATTACTGTTTCTTTGGCAAGCATCACATTTCCTTGCATACTCCACAGAATCCTTCTTCATTGTAGGCCAATAATATCCTGTTCTGAGGGTCCTTGAAAATAGTGCTATGCCCCCAGTATGATTTCCACAATCTCCTTCATCAAAATCCTTCAAGACTTCTTGGATCTCAGGATCCTCAATGCATCGTAGATAGGGTCCTACAAGAGATCTCTTATATAACATGTTATTAATGATAGTGAATTGGGATACCTTTATCTTGTAGGTTCTAGGATTTTCTCCAATGGAAACTTCCCCATTTTGGATATAATTCAGGATTGGAAGGATCTATGATCCTAGAGTTGATTGTGCATCATCCCTAGGTACGATTGCAGCATCGTCCACTATTTCCATTGTCTCACTCTCCTCGATTGCAGGAGTTAGAACATGGATAATAGGTATCTTCACATCATCAGGCATCTTCAATGAGGATCCTAGATTAGCCAAGGCATCTGCTTCTGCATTTTCTTCCCTGGGTACCTGTGTTAGACTGAAAAAAGCAAAAGAATCCGCCAATTTCTTGACTATCTCCGAATATTTAATTAGCTTTTCACCTTTAACAACATAGGATCCGTTATAATGATTAGTGATCAATAAAGCATCTACAAATACTTGAAGATACCTGATCCTCATGTGCTTAGCTAATTGCAAACCTTCTATTAAGGCCTCATACTCTGCCTCGTTATTAGTGGTTTGGAATTCACATGCTATTGATTGGGGTATAATGTCCCCCTGTGGCGATTTTAGTAGTAGGCCTAGTCCAGTTCCTTTGACATTCGAGGCTCCATCTGTGAAGAGTGTCCAAGGATCCTTGGTCTCCTCAAGTTGTTGTACCTCCAATTCAGCTTCTCTTTGTAGATCACTACAGAAATCAGCCACAAAGTCAGCCAAAGCTTGGGATTTAATAGCAGTTCTAGGCTCATACTTAATGTCATATGCACTAAGCTTAACAGGCCATTTTGCCATCCCCCCCGACATCTCTGGTTTCCTGAGAACATTGTTGATAGGAAAGTTAGTTTTAACGACAATAGTATGAGTTTCGAAATAATGTCTTAATTTAGTAGAAGCCATGATTAGAGCAAGAATAAGTTTTTCTGAATGGGAATACCTGGCCTCAGCATCAAGTAAACTTTTACTTACATAGTATACCGGATGTTGTTGGTCTTCATGATCCTTAACAAGGACCGCACTTACTGCTTTACCTGAAATAGCTAGGTATAAGGATAATGGTTCCCCATTTTCAGGTTTCATTAAAGCCGTTGCTGAGGATAGGTAATCCTTGAGAGCCTGTAGAGCAGCTTCATGCTTCTCCGTCCACTCGAACTTCTTATTCTTCCTCAGAATATAATAGAAATCCTTGCATCTTTCTGAGGATTTTGAAATGAATCTGTTCAGGGCGGCGATTCTTCCGGTCAATCTTTGCACATCCTTAGCGTTGGCAGGAGACTTGATGTTGATTATAGCCTTTATCTGCTCCGGACTTGCTTCGATCCCTCTCTTGGTCACCATATATCCTAAGAACTTTCCAGCTTTAACTCTGAAATGGCATTTGGAAGGATTAAATTTCATATTGTATTGGTCAAGGATATTGAATGCTTCTTCGAGATTCTTAAGGTGATCCTCAGCTCTTTTGGACTTGACCACCATATCATCTAATATATACCTCCATCGTATGTCCAAGTTGTTCTTTGAACATCATATTCACCAGCCTTTGGTATGTAGCACCTGCATTTCTTAAACCAAAGGGCATAGCAATATAGCAATATATGCCGGTAGGTGTCATGAATGTTGTATCCTCTTGATCAGATGGTTCCATCTGAATTTGTTGAAATCCAGACCAAGCATCCATAAAAGTTAACAACTCATGACCCACCGTAGCATCCACTATGGAGTCAATGTGGGGTAAAGGGAAAGGATCCTTGGGACATGCCTTGTTTAAGTCAGTAAAATCCACACATACCCTCCACTTTCCATTTTTCTTTTGAACAACAACCCCATTGGCTAACCATCTTGGATACTTGACTTCTCTAATCATACATGCCCTTAGTAACTTGTCTACCTCGTCTTGGATGATTGCATTTCTTTCAGGAGCAAACTTTCTCCTCTTTTGGTGTATTGGCCTGAAAGATTTGTCAATACCAAGTTTATGAGTAATAACATCCTTAGATTTTCTTTTGGTGCTTCCAGGCGAAGGTAGATTTTATTTGTTTAAGGAAGGATACTAGATCCTGCTCTATGCTCTCTTGGATCCCGGATCCTATATACACCTTGGATTCAGGATCCTCAGGATCTAAGAGTATATCATTGACGTCCTGTTCTCTTGCCTCTATGACATCTCTTGGAGGATGCTTTAATTACTATGCTTCCCTAGACTTGGAAGCAGGTTTCATTGAGGAAGTATAGCAATTCTTCGCCTCCTGCTGATCACTTTCTATCTTGACTATCCCCCCATGGACTTGGAAGCTTGACACATTGGTGGTATGTTGATGGGACCGCCTTCATCTCATGTATCCATGGCCTGCCAAGGATAACATTACAGCAAGATAAGCTATCTATTACACAAAATTTTTGGATAGAATTCACTCCCTCTATGTAAATTGGAAGCTTGATCTCCCCCAATGTATTCTTGGTTTCCCCACTGAATCCCACGAGCACCGTTGATCTTGGTATGATCTCAGATTCAGGGATGTTCATCTTTTTAAGGACATCCAACTGGATTATGTTCACTTAACTCCCTCCATCAATAAGAATCATGTGAACAAAATGATTAGAAATAAACAAGGTAATGACAAGACCATCATGATGAGGATCCTGAATGTCTACGCGATCTTCCTCATCAAAGGATATCACCTTTTACTGTGTGAGGGTAGATTTTCGAACTGGTCTATCCCCATTCTCCATCTTCGTCTCCTTAGCATGCCTTTTAGCCGCTGAAAACGAAGTTCCACAGATATCAGAACCACCAGAAATAAAGTTAATGATCTGAGCATCTACTGGCGGTGGAGGAGCTCTCTCAGGCACTTTCTCAGTATCCTGAGTCCTTGAACGTTTCCTCCCTAGTAGTTCCTTCAAATACCCTTTGCTAAGAAGATAGCCAATTTCCTTCCTCAACGCTATACACTCATCAGTTAGGGGGCCAAAATCCTCATGATAAGCACACCATTTTGATTTATCCTTAGTAGCTCCAGGTTTATCAGTTTTCCTTGGCCATCTAGCCTTGTCACCTAAATTCTGCATAGCAAGTATTAGTGCATGATTATCCACAGGAAAACAATATTCAGATATTGGTGGATAATCCTCGTCATCTTCGTATTGTTCAACTGCATTTACATTGTGATTGTCATGTTTAGAGTATGACTTGGATCGATTATTCTTAAAGAACGATCCTTGCTTTTCCTGTTTTGAGGATCCTGAGAGTCTCTCCTGGATCCTTTTTTCATCTTCTAAACGAATGAACCTCAATGCTCTGTTTCGTACTTCATCTAAATTCCTGCAAGGTGTCATAACAAGGTCATCATAGAATGAAGCAAACCCATTTTGAATGCCTCTACAGCAGTGGCAATATCCAAATTAGGGAGTTCTAAGGATTCTCTGCTAAACTTAGTGATGTAATCTCTTAATGATTCATCACGACCCTGAGTTACCCTATATAAATCACTAGTTAATCGTTCAAAAGTTCTACTACATGAAAATTGGTTATTGAACAAATTAACTAGGTGAGAAAACGAAGTAATTGAGTAAGGAGGAAGACTTAGCAGCCATTTGAGTGCTGTCCAGTGAGTGTGGATCCGAAGCCTTTGCAAAGACAGGCTTCCTTTAATCTTTCTGGAATGGAATTGATCTCCATTCTTTCCCGGTATTGTGCCACATGCTCCTCTGGATCAGTCGTGCCATCATACAGCTTCATGTTGGGGGTTTGAAAGCGTTTTGGTATCTCAGCATTGCATATAGGAGGTGCGAAGCGAGACACCCGGTGACTTCCATCCGGGATCTCAGGAATGGTCTTAACCACTCCTAGGACACTGGATATCATATCCTTAAGTTTCTGGAGCTCACGTACCATAGCCTGATTAATACCTGTATCCTGCATAAAACCACAGTTAGTGCCAAAAGATGTATTAACATTGTTACCTCCTGATTGGTTTGGAAGCGGTATGCCAGAAGTATATCCAAAGGTGGACATTTCAGGTGTAACAGTTGGACCAGATGCAATAGTTTGCATAGGGATGAAGTCCCCTTTGTGAACTTCAGAATCCTTAATATCTGACTCTCTGAGGATCCTTGATCCTGAAAGACATTGGGTCCATGATACAAGGGTGCTGAAGGTCTCGGAAGATACTCCATGGATCCTTAAACCTGGGATGAGGATCCTTGATGCTGGAAGTTAGATACTTTCGGTGGCACTGTCTCCAAGTATCCTGCCAAACTGAGGTAGGATCCTTGATGCTGATATGAGGATCCCTAAGGCTGGAATGGGGATCCATAAGGTTGGTAGTGAGATGCTTATGGCTGCGTCATTGCCAATGATCCATGTTGTAATCCTGAGGATCCTTGATACTGTACACCAGACGCTTTGGAATGCTGAGTGGTTGTTGCTGAAGTGGCAAAATCCAATGACCTGGGCATCAATGGAGAATGATCCTCCGCTGATCTCTTCTGTTTTTTGATTTCATCAATTTCACGAAGGATCGTCTGGTTAGTTTTGTCCTGCTGTTCCATGTATCCTTTCATCTGCAAAATCAAAGTAGACAAATCATTGTTAGTAGGTGTAGAGAATGAAACAGTAGAAGCCTTCAAGAAAACTGGTGTTGGCTTCTTCTGGGCATTATCAGCATTCTTCGCCGGTGTAGTGGGAATGGGAGGCAATGATGCACAAGTCTGAGATGAGGTAATCGCCGGCATGGCACTTGAAGCAGATTTTCCATGAGAAGCCATGTGATTGATGGAAATGAACAAAATTGGATGAAACGAATGGAATTTCTAGAATTGAAGCACCGATTACCCCATGGTGGGCGCCAAACTGTTTTGGTCAAAAATCACAATAAGGATAATGTAACCAAATATGATTTTGTGAGGTTGAGTTCTTGAATGTCGAATGATTGACAAACAATTGTATGAACAAAAATAAAAATGTAAACTATGATGAACACGAGAGTTTAAACGAGGAAAATCCCTTGATCACTAGTAGATCGTCGGCATAAAAAACCTCGGATAGTGAAAACTATCACTATCTACTATATTGAACAATAAAGATTACAACTTGGAAATATTGAGCTTGTTACAATGTTGCTAATGTGCGTATCAGAGTAGTGTAGGTTGCAGACGTGTGTGTTCGAATTCTCAAGCTCAATACCCCTTTTATCTAGCTAGAATTTATCCTTACTAACAATCCGAAAATCTTGGCCATATCCCACGTTCACCAATAACGGTCATGAACTCCTGGCACGTGCTGGAACAATGGCATATTCCCCTTGATTCTCGACGGGTAGGTCATCTTCGAAAAGCTCCTACAAAACCATGCCATAATACATTGGAAACAATTGTTAGATATTAGGACAATAATGAGGATCAATGATCCTTAGCCTTCTTGCACCGTGTCCTGAGGATCCACGATCCAGACATATAGAAGGATGTATGATCCACAATCGTTAAAATTCTATCCCCAACAACTAGTATCGACCTCCTTCTTCCCATGCCAATTTTCACCAAGAAAAAAACACACAAAATGACATATCGCTGTCATCTGTCTCTTTTTCTTGAAGAGCTGTCCATCTAATTCATTAAAAGTTTATAGAGTCATCTCCCTCACCTAAGAATCCATTCACCGAATTTTCATTGAAAATAATACTGAATATCCAAGAGAAGTTGGTTGCCATCTCTGACTCTTTTAACCTTTTTGGCATTTTTTTACAGTGAGTGGTATTTAGGAAACATGGCGTTTATTTTGTGGTGTGATCAATGGAAGGTGCTGAGACGTTTCTCTTTATAGGACATATTTGGCAGGTAGTTTTGGCGGGATATTATTATAATTAATGTAATTAATAAGTATTTGTCGTATAAGGTTCGCTGTTTTTGTTCAGCCTTATCTGTTATGTATGGAACACCGCAATTTTTCTCGTTTGACATTGTATATTTAATGGCATTTTGACACGTAAAGATGATAAAATATAGAACTAAAGGTCAGAAAAAACAACATAGGAAAATATCTTTTTGTATTTTAGTGGGGGTTTTTATACTTTAGTGGGTGTTTTACATTTTTATGGCGTTTTTTACGTAAAAAATTATGTTTTGGCGCCAAAAACAATAGCAGGATGCAGACCTCTATATATATATATTGATGTGTATTTTTGTCGTTTTGATGTAGGATGCAGACCTATAACGTGTCAGGTAATTATGGTGTTTCGAAAATTTAAAAAAAGTTGATTTTTTTATGTGTCATGGTGTGGTTTTCAATATAATAGTTGTTAGTAATCAAGTATCCGTCGCCTCAGTTACTGTTTGTTCAGTCTGTTAGGCTGTAAAACTTCCCACCCCTTTAAGTTTGGCGTTTATTATTTAATAGCGTTTTATAGATAAAGATGTAAACTAAAACTTGTAGTACGGTAATGCATGCGTTTTGTGTTCTATTCACATGTACATTTGAATTAGGCATTTTGTTGTTTGCCGTTTTTTGGAATTTTGTCATTTCTATAAGTAATCTTTGAGAAGTTCTTTATTAGCTGAGAAGTAGATAACAAGCCACAAAAAACGACACCAAAAAAAATTAGGAAAGAAGAAGAAAACTAAAAATGCTAATCAAATTTCCTTTTCCCAATCTTCACTGCCATCAGTCTCTTCTTCTTCACTGCTATCAAATTTCCTTTCCAAATCTTCACTGCTATCAGTCCCTTCTTTTCGAACTGCAGCCCCCACACAGCTGAAATGCCAAGCCCTAGACGAAGCTGATCGATCCGTCATATATAGCGTTTTGGTTTTTTGATGATATGTTGTTGTTGGGTTGTTTGGGGTGGTTCTTTTGGATGTCGTAGACAAAGACCGATGTCGTATATTGTCTATGCTATTATTGGGGTGTAATTATGAGTGGGGTTTTCGCTTGATGTCCAAGATAGCATTTACACAATGCGCTTATCCTCATCCTCATCCCACTCTACATCTTGTAACAATGCATTCCAAAATAGCATTGACACTGATATCGGTCTTTTCTTCTCATCCAACCCTTCCTCAAGGATAGAGCATACAAAGCGATAGATCATCATCGCTATAGCGTTTCTTGAAGATTTGTCCATCTCATTCAGCAAAAGTTTATGGGTGTCAGCATGAGAACATGGTGTTTTTTAAGTGAAATGGAATGCCAAGTGACCATGGCGTGTTAAGTGAATGGTTTTGCCAAGAAGATATGGCTTTCTTGTGTTTTTGGGTGTGACTAATTTGGTTATGAGATCTTTGTTTATATAAGAGTTTTTATCGCGTAGTTTTTGGCGGGATTTCACTTTAATAAATGGTAGCACTAAAGTATCTGTCTATTCAGTTACTGTTTGTAGTTATTGTTTGTTTATCTTTTATACGTTGAGGCTGTGACACGTCCCATCTTTCATGTTTTGGCGTTTTTGTATCTGGCGTTTTAATAAATGATGGTAATAAAGTATTTGGCGTTTCACTGATAAGAATTATAGAACTCACTAATTAACTTTTTTGCAATTGTGGCATTTTGGCGTTTTATAGATAATTGGAAGAAACAATATTTATATAATTTAAAAAGTAGTTAGTGTAACGCCCCGCGTTTCTATACTTTCTATATTTGGAAACCTTGTATCGTACTTCTATTTTTAGTAAGCTTTTTATCTTGTATTCGTCTTTCTTTGTAAACGTTGTAAACCGGGACTTGGATCGTAATGAGAAACTCGTATTTTATCCATATTACGTTAATCATAGTCATGTTACACTTATACTTGTTCATACTTTAATCATGTAAACGTATTCGTGGCACTCTCAATTGTAAACGTGTGATAACTTGCAAACACCGTATGTATGCGTAATCGAGTCTTAAGCGTGAAACTCGTAATCGTTAAACTAAATTCGTCACGAAAATATAATTACTTATTCATTTATTAAATTAATTAATTAAATTAATTAATGAAATTAATTAATTAAATTAGTTAATTTCTTTTTACAAAAAAATAAAACGCTAATTATATATATATATATATATATTAACATTTTGAATGTAAATGTTCATAAATATCTTTCTTTAATAAAGTCCAAGGTTTAAAGTGTAATTCTTGGATTCTCAAACTACAGGGACCATTTCTGCCATTATTGGAACTAATTTAATGAGATTAGATAAATAAAAAAAATAAATCAACAGAATCGGGATCCGCGGGATTCAAACCCGGGACCCCCGGTTCAACATAACCGCGCCTTAACCACTCCACCACACAACAACTTCTGAAGGAAACCCGGACAACAAAGGTTTTAACCTTTGTTTCCGACCGAGCTGAGCGCGACCAAGGGGCGGACAGCAGCCCTTTTGGGCGGGTTTTTTATATTTTTTTGTGTTTTTGAGCCTTTAATACTCACCTAAACCTCACCTAACTTACCCTAATCCTTTCCCTATAAAACCCACCTCTAATCCAAGCATTTTTACACTTTAATCTCTCTCAAATCACTCTCAAATCACCTCAAGATCCTTGCAACATCAGATTTTCAAGCAGATTGTATACCTCTTACAAAAGTGAGCATATCTTGCTCATTTCTTAACCAAATCATCTCATTCTTCTTCCTACTTGCTTGGATAAACTTTGGGTTGAATTCCAAGGGTTCTCCATGGAGAATCCAGACCTATAAATGCCCCAAAATGTCCAAGAACTTTCTGTTATGATTTAACTTTTCAAAAAAATTGTTTAATCTCATACTTTTCTCATTCATCCTAGTGTTCTTGAACTCCTAATCACATATATGATTATGGGGACTAACCTAGGTTGTTAAACATGTAAATAGGAGTGTTTAAACACTCCAAACTTTCTGTTTTTGAAGAGCATTGAGCTCACAAGTGATGCAGGTTCTTAGCTTGTTCATGTGTGTCCACCAAGGAAGCTTGCGCTATCCTAACTTGAGACCACACATCACTTGATGATTTTCATCAAGATCCCAAGCTAGTTTGCTAGACCTAAAAGTTTCACAACCCTGCAAAGCCGTTGACAAGTGTCCTCGTGTGCTCGCCTGGTTGTTTTATACTTGGCTACTTGGTATCTAGGTGTCGCCTTTACATTCATGTTATTTACTTTCTTGTATGTTATTGCCTTGTTCTAAGACCCTCCTTCTTACCTTTGGTGACTTGTGAAGTGGTGAACAATCATATGAGGTCCAAAGTAGATGGTTAATCCTCCCACCTCCTACTTGACTTACATGATACTAAGAGGTTCCAAAGTGGATGGTTCATCCTCCCACCTCCTACATGATTATATAACTATATGGAACTATATTATAATCCTAAAACCGAAACCTTGATAATGACCTCATAATCAACTATCAAGTTATTAAGTTTAACACTAAAGTATGTAATTCCTTGTCACGATTCTAATAGGTCCCGAACCTATGAAATCACATCCAACTCATAAGAGTTACTATAGTGTCAAGAACGAGTGTTACATCTTAGTGAATACTTTCGTATCATAATACTTTATCAAACTTATTTTTAATCATGCTCGAATACGTCTAATCTCCCGTTGAAACTCTATACTCATACGCCTCGTTTCCTCTTGTTGGATAATTCGGCGTCATCCTCGAACCAACGTCTTCACGGATTGTCAAGTGTAGAAAAGACTTAGCAAAACCATGAGTACACTCGACCCACTTTTGTTTATAACACTTTTGGGTGTAACATGTTTTACATATACAAAAATCATGAACACTTAAACTTTATGAAACGCACAAACAATCTTATACACATGAATACTTGAATCTCATACTTGATGCTTGTCTTGGATATTTGTTATGCTATGCTTTAGTCATTAACTATTTTTAGCCTTCGTTTGACATGCTTAGCGCTATAGGAATTCACGCATCCACCTCCATCGTGTTATTCGTGAGGTCATGTTAAAACATCGTGATTGCGTTAAGGGTTTGATTATTAGTATTGCATGATTTAGTTGCCATGAGGATTGTTTAAACTTATTCATATACATATGCTATGCCTAAACTTGTGTACTTGCCTTTGCTTTCGCATGGACATTATTTTAAAACATGTTACAGGTTGAAGGAGATGATGCTATGAAAACAATATAGCAAGGACTAGATACACACAAATTAGACGTTAGGTTTAATGTTGATGTATCAATTTTGTTATGACTTTGCAAATGTTATGTTGTTCTTTGTTTTGTTACATTGATGTACTTGACAATTTTTATGAAATGAAATATGGTTTAATTAATTATTGTCACTTATTAATGTTGTGAGCAATGAGCAATCTCGTTTTCGTCTCATCCCGTTGTTTCTGCCATCGGTTGGGGTGTGACAGATTGGTATCAGAGCCATAACTATAGGGAATTAGGTAGAATTGCCATGTTCGACCTAGTCTATAGTTCTAAGTACCCGTTTTGACCATTCTTGTTTATGCTTAAAACTTTATGCTTCCTACTTTGCTTCTCTCTTTTTCTTTGGTCTTAAGACATATACATGGTGTTTTCCCTAAGACACTTTTACGCGAAATACACACTTGGACGCTTGAATACACTCGTAACACAAACGAGACGATTTGCACCAAAATAGGTCCAATGACTTACACTTTTTGGTGAAATCTCTCATTCCGCGTATTCGATTTTTCATGAAGTTATACCATCAAGTTAAGAGTGATATCCACATCTTGATGAAACTTCCATTTCATACTCTAGTGGATCTTACAAACGAGTCGGAATATGCTCCTCGTTTAGTAAGAAACAACCACACTTAAGGTACGAAATCGTCAAGTTAGGGGTGAAACCCGCACCTTGTCGATTAAGTCCCATTCCTTGATTTTCAATCTCTCCAAAGTCTCGAATTTTCTAATCGATTAGAGACGTGTAGTAACTTGAAGGGCAAAATACCATTAGTCGCTTCTCGATGAGAGTATTTTACCTATAGGTCAAAGCACGTTTTCTCTAATTTGAAAGGGTCTTCGATTCACTTTGGAATTGTCGACGATTCTCTATCTGAATCATTCCCATGTTTTATGAGCCTATTCTTTTATGTGACTCAATTTTTAAGTGTTTTAATACTTGTTACCTCGTTCATTTCAAAACCGTTACACACTCGCACGTTTATCGCAATCAAAAACAAAACTAATCCTCGTGAACAAACTAAATTTATACTCTTCATTCGTATTCATACGTGATTATACATGCTATACTTGTTGAATCCATGAATTGTACGTGAAACTTATGTGAACTTTATTCATACTCATGCATGCATGCAAAACCTATTTCTTTATTACGATCAAGTCTCATGCTTTTGTCTTGTTTATAACCTCTAGATGCCTCCTTTCCGTAACTCGTTGAACCGCAACAAAAAGTCCAAGAAGTCGGGTTCCAAGAAGGAATCCAACAATGAGGACTCGATATCGAAGCAACTGATCGGGCTAGTTTCGGAGCAAATGGCCGGGCAAATGGCTAAGATCATACCCGACATTGTTAGCCAAATCCACACCATCACGCCGAAGCCACACCTAAATCATCCGCTGATTCCAAAGCCGATACCCCCAAACCATCTTACCAATTCAAGCATTTCATGGCTTATAAACAAGTGGAATTCACTGGCATTGACGGTGATACTGCCATGATCAATTGGTTTGATTCAATGGAGCTTATCTTCCTTCAGGGCGGCTGCCCTGAGGAACTCCGAACCCTTAATGCCACTGGGGTCTTTCGCAAGAGAGCCCTCGAGTGGTGGACCACCGAGCGAAACACGCGTGGCAACGAAGCGGCCCACGCGATGCCTTGCGAAGAGCTTAAAGAGATCATCAAGGAGCAATTCTGTCCTCCCCACGAGACCCAAAAACTTGAAAACGAGTTCTGGAATCTCACACAACAGGGGAGCGACGCTGAAGGATTGATCGCACGCTTCAAACAGTTAAGTATCATTTGCCCTAGGCAAGTCGATGATGTTCCCAAGTCAATCGCCAAGCTCATCCGTTGCCTCTCACCGGTGATCATGAACCATGTAGCCGCAGCCAACCCGAAACCATCGAGGAAGCGTATGCCATAACCATCCAGCTCAACCATAATTGCATCCTTCAGGGGGCCTACGACAAGGTCCCTATGAAGCATGCGCACCAAGCCGTTGCCAACACCACCGAATCACCTACCCCTCCAGCCAAAAAGCCCCACACAAGAACAAGAAGCGAAAGGCTTCTTCTCAAAACAACGCGGTCGTCACTCCGCCTAACTCTGCACCCCTAAATGCCATCGCCACTACCCAAAACAGCAACCAACCCGCACGTGGTTATACTAGCCCTCATCCTCAATGTACTACTTGCAACTACCACCGTCCCGTCGGTACCCCATGTCGAAAATGTGTCAACTGTAATAGGTTGGGACCCCTCTCCAACTTTTGTCGCCTACACCAGAGCCAACAAACACCAGCCCTGTTACCCAATCCTAACCCCAACCCTAACCCAAACCGTCCAGCTCAAGCTAACCCTACTCGAACGTGTTACAACTGTGGCGATCCTAACCATTTCGCCAACGTTTGCCCGAAACGCGCCAACAACCAGCAGCAACAGCAGACTGAGCCTGGAAAAGGACGGGCTTTCGTTCTCACCTCAGCTCAAGCCCAAAGCTCGAATGACGTCATCACTGGTACGTTTCTTGTAAACCATATCTATGCTACTTGTCTGTTTGATACTGGCGCATATAGAAGTTTTGTATCTGTTGAATTCGAACCCTTGCTTAAGTGCGAACGAACTAAAATACCTAATCCTTTTGCTGTCGAAGTCGCTAATGGTAAGACCATCTCTGTTGACTCCGTTCTTTCTGGTTGCTCTCTAATCCTAAAAGATCATAAGTTTTCCATCGACCTCATACCTATGCAAATGGGTAGTTTTGATATCATAGTAGGCATGGATTGGCTTAAGCGAGTACGTGCCGAAGTTGTTTGTTCCGATAAGTTCATTCGCATCCCTCTTCCTCAAGGTGATTCTCTACACGTCTATGGTGAGAAACCTTCTAAAGGTCTCAAGCTTATGTCGTGCATCAAAGCGAACAAGTACTTGCGTAAGGAGTACTTTGTCTTTCTCGCCCACGTTGTGGAAAAGAAAGACAAAGGTCCTAGCATAAGTGATGTTCCTGTCGTTTGTGAGTTTCCTTCTGTGTTCCCCGAGGATCTCCCTGGTCCTCCGCCTCCTCGAGCTGTCGATTTTCGTATTGATCTGATCCCTGGCGCAACTCCTGTTGCGAAAGCTCCCTATCGTTTAGCACCCTCAGAGATGCAAGAGCTATCAAGCCAACTTCAAGAGCTTCTTGATAAAGGCTTTATACGCCCTAGTACTTCCCCTTGGGGCGCTCCCGTGTTGTTTGTCAAGAAGAAAGATGGGTCTTTTCGGATGTGCATTGATTATCGTGAGCTCAATAAACTTACAGTCAAAAACCAATACCCACTTCCTCGTATTGACGATCTCTTCGATCAATTACAAGGCGTGAAGTGCTTTTCAAAGATTGACCTCCGTTCTGGCTATCATCAACTTTGGGTTTCCGAAGAAGATGTACCCAAAACCGCCTTTCGCACACGTTATGGAAACTACGAGTTCGTGGTCATGCCTTTTGGTTTGACCAACGCTCCTGCAGTGTTTATGGATCTCATAAACCGCGTGTGTAAGCCTTTTCTCGATCATTTCGTCATTGTATTCATCGACGATATCCTAATCTACTCCAAGACGAAAGAAGAACATGGACGACATTTGCGTCTCATTCTTCAGCTTTTGCAAACCGAACATCTTTATGCCAAATTCTCCAAGTGTGAATTTTGGCTAAAAGAGGTTCAATTCTTAGGTCACACCGTCAATGAACTCGGTATTCATGTTGACCCTGCAAAGATAGAAGCTGTGAAGAATTGGATTGCACCTAAGTCACCCTCTGAAATTCGTTCGTTCCTTGGCTTAGCTGGACATTATCGTCGTTTCATCTCGAACTTTTCAAAGATTGTCGTTCCTTTGACTTCGTTGACTCAAAAAGATAAACCTTTTGTTTGGGGTCCCGAACAAGAGGAATCTTTCCAAACGCTCAAGGGCATGCTTTGTAATGCTCCTATCCTCACTCTCCCCGATGGGAACGACGATTTCGTCGTGTATTGCGATGCCTCTAGCCAGAGTCTTGGTTGCGTTCTCATGCAACGGGACGAAGTAATCGCTTACGCGTCGAGACAACTCAAAATTCATGAGAAAAACTATACTATTCACGACCTTGAACTTGGTGCAGTTGTTTTTGCATTAAAGATTTGGCGACACTACCTTTATGGTACAAAGTGTACGGTCTTTATCGACCATAAGAGCCTCCAACACATCTTTAATAAAAAAGAACTCAACATGCGTCAACGTCGTTGGGTAGAATTGTTAAACGACTACGACTGTGATATCCGCTACCACCCTGGTAAGGCGAATGTCGTGGCCGATGCACTTAGTCGTAAGACTCATGTCAAGAGTGCTCGTTGCTACCAAATCGTCGGAAAACTCAACGAGTTGATTAGACAAGCACAATTTACCGTCATTAACGAGGGTAACCTCGATAACGAGTTGAATTGTGGAGTCGAAAACCCACTCGAAGCTAAGCCTGATGGTATTCTTTACTACCATAGTCGCATTTGGATTCCCGATCATCTCAATCTTCGGACTACTTTGATGGACGAAGCTTACAAATCCCGATACTCCGTTCATCCTGGAGCTGATAAGATGTACCATGATTTGCGCGCATCCTTTTGGTGGCCTGGAATGAAACGTGATATCGCTCTTTATGTCTCCAAATGCCTTACGTGCTCCAAAGTCAAGGCAGAACATCAACGTCCCTCCGGTTTGCTCGAACAACCAGAAATTCCTGTCCGGAAATGGGAGAGCATAGCCATGGATTTCATCACGAAATTACCTCGTACTACCTCGGGTCACGATAGCATTTGGGTTATCGTTGATCCTCTGACGATATCCGCTCACTTCCTTGCCATTCGTGAAGTTTACAAAGTCGAGAAATTGGCTCGTATCTACAAGGATGAAATCATTAGTCGTCACGGTACTGCTCTTGATATTATTTCTGATCGCGATGCTCGTTTCACTTCTCGCCTTCGGAAAACTTTCCAATCCGCCCTTGGCACTCGTTTGAATCTTAGCACCGCTTTTCATCCTCAATCTGACGGTTAGACCGAGCGTACTGTCCAAACTCTAGAGGATATGCTTCGATCATGCGTAATCGATTTTGGCGGCAACTGGGATTCGCACTTACCCTTGGTAGAATTCTCATACAACAACAGCTATCATGCAAGTATTCAAATGGCTCCATTTGAAGCATTGTATGGTCGCAAGTGTCGTTCGCCTATTTGTTGGCACGAGATCGGAGACGTACAACTCACCGGTCGCGAACTTATACAAGAGACGACGGACAAGATTCTACAAATACGTGATAATCTCCTTAAAGCTCGAAACCGACAAAAGAGCTATGTTGATAGAAGACGCAAACCTTTGGAATTCAACATAGGAGATCATGTACTTCTCAAGGTTTCACCTTGGAAAGGTGTTGTTCGTTTTGGTAAGAAAGGCAAGCTCGCTCCTCGCTATGTGGGTCATTTCAAGATTCTCGAAAGGATAGGCAAGGTAGCGTATCGACTGGATCTACCTCAAACGCTCAGGAATGTTCATCCTGTGTTTCATGTTTCGAATTTGAAGAAGTGTCTAGCCGAAGAAGGACTTCAAGTTCCAATCGAAGATCTTTAGATCAACGCTACTTTGCACTTTGTGGAGAACCCGGTCGAAATCATGGACCGAGGAACCAAGCAACTGAGGCGCAGTCATATTCCTATCGTAAAGGTTCGATGGGAAGGTAAACGTGGTGCCGAATTTACGTGGGAACTTGAGAGTGATATGAAGACTAAGTATCCGCATCTCTTCACTACGTCTTCCTAAATTTCGGGACGAAATTTCCTAAAGGAGGGGAGACTGTAACGCCCCGCGTTTCTATACTAACTATATTTGGAAACCTTGTATCGTACTTCTATTTTTAGTAAGCGTTGTATCTTGTATTCGTCTTTCGTTGTAAACGTTGTAAACCAAGACTTGGATCGTAATGAGAAACTCGTATTTTATCCATATTACGTTAGTCATAGTCATGTTACACTTATACTTGTTCATACTTTAATCATGTAAACGTATTCGTGGCACTCTCAATCGTAAACGTGTGATAACTTGCAAACATGGTATGTATGCGTAATCGAGTCTTAAGCGTGAAACTCGTAATCGTTAAACTAAATTCGTAACGAAAATAGAATTATCTATTCATGTATTAAATTAATTAATTAAATTAGTTAATTTCGTTTTAGAAAAAAAATAAAATGCTAATTATATATATATATATATATATAATATATATATATACACATATATATATAATATATATATATACACATATATATATATATATATATATACACATATATATATATATATACACATATATATATATATATATATATATATTAACATTTTGAATGTAAATGTTAATATATATTTTACTTTAATAAAGTCCAAGGTTTAAAGTGTAATTCTTGGAATCTCAAACTACCGGGACCATTTCTGCCATTATTGGAACTAATTTAATGAGTTTAGATAAATAAAAAAAATAATCAACAGAACCTGGATCCGCGGGATTCGAACCCGGGACCCCGGTTCAACATAACCGCGCCTTAACCACTCCACCACACAACAACTTCTGAAGGAAACCCGGACAACAAAGGTTTTAACCTTTGTTTCCGACCGAGCTGAGCGCGACCAAGGGGCGAACAACAGCCTTTTTGGCGGGTTTTTTTTTGTATTTTTTTGTGTTTTTGAGCCTTTAAACCTCACCTAACTTACCCTAATCCTTTCCCTATAAAACCCACCTCTAATCCAAGCATTTTTACACTTTAATCTCTCTCAAATCACCTCAAGATCCTTGCAACATCAGATTTTCGAGCAGATTGAATACCTCTTACAAAAGTGAGCATATCTTGCTCATTTCTTAACCAAATCATCTCATTCTTCTTCCTACTTGCTTGGATAAACTTTGGGTTGAATTCCTAGGGTTCTCCATGGAGAATCCAGACCTGGAAATGCCCCAAAATGTCCAAGAACTTTCTGTTATGATTTAACTTTTCAAAAAAATTGTTTAATCTTATACTTTTCTCATTCATCCTAGTGTTCTTGAACTCCTAATCACATATATGATTATGGGGACTAACCTAGGTTGTTAAACTTGTAAATATGAGTGTTTAAACACTCCAAACTTTCTGTTTTTGAAGAGCATTGAGCTCACAAGTGATGCAGGTTCTTAGCTTGTTCATGGGTGTCCACCAAGGAAGCTTGGGCTATCCTAACTTGAGACCACACATCACTTGATGATTTTCATCAAGATCCCAAGCTAGTTTGCTAGACCTAAAAGTGTCAAAACCCCGCAAAGCCGTTGACAAGTGTCCTCGTGTGCTCACTGGGTTGTTTTATACTTGGCTACTTGGTATCTAGGCATCGCCTTTACATTCATGTTATTTACTTTCTTGTATGTTATTGCCTTGTTCTAAGACCCTTCTTGTTACCTTTGGTAACTCGTGAAGTGGTGAACAATCATATGAGGTCCAAAGTGGATGGTTAATCCTCCCACCTCCTACTTGACTTACATGATACTAAGAGGTTCCAAAGTGGATGGTTCATCCTCCCACCTCCTATATGATTTTATAACTATATGGAACTATATTAAAATCCTAAAACCGAAACCTTGATAATGACCTTATAATCAACTATCAAGTTATTAAGTTTAACACTAAAGTATGTAATTCCTTGTCACGATTCTAAGAGGTCTCGAACCTTGAAATCACATCCAACTCGTAAGAGTTACTATAGTGTCAAGAACGAGTGTTACATCTTAGTGAATACTTTCGTATCATAATAATTTATCAAACTTATTTTTAATCATGCTCGAATACTCCTAATCTCCCGTTGAAACTCTATACTCATACGCCTCGTTTTTTCTTGTAGGATAATTTGGCGTCATCCTCGAACCAACGTCTTCACGGATTGTCAAGTGTAGAAAAGACTTAGCAAAACCGTGAGTACACTCGACCCGCTTTTGTTTATAACACTTTTGGGTGTAACATGTTTTACATATACAAAAATCATGAACACTTAAACTTTATGAAACGCACAAACAATCTTATACACATGAATACTTGAATCTCATACTTGATGCTTGTCTTGGATATTCGTTATGCTATGCTTTAGTCATTAACTATTTTTAGCCTTCGTTTGACATGCTTAGCGCTATAGGAATTCACGCATCCACCTCCATCGTGTTATTCGTGAGGTCATGTTAAAACATCGTGATTACGTTAAGGGTTTGATTATTAGCATTGCATGCCTTGATATTGCTCTTGTATAGATTTAGTTGCCATGAGGATTGTTTAAACTTATTCGTATACATATGCTATGCCTAAACTTGTGTACTTGCCTTTGCTTTCACAATGACATTATTTTAAAACATGTTACAGGTTGAAGGAGATGATGCTATGAAAACAATATAGCAAGGACTAGATACACATAAATTAGACATTAGGTTTAATGTTGATGTATCAATTTTATTATAACTTTGCAAATGTTATGTTGTTCTTTGTTTTGTTACATTGATGTATTTGACATTTTTTATGAAATGAAATATGGTTTAATTAATTATTGTCACTTATTAATGTTGTGAGCAATGAGCAATCTCGTTTTCGTCTCATCCCGATGTTTCCGTCATCGGTTGGGGTGTGACAATTAGCAAAAATAGAAAAAATTAGCCTACAAGATCAAAAAAAAATTAAAAGTCTTGGTCAGAAGAGATTATGTCTGAGAAGTATCCATCACTCCCTTCATCTTCTTCTTCGGAATCTTCATCCAGTTTCTCATCCAAGTCATCACTTCCGCTTTCATTGGCGTTTTGTTCTTGAAGATTTTAAAGCCTCCATTTGAACATGTCATGAAACAACTCTAATTTTGGATTCATGTCCGTGTTCAAACATGTTGCGTTGTGTAACTCCTCCATGAACCCAAGCCCCTGCTTGGTCATGATGTTTTGAAACATGTGGTCTTCCTGCTCTTCGTTGTCACATATAACAGTGACCATGTAAGTGTTATTATCAAAACGCCATGATCTGATGACTGGGTCCATTGTTGCATTTGTGTTGTTTGTTCCAAATTTTTTTGTTAGTCTTCTTATAATCGTATGTGTTTTATCACAATGATCTATATATATATATATATATATAAAATATATATATATATATATATATATATATATATATATACCTGTAAAAAAGACCAAAAGTGTGAGAAGGGTAAGAAAGAATCTCGGTCATTAGATCTTCCCTATCCATTTTTTTAGATTAAGGATATAATGGTAACTGTACTAATAATTCTAATTAAGGATACAATTAATATGTAGTTATTTTGAGGAATTCCAATTTTGAATTTTATATGATTATACATAAAGATTAATTTGCAGGTATAAAATTCATATCAAAATTTTAGTTAATTCGCAGGTATAAAACACCATACGAATTCCAAAAGACACCACAACTTGAATCCAATATAGTCTTTTGAAAGTATAAAACACCATTCAGATTCTAAAAACACAATGACTTGAATCGTAATATAGTCATGTTGTTTTTTAATATCTGGAATGATTGCATTGCACATTATGTGTGGTGTTTTACTATTATAATTCCAATAGATCTTCTTCGTATGGTGTTTTAAACCTGTATTCATGGTGTTTTATACCTGCATTCTAATAGGTGTTCTTCGGACGGTGTTTTACACCTGCATTCCAGTAGTTGTTCTTTGCATGGTGTTTTACACCTTCATTCATGGTGTTTTACACCTGCATTCAGGTTGATGTTCTTGTACAGTATTCAAACCTGCATTTCAGTAGGTTGAACTATACGTAAATTTTTTTCTCTAAATAAGTATAGCACTATGGCACTCATATTAAGATAAAAAACGCTCGTTATTATGGTGTAATATTTTTTAAAAGTTACATATAAAAAGTTATTGACGTTTAAAAAAGACCGGGGGGGGGGAGTTGTATGTGCATTAATGTTAGTTTCTTAATTTAAAATGTTAAATTTACCTTTATACCCTTAATCTAGAAAACTAGTTAATTTAATTGTTACACTGTTTACAAGATTGCCATCAACATCTCAACAATTAGATTAAAGATCTAATGCTTTAGATTCTTTCTTACCATTCTCACAAAAAACACATTTTTTACAATAACCTCACCATATATATATATTATAGTCCGAATATGTCTAAAACGTGATTTTGATTTCAAAAAGAGAAAAATGTCCGGATAGTCCCTATGGTTTAGTCCCTAACTTTCTAAAATTACAGCTACAGTCCCTAACTTTTGCAATTTCCCCTAACTTTTGCAATTTCATTCCTGGATATCCCTGACGTGGATGGAGGTTAGTTTTTGGTGTTAGGTGAGTGCGAAATGACAAAAATACCCTCTATATTAAAATAATAAATTAATTAATTATAAAATTTCATGTGGGCTCCATCTTTGTTATTAAATAAAATAATTTAACCCCACTCATCTTATTCTACAACAACCCATCACCACCTCCATCTCTGACCAAATTTACTACCGCCACCATCATACACCACCCCTGACCTTTGTCATGGTCATTTCTTCATCACGGTCATTCTATTCCACATTCAGTTGATAATCATCCAACACCTATGAGCACCTCACCCTTTCTAAAACCAAGATTAAAGTAACTGTCTAACAACTAAGCAACAGTCACATAGTAACAATGGTGATTAAATCATTTGCTTAAATATGAAAACTCATTATTATAACCTCATTTTTTCGGCGACTGATCATCATAATCTCGTTCTTCTCGTTTTAGACCGACCACCACTCTAATAAAACGAGCATAATTCCAAATCTGAATCTTCATCGGATTCAAACAGCCGCTACAAATCGAAATCAAAATCGTGAAAGAAGCGATGGAGGGTGGTCGGGTTTTCCAGTGGTTCGATGGTGGTGAAACACGGTGGTGATTGGTCGTTGATGGTGGAGCAAGGTGTTCAGGTGGTGGTGCTTCGATGTGGTGGGATGCTGTGAAATGGTGAGGTTTAATTTGTGGTGGCAAATAATGGGTTGTTATGTTGGTTTTATCTTTCACAAAGATGGTGGGGTTAATTTTGGTTGCCTCCGATCGGTGGTGGCGGTGATTCTAGGTTGTGCGGGTAAAGAGAAAGAAGGGGAAGGGAAGAAGACATGGGCTCTTGTCACATGGTGGGACCCAATGGACTGAATTAGTGTTTTATAATGTTTTAAATATTTATTTTAGAGTAAACTTCCGTTTTGCTCTTTGTGGTTTGGTCGTTTTAATGATTTTGTTCCAATCCTTTAAAAATAGTCATTTTACTCCCTGATCTATGATGCGTATCTCTATTTTGCTCCCCGCCTCTAACTCCATCCAAATGTTTGTTAACTGAAAGGGTATTTTGGTAACTTCAAGTATATAACTAAGGGCATTTATGTAATTTTATATATAATGATTTTAATAACTTGTTAATATTTCAAAGAAACATACACAGTCTCATTTCTCTGTTCTCTCTCTCTCTCTCTTTCTCTCTCTGCATATGCTCTCTCTATCTTCTTCATAACCCACCACTGCCTTACCACAATCAACCACCACCCCCACCCAAATCCCACCACTAACCTGAACACACTCAGTCACTCCTCACACACCACTGACCACCTACCGACACCATCACCCACCAACCACCACCTACCGACACTACCACAATCGCAGATCTGAACAAACCTTCATCTCTACCACCACACCTTCACTTTTTATCTCGGATCTGAACACACTTTCACTGTCTTAACACATCTTCATCTTCATGACTCAGATTCAGGGCTTCTTCAGTAAAACAGATCTAGGGTTCGTCGGTGGTTAGTGGCGCGATACCGAAGAATACGTGATGGCTTGCCAGTTGGTGGGGGTCGGATGGTGGCGATGGTCGATAAGCAGAGGGAGAGGGTTTCGGATGGTGGTTGCCGGTTGTTACGGGTGAGGGTGAGGGTTTCACATCCTTTTCTTGAAATCAAACATCTTTGATTCTTGAAAAAAAACACCATGGAGATCAGAATCCCCATCTGGGTTCTTTGAAAGTTTGAATATTTTTATTCAGATGTGAAGATTGTTAACAATAATGATGAAGGTTGGTTTGAGATGAAGGCTGTCGTGAAGTGTGATTATGAAGAGAGAGAGAATAGAGAGAGGAGAATGTATGTATGTGTTATATATGTGTTATTAATATAATAATAAAATATCTTTTTAAAGAGGTAAAGACTAAAATGCCCCTCATGTGAGGGGCACGTGACCATGATTTCACAGAGGAATTAGATGGCATTAGGGGCGAGGAGTGAAATAGAGATACGTTTCATAGATCAGGGAGTAAAATGGCTATTTTTAAAGGATTGGGGCAAAACCATTAAAACGACCAAACCACAGGGAGCAAAACGGAAGTTTACTCTTTATTTTAAGAGTAAGGGGTATTGTAGTCATTTCACATCTACTTAACACAAAAAAACTAACCCTCATTCGCGCCAGGGACTATCCGGGAACGAAATTGTATAAAAGTTGAGGACTATAATTGTAATTTTAGAAAGTTAGGGACTAAAGGTGAAAAATGAACAAACCACAGGGACTATCCTAGCATTTTTCTCTTTCAAAAATTTGGTTTTGTTTACAATAGTGAAAGCTTATTACTAGTGGTTTCATTCATGTGTTGATCTAAATTCCGTCCTAAAAATTGTGAACGGCTCAAATAAAAACCTAACGTTGTAACTAATTTAATAAATTAAGAAAATAAAAATCTCTATCAGAAAGATGACTATTAGAAAATCAACATTAAAAAAGATAACAATCATAGGATCAACTGAACCACTCATAACTAACCGGTTAAGCGTCTCAAATAAAGACGGTTCAAGAATACTCAACGAAACCTTTGTATATAGCGTTTCTCATTTGAGCCGGCTTCAAAAATATTGCTTAATCTCAAACTAATTACTATTAAAATACATCTCTACTCTAAAATTAATACATCAAATGATCTAATTAAAAAACATCATCTTCATATACTGGAAAGACTTTCTTTATGAATTAGGATAATCAAATCCAAAAATAAAATCATACCTGAATTTTGAACCACCGATTTTTCCTTTTTTACTTTGATTCATAGAGTGCTTTTTCTCATTTCAATTTTTATTAAATATTGTTATTGTTAGAATTAGTAATTAATATTATGATTTATAAAGTTAAAGTTGTGGATATTTTTTTTATAAAATTCAAATGGTTAGTTTCAAAACTGTTAAATATTTAAATTTTTACTTCCCGTTTACAAAATCTTTGAGTTGCTTATATTTGACCTTTTGAAAATATTTTGTATGAAATACACCCTGGTTAAAGAATTAAAAGTTGAGTCAGAGTTTAACTAACATGGTGTGTGTTTGCATTTACATAATTTCCAAATCAGACGGCTAATAATTGATCACGTGTGCCTTTATGGAGCGGGTCCCATCGGGTGTTTTCTTTTGAAATCAGATGGGGACCAAACTTGTGTTGTTTTCCTGAAGACGCACGGACGCGAATATCAAGATTGCTTATTTGAAATCATACGTTAAAATTCGAGTTAAATGCTTGGTTGGTCCCTGTGGTTTGTAAATATTATAGACTTTGTTATAGTTGTTTAATAATTACATACTTGATCCCGATAGTTGTAATTTTTGCACTTAAGTGATCCTTATCAATAACCTGTGTTAAATTTCTTAGTTAAATATGTGTAAAATGACTAAATTACCTAACTAACTAAAAAAAAATAAAAAAGATATAAAGATGGGTGGGCCCTTCATCTTCTTCCTATCTCTCTCTCTCTCAAATCCACCACACCTGCACTTTAAACCCGCCGCCATCTCCACATCCAGTTCCACCGTCAACCCAAAACTCCGCCGCCAACACCAACCCATCCACCACCACTCGAACCCGCCGGAAAAACGAATAGATGGTGTAGATAGATTGTGTGTAAATTTAGTTGTACTACTGCTTCCGGTTAACAGGCATCAAAGCATCTGCTTGATCATAACAAAGTTTCAAAAACAAAACCACCAAACACTACATTATGGTTACTAAGTGATAAATTTTAGTCGACAAAACGAAATTTATAACACCAAAAACTTAACAAATAGCATGCTAAAGTGATCAGATCATGATTACCCCTCAACTTACTTCTCAGATGAGTTTGGCCCCCTCTTCTTGCCAAAACCAACAACTGTACAATCCAAAATCAAAATCAATAAAATACAATTCCTTGTTTTAATTTATTTACAAACTAATCAGCCCACAACCTCCACCTCCGCTGCCAACACCACCACAACCACCACCACTCGAACCCGCCGGAAAAACGAATAAGGCGGAAAAAGCATCGCTTGTAGTGAGTCGTCTTTAGGGTTCAAGATGAAAGCTTCAGCTTCATCTTCCATGGCGGATGTTTATATATGTTCTTGCGAGTTGAATATCTTGAAATTGTGGTGGATTTTGATGTAATTTGTGGTGGTGATCTGAATTTTTGTACGTTTTGTAGAGTTTTTAAGAGAGACAGAGACAAATATGAAGGATAAAGAAGATGAGGGTGGGCCCCACCCATCTTTATATTTGTTTCACTTTTTTAAGTGCTGAAGGGTAATCTAGTCATTTCACACACATTTAGCTGAGAAATTTAACATAGGTTACTGATAAGGATCACCCGAGTGCAAAAATTACAACTACCGGGATCAAGTGTGTAATTATTAAACCACTAGGACCAAGTCTGCAATATTTGCAAACCATAGGGACCAACAAGGCATTTAACTCTTAAAATTCGAATATCAAGATTGTTTATTTGAAATCACAAATTAAAAACATATTTTGTTTGAAACATTAAATCATGTGTACCGGGGGAATGGGATATTAGAGCATGTGTAGTTGTTGGGGTGAATAATGGCTAATTCTAGGGTGTTTTGTGTTATGTGGCAGCCCAATGTGCAATGAGGCATTATGGAACATTTTCTAAAATGAGTGTAGTAAGGATGTGGAGCATTATGTTAAATGAGATGTAATACAATTAAATAAAACAAAAACCATCAAAAAATCTTATTGGACAAAGAATAGGAAGATGAAGGGTGATTGGACAAACAAATGGAGGCAAGGCGTGGAAAATACAACGCCAAATGCCATTTTGTTACGGATTTGTTGCATATGCATTTGCGCTTGGATCAACTCGTCTCCTTCGAGGTGATCGATCGATTTAGACAAAAATCTTTTTCTTTCTCCGTTTGCCTCGATTCTTGTAGCTCGACAATTTTTTGTTTTCGACGTTTCTTTCTTGCCTTGTCTCCAAACTCCTATGACGAGGTCTCGTATGTCTTGTAGGCGTCGGTTCATCTCTTTGAAATATTGCTTCATTTCGAAAACCGTCGAAGACGACTCCGTCCTTCCCCTTTTCCCCCACTTCTTCTACAGGGCGGTCAGTATCTTCTTGAGCTGCATGCGAACCGCCTATGGATGCAATATGGATGCAAAACCGTATGGACCGTGAAAGAAATGCAGAGGCATGTTTAATAATTGCGTGTACGCCATTATACTCGGGTCCATATCTTGGAAATTGTAGGACGGTTGCGGTTGGGTGGTGTTCGGGCGATATGAAGTTTGGTTGTCGGATCTAGAAGGAACACCAAAAGGGGGTTGGAAAGGATTCATGTATATATATATATATATATATTTATAAAATGTGAAGAGTGATAAGAAGAGGGAAGAGTTTATAAAAAATGGAGTTGAAAGTGGGGTACTCTGGGGTATGGGGCGGGGTTTAAGCGTGGGTTGGGGGGAAACACCCAAGGTACCACCCCGGGTGGGCTTGGGTTTCAGCGTGGCCCGTTGGGCGGGGGTTTCAGACCCGGCGTTGGGCGGGGCTATCGGGCTGAGGTGGCAGTTCCTAAATGGCTGGCTGGCTAGGCTAGGCGGTTGGTTTGAATTAAAAAAAACAAATATCCAGGTGGCCTAGCCACGCGGGCTAGCCACGCCACACCATATCCATCGATAGCCCAACTGACCGGGGGTGCCCCACCCATTCCACGTGTCGGGCCTGCCCTGAACTCCCACCCCATCATTGTAGGTAAAAAATGAATTAAAAATAAACCGTTAAATGACCGTTCACAACGTTCAAAACATGAACACTTTCAAAATTTTGGCATTTTAAATTAAACGGCCGGAGCTCTTTTCGAAAAAAAAACGCCATAGGGGCGGTGGTCGAGTGTGTTTCAGCATGGATTAGGGCAAAAAACGCTCAATTCCATTGCCACTAAGACTATGTGTAGTGGTAATGCCCATACCCTTGGGCTTTTTGCGCCATGTGGCAGCCCAGTCAGCAATGGGGCATTATGGGACGTTTTCTAAAATGGGTGTAGTTGGGATGTGGGCATTGTGGTGTAATAGAATTAAATAAATAAAAAAATCACAAAAAATGTTATTGGCTAAATTTGAGCATGCAAACAGCTGATTGACCAAAACAATCCCCCAAAAGCGTGTTTCAAACAACGCTATTCGACTTTTTTTTGCCAAAAAACGCCTAATCACGCCGCCGGGGGTGGGGGCGGCGTTTTCCGGCGTGTTTGGGCTGGGTTGGGGCTAGAAAACGCCCACTACGCTCGGTCTAAGGGTGGTCTTAAAACTATAATATAAACTCTTTTATCATTGGACAAATATTAAAGAGTTTTTAGTTTTCAGTTTTTAGTTTTCCGAAGCATAAACTTAATTAAGATTAAAGATTAAATAGTTTTTAGTTTTCCGAAGCATAAACTTAATTAGGATTAAGATTAAATAGTTTTTGTAAAATATAAAAACCTTGGTTACGTAGTAAACATATTTAATCCACTAAGATTCCCACTTATCTCAAGATTTTAAATTTTAAATTTGATTTCTTTAGTTTTAACCAGGTATTTTGAGATATATTAGAGATTATTTGACTGTTAAAATAAATAATTATACAAACTTAAATACATAATATATATTAGTTTTTTGTTGGCATACGAAATTTGTAAACAAGTTCTTTTCCATGAAACAGCCCAAATTAAAACTGAATGTCCAGCCCGGTTCTTGATCCATACTAAATACATGGTAAGGAGATGTAAACAACAAGTTCTTTTGCATGAACAACCAGGCACACTTAAAGATAAATGTTTTTTTTTTCGAACGGCCAACAAATCAATCTGAGTACTCTTGCGACACCCATTGGACAAACGGAAATGAAATGCCTATGATGGATATGTTTGAAAGTCAATAGTTTACAAGCACTAATTTAGGATGTGATTACAACCAATTATACTAAATACATGGTAAGGAGATAATGTCCTAATATATATTATTATACACCACAGTCGAAGCTAGAGGTGGTCAAATGCTGAAACTGGACCGAAAGTCATCAAAAAGAACCCATGGAAGACCTTTAGTGAAAATGTCGACGATTTGATATCGCGATAGAACATGCATAACAAGGACCTAACCTCTTTAAACTCACGAACGAAGTGGATGTGTAGCTCAATATGTGTCGTCCTTTGATGTTGTCCGGGGCTACCTTAAAAATAAATGGCACTAACATTGTCACAATATACTAGGGTGGACACGTTAACGGGTGGTGAAGTTCAAGTAACAGATTCTGAAGCCAACAGATTTCCGCAACCCCTCTGTACTCTGCCTCAGCACTAGATCTAGAAACAATGACTTGTCTTTTAGAAGGCCAGGAGATGAGAATTTCACCATTATATATGCAGTAGCCAGTAGTTGAACGACGAGTATCCAGGCAACTCGTCCAGTCATCATCCGTATATTCTAGTAAAAAATGACTCGATGAGGAACCGAGCTAAAGTCCAAAGGAGACGGTTCCTTTGATGTAGCAGAGAATCTGTGAGAGCATTCTAGTGATTAGTTTTGGGGGCGTGCATGTGAATGCATATTTTCTTAACAACATAGCTAATGATGGGTCTCGTAAAAGTAACATATTGGAGAGCCCCGACAAGTTGTGGTATAGAGTTGGGTTTTCAAAGACAATACCTGATGTGAAACTCAGCTTTGCGTAAGAGTCAACCGGTGCAGAGACATTGCAAGATTGCAATCCCTTTCGATGATTTCATGAGTATATGTTTGTTGCGAGAGAAACATGCTGTTCTTGTCACGTGAAACTGAGATTCCAGGAAAGAAACTAAGAGGACCGAGATCTTTCATTGCGAATTCATGTGCAATGTGTGCCATGAGATCCTTTCGAAGATGGTCTGAGGAAGTAACAAGTTGTCATCAACATAGAGAAGAAGAAATGTCGTGTCCTTACCATGGTGAAATGTAAAAAGTGAGGCGTCGCTTTACTTTAGTGGAAGCCCAATGTAAGGACAAAGTTAGTGAACCGCTGGTACCAGGAACACGAGGCTTGTTTCAAACCGTTTAAGGACTTTTTAAGGCGACATATATGGTTGGGGAAAATAGTATCACGCAAGTCCATTGGTTGATACATGTAGACTGTTTTTTGAATATGCCCATCTAAGAAAGTAGGTGACATCTAACTGTTGAACCGACCAAGACTTTGAGAGTGCAAGTGATAAGACCGTCCATATGGTAGCCGGCTTAATAACCGGGCTAAATGTCTCACCACAATCGATACCTACTTGTTGTGACCGACCATCACAAACCAACCATGCTTTGTACCATTCCAAACCAACCATGATTTGTACCATTCCAAACTGCTATCGGATTTAAACTTATGTTTGAACAACGACATGTTTCGAATAACGTTCATATTGGGCGACGTGGAACAAGTTCCCAAGTCCCATTTTTAATAAGAGCATGATATTCATTAGTCATAGCATTATACCATTCCGGTGTGGACAAGGCAATAATTGGGGTTTTGGGAATGGGAAGGATAGTAGAGGTGTGCAGGTTAAAATGATGTTTAGGTTTTATAGTACCATCTATAACTATAATGCGCATGGTGCCAGCCGCATGTGGAATGTGACAGGAGTTAGGAGCATTAGCTTGTGGCAGAGGGGAGGGTGTTTGGGTTTGAGACGTGGCTGATGGTATTGGGTTGGACGTGTAGGCGAGTGTGTTAGGTGGTGAGGTGTGGTGGACCAGTGTTGGAAATGTGGGTGTATATTGGGCCATGAATGAAGAGGGAGGTATGGGTGGAGTAGCGTGTGGGCTGGTAGGTGAAGTGGGGTTGGGTTGGGCCGTGTTGCCAGTTTGGCTTGGGTGAAAGTGGGTGAAGGGTTGACGAGGGGCCAAAGGTGACGTAAGAAGTGGTCGTCTAAAAACTCATATGATGGGACAGATTAGATTGAGTTAGCAAACGAAAAAATTGTTTCATCGAAGAAAATGTGTCTAGAAATTGTGATTTGTCTTGTGTGTAAATCAAAATATTTGTAACCACGATGAGTCGGTGGATTCCCAAGAAAAACACACCGGTATGAGAGGTTATCAAGTTTATGGATTGTGGTGGATGAGTCTAATGGGTAAAAAAGGCAGTTGAACACGCGTAAATGATCATGTGATGGGACACGGTGTATATATTTTCGGTTGGGGTTTTTTTTGTAAGATTTGTCGGGTAAGAAGTTTATAAGATAAGTTGCAGTTTCAAGGGCATACCATCGTAATGTGTTGGATAAAGAGGCATGAGCTAAGATGGTATGAATCATGTTATTTATGGTGCGTATTTTTTGTTCAGCTTTACCGTTTGACTAAACGTGTGAGGACAAGATGGGCAAAAGAGCATTCCATTTTGATTAACAATTGTTGAAACGAGGAATTCTTGTATTCCTTTCCATTATCAATTTGGAATGTTTTAGTTTGCCTTTCAAATTGTGTGGCAATTTGCTTAGTTACATGACAGAAAATGGAGATCACCTGTGACTTCTTAGAAATTGGAGAAGTCCAAATTGCTTTTTTTTTTTTTCGTAAAGTCATCTAAAAATAGAATGTAGTATCAATGTCCCGTCGAACTCACTATTAGGGAAGTCCACAGGTCACTATGTATGATATCAAATTGTTGGAAAATAGGTATGTGAGAAGCATAAAAAGGTAATCTAGTACTTTTACCAAACACGCAAGATTGACAAACATGTTTATTCAATTTTCCAAAAATTATAGAAGACAATTGTTTTACTGAATGCAATAAAGAATGTCTCGGTTGACCGAGACTTTGATATCGTAAATTGGAAGAAATAGCAGCAAAGGTGGATGGTCGCATGCTTGTGGAGCTGAGCAGGAGATGGTAGAGATCACCACTGTTGCACGGAGGATAGGGGTCCGGGTCTTGTAGTCCTTCACAAGAAAACCAAAGGGGTTAAATTTAACAGACATCGAGTTATCAATTGTGAAACGACTAACCGAAATTAACTTTTTGATAAGTTTAGGTGCATAAAGGAAATTTTTAAGGAAAAAGGGTGGGAAGGGTGCAGGTAGGGTTTGTTTGCCATGTCCAAGTACCGGTATAGTAGAACCATTACCAACGGTTATATTTTGCGACATGCTATTATTAAACAATATTAAAAATTACCTTGTTCATTTGTCATGTGAGCGGTTGCATAGGTGTCCATTACTCTAAATTCTGGCTGACTCAAAGACACGGTATACATAGCCAGTGCAATATCCGTAAGAGTGTAGGTTGTATGCTATGATTGAGTTGGACGTGGGCCTAAGAGTCCGTTCTTATTGTTTAAGCCTGGTCGAACATTAGTAGTGGGATAAGGGAGTGGAGGTGAAGGCATGGGTTGCCACTGATGAGGCTGTGGGCCGAACCATGTAAAAGGGTTATTTTTGAGGTGGTCATAGGTAAGTACTGTTGGGGGAGGCTCACCAAAACAAGGTCTGGGAGATGTAGCCAAAGGCCTTTCCGCGACACCAATTTCCACGTCCTCGACCCCGCCCACACAAACCTCTACCATGACCTCGCTATCGATCACTGTAGGTGGCGTTGTGATAGTCGGGTTGAGTATTTGGAGCACCAGTGGGTTTAGATGCTTAGGTGTTAAGGGCAGTTATAGCAAATTTGGATGCCTGAAAAGCTTGTTCATTTTTGTGAGATTCCATAAGCACTAGTTTGGAATGGGCCGCATAGAATGTGGGAAGAAGTAACTGTTGTCGCAAGACAGTGGCAATACCTTCATATTGTTCATTAAGGCCAGATATAAGATGGAGTACCAGACTGTCGTTATCAACCGGTGCCGACACTAGCTAATTGGTCGGCTAGGATCTTGAGTTCTTGGCAATACGCCAATACATTAGCAAAACTCTCCAGATTATTGTTTTAGAATCAGTGGAGAAGGTGAATGGTGTGACATCCCACACTTTCAGGTTAACATCGTTAACTTTCTCAATTAAATATTTGTGAATTAATGAACACTTGTACATATTCATATCACACGTGTAGGTTATAACACATGGAAACAACATAAAACTAGTAGGACTAATCCCGTACATACACTTAAAGTTATATGTTTAACTTTCTATACAAGTTTCAAGGTTTGAAACAAGAGGGACTAGTCTCGTCATAACACTTAAAATTGGATTGTTTAACTTTCTACACAAGTTTTAGAGAATTAAAACTTGAGGAACTAACACAAACTAGTGGGACTAGTTATGTACATACACTAAAGTTGATTTATTAACTTTCTATGCAAGTTTCCAAGAATTAGAAACATGAGTGACTAGATGTGTTAATTATCAAACAAAAAATTTAATTAGTTTATAATCCAAAACCCTAACCCGCCCCCCATCAGACTCACGACACATACACAACTCTCCTCTTGGCTCTCTCTCATTATCTGGCTCTTTCTCTAGGTAAACATCTATCCTGTGTTATTCGATAAACATATGTATGCTCATGTGATATATTTTCTACTATTTTGATTCTTGTTCTTAAGGATAAATGATTGATGTATGTATGCATGATCAAGAGATTGAGAAAACATGACTTTATGGTTTGTAGTAAAATTTGATTTTACGAACTTGTAGGATGTTATGTACCCATGATTAGGGTTATACATGATAGGATGATCTCGGTAGATATATGTGTTAGAACTGATCCATGATGTTATGTGTTTGATTAGGATACCCGAAAACACGTTAACAAGATCATGAACATGTTTTAATAAAAGCTGAAAGAATTTCAGCTTATGTCCAGATTTTTGTATTGACTTGTAACGGCTGTTTCTTGGTCAAAACATAATGAACTGTGATGTTTCTTGAATCTAAAATGAATTTCACGGAAATAGCTTTCAAACCCCACTAGATTTTTATTTTTCCGACATGTTTTGGCAAGTCAAAAGATTTAAATGAAAACAAAGGTTGAAGTTGAATTTTTCTGCAGAAATTGCAGTATATACGGGAGTCATAACGTGTTCAATATTTTGAGTTAATGTCCGAAATTTTTATGGGTAGATAGCATTGGGTGAATATAAAATTCTCCAACTGGAAGTTCATCAATCCGGTCGGCGGAGATTGTTATATAAAATAAACCGTAAACTGTCGACAGAATGTGATGAATTTAACCTTTATGTGCTATTTGAATTTTGGTTATTTTTATGTGAACATTTAGACCTTGAGAAACATATACATGTCAATGTGTACTAGTTGACATGTCTCATAAATTATTGCTAATTTTTCTGACCCGTTTGCTATTATTTATAAAATCCTCAAACGAGCTTAAAAAACTGATGCAAAGCTGAAAGTTCTGAACTTTGTGTTATTGTTTATGTATGCATCAAATTAGATTACATAAAGTGTTCTTGGGGTGTCTAACATGAATAGATGCCGATTAGCATGTATGTGTGTCTACGTGATACGTGTATGCGTGAACTTGCCATGATCCTTGCTGTAGAATGTCGGTACGATAGTATACGTGAAACCTCAATGTGACGTCCAATTCATTTAACTAATAACAACATGTAAACGTATCAGGATGTTGTTATCCCTAACAAATCGTAGTCACATAATTCTAACCGAGCAAAACTAAGGTGAGTTCACGGCCCCTACTCTTTTAACTTTTACTGGGGGGGGGGGGGGAAGCACGTGCTACACTACGGTAAAGCAATGTCATAACTTTACCGTAAAATAACTTCACAACTATTAGGGTTTTTTTTTATATTTGTTATGGTCACGAAAGTTCACATTTATCATAAGTAAGTCCTTACATTATCGGACCGTTAGTATTGGATTATAGCGAGGGGATATTTTGTAGTACTAATGGGCCCGAAAAGCCCCACCCGAGTTAGTCACGCTAACTCAACTGGTAATGGTCGAACGAGTGTTAAATTTGCCTATCACATCGCCATGATCAGTGATAGACCTGGTAATCAAAGGCAAACAATGCGTAAACAGTCATCTTCAGTTTCGAATGCTTAGTGACATAACGTATAGGTTAGCTACCTACAAATATAACAAGAAACTGCTAATCACTACTATAAACTGTAAAAACTGAAACAACGAATTATTTTGCATCTGTTAATAAAACCTGTGAACTCACTCATCATTATGTGTTGACACTTGTTCTTGCATGTCTTTCTCAAGTCACTAAGGTACTCAATCACGGCTAGGAGCACAACATAGCATTTAAAAATATTTTTGGTGTTTGCATTCATGCATTTACTTATGTTGATTTTTGGGCGTTTGTTTTAACTCACTGCTTTACATTACATTTACTTTACGCTTTCGCAAGTTACTTTGGTTTAAAAAACGTATTTTTACTCATATAGAGGTTGTTCTATATGGGTAGTGTCTTGGATCCTGGTTTATATGCGCCTCCCGGTAAAACCCCGCAGGTGGAATTTCAGGGTGTGACAAATGGTCCTGGAATTTTTATTGTCCTGAAAAATGCCTCGAGAGTGGTCCAGGGATCATGAGCCGTTGTATTGGGTTTAAGGATCAAGCGAAGAAGAGTAGTGCAAATGGTGCCTATAGATCCATTGTAAAACAATGGAATCTAGGCGGGTCCATAATTCTTCAAAAATAGTTGCAACAAGTTGTTTGTCTTTGTTAGTGGAAGAAGATGGATAAGCGGGTTCTTTGCAAGGGATAAAGTGGTCATAGACTTGGAATGATTTACAATGTAGTTTGAACAACTCCAACCAAGTGGTGAAGTGTTCGATTTCCATCTCAAGTGTAACCAGGTTGAAGGATTTTATGTTAGAGATCCCTAGAGATAATAGACATGATGGAGTTTAGAATCCATGATGACAGCAGATGGTGGATCCAAAAAAATAACAGAGGGAAGAGATGGTGGGGATCACCGGCTAGGTTTGAGCCTGCGCTCTTGATACCATGAAAGTTAATGGGGTCGATACCCCTATCTGTATATTCACAAACCAATTATACTAATACATGGTAAGGAGATAATAGCCTAATATATGTTATTATGTTAAACAAAAGAAGTATTCAAACTAGTGCTCTCACTTGTTGTTTATGTGATTCTTGTGATGATTCTGTGGGCCATATATTTTCCTCTTGTTTTGTTGTTGTGGTTATTTGGAAACATATTATTTCATGGTACAAAATAAATCCTCTCTACGTATTCTCAGCTAAGGGATTTCTTTATGCTTCATGACCACTTGGGAGGGGAATGTCACAAGAAAAAGATATAGTAAGCAATCATTCTTGTAGATTATCGAAGAGTATATGAAAATCTAGAAACAAATGGATTTTCTCAAATGAGCAATAGAAAAGGTTTACTAGAGAGATAAATGCATGAATTCTTGTGGATTAAGAGTCTGGCCAAGCTGAAGTCTCTTGAGTGGGATAACTGGGTTTCCTTTGATGTATAGTGACGTGAGCGAGGGTGTATATATTTTCATAATATTTTTAAGTACTTTTTACTCGTTTATCAAGCTTTATATTTATAAAACACGATATAACACTATCACTCTCTACAACACGTTAGGGAAATTGCACCCATCGTTAGTTTAGTATAGTGATGGTAAGATACTGAGGTCGTCCAAGCACACATGAGCTTTTAATACCAGATTATCGTCAACGTCTAATCGACCCAAATTTTAAGAAAAGATTTTTAATAAGTAAAATAGAGAAAGAAACTAAAGAAATAAAAGAAACAAATAAACAAGATAGAGTCATTTGGTTCCGACTCAGCTTTGATGTATCTTTTGATGATTTTCGCACTTTGGGGTTTTTAAGGGATTATCTTAGTTATAGTGCGCTACCCTCGACCATATTTGTCTGATTCAGCAGGGATACAGTCCCGCAAGGCCGGAATATTGAAAGGTAATTAAGTGAGTTATTAATGCAAAATGTAGCATGTCCCTTTTTTGGAGGCAACGCTACCCTCGGCCATATTGGTCAGAGTCAGCAGGGATACAGTCCCGCAAGGCTGGTTTAAAGTTTTAATAGTAATTTGTTTATAAGGGATCAAGTCGTTCTTACTTCCCCGGTTTTATGCTATCTGCCTCAAAGGAAGTCCTAATAAGCTTGAATCAAGTCCTCGCATGATCTAAACTCTGAACGAGGCAAGAACTTTACCCAAACCATCCTCCTAACCCCCTTCCATGTAGTTAACGTGCTTTATATAGACCGTAAAGACACGAATGAGTGAATCAAAAAACATGAAGAGATGATAGAATAAATTTCACTTTCAATATAAAAAACTAGTTATTAAAGTCATTAATACAAACCCAATTAAAAAGTTAACCAAAGATTGGAGATCAAAAGTAATATATAAAAGATTTTGTCATCACCAAATGATGCAAGAGATTAGCCAAGAATGACCATAGTTTGACAAAGGCTCTTACGATCAATCTTGGATCCCAAGACTACTACATACTCCAAACTCTAATGATTGTGGTAGATGATGGTGGGGGAGTGGTAGCAAGTGTGAGAGAAATGGTTTGCCAAGGGATGGATTGCAATTGAATCAAGCACCCTTATTTATAGTTGGAAATAGAAGCTTTACACAGCCTCGTGCCCGGTGGGCACGGCCCCGTGTCCCTTCTTCATTGTCTTCATTTAATGAGTCGTGTCAGTCCGGATGCTTGCATGGCCCCGTGGCCATTTGTACTTGCTGTACTATCCAAGATTTGCATATCAGGAAGTTGACCACAGCCCGTGTCCATGGAACACGACCCCGAGTCTCTTGTCTGCTTCTGTTGTCTTCTTCTTTCTAGAATCTTGAGTGGGGCACGACCCCATGCCTTGGTGGCATGACCTCGTGCTTGTCTTCTGACTTTATTGTTTTTGGCTTGGGGTAAAGCTTGGAGGGTTGGTATGATGTATCGACTTTCCTTCTTTTGTATTTACGCTGGTTTTGTCGTTAATTTGTTCCTTTCGTAGACTTAAGCTCTTTTAATCCTGGAAATCAAAAGTATACAAAGAAACACACTTTTTCCAACATTAGTACTAAAAAGAGTTGTTTTTATACCTTCTTTAATATAATTTATATGTTGCATTTGGTGCATATCATATAGCTTGGTTGGATGTTTGTGTTTTTTTGTTGTGTAGCCGGTCTGTTTCCTTCAGTTTTGTTGTTGCTTGGTTGCCTTGGCGAGTTGTGACATTCCGCATTTCTTGTATTAATCATTTCCATGTATTTCGTATCCAATCATTGTAATCCAAGACTTATGATCATAATGGAATTCATTTATTCCAGTAATTGTTCAAACAGAAATATGTATTACTCATGTAATCATTAAGACATGTTTAAATCATTCCAAAACCGACTTACGTTGTTTAAATTCGATATTCGAGACCCAATCAACCAACTGTTGTGTCATACTGGGTTAGAAACTCAAATTTATACAAATAATAAGAGAGAAATGCATAGAACAAACAACCCTAAAACATCTGTTGATACACTATGTCTGTTGCGAGCATCTACGAGTCTGTAATAGGTTGAATATGTTAGATTATTTCATTTTTTGATGTAAAGTTACTTTCTTACGGAGGTAAGACATCCCTGCGGAGGTAAGCTAGTCCGCATGGATGTAGTTACATTTGTATGGAGGTCCTTTGTTCCCACGAAGGTGTTTTGATGTTTATAAATAGACGTGTGAACTTAGGCTTAGATAATTTTTGGCTGATCAGACGACGAAGCTCTGTCAGTTTGTTTTCAGGATTGTAAACGTTATCAGTTAATGAAAACAGTGGAAAATTAAGTAATCTTGTATTGTCGCCTAACTAAAATTTGATTCCGCACAATTTGGACTAGGTTAACAGATATTACCTGAGCTATTCATATGGAAAACGGTCCTCACAAGTGGTATCAGAGCTTGGAGGCTAATATCTGAGACATTTCAACAAGATCAAGCCATTGAAGATTTCTTTTCTACTCATTTTCTTTATTTCTCACAAATTTAATTGTCAACATGGACTGAATTTTCCAAGGATTATTTAAAATACATTTTTAACAAAGCCTCTGAAAATTCAGACTAAAACTCAGTCAGAATCATGTTCAAAATGTCAAAAAAACCAGAAAACTTGAACTTTCACTTTCGCACGAAGGAGATACATCCGCACGGACTAACTACATCCGCACGGAAGTAACTATTTTTAGTTAAAAACTATACATCTGTATGGAAGTAAAAGTAAATTCATTTGGAACTTTATCTTTGCACGAACGTAATCTAGTTTTTTGATTTTTATGTTAGTTCGCACGAGAGTATACATCTGCACCAAAGATCTTTTTCAATCAATATTGAAGTACATCCGCACGAGCTCTCTTTCGCACCAAAACTTTCTACATCCGTACGAATCTGCCATTACAATGTAGAACAAATTTTACAATGCATTCGCCACAACTCTTGTAACGGTGTTTCAGAACTAAATCTACACAATGAAATGGGAATGATGACTAAGCCATCGAAACACATGAGTATCGATGAATACAAAGGTTGGCATGAAAGGTTTGAGAATTGGGTTCAGGACAATTATCTAGATTATTGGTATTCAACTGAGGAAGAATATACCGCTCCAGAAGGGGAAAATGGTCAGAAGAAAAGCTTAATAAGAGAGAAAAATATGTTAAATCTTCTTCAGCAGGCTATCAAAGAAGATATTTTCACGCTACTCCAACATCAAGGAATGTCCCAATCCATATGGACGGCTTTGAAAGTAAAATGTCAAGGAAGTATCTCTATGCAGAAAAGCAAAAAGGCTTTGCTAAAGAAAGAGTTTGATATCTTCACAGCCTTGAAAGGAGAGTCGTTAAAACAGCCTGTTGAGAGGTATTGTCATCTAGTGGCGGAGATGAAGCGTTTGAGTATTGAGAAGGAAGATAAAGAATGGGTGGACAAGCTAACTGATGCTCTACCACAAGGCGAATGGTCGACATATTTGATGATTCTGAAGAATAATAAAGAATACAGCGATTTAAAATTGGGAAATTTATTGAGAAGCTGGAAGGGCATGAATTAGAGCTACGCAAGATGGCCAAAATAAAAAGTTCAAGTGTTCAACAAGACGCTGATCTTTATTTCTAAGGTAGTAGTGTGGCAAATACTAAAAGCCCAAAGATCAAACAACTTTTAATGCAATTATCTCATCTGGATTTGCAGCAAACACAAACAGTGGAGGTTTCTCATCTTATCAAAATTTTAAACCAAACACTCCAACACCAAGCCCTCAGTCCTCTCAGAGCTCAAACAACTACTCGATCCAAAAAAATTCAAAACCACATGTGCTTCAACGCAATATCACTGTTAACCTACAAAATGCAAAAGATTTTAATGAAGACACTGCCAAACAACATATGGTTTTTCTGGCATCGATTTTAGAATCTCAAGAAAGTTTAGCAGTAGAGAGGATCGGTAATCCAAACATGACAAAAGTAGATTACGATCAAATCGACCTTGAAGAAATGGAATTGATAAATATAAGGTGGTGTATGGCGAGTGTTGTCCGAAGAGCACAACGGTTCATGGAAATCAGGGGAGGAATGGGATTGGGAGTCCAAATTCAAAATTGGGATTCGACAAATCTGAAGTTCCTGTTTCAAGTGTAAAGAAAAGGGTCATTTCAAGAGAGAATGCACGAACAGAGAGGTCAGTAACGACAATAATCCTTTTGGGGAAGACTACAACAAAAGGGCGATATATCACAAGACTTCCCAAAATCCGTCGAACATGTCAAGACCAATTCCGATTGAGGATGGTTCATCAAAGTCGAAGGATAAGGCGTTGGTCGTAAGTCAGGAAGATGAAGGATTTAATTGGAACAACTATATTCCCAAGACCGAAAGCTTTTCTCTTTTGGCTGAGATTATTGAAGAACCAGAACAGATGGTGGAGGAAGTGATAGTTGAAGAGGCTATTAATGAAATTTCTGCTAAGATTGCTTTTGATGAAACTCCATAAAATTCAGATGATTATTATGATTATGAAGCTTCACAAGATATTTTTAATAATGCATTCAAATCCATTATGCCTCCTGATGTGTTTAACTCTTTTGTAGGTTTCTTCAGCGAGCAAGGATACCATAACCGCTACTGTGAAGAAGAGAAGAAACAACCTGTAGAAGAGATCATAGATGTGTTAAAGGAGATGAATGCTGAGAATCTAACAGAAATCGCTGAGAAAACCATAATGGCTCAATTGAAAGAGGTAGTTGAAACCTCTGAAGATGAACAGAAAGTTGAGTCTGTGGTAAATGAGGTTAAAAGTGAGAAAACACAAACTCAATTTCAATGCACGAAATGTACAGACCTGTGCAAATCATCCATCAAAAAAGATGAAAAATATAAAGAGTTGAAAAGACACACAAATAATGTGACAAGTGATTTAAAAGAAACAAAAGAAGCATATGATAAACTTAGCAAAACTATCAACCAGTATCGTGATGCAAGCAGAGAAAATGAAGCTACGCTTTCTATGCTCAAAAGTACTGTCATGAATAAACAAATAGCAATTCATAATCATATTGACA
Organism: Scalesia atractyloides; assembly: GCA_947069175.1. NCBI lineage: Eukaryota > Viridiplantae > Streptophyta > Magnoliopsida > Asterales > Asteraceae > Scalesia > Scalesia atractyloides. The sequence continues at coordinate 28,872,484 of CAMTDV010000005.1, forward strand.
CAATCTCCAAATTAAAACAAGAGCTAGAAATTGCTACGATTGAAATGGAACTGGTTGATAAGAAGCTGATTAGTTACTCTACAACATCTTATGTTTTGGATCACATCCTCCCAAACCAACATGAAAAGATGAAACATGGGAAGATGTGTATCGTTATCATAACCAAGGTTTGGGTTATAATCGAGTTCCACCCCCTACGTGGAATAGTTATTCAAGAAAGAAACCAGATGGGGTGGAAAAGGCGCTGAGTTTAAATTGAAAACGGAAAAGAAAGACCAGCTGCGTGACAATCTTGATGTGACCTATACCAAATCTGAAACTGAAAGTGCATCAGAAGTGGTTAAGAATTTTGTTGAGAAGGTTTTGGCAAGTGATGGTGATAACATTGATTTTGAAAGTGCTCAATCAAAGATTGACATAACAAGTTCTAGTTCGCATTATGAAAGAAACGAGAGCTTTCATTAGAGTTATATTCCAAAATCAGGATATAGTTCGAATGATGATCCAAATATTGTTATGTACAAAATGTGTGGATCGAACAAACTATATTCTGACACAGAGTTTTCGATTCAGAATGTGAACATGAACAAAGTTGAAAAAGTGTTCAAATTGATTGAAGTTGGTTTGCCCAAAATTGAAAATTTATCAAGTGATCAAAGTTTTTCAAACTTTAGAAAGACATAGTCTTACTATTCCAAACCAAAAAGTTCTTACTCAAACAATAAACAGAGAAATTATAATAATGGTAGGAATGGTTCGGGTTATGGTAAGAAAAATTATAACAAGTTTGGAAAAACGAAATTTGTGAAGAAAATGAGCTTTGTTTCTGGTACAAGTTCAGAAAGTGATAAAAAGAGTCAATTTTCAAAACAATCAAATGAAGGGTTCTTTCAACAACAAAAACAACGTGAATAGGTTGAGGGATCTAGTGTTGTAACAGACAGTAGGACGTGTCTTAGATGTTATCAAATTGGGCATATTGCAAACCGGTGTCCACAAAAGAATCCTAAACCTATTTACGGTGTAAAGAAATCATCAGAGGATCTAAAGATGAAAAAACCTATAGTTGAAATAATCAAAATTTTAAAAAGAAACAACTAATACAGAGAAAAAGTTAAACTAGTAAATGACTTTGAAAATGTTTCAAAGATTAAAACTGGTGAGACTTCTACTTCAAATGAACAAAGGATTCCAAATTTTATACAAAGAAAATAGTTCTGAAAAATCAAACATGGGTTGTAAAGAAGAAGGAATCCTCTGAGATTGACAAAGAAGCTATTTCAACCAAAATTATTGTTAAGGCTGATCAGAAAGCCGAGTGTGTGAGTGGTGTTACAAAGATTTCCAACTCACCCAAGACCGAGAAGACTTGGGTCTCGCTCTTTAAGTGATGCTTACATGTGAAGGGGCTTCCAAGATCCATCATATCAAAGTGGATTATGGATAGCGGAGCCTCTTGGCATCTGACGGGGATGTTAGCACTCCTATATAATATAAAACCTATCAGAGGAGGCTGCATTGAGTTTTTCGAAAATCAAGGAGGTAGAATTATAGGTGAAGGAATTTTGACGAATGGAATGGTTTTGTTTGAAAAAGTGAACTACATAGCGGAGTTGGAGAATAATCTGCTCAACATTTCCCAAATTTGTGGCAAGAAGTTCACGGTGCACTTCACTAATAAAGATTGTCTTATTCTGAAGCCAGGATTCAAAATACCGGAAGAGTGGATCTTAATGTGTGCTCCTCGTGAGAACGATCTCTATGTCTTATACATGAGCGTCGCAAAAACTAATGAAAACAACTCAGTGTTTTATCTCAAAGGTGACAGAGAAAGAGTCTATATTGTGGCACAGAAAGATGGGACAGGTTCATCTCTGGAAAATGAAATTTCTGGTACACAACGAGCTAATGGATGGTGTAAATCTAAAGAGTTTTCACTCGAATGACGACTGCATCAGCTGCAAGAAAGGAAAGCAACATAAAAAGTTATTGAACTTGATAAAACTTCCACTAGAAAGGCTTCATATGGATCTCTTCGAACTGGTAAATGTAAGAAGTATTTCAGGAGATCTGTATTGCATAATTGTCACCGATGACTATTCGAGGTTCTCGTGGGTAATGTTCCTTGAGAGTAAAGATGAAACATTCGACAGTATGAGGATTTTGTTCAAAAAGCTAGAAAACTTGTACCATTTTTCGATTAGACATAATCGAAGCAACAATGGAACATAATTCAAAAATTACAAGATGTTAGAGTTTTGCAACGTATACCCCACAACAAAACGATGTAGCTGAAAGAAAGAATAGAACGCTGATACAGACTGGATGCACCATGCTCGCCGATTCAAAACCGCCAGTTAGTTTCTTAAGTGAAGTTGTGGCCTCTGCATGTTATACTTTGAACAAAGTATTGATGGTCAAGGCACATAAAAAGACGTGTTTTGAGCTACTTAACCAACAAAAACCGAATCTGAAATTTTTAGAACCTTTTGGATCTCCGTGTACGGTAATCGACTCAGATGGAAAATTTGGGGCTAAATCGTTAGAAGGGTTGTTTGTGGGGTATGCTAGTCCGCTAAACATGTAGATTGCCAAAGATACACATCTCCGATACAGAAACCGGGAGATACTTGGCTATTAGATAATAAAGGTCTTTGGAATTCTTTCGCTCTGCCAGCTGAACCATCAGAAGAGGAACTTGCTATGCTCTACCAGCATCAATAATCTTTTTCACAAGATCAAGTTCCTAGACCAATCGTTGTGACACAAACACACGTTGGCACACATGACGCTGAAGCAGGTCCGATTACTCAACATCCTGAATCACAAACTAGTGGAACAAATGACCCCGAAGTCGAACCTGAGGTGAATGAACCAACTCCTACTTTTGATCAGTATGATGACTCTAACTCTGAAGCGAACCAACATATGACGATAATGGATCTAATTCCGATGATGGTGAAATTCAGCTTGATAGTCTTCTCGACAATCAAAACAAAGGAACGAGTGCTCAGAATGAAATTTCTGCTGTCTATCAAGACGCTGAACAGAATGTAATGAATCTGGAACAATAAGTGAGCGTATCCAACGAAATTATGCCTAGAACACTATCATACCATCCACCGAAGTTTATAATCGGAGATTTACAAAGTGGTGTTAAAACCTGACACCAAGTCAATAAGGGTTTTAGCTGTTTATTCGAAAGTTGCATCTTTACAAAATCGGTTCTCATTTAAATGTTTTATTTCACATGTACAACCGAGGACGTATAAGGAAGCATTGACTGAAGAGAGTTGGGTTAATGCGATGCAGGAGGAACTCTCTCAATTCGAAAAACTTGGTGTTTGGAAGCTTGTAGATCTACCGAAAGACCACAAGAAGATAAATACAAAATGGGTCTTCAAGTGTAAAAAGGATGATCGCGGTGTGATTGTTTGTAACATAGCTTGACTCGTTGTTCAGGGATTCTGCCAGCAAGAGGGACAAATTTCACTGAAGTCTTTACTCCTATAGCCAGATTAGAAACAATCAGAATCTTCCTTGCATTCGCGTCTTGGAAAGGATTCAAAGTGTACCAGCTAGATGTAAAGTCTGCCTACGGAATGGTGAAAGAGGAGGTGTATGTTGGCCAACCACCGAGGTTCGTCGATCCTATCCACAAAGACAAAGTATACTTGGTGAAAGAGGAGGTGTACAAGTTATATCAGGCCCCGAGAGTGTCACACCCCAACCGATGGCGGAAACATAGGGGCACGGCACTAGGCGAACCAGATTGTCTCATGAGAAATTCCATAACACTATTTAAGCGACAATATTCAAACGTCAATATCCCATACTATTAACATATAATCCTCAAATAACATTACAAAATATCAAGATTCTCATAACACAATTTCAAGTTCGATCTTCCCTAGATTTATTACAATGCTTTTCTAAAGTAATCCTAAACTAAGCATCCATAGCTAATGTCCTCAACCTGCCACATATGTTAAAATAAAACGTCAATATAATTAAGTAAAGGTGAGCATACAGGTTTGTGTACATAATAGATATAAACGCGTTTAGCATACACCGCATGACATACGTAATAGTTGTGAATTATGTAACTACTCAGATTCAAGTAAACCAACAAACCGCGATTGATTGAGGCATGCAAACAAGTGTTCACATCCTTAAATAGAAAAATAGATGAGAAATGAAAATGCGAGCCTTAACAACCCCGGGCCTCCGGGTGGCGGGTCAACCTCTAGTATACTATCATGTTAAGGGTGGCGTACAAGCAATCAAGTACTACATACAATTCAACAGATTTCACGTACGGTCATGTAATAGCGGGATTGCGAATAAGAATTGTGTTGTGTGATGTGTTTTGATATATGAACATATGTGACACCGAAAAGTGCGTTTAAGCGTAAAGGGGTTCAAATATACTCACTGTTGGTGCGCTTCGAGAGAGATGAGGGATTTGAGAAGAGTTGCGGGGAGCGCCGGATCAGTCTGTAAGCGAACAGAAGTGCATCAGTCTTCCGAATTGCTGAAACGGTTAACGGGTGAGAGATCAGTAGACAAGTTCGGGCAAACTTGTATATCTAAACTTACTGAGTGAACAAGTTCGGGCGAACTTGTCTTGTTTCCTAGGAAACAGACAAGTTTGAGCGAACTTGTCCCTTTTTGTAGAGGGAGGTTACAAGTTCGGGCGAACTTGTAATATTTGGTGAGTTTTGATCAAGTTCGGGAGAACTTGGTCACCAATCTGGTGACAAGTTCAAGCGAACTTGATGCCTTCCCCGAGCGAACTTGACTGTTTTGGCATCCAAATCGTGCGTTTTCGCGTCGTTTGCTGAGGAAATCGAGTGTCCATCCCTCCAACCTTAGGCTACTGAGCAAAACCAAGGCTGAAGAGGTCTTTTAGAGCGAGTTTTAGCCATTTTACAGAAACTCGGATTAATCTGGGCGAACTTGAAGGTTCGAACGGTTTAGTCCAGTTTGTGCAAAGTGACGATTTCGTCCTTGTGCTTCCGGATCTGAGATCTAGCTTTAAACGCCTTGTTCCACTTCAAAGTGAACAAAACAGACGTTGTTTAGTCCGAATATTGTGTAAAAATCGATGTTTAAAAGGGTTTTACTCAGATCTAAGCATAGATCTGAGTGAAAAACAGAAGTTTTGTATAAAAAGATGAAGATTTTCGTAAACAGAAGAGATTTGATGAAAACGAAGGCAAAGCCTTGTGCAAAATAGTTGTAAAACGTTGTAGAACGTTGTCGTAGTTGAAAACGGGTTGATTCTTACTTAGAACACAAAAAGGTTTCGATTTTGGGGAGCTCCGGGCGAACTTGCAGCAAGTTCAAATGAGGAGAGGAGTTGGGTATTTATAGGTGAGGTTAGAATGAAGAGGGCAGACATCAAGTTCGGGCGAACTTGTATCAGGTTCGGGCGAACTTGTATCAGGTTCGGGCGAACTTGTGTGTTTTCTTGAGTTTCAGGGACAAGTCTGGGCGGACTTGTAGTCTTGAAGAGTTTTTGGGGCTCAGACAAGTTCGGGCGAACTTGTGATATACAAGTTTGGCCGAACTTGACATATGGGCCAAGTTTTATTCGATTATTTCGCGTTACGAGTTCGTTCGGCGATTCGGTTCGTATTAGGTAGTTATATTAAGCGTTTTAGCGATGCGTTAAGCGTTACATCACCATTGAATTGAGAGAGAGCGAGTTACGAGAGTGTGCGAGCGTTTTAGCGATATTAAACCCTAACATAAATAAATATAACACATATAAAACGTAATTTCACATACTTAACTGCGTTTTGCGATGCGATGAGATAAGCGATGCGATGGCACAAGTATTTATTAAACAATAACACACTCGGCTCGTATAGTAGTATAGTTAGTTGTGATTGCGTTGGATTAGCGATTAAATGCGATATAGATGTCATAAAATGTAATTCCATTAATCATAACCTTTTCATAATCCAAATCTTAGAGTACAATTGATAAGTATAAACAAAGTACATAAAAAGGAATAAATAAATAACAACGAAAATTTAAAATTGTTGCAGTCTCCACTAATTTAGGAAATTTCATCCCGAAATTTAAGTAGTGGCTGTAACAAAGAGATGCGGATACTTAGCCTGCATGTCACTTTCCAATTCCCAAGTGAACTCGGCACCGCGTTTGCCTTCCCATCATACCTTCACGATAGGTATGCGAGAGCGCCGTAATTTCTTGGTTTCTCGGTCCATGATTTCGACAGGTTTTTCCACAAAATGGAGAGTCTCGTTTATTTGGAAGTCCTTGAGAGGGACATGGAGATTTTCTTCAGCTAGGCATTTCTTGAGGTTCGACACGTGGAAAGTCGGATGGACGTTGTTAAGTTCTGCCGGTAGTTCGAGTCGATAGGCTACTTTGCCGATCCTTTCCAGAATCGTAAAGGGACCTAAGTATTGTGGCGCTAGCTTTCCTTTCTTCCCAAAGCGGATCACTCCTTTCCAAGGTGAAACCTTTAAGAGCACGTGATCTCCCACTTCGAAACGTAGGGATTTGCGGCGTTTATCGGCATAACTCTTTTGACGACTCCGAGCTTTCAAGAGATTGTCTCTGATCTGGAGGATTTTGTCTGTCGTTTCTTGAATCAGCTCGGGACCGGTGATTTGTGCTTCGCCGATCTCGTGCCATGCAATAGGCGATCAACACTTTCTTCCATACAGTGCCTCAAAAGGAGCCATTAGAATGCTGTGTGATAACTCTTATTGTACGAGAATTCAATTAAAGGTAAATACGTATCCCAATTACCACTGAAATCTATGATGCACGCACGAAGCATGTCTTCGAGGGTGCGGATCTTGCGCTCGGTCTGACCATCGGTTTGAGGATGAAAAGCGGTACTGAGATTAAGCGTAGTACCGAGGGCGGATTGAAAAGTCTCCCAGAGACGAGAGGTAAAGCGACCGCCGCGGTCAGAGATGATGTAACGAGGCGTCCCGTGTCGACAAATGACTTCGTCGGTATAGACTTGGGCTAATCGTTCGACCTTAAAGTCTTCTCGTATAGCAATAAAGTGCGTAGATTTGGTAAGACGATCAACGATAATCCAAATGCTATCGTGACCAGAGGAAGTGCTAGGAAGTTTTGTAATAAAGTCCATAGCTATACTCTCTCATTTCCAAATCGGGATTTCGGGTTGTTCGAGTAAGCCAGAGGGCCTTTCATGTTCGGCTTTAACCTTCGAACAAGTTAAGCACTTTGAAACGTACACGGTGATATCCTTTTTCATGCCCGGCCACCAGTACTTAGGACGAAGGTGCTGGTACATCTTGTCGGCTCCGGGGTGAATGGAGTATTGAGATTTATGAGCTTCGGTCATTAGCAGTTCATGAAGATTATCACGGCTGGGAATCTAAAATGCGATCGAGATAGTAATAAATACCATTAGGTTTAACGACGGGTTGAGTTTCGACACCACATTTCATTTCTTCTTGTAGGGTATTCTCGTTAAAACAAGCAAACTGGGCGGAGCGAATTATGATTTCGAGATCATTCAAAGCTTGACAGTCACGAATACTATACACATAGCTTCGTCGACTTAGAGCATCGGCGATGACGTTTGCTTTGCTGGGATGGTAGCGTATCTCGCAATCGTAATCGTTGAGAAGTTCAACCCATCGACGTTGGCGCATATTCAGTTCCTTTTGATTGAAGATATGTTGTAAGCTCTTATGGTCGGTGAAGACCGTACACTTAGTACCGTAAAGGTAGTTTCGCCATATCTTCAATGCAAAAAAAAAACTGCACTGAGTTCGAGATCGTGGGTGGTGTAGTTCTTCTCGTGGATTTTGAGTTGTCGAGATGCATACGCGATAACCTATTCTCGTTGCATGAGAACACAACCGAGACCAAGATTTGAGGCATCACAATAAACAACGAAAATCGTCGTTTCCGTCGGGAAGAGCGAGTACAGGAGCATTGCACAGCATATGCTTGAGAGTTTGAAAGGCTTCCTCTTGTTTGGAATCCCACATGAAAGGTTTGTCTTTATGAGTTAAAGCGGTAAGCGGAATGGCGATTTTCGAGAAGTCGGTGATGAATCGACAGTAGTAACCCGCCAACCCAAGAAATGAACGGATTTCGGAAGCATTCTTTGGTGTAATCCAACTCTTGACAGCTTCAATCTTTGCAGGGTCGACGTGAATTCCTTGACTATTAACGATGTGGCCGAGAAATTGGACTTCTTCGAGCCAGAATTCACATTTAGAGAACTTAGCATAAAGGCGATTGCCTTGGAGAAGTTCGAGAACTAAACAGAGATGGCGCGCGTGTTCGTCTCTCGACTTAGAGTAGATGAGGATGTCATCAATAAACACAATGACTAAACGATCTAAAAAGGCTTTACACACACGGTTCATCAAATCCATGAAGACCGCGGGTGCATTTGTAAGACCAAAGGGCATGACCACAAATTCGAAATGTCCCTAACGGGTACAAAAGGCGGTTTTCGGAATATCTTCTTCGAGTACATGCAACTGATGATAACCGGAACGAAGATCGATCTTAGAAAAACAAGTAGCACCTTGAAGCTTATCAAATAAGTCGTCGATTCGAGGAAGAGGGTAGCGGTTCTTTATCGTTAGTTTGTTAAGTTCACGATAATCGATGCACATTCGGAACGTCCCATCTTTCTTTTTCACAAAAAGAACGGGTGCGCCCCATGGTGAAGTGCTCGGCCGTATGAAGCCTTTATCAAGAAGCTCTTGAAGTTGGCTTGATAGTTCGCGCATTTCGGATGGTGCGAGACGATAAGGAGCTTTAGCAACGGGAGTAGCACCGGGAATCAAATTGATACGGAATTCAACATCTCGAGTGGGGGGTAAACCGGGTAAATCGTCGGGAAAAACTTTGGGAAATTCACGAACAACGGGTACATCTTTCCAGGTTTTCTTTTCTTTCTATGGGTTCACAATATGAGCTAGGAAGGCAACGCATTTCTTTCGTAGATGCTTGCTCGCTTGAGTACATGACATAAGCATCAACTTCTTTGAGGGAGTTTCACCATAAACATGGAGTTGATCACCGTTAAGGAGAGGGAAGCGAATCATTTTATTGAAGCAAACAACTTCAGCATAATTCTCATGAAGAAAATCCATGCCTACTATGATGTCGAAGCTACCTAACTGCATAGGTATGAGATTGATCGAGAAGACATGGTTGTTGAGATCGAGAGTACAACCACGTAGGACAGAGGTGACGGTAATGGTTTTTCTGGTGGCGACTTCCACATCGAAAGTCTTTGGGAGTTTAGCGCGTTTACATTTTAAATCCTTTTCGAATTCTAACGATACAAAACAATTATCGGCACCAGTATCAAATAAACATGAAGCATAAATACCATTGACAAGGAACATACCGTTGACAACATTGTTGTCGTTCTGAGCCTGACAATGATTGAGGTTAAAGGCTCGTCCACGCGCAGCCTATTGTTGCTGCTGAGGCTGTGGTGGTGGCTGCTGCTGAGGCTGAGGCTGCTGTTGCTACGGCTCTTGTTTGATAGCCCGATTAGGGCAGAAATTCAGTAGTGGTTTGGGTCCCCACATGTGTAGCAAGCACGGTATGGGAGGATATCTCAGCATCTCCTTGACAATGGCTTTGTTAGAGGCATTGTGGACAGCACACTCTTCACGCGGGAAGTAGACGGTCACATCTTGATAGTACAAATCTACATGGACAATATCATATTCGGATCGACAAACGATGCGATGTGTTAAGATTTTGACAGAGTCATGAATAAAAAGTTCGAGATGAGTTCTATGGGGGAAATGAAGTTTTTTCTTGGATTTCAAGTAGACCAACTTCCTGACGGGATCTTAATCCATCAGACGAAGTATGTGAACGACGTTTTGGAGAAATTCAAGATGTCTGACGCATCCCCGATGTCTACCCTATTAGCTTAGAATCATGGCATAGGACATGATTCAATTGGGTAGAAGATTGACGAAACTCTCTACCGTTCGATGATTGGCTCTTTGATGTATTTGACAGCATCGCGACCGAATATCATGTATCCAACATACCTCTGCGCACGCTACCAGTCGAGTCCAGAGTATCACACCTGATAATCGTTAAAAGGGTTTTACGATACCTTAAGGGTTTTCCAAGCATCGACTTGTGATACCCTCACACAGACGATTTCAACCTGGAAGGCTACTCAGACTCTGACTTTGGCTGCTACAAAATCAATGCTAAATGGTGGCTGCCAGTTGTAAGTACTGATAAACTGGATCTCACAATATCACACGTAGCTTGAATGGTGGCGGAATCACACAAACAAGCTAAGAATCAAAATAGAAAAAATAAGATGAAGATAGAAAGTTCAACTTGCATACAAGTCTCTAATTTGTCCAATACAAGTGAATAATCAACCAAGGAGCCTACTAACCCTAATACATCATTATCAATATATACTAGAGGGTAGTGCTCCATTACCCTAAAGCCCTTAGGCCCAAAAGCTACCCAAGACCATTACAACATAATCACCTATACCCCTAAAGTTAGTAATGCATAAAACTATTTAGGGCCTTACAATCTCCCCCTAGGTTTACTGCATTAGTATTGGCTTTACGCTTCAAGTTCTTCCATCTTTGCCATCTCAGAATGGTGGATCAACATTTGCAAAAAGCTTGTTGTGAATCACTGTTGCCACCGCACTGGTCCTAGACTTCACACATTCTTCATATTTGTCACTTGCTTGAATTTGGTGTGCGCCCAACATTAAGATATCCTCCTTCTGAAAACTTATCAAATCCAATGTGTCAGCTAATCGAAAAGCCTTCTCTTTTGTAACAATCACTGCTTCAGCCATAATCGGATCATAAGCCCAGTAACAGAAGTTCTTCAGTACACCCTTAGGAAACTTTGGAGTAATAGGAATGACCTTCTCTTTGTCTGTTGGTGGCCAGATGACATTCTGTAGTCGTTTATCAGTGTGAGAATCACGAATCCTAGGGCTTTTCTTCAGATAGGATTCTGCAGACTTCATGGTTGGGAAGTTATGCTTCACTTCATACTCAAGTCTAGAGTGGAATGCCCATCCCGAACCACGTTGATTCAGATCTGGGTCAGAATAATGAGCTCTCAATAGACTTTTCAGATCTATCTTTATCCATGATTCAAATTTTGTTTGCTTGGAGTAGTATTCCCTATGGCCGCTCTCCCTTGTGACTATCCACAGATTCCTGTCATGATCATATCTCCAGCACTTTACCTCTGAATTGTTTCCGACCTTGGCGTAGTGGCTTGATCCTAGCTCCATGAAATATCGGTCAAATACTTTGGATGGATCATTTGGTTGGATGTTTTCATCGAGTGGATTCACTTCTTGGTTTTTCATCACAAACATCTTCTTGTTTTTCGTATTCTTCTTCTGAGGCTGCTTTCTCTTCTTTGTTTGTTCGGCTACTAAATAGGCATTCAATCCTGCCTTAGATTCAACATCGGCTGCGGCTTTATCTTTTGCAGTATGCTCGTGATGTGTGACATTTTGAGGATCGTCATCTTCATCTACAAATTCGCTGCAAAACTTCTTCTGCAACTTAGCTTTCATTTCATAGATCTCCGCCATCAATAAGCTTACGTCGCCTTGAAGTTGTTTGATAGCTTGATCTCTGATGGTCACCTGATTTTGAAAAGATGTGATCTGAGTGTTTTTCAATTCATTTTCTTGCTCTAGCAGCACCACTCTTCGTTGCAGCTTGCTGATATTCACCACTTCATCATCATCACTATCGGATTGTTCAATAAATTTCATCTTTTCGGCAGCCATTCTCATCGTAGCCTCATCATGTTTAGACATACCAGCACCAAAACATCCTGCTTCAACATGAACTCCACTTGAAGTTTCCGGCTGTGCACCGGTGGCGAAGAGGTTAGGAATGCTAGTATCTTTATCAGCTGTGATGAGTTCAGGGGGCATCTTGTGTGATTGGCTCGGGAATAGCACTTGAGCTTTAAGGATTGGAGCTAACAGGGGCTTCTGCTTCTAAACTTTTCTCCATTCCAGCTTTATCTTGAATTTCTTCAGACTGCACTTCTTTGGAAGGAACGATGCCGGGAGGAGGGATCCTAGAATCGCCCTTTAGCGATGCAAGTAGTGCTTCCAGGTTCTCAACTGAAATTGGATTTATCTCTCTAACTTTTTCCTTCGCTTTCTCTATCTCAACATGACCTGTTTCTTCGTCTGAGACGAGATCTTCAACTTCTGGTTCAGGTCTTTGTGGTTCACCGACAATCTGAACATTGTGTTCGGCAAACATCACATTAACCGGCTTTGGTGAAGGTAAAACCTCTTTAAATCTTCCATGCTTTACCAACCCAAATTTAGCAGTGAACTTGATCTTGGCCGTATCACGATGCTTATATGCCACCTCAAAACAGCTAGGACCCATCGGCTTAGGATTCAGAGAATTATCGCTCTTCACCAAATCTGGATATTTGTCGTCAAGGATCATTTGAACGAATCTTGGGTAGAGCAGAAAGACGTTCTTCTTGGGATTCTCCAGCATGTTCTTCATGTTGTCAAAAATGTATGAGGTGAAGTTGTAATCCCAATCGTTTACAAGGGTTACCTCTGCGGTTGTTTGCGTTTGGTTGAGCTGATCTAATCCGCCCTTGTTTTCTGAAATGCACTGTAGAAAGATGTGAACTAAGCATCTCCAATGAGGCGGAAACATCTTCTTTAGGTCTGTAGGATAAGCGCCTTCGTAACTCATTTGCCTCAACGCCTTGAGTACAGTCTCTATTAAAGCTGGCTGGATGACGATCCTGATCTCCAGTCTCTAATGCTTTCCATACATCCGCTTCTGATATAATAATCTCTCTTTTCTGGATTACTGATTCAATGGTAGCTCCACCCCTCCTGACTTTGGTGTTTATTTAGTAATCTTGAATCAAATCTTCATCGATCACAGGATTCGTGCTTAGCGCATGGATGAGTCTGCAAGAATTTAGTCCAACTATCAGAGAGTTGAATATCTGGTAATAATCGGCTGGTGGATCAGACAGGTAGCATGCTTGATTGTGAAATGCCTTGACCTCAAGCTTTCTTTTCTCCATAATTATCTCCGCCATTTTCTGCACTTGAAGAAAAACGTCAAATTTATCGCAAAAATTAACTTAATTGACCCTTTTGACCGTTTGATATTAAATCAGGCGGTTCAAATAGCCAACACGTTAACAGTTCAAGTAAGGAAGGTCAAAGGTTCAAAACAATTTTGAGCAAAAGGTTCACACTAGATTAAACAGGTCAAATAGATTCAGATGACCGGGTCAAAAAGGTTCGAATGACCTGGTCAAAAAGATTCCGAGATATATAGGGACCCTTCATTAGTTCATCCGAGATGCATTCAAAATGCCTGATCTTCATCCGAATCTAATCCAAGATGCTAGGGTTCTACCTATGAGTCCGAGATGTCCGAGATGGGAGAGATCCGAGATAAGCAAGGGTTCGAAATGACTCGAGATGACTCGAAATAGGCTTTTAATGACTTGATTTGTGCTTGGCCCATCTCAGAACAGTAGTCCAAGATAGTTGGACCTGGTCAATTTCGAAACAGTATCTCTAAACAGTGTGGGCCCATCCGAAACAGTGTTTTTCATCGATTTCCCATCTTGTGGGCCCCACACTTCTATTAGTTCTGAACAGTAACACCATTTGTCAAAATCCGCGATCCAACCAACCGAGCAACTCTCTTTTTACATAACAGAATAAAATAGAATAATAAAACATAAAGGAGAGAGTTGACATGGGATTAGACCATTTAGAACCGATTAAGGAACATTTTTCGGCATGGGCTTAGTCAGACTGTTTCGTGCGATTGCCGATATATTTGTTCGCTTAAACTTATCGCGTCAACTTTTAACTTTCAACCTTGTGACTTTGTTAAGTAAGCTTGCTATAACATCTGTGTTTCCCATATCAAGGCATACCCCACGATCAAGGTAAGCACATCAGTTCATTGTAATGAGTGAGTATATCGAGATCATACTTTCATCTTACAACATCTGACTTGTTGGTGAGCAGGTCAGTACATCGTACTGCAAAGTGAACTAACAATATCAGACGAGGGTTAGGCTTAATACCTTATATGGTATCTTTGAATATTAAGCACGAGGAATTTTCTCATGATGAGATTTCCTTTCTTTTAAGGTTTTGGCCATCATTTTCGGCTCTTTTGAGGATATCCTAACTGTGCCTAGGTCTGCATATATCCAGATGCAACAGAAGGGCAGCCCTGATATCCCGGATGACTCGTCAGTATACCGATCCTGAACTAGACCATGAAATCATTTGACTTTGATATTTTACCCACGAGATGTATAGCTTGTCGGAATTTTGTCACTTGGTAGCTTTTGCTATTTGAGCGATAAGCCTATCAACACACCGCAGAGGATCCTTGCTTTTTCAGCATCAATACCTTACATGTGTTAACCGAATTCGTTAGATCGAACAATTTTTTATTTTATTTTCCCAAAACAGCAAATATTTCTCCCCCTAAATTTGTGCAAAAGTAGAATACTTTATGCGCAGATTTAGTTATTTTGTTGATAGCTACTTACATATATGTACCCTTTTTTATAGTGGTTGCTTAGTCGGTGTAACACATCATTTTTAAAAGGTCCACAAGCACCTTGAATGACAGGTTTTGTTAAAAGATTCGTTGTATTAGCATCAGTGTGGATCTGTTCAAGTTTAATTAAACCTTGTCGTAGCAATCTCGAATAAAGTGACCTTTGATATCAACGTGCTTGGTTTTGGAGTGAAAAACAGGGTTTGTGATGATTTGGATAGTGGCATTGTTATCACGGTAGATAGTAGTGTTAAGATACGTCAAACCGTAATCCTCGAGCTGATGTTGCATCCAAATAGCCTGGGAGAGGCATGCAGATGCTACAATATTCTGCTTCTGCGGTTGATAAAGAAACTGTCTGTTGCTTCTTGCACTGCCATGAAATAAGCCTGTCTCCTAAGTATTGGAATCCAACCGATGTGGACTTCATATCCCTGTCCGTCCCACCAAGGTTACTGTCAGAAAAGGCAAAGAAATCAAAGTTCGAATCTCTAAGATACCAGAGTCGCAATTTTGGAGCTCCTTTGAGGTATCTAAAGATTCATTTAACGGTTAAGAGATGAGAAATTTTAGGATTAGCCTGATATCTGGCACATTGGCAGACAACAAACATAACGTCCGACCGGCTCGCAGTTAAGTACATCAATGAACCAATCATGGATCAGTACATTATTTGATTGACCGGATCTCCTTCAGCATCCTCATTCAGTAGTGCCTTCAACAATGGGGGAGTCTATAGGCTTAGAATTTGACATGTAGAATTTTGCAAGAACATCCTGAACATATTTTCCTTGATGAATCAAGATTCCTTGACTACTCTGACGAACTTGCAAGCCTAGAAATATAGGCATTTCACCCAGTGAGCTCATTTCGAACTTCTTCTTCATCACCTCCTCGAACTCTTTGGATAACTCTTCATTGGTAGACCCGAAAATGATGTGGTCAACATAGATCTGAATAAGGATAAGGTCCTTGCCAACGCGTTTAATGAATAGCGTTTGATCTATCGTCCCTCGGGTATATCCGTGTGCAAGCAGATGCTCTGTTAAGGTCGCATACCATGCATACGGTGCTTGGTGCAAATCATACAAAGTTGTATCTAACTTGTATGCATATCCTTGTTTCTTTGAATCCGTAAACCCATGGGGTTGAGAGACATAAATCTCCTCCTTGACCTTCCCGTACAGAAACGCCGTCTTGACATCCATTTGATAAACGGTGAAACCCATATAGAATGCATATGCCAAGAAGATGCTTATTGTAACAACTTGTAAATTCGTTGTTATCTTTTTCCGTTTATTCCATTTGTACATATCCTTGTAAATCCGAGATTTGATTATGAAAAGTTTATGTTAATGGAAATTATATTTTGTCATAACCATATCGCATCTAATTGCTTAATAAACGCTAATTCAAAGCAATCACAAGTAACTGTGTTACTTTAATAGCCGAGTGTGTTGTTGTATAATAACCACTTGTGCCATCGCATCACTTATTGCATCGCACCACAAAACGCAGTTAATTATGTGGAATTATATTTATGTGTGTTATGTTTGTTATGTTATGGTTTATCTTCTCTAAAACGCTCACATGCTCACGTAACTCGCTCTCTCTCAATGCAATGGTAATATAACGCTTAACGCTTAGCTAAAACGCTTAATATTACTATCTAATAAGAACCAAATCGCCAAACGAACTCCTAACGTGAAAATATCAAACAAAACTTAGCCAATAGGCCAAGTTCGGCCGAACTTGGACAAACCAAGTTTGCCCGAACTTGCTCAGGCCTTCAACACACCAAATATCACCCAAGTTCGCTCGAACTTAACCATTTTCAAGCAGAACTGGCCAAGTTGGCCCGAACTGTGCCAAGTTCGCTTGAAAAGGGACAAGTTCGGCCGAACTTGTCCCAATCAACCCATTCTTCACCTCACCTATAAATACTCAGCTCCTCTCCTCATTTGAACTTGCTGCAAGTTCGCCCGAAACCTCCCGAAACTGAAACCCTTGATTTCCAAGTAAGGATCAACCTGTTTTCATGCAACAACAACGTTTTACAACGATTTTGCACAAGGTTTTACCTTCGATTTCATCAAACTCTTCTGTTTACGAAAATCTTCATCTTTTTACACAAAACTTTTGTTTTTACTTAGATCTATACTTAGATCTAAGTAAAACCTTTTTTAAACATCGATTTTTACACAAAAAATGGACTAATGACGTATGTTTCGTTCACTATGAAGTGGAACGAGGCGTTGTCAAGCAAAATCTCAGATCCGGAAGCACAAGGACGAAATCGTCACTTTGCACAAACTGGACTAACCCGTACGAACCATCAAGTTCGCCCGGATTAGTCTGAGTTTTTGTAAAATGGCTAAAACTCGTTCCAAAAGACCTCTCCAGCCTAGGTTTTGCTCAGTAGCTTAAGGTTGGAGGGATGTGCACTCGATTTCTTCAGCAAACGACGCGAAAACGCACGATTTGGATGCCAAAACAGTCAAGTTCGCTCGGAAGACATCAAGTTCGCTCGAACTTGTTACCAGATTGGTGACCAAGTTCGCCCGAACTTGATCAATTTTGACAGAAAACATACAAGTTCGCCTGAACTTGTACTTTATTCCAAGGAATCAGGACAAGTTCGTCCGAACTTGTACTCTTCCAAGAATAATAGCGTACAAGTCGCCCGAACTTATCTACTGTTCCTTCAACCGTTAACCATTTCAGCTTTTCGGAAGACTGATGCACTTCTGTTCGCTTACAGGCTGATTCGGCGCTCTCCTCAACTTACCTTAGATCCCGTATCACTCTCAAATCGCACCAACTGTGAGTATACTTCAACCACTTTACGATTAAATGCACTTTTGGGTGTCACATATGTTCTATATCGAATCATATCACACAACTCAAACTCTAATTCGCCATGCGCTATACATGACTATACATGAAATCTGCTGAATTGCATGTGTTACTTGATTGCTAGTACGCCACCCTTAAGATGATAGCTAGCTAGAGGTTGACCTGCCACCCAGAGGCCCGGGGTTGTTAAGGCTCGCATTTTTATTTCGCATTTATTTTTCTCTTTAGTATGTGAACACTTGTTTGCATGGCTCGATCAATCGCGGTTTGTTGGTTTACTTGAATCTAGTAGATACATAGTTCACAACTCTTACGTATGTCATGCGGTGTATGCTAAAAGCTTTTATATATATTGTACGCAAAACCTGTATGCTCACCTTTACTTAATTGTATTGATGTTTTATTTTAACATATGTGGCAGGTTGATGACATCATGCTGAAATGGATTTAGGATCTTACTTTTAGAAACGCATTGTAATAAAAATCTAGGGGAGATTGAACTTGAATTGTTTTATGAGATTACTTGGTATTTTGTAACTTGTTTGAGGATTATATGTTGATAGTATGGGATATTGACTTTTAAATATTGTCGCTTAAATAAGGTTATAGAATTTCTCATGAGGCAATCTGGTTCGCCTAGTGCCACGCCCCAATGTTTCTGCCATCGGTTGGGTGTGACAGATTGGTATCAGAGCCATAACTATAGGGAAAACTAGGTAGAACTGCCATGTTTGACCTAGTCTATAGTTAGGATACCAAACCAGGCTGTTATGCATCGATTAAACACCCGAAACTGATACGCACTGACAAGTTCGCTCGAACCAGATCAAGTTCTCCTGAACTTGATCAACTTCGCCCGAACTTGACCAAGTTTGCCCGAAGTTGTCAGTCCCCTCTCAAACTCAGAACAAGTTCGCTCGAAAGATCAAGTTCGCCCAAAGATAGTCAACTTCGCCCGAACTTGATCACTCACCATCGAAACGAACTTTTAAACTACGTAAGCTTTTCCTAAAGCTACCACAATACATGTGAAGAACGCTCGTATCACACAAGACAAGTGATCAAGTCGAGATTAGGTGTGAAAACCAAGAACTCTCGATAAGATCATTCACTCCACGCATTCTCTTGCATGAGATATCTTCGTTGAGTTAGGAGTGATATCCAAACCTCGACGAGAATCTCCACTTCTATCTAATGGAACTCCCGATTTGATCGATGAGCATAACCACAACTAGGAATGCAGTTGTTAAGTTAGGGGTGAAACCCGCATCTTAATAACTAATTCCACTCCTCGA
Source organism: Scalesia atractyloides (assembly GCA_947069175.1). Lineage (NCBI taxonomy): Eukaryota > Viridiplantae > Streptophyta > Magnoliopsida > Asterales > Asteraceae > Scalesia > Scalesia atractyloides. The sequence continues at coordinate 28,891,247 of CAMTDV010000005.1, forward strand.
TTTTCAATCTCACCAAAGTCTCGATTACTTTGATGACTCCGAACACGACGTAAATGGAAGGATAAATGCCGTTAACCGTTATACGGCGAGAGCATTTGTCTATTAGGCCAAATTGTGTGTCCGAACTCAGAGAATCTTCGAACCACTTTGGGTAGTTGCTGTCTCAAAACCCAGGACACTCCCAATTGATTTAAGCCTGCAATCGTCGATTTTACACATCATCGAGTTTATTTATTATTTATGTGTCTAAATTTATGGATTTTACGCTTATTCGATTTCTCGCTTTATCGATTTCTCGATTTATCGCTTTTACGCTCCATCGATATATACACAACTCACACAGCTCTCGCAATCTAAAACGCTAATTAATTAACCAACCAAACTAAAACGCTCAACTCTCCTATGCGCGTGTCCTCATACGCAGCTTTACCCGCTTATTACGCTATTATATCACATCTCGTACGCGCTACGCATAATTTAGTTCGAAGATGAATACGTACAAAATATGTGCTTATGTGCCTATGTAATTATGTGCTTATATGCTTATGTGCTTACATGCTTATGTGTATACGTGCTTATGTGTTTCGTGCCTTAATTGAATAATAATAATAATAAACTTTTGGAACATAAACCTATTATAATCAAATCTCATCCAATCAAATCCTTCATGTAGATGTCTTCCATGGGATCTCACACTCGGAGGAACATCCAGCGCAACAACGCTGACAAACACATCGCCTCGCTGGTAGCCAAGCAAATGGCTAAAGTCATTCCTCAGATCGTCAGCGAGATTCAGGCTGCCAGCAGCAACACGTCAGTGGACTCAAAGGCCGACGCACCCAAGTCCTTTTTCAGCTTTAAGCAGTTCAAGGCATGTGGACCCCTCACTTTCACCGACACGGACGAGCCGAGTGCTATGTTCCACTGGTTTGATTCTATCGAGGTCACCACCGGAGTGGGTGTCCCGAACATCTCTGCACCATCAACGCTACCGGCATGTTCCAATCGAGGGCTCTTGATTGGTGGACCGCGGAGCGTAACAAACGTGGGAACGATGAAGCTTACGGGCTCACTTGGGAGGAACTTAGGGCAGTCATGATTAAGGAATTATGTCCTCCTCATGAAGTTCAAAAGCTGGAGAATGAGTTCTGAGATATCAAACAAGACGGTCCCGACAACACTGGCCTCACAGCCCAATTCAAGCAGTTGAGTATTATCTGTCCCAATCAGGTGGACACTACTGAGTAAGCAATCAAGAAATACCTCGATGCTCTACCAGATTGCGTCGCTGATTTTGTTCAAGCAGCACGCCCCACTACCATTGAGGAAACTTATCAGCTCACCGCAGAGATCTACGACAAAAGGGTTCAGGCTGGTTACTTCAAGAACCACAACAAAGTCGCGAACCAAGCTATCACTAAGTCGAGTGCTCCTACCGATCCATCTCGTGAATCAAAGTCCAGTCGCCGAGGTCGTAAGAGAGAGAACCCGAGCAAAAACTGTGCAGCTATTGCACCACCGAACCCTCAGCCGCTTCAGTCTTCCGCACCAAACGCACCTTCAGCAAAGCGTGCAAATACTGGTCCTCATCCATTGTGCTCGAAATGCACTTATCACCATGCAGGTGGAGGCAACTGCCGTTTCTGTACCAACTGCAACATTTACGGCCATTACGCTGTCAGCTGTCGTTCAGGCCCCCGTCAGCCAGCTCCTCAAGCTCCCGCAGCACCACCAGCCCTACCGGCCCTACCTCGTACTCCTCAGGCCAACCAACAGCAGTTTCAGCAGTAAGCACCAGTCCCGAAAGCCCACGCTTGCTACACTTGTGGTGATCCAAACCACTTTAGCAATGTCTGCCCTAACAAAGCCGTGAAGCAAGAGCCGAAGCAGCAGCAGCAACCTCAGCCACAACCACCACAGCCTCAGCAGCAACAACCATAGGCTGTGTGTGGAAGAGCCTTCAATCTCAATCATCGCCAGGTTCAGAACGACAACAATGTTGTCAACGGTATGTTCCTTGTTAATGGTATTTATGCTTCATGTTTATTTGATACTGGTGCCGATAACTTTTTTGTATCGTTAGAATTCGAAAAAGTTTTAAAATGTAAACGCGCTAAACTCCCAAAGACTTTCGATGTTGAAGTCGCCACTGGAAGAACCGTTACCGTTAACTCCGTCCTACGTGGTTGTACTCTCGATTTCAACAACCACATCTTCTCGATCAATCTCATACCTATGTAGTTAGGTAGCTTCGATATCATAGTAGGCATGGATTTTATTCGTGAAAATCATGCTGAAGTTGTATGCTTTGATAAAATGATTCGTTTTCCTCTCCCTAACGGTGATCAACTACATGTCTATTGTTAGGATCTGAGTTTGAATTACTTGTAGTTTTTGTTTCAAAAATGGAAAATGATTGAGTTTTAAAAGAGATTTGCCGCGGAAATAAATGGAAAACTTTTACTACAAGCAATGGTCGTTTGTTTTCATCATCATCATCATGCTTTCAAGTTGGTAAACTCGCATTTGATTCACAAACTCCCCCTCAGCCTTTGCAATTGAAGTTTGGTAGTAAGAAAATGCAGAGAAGATGATATGCAAAAGTTGATCTTTTGATAGACAAGTTAAACTGTTGCACAAGTTACCTATTTATACTAAACTATCTAACCACGAGCATCTTTGATGACGTCAGGGTTGATAGTGACAGGAAATTATATGTAACTAACTACAAACACTGCTAATACTAACTATCAGTGCTTAGCACTGTTACATTGATCATCTATCTAAATGACTAAGCTCTGATCTCTATCCTCTGATCCTTGTAACTCTTGCAGACCTTTGCAACTTTGTGAAGTCAGGTGATAGGAGAGCAGTCTTTAGGGAAAGCAGTGTATATACAACAGAGGTTGTAACCTCTGATAGTTTAACCAAAGCTCGGATAGTGTTATTTGGCTTTGTATCATTTGTTCCTTTCATTAGGGTTCAATCCCAACAATCTCCCCCTGGAACAGATGATGCCAAAAACACTTTATTCTTGGTCTTTATTCCTCAGGAAGAAATCTCTTATTTGACCTTTGAACTGAAGTTCAAAGTTAAGAGATTTTATGTCATCAGCATCCTTCTCCAGCTCTAAACATAATAATTCTTGGAAGTCTTCTACTGTAAGCCCATAAGCAGCTTCCATAGATAGTTTAGTGGCATTACCATTAGACTTGAGAAGTGTCAATTCATGGGTCTTTGTCGACCTTCCATTTTAGAATTTTTGGGTGTGAAGGTTTTCTTGAAGGAGCTTTTATTGCTGAGGATTGAGAAAGAGCTATTTGTGACAAATCTTTAGCCAGCTTGGCACTTGAATCATCTGTTGGATAATCAATCATGTTCTGTATACCTTCTTTGATAAATGTATCCTCAAACTCTTTGTCAGTCTTTTCAGACATCTCCCCTTGCCTTTTTCTGTGTAACAGGGCAAGTGTGGAATGGGCAGATGTTGTGCTGGACTTTTTGGAGAGTTGGGCTTTGAGAATAGCATCATCTTTTGAATAATCAGGTTTAGGAGGCATGGATGGATCTTTTTCCTCCTTTCTTCCAAATTTTTGTAAGTGTCTATCACCCTGACCTCACCCCATCTCATCACTTGGTTCTTTGAACCATAATGATTCTGAATTAGTTCATTCTTCATTCTCTTCAACTTTAAGTCTCTTTCAGGCATATCTTTCTTGTGTAAATCTCAGTTGGGAGGAGTTGGCTTTTTAAGAGGATCTTTCAACATTTCTTGATTCTGTTGATTTCTTCTCTCAGCTCATCTAAACTCCAATCCCTGAACTGTGCCCTTGTTGCCTTATACTTCTTGTTCTCCATGATATACTCAATGAGTTCACTTTTGACCAGCTTATCTTCCCTTTCTGAAATCTGGTTGCTCAGGTGCTTGATAAAGTTTTGTAAAATGCTAGCTTTACTTAGTTGAAAGGATATGGCAATCTGTATTTCTCTATCATCTTTACCAGCTGATTCTCTTTTGGCAATATCCTCTGCTTGCTTTCGTTTCAATTCCAGGTAATCATCAACATTTGCAGGTCTTGGATAGCCATCAAGGGATAGGATTGTTCTTTTGTCAGGGTCATCCTCTGAAAAGAAACTTAGGATCTCTTCCCTGACTGCTGGTAAATCAAGAGGATACAACTTTGCTGCAGGAGTAATTTCAAGAGTTGAAGATGTTGTAAGCACTGATGTGGAGGTCATTAGTTGTGATGATAGTGGAAGAGGTGCAGGAATCTTATCATCATTTATCACTTTTATTAACTTTCTCCTTTTAAACCTTAAAGTGGGTGATGGTGGTAGTGGGATCTTAGGTGATGTGGATAATGGATGAGTTGATGTGGGAAATGTGATCATGGCAGTGGATATAGTTGCATCTGTTGCAACCTCTGTTGTATCAACAAATGTTGAGACAACAGGTGCTGTAACATCTGCTTGTGTGGATGTGGGTTGTGGTTTTGAAGGTGTGATAGGGTTTTGAGAGGCAGAGGTTTTAATGGTTTGATTGGTTGCAGGCTTAGTTTTAGGAGGTGTGGATGTTGGTTGCCTGGCTTTTCTAGCAGGTATCCTCTTTGATGAAGTACCAACCTCTCCTTTTTCTTTTTGTTGTTCAATCTTTTTCTCAACCAACACTCTGCTCTCCTCGATCACTGTCTTCTTGCGACTAGCCCTTGCCTTGGCCACAGTTTCATCCGTTAAATCTATCTTCTTTGAACCATCAGGCCTTGGAATATTTAAAGTAGGTCTGGCCTTATCATCATCTATTTTCAGCTTTTTGTTTCCCAAAGGTTTCTCCCCCTTTTTGGCTTTATCTGTTATAACAAAGATAACCATTGGAGGTGCATGGCCAGTGGTTGTGAGTAGATGAGCTTTATGGCCTTAATGTCTACTGCAGTGTCTTGATACCTTGATTCAACCATGTTTCTAACATCATTCATCTGGTGCTTGTGTTGTAGATCCAAATAATGTTGTTGATGTTGAAACAGAGGGTTAAGAACTTCTTTGAGATCAGCAGTGGATAGAACCGAGGGTTGACTTTTTGTAGCTATCATCAGATTCAGTAAACTTTTGATTTCATCAATAGAATTTTCTATCCTTGTCACTCTCTCCGTCAAATCCTTGTATTTTAGTTCATCACCTAATTTAATAGGATCATCTGAACTCCTACCTGAAGTGGTAGTTGTATCTATGGTATCATTAGCAGTGGTTTTAGTACCAGCTTCAACCATAGATGCCCCTTTGTCTTGGAACTGGGGACTTCCCACAACAGAGGTAACAGCTGTTGCCTCAACAGTGGTTGCCTTCAACCAAGTCTTAGTAATGAAACCACTGTCTAACCGAGAACTTGGGAGTTCAGCAATTGTAGTGGCTGCTTGAGTTGAACTATCACCAAGGGTTACATGTAACCCAAGGGATGTAGCCTCTTCATGTGCTGATGGGCTAGCAATGAATAAAGAGTCAGACCCAGCCTCTTGATGAAGTATATTCTCAGTAATAGGTTGTTGAGAAGTGCTGGTTTGTGCCTGGTCTAATTCAATTGCATTCAGCAATGGTAAAATAGTAGGTGGAAGTGTGGTCATTGGTGAAGGTGGCTGTGTAGAAAGCGACAGTGCCCTAGGAGAGGGGCTGTGGAAGATAGAACCAAGTGGATCTAGAGCTTCATAATTTGGTGTCCCTGTGTCTACAACCTTTTCCTTTTGTGAGGAAGAAGGAGGAGTTTCAAAGCCGGTTGGAGATCTGTGAACCATCTGTGAAGAAGTAGCAGCAGTGGTTTGTGATTTTGGTGCTGTCACTGGGTTAACCTCTGGGATCTCCTCTTCCAGAGGACCATTTTTGGGTTTGGTGGGCTTTTTGGTAAGTGTTTTGGTTTTCTTTTTGAGGATTTTTGGTGTGGGCTTCAGAGCAGCGGTTGTGGTGCCCTGATCACCAAGAGCAGTGGGCTCAGTAGCAAGAGGTTGAGTTTGAACATTTTGTTCAGGTAAAACTTGCTCAGCCTCCTCTACTTGTGTTTTCACAACTTTAGCTTGGTTTGTTATTCTGGTGAAGGTTTCATGAGTGAGGCAGCCTGGTTTAGTCACAGCGCCTCTTTTACTTTCAGGACCTTTGATTTGATCTTGTAAGTAAACACTCAGAAAACATGGATGAATCAAAAAAGCTTTTCTTTTTGCAATATTTTGAAAATTATTCACAAGATTATTGAACAGTATTTGGGAGTAGTTAAAATCCGTGTCAGTTAAAATTGCATACCCCAGATATTGCATGTTCAATGGAATTTCATTGAAAGCAGTGGTTTTTGCTGAGAGACAAGTTAGAATTGTGTGAAAGAAAAATCTCATCTCAGCAGGAAAGTTAGGTTTAAATATGGTCATACCTTTCATCTGGCCTACATAACCTCTTTCCAGAAACTCTGCTTGGATCTCATTTTAGGGAAATGACACAGGGTGTTCTATGTCATTTAACTTGAAAACTTGAGAGATCAATTGGGGGCTAATTTGCATCAACACTCCCCCTACCCTTGAGATTATTGTATAAGGAACACCAGCAGTAGTTGAGTGAACCTTAGCATTATTCCAGAAGTCACGAAGAGAATCAATGTATATTGGGGCTTTGATTTCTAACATGTGCTTGAATTTCGACTTTTGCGAAATTCGAATCATTGGATGATAGCGAGTATTTGCGTTGTGTGCTTCAAGTATGACGGTGTAATTATGTGGGGTTTTGATTATGAGAGTGTAGGGTGGAAGTGCTTGTGTGGATTTCTTCGAAGATTTTGATTTGGGAGCCATTGTGTTAGAGAGAAAAACTGTTTTTAGATTTTTGAAATCGACACAGTTTAGGGTAAACACTGGTGAGGGATAAAGTAGGGTTTTTATGGGGTTTTGAAAAGGTGAGGATTACATGGCATCTGTTGCAAGATCTGATGGTTAACATCTGGCCACGTGTAACCTCTAATGAGAAAAGTACTGATTTTTAACACTATCAGTGGATAGCTATCAGTGTTTTGAAGAAGTGGTAAAAATGGAAGTCAGAGGATACACTTTAACAGTGGATAAGATTTTGAAGCCTATCAGAGGTTTTGAGCAAACAGATGTTATGAGCAGACTTTTAAAGATTTATTGAAAAATTTCAACTTTAACTATTTTTAAGGATGAGTTTTTGATTTTCTGAACACATTTTGATGCTATGTACGCATGGATTTACAAGAAAATTTGTTTTTAATCCATGTTTAGCATTCCAATTCTTGAGATCAAGTTATCAAAGGTAGATGTATCCAATGCGTTCAAACATCTGCCAACTGATCTGAAGTATGGACATGATGCAAAGAAATCAAACTTCTTTCATAGCAATCTCTCACAAAGTGATGTCTGATGTCAATGTGCTTTGTAGTTGAATGAGAAACTGGATTTTTAATGATGTTTTCAGCAGCTTAACTGTCCAATCTGAGTGGAGTCTTTAGTGCAGTTACACCAAAATCCAGCAACTTGTTTTGAAGCCACAAGAGTTGAGCAGTGCAGCTAGCAGCAGCAATATACTCCGCCTCAGCAGTGAATGTTGAAACTGCAACCTGCTTTTTGCTTTGCCAAGACACTAGACAATCACCTAGGAATTGACATCCTCCTGATGTGGACTTCCTTGTAGTTTTGCACCCAGCAAAGTCACTATCTGAAAAACCTGAATGCTCAATATTCCCATTAGCTGGATACCAGATACCAAGTGTGGGAGCACCTTTTATGTATCTGAATATCCTTTTTACAGCAATAAGATCAGACTTTCTAGGTAATGCCTGTGATCTGGCACAAACACATGTTGCAAACATGATGTCTGGCCTTGATGCATTTAGGTACAATAAAGACCCAATCATGCTTCTATAAAGAGTTTGATCAACAAGGTCATCTTTACCATCAATGGTGACTAGCTTGGTGGTTGTCATGGGTGTGCTACATGGTTTACAATCATCCATATCAAACTTTTTAAGCAGTTCTTTCACATACTTGTTTTGATGGATAAATGTACCATTTTGTAATTGTTTAACTTGGAGACCAAGAAAACATTAGAGCTCACCCATTGCACTCATCTCAAATTCTGCTGCCATGAGTTTTCGAAACTCTTCACACATAGCAGTGCTTGTGGATCCAAAAATGATGTCATCCACATAAATTTGGACAAGCATCAAATCTTTTCCTTTCCATTTTAAGAATAGGGTTTTATCTATTTTACCTCTAGTAAACCCTATGGATAAGAGAAAAGTGGATAGAGTGTCATACCAGGCTCTTGGTGCTTGCTTCAAGCCATACAATGCTTTGTTGAGCTTGTAGACATGATCAGGATGGAATGCATCTTCAAAACCTGGAGGTTGACAGATATACACCTCTTCTTTAATTTTTCCATACAAAAATGCACTCTTTATATCCATTTGATACACCTTTATGTTGTGGTTAGCAGCAAAAGCTAAGAACAGGCGAATAGCTTCCAACCTTGCTACAGGAGCAAAAGCCTCATCATAGTCTATACCGTCTTCCTGTCTGTAGCCTTGAACCACGAGCCTTGCTTTGTTTTTGACAACAATACCCCTTTCATCAGTTTTGTTCTTGAAGACCCACTTTATGCCAATTGGACTTACATCTGTTGGCAGTGGCACAAGCTCCCAAACTTGTTGTCTCTTGAACTGAAGGAGTTCTTCTTGCATGGATTCTACCCAGCTGTTGTCTTTCAGTGCCTCTTGGTACTTGACTGGCTGTGTGAGTGACAGAAAACCAGCAAAAAGATAAATATTTTGGGATTGGCTCCGTGTGAGCACCCCAGATTTGATGTTGCCAATAACTTGATCTGCTGGATGGTTTTTGAGATAAATCAAATCACCTTGGTATGGAACAATAGCATTTTGAGGTGATGGCTACAAATGTGTATCATATGAGCTAACCTCTGCTAGTGAATTTGAAGTATTAGCCGTTGATGTAAATGGAGGTGGTGGTATTGGGGGTATAGAGGTAACATTCTGATGATTTTTGTGCCCAAATGTAGGACTTTTATCAACAGATGTTTGATTTTGTGAACTGGCAGAGGTTTGAGGATCAAACACAGTTGACCCAGAAGTGGCAGAGTTTACACAAGAGCTTGTGGCACCTGATCCTCTGATGGAAGAATAGACTTTTGTTTGTGGAAGCACACAATCATATTCTTGATCTTGATCTTCTCTAGATGATTGTGGTATACCTGCATTGTCTAGCTTGATAGAAACATCAGCAAATGTGAATTTATCTAAATCAAAAAGCTCTACAGGATTTGCTGGGATTTTCAGTGATGAAAGTTCATTGAACTTCACATTCAAAGTTTCTTTAACACACTTGGTCCTAGAGTTAAAAATCCTGTAGGCTTTAGCAGTGGTTTAGTATCCCAGAAAATAACCACAATCAATTTTGGCTGCAAACTTAGATATAGAATCTTTTAAGTTCAAAATGAAGCATCGACAGCAAAAACTTTAAAATAGGAAATCAGAGGTTTGATTTTATACAAAATCTCATAGGCAGTCTTTTGATGCCCGGGGTTAATCAAAACTCTGTTTTGGACATAGCAAGCAATGTTTACAGCCTCTGCCCAGAAAGACAAGGGTAAACCAGAGTCTGCAAGCATAGTTCTTGCTGATTCAATTAAAGTTCTAATTTTCCTTTCAACCACCCCATTTTGCTCTGGAGTTCTTGGAATGCTATATTGTCTAACAATTCCTTTTGACTCACAAAAAGCATCCAACTCCCTATACTATGTTCCATTGTCACTCCTAAAGATTTTTACTTGAAGATCAAATTGCTTTTCTACTAGTTTAACAAAGTTTTGCAAAATGACTGCAGTTTCATCCTTAGAGTGGAGGAAAGAGGTCCATGTAAACCTAGAGAAATCATCAACTATCACTAGGCAATACCTTTTGTGTTTTAAGCTCACGATTTGCACTGGGCCAACAAGTCCATGTGAAGCAATTGTAAACACTGGCTTGTTTTGGACTCTTCAATTGATTTGAAAGAACTTTTATGTTGTTTTCCTTTTAAGCAGGAAACACAATGTTCTTCACAGGAAAATTGCTTGTGAGGCAAACCTCTTACAAGACTTTGTTTTGAGAGTGTGGTGATAGTTTTAAGATTTGTGTGTCCAAGTCTTCGATGCCATAACTCAGTCTCTTTGCTAGAAGCAACTGAGAATAAGCATGTTCTAGACATAGGATTATCTTTTAGCATATCTACCACATACACATTCCCACTCCTGTGTGCAGTGAGTTGTGCTTTGCTCTCAGCAATGATTTGATCAATCTTTTTAACAACCTCTGGTCCTATAATTTGACAAGTTTTCTTAGTGAAGAAGGATCCATACCCTCTGTCACTCATTTGTGAGACACTCAGCAGGTTAAATTTCAAATTGTCAATTAAATTCACATTTTCAAACTTGAGTTTACCAGCCAGAACCGACCCAGACCCTAAAACCTTTCCCTTTGAGTTATTACCAAAAGACATATCACCCCCCATGAGCCATGAAGTCCTTGAGAAGGGCTCTACATCCTGTCATATGCCTGGAACCTCCACTATCTACATACCATAAGCTATCAAGCCAAGTAGAGGGTCCCTGCACATCAAGTAAATTGATCAGTTAAGATAGGTCTCCAAAGCCAAAATGGCTTTGGATGGGGTCACAGATGGTCCAGCCTCAAGTCTAGGACAATGGTCAGTGGTTTGGATATTTTCTTGTAACATCTGCTCTTGACCATCTCCTATCAGATGATTGTATCCTTAGGGATGCTTATTCACTCTTTGCTTTGAAGGCTTTTTGTATCCTTCATAAGTAAGAGGAACCCTTTTATAGGCTGGTTGGCCATACCCTCTTGGAAATAAATTTGATGGTGAGGCATCTGTCACTTGCACCTCTCTAGGAACAAAGGTTTTGTTTAAAGCTTTTGTAACAGATGTTTCAGTTGGTTCAAACCTCTGCTTAGATTTATTTCCAGCAGAACTTGAACCTTCTCTTTCTAGTGCTTTTGCCTTGATCTCTTTTACCTTTTGCTCATAGTTTTTTAGATAGGCACACTCTTGAGTTAAATGATTTGTTTTGTTGCAGATGGTGCATCTTGAAGAATTTTTTATAACACAAGTTTTGTTAATGTCATAGGCTTTTAAAAGAAAACAATCTGCAGCCACATGATTTCTTTTTTCACAAAATTCACAAAACAAGTTTTTAATTTTTACTCTTCTTTTCCTATCAGACTTTTTATCAGCAGTGGTTGTAACCTCTGCTGGTACATCTTTGATAGGGATCACCAGTGCTTTTGGGGCTTTAATACCATCAGAGGTTGTAAAGTCCATTGGCTTAAAGTTTTCTAAAATATTCCATTCATCTGACCAGGTTGGTTTAAACTGATATTTTTCAATTTCTTTATCTTTAGTTGAAACCTCTGATTTTTCTAAAACAATTTTGTTTCCAACTTTATCTGTGATTTTTATTTCTTCACCAGCCAAATTTTTGGGACTATTTCAACCAACTCAGAATCAATTTCAGCAACATTTTTCTCATTTTGGTCATAGGTTCTAAAACCTACACCAAACTTAATGTTGCTCTTGATCTGAGCATCAAGCATAATCTCATAACCTTTACAGGACTCAACCCATTTTTCACAAGTGATTTGGGTTTCTTCTAACTCCTTTTTACACACTTGGTATTTTTCTACCATAGTTTGGAGTTGGTCCTTGGTTATGCTTGATTCATGTCTCAGGCTACTCATTTCAGAATCTTTTTCACTTAACTTTGATTTTAACTCTTTAATCAATTTTTCAAAATTAAGTTCATCTTCCAAAATTTTGTTCCTCAGGTTTTCATTCACATGCTTAATGTTTACAAAAGCAATGATGCATTTGCCAGAACATAGATCTTTAAGGATCTGAGGTGATACCTTTGTAGCAGCCATGAGAGCACAATCACACTCATCTTCACACACATCAACATTCCATGGGTCAGCAGGAGAGTTCTTTTCCTTATCAGCAGCATTTTTCTTTTCTTTACTTGAAACCACTGTTTCATCACAAACTTGAACTTCATCAGTTTTTGACACTAACTCCACAGATTCAACACCTTCAGCAATTATCTCTAAAGCCATTAAACAAAATTCTTGTTCAACATCATTTTTGGCCATTAAAGCAAAGTTCTCACCAGTCAAATCCTCAGGCAAGCTACTCCAGTCAACATAACTTTGTGTGAAAAAGCTCTGTTGACCAACCTCTGCTAGACTAGCAGTGGTTTGAGCAGGTTGTGTGACAATGGGTGCTTGTTGTACATGCACTTGAGGATGTGATGGTGCCTGAACATATTGAATTTGTGGAGCAGTGGATTGAACATAATGCACTGGAACAGTAGTAGCAGGATGTGCAAAGTGGGCAGTGCTTTGAACATGTTGAGCAGGGGTATATTGGGAATAATAAGCAGTGTTTTGTGTGTGCTGAGTTCTAGGGCCAGGATAAGTCACTATTGGTCCAGAATTTGAGACCTGCATTCTCTGGCAAAGTGTCCTAACCTATTACACTTATAACGCTTGACTTTTGATTTATCCAGCCCAACCTTTAATCCCCCATGCAATCCTGGGAATTTCCTACCAGTTCTCTTATGGAATTTACTAGCCCTAACACTCAATAGGGCCAGTTGGTGCAAAATATCCATTTCTTCAAGATCAGAAGGTTCAAAATGTTGCAAGTCATTCAGCTCAAAGGATAGATTATCAGAGGTTTGTTTTTCCCCACTAGCAGCGAATGCATAGTTGGATGCATATGTTTCAGATCCAAAGTTCCCACCAGAAGTAATATCTGTATAGTGATCATAACTTTGGTCCTTACTGCTGCCAGATCCCTCTTCTTGGCCAAAAAGAGCTGTATTACCCAATGAGTAATCATCAGTCATTTTGCTAGAATCTTGCAACTTCTTTTTCTGGTTTAACTCTCTCTCATAAGTGAGGAGTATCCCATGAAGCTGTATCAACGACATTTCTTTAAACCCAACAGACTTTTGTGTTACATAAGCTACACTCTCCCACTTATCTGGTAACGATCTAAGGAAACGACTATTGACAGTCGAATTAGGAAAAACCACGTTAACCAGTCTAAGTTCACTGATGAGACAGCTATAACGTTCGAACTGTTGTGTTAGAGACTCTCCTTTCAAGTGACAAAATGTTTCATACTGCTGATTTAGAACTTCTTTGTTACTTTCAATCACTTCATCAGTCCCACCGAATTGCTCTTTCAATGCATCCCATAACTCCGTTGCACTATTTCAATGGAGTAGACCAAAATAAATCTCATTGGGTAAGGCTGAAGCAACTATGCTAAATGCCTTAGCATCCAATTCAATTTTCTGGAAATCCTGCTCCGAAAAGTTTTCAGGATTTTTTGGCACTTGTTTAGTTGGATCCTCTGTGCTTGGAACCATCGGAACGTGAGGTCCATAAGCAACAGATCTCCAGGAACCGATGTTTTATTGAGCAAGGATATGACCCATTCATCTTTTCCAAATGAAATATTCATTTCTTTTGAGCATCAGCGGTTTGAATAAGGATCCAGAGTTGGCATCCTGTGTGTTTTGAGACATTTTTAGTTGATTTTTCACAGATTTCTGTTTTAAACACTTTGAACGTAATAAAACTTTGTTTATCAAGCAAAAACAACCAAACTAAATAGCAGAGAGCTTATATGTTCAAATCAAATCGATTGTTAGATCGAATTTGATGAATCAATCTCTGATACCAATTGTTAGGATGAGTTTGAATTACTTGTAGTTTTTTTTTTCAAAAATGGAAAATGATTGAGTTTTAAAAGAGATTTGCAGTGGAAATAAATGGAAAACTTTTACTACAAGCAATGGTCGTTTGTTTTCATCATCATCATGCTTTCAAGTTGGTAAACTCGCATGTGATCCACAAACTCCCCCTCAGCCTTTGCAATTGAAGTTTGGTAGTAAGAAAATGCAGAGAAGATGATATGCAAAAGTTGATCTTTTGATAAACAAGTTAAACTGTTACACAAGTTACCTATTTATACTAAACTATCTAACCACTGAGCATCTTTGATGACGTCAGGGTTGATAGTGACAGGAAACTATATGTAACTAACTACAAACACTACTAATACTAACTATCAGTGCTTAGAACTGTTACATTGATTATCTATCTAAATGACTAAGCTCTGATCTCTATCATGTGATCCTTGTAACTCTGGCAGACCTTTGCAACTTTGTGAAGTCAGATGATAGGAGAGCAGTGTTTAGGGAAAGCAGTGTATATACAATAGAGGTTGTAACCTCTGATAGTTTAACCAAAGCTCGGATAGTATTATTTGGCTTTGTATTATCTGCTCCTTTCATTAGGGTTCAATCCCAACATCTATGGCGAGACTCCCTCAAAAAAGCTGATGCTTATGTCATGTACCCAAGCGAGCAAGCATTTGCGAAAGCAATGCGTTGCTTTCCTAGCCCACATCATGAACCCGGAGAAAGAAAAGAAAACCAGGAAAGACGTATCCATTGTTTGTGAATTTCCTAAAGTTTTTCCTGATGATTACCCGGTTTACCCCCTACTCATGATGTTGAATTTCGTATCGATTTGGTTCCCGATTCTACCCATGTTGCTAAAGTTCCCTACCGCCTTGCACCATACAAAATGCACGAGCTATTCTAATACCTTCACACGCTTTTCCAAAAGTTCAACATTCGTCTCTGGAAAGAAATCATTTAGATCTTGCAGACTAATTGGGTCATTATGCATATCACCAAATAGATTAGGCCCTGAAGATTTTGGTGTTGAATTTGGAGTAGCAGCCTTTGTTGTAGACTTCCTTGGAGTAGAACTTTCAAGATTTGAAGTCGTTGGAGAAACCGGTGATTGAATAACAGGAACTTCCAATAAACTAGACACAGGAGGTTCTTGTATAGCTCCTGGCCTTTCAGCTTCACTTGAAACAATAACAGGAGGTTCTTGTGTAGAAGGTTCTTGTGTGACTTCTTTCTCCTGTGCGCCAGAAGGTTCTTGTGTAACTTCTGCGCTCTTCAACTTTCCTTTATAACATTTACTGACAGCTTTTTGAACTTTCTTCTTTTTCTTGCCTTTTGTTTGAGGAGACCCTGTAGTCTTTGTTGAAGAAATAGTTGCAGACTTTACACGTTTAGCTTTTTTCTTTGACCTTCCTCATCAGAATCTTTCTCAAGATTTGGATCAAAATCAGTGTCCATTTCTTTTTCTTTTTCAGCTCTAATCTCAGCTTCTGATTTTTCTGGCTCTTTTACTGGAGTTTCTTCATCAGAATCATCATCATTTTCTGATGTAGCAGAGATAACATCATATTGAGTAGCTTTCTCAATTTCTTGACTTTCAATAATAATTGCTGCACTCGAACCAGCTTCAACTTGAACATTTTCTGGTTCATCTTCATCGACGAGCATTGTTTCAACTTTCTTTGCCGCTTGTTTCTTTTTAGGCTTTTCAACCTCAACTTTTAAGAACCATTCACTTTGAGACTTTGGTTTGAATTCTTTAAACCATTCTTTCTCTGCATTTAGTTCTTTCTCATCTCCACTGCCGTCTTTTTTCCATTTGTTTTCTGCTGGTGCCACATAATTCTCATCTTTAATAGCCCCGAATACCGGTTTAGCAACAGGTGCTGAAGCTTGCTTTTGAAACATTAAGAGCTTCTTCACTGTTGTCTCATCAAGATGACTTAGGTATAACACATCATTCGGATCTCGTGCAATATTCGTGTACTTCTCATCTATCAGCATCTGTACAAATCTCGGATAAAGACACAATCTTGAATCCTCCATATTCTTGGACATGTGTGTAAATACAAGCTTCGAATAGTTGAACGGCTTCTTCAAAATAAGTATCGTTGCCATACAGGAAAATAATCTTGCACGTCATCAAGACCCGCCTTTCGATGACTAAATGTATGAATGATCGTATGCATGAGGAGCTTGTAGGGGTTAGGCACTTCCCCTTTCTTTAACGTTGGCTTGTTCACACTCCCCTTATAACCCATTCTAAAGAAACCACCACGAACCATCTTTTCATCGAGAAATATCGGATCATCTTTATCATCATTGAACTGTAGGATCTGTCGAATATCGTCTTCATTCACAATAATATCCTTTACTTCATTCCCAACCTGCACTGATGAAATAATCGTCTTCTGATCATCACTAAGCTTCGCATTTGTCCAGAAATGATACGTATGCGATCTGTATGAAACTGTGCGCTCTGTGATAGCTCGATGGATAGGGCTTTCTTTCAAAAACTTCAAAATACTCTCGTATTCCTTCAAAGATGGACATATTGTCTTGTCGAGCGTAATACCAGTATTGTGAGACTTAGAAAACTCTATAGCAATCACGCTCGCTGGTTCTTGAACCTGAAAAACGACGCAAAACAATTAGCACGCTTTACGAGAAAAAAATTCAAAATTTTTCGAACACTTACATCAAGTTCGGACAAACTTGATAAGTGTATAGCAAATTGATTTTTAAACAAGTTCGCCCGAACATGTATATCAACATGTTCAATCAATCCAAATTTAAGTTCGGGCGAACTTATACTTTATTTAATCAGATCAAAGTTCGCCCGAACATGTATAACATTCAAAAGAACCTATGTTCGATCGAACTTGTAATCTCACTATTATCAAATGTTAAACAGAAGTTCGGTTGAACTTTATTTGATCAGATCAAAGTTTTATTCATTGTTTAAATACCAAGTTCGGCCGAACTTGTTATCTTCTTCAACAAAGACTTCAACAACCATAACCAATAATCTGACCAAACCAATACCAAGTTCGGCCGAACTAAGATTTTAAGTTCAATTTATTCATTAAAACCCTAGATCTATTATTTTAACAAGTTTCAGATCCATTATCACTTATTCAGTTCAATTAACGGTTCAAAATCCAAATCAATACCTCAGACATTGTAGTTGGTGTGCAAATCACCACGAACAATCTTAATTTGGGCAGAGTAACGACTTAAAATTGACAATTTCACTCAATTCTTTCAAACACTCAAGTTCTCTCAGAGAAATTATACAACTGATATGTGAGTTCGGCCGAACTTGCTGAATTTAAATACTCCTGCAAGTTCGGGCGAACTTGTTGAGCCCAACTAAAAGGCCCATCAGAAGACCAGGCGAACTTAAAGAATACCCATCAGCCATCTGCAAGTTCGGTCGAACTTGCTGTATTGTTAAACTTGTTTCAGTTTAGCAAGTTCGGCCGAACTTGCCAAACACAAATCCAACATTTTTCAAATTTTTACATTTTAACCCCTGAACTTTCTACTTTTACCAGTTATGAAAATCCACTCAATTGACCAAGTCCAAGCTAATGACCTTGGTTAACCGATTTGTCTACCGAGTCCAAGTTAATGACCCCGGTTTGACCCGTTATGAACAAACTGTTGATATTTTCAAACTCAAAGTTTCAATTAATGAACTTTTCATCGTTTTGACTTTTCAAAATTTACAAATTAGCTCCCAGCCTGTTGTCAAAGAGATTCCCACCAGTTCTAGCATCTTACCAGACTTCAAAGACTCGTTCTCCAACATTGATTTGCTGAAAACAATGTAGAAACAAAATGTTTTTGAATTTTAGTAAATTTATGCTAAAACACACTGAAAATATTTTTGTTTTTTTTAATCTGTAAAGCTGATAAACTATTTACAGGAAAATGTAAACTATGTACAAACATATTTACAGATATATTTTTGTGAATTCGTGTCTAAAGGATCATATAAGTTATATGAGACATATCACCAATACCGTTGACCTTTAGATGACTTTAAGCTTTAAACTCGTTTACCTAGATTGTCGATATGTTTGTCCTCTTAAACTTTACCACATTTCTCAACTGTTTCAAGATATGTTAAGGTAAGATTTATGAAACTTGACTTACTGCAGTTCCCACTGCTTGAATATACTCCCGTATCAAGATTCCCTAGATTTCATCTTACAGGTGAATATAGCATAATTGATATTTGTATCTGGGTAATGCGAGGCCTTGAGAGCTCAGGTTAGTACTACCGTGCAGACAAAGAGATGAAGGTTCGTATTTAAGGTGTGTTCCACTTAAGGAATCTTTTTAGCACTGCAAATGGTTAGATCTTTCGATACTTTTCAATATTGCATGCAGTTTGGGATTTATAGCAAAAGTATTATAGAAGTTCTAGGCTATTGCTTCCGCAAAATTAGAAGAACTTGTATAATACCCCAGATTTCAACTATCTATAAAGACTTCGTATCTCAAAATCAGGCAATCTCTCAAACGAAATTTCGGAGTACTAAGTCCATATACCAAGATGTGTTAATCCACAAGATTAAGCAGTTATTAAATTTAGTTTATATCTCGAAAACAGTTTACTGAACGTGTTAAGCCTATCGACACATCCACAGTAATACTTGTTTATTACTTGTAAACTTTCTATTTCTTTAGCATGCTGTGATAGTCCACTGATGTACTATCATTTCCTTTTTGTGACACCGAATTCTTTTTGTCTTTTTCAATGTTTTTATACATTTTTTGAAATTTTTCATATGTTTTTGTATTTTCCCAAATATTTCTCCCCCTAAAATCAAAAACATATTTTTGGTTTTTAGATTTTTTAAGAAATACCAAAGTAGAAAGATATTTACAAACCATACAAACCAATGCGGATTACGTGAATTCGTCATCCGATCCGTATTCAACCTCATCTTCCGCACCTGTAAGCAAATTTTTAATACCGTTAAGCCGCATTAGATATTTAAATCTTGTTAATGAAACTGCTTTGGTATAAAAATCAGCCCTTTGTTCGTCGGTGTGGATTTTTTCTATTCGAACCAATTTCTTTTCGTAATAGTCGCGAATGAAATTCTATCGAATTTCAATGTGTTTGTACGTGAGAGATGAAGCGGATTTTTAGTTATATCGATGACTGCTTTGTTATCTACAAATAAAGGCGTGTCAAGAAACTGCAGACCATAATCCCTCATCTGTTGCTGAATCCAGAGGATTTGAGAGCAACAGCTGGAAGTAGAAATGTATTCCGCTTCATAGGTTAAGAGAGAGACCGTGTCTGTTTCTTACACTGCCATGTTACCAAACGCGTGCCAAAGAACTGGCGTCCTGCAGTTGTAGATTTCGAGTTTAGCTTATCCACTCCGAAGTCAGATTCAGCGTATCCAGTGAGATCAAAATTGTCATTTTTAAGATACCATAAGCCCATGCTAGGACATCCTTTTAAGTAACGGAAGATTCGCTTGACTATCTGCATGCGTGACATTCGAGGACTTTACTAATATCTCGCACATAAGCAAGTAGGATACATGATGTTTGGGTTAGATGCCGTTAGATACATCAGTGAACCTATCATCAATCGATACAGTGTTTCATCAACTTTTGTTCCCGTCTCGTCTACGCAAATCCCATGGTTCAGTGCCAGTGGTGTCGAAAGCGGCTTCGAGCTATCCATTTCAAACTTTTTGAAAATGTCATGAACATACTTAGTCTGATGAATGAATATCCCGTCTGGAAGCTGATCAACTTGGAGACCTAAGAAGAATTTCATTTCACCCATCGAGGACATCTCGAATTTCTTCTTCATGATCTTTTCAAACTCTTTGCACAGACTGTCATCCGTAGAACCGAAAATGATATCATCCACATAGATTTGTACTATTATCAGATGCGATCCAACTTCTCTGGTAAACAAAGTGCTGTCCACTGTGCCCCCGTGTAAAGCCATTTCCTACGAGATGTTGCGATAACATCTCGTACCAAGCTCTCGGGGCTTGGTGTAGACCGTACAAGGCTTTATCCAGGAGATATGCTTTGTTCTTGTTTAGTGGATCGACGAAACCCGGTGGTTGGCTGACATACACTTGTTCACGAAGTTTACCATAGAGAAATGAAGATTTTACATCCAACTGGTACACCTTAAATCCTTTCCAAGCTGCGAACGCTAGGAAAATGCGGATAGATTCTAATCGCGCAACCGGTGCGTATACCTCCGTGTAATCTATACCTTCCTGCTGATGGAATCCCTTGACAACCAGCTGAGCTTTGTTTCTTACTATTACACCCTAATCGTCTCTTTTACACTTGAAGACCCACTTTGTATCAATAGCTTTCTGCTTCGGTGGCAAGTCTACAAGCTTCCAAACACCCAACTTCTCGAACTGTAAAAGTTCTTCTTGCATTGCTATCACCCAATTCTCGTCAGCTAGAGCTTCATTAACTGTTTTTGGCTCTATTTGAGAAATGAAACATGAGTAGTAGCAGTAATTCTGAGTTGGTGCAACTCGGGTGTAGAAACAACTAAGTGCTTTATTAATTTCGTAATGGTTCTGTTGGACGAACATCAGCAAGTTCTGGAGAAATATAAGTACTCCACGACACAGAAAGAAGAATACATTGCTGAGAAAAAGATGATCAGTCTTATCCAACAATCCGTCAAAGAAGATATTCTCGTCTTGCTTCCATAATATACAACTGCAAGAGATCTCTGGCTCTCACTTCAAAAGAAGTATCAAGGAAGCGCGGAGATGATCAAAAGCAAGAAAGCTCTCATTATGAAAGAGTTCGATATCTTCAACATGTTGAAGGGTGAGACCATGAAGCAGATGATTGAACGCTTCTGTCATCTTAAAGTCCAAATGCGAAGACACGGTCTCAAGAAGACGGAGCAAGAGTACATCGACAAGCTTGCAGACGCTCTACCAGATGGAGAATGGACTACTTACCTAATGGTTATGAAGGAAAGCGAAAAATGGGAATTCTTCAAGCTGTCAACTTATCGATAAACTCGAAGGCCATGAAATGGAACTCCTGAAGATTGCAAAGTCAAAGAACGCTAATGTTGTTCAAGATGTTGGTTTGTACTACAAGAGTGGAATGCAAGATAATATTTCAAGCCAAAAGATTCAGACAACATTCAATGCAAATGTGAATTCTTCGAACAATTCGCATCAGAATCAGAATCAATCATATCATCAATATGATCAAAGTCCACAGTCTTCATTCCCAAGCACTGGTTCAAATTCGTCTTATCAAAGTCAAGCAAATCAGAATCAACAAACAAATTCTGATTCGAATGTATTCAAATGTAACATCGTTGTTAATTTGAATAATGTTATTTTTGAGCAAACTGCTAAGCAACACATGGCACTTCTCGCCACTGTTCTAGAACCGTATAAAAGTCTTGTAGCTGGGAAAATCGGCAATCTCGAGATGACCGCCAAAGACTATGATCAGGTGGACGAAGAAGAACTTGAGTTGATGGATATCAAGTGGTGTTTAGCATCTATTATCCGAAGAGTCACCAAATTCGTTGCTCTCACAGGCCGAGATATCGGAAACTCAAGCAACAAACTAGGTTTTGACAAGACAAAAGTAACGTGCTTCAGATGTCGCCAAAAGGGACATTTCAAGAGAGAATGCAAAAATCCTGAAGCAACGGGCAATCAAAGTCCATTTGGAGGAGGCAACGAGTATTACAAGAAGTCACTTCAGTACAAGCCTTTCCTGAAGAAAACTCAGGTTGAAATCCAAGAGAAGCCAAATAGTAGTAACACTGAAAAAGCTATGGTTGCATCAAACAAAGATGACGGTCGACTGAAATTCTTATAGGTAAAAAGATCGGTGTTGTATTGATGGCACAAATTGTTGAAGATACATCTGCCGAAGATGCAGCAGCTTTATAGAATATTCTACTAGAACAGTATTTGCATCAACAACAAGAAGAAGGGGAGTATATCCACATGCAGAAACAAGGATATTATCTCCACTCTTGTGATATTTTTGCAGGTCACTTTGATGGAAGTTCTCAGGAACAAGTTGCGGAGGAAAAATCTACTGCTGAAGTAGTCATTGATGTTACTCAAGAAATGAATCCCAAAAACCTCAAGGACATTTCCGATAAAGCTTTAATGGCAAATCTAACCAAGGTAGGTTCAGAGGTAATGAAAGTGTCAAAGTACAAGTTGTAGAGGTTGAGAAACCTTGTACAAAATGTACTGAACTATGTATCGAATGTGCCGAAAAACCAAAGATCATCGCTGAAATCAATGTGCATATTGAACTTTTAATATATGATTATCGCACAATGAAAGAAGCGTATGACAAAATGAAAGATGATTATGGCAGGCTCGATCGAAACAATGTCGAACAACACGACACTATGAGGATGTTGAAAGGAACCGTAATGGATAAGCAAAAAGCGATTAATATCTATTTTAACACCATTGCTGAAACTAAGCAACAACTCTAGGACATGAAAACTGAAACAGAATGTGTTCAACAAATTTTGAGAAGTTACACTTGTAACGCATATGTCATTGATCACATCCTTCCGACAATTCCATCGGAAGAGAAACCTAAAAAGAAAATTGGTAAAGAATACAGCAATGTTCCTCCACCCCTATGCGAGAAGTATTGTCACAAATCCGCTGATGGGATGGATAAGGCACTCAACATTGAGTTGTTATCTGAAAAGAAAAATGAGTTGCCAGAGAACATTGATGTAATCTATACTAAAATAGATGATGACAATGCTGTGGTTAAGAGAGTGGTTGAAAATGTTCTGAATGATTCTGAGGAAGGCAGTTTTAAAAGCGCCGACTCGAGCTCAAAGAATTCTGATTCATAGTCCGAAGATGATGATACATCATCGGAGAATGATCTATGTGATGATCCTAATGTTGCAATGTACAAGATTAAGGAATCTGATAGATTATACTTTGATGACAGTTTTCCGATTCAGAACGTGAAGGAAGAATTGTTAGACAAATTCTTTAAACTCGTGGAAGTCACATCAGATGATCTGAAGATCAATGAAAGAAAATTCTATTCCAAACCTAAAAGAAATAACTATCGAAGGAATGGTGGAGATCATTCAGAAAATCAGAGAGCTAGGTTGGGTTTAGAAGAATCAGATGAACCTAAAAAAACGTCACCATTTCATGAATACAAGAATAAAAACATGAATTTCGTATATGGGACGAACACGGTTCATGAGGAAAGTTTGATTGGCAAACAATCAAATGATGAGTTTAAAAAACAGAAAGAACTTCGAGATAAAGCCAAAATTGCAAGTGGTGCCAAAACAAGTGGTGTAAAACCCACTAAAGGTCATCCTCATGATTCTCGGACTTGTTTCAAGTGCAACGAAATTGGTCATATTGCACGCCAATGTCCGAAATCAAAGCCGGCTTATCTTCGAAGGAAAGAAAGTTCAAATGTTGTGAAACCGAAGCAACCAGAGTTTGGGCAAATAAGAATTCTAAAAAGGAATGTTAACAAAGATGAAATGAAACAAGTTTTTGAAAATAAAATTGAGAATTCAATTTTCGAAAAGGGTGAATCTTCAAAAGAAAATGAAAACAAGTTTTACATAAAAAAGGCTAACATCAAATCTCAAGCCTGGATTGCAAAGAAACCGTCACCAACATCCGATGTTATTAAGTCTGAGCCTGTAAAGACTGATTGAAACCACATCTGAAATTGTTAAAACTACAAGTGGTATCAGAGCAGGATTGGCCTAATTTGAAGACATTGGACATAGAACATCTCATTTTCTACTCATTTCTTCTATTTTTAACTTTTCTTGGACAATTCACGGACAAAATGGACTGATTTTCAAGTATAATACGTAAAATCCATAATAGATAAACCCTTGAAAAGATCAGAGCTTAAAATAAATGAATTCATGTCAAAATTTGCAAAAAACCATGTCGAATAACTCATGTTCGCTCGAACTTAACATCAAGTTCGCTCGAACTTGACTGAAAAATTCACATTTTTCAACAAGTTCGCCCGAACTTGATTGATTTTTCAAGGATTTTACCCAAGTTCGCTCAAACTTGCCTGATTTTTATCAAATTTAATCAAGTTCGCCCAAACTTGATCAAAATTTGATTGAAATTCTCTTCAAGTTCGCCCGAACTTGCTGATTTCTTTGGATTTTCTCATAAGTTCGCTCGAACTTGTTAAATAGCTGAGTTTCCCACGCTGTGACAAGTTCGACCGAACTTGTCAAGGGTTTCTAAAAAAAGTGTCTCGGACATCATATATCGTTAGATTCGTATCGATGAAACGAGTTTAAAGCTTTAATCTAGTAAAAACACTTTTCTGAAATTTTTAAACGTTTTTAGCAAACCGATACGTTAATATTATCGGTTAAAAAGTCAAAATATTTTATAATTGTCTGTTTGCTAATCATTTTTCAAGTGTTTTGAACGACAGATAAATTTGGAAAACGAAATGGGGTCTGAGAAGCCGCCAAAGTTGATGAGTATGGACGAGTATGAAGTTTGGAAAGGAAAATTTGAGAGCTGTCCAAGCTATGCATTTTAGCAGTTGGATGGCGATCGAAACAGGATATGTAGTTCCAAGAGATGAGAATCAGAATATTCTAGAGAAGTGCAAGTATACTACGCAACAGAAAGAGGCGTATTTTGCTGATAAGAAAATGATTAATCTGATTCAACAATCTGTTAATGAACATGTCTTGATACTACTGCCTGAGTACAAGACTGCAAAAGAACTCTGGATATCTCTGAAAAATAAATATCAGGTGAAGAGAGAAGAGAATGTAGTGGTTAAGAACTGTGAAGCTCAACTTTCAAGTACATTTACAAATGGATCTTCAAGTTCTAAACCAGTCTGCCCGGTCTATGATGTAGACAATTATCAGGCAGATAATGCCAAACTCTTGAATGAGATTGAGAGTTTGACATTAGAAAACAAAAAATTAAAATAAAATGAAAAGAATTTTGAAAACAAAATAAAAGTTTTAGAAAATGAAAAATTACAAATGGTAATAGGTTTTCAAAATGAATAAAAATGTTTAAAAATGAAAAAAATGTTTTTGAAAAAATAAATATAGAAAATCAAAAAGCAATAAATTCCCATATTAAGAAAATTGCTAAACTTGAAAAAGAAGTTGAGACTGTTAAAAGTAAAGCTGTTAATTCAGAAAAATTATTGAAAGGTTTTGTGACCTCCTCATTAAAGTTAGATTATATATGTCCAAAACCGATCAATAATAATAAAAAGGAAATTCCAATAAGTGACAATGTCATAATTGAGGATTGTGATGATAATACGATGATAAAAATGATAAAAAAAGAATTTTTGAAACTAAAAGAAAATTTTCAAGAAACTGTTCTACAATCTACAGAAAAAGGTGAATGCTCAACGCAAAAAACCTTCTAAGCAGAATGGAGAACAAAAACAACATGAAAAACAAAATTCTAAATATTTTAAAAACAAAATAAAAGCTCATCAGTACGGTCATCCAATAATTATAAAAACTCACAAAAAATTGAGAATAAGTGGTGCAGGTCGGACCACAGTGCTTCAAAGTCAAATCAATTTACAAAAGAATCAGGAAAGATGACTACTACACGTCAAATCAATGTGCTGATTTGGGTGTTTGGTCTGAATGGAGAAATTGGTACTATAACAGAGTGTGTTACAACTGTGGATTTGGTGGACACATTGCTGTTAACTGCCTGAAAAGAGATTTGATATGAGAAGATGGTATAAATGTCAAATCAAAGGTCATATTTCTAGGGATTGTCCGACTAATCTGAAAAGAAGATCGGTTAAATCTAAGGGGGGAGAAAAGACCAGAGGAGAAGAAAACAGAGAAGAAAAATAAAAAAACTGTAGAGAAGCCCAAAGAACTGTTGGTGCATAATGTCTATGTCTTAGTCTTATATCGAGTCTGTATAGTATAGAGCTGAATAGGCTAGGTATAGGAAGTATATATGTTTAGCTTAGCTAAGTTCGCCCAAGTGTGTCTCATGTATGCATGTTCGGCCGAAATTGCAGTAGCAAGTTCGGGCGAACTTGTGTCTTCCAGGGGTGAACTTGCTTGCCTATAAATACCTAGCTTGTGATCCTCATTTGTAACTTTGGCATCTAAGAGGCGAAGCTCTGTCAATTTGTAACCAGAACGTTTGATCAATAAAACTGACGATTAACTGATTAAATCTTGTCTATTGGTAAATACGACGCTATTATGGATGTTAGATATCAAATTTAGGTTCCTAAGCATCGAGGATCGGTCCTACAAGTGGTATCAGAGCTAGAACAGCCTGATTTGATAGTACCAAGACAAGATCACTTCTATTTCATCTCCATTCTTCTATTTTTCTTAACTTTTCAACATAAAATGAAGAATTCACGGTCAAAATCTTTTCAAATTTGAGTATATCATGTAAAATACAACAAACATAAACCCTTGAAAGATTGGAGACCAAATTCAACCGAATTCATGTCAAAATTTTGAAAAAACCATGTTTTGGAAAACCATCAAGATCGAACTTGTTGAACATGTTCGACCGAACTTGGTCTAAAACATCACTTTTCAAGTGATTTTTTAGTAAGATCGCTCGAACTTGAGGTATTTTTGAGGAAATTCTTGCCAATTCGCTCGAAGTTATCAATTTTCCATTGATTTTATAGCAATATTTCTGTATTCAATATTAAAAATCCAAAAAGATTTTTTTCAAGTCTTCCATGGTAACCTAATAATGTTGAATGTGAGCCGGACCAACGAGACTGTTAAGAAATTGTTTGTATGTGGATACGTGGGTTTGTTCTTAAAAGTCAAATTTTAGAGATTCAGAGCATCATTCAAGGGGGAGAGTACGGTTTCCTTGAAGATGTTATCCAAAACAGTTCAAGACTAAACATCACAGATTTCTAGCAATGTCCAAGGGGGAGACTGTTAGTGCACTATCCGTGTGGCCATAGATAGAAATCTAACTGTACGTGTAAAGCAAGTGTCTTGAGTCTGTAATATACCGGACAGAGGTTTCGCTAGGTTATGCTAGAATTGGTTAGATAAAAAAAAATTTCTTCTGTGTGTGCATAATGTCTATGTCTCAGTCTTATATCGAGTCTGTATAGTATAGAGCTGAATAGGCTAGGTATAGGAAGTATTTATGTTTAGCTTTGCTAAGTTCGCCCATGTGTGTCTCATGTATGCATGCCGGCCGAAATTGCAGTAGCAAGTTCGGGTGAACTTGTGTCTTCCAGGGGCGAACTTGCTTGCCTATAAATACCTAGCTTGTGATCCTCATTTGTAACTTTGGCATCTCATAGGCGAAGCTCTGTTAGTTTGTAACCAGAACGTTTGATCAATTAAACTGACAATTAACTGATTAAATCTCGTCTATTGGTAAATACGACGAAATATTTCCGCTATTATGGACGTTAGATATCAAATTTAGGTTCCTAAGCATCGAGGATCGGTCCTACAAGTGGTATCAGAGCTGGAACAGCCTGCTTTGATAGTATCAAGACAAGATCACTTCTATTTCATCTCCATTCTTCTATTTTTCTTAACTTTTGAACATAAAATGAAGAATTCACGGTCAAAATATTTTCAAATTTGAGTATATCATGTAAAATACAACAAACATAAACCCTTGAAAGATTGGAGACCAAATTCAACCGAATTCATGTCAAAATTTTGAAAAAACCTTGTTTTGGAAAACCATCAAGATCGAACTTGTTAAACATGTTCGACCGAACTTAGTCTAAAACATCACTTTTCAAGTGATTTTTTAGTAAGATCGCTAGAACTTGAGGTATTTTTGAGGAAATTCTTGCCAAGTTCGCTCGAAGTTATCAATTTTCCACTGATTTTATAGCAATATTTCTGCATTCAATATTAAAAATCCAAAAAGATTTTTCTTTCAAGTCTTCCATGGTAACCTGATAATGTTGAATGTGAGCCAGACCAACGAGACTGTTAAGAAATTGTTTGTGTGTAGATACGTGGGTTTGTTCTTAAAAGTCAAATTTTAGAGATTCGGAGCATCATTCATGGGGGAGACTACGGTTTCCTTGAAGATGTTATCCAAAACAGTTCAAGACTAAACATCACAGATTTCTAGCTATGTCCAAGGGGGAGACTGTTAGTGCACTATCCGTGTGGCCATAGATAGAAATATAACTGTACGTGTAAAGTCAAGTGTCTTGAGTCTGTAATATACCGGACAGAGGTTTCGCTAGGTTATGCTAGAATTGGTTAGATCAAAAAAAAAAATTCTTCTGTTTGTGCATAATGTCTATGTCTTAGTCTTATATCGAGTCTGTATAGTATAGAGCTGAATAGGCTAGGTATAGGAAGTATTTATATTTAGCTTAGCTAAGTTCGCCCATGTGTGTCTCATGTATGCATGTTCGGCCGAACTTGCATTAGCAAGTTCGAGCGAACTTGTGTCTTCCAGAGGCGAACTTGCTTGCCTATAAATACCTAGCTTGTGATCCTCATTTGTAACTTTGGCATCTTAGAGGTGAATCTCTGTCAGTTTGTAACTAGAACGTTTGATCAATAAAACTGACGATTAACTGATTAAATCTTGTCTATTGGTAAACACGACGTAATATTTCCGCTATTATGGACGTTAGATATCAAATTTAGGTTCCTAAGCATCGAGGATCGGTCCTACAAGTGGTATCAGAGGTAGAACAGCCTGATTTGATAGTATCAAGACAAGATCATTTCTATTTCATCTCCATTCTTCTATTTTTCTTAACTTTTGAACATAAAATGAAGAATTCACGGTCAATTTTTTTTCAAATTTGAGTATATCATGTAAAATACAACAAACATAAACCCTTGAAAGATTGGAGACCAAATTCAACCGAATACATGTCAAAATTTTGAAAAAACCATGTTTTGGAAAACCATCAAGATCGAACTTGTTAAACATGTTCGACCGAACTTGGTCTAAAACATCTCTTTTCAATTGATTTTTTAGTAAGATCGCTCGAACTTGAGGTACTTTTTGAGGAAATTCTTGCCAAGTTCGCTCGAAGTAATCAATTTTCCACTGATTTTATAGCAACTTCGACCGAACTTGTGTAATATCAAGGAATTATTGAGTATGTTCGCCCGAACTTTCTTGTGTTCCATCAAAATTCTGATAGCAAGTCCGCTCGAAGATACACTGGATTTGTTTCTTTCAAAAGTTCATAAGTTCGACCGAAGATAAGTAATTTTTTTCAAAACAAATATCACAAGTTCGACCAAACTTGTGATAACCTCAAGAATTCTTCATTGTTACTACAAGTTCGACCGAACTTGTAGTAGTGCTAATTGTTTTCAAAGTTTTTTTGAAAATTTTCGGTGTACACGTCTCGTTATTCACAATGGATGATATGCAAAGAGCTTTTATGTCCGGAGCTAGTTCGTCGAATGCCAACGTGATTCATCAAGTCAATCTTGATAACGAAATGGGAACGACTGTTAAACCGCCCAAGCTGATGAGCATGGACGAATATGAAGCATGGAAGGAGAAGTTTACCTATTGGGTGCAAGCCATGCACTTCGTTGGCTGGGTGTTGATTGAAAGAGGCTACACTGTTCCGGTAGATGAACATCAGCAAGTCCTTGAAAAGTACAACTAATCGACAGTACAAAGAGACGAATACATTGCTGAGAAAAAGATGATCAGTCTCATCCAACAGTCTGTCAAAGAAGATATCCTGATTTTGCTACCAGAGTATACTACTGCAAGAGATCTTTGGTTGTCATTACAGAATAAGTATCAAGGTAGTGCCGAAATGATCAAAAGTAAAAAGGCGCTTATACTGAAAGAGTTCAATATCTTCACCATGCTAAAGAATGAGACCATGAAGCAAATGATCGAGCGCTTCTGTCATCTTAAAGTTCAAATGCGAAGACACGGTCTCGAGAAGACAGATCAAGAATACATCGACAAGCTTGCTGACGCACTACCAGATGGTGAATGGGCTACTTATTTGATGGTTCTGAAGAATAGTGATAAGTGGGAATTCTTCAAGTTGTCAACGTTTATCGACAAACTCGAAGGCCACGAAATGGAGCTTCTGAAGATTGCAAAGTCAAAGAATGCTAATGTAGTTCAAGACGTTGGGTTGTACTACAAAAGTGGAATGCAAGACAACATTTCAAGTCCAAAAATTGGGACAACATTTAGTGCGAACATGAATGCCTCTCCACAGAACCAGAGTCAATCACAGCCTCATTATGATCAGAGTTCACAGAGTTCATACTCAAGCACTGGTTCAAATTCAACTTATCAAAGTCAAACAAATCAGAATCAACAAACAAATTCTGATTCGAATGTATACAAGTGCAATATCGCAGTAAATTGAACAATGTTGTTTAAGAACAAGTTGCTAAACAACATATGTCTCTTCTCGCTACTGTTTTGGAGTCATACGAAAGTCTTGTAGCTGGTAAAATTGGAAATCCCGAAATGACGGCAGAAGATTATGACCAAGTGGATGAAGAAGAACTCGAGTTGATGGATATCAAGTGGTGTTTAGCATCTATTATCCGAAGAGTCGCAAAGTTTGTTGTTCTTACTGGCCGAGATATCAGAAATTCAAGCAACAAGTTGGGCTTCGACAAATCAAAAGTGACGTGCTTCAGATGTCGCCAAAAGGGTCACTTCAAGAGAGAATGCAAAAACCCTGAAGCAACGGGAAATCAAAGTCCGTTCGGAGGAGGCAATGAGTATTATAAGAAGTCACTTCAATACAAGCCATTTCCATAGAAGACTCAAGTTGAAATCCAAGAGAAACCAAATAGCAGCAGCAATGAGAAAGCTATGGTTGCATCAAACGAAGATGATGGTTTTGACTGGAATTCCTACATCGGCAAAAAGACCGGAGTTGCGTTGATGGCTGGGATAGTTGAAGATACTTCTACAGAGGAAGCAGCGGCAGCGGTAGAAGCAGCGGTTGTAGAAAAGATTCTGCTGGAGCAATACTTGCATCAACAACGAAAAGAAGAGGAGTATATCCACCTGCAGAAACAAGGAATTTTATCTTCTAACTCGTGTGATAGTTTTGCAGGTCATTTTGATGGAAGCTCTAAAGAACAAGTGGTTGAGGAGAAAACAATTGATGAAGAGATCATCAATGTTACACAAGAAGTGAATGCCAAAAACCTCAAGGACATGGCAGATAAAGCTTTAATGGCAAATCTAACCAAGGTAGGTCCGGAGGTAAATGAAGTTGTCAAAGTACAAGTTGTATAGGTTGAGAAAACCTGTACAAAATGTACCGAACCATGTTCTGAGTGTGTCGAAAAATTAAAAATCATCGATAAAAACAATGTGCATAATGAACTTTTGAAATACGATTATCGCACAATGAAGGAAGCATATGATAAAATGAAAAATGATTATGGTAGGCTTGATAGAAATAACATCGAACAACATGATACCATAAGAATTTTAAAAGGAACGGTAATGGATAAGCAAAAAGCGATTAATATCTATATTAACACCATTGTTGAAACTAAGCAACAACTCCAGGACATGACAATTGAAACAGAACGTGTTCAACAGCTTTTGAGAAGTTACACATGTAATGTATATGTCATTGATCATATCCTTCCGACAATTCCATC
Organism: Scalesia atractyloides; assembly: GCA_947069175.1. NCBI lineage: Eukaryota > Viridiplantae > Streptophyta > Magnoliopsida > Asterales > Asteraceae > Scalesia > Scalesia atractyloides. The sequence goes on from CAMTDV010000005.1 coordinate 28,922,736, forward strand.
GGAAAAGAAACCTAAAACGAAAATTGGTAAGGAATACAGTAATGTTCCTCCACCCCTTTATGAGAAGTATTGTCGCAAATCCACTGATGGGATGGATAAGGCACTCAACATTGACTTTTTATCTGAAAAGAAAACTGAGTTGCCAGATAACATTGATGTAATCTATACAAAAAAGATGATGACAATGTTGTGGTTAAAAAGGTTGTTGAAAATGTTTTGAACGATTATGATGAAGGCAGCTTTAAAAGCGCTGACGGAGCTCAATGAATTCAGATTCACAGTCCGAAGATGACGATACATCATCGGAGAATGATCTATGTGATGATCCTAATGTTGTCATGTACAAGATTAAGGAATCTGATAGATTATACTTTGATGACAGTTTTCCAATTCAGAGTGTGAAGGAAGAATTATTAGACAAATTCTTTAAACTCGTGGAAGTCACATCAGATGATCTGAAGATCAATGAAAAGAAATTCTATTCCAAACCTAAAAGAAACAACTACCGAAAGAATGGTGGTGATCATCCGGAAAACCGGAGAGCTGGGTTGGGATTAGAGGAATCAGATGAACCTAAAAGGAAACCGTCACCATTTCATGAATACAAGAATAAAAACATGAATTTTGTATATGGGATGAACACGGTTCATGAGGAAAGTTTGATCAGGAAACAATCAAACGATGAGTTTAAGAAACAAAAAGAACTTCGAGATAAAGCCAAAATTGCAAGTGGTGTCAAAACAAGTGGTGTAAAACCCACTAAAGGACATCCACATGATTCTCGGACTTGTTTCAAGTGCAATGAAATTGGTCATATTGCATGTTACTGTCCGAAATCAAAGCCGACTTATCTTTGAAGGAAAGAAAGTTCAAATGTTGTGAAACCAAAGCAACCAATGTTTGTAAAACCTGTAAAGATTTTGAAAATAAACGAATCAAAAGTTGAAGTTAAATCTAAGTTTGAAAATTCAATTTTTGAAGAAGGAGAAACTTCAAAGGCTAATGAAAACAATTTTTACATCAAGAAGGCTAACATCAAATCTCAAGCCTAGATTGCAAAGAAACGGTCAACAACATCTGAAATCACTAAGTCTGAGCTTGTTAAGACTAATGATAACATGAAAGAATCAAAATCAGAAATCATAATTGAAATCACAACTGAAAATGTCAAAACTACAAGTGGTAACAATTCAAAAGATAAAAAGACGGTAAAGTTTTCAAACATAAACATCATAGAAAATTCAGATGAAGAATGGGAAGTTTATTATGTAGATGAGTGTGGATTTGATTATGCTGATGAATGTGAATTTGATTTTGATGATGGTTATCCAATTAAACCCAAGACCAAAAAGGCTTGGGTCTCGCTTTTTAAATAGATTGTTGATATGTGAAGGGGCTCCAGAGATCCGTACTTTCTAAGTAGATTTTGGATAGTGGATCGTCTAGGCATATGACGGGAATGAAAGCGTTGCTATTCGACATTAAACTATTAATGGTGGATATGTTGGATTTTCCGGTAACAAGGGTGGAAGGATAGTCGCCGAGGGAAAACTCTCCAATGGTGTCGTTTCATTCGATCGCGTGAACTATATTGCAGAACTTGAGAATAATCTTCTGAGTATATCGTAAATTTGTGACAAAAAGTTCACGGTCCATTTCAACGACAAAGAGTGTATTATCTTGAAGCCGGGATTCAATATACCAGATGAGTGGATTCTAATGCGAGCACCTCGGGAGAATGATCTATATGTTCTTGATATGGGTGTCGCTACCACTTCATCAAAATCAGCACAATGTTTTGTGTCAAAGGCTACTGAAAAGGATTCTATTCTTTGGCACCGTAAGATGGGGCATATTCATTTGCGAAAAATGAATTTCTTGGTTCATAATGATCTTGTAGAAGGCGTAAATCTTCAGAGTTTTCAGATGTCTGATCATTGCTTAGAATGCAAATTCTAAACTCAATCAAGTTGCTATTAGAACGTCTCCACATGGATTTATTTGATCCTGTAAATGTTCGAAGCATCTCAGGAGACTTATACTGTTTGGTCGTGACAGATGACTATTCGAGATATTTGTGGATATTCTTTCAAGAATCAAAAGACGAAACGTTCGAGAACTTGGTTATTCTATTCAAGAAACTCGAGAATCTTTATCATCTGCCGGTCAGACGCATTAGAAGTGACAACGGCACAAAGTTTAAGAATAACAAAATGAAGGAATTCTTCAACGCAAAAGGGATTCTGCACGAGTTTAGTGCTCTCTATACTCCACAACAAAACGGAGTAGCTGAACGGAAAAATAGAACTTTGATTGAAACTGGGAGAACCATGCTTGCAGGTTCTAAACTTCCAATCAGCTTCTGGAGTGAAGCAGTTGCTGCGGCTTGCTACACGCTAAACAGGATTCTCATTGTCAAACCAACAAAGAAAACATGTTTTGAGATGATAAACCGATGGAAGCCAAATTTGAAGTTCTTAGAGCCATTCGGTGCGCCATGCACTGTAATAGATCAAGATGGCAAATTCGGAGCTAAATCGCTTGAAGGTTTCTTTGTCAGATATGCGAGTCCGTTGAGAAGAGTATATGTTCCTTCATTGAGAAAGGTTATTGAAGCACAGCACGTGGATTGTTTTAATTATACAGATCCTATTCAAAGGAAAGGTGACGCGTGGCTGTTTAACTATCAAGACCTTTGGAAGTTATTTAACTTGCTTGAAGAACCGTCTGACGAAGAAGTTGCAGCATTATATTATCTTCACCAGTCAGCGAATCAAGAACATATTGTTCGACCAATTGTGGTTAATCAACCCACGTTGGATCCATCTTCTTCTGGCGCAAGTTCAAGTAATAGTGGTGTTCCGGCTGAAAATATTTCTGAAACACTACCAACACCTACTACTCCTCCAACAAATGCCTCTAATGAACTAGTGAGTACAACAACGGAGCCAAGTATGCCTCAGAATCAGAATTCTGACTTAGATGAAGCACCAACATTTGATGCTGATGGGGAATCATCTTCTTCAGATGAAGAAGTGGAGCAGATAACAAGTCTTCTTAATCAATCTGCAGTCCCGAACAACATAAATGAAGCTTCATCAAGCTCTCCAAACGTTGAATTGGTCGTTGATCTCAACATCACGAATCAGCAAAACTCAGTAGATGTTCCAAGTGAAGAATTGCCACGATCATATTCCTATCATCCGTCAACAAATATTATCGGAGAACTTCAAACTGGTGTTAGAACTCGAGGGAAAATTAAGAAAGCACTCAGTTGTTTTTACACTCGCGTTGCTCCAACCCAGAACTATTGCTTCTATTCATGTTTCATCTCTCAGATTGAACCAAAGACAGTTAATGAAGCTTTAGCTCATGAAAACTGGGTACAAGCAATGCAAGAAGAAACTATTGCAGTTTGAGAAGTTGGGAGTGTGGAAGCTTGAAGACCTACCAGAAAATCAGAAAGCGATTGATACAAATTGGGACTTTAAGTGTAAACGTGATGATAGAGGAGTTATTGTTCGTAACAAAGCTAGGCTTGTTGTCAAGGGATTTCACCAGCAGGAAGGGATAGATTACACGGAAGTCTACGCACCAGTAGCTCGCTTAGAATCTATTTGAATCTTTCTAGCTTTCGCATCATGGAAAGGATTTAAAGTCTCTTAATTGGATGTCAAATCGGCTTTTCTGTACGGAAAATTACGCGAGAAGGTTTACGTTGGACAACCACCGGGGTTTGTCGATCCACTCAACAAGAAGAAAGCATACCTACTGGATAAAGCTCTTTATGGTCTACACCAAGCCCCGAGATCTTGGTACGAGACGTTATCGCAACATCTCGTCGGCAATGGTTTTATCAGAGAACTGTGGATGGTACTCTTTTCACCATAGAAGTTGATGGTCATCTGATTATAGTTCAAATCTACGTTGACGACATCATCTTTGGATCTATAAACGATAGTCTCTGCAAGGAGTTTGAGGGAATCATGAAAAAGAAATTCGAAATGTCCTCAGTGGGCGAAATGAAATTCTTTCTTGGTTTGCAAGTAGATCAGCTTCTGGATGGTATTTTCATTCATCAGACTAAGTATGTTCACGACATCTTGAAGAAGTTTGGTATGGAAAGCTTGAAGCCTCTATCTACGCCTCTTGCTCTAAATCACGGTATTTGCGTTGACGAGACTGGAGCCAAAGTTGACGAGACGTTATACAGATCGATGATTGGATCGCTGATGTATCTGACGGCATCGCGCCCAGATATTATGTATCTAACATGCCTCGGTGCCAGATATCACTCAAGCCCGAGGATCTTACACATGCAGATCGTGAAGCGAATCTTCAGATACTTGAAAGGATGCCCAAGCACCGGCTTGTGGTACCCGAAGAATGATAATTTCGATCTTGTAGGATATGCTAATTCTGATTTTGGTGTAGATAAGTTGAATTCAAAATCGACTACAACGGGATGCCAGCTCTTTGGAACAAGAATGGTAACCTGGCAGTGTAAGAAACAGACTACGGTCGCTCTCTCTACTTGTGAAGCTGAGTATATCTCGGCCTCCAGCTGTTGTTCATAGATTCTATGGATACAACAGCAGATGAGAGACTATGGTCTGCAATTTCTTGACACTCCACTGTATGTTGATAATAAGGAAGCCATTGATATAACTAAAAATCTGGTTCATCACTCACGCACAAAACATATTGAAATTCGTTATCACTTCTTTCGTGACTGATACGAAAAGAAGTTGGTACGAATAGAAAAAATCCACACCGACGAACAAAAGGCTGATTTTTATACCAAACCATTTTCTTTATCACGGTTTAAATACTTGTTGAGAATTAATGGTATGAAAAATTTGCTGATAGGTACGGACGCTGAGGTTGAATACGGATCGGACGACGAGTTCGCGTGATCCACATTGGTTTGAAAATATCTTTCTAGTTTAGAATTTTGTTAAAAACTAAAATCCAAAACGATGTTTTTGATTTTAGGGTGAGAAATGTTAGAGAAAATACAAAAACATTCGAAAAAATTTAAATCCAAAAACATTGAAAAAGACCAAAATGTACAAAACCATTGAAAAAGACAAAAGGAGTTCACTGTCATAAAAGGAAATGATAGTACATCAGTGGACTATCACAGTATGCTAAAGAAATGTAAAGTTTAAAAGTGATAAACGAGTCTTACTGTGGATGTGTCGATAGGCTTAACACGTTTAGTAATCCGTTTTCGAGATATAAACTAAATTTAGCAACTACTTAAGCTTGTGGATTCTTGGATATATGGACTAGTACTCCGAAATTTTGTTTAAAAGATTGCCTAATTCTGAGATACGAGGTCTTTATAGATAGTTGATATCTGGGGTATTATACAAGTTCTTCTGATTTTGCGGAAGCAATAGCCTAGAACTTCTATAATACTTTTGCCAAAAATCCCCAAACTGCATGCAATATTGAAAAGAATCGAAAGATCTAATCATTTGCTGTGCTAAAAAGATTCCTTAAGTGGAACACACCTTAAAGACGAGCCTTCATCTCTTTGTCTGTACGGTAGTACTAACCTGAGCTCTCAAGGTCTTGCACAACCCAGATACAGATATCAATTACGCTATACTCACCTGTAAGATGAAATCTAGGGAATCTGGATTCGGGAGTATATTCAAGAAGTGGGAACCATAGTTAAGTCAAGTTTTCACAAATCATACCCTAACATATCTTGAAACAATTGAGAAACTTGATGAAGTTTAAGTGGACAAACATATCGACAATCTAGGTAAACGAGTTTAAAACTTAAAGTCTCAAAAAGGTCAACGGTACTAGTGATATGTCTCAAACAACTGATATGATCCTTTGACACGAATTCACAAAAATATGTCTGTAAATATGTTTGTACTTAGTTTACATTGTTCTGTACATAGTATTTCAGCTTTACATATTAAAATCAAAAAGATTTTCGGTGTGTATTAGCATAAACTTACAAAAATTCAAAAGATTTTATTTCTACATTGTTTTCAGCAAACCAATGTTGGAGAACGGATCTTCGAACTCTGGTAAGATGCTAGAACTGGTGGGAATCTCTTTGACAACGGGCTAGGAGCTAATCTGTAAAATCTGAAAAGTCAAAATGATAAAAAGTTCATTAATTTTGAAACTTTGATTTTGAAAATATCAACAATTTGTTCGTAACGGGTCAAACCGGGGTCATTAGCTTGGACTCGGCAGACAAATCGGTTAACCAAGGTCATTAACTTGGACTTGGTCAACTGAGTGGATTTTCAATAACTGGTAAAAAGTTGGAAAGTTCAAGGATTAAAATGAAAATTTGAAAAAGTTTGAAAATTGTGGTTTGGCAAGTTCGGCCGAACTTGCTAAACAAATCATGTTTAACAAACAGCAAGTTCGACCGAACTTGCAGATGGCTGTTTGTTATTTTAAAAAGTGTAAGTTCGCTTGAACTTTTGATGGGCTTTTGTTAGTTGGCTTAACAAGTTCGCCCGAACTTGACTTGGTATAAATACCAATCAAGTTCGGCCGAACTCATTCAACAGCCTTCAAACTCTTTAAAACGAACTTGAACTTTGAGAGAACTTTTGGCAATTTCATACTATTACGCTGCCCAAATTCAATTGGTTTTGGTGATTGCACACCACAATCAATGGCAGAGGTATTGATTTGATCATTGAACCGTGTTTGGACCATTAATGAACGAAACTACATCTAAAACTTAAAATCTGTTAGATCTAGGTGTTGTTGGTTAAAATTGAACATAAATCCTGAATCTACAAGTAAAATCGACCGTGTAACTGAGTTTGTGTGGATTGTTATGGACATTTGCATGATTGAACAGTTTTGGTTGGAGAAGATGACAAGTTCGGCCGAACTTGTTATCAAGTTCGACCGGACTTGCATCAAAAGATCTTATTAAACTGGTGCAAACATGTTCGACCGAACTTATGAAAAGGAAATTTTGAATTGTTTAGAATGCAAGTTCGCCCGAACTTATTGATAAACGATGAACATGTGATGGTTACATGTTCGGGCGGACTTGAACAAATCAGAATGTTGTAACACTAATCAAGTTCGCCCGAACTTAATAAAGTGTTAAAAAAATTTTGTGACTTTTCTCAAAAAGCATGTTAATTGTTTTGCTTCGTTTTTCAGGCACAAGTTCCAGAGCGTATAATCTCAGTGGAATTTTCTAAGATGCACAATACATGCATTAGGCTCGACAAATCGATCTGTCCATCATTGAAGGAATACGACAGTATATTGAAGTTCTTGGAAGATAATCCTATACATCGAGCGATTACAGAGCGCATAGTGTCATATAGATCTCCTATTTTTCATTTCTGGATGAATGCAAGTTTGAGTGCTGATGAGAAGACAATTACTTCTACCGTGCAAGTTGGTAATGAAGTTAAGCCGATTACTGTAACTGAAGATGATATTCGCAGAGTATTACAGTTCAACGATAAAGAAGATGATCCAATTTACCTCGACAAAAAGATGGTTCGTGGTTGTTTCTTTCGTAAAGGATATAAGGGGAGCGTGAACAAGCCGACGCTGAAGAAAGGGGATGTGCCAAACCCATACAAGCTCCTAATGCATGCCATAATTCATACATTTAGTCATCGTAAGGCAGGGTTGGATGATGTTCAAGATTACTTAGCTTGCATGGCAACGGCATTGATTCTGAAAAAGCTGTTTAACTTCTCGAAGTTAGTTTTCACGCACATGTCGAAGAATATGGAGGATTCTAGATTATGTCTCTATCCAAGATTTGTTCAAATTTTGATTGATGAGAAGTACACGAACATTACAAGAGATCCAAACGATGTATTATACTTAGTTCATCTTGATGAGACCACAGTAAAGAAGCTAATCAAGTTTCAGAAGCAAGCTTCAGCTCCAGTTGCAAAGCCTGTATTCGGAGCGATCAAAGATTCTAATTATATTGCGCCGCCAAACAACAAATGGAGAAAAGATGGTAGCGACGATGAGAAAGAGCTTAACGCTGAGAAGGAGTGGTTTAAGGAATTCAAACCTAAGGCAAGGAGTGAATGGTTCTTGAAGGCAGAAACTGATAAGCCTAAGAAGAAACGAGCAGCTAAGAAAGTTGAAACGATGCTCGTCGATGAGGATGAACCTAAAAATGTTGAAGCAGCTACATGTGTTATTAAGAGTCAAGAGACTGTGAAAACGACTCAAGACGATGTTATATCTGCTACTTCTGAAAATGAAAATGATTCTGATAAAGAAATTCTGGTGAAAGAGCCAGAAAAGACTGAGGCAGAGATTAGAGTAGAGAAAGAAAGAGAACTGGATGCTGATTTTGATCCTAATGAAGAAAAGGAGTCCGATGAGGATAGGACTAAGAAATCTAAACGTGTTAAGTCTGCGACTGTTTTGTCGACAAAGACTACATGGTCTCCTTAGACCAAAGGAAAGAGAAAATCGAAGAAAGAGCAAAAGGCAGTAAGCAAAAGGTACAAAAGATCTTTAAAGAGCGTAGAAGTTACACAAGAACCTTCTGGCGCACAAGAGAAAGGAGTTACACAAGAACCTCCTACACAAGAACCTCCTGTTGTTGATATAAGTGAAGCTGAACGTCTAGGAGTCACATAAGAACCTCCTGTGATTGTTGCATCGGAAGCTGAAAGGCCAGGAGCTACACAAGAGCCTCCTGTGTCTAGTTTTGTGGAAGTATCGATTATTCAATCGCATGTGGCTCCAACGACTTCTGTTCCTGAAAGCTCTACTCCAAAGAAGTCTACACCAAAGGCTACGACTCCAAAGTCAACAGCAAAAACTCCAAGAGGGCCTAACATTTTTGGTGATATGCATAGCGATCCGATAAGTTTGCAGGATCTAAACGATTTCTTCCTAGAAACAAATGTTGAACTTCTGGAAAAGCACGTGAAGGCGTTAGAAGAAAAGTAGCACGGAATGAAGCAGAAAAGCTTAAATGGTCAACAAGATGAATCTAAGCGTTGTCGAAAAGGAAATGATGGATGACAAAGTGAAGGTGTTAGAGAATGAGCGTGAGTACTTTAAAGCGTTGATCGAAAGTTTGCAGGATGCAAATGAAAGAATGCAAACTGAGATAGCTGATAAGAAGTCTGTCCAAGCCCTAAATGATCGAAGATTCTCCAGGATGCAGAAAGTGTTATCTAATGCAATGGGTATCGACTTCATCGCTGAATATGATCGTCTAGATCAACAGGAAGCTAAGGAACGAGCTGAAAAAGAATTAACTGAGAGTGGAAAAGGTAAAGGAGTTGAAGGTGAAGCTCCTAAGTCTTCTGATACTATAGAGAAGCCAATTGAAGATATTTCGAAAGCTTCTGAGTCTGATATTCCAAAGGTTGATGAATCTGTCAAGCCTTCTGATCCTATCTGCTTCTGAAGAAAAAGACGATGAAGAAGCTGAGAAAGATGATAAAGAGGATGAAGAGGAAGGAAGTTATGAGGATTGGAATGTTGGTGATGATGATGATGATGATGACGATGATCAGGGTAATGTTGGTATTAGAGTTTCTGAAGCCAAAATCTCTGATGATTTTTATTTTACTGCCTTAATGGACGATGAATTGAACAGAATGGAAGATAAAAGTCAGGGGGAGTCAGGGCAGAAAGGGCCAACTGATGATGATATAGATATGGCAAAAGTTGATCGTTTTGCAAAGCCAGTGGCTGCTATTCCCACGAAGCCTTTAATGTTAATGTTAGAACACAACGTGGAGGAAGGTGAATATGTACATAACTACACAAAGGAGGATTTAGCTAGATTGATCGAAGTTGAAGCTGAATCGTTAGAGTTTGATTTTGATGAAGATGTGATGACTGTAAATCCTTTCAAGCCAAATGATTATCAATATCAAAGATGATTCGAAGCTGATGAATACAATCGAGTAATTGTGGAAGATTGGTCTTCAGATGATGAATCAGATCAGAAAGCAAAGTACGTCGGTTCTAATTTGGATAGTTTTCTACTTTTGAAGAGATGTACAAGCAGCTTGATGAAGATATGTTGAAGGAAAGGATTGCTGAATCAGTTCGAGAGGGTAAAGTACCTAAGCCCATGACCAAAGAAGAGATAGCTCAAGCAAGAAAGTCTTTGTTTAAAGAGATGCCACGCGAACGCAAGTTTCGACGTCCTCTTTCATTCTTTACCAGAGATAAAGACGTTTCTTTGGGTCATATTTTGAGCTGGGGATGGATTAAAGAGCTTAACGTGTATGCAATTAAGAGGGAGTTTGGAGTGCAATACTTCAAATACCTTGCTGATTTCAAGACATTACCGTATTGGGATGTAGAAGAGTTGGTGCAGACTATCAATGTCACATACCAAATGAAGCTGATAGATCAACTGTTGTGGAAGATGATTAAATATGAAGCAGTTAAAGGTTGGAATTATTGGAAGCCTTTTATTCCTAGCCGCAGAATCAAAGTTAACAAGAAAACTGGTGAAAAAGACATAACGTTAATCATGAAACATCCAAGGGCCATGAGGAATATGCCACTTATGCCGATTGAACAAAACTTCTATCCATGTTTCAAGTGGTGGCAAATAGATCCATCAACTTATGAAGCAGTTATTGTGCTAAAGTTTGAAGATCATTTGGATATTACCAAGGAACGGGTTGAAGTGATGGGTTATTAGGGCATGAGGGGTTTATGGAGGATGATAAGGATTCTTGATCCTATGTGGCTTGTGAACAGCTCGAGAGAAGACATCAAAACCTTGTTCTATAACAAGATTGTTTTTGAAGAATGAGAAAAGATACAAGCGATGCAGTTTTAAAAGGTTGTGAACGTTTGTTATGTGCGAGAAGTTAATTCTGGAAAGATGTGGCAAACGAAGTGGAGGGATCTGGAGAGAGTTGAGTTTTTAAAGGAGGAAAACAGAAATGAGGCAATTAAAGAAAGAACGGAAAAAGCAGTAAGGCAAAGTTCTCTAAGAATGGCTAACTTTAAAAGACCACCGCCAACTGATCAAACGCCTGATCCAAAGCAAGAACGACGAAGGAAGTCGTTCAAGAACTTCTTCGGTCGTGTGCGTTAATGTTTATATGAAGATAGACTTTTGAAGACTGATAAAAGACGAAGACGATATCCAAGGGGGAGTTTGTTGGTGCATAATGTCTATGTCTTAGTCTTATATCGAGTCTGTATAGTATAGAGCTGAATAGGCTAGGTATAGGAAGTATTTATGTTTAGCTTAGCTAAGTTCGCCCATGTGTGTCTCATGTATGCATGTTCGGCCGAACTTGCAGTAGCAAGTTCGGGCGAACTTGTGTCTTCCAGGGGCGAACTTCCTTGCCTATAAATACCTAGCTTGTGATCCTCATTTGTAACTTTGGCATCTTGGAAGCGAAGCTCTGTCAGTTTGTAACCAGAATGTTTGATCAATAAAACTGACGATTAACTGATTAAATCTTGTCTATTTGTAAACACGACGTAATATTTCAGCTATTATGGACGTTAGATATCAAATTTAGGTTCCTAAGCATCGAGGATCGGTCCTACAAGAACAAAAAGTCAAGTTATCACAAGGGCAAAAAGACAGATTGAGAAAAAAGAGGAAAAAAGTTAGAGAGTATTTGGAAAAGATTTTGTCCTCGGATACGTCTAAAAATCAGATAAAAGTTCTAATGAATCATTTGACTCATAGTCAAGAACGAATTCATCAGATACAAATCTGAGGACAAAAGAGAGAGCAGTGGAGAAAATTTTGATAATTCAAACAGTTAAAAAATCAAAGAAAGTAAAATTTTCAAATAAAGTTTCTATCAAACTGTTTGAATATCAAAAAGAGTGTGAATGTTTGTTTACTTCAGATGTTAATGATTTTGGTAAACCTAAATCCAGAATGGATTGGGTTCCAATTCAAAACTGATTAAAGTTTGTTTGAATGTGCAGGATAACCAAGCTTCAAGCCAAAGTCATTTCAGAAGCGGTGGTTGTTCATACAGAGAGACAAGAGACATGAGTGATATTCCACACAAACAAAATGGTAGTCTCGCATTCACATTCGTAAAAAGTCGTTAAATGGTTAAAATGAAAGATTCTTATTTTTTATTTTAATAATATGTTTTCAAGTTTAGCAGGAGAAAAAATTTTAAAAATTGTAAAAAAATTCTTGTAAAATTGAAAAACATCGTTTCGAAATCATTTTAGATAAATAAAATGATTGAAAAAGACAAAAACAATAGAAAATCTTAAAATATCAAAAACATTGAAAAATGAAAAATGAGATTAATTATGCGAATAAAGGAAATGATAGTACATCAGTGGACTTTCACAGTATGCTAAGGATTTGTAAACTTTAAAAAGTTACAAACAAGTCTTACTGTGGATGTGTCGATAGGCTTTACACGTTCAGTAAATTGTTTCCGGGATATAAACTAAATTTTACAACTGCTTAAACTTGTGGATTAACACATCTTGGATATATGGACTTAGTACTCCGAAATTTCGTTTGAGAGATTGCCTGATTCTGAGATACGAGGTCTTTATAGATAGTTGATATCTGGGGTATTATACACGTTCTTCTGATTTTGCGGAAGCAATAGCCTAGAACTTCTATAATACTTTCGCTATAAACCCCTAAACTGCATGTAATCTTGAAAAGTATCGAAAAATCTAATCATTTGCAGTGCTTAAAAGATTCCTTAATTGGAGCACACCTCAAAGTCGAGCCTTCATCTCTTTGTCTGTCCGGTAGTACTAACCTGGGCTCTCAAGGTCTCGCACAACCCAGATACAGATATCAATTACGCTATATTCACCTGTAAGATGAAATCTAGGGAATCTTGATACGGGAGTATATTCAAGAAGTGGGAACCGCAGTTAAGTCAAGTTTCATAATTCTAACTAACATATCTTGGAACAATTGAGAAATGTGTTAAAGTTTAGGTGGATAAACATATCGACAATCTAGGTAAACAATTTTAAAACTTAAAGTCATTAAAAGGTCAACGGTACTGGTGATATGTCTCAAAAACTGATATGATCCTCTAGCACGTTTTCTCACAAAAATACAAATTGTAAATATTACATTTTAGTATGTTTACATTTCTGCATTCAATATTAAAAATCCAAAAAAAATTTCTCTCATATCTTCAATGGAAACCTAATAATGTTGAATGTGAGCCGGACCAACGAGACTGTTAAGAAACTGTTTGTGTGTGGATACGTATGATTGTTCTTAATCGTCAAATCTTAGAGATTCGGAGCATCATTTGAGGGGGAGTTAGATATACATGTTGATTGAAGATAACAGAAAGCTTAAAGCAAGGGGGAGCATGGATGTTAAAGTTACTCAAGAAATAAAGATCAAGAGAACATTAAAGACTCAGCAACTTAATTGAAGAATGATAACTACGGCAACATCCAAGGGGGAGTCTGTTGATGCAAATGTATGTTGCCTACGTCATCGTATAATATCGAGTCTGTATTTAGGAGCGAAATGACGAAGTTTATCTATGTTAAAGATCAAGTTCGCTTGAAATTGTAAGGTTGAAGTCAAGTTCGGCTGAACTTGACTAAGCAAGTTCGCCCGAACTTGCACTCCCACCAGCAAACTTGTGATTAGTATAAATAGGAGCTTTGACATTTCATTTGTAACTTTCAGAGATTTTGTCTCGACAGCGGCGAAGCTCTGTCTAAGTGTTTCCATGATCTGTAACATTGAATATTAATGAAACGGTGATTAAATAGAAACAAATGAGTGTATCCAATGTCGCCTATGCAAATGGATTCCGTACGTTTACCATAGGTTTGTCAGATTAGTGCCCGAACGATCCGTATAACGGACCTACACTATCTAGCCAACTTCAAGAGCTTCTTGATAAAGGCTTCATACGCCTGAGCACTTCGACATGGGGCGAACCCGTTCTTTTTGTGAAAAAGAAAGATGGGACGTTCCGAATGTGCATTGATTATCGTGAACTTAATAAACTTAAGATAAAGAACCGCTACCCCCTTCCTTGAATCGATGATTTGTTTGATCAACTTCAAGGTGCTACTTGTTTTTCTAAGATCGATCTACGTTCCGGTTATCATCAGTTACGTGTGCTAGAAGAGGATATTCTGAAAACCGCCTTTCGTACCCGTTATGGCCATTTTGAATTCGTGATCCTGCCTTTTGGTCTCACCAATGCACCCGCGGTCTTCATGGATTTGAGGAACCGTGTGTGTAAAGCCTTCTTAGATCGTTTCGTCATTGTGTTTATTGATGACATCCTTATCTACTCGAAGTCGAGAGACAAACACGCGCGCCATCTCTGTTTAGTCCTCGAACTTCTCCAAGGTAATCGCCTTTATGCCAAGTTCTCCAAATGTGAATTCTGGCTCGAAGAAGTCCAATTTCTCGGCCATATCGTTAAAGTCAAGGAATTCACGTCGACCCTGCAAAGATAGAAGATGTAAAGAGTTGGATTACACCAAAGAATGCATCTAAAATCCATTCCTTTCTTGGATTGGCGGGTTACTACCGTCGATTCATCGTCGACTTTTCAAAAATCACTGTTCCGCTTACCGCTTTAACTCATAAGGACAAGCCTTTCGTTTGGGATTCCAAACAAGAGGAGGCCTTTCAAACTCTCAAGCGTATGCTATGCAACGCTCCTGTACTCGCCTTACCCGACGGAAACGACGACTTCGTTGTTTATTGCGATGCCTCTAATCTTAGTCTTGGTTGTGTTCTTATGCAACGAGACAAGGTTATCGCGTATGCATCTCGACAACTCAAGATCTACGAGAAGAACTATATAACCCACGATCTTGAACTCGGTGCAGTTGTTTTTGCATTGAAGATAAAGCGACACTACCTTTACGGTACTAAGTGTACGGTCTTCACCGACCATAAGAGCTTACAACATATCTTTAAACAAAAGGAACTGAATATGCGCCAACGCAGATGGGTTGAACTTCTCAACGATTACGATTGTGAGATACGTTACCATCCCGGCAAAGCAAACGTCGTAGCCGACGCTCTCAGTCAACAAAGCTATGTGTATAGTGATCGTGACTCTCAAGCTTTAAATGATCTCGAAATTATGATTCGCTCCGCCCAGTTTGCTTGTTTTAATGAGAATACCCTACAAGATGAAATGAAATGTGGTGCCGAAACTCAGCTCGTCGTCAAACCCAATGGCATTTATTATTACCTCGATCGTATATGGATTCCTAGCCGTGATAATCTTCATGAATTGCTAATGACCCAAGCTCATAAATCCCGATACTCCATTCATCCCGGAGCCGACAAGATGTACCAGGACCTTCGTCCTAAGTATTGGTGGCCGGGCATGAAAAAGGATATCGCCGTTTACGTCTCAAAGTGCTTAACTTGTTCGAAGGTTAAAGCCGAACATCAAAGGCCCTCTGGTTTGCTCGACCAACCCGAAATCCCGATGTGAAAGTGGGAGAGCATAGCCATGGACTTCATTACGAAACTCCCTCTCAGCTCCTCTAGGCACGATAGCATTTAAGTTATCGTTGATCGTCTTACCAAATTAGCTCACTTTATTGCCATACGAGAAGACTTTAAGGTAGAACGATTAGCACGAATCTATACCGACGAAGTCATATATCAATACGGGATGCCTCATGACATCATCTCTGACCGTGATGGTCGCTTTACCTCACGTCTCTGGGAGACTTTTCAATCTGCCATCGGTACTACGCTTAATCTCAGTACCGCTTTTCATCCTCAAACCGACGGTCATACTGAGCGCACGATCCGCACCCTCGAAGACATGCTTCGTGCGTGCATCATAGATTTCGGTGGTAATTAGGATACGCATTTACCTTTAATTGAATTCTCGTACAATAATAGTTATCATACTAGTATTCAAATGGCTCCTTTTGAGGCGTTGTATAGAAGAAAATGTCAATTGCCTATTGCATGGCACGAGATCGGAGAAGCACAAATCACCGGTCCCGAGTTAATTCAAGAAACGATAGACAAGGTCCTCCAAATCAGAGACAATCTCTTGAAAGCTCGAAGTCGTCAAAAGAGTTATGCCGATAAACGCCGCAAGCCCCTACAGTTCAAAGTGGGAGATCACGTTCTCTTAAAGATTGCACCTTGGAAAGGAGTGATCCGCTTCGAAAAGAAAGGAAAACTAGCGCCACGATACGTGGATCCCTTTAAGATTCTGGAAAGAATTGGCAAGGTGGCCTATCGACTCGAACTACCGGCAGAACTTAACAACGTCCATCCGACTTTCCACTTCTCGAACCTCAAGAAATACCTAGCTGAAGAAAATCTGCATGTACCTCTCGAGGATTTGCAAATAAACGAGACTCTTCACTTCGTGTAAAAGCCAGTTGAAATCATGGACCGAGAGACCAAGAAACTACGACGCTCTTGCATTCCTATTGTGAAAGTCCGATGGGAAGGCAAACGCGGTGCCGAGTTCACATGGGAATTGGAAAGTGATATGAAGGCTAAATACCCACATTTCTTTGTTACGTCCACTACTTAAATTTCAGGACGAAATTTCCTAAAGTAGGGGAGACTGTAACAACTCATAAATTCGCTGTTATCTTTTTCCATTTATTCCATTTGTATCTATCCTTGTAATCCGAGATTTGATTATGAAAAGTTTATGTTAATGGAAATTATATTTTGTCACAACCATATCGCATCTAATCGCTTATTAAACGCTAATTCAATGCAATCACAAGTAACTGTGTTACTTTAATAGCCGAGTGTGTTGTTGTATAATAACCACTTGTGCCATCGCATCGCTTATCGCATCGCACCACAAAACGCAGTTATTATGTGGAATTATGTTTTATGTGTGTTATGTTTGTTATGTTATGGTTTATCATCTCTAAAACGCTCACACATTCACGTAACTCGCTCTCTCTCAATGCAATGGTAATATAACGCTTAACGCTTCGATAAAACGCTTAATATACCTATCTAATACGAACTAAATTGCCAAACGAACTACAAACGTGAAAATATCAAACAAAACTTAGCCAATAGGCCAAGTTCGGCCGAACTTGGACAAACCAAGTTCGCCCGAACTTGCTCAGGCCTTCAACACACCAGATATCACCCAAGTTCGCTCGAACTTAACCATATTCAAGCAGAACTGGCCAAGTTCGCCCGAACTTGTGCCAAGTTCGCTTGAAAAGGGACAAGTTCGGCCGAACTTGATCCCAATCAGCCCATTCTTTACCTCACCTATAAATACTCAGCTTCTCTCCTCATTTGAACTTGCTACAAGTTCGCCCGAAACCTCCCGAAACTGAAAACCCTTGATTTCCAAGTAAGGATCAACCGTTTTCATGCAACAACAACGTTTTATAACGATTTTGCACAAGGTTTTACCTTCGATTTCATCAAAACTCTTCTGTTTACAAAAATCTATATCTTTTTACACAAAATTTCTGCTTTTCACTTAGATCTATACTTAGATCTAAGTAAAACCTTTTTTAAACATCGATTTTTACATAAAAACACGGACTAGTGACATATGTTTCGTTCACTATGAAGTGGAACAAGGCGTTGTCAAGCAAAATCTTAGATCCGGAAGCACAAGGACGAAATTGTCAATTTGCACAAACTGGACTAACCCGTACGAACCAACAAGTCCACCCGGATTAGTCCGATTTCTGTAAAATGGCTAAAACCCCTCCAAAAGACCTCTCCAGCCTAGGTTTTGCTCAGTAGCTTAAGGTTGGAGGGATAGACACTCGATTTCCTCAGCAAACGACATGAAAACGCACGATTTGGATGCCAAAACAGTCAAGTTCGCTTGGAAGACATCAAGTTCGAACTTGTCACCAGATTGGTGACCAAGTTCGCCCTAACTTGATCAATTTTGACAGAAAACAAACAAGTTCGCCCAAACTTGTACTCTTCCAAGAATAATAGCACAAGTTCGCCTGAACTTGTCTACTCTTCCTTCAACCGTTAACCGTTTCAGCTTTTCAGAAGACTGATGCACTTCTGTTCGCTTATAGGCTGATCCAGCGCTCTCCTCAACTTACCTCAGATCTCGTATCACTCTCAAATCGCACCAACTGTGAGTATACTTGAACCCCTTTACGCTTAAACGCACTTTTGGGTGTCACATATGTTCTATATCAAATCACATCACACAACTCAGACTCTTATTCGCAATCCGCTGTACATGACTATACGTGAAATCTGCTGAATTGAATGTGTTACTTGATTGCTAGTACGCCACCCTTAACATGATAGCTAGCTAGAGGTTGACCCGCCACCCGGAGGCCCAGGGTTGTTAAGGCTCGCATTTTTATTTCGTATTTATTTTTCTCTTTAGGATGTGAACACTTGTTTGCATGCCTCGATCAATCGCAGTTTGTTGGTTTACTTGAATCTAGTAGATACATAGTTCACAATTCTTACGTATGTCATGCGGTGTATGCTAAACGCTTTTATATCTATATTGTACGCAAAACCTGTATGCTCACCTTTGCTTAATTGTATTGACGTTTTATTTTAACATATGTGGCAGGTTGATGACATCATGCTGAAATGGATTTAGGATCTTACTTTTAAAAACGCATTGTAATAAAAATCTAGGGGAGATCGAACTTGAATTGTTTTATGAGATTACTTGGTATTTTGTAACTTGTTTGAGGATTTTATGTTGATAGTATGGGATATTGAATTTTAAATACTGTCGCTTAAATAATATTATGGAATTTCTTATGAGATAATCTGGTTCGCCTAGTGCCACGCCCCGATGTTTCCGCCATCGGTTGGGGTGTGACACGTATGGCTTCTAGACGAGCTACTGGTGCGTACACCTCATCATAATCAAGACCTTCGATTTGTTTGAATCACTGAACCACCAGTTGGGCTTTGTTTCGCACAGTCAATCTGGTATCGTCTGGTTTGTCTCTGTATACCCAACGAGTACCAAGAGCGCGTTTTCCTTCTGGCAGTTTCACTACTTTCCATACTCCTAGCTTCTCTAACTGATTGAGCTCTTCATGCATTGCATCAACCCATCCAGGTTCCTGAAAAGCAACATCAATGATCTTAGGCTCAATCTGTGAGATGAAACATGAATATAAACATGTGTTAATGGTTCCTGATCTACTACGTCTCTAAACACCAGCAGTTATAGGACCAATAACGTTTGTAATCGGATGGCTTTTCTGAACATGCTGAGGAATTGCTACAGCAGGTGCCTGCAAGTTGGATTCCAAGTTAGAAAAACTTCCTGAAACTATTCTGGATTGCTCCCCCTCATTTGAAGCTCTTTGAATGTTTGCATTTGAAGGACCAGCAACAGTTTGTTGAGTAGAGGGTTCATTGTTGAGAACTGCATCATCAGGAGTAGCTGTTCTCGTAGGTTCAAGAACCAGTTCTTGAATTGATGAAGAAAGATGCGGTTCATTAGTAGCTTCCTGAAATCCATGTGGATCAACAGTGCTACTTGAAGGTGTCTTGAAGAGGTACAACATCATCTTCGACCATGATGGGAATAGGTAGCACTGAACTTGAGACATCTGCAGCAACAATCACATCAGGAAAAATATTAAACGACTTAAACAAATAGGAATATTCATATAACCAATTAGGTCCAAGTCGTGCGTCTTTGGGATTTTCTTCTAGCCAATTCACATAGTACGTCTCCATGATCTGCTTCTTGATTTTGTTGTATACTCGATATGTAGTGTTCTTTTCATAGCCGATGATATAGCATGGATCTCCTCTTGCTTCAAATTCACCCTTGGCATCCATGGTAAGAAGAACACAAGGACACCTAAAAGTGCGAAAGTGTTGTACAGAAGGTTTCTGTCCTTCAACTATTTCATATGGTGTCTTCATGTGACGTTTGTTAATGAGCGCATAATTTTGAACATAGCAGGCGATGTTCACTACTTCTTCCCAAAATATCAGTGGAACGCTAGAATCTATCAGCATAGTACGAGTCGCTTCAATGAGAGTTCTATTGCGTCTTTCAGCAACTCTGTTTTGCTGAGGAGTTCGAGCTGCATTTTATTGACGATCAATTCCTTTTGAAGCACAAAAGTTGTTCATCTCAGCGTTCTTGAACATCATCCCATTATCGCAACATATAATCTTTACACGCTTGTTCGCTTGGTTTTCCATAAAAGTGATAAATTTCTTTATCAGACCAACAGTTTCGCTCTTTTGTTCCAAGAAAAACAAACAAGTGAAATGAGAAAAGTCATCGGTGATAACCAAGCAATAAGCCTTTCCTCCAAAAAGATCCATGGTGAAGCAGTTCCAGAACTTTAGATGTTGTGTGCACGAGCTTAGGCTTATGAGGCTTAAGATGCTGCTTCCCACGGGCACATGATTCGCACTTTTCAATCTGCATAAAATCCTTGATTGGTAAGTTTCTGACTAGACCTCCCTTTGCCAGTCGATTAAGATTCTTCATGTTCAGATGGCCAAGTCATCAATGCCAAACCATTGCATCATGTTCAGCAATTTCTAAGAATAAGCAAGTAACTTGATCAGTGGGGGCTTTGTTCATGTCGATCACATAGGCGTTTCCCTAGCGTTCAGCTTCAATCAAGTACCAATCCTCTGGTATGACAATCCCGGGCTTCAGAACCACGCATCCACCTTTTGTAAACATGACCTCTAAACCGTTGCCGCACATCTGTGAGACGCTGAGAAGACTGTGTTTAAGTTCAAGAACATAGTTTATATCAAAGAAGCTGAGGACTCCATTTCTGACTATGCCTTTCATAGTAATTCATCCTGTTTCTCCACCTACAAAGGTGACAAATCCACCGTCGAAGATATTGATGTCGTTCAACTGGAAATGTCCCCTGTCATGTGTCTAGAACAACCATTGTCAATAAACCAAAGTCTAACAACAGCCCACCATAGTCGTTCCTACACACATAACGAAATTAGTGGGAAACAGGAACCCAGATCGTGTTCGATGTGGGTTGATAATCACTCTTCTTTCACAAAACCTCACGGAAGGTCATATAATGATTAGTAGATTTTAAGGTTTGAGACGATGAGGTTGTAGAATTTGGCAATTGAGAACACTCTGCCTGAAATCTAGCAATATTTTTAGGTTTCCAAATTTTAACACTTTGTTCTTTGAAAAGATTTTAGACGACATTGTGTTTAAATTCTTGGATTGATTTTTGAAACCATTTGCGTTTGAATGCATTTCATTGGTTTTCTTTGCTAGATTTCAGTCTCCATCAGAGGGCTTTTGATGTCCATGATGTCGATGGTGCGAAGCCGTCTGATGGATGGCGTTCCCGGATGGATAAGACACGAGGGGACAGTGAATACAGTTTCTAGCTATGTGCCCCGGAATTCCACAATTGAAGAAGTTTGTCTTTTCTAGAAAAAGACTCTTAATTCCGCTTGTGTTATTCTGGGGTGCTGATTGGGTCTATTCTTTCCACTAGGTGCTGATTTCTTGTGTGCATATTTACTCTTGGATGAAACATGCTCACAATCATTAGCACAAAAGTGAGTATCGATAGTTTTACCCTTTAACTTTGGTCAGTTGGTTTTTGAGTTGGGTTTTTCTTTTGATTTACAGCACTTGAGGAGGCTTCCTCTTGAGTTTTCATTTTGTGTTGTTTTCTGACTTTTTGAGATCTTCTTTTCTTTGCAGGAGTGGATTTTGCAGGCTTAGTTTCTTCAGAAACTGAGTTTTCTGAGACAACTGCATCGGTTTCTTTTGAACGATTTCATTGGACACCGAGCTGTCAGAATCAATGGATTCTTGGTTACTAGATTATGAGCAAGTTTTGTCAATATTATGACTGTCACAAGCATCTTGCTCATTATCCGATATATTAGATTCTTCAGTCTGATTCCTAGAAATATCAAACGGCTCATGTTCACAGGCAATTTCATTCACACAATCCAACACAACAATATTTTCATAATTTTCGGAAATATCTGAGGTATCTGTTAAGGTTTCAGGAGAACTGGAGCAGTTTTCTGAATCACACGAAACTGGTGCCTCAGACTTCTCTGGGTAACCAGTTAAATAATTATCAGAACCAAAAACCACATCATTCAAAGTTTCAGTTTCAACAACTTCAGAAAATCCCCGAGTCTCAAAAACCATAGACCGAACAAAGTTCCAAACGTAATTATCATGTTTATCACATAAAGAAACATCTGAATAATCATCATCAACTGGATGTTGTTCATCATCCACTTTAGACCGCTCCACAACTATCACTGACTCTGCACATACACTAAAACAATTAACATTTTTACAGAATCAGATGTAGAAGTCGTTTCCTGTGTTTCCTCAGATGGAGTTTTTGTCGACTCCTTTTCATGTTTTAAATTTTCAATTGATTCATTCAAGCATTCTTAATTAATATCTTTTACAAAACTTATGGGCTTTTGAAAATCAGTGGGTTGGGCGTTCTTAGACTTGAAAGTTTCCCAAGGAACGTAGTCACTTGCTTTGCCATACATCATTTTATAATAATTTTCCAATTCTTGCTCAATGAGTGGTATTCTTGAATAATTATGATTATATGGCGGAGGAACTTGTGTATAACCCAACCCTTTTCCCTTGTTTTCTTTGTATGCCAATTGTATATTGCAAAGATTACGAACAGTGTCACTAGAAGTATCAATTTTTTTAATATTCAACTCATTTTGTTGAAATTTTCCAGTAATAAGTCCTAACTCAACTCTTACCAAGCCGCATTCCAAGGTTTTTGAATGTAGCCTAGTTTTGTAATCATGGACCCAACATTTTTGTTGATTTACGTCCAGGTGGAGTTGAGCTATGTCCTTCTTCAGCGCATCAATCTTTCCATAGAGAATTTTATTGTTCTCTCGAAGACCGATGCACTTAGACATGGCATTGTTGTAATCACTAATGAGATTGAATTTATGTGATCTCGTCTGTTCCATTTTGTTTCTACGGTGTTCGGGGCACAAAAGAGAGTTTACCGTTTCTGATAGAGATTTGGCCCCAGTCTGTGCCATCAAGCAATGACGATTATTTTCAGCTACTTCTGCGATCTTCAGAGACTCCACTTGAGCTGCAGCATCAACCCACCTAAAACCATGCTGCTCTTGCACCATCAATGTTTTTCCTACTCCGGATCCTCCATGGCTTGATGAGGTTGAAGTTGACATAAACGTCTGAGCCGGAGTGACTGGAACCATGGATTTCTCTGAGTTCCTAGCAGCAGCAGCAACAGTTGCTTCATAACCCGTGGGTGTCTTCCTGTAGTCTCTGGCGAAGTGTCCAGGTTCAAGGCATTTGTAGCACTTCAACTTATCTTTAACAGACCAAGTGCGAATGTTTTACATTGGACGGCGCCCGTATCTCTTCTGAAACTTTTCTGCTCGGAATGCAGCCATAGCCAGATTCCATAAAGCATTTAGTTCTTCAATGTCTTCTTCAACAACTTGATTTATCTCTGTAGCAAACACTGACAGGGGCAAGAGATCACCTGCAAGGAAAGCATTTAAACTATTGGGCATGGATGCTGCAAGAGCCAACTTCTCTTCATTCTGCTTGGTCAGGAATGCGAGATTTTCAGCGGAGAGTGTAGATTGAACATTTTGAGATGCTGAGGGATTAACAGGACTGTAGACCATGTTTTCATGCTATGGAAATTGCTGAGCAGTAACAGTAGTTAGAACAGCCCAGTTATTTGGAAGAGACATGCCATAAACATAGTTTGTCTTCTGAGCTTGAAGCTGTGCTTGAGTCAACGGACTGAAGGCAACATTTGGATTATTGTTCGTCATTGGGCTAAAGATAAGGTTAGGATGACTTTGAGACATCAATGCAGTGTTAGAACCGGTCACCCTTGCAGCCATCATGGAGTTCTTATGGTTTATCTCTCTTTGCTGGTTGTCTATTTCACATGATTTGATGGTGGTGATCAGTTCAGTGAGAGCAAATCCATTTAGATTTGTAGTACGTTTGATCATCGAAACATCGGCATCCCAAGACTTTGGTAGAGAATTCAACAGTTGATGATTCATCCCCTGTTAGTAGTCGAGATTCCAGCACTGATCATCTGTGAGATAAGTTTGGCGAACCTCATTGGTTCTCCCCGGTCTCCCTGGGATGTGATTAAAGGAACTGAACTGTTGGTTTAACATGTATACCCTGCTAGCCTTCATGTTGGTGTTTCCTTCATACAAATTTTTGAGCACATCCCAGATTTCTTTCGCATTTGTGCAGTTTCTGACAACAATCGAGATGGCAGGACCGAGAGCCATTGAAAGATTCGCCATTACCTTATCATCTTCGTCCTTGATTTTTTTATCTTTGTCGGACCACAAACTCTCTAGTTTTGGAATCTGAATTTCTGGATCATCTGCAGTTGCATACATGATAGTGCGGGGACCATCACGAATACACCTCCACATACCTGGTTCCTTGGCTTTGCCATACTGCTCAAAATGCCAGGTCCAGTTAAATAATCATCGCCATACAGCAACCTTGGAATCTTGGTAGACATTCTGATACTCTGATCCAGTTCTTGATGCACCGCCAATGTCTGAGACTAGATAACCGTCAAGGTAGCGTTGGTGAGATTCGTAGCAGTCAGAACACCATTCGGGTTCATCATTTTTTATTTTTACCAAATAGAAATTAATTATATTTTAATTAAAATGTGAAAAGTCCAACAAGTCCAAACTAGTCCAATCAGAATCGGTCAAACAATCCACTCGAAACAGTGAGTCTGATATGGTAACAGTATCTCGGAACAGTTGTCTATCCGAGATGCTTGATGATCCGAGATGGGTATGATGATCCAAGATGAATTTGAAGATCTGAGTTGGTATGAAGACAAAGACAATTTGATGATTCGAGATGGATTCGAGATCGATTCGAGAAGCAAGTCATGATCCGAGTTCGAGTTCCAGATGCAAGCCTGTTTTATCCAAGATAGTTCGAGTCTTTAAGAATTTATCCGGGATGCTATCTGAGATGGTTCGAGATGTAAGCTTCTGATCCGAGATGTTCAAAGTGATGATCTGAAATGCAACAGAAATACAACTACTGCTCCGAAACAGTAGCAGGTCCGATCCAAAACCGTGTGATATCAGATTTGAGCCTAGAAACATGTTCAAATATGCTCTGATACCAATTGTAAGTGCTGATGAACCAGATCTCATGATATCACACGTAGCTTGAATGGTGACGGAATCACATAAAAAGCTAAGAATCAAAATAGAATAAATAAGATGAAGATAGAAAGTTCAACTTGCATACAAGTCTCAATTTGTCTAATACAAGTGAATAATGAGCCAAGGAGCCTACTAACCCTAATACATCATTATCTATATATACTAGAGGGTTAGTGCTCCATTACCCTAAAGCCCTTAGGCCCAAAGGCTACCCCCAAGCCCATTACAACATAGTAGCCCATACCCCTAAAGTTACTAATGCATAAACCTGGCCTTACACCAGTTCTTTGGCACATGTTTGGTAACGTCGCAGTGTAAGAAGCAGACCACAGTTGCTCTCTCGACCTGCGCAACATAATACGTTTATGCTTCCAGCTATTGCTCACAAGTCCTTTGGATTCAGTAACAGATGAGGGACTCTGGGTTGAAATTTCTTAACTCACTCATATATGTAGATAACGAGGTTGCTATTAACATAACAAAAAATTTCGTTCAACACTCTAAAACAAAACATATCGAGATACGTCATTACTTTATTCACGATTTTTCGAAAAAGTTGATACGTATTGAAAAAATCCACATTGATGAACAAAAAGCGTATTTTTTATACGAAACTGTTTGATAGAACAAAGTTTAAATGTTTTTTAAATTAAACGTAATGAAAGATTTGTCATCAGGGGGAGCAAAGAGGTTAAAACCGAGATGGATGGCGATTTGACGTAATCCCCATCAGCTAATCAATTTTCTTTCTTTAAAAACAAAAATACAATAAAATATGTTTTTGATTTTAGGAGGAGAAAGTTTGAGAAAAATACAAAAACATATAAAATGTCAAAAGTACGAAAACATGAAAAAGACAAAAATGAGTTTTCGTATGAACTGTCAAAGCATGCTAAAGAAATGAAAAGTTTATAAGTTTTTAAACAGTCTCACTGATGATGTGACAGTAGGCTTCACACACTTGGTAAATTGTTTTTGAGATATAAACATAACGAAACTTCTTAATTAGTGGTTTAACATCTCTCGGATATATGGTCGTAGTACACCGAAATTTCGTTTGAGAGATTGCCAGATTCTGAGATACTAGGTCTTTTGCCTAGTTGATATATGGGGTATTATACAAGTTCTTCTGATTTTGCGTAAGCAATGGCCTAGAACTTGTAGAATACTTTCCATTATAAACCTTAAACTGCATTAAAATTGAAAGTATCGAAAGATCTGACAATTGCCGTTAAAAGATTCCAAAATATGGAACACCACTTTTAAGTCGGGCCTTCATCTCTTTGTCTGTACGGTGGTAATAACCTAAGCTCTCAAGGCCTCACACAACCCAGATACAGATATCAATTAGGTATATTCACCTGTAAGATGAAATCTAGGGAATCTTGATATAGGTGTATATTCTGAGGTGGGGAACACTATTAAGTTAAGTTCTAAGACATCCAATTACCGTATCTTGAAACAATTGAATTTTGTGTAGAGTTTTAAGTGGACAAACAATACTGACAATCTAGGTAAACTTGTTTAAGACTCAAGTTTATCAAAGATCAACGGTGTTGATGACATGTCTCAAAAATTGATATTATCCTCTTACACAAACTCATAAAAATATGTCTGTAAATATGTTTGTACATGGCTATTTCATTTCAGAAACCAAAAAGATTTTCAGTGTGTTTTAGCATAAACTTTGGAAAATTCAAAAATATTTTATTTTCATCTTATTTTCTACTGCCGATGATGTAATGCTGATCTTCAAAATCTAAAGGTTGCTGAATAGAATCTAGAACACAACAGGTTGGGAGCTAATCTGAAATGAGAAAATGTTTTGAAAAGATCACGAATTCATTAGTTTGAACTTAACATTGTTTGAAAAACATCAGTTTGTTCACAAAGTGTTCAACCAAGGTCATTAACTTGGACTTGGTAGACAAATAAGGTAATCAGGGTCATTAACTTGGACTTGGTTAACTGAGTGGGTTGTTAAAACTGGAAAAATGTTAGAAAATTGAAAAAGTTGAAAAACTGAATTTCATATGAATGAACACCTTCGCACGAAGGTAACACCTTCGCACGGCTGTATACTCATCTGCATGAATTATTCACATTCGCACGATGGTGATACCTTTGCACAAAGTTTAACAATGGCACTATAGATGCTTCTTCGCACGAAGGAAGCTTCATTCGCATGAAATTGTTTCCTCCGCACCAGTTGAGAGACTTGAGATAAAATAATTTCTAAGTAACGAAGTGCTCAAAAAATTTACCTAGGGGTGTTGATTTGCACAACACTTACTATGGGGAAGGTAAAATACATAACATTTGGACCTAAAATTGATAAATACTGACTTAAAAGGACAAAACCTTAGACCTAGGTTATTTGGATGGACAAAATGTCAAAATGAATTCATAATAAGGCTTATTAGCACTTTCAGGACATAATACAACATTCATTTTGTTCAAAACATGTAAAAAAAAAAACTTGAACATTAGATCTTGAAACATATGAAGTTACATCGGTACGGAAGTAATACATTCACGTGAATGTAGTTACACTTGCACGGAAGTAACATTGTTTGGTAAAAAGAATTACTACCTTCACATTAAAGTAAAATTGTTTGTATATATTGATGCACTTTCGTATGAAGGTATCTACATCCGTTCAAAATTCATGTACATTTGTACCAAGGTACCTTCACACTAAATTTTGGTAAATTTTCTAAGTGTTGGTCTTTAATGATTTTGCAGGCAAAAGTGTCAAACTTTGAACCAAAACACAACATCTGTTGTGTGTTAGATAAGAAATTAACAAAGATGGAACTGTTTAAGCCTATTCTGGGTTTCATGGGGCATATTCAAATAAAAAAGCGTTAACTGATCAACACAAGGTGTATCGATCACATATAGAGCGTTTCTAGGAGCATGTTAGATTTGTTGATGATCCTCCAGCTATTCATTCTTTCGTAAAAAATGGAAACGAAGACAAAGATGTGGTGATAACGGAAGATCAAATCAGGAGAGTGTTAGATTTTGGTGACAAAGATGGTGATCCAACTGGTTATCTGGAACGAATGGTAAAAGGATGCTTCTATAGAATGAGATACAGAAGGCATGTCAACGAAGCAAATTTTTCAAAAGCAAATGTTTCAAGGCCTTACAAATTCTTTATGCATTCAGTTATTCATGCTATGGGCCACAGGAAGGGAGGTTATGATGTTGCAGTTGATTATCTGATGTGCATGATTGTCGCTCTAACTTTAAACTTACCGTACAACTTTTCAAAGTTGATTTCGAGCAGATGAAGACAAACATTGTTCAAGAAAGATTTTAAAATATCCAAGGTTTGTACATATGCTACTGGATGATTTGGTTCCGAATCTTGCTAAGGAAGAATCCGATGTGCTGCCTTTAGAACATATGACGAATCTGTCGTTGGATCGTATTCAACAATACAAGTCGAAAGATATTCCTTAGTTTAAGAGATTGTTCGGTCATTTTAAAGACAAAAATTGTATTGCACCTCCTAAGGGAAAGTAGAGAAAAGATGAAAATAATTCTAGCAATGAGGATAAAAAGTTATAGTTTTGTTTCTAAACGATGCAAGTGGTTTGAAAAGGAAGATGGATAGAAAAGACAAACAAAGAAACAAACAACCATAAAGCAAACTACAAGAAAGAGAAAGCCAAAAACAATGTTTCGTGATGAAAGAAGTGAAGAAGAGGAAGAGAATGTGAATATAAATATAGATAATGATTTTATCTCTGCCACTTCTGATCGAGAAAGGGCTGAGAATAGTACTGCAGACACTGTTGAGATTGCTGGTGATATCGAAAAAGAAGCGTTTAAGGAAGGATCGGGTGATGAAACAGATAGTGAGTCAACAGAAAGTGAAGAGGAAGATGTTTTACTATCAGAAATCCAACAGCTATGCATGATCCTAGAGCGAGAGCTGAACAAAGGGCGCAACTGTATGAATCGTCAGATACAGATTAACTTGCAAAGAAAGTGGCAAAAAGGGTTAAAAGTAAAGTTGGTGATGTAAGCAAGAAAAATACTGGGTCACCAATTAAAAAAAACACAACGGAGAATTCAGAAGCCTGTGAAAGATATAACAACTACTGGAGCTGAACCAGTAGTTACTGAAAAAAGTGCACCATCAATGGAAGCAGAAGTTGATATTGAACATGTGATTCCAATTCAAAGTCCAACGACTTCACAACCAAATCCTGCAACATCAATCCCACCAATATCTCCACAACCTAGAGCACAACCTCAATCACAACCAAGATTTATACATCGTAAACAATCACTCCAACTAGTTCTTCTTTTAGAGATAATGGATATATATTTGATGATGATCTTCAATTTCCCAACATTGATACGATGAATTTGGATTTTCTAAACGTTCCAAATGAAGAAAAGATCAAGCAGTTGGAAGCAAAAATCAAGCATCTAGAAAGTGAATGTGAACAGATGGAAGTTGTGATTGCAATTCTGGTTTCTGAAAATGAACAATTGCGAAAGAGAGTAAGTGATCTAGAAGCTGATAAATTGTTGAAAAATAAGAAACTTGATATGTTATACAAGGTGATAGAGAAAAAGATGGGATTTAATATTGAAGATGAGTTTTATAAGATAGAAATGGATGAAGCTGTTGAGAGAGCTCGTAAAGCTGCTGCAGAAACATAGATTGCAAGTTCTGATAAAGGCAAGGGAAAGATTGATGCTATACCAGAGATTATATCTGAACCTGAGAAAGAGACAGAACCTGAAATAGACATCTCAAAATTCATTCTTATTGGTGGAGTACGAGATATGCCATATGAGAAAGAGAAAGAGAAGGAAGAGGATGATAAAGAGGATCATGAAGATCTGGATATCGAAGGTTCTGATCATGATAGTGATGGAAAAGGTGATGATGATGATAACCAAGGTGGTACTGGAATGGTTGTTTATCAGCCAAGATCTTCTGAAACTGGCAATCAATATGATTATATGAATGATAAAGCAAATCAGGAAGATGATTCTAATAGAAAGGGGGAGCAAGATGATCCTTCGAACGATGAAGAGAATTCAGGAATCTTCACAGACGTTACTCCTTTAACGGTTGTTCCTGCAATTCACAACAGAACTATATATCTTGATCATGATGTTGACGAAGGTGAATTTGATCACAATTATACTAAAGAGAAGATTGCAAAGATGATGGGTGTTGATGAAAATTCGTTTGAATTTGATTTTGAAGAAGAGCTGAACAATATCTATATCGCAAAGCCTGATGATTATGTATTCAAGTATGTTGAAGAAGCTGATAATTATAACAATGTTATTGTGGAAGATGATTCAGACGATGAAACGGTTAAATTTCCTGGTGATGGAACTAATGATTTCCCAACATTTCAAGAGATGTTTGACGAAGACACAAACGAGTTGCTGAAAAGAAAAATAGAAGAAACTATTAAAGATGGTGAATCTCCGATGATTGATAGAAGTGAGATTAGCTAGGAAAGCCTGGTTCAAAGCTTTACCGAAAGAAAGAAAGTTTAGAAGACCACTGGCGTTCTTTACAAGACATCCTGATGTTTCATTGGGAGATATTATAAGCTGTGGATGGATTCCGGAGTTCAAATTTTGGGGTATTAAAAGAGAATTTGGAGTTCAATAATTCTGACATTTACAAGATATAAAATCTCTGCCGTGGTGGGACGTGCAGGAGTTGTGTCAAACGAAATTGATTAACTTTCAAATGAAGTCAGGAGTTCAAAAGTTGTGGAAGCTTATCAGATATGAAGCACGCAACAATTTTCCGACTTGGAAGCCACACTATCCAAAAAGAATAACAAAGATTGATCCGGTAACACAACTACCTAATGTGACATTGATTGTGAAACGTCCTCGAGCTATGAAACAAATGCCTCTGATGAAGATTGAACAATATTTCATAAGGATTTCAGATGGTGGGAATATGATTCAGAGACTGGTGAAGCGATTATTGTGTTAAAAACTGAAGGAATGTGGAGAGCGATAAGGATTCTAGATCCTATGTGGCTGGTGAATCTGGCATAAAAAGATGTTGAACGTTACTACAACAAGGGTTGTTCATCAAGTACATGATGTTGTACAGGCTATGCAATATCAAAATGCTATCAGAGTTTGCTATGCTTATGAGATAAATTCGGGAAAGATGTGGAACACGAAGTGGCGAGGGATTGAACGGAAAGAGTTTATAAAGGAAGTTCAAAAGGATGAAAGGAATAAATCACGAATGTAGAAGGTTTCGGTTAGTAAATATCAGTTTATGAAGCATGTGACTCCAACTGTCATACACCGATGACTTTCTTCGAGCTGAAGCGTCAAAGAGTTAAAAAGTATTTCTTTAGACGTTAAAAGAATTTCGAAGTTATGAAGATTTTTGAAGACCGGTCGAGACTATGTCTGCTGCCTGCGTCTACGAGTCATGTCGAGTCTGTAATAGGTTGAATATGTTAGATTATTTGAATTTGTGATGTAAAGTTACTTTCGTACAGAGGTAATACACCCGTGCAGAGGTAAACTAGTCCGCATGGATGTAGTTACATTCGTATGGAGGTCCTTAGTTCGTACAAAGGTGTTTTGATGTGTATAAATAGACGTGTGAACTTAGGGTTAGATAGTTTTTGGCTGATCAGACGGCAAAGCTCTGTCAATTTGTTTTCAGGATTGGAAACATTATCGTTAATGAAAACAGTGGAAAATTAAGTAATCTTGTATTATCGCCTAACTAAAATTGGATTCCGCACAATTTGGATTAGGTTAACAAATATTACCTGAGCTATTCATATGGAAATCAATTCTCACAACATCGGGGACCAAAAACAAAAAGAAATTTATTAATGGGCCAAATTTTCATCTTTTCTACCACCTCTAACCCTAATCTATCACTTATAAACCACACTCATTTCACCACTTTTTCTATGCATCTTCTCAAGAACTCTCCAACGTTTGAAAGTGAGACTCGTCTCCTTTCACCTTCTTCTTCCTTTCTTGTTTTTCTTTTGTTTTCCATACTTCACCCACATTGGAAAAGCCTCCATGGAATGTCACCCAATGTTCACCATGATGACCAATCTTGGGTTTTATTTTATAACTTTTAGTCTTTCATTATTATATGTCATTTATATTTTATACATGACCAACCTCATCACCTAAGTTGATGATTCTTGATGTAACAAAGGGGTCCAATGGATGACACTTATCCTATCTCTATAACATGGTCATTACTTACTAACCCATTACTTACTATTATATTATCTATCTTATTATTATTATTCATGCCTAACCTATATAATATTATTAACTAACATATTATTACCATGTGTAACACTACTAACTCATGCTAACTCTTTAATCATGCTACTAACTACTAACTCTTCTGATCATACTACGACCTCTTTTAATTTTGTCATTTACTTATTTAATCTTACAATTATATCATTATTATCAATTCATTAACTATTATTACATACTAAAAATATATAAAACTACTAACTATTTTAGTTTTGTCATTTACTTATTTAGTCTTACAATTACATTATTATTACCAATTCATTAGTTATTATTATATAATAAAAATATATAAAACAAAAGTACTAACTCCTTTAATTTTGTCGTTGTCAATCTATTATTTATTATTATGTACTAAAGATATATAAATATAAACCTAGCCATGACACCAACCAATTTATGATGAAAAGTTGTGTGCAAAGATAAAAAAAAACTTATCTTATACTAAATTCCTCACACGTGGACTTCTAGTGGGTGAATTAATGCCCACAAAATACACATAAATTTATAGTGTCTAAAGTGAGTGTTTAGACAAGCTAACTTTTTATGTATTTTTATATGTATTATTATTATGAGTTAATATTTATTCAAACCGCATTAACATTTCAAATCTTAAATTCTTGTACTTTACCGTTATACATCCTTGTTAGGATAACTTGGTGCTCCAATCTCACAAGTCAATCATCTCACATTTGGGGAAACCTTTGCAAATTGTGAGTATACTCAAACCCTTCTTCCTTTAAACACACTTTGGGTTGCAATATATGAAATTATAAAAACTCGCATACACACAATCAATCACATTTTTCATATATACATGCTAGAAGTCAATCTTGTGTACTCAATCGCTGGTGCATGTCAAGCGTGATATGATTTTATTAACATTTTAAGACCTTTTTACGTATTAGTCAAGTTTAAATTTATAAAACACGGTATTGTACTAACACTAAACACACACTAGGGCAAGTGCACCCATCGCGAGCGTAGTATAGTGTTGGTAAGATACCGAGGTCGTCCAAGGACACAAGAGCTTTTAATACCGGTTTAGCGTCAACGTCTAATCGATACAAATTTTTTATAAAAGTTTTGAAAGATAAAAATAAACATAAAAATGAAAAAATAAATAAAAATGAAATATAAATAGACAAGATAGAATCACTTGGATCCAACTCCTCTTTTATGTACCCTTTAATGATTTTCGCACTTTCGGACTTTTTTATGAGATTCTCTTAGTTATAGTAGTAGGCCCCTCTTTTGAAGGTGACGTTACCCTCAACCCAGTGGTTTGAGTCAGCAGGGATACAATAGAAGATAATTAAATAAGTTATTAATACGAAAAGTGGTAGGCCCCTCTTTTGAAGGCGACGTTACCCTCGGCCAAGTGGTTTGAGTCAGAAGGGATACAATCCCAAGAGGCCGGAATATTGAAAGACAATCAAGTAAGTTATTAATGCAAAAAGTGGTAGGCCCCTCTTTTGAAGGTGATGTTATCCTCGGCCAAGTGGTTTAAATCAGCAGGGATACAATCCCAAAAGGCCGGTTTAATGTATTAATAGTAGTTTACATATGAGGGGTTCAAGCTATTCGCACCCCCGCCATCCAAACCATGGGGCATTGTAGTAAGCTTGAACCAAGTCCTCGCAGGATCTATACACTGAATGAGACAAGAACTTTACCAAACCACCCTTCTAACCCCCTTCCAAGTAGTTAACGCGTTTTATATAGACCGTAAAGACACGAATGAGCAAATCAATGACGTCATGAAGAAATGGTTAGGAAAATTCACTTTCAACATAAGAAACTAGTTATTAAAGTCGTTAATACATACCCAATTAAAAAGTAGCCAAAAGATTAAAAATCAAAAGTAATACATAAAATATTTGTCTTCACTAAGTGATGTAAGAGATTAGCCAAGCATGTCCTTTGTTTGTCAAGAACTCTTACGATCAATCTTGGATCCCGAGACTACTACACACTATAAAGATGGAAAATGGATGATGGTGGTTTACTGGTGGTGGAGTGGTGGCAAAGTGAGAGAGAAGTGGTTTGCCAATGGATGCATTTCAATGAAACCAAGCACCTCTATTTATGGTCAGATCAGAGCCCTGACCACGGCCCCGTGCCCGCTGGGCATGGCCTTGTGGCCCCTTCGTTCTCTCCCTTTATTAATTGCAGCTGTCAGCAGAGGGTCCCACACGCCCCGTGTCTTCTGGGCACGACCCCATGGTCAGAGTACTGTTGTACTATGAAGATTCTGCGAATCTTAGTGTTGACCATGCCTTGTGCCTGCTGAACACGGCCCCGTGTTGGCTTTAATTCTTCATTTTGTCTTTTCTGTAGGAGCTATTAGCTGACCACGGCCCATGTCTGGGTGGACACGGCCTCGTGGTCAGCTTCTGCTTCTCTTGTTTTTGTTCTTGGGATGCTGCCGAGGGGCCGGGCATGTCACGTTATCCCTTCCTCTTGTACTTTGTGTTGGTTTTAGCCGCTATTTTGCTTCTTTTGATCTTTTAAGCTCATTTGGTCTTGTAAATTTAGGAACAAAGAAACATACTCTTTCCAACATTAGTACTGAAAAGGGGTCGGTTTTACGCCTCATTTGATGTAATTTATATGTTTCATTTTGTACACATCCATCGCCTACCTTAACGATTATAGCGCTATAGGAGTAACACACCATCCTTACGTGGTATTGTTAAGTATTCCATCTTATAATCTTATACGGCATGTCCCTTATGTGGAAAAGATATGTTAGTGGACACTTTGGTTTGATTGATAGTTTACACATGCTAGTAGTATACAAATTGACATGTTAGATTGAGGCTTTTATTCTATATTATGTAAACCAAACTTGTATGCTCACCACCCTTTATATTAACATTTATTATTCATATACTGTAGGAAATTGATGATGAAATCTACTTAGGTGGATTTAGAAACGCACCAAAATTTAATGTCTTTTCTATTTTTTGAGTACTTGATTCAATGTGATGTCTTTCCTTACAATGTATCGAACTGAGTCATAAAATAAAAATGGATTTATTTAAATATTGTCACTTTTAGTTGTTATGATGCTTTGAACAATCATCCACTCGCTCACGCCCCGATGTTTCCGCTATCGGTTGGGGTGTGACACTAGTTGCTTGCTAGCAAGTCTTTTTTGAGATATTGCCAAAATCTGAGGTTTTGAGTCTTTATACTGTTATTTCATCCGGGGATATTAGGGTTTTCCTTTTGTTGCATCCAGATATATGTAGACCTCACAACCCTTAATATCTTAAAAGAGCTAAAAATGACAATAACCCATAAATTTAAGAAGCTCTCCTAAAGAGTCATTCAACTATGCAAAAAACATAAATCATACCCAAATTTGGTATTTCACTAACCCTTGTTGGACACCAACATTGGTCACTTTAACTGTACGATGGTACATACTTGTTCACCAATGGTATGACGTTGTAAATCAAAATGGATGAATTCATTGTACTCATCTAGTACGAGGAAGCTTTGTGCATACCTTGATCGCGGGGGTATGTCCTGAAGTGGGACACGCTAGTGCCACAGTATAATAATACACTTAATTATATCACAAGGTAATGGTACTTGAAATCGTTCATGTGTTTTGCTTAAGTGGATGAACAATACTGGTTATCATCTTGGACTGTTATTCACAAAATTAATTAAGAATATTAATTGATAGTGTGAAACAATTAAACTAAGCTGATATGATCTTCTTGCACATGATTCTCACAAAAAGATGCATTGTCAATATTTTTGAGTTTGTTTAGTTT
This sequence comes from Scalesia atractyloides, assembly GCA_947069175.1. Classification (NCBI taxonomy): domain Eukaryota; kingdom Viridiplantae; phylum Streptophyta; class Magnoliopsida; order Asterales; family Asteraceae; genus Scalesia; species Scalesia atractyloides. The sequence continues at coordinate 28,958,985 of CAMTDV010000005.1, forward strand.
TCTTGAAAAAAAATATAAAATACCAAAAATATTTTCTTTTTCAAATGTCTCCCATATTGAACTGATAGTTTGTTGTTTTTGTATGATAAGATAAAATATTGGTTTATCTATAATGTGAAAAAGACTAATGGTTTTTCGAGATACTTGCTTGTGTTTCTAAACATATTGACGTAGTTATCAAAATGAAGTGTAGAACACAAGTGAAGTGCAAATTTTGAGTGAAGTGCAAAACATGAAGATGCATGGTAGGATCTTTCTACCACATTGCAAAGAGATATGGAAGAGTTGCAGATAGTTTGTCTAATCAGAGATTGCTAGCTCACTGAACTACAATGAATAAAGATTTGCGTAGATTGGAAACATCAGCTAAGGGGAAGTTTGTTGATGTCAGAAACTGTGTGTAGCTGAAGCTATCTAAAGACCAAAAGACTACAAGATGTTTGAAGACAAAGTTACACTATGAAGCTATTGTCAAGGGGGGTATGTTATCTGTTGATGTCAAAAACTATGTGTAGTTGAAGCTATCCGAAAGACTACAAGATGTGTGAAGACAAAGTTACACTACGAAGCTATTGTCAAGGGGGAGTTTGTTAGTTCATATTCTGTGACAACACTTGATAGTTTAATAGTTTAGTCTTTGAAAATTTTGCATTGGGCTTAGCATTTGTGTTTAGCTTGTTTAGAATTGTAACGGGTTTGGAGAATGACCTAGCCTAGTCCAAAGCCCCGTATGCAGACATGTAGTATATAAACATGTTTTGCATTAGGGTTTTGGTGAATCCTCGGAGTTAGTCTTCCTAGAGTATTCTAGAGAAAAAGAAAACACAACCGAGAGAGAGTTTTGGTGAGAAATCTACAGAGAGTGGTTGGGTGATTTCTTGTGGTATTGAATTGATTTAAACAATTGTGTTTGATAATTAATAAAATACCGGTTTAAAGTGATTGTTTGTGTTCTTCATCTTACAAACTTTTTTATGTATTCGTTTGATCTACTAAGGGGATTCCGCACCCTTGTTTTATTATCAATCTCGTAATCGATCCACGGTTTAGGGGACCTACAAATACATTGCAACATCTAATGCAGCAAAGGAGGCTAATTGCATGAAGAAATCCATTGTTGATTCCAGCGTGGTACCAAGATTGAGAGACCGATCGAGATACTTTATGACAACTGAGGTGCTATTGCTCAGACAAAAGAACCAAGATTACATCACAGGCCAAGAACATACTCAGGTAGCTACACTATATACGTCGTTGTAAACAAAGTTTATACAAATCAAAATCTAGCATACCCATTTACCAAGCCCTTACCTAAAGCAAATCATAAGGTGCATGCTAGAAAGATAAGGCTTATAATTTCTAGTGATGAGATATGATTTGTGTTTGGTAATTAGATATATTGAACTATAACAGTAACCTTTAGAGTTAGGCACACGATAGTCCTTGTGATTTTTCAAAATTTTGGTTTAGGTCCCTACCTTTTCAAAAGTACAATCTCCGTGTTTCGCACTTTGTAACGCACTTCGTCCCAACCAACAAATCTAAAGGTCTTAGGAGTCCAAATTAGGGGCTTAATGTGTTACAAAGAGCAAACCACAAGGACCATTCATATACTTTTTTGTCAAAACTTGGGGACTAAATGCATTATAAAATGCAAACCACGAGGACCACCCGTATACTTTTGGAAAACTAGAGAACAAATCCAAAATTTTGAAAAACAATGGGGACTATCCGTTACTCTAACATTTATTTGATTTGAATTAAAGGTTAAGTTATTTTCAATAAGTCTCATTTTGTTCAAGTTTTAGCAGTGACATAGAAATGATTACCGGTACATGTACCACTACATATGTCGTTTGACCGGTATTGATTTAGTTCGGTAAGGTATTATTACAGTACCAATACTCGGTAAAAAAATGTTAATTCTTAGTTTATGATACCAAAAATTACTGTATTTTGAATACAATTTCGTTTAAAATAAAATTTATCAAATACTGGAAACAAATTAGTATATCTATGTATCTAAAGTTTTTAAAAAGTTAATGAGAACAAATTATTAAAAAAATAATAATAAATGAAAAAAATACATACGTCACCCACTAATAGAGTTAACAGTATTAATCGGTTTCATCAATATTATTAAAATATACACTCAAATAAACATCCACAATAATGCGTATTAAACGGATCACAGGGTCTGACCAGATCCATTCCCTTAACTCTAAAGCCACTTTTCCATTCCAACGACCCACCTGCTGTTGTCTTCAGCCCATGGGCTATGACCCAAGAGAATTAAAATAAAAAATCCATTATAAAACTTTCAAGTCTTGAAATTCATTATTTTGCAAGCCTTTAAATTAAATTCATTATTTTTTTTAATTTATGTACCAACTTGCCGGATCTACAAGTAAACCTTTAGACATTACCAAGTTCATACGAATTCATGGAATTCATGGGTTTGGGTTTAGTCTAAATAAGTTTTGGTTGAACTAGCGAACACGATTAGCAAAACAGGTTTTGTTCGTGTCAACCTGACGGGTTCATTGTTCAACCCGCTTAACCCATTATTTATTTTTAAGCATTTGTGTAATGACATTGAAAACTTAGTTGCTTCAAAATATAAAATGGTATATAAATTTGGGGATAGAGGGAGTTGAACCCTCATGACTTTTGAAATCGACGAATTTTCCTCTTACTACAAATTTCATTGTTGCTGGTATTATCCGTTCCGCACTTGGCTACCCAATCCTTCCCGGTCGGAGTTGATTGTCTTACATTGGTAGAGGAATCCTTCTACCGAAACTTCATAATGCAAAAGAAATTACAGGGTCCAAGAATCTAAAGCTCAATCCGAGTTTTCTTCACATTGCAGCTCCATCTAAAGCTCATGAGATGTTGGATCCATCGACATGAGTCCAAGAATCGACCCGAGAGCTAATGTAGCAACATCATCATGAAGCTTAAACTCAAATATGGGTTTGATGTGATGAGGATTGTTCATTTATATTGTCACCCAAACCTCAACATGTAAATGCAAGTTGGATCCTAACACGTATATTTTGTGCTCTAATTTTAGTATATTTATCTAGTTCCCATACATGTTTATGTGATCACCCATTTTCCATGAGTTTTGGGCTTATACTCATCTCTACTCGACTCATTGGGCTTGTACTCATCTCTACTCGACTCATTTACATTTATACTTTTGTACTTTGTTCCCATTTGCCATAATGATGGGCTTGGCCTCATCTCTACTCAACTCATTTACATCGTCACATTTGCCAAACGACAATGATAAATTTACTCTCAAATTTCAAAATCCCAAGATATACCATAGATCTAATAAGTATGCAAGTTTGTGTATTCAAAACAAACCTAAATAAAATAAAAGTAAAATTATATACATACCAATCAAGAAAGAAAACTGTTCAAATCTTAAACAATGTACAACTTCGACAATAGTAACATCATTCTAGTTTCGGCGATCACTTTTCACTTGGGAGAGGATAAATCGAAGCGCCCAAATCAAACAACAATTATATAAACAAATCGATAATGACCAATAGGCAAATTATATGTACAAATTAGTAATGACTAATAAACGACTGCATCGCCCTCATCGGTACCGAGGGTCATAAGAAATAGTAACAGAATCCACAACCACAAGAGGTAACTTCTCAATATACATAAGAAGCCTCCACAAATTCTCCCTTGCAATTGTTGATAACTCGATGACTTCATAGCGACAAGTGTAAATCCATAGGTCACCTGAGTTTACCCGTTTCAAACTATCACGGCAGAATGGACATGACTGAGATCGAGCACGCCTAAATCAAACCCCAAAATGTATATCATACACTTATAAACACCCTTTAGTTTACAACATCTTACATGTGTGCGCTTAGAGAGAGAGAGAGACCTTCATTTGAGAACCAATAATATTTTGAGGAACACATATTGTATTTGTACTTATTGCTTTGAATATGCTACACAAGATAGTTATGTATCTGACTTTGTTTCTCTCTCCCACTATTTCTGATTATCTTCTACAAGCTACGTAAAGTGTATTATGCGCTTCTCAAGGTATTATTGGTGCTGAAAACATGTGTCTATATATATATATGTATGTATAGTTACTTCTATAAAAAAAATAAGTGGAGAAAACTCACCAATTTGTGTAGCACTTCATACACAAAGAATGGTTGCAATCGGGCAAGACAACCTTGGTACTCAATTCTAAGCAAATCCCACATTCTTCCTCGCGCTCGATTTCAATTTCAGATAGTTTACCTTTGTTCATCTCATCTTTTTTGTACTTGGATGCACAAAGTTCCTTTTGTTTCCTATCTTCAATATCAGTGACCCCCCTTTGAAGTTGCAATAAAGATGGAAATATAAAACCTATTCATGGGATCACAAAGTGAGGACCAATTAAAGCAAATAATCTATGGAACTTTCACTTCAAAACATCTAAGTCTCCAACTACAAAAATTGACATGTATTCTTTTAAAAGATGGGCCCATTTAGGCCCACTTTAACAATCAACACATGAAGCAATCTACAACTATAATCCGGTGGTGGTACCATCAGAAGTCGCAATAGAATACTTTTACATTCACTTCGGTAGTTTTAATGAACACAGTTTATAAAGTCAAGCTACAAGAGAACGACAACTTCTACTTTGCAGAAGATGGATACCAGTCTAACAGAAAATATTGTCGGCCACACGCTCATCAGAACCCCGGACCCTTAAGCGATTTATTTATGAAAACACAAGGAATAAAGATTGAGTAACACGAACCATAGAATTCTTTGATAGTAGCTTTGCGCTCATGAATATACATGGTTGTCTTCCCATCCTCATAGGCCTGTAATGGTGCAATGTCATGCATTAACAACTTCACATGGTTCACAAGATCAATATACATACATACATGTATGCTGATATACATCCATACCTTATAAATAAGGATTCTGAGTAAGCCAAGGGCACCAGCAAGATTACAATCACTCCATTGAAACAAAAAACAGAAAGAAGTGAGCACATGGGCTGTATGATAACCTCATCTGAAGGCAACCACCATCATATTCCCTTGGATAATCTGATGCCCTGTTTTCATCCAATTTAAAAAACCACTTCAACAACAAAGAATATTAAAAAAAAAAAAAACATTAGAGAAATTTACAAAACAATGGCACGTAAATGGGCAACAAAAGCTGCGCATCAACACCTTTCGAAAAACCACTTTCAATCTCAAAAATTAAATCATGTAAGAGCTCAAATTTAAATGTTTTTTTTACCATTAATTCAAAAACCCAAATACTCAAAAGGAGTTAGAGAGAGAGAGAGAGAGAGAGATTTACAGAGTATTGGCATGTTGAATATCAGCTTCAAGGGATTTTAGTGAATCTTTGAAAGACTTTCTCATGACCCCCCCTTCCTTCCCCTGTTACAACCAATTCCCATCAACCAAACCAAATCTTCTTCAACTTTTGCACCACCACTTTCACTTTCACCCCTCTTTTTCAATTCTACAAACCAAAATCACCACTTTCAAACCCTCAAAATGAATCAATATCCAATCTTTTTCAACTTTTCCACACCAAATTCACACTTTCACCCCTCAAATTCAATTTTTTTTTAACTTTTTCAGCACCCAATTCACCACTTTCACTCCTTAAACCAAACCCATATCAAATCTTCTTGCTTTTTAATCTTTAATCGACAATTACCAAACCCCACAAAATCTTGATTCGTGCTCTGTTTTCGCCCAAATACTTAGCTTAAAACAGAAGAAAATAACAATAATTTTGAGAGGAATCTGGATGGGTTTTCTTTGTTCGGGAAGGGTGAAGAGTCTTCTTAACAATGGTGCCCCACACACACAGAGATTTTCACTTGAACAGCACGCTTCTAGGTGAACTGATGAAGACTGCTCAAGCAACGGTTCAGAACAATGTACAAGTTTTGGTTCAGTATGTACATGTTTTGAAGGGTTGTGGGTTTGGAATTAGTGATTAAGACTCTGGAAAAGAAATTATAGTTCTGCCGTCTTTTCTTTTCCTTTTGTGGTAATTTACTAAAAAGACCCTTGTGTTATGAAATTGTAGATATGTTATCCTTGTAGTTATTCAAAAGCAAAGTAGCATACAATTGGTAAGATCCCACATAACACACGATGAGGCTTAATGCTTTTGTTACCAACCCAATAACATAACTTAAATGTGTGTTTATGACTTAAAGTTGGTATATTTATAATTGAGCATGTAAATAGCAAGTAGACCCACTCCATTAGTTAATATGAGAGGTATTGGGACATAAAGAATGTTCGTCTTCATATATTATCGATGATTTTTTAAGGTATTAGTTGTGGATAAGGAGGACTTCAAATTAAGCGCGTTTGAGTGGAAGCAATTCAGGATGATTGACATTCACGAAAGTTTTTGAGTTGGATTATCCAAAAAATTTATGAGTATGAGAGACTTGATGTTACAAATTGTATTAGTCCAACTCATTTGGGTTTACGATGGTGGGACAAAACTCATCAAGAAGAATGAGTTTCAAGAGAGAGTGTTTTTATATATTATTTGGCCTCAAACACCATAATGTTTTGAGCTCATTATGTGGATGAGAGAACTCAATAGTTATGCATGTTTGAGTAAGACTGTGTGAGTAATTTAAAATGAATGACATCCTAAAAAGTTTTCACTCGAATAATTTAATATAAATCCTTGAGCTTCTAGTGGAAATGGACAATATTAGGACCACATGCTACACAATTTATTAGTGTCTTTGTTTTAGAGTGAATTGTTGTTTATGATGTTTTTGGTTAGTTTTTAGTTAAGAGTAGTCTATTGAGTCGTTATGTAGGTAATTATCACACGTAGTTCATGAAAACCTTTTGAAATGAGATTGGAGCATTAGTTAAACGGACCAAAGGGCTCATAATGGTTCTGATAATAATTACTAATTTTTTTTTGTAAGTTTTTATTTATCATGTTTTTTTATAATTTAATTTTAAACATAGTAAGTTAATCGATGACGTTTGTCTAAATCCACGCCGTGATTTTTTTTTATTTTTTATTTTTTTGCAAACGTTGAGTTTTCTAAAAATACGTATGTTTATTGTATTTTCAAGCAATTTCACAATTATATAAAGCAAGGATAAACTTCTTTTAAAGCAATAAATATGACAATATTATTGGGACTTATTTCAAACACTCAAAGTATGTTACTAAAATTGTAAACTTACGTTGGGTTCTTGGATCGTTAAGGATATATTAGGAATTTCTGTTTTTTATAGAAAATTTAGGAGATCATTGTAGCTACTAGATTGTATATTATGATATATTAAAGATAATCTTTTTTCCGTATTCCAATTCCTTCGTATTTTAAAACCTTAATAATTCTTTCATGCGACGTTATTTAAAATTTGCACGATAAAAATAAAAATGAACGTTTTATTTTTTTACTTTTTATAGTTAAATGTCATTTTCGTCCCTGTGGTTTGTTCAATTATACCAATCCACGTCAAATTTCGAATTTGTACCATTTTCGTCCCTGACATTTTTGAAACATATTAATTCCATCCAAATTAAGGTTAAATCTAATAACTATAAAAAAAATTTGGACGAAAATGACAATTAACTCATGTTTTTTTAAACAGAACTGACACGTTTCAAGAATGTGATGGACGAAAATGGTACAAATTTGAAATTTGACCTGAACTGGCGTAATTGGACAAACCACATAGACGAAAATGGCAGTTAACTCATGTTTTTTTAAACGGAAGTGACATATTTCAAGAATGTCAGGGATGAAAATGGTACAAATTTGAAATTTGACCTGAATTAGCATAATTGGACAAACAACATGGACGAAAATGGCAGTTTACTCTTATTTTTAACACGAGTATACTATTGTTATACTTTTGAAAAAAAAAATAGAAAACCTGAATGCGTAAAGCACAATGGATAACAAAACACACTATAACGCAATGAACATTAAATTAAAACATAATTCAAACAATACAATGGACTAAAACACAATAAAATGTGTTTTATCATTGTGTTATGGACCATAACACAATAAAATTTATTTTATCATTGTGTTATAAAACACAATTAAAAAAACGCAATGGATTAAAACACAATAAAATGTCTAATTCTTTGTGTTTTAGCATGCCCTATTCATTGTGTTTTGGCATGTCTAGTTCATCGTGTTTTAGCATATCTAATTCATTATGTTTTATAGTTGTGTTTTTACAAATTGACATAATCATAGAAACCTTAAGGTAAAAAAACACAATCATGTTTTACAAATCCATTGTGTTATACAATCAATACGAAAATCAATAATGGCCATATCATTCAGCTCGATCCATTGTGTTGTACAACTAAAATGAAAATCAATCAATCAATAATGGATACATCATTTTTACAAATTCATTTTCTTATACAATTAAAATGAAAATCAGTCAATTAATAATGGGTATATCATTCAGCTTCATTGTGTTATACAATTAAAATGAAAACGAATCAAATCAATAATGGGTATATCATTCAACAGCAACACAAAAAAGAAACAACAAGAATTACTACCATTAAAACACACCTGATGAACTCATTTCTACTTCCCCATACCTTCCATTTTCCACTCGATCCTTCTTATTCTTCTCCGTCTTTCATCTACTCTCCTCCATTTTCCACGAGGGTCGGCCCCAAAGGAGGGCGAGTCAAAACTTACTAGGCCCATATTTTCAAATATTAAAACCTCATAAGTCATTGGTTGTGCTCAAATATAAATGATTAATGCATTAATCTAATAATAATAATAATAATAATAATAATAATAATAATAATAATAATAACATTTAACATCATTTAACAAAATTAAAAAAATAGTGACAGCATCAACTGATGTGACCCAGCCCCAACACACTGCCCATTGGCCACCACCACTATTGACGGTCATCGACCACTAGCCACCCACCAAATTGTTTTTTTAAATACTTATGTGTACTTAACTTTTATAACTTATTTCACTTCTTATTGTCAATTGTATTTAAACAGTAATGGAAATTTCTTGGGTCTTCTTGAAAAGTTAAAAGTGTTTGACCCAATTATCAAAGAGGTGATCAAACAATTTGTCTATCAATAATGTTAAGAGAACTTCACGAATACTTAGATTTACTATTGCGTGATGTTGTTATACTACTGTGATTTTACTATAACGTTAATTGTCGTTTAAGAAAAAAATAGTTTATATAACTCGTTTGGGTCTAAAGGCCTTTTTTGACTTATACAAAATACTTAGAATCCTCTGATTCGACCCTATCTTCCACCATACCATACCAGATCCTCTCTTGTGAAAGAGCATATCTATATTAAAAAAATGATGATGGTCAAAATTGTTCAGGCCGACCAACCACTATTAATAGTTGTTATATTATGATGTATCAAATATTAAAAATACAACTTTATATAAACATAATAATAAAGCATTTATTAGTTATTTTGAAATGATTATCAACTTCAAAACAATTGCATTGTGTACGTATCCACCTTCATATAAACCGCCACCGTCTTAGCACGTAATTGTGGGTTTCACATGTTTTACGTGTATGTTGTTTGGTTTGTTATTTCATGCTAATTAGGTCTTTTTCCGTATAGAAACGTATAATTGTTTAACAGACACGTTGTTGAACAAAACGATTTAGAAAGGGAAATTACAAAAATAAATATGTTTATAATTAGTATCAAATAAAATTGAAAGTGTTAGAAAATAGTAAAGTTATAACACTCTTTGAGCTAATGTAGTTGTAAATATACCAAATATAATTTATTAATAAAGTGTAAACTGCAATTTGCGGGGCGATGTAGTTATATGGATGTATCATTATTTATCCCTCACTATTATTTATGGTCATATGAGTCTTTGTGGTTTAACAATTTTTTTCAATTCTTTTTCTTTGTGTTCCTCACATTATTTCTTAATTTTTTTAATGAATGTTAAACAGGTCAAATTACTACTTTACCATCATGTTAAAAATAAGAGTTAAATGCTTGGTTGGTCCCTGTGGTTTGCGAAAATTACAGATTTTATCCCAATGGTTCAAAGACAAATGAAAGATTTTCTCAAGATTCTTTAATTACACACTTGGTCCCAGTGGTTGCAATTTTTGCACTCGGGTGGTCCTTATGACTAACCCATGTTAACTTTCTCAGTTAAGTCTATGTAAAATTACTACACTACCCTTACTATTAAAAAACAAAAATAAATAAACACCTTCTTCTTCTTCACCCTGATCTCTCTCTCTCACTTTCCTTTTCTCTCTCTAAAACCACAAGACCACCGTCTCCCACCTCAACCACCGCCTACACCACCGCCTCCACCGCCGTCTCCTACCTTCTCCTCCCATTCATTGTTTCAGGTAATTAATCTCCCTATTTTCCTAAACTTAAAACAGGGGGTTTCTTCATCATCATCTTATCTCCTAAAAAAACCTACCACCTAATAACAACCAACGACCACCACACTCACTGCCCTCAACTACCCAACCCGCCAGAAAAATGACGTGAGTCGTCGGAACACCACACCAGTCGCCGCTACTGCTACCGTCATCGTAAACCACCGCCTATCACCACAAAACCTACCGCCATCGCCATCGCCACCTCCTTCAACCTCCACCGTACACCCTTCAACCTCTCTCTCTCTACCTCCCAGCTGATGATGCACATCGAACTGCCGGAACCTACTACCGGAAAAATGAACCTGCAACTCATCTTCCACCACCGATATGTGCATCATCGGATCCGACATCGCCGGCTCCTCCGTCGCCCCTTCGACTTCACTGCATTGTGTTTAGTTTCTGATGATTTGTTTTTGTGTAATTTTGTTCCTGATTGTTTGTGCTATTTAAAAATTGACGTGTGTTATGTGTAATTGATGCATATGTGTGTGGCGGTGATTTGGTGAAGAAGTGGTTGTGGCGGTGTGAAGCAGCATGGGTAACGAGCTGGTGTGGTTGGTTTCAGTGTTGGTGGGTGTTTTGGTGTTCCGGGGTGGAGGTGAGAAGTGGCGGAGGTAAGAAGGTGGCGGTGGGTGTTCGGGGATGGAGGTGATATGGTGGTGGTTATGCTGCTTGTTTGAGAAGAGACCTGTGAAGATATATATAACTTGATAATAAGCAAGGGTATTTTGGTCATTTAACATGGACTTAACTGGAAAACTTAACAGATGTTAGTGATAAGGACCACCCGAGTGCAAAAATTACAACCACCGGGACCAAATGTGTAATTAGTGAACCACTAGGACCAAGTCTGTAATTTTTGCAAACCACAGAAACCAACCAAGCATTTAACTCTAAAAATAATAATAAAGGTTATCTCCTTTAAACACCACCAAACCATCGCCCCAACGTAGCACCACCACATACTTCCTGCAGCACCTACAACCCCCAACACCACCACCAACACCATCTACCTACTTTCGGCAGCGCCTACAACCCCAATCCACCACCACCACCTACTTCCGGCAACACCTGCAATCAAAGCAACAGAGCTAACCCCCTATGGTACAAATCGGTACGCCACCACTATAACTCGTCATCGCTGTAGCAACGCCACACTCCAAAAATCCACAACCACTTTCACCCTTTATTTTTACACCATCATCTCCCCAACGGCACCACCACTCACCTCCGCACAAACAACCCCACCATAGTGAACCTGTCGCCGCCGTCTTCCATCAACGATTTAACGCCTGTAACCGACATATCCAAATCTCGAGTCTACACTAACATCAACGTTGTTCGGCCCAGGGAGTACGGGGGGATTACAAAGCGCCCACTGTTCAGTGGGGGTAATTGTTACAAAAGCACTTATTGTCGAAATCATGGTTGTATGTTGGCTGGAATGGTGAGATAATTTTGTTGTTTATAACAAGGGTCTGCTCTGACTTAAGCTTTCTTCTAAGCTAATGTTGAACGCATATATTTTGTAAGGAACCTTTTTTTATGGCCATTGTGACTGGTTATGGTGGTGGTAGTTGTGAGGTTGGGTGGTGACCGGTGATCGATGGTTGAGAGTTGGTGAATGTAGTGTAGATAAAGAGAGGGAAAAAAGTAGATTGCAATTTGCAATTAAGTCTTTTCACCTTCTGTTTAACGGTCAACTAACTAGGAGATAACGGCATGGACGCAAAAAAAAAGTTTACAAACCACGGGAGTCACATTACCGAAAAAAATGAGGGAGGTATATAACCACTGGGACCAAATTGCAGTTTATTCATTAATAAATTATTGTATCTTTTAAACCACATGGACAAATACTGAATATTGCACTACATTACATTTCTATCATAGAGAGAATTATACAAAAATAAATGTGCTAAGTGGAACGCGGTAGAGAGAAAACAATAATATTTTTGGTTGAGTTTTAGTTTCTTCTTCAACTTTCTCCCGATAGGTGTTAGAGATTTGCGGTTTAATTGCCTTCATCCATTTCCACACCTGGATTAAAACATACGAGCATAAACAACAAAATCCCAATATTCTCTTGTCACATTTTGTCATTGTCGCCGCATGAGAAGATCGTCTTGAAACCCTTAGCAGAAAATTGGACTCCAAATCTCCTTCCACGATTGTCGTTGATCGTCGACCAGAACCCTCACTAGACTTCCTTCTCTCTCGCGTCTCTCTATCCTGCTTTTTCTCTAGTTCTCACTCTCTGCAAATGAAAAGAAGTATGACGTTTGAGGATGGGTAGCGGGAATTCAAATTTTGGGTCCAAGATTTGGCTACGAAACGGGAAGCATCTAATCTAGCTTTTAAGATGCTTTTAAGACCTTGTGTTTGAAATGATTGCACATTAAATGCTTGTACATGTTGAAACTTGGGTTAAATGATCATATTGTCTTTTTAATATGTATTATAATATAGTGTGTGTATCTACATATATATATATATATAATATAGGATAAGAATCATTACAGAACACTAACTATTGCGAGAACAAAAAGAACAAGTTTAGTCACTACATCTTGGAACTTAAGTTTCATATTTTTTAAAATTTTATGTTTCTTACATTCATATGTGTATTATATATACATAAAAAACCATATATTTTTTCCTATACATAGCCTACATACATGTAGCTAATTTAACCTATATATAACCGATATATATATAAGGTATATAAAAACTGATTTTTTCGTATTTTGTTTTGAATACTAGTTTGAGAAACAATAAGTCTTACACTTGTAACATTGTCATTTACTTTTTATGTTTTTAGGATTGAAAAAATGGGTGATTTACTTTATTCTGCATGTTCTCACAATATTTAATGCTCTAAATAGAACCTTCCCTTATACATGTACTTATACACATACACACACACATATATAGTGTTGGGATCAGGAGAAAACAATTTGAAGTGTGAAAACTGTTTGAACGATTCTCAGCCACATGATCTTTGTGATTTGTGGTTGAGATAATGCGGTGATATTTTTGTAAATAATGAAAACATTAAAACTACCAGGAGGGATAAAATGAGAAGATCCAAACACGGGTGCACATGCTAATCACATGTCATTTCCTCTAGCATATTTAAACACTAATAACTTTTTTATACGTGATTATTTTTTAAAAAATTACAGCATAAAATTCAACGTTTTTTTTTTAATCTTTCCAACGAGTATACTATAATATACTTTTCGAAGAAAATGAACTTGGTTTTTTATGGCGTTTTGAACTTCGTTTTTTAATAGCGTTTTCAACTATGCTTTTATGGCGTTTTTTCTGAAGTGTGTTTTTATGGCGTTTTCAACTAGTTTATTATGGTGTTTCAACTAGTTTTTTTTGACGTTTTCTGATCTTAGTGTTTTTATGGCGTTTTCAATTGGGTTTTCATCGTTTTCTGAATGAGTGTTTTATGACGTTTTCAACTAGGTATTTTCATGAGGTATTTTCATGGCGTTTTTCTGAACTGTGTGTTTTATGGTGTTTTTATTTGAACACCCAGTTCATGTCATTTTTTTATTTCAGAAGTACAACAATAGTATACTCACTGGAAAGAAAATAAAACACTCGATTTTATGGTGTATATATTTTTTAAATAATTTCGTATAAAAAAGTTAAGAGAGTTTAAAAAAATGGTGGAATATGCACGTGACTTGCATGTGGATGGAGTTTGGCATGTGCATGGACTTTTTGACAATATTACCCTTAGTATAAGTTAGCACCAACACCGCATGTCAACACCAAAATCGTTTTCACACTTTTAGGCGTTTTCCCCAGATCACGCCCCTATATATATATATATATATATATATATATATATATATATATATATATATAAATATATAAAGGGTAGGGTTCGGCTTCAAAGTCCATTTTTCTACAAAGTGTACAAAATCATAAAACAGCACAATTCAGCCATAAAACAGACTCAAAACCCAAAAATAATATAGTGAAGATCACTAAAACACAATACCCAAACCCTAGCAGTCCATAAAAACTTCAAACATACCATCGTAGAACTACGAATATAAAACATAACATGATAATCAACATAAAACACACTAATGTTTGTCATTCGAAAATCAAAGCCTTATCATCCAGAACACAACACAAAACCCACAAATATGGTGTTTTAGTAATCTTCACTATGTTATTTGTGGGTTTTAAGTGGTGTTTTATGGTTGATATTATGATGTTTTATGACTTTTTACACTTTGTAGGAAAAATAAACTTTAAAGCCAACTCCCCCCCTCTATATATTGGTGGAAGATCGCCAAAAAGTGGGTTTTGCCTTTTTAGCATAAAAAGAATTGTAGAGATAACTTGGGACACTCCTTTTCAGTAGGGTTAAAGGGCATTTTGGTCCTAAAACACAAACTCTTACTCTTTTGTTTTCTTGAAATACAAGACAAAAAATATAGCAAAAAAAAAGATAACACAAAATCATGTACAAAAATTCCAGCACAAAAATTATACAAAAAAATCAGCACAAAAATGTTATTTAATATAGAAATACCACGCATTTTTTGGATTTTTCTGGTTATCATTTTTATATAACAATATAGTACGCAAGTTAAATATAAAAAAATACTCGATGTGCAATACTTTTTTCTTAAACAATGTTGTATAAAAAGATTATGAACGATTAAAAATGGGAGGATGGGTGGGGGATTGAAAATTTTCAACATAAGTGGTTATTTCAAAATTACCCGTACACCATCTTTTCTTTACATTTTTATCTTAACCATTGATTTAAAAAAAAGTCAAGATACCTTCTTAGCCTACTTAAGCAAAATCAACATATATATGTAGGATCAAGATCAAGGGAAAACTCTTCCGAGTTGTAAGAACTTAGAGAACTCGGCCTTCCCGTGCGAGTTTTGCCCCCATTTTTTTCAAATCCATAGATTAAAATGTTAGAAAAGACTGCCGTAATTTTTTTTTAACTTTTTTGGAAGTGGTGTTTTTTGGCTCCTTACAGCAGTTGTAAAAAGATGATGACATAAGTCTGACATCACTTTTACAAGCATTTACGGCTGCCGTAAATGAAAAATAAAACTAGTTTTTTTTTGGAAAAGTTGATTTTTTGTAGAATTTTTGGTAAAAACTTTTTTTTGAAAAAACCTTTCGTAAGGCCGAGTTCTCTAAGTTCTCACAACTCGTATAAGTTTTCATTTTACCCTAACCCTATATATATATATATATATATATATATATGGAAAGGTTAACGTACAATAGTCCTTAACGTGCGAAGCTTACGCGAGTAAATTATGCATGTTATAAAACTTAAACCCTTATCACTCATGGACACAAACCATGTGTAACAACTCGAAAATTCGATTGTTATCTTTTCTTTTGTTTTTCCGTTTATCTATCCTTTGTAAATCCGAGATTCGGTTAATAATAAAGTTTATGTTAATTAATTATGGTATTTTACGTTATTATCGCATCTAATCGCTTAATAAATCGCATCGCCTATCTCATCGCATCGCAAATCGCAGTTATTTACGTGGTTTTATGTTATTTATATGTTATGTGTGTTTGTGGTTATGTTTGCAATCGCTATCGCATCGCTCTCACACTCTCGAATCGCTAAATCACACTATTATATCAACTATAACGCTTAACGCTTTAATTTAACGCTTAATATAACTATTTTAAGGCGAACCGAATAACCAAACGAACACTTAAAGCGAAATCGGCAACGAAACTTGGTCACCAGACCAAGTTCGACCGAACTTGTCTACCACAAGTTCACCCGAACTTGCCTGACAACCAAGGATCCCTTGTTGCCATCAAGTTCGCGCGAACTTGCATATGTATATGCAAGTTCGGCTAAACTTAACCTAATACCCTTCAATATTCTTCCAAGTTCGCATGAACTTGCATGTAAACATGCAAGTTCGGCCAAACTTGTCTCCCTCAGCTCCCTCTCCTATAAATACTCAGCTCATTCCTCTCATTTGCACTTGCTGACCAAGTTCGCTCAGAGCTCCCTCATCCCAAATCTCTCGTGTTCTAAGTAAGAAACAGCCCGATTTCGACTACAACAACGTTTATCAACAACCAACGAAGATTTACAACGATTTTGCACAAGGATCATCAAAACCCATTCTTTTATGAAAATCTTCATCTTTTTCTTCAAAAACTTCTGTTTTAAGCTTAGATCTACACAATACGAGTTCGTTTGGCGATAGTAGAGACTTCCTAAACACGAGATCTGTAAGATCTCGGCTTGTAAGTGATAGATCTGAGAAAACCTTTGATAAATATCGATTTTGACACAAAATACGGACTTTTGAGGATGCTTTGTTCATTTTCTGATATGAAACGAAGCATCTATCATTCAAGATCCTAGATCTGGAAGCACAAGGAGGTTTATGTTGGTTTACACAAGCCGGACTAATCCGAACGAACCGGAGTTCGCCCGGATTAGCCCACGCTTTTGTAAAACGGCTAAAACAGCTCTAAAAGACCTCTCCGACCTAAGTTTGCTCAGTAGCACAGGGTTGGAGGGATGAACACTCGATTTTCCTCAGCAAACGACGCGAAAACGCAAGATTTTGGACCCGAAAACATCAAGTTCGCTCGAGAATCACCAGCTCACCAGGTCAAGTTCGACCGAACTTGTACCCATTTGAGTCAAGTTCGACTGAACTTGAGTGTTTCTTCACAAAAATTCTTTCAAGTTCGCCCGGACTTGCCTGGTTTCTTAGGAAACCATACAAGTTCGACCGAACTTGCCTTGTCAGTAAGGTTTTCCTACAAGTTCGCCCGAACTTGACAAGTTTCTTAGGAAACTCATCAAGTTCGACCGAACTTGGCTATAAACTCACTAAGTTCATACAAGTTCGCTCGAACTTGTGTGGCCCAAACTTGGCTACTGCCTATGTAGTAATATCTCGATATATCAACCGATATATCACTGATATATCGGTTATCGGTCCCTTGCCGAGATATCGATACAAAATATCCGTCAAAATATCGGTACCGATAATATCAGGGATATTGACCGATATTGGACCGAGATTTGACCAATATATCACCGATTTTCCCGATATTAGTATCTTTCTTCTTAGTTCTACCATCTGTCTTTCTTCTTATTGCTACTATTAGTGTTTTAAGTCTTAATTGTTAGCTGTTACTATTAAATGTTAGTGTTTTAAGTCTTAGTAAGTTCCTACTTACTACAATTGTTAGTATTTTGTAAGTTGCAAAAGTTTAATTTGTTAATGGTAGGAGAGTATACTGAATTGTTAGTGTTAAGTTGCTATATATATAAATTTAGCATGATACTAAAATTACCGATATCCCACCGTGATAATCGATATCTCAAATATCGGTCCTTGACCGATATCCGATAATTTACCGCATTAACTACTTAGGCTACTGCCCAACCAAGACTTAACCGTTTCAGCTTTTCGGAGACTGATGATCTTCCGTTCGCGTATGCAAGCTAATCCGGCGCTCTTCTCGACCCTTCTCAGATCTCTAATCTTACCTAAAACGCATCCACTGTGAGTATACTTGACCCATTTTCGCTTTAACACACTTTTTGGGTGTTACATACGTTCCTATATCAAAATCACTTCACAAATCAAACTGTTTTATCACACACGGATAATCTGATTGTATATGCTCTATACGTGATACTAGAATCATGTGACTAGGACTTTGTTTTCGTTAAGTTGCCTCCTTAGCTAGTATGGTACTATAGTTTGGCTAACACCCGACGGGGTCTAGTTAGGATGGACGCGCAAGCCTTCTCACGGTAGTTAGCATGAGAAATGAGCCTATGTTATGTTTGATGTTTTGATGTATCATGATATGTAATTAGATTGTTTCGCAAACGCTATTTCAATTATGCTAGCATTAATCAAACTCGTATGCTCACCTTTACTTAATTGTATTGACTTGTATTTTAATGTATGTAAGAGGATGAGGATTTTGTAGCTTGGATGCTTGGATGTGGCTTGCGTTGTTTAGTTTTGTTTTATTTTGTTTAGTTCCATGTGTAATAAATCTAGAGGAGATCAGATCAGATTTTACTGTTTAAGGGATTTTGTTAATGTAATGATTGTTTAAGGATATTATGAGTTTAACATAGGATGTTGAATGTTGATTTATTATCTTTAAATAATTGTTATGGAATCTTTTGAGACAATCTGGTTCGCCTAGTGCCACTACGTCGATGCTTCCGCCATCGGTTGGGGTGTGACAGATTGGTATCAGAGCACTATAACTTTAGGATAATAGGTAGAATTGTCATGATTCGACCTAGTAGCATGTTTAAGTACCCGATTGACCTATCTATGACTTAAATGTTAAACTACTTGCCATAAATGCTAAAATGTGCCTTTCCTAAGGCTAATACAATAATACGTGCTTGGAAACGCTCGTATCTCACCAAACGAGTGACCAAGTCGAGAGTAGGTGTGAAAACCGAGAACTCTCGGCGAGATCATTCACTCCGCGCATTCTCTCGCACGAGACACCTTCGTTGAGTTAGGAGTGACATCCAAACCTCGACGAAAATCTCTATTTCTATCTAGGAATGAAGTTGCTAAGTTAGGGGTGAAACCCGCATCTTAGTAACTAATTCCGCAGTTCGATTTTCAATCTCACCAAAGTCTCGGTTATGCCGATGGTTTGGAACACGTATTAACTGGAAGGGTAAACGTCGTTAGCCGCTTGCGATGAGAACGTTTATCTATTAGGCCAAAGCGTGGGTCCAAATGCAAAGGGTAGTCGAACCACTTTGAATAGTCAACGTCTCAAAACCCCGGACACTCCCAATTGATTTAAGCCTATATCGTAGATTTACGCATCATCGAGTTTATTACTATTTACGTGTTTAAAATTTTGAGAATTTTCGCTTTATTCGATTTCTCGCTTTGATGATTTATCATATCATCGATTTCTCGATTTATCGCATTTACGTTCCATCGAATGTATGCACAACTCGCACAGCTCTCGTAATCTAAAACGCTAAATTAATACACCAACCAAACTAATCGCTTAACTCGCTTACGCCTCTGAGGACGTGTGCCTCATACACGATATTATATCGCTTATCTCGCTATTATATATCGCTTATATCTCGCTATATCTCGCATCTCGTATCGCGCTATGCATTGTTATTATTAGAAGGTGAATACGTGCAAATATGTGCTTATGTGCTTACGTGCCTAAGTGATTACGTGATTACGTGCCTATGTGCTTACGTGATTACGTGCCTATGTGTTTATGTGATTTTGTGCCTTGTATGAATAATTAATAATAATAAATATTTAAACATAACTCTACTATAATCGAATCTCCTCTAATCTAAATCATTCGGGTAGATGTCTTCAATGGGATCGCACACCCGAAGGAATCTCCAGCGCAGCAACGCCGACAAGCATATCGCTACAATGGTAGCCAAGGAGATAGCTAAAGTCATCCCGCAAATTGTCTCAGAAATTCATGCTGTAAGCAGCAACTCATCTGTGGATTCCAAGGGTGATGCCCCGAAACCCCACTTCAGCTTTAAGCAGTTCAAAGCATGTGGACCGCTTACCTTCTCAGGCACCGAAGGGCTGAGTGCCATGTTCCACTGGTTTGACTCTATCGAGGTCACATTCCGCCAGAGTGGATGTCCCGAGGCTCTGCGCACTGTCAACGCTACCGGCGTGTTTCAATCAAGGGCTCTCGACTGGTGGACAGCCGAGCGCAACAGGCGTGGGAACGACGAAGCTTACGGACTCACTTGGGAGGAACTTAAGGAAATTATGATCAAGGAATTCTGTCCTCCCTACGTGATCCAGAAATTGGAGAACGAATTCTGGAATATCAAGCAAGATGGTCCCGATAACGCTGGTCTCACCACTCGCTTCAAACAGTTGAGCATCATCTATCCCGGTCAAGTGGATACGACCGAGAAGGCAATCAAGAAATACCTCAATGCTCTCCCCGATTGCGTCGCTGACTTTGTTCAAGCAGCACACCCTGCTACTACCGAGGAGACCTACCAGCTAGCTGCCGAGATTAATGACAAACGGGTTCAGTCTGGTTACTTTAAAAGCAGCAAGGTCGCAAATCAGGCCGTCACCGAATCAGCAGCTCCTACTACCGAACAGCCCCGAGAGCCAAAGAACAGTCGCCGTGGTCGCAAAAGGGAAAACTCGAGCAAGAACTTTACTCTTACTGCTTCAGCGAACCCTCAGCCACCCCAGTCAGCAGCACCGAAAGCACCGCCAGCAAAGCGTGCGTACACTGGCCCGCACCCTATGTGCCCTAAGTGCACATATCATCATGCCGTTGGTGGCAATTGCCATTTTTGCACGAACTGCAACATCTATGGCCACTTTACAGTCAGCTGCTGTAGTGGTACTCGCCAGCTAGCTCCTCAGGCTCCAACAGCTCCAGCTTTACCTGCTCCTCCTCAAGCCAACCAGCAGCAAGCTCCAAAGGCACGAGTGTGCTTCGTGTGTGGTGATCCGAACCACTTTGCTAATGTTTGCCCAAACCGCACTGTGAAACAAGAGCCGCAACAGCAGCAGCCACCACCACAGCCCCAGCAACAACAACTAGCTGCGCGTGGAAGAGCCTTCAATCTCAATCACCGCCAGGCTCAGAATGACAACAACGTTGTCAATGGTACGTTCCTCGTTAATGGTATTTATGCTTCATGTTTATTTGATACTGGTGCCGATAATTGTTTTGTATCGTTAGAATTCGAAAAGGTTTTAAAATGTAAGCGCGCTAAACTCCCAAAGACTTTCATTGTGGAAGTCGCCACCGGAAGAACCGTTACCATTAACTCCATTTTACGTGGTTGTAATCTCGATCTCAACAACCATGTCTTCTCAATCAGTCTCATACCTATGCAATTAGGTAGCTTCGATATCATAGTAGGCATGGATTTTCTTCGTGAGAATCATGCTAAAGTTGTATGCTTCGATAAGATGATTTGTTTCTCTCTCCCTAATGGTGATCAACTCCATGTTTATGGTGAAACTCCCTCAGAGAAGTTGATGCTTTTGTCATGTACTCGATCACACAAATGCTTGCAAAAGCGATGTGTTGCTTTCCTCGCTCATATCGTGAACCCGGAGAAAGAAAAGAATACTTATAAAGATGTTCCCGTTGTTTGTAAATTTCCTAAAGTCTTTCCCGACAATTTACCCGGTTTACCCCCTACTCGTGATGTTGAATTCCGTATCGATTTAGTTCCCGGAGCTACTCCCGTTGCTAAAGCTCCTTATAGCCTTGCACCATCCGAAATGCGCGAGCTATCGAGCCAACTTCAAGAGCTTCTTGATAAAGGTTTCATACGCCCGAGCACTTCGCCATGGGGCGCACCTGTCCTTTTCGTGAAAAAGAAGGATGGATCGTTCCGAATGTGCATCGATTATCGTGAACTTAACAAACTCACGACAAAGAACCGCTACCCTCTTCCTCGTATCGACGACTTATTTGATCAGCTTCAAGGTGCTACTTATTTTTCCAAGATCGATCTTCGTTCCGATTATCATCAGTTACGCGTGTTGAAAGAAGACATTCCTAAAACCACCTTTCGTACTCGCTATGGCCATTTCGAATTCATGGTCGTGCCTTTTGGTCTTACCAATGCACCCGCGGTTTTCATGGATTTGATGAACCGTGTGTGTAAAGCTTTCTTGGATCGTTTCGTCATTGTTTTCATCGATGATATCCTTATCTATTCGAAGTCGAGAGACGAACACGCGCGTCATCTCCGTTTAGTCCTCGAACTCCTTCAAGGAAATCGCCTTTATGCTAAGTTTTCTAAGTGTGAATTCTGGCTCGAAGAAGTCCAATTTCTCGGCCACATCGTTAATAGTCAAGGAATTCACGTCGACCCTGCAAAGATTGAAGCCGTCAAGAGTTGGATTACACCGAAGAATGCTTCTGAAATCCGTTCATTTCTTGGATGGCGGGTTATTACCGTCGATTCATCGCCGACTTCTCGAAAATCGCCGTTCTGCTTACCACTTTAACTCTTAAGGACAAACCTTTTGTTTGGGATTCCAAGCAAGAGGAAGCTTTTCAAACTCTCAAGCGTATGCTATGCAACGCTCCCGTTCTCACTTTACCCGACGGAAACGACGATTTCGTTGTTTACTGCGATGCCTCTAATCTTGGTCTTGGTTGTGTTCTCATGCAACGAGACAAGGTTATCGCGTATGCGTCTCGACAACTCAAGATCCACGAGAAGAACTACACTACCCACGATCTCGAACTCGGTGCAGTTGTTTTTGCATTAAAGATATGGCGACACTACCTTTACGGTACCAAGTGTAAGGTTTTCACCGACCATAAGAGCTTACAACATATATTTAATCAAAAAGAACTAAACATGCGACAACGTCGATGGGTTGAATTTCTCAACCACTACGATTGTGAGATACGCTACCATCTCGGCAAAGCAAACGTCGTCGCCGATGCTCTAAGTCGACGAAGCTATGTATATGGTATTCGTGACTCTCAAGCTTGTGCTAAAATTGAAACCCTCATCCGTGCCGCTCAATTCGCCTGCTTAAACGAGAATACCCTTCAAGACGAAATGAAATGTGGTGCCGAAACTCAGCTTGTATCTAAATCTGATGGTATTTACTACTATCTCAATTGCATTTGGATTCCCAGTCGTGATAATCTTCGTAAGTTGCTAATGGACGAAGCTCATAAATCTCGATATTCCATTCATCCCGGTGCCGACAAGATGTACCAGGACCTTCGTCCTAAGTATTGGTGGCCGAGCATGAAAAAGGATATCGCCTTGTACGTCTCAAAATGCTTAACTTGTTCGAAGGTTAAAGCTGAACATCAAAGGCCCTCTGGTTTACTCGACCAACCCGAAATCCCGATGTGGAAGTGGGAGAGTATAGCTATGGACTTCGTTGCTAAACTCCCGCGTACTTCATCCGGTCACGATAGAATTTGGGTTATCGTTGATCGTCTCACCAAATCCGCGCACTTTATTGCTATACGAGAAGACTTTAAGGTCGAACGGTTAGCCCGAATCTATACCGACGAAGTTATATGTCGACACGGGACGCCTGGTGACATCATTTCTGACCGAGACGGTCGTTTTACCTCGCGTCTCTGGGAGACTTTTCAATCTGCTCTCGGTACTACTCTCAATCTCAGTACCGCTTTCACCCTCAAACCGACGGTTAGACTGAGCGAACGATCCGCACCCTAGAAGACATGCTTCGTGCGTGCATCATAGATTTCGGTGGTAACTGGGATACGCATTTACCTTTAATCAAATTCTCGTACAATAATAGTTATCATACCATCATTCAAATGGCTCCTTTTGAGGCACTGTATGGAAGAAAATGTCGATCGCCTATTGCATGGCACGAGATCGGAGAAGCACAAATCACCTGTCCCGAGCTAATTCAAGAAACGATGGACAAGATCCTCCAAATCAGAGACAATCTCTTGAAAGCTCGGAGTCGTCAAAACAGTTACGCCGATAAACGCCACAAGCCCATACAGTTTGAAGTGGGAGATCATGTTCTCCTAAAGGTTGCACCTTGGAAGGGAGTGGTCCGCTTCGGCAAAAAAGGAAAGCTAGCGCCTCGATACGTTGGTCCCTTTAAGATTCTAGAAAGGATCGGTAAAGTGGCCTATCGTCTCGAATTACCGGAGGAACTCACTAATGTACATCCGACTTTCCACGTGTCTAACCTCAAGAAGTGCTTAGCCGAAGAAAATCTGCATGTCCCTCTCGAAGATCTGCAAATCAACGAGACTTTCCATTTCGTGGAAAAGCCTGTGGAAATCATGGACCGAGAGACTAAGAAACTACAACAACCTCGCATCCCTATCGTGAAAGTCCGATGGGAGGGTAAACGCATCGCCGAGTTTACTTGGGAATTTGAAAGTAATATGAAGGCCAAGTACCGGCATCTATTTGTTACAGCTACTGCCTAATTTCGGGACGAAATTCCCTAAAGTCGGGGAGACTGTAACAACTCAAAAATTTGATTGTTATCTTTTCTTTTGTTTTTCCGTTTATCTATCCTTTGTAAATCCTAGATTCGGATAATAATAAAGTTTAAGTTAATTAATTATGCTATTTTACGTTATTATCGCATCAAATCGCTTAATAAATCGCATCGCCTATCTCATCGCATCGCAAATCGCAGTTATTTACGTGGTTTTATGCTATTTATGTGTTATGTGTGTTTGTGGTTATGTTTGCAATCGCTATCGCATCGCTCTCGCACTCTCGAATAGCTAAATCGCACTATTTTATCAACTATAACGCTTTAATTTAACGCTTAATATAACTATTTAAGGCAAACCAAACAACCAAACGAACACTTAACGCGAAATCGGCAAACGAAACTTGGTCACCAGACCAAGTTCGGCTGAACTTGTCTACCACAAGTTCGCCCGAACTTGCCTGACAACCAAGGATCCCTTGTTGCCATCAAGTTCACACGAACTTGCATATGTATATGCAAGTTCGGCCGAACTTAACCTAATACCCTTCAATATTCTTCCAAGTTCGCGTGAACTTGCATGTAAACATGCAAGTTCGCGTGAACTTGCATGTAAACATGCAAGTTCGGCCAAACTTGTCTCCCTCAGCTCCCTCTCCTATAAATACTCAGCTCATTCCTCTCATTTGCACTTGCTGACCAAGTTCGCTCAGAGCTCCCTCATCCCAAATCTCTCGTGTTCTAAGTAAGAAACAGCCCGATTTCGACTACAACAACGTTTATCAACAACCAACAAAGGTTTACAACGATTTTGCACAAGGATCTACCTTCGTTTTCATCAAAACCCATTCTTTTATGAAAATCTTCATCTTTTTCTTCAAAAACTTCTGTTTTAAGCTTAGATCTAGACAATACGAGTTCGTTTGGCGATAGTAGAGACTTCCCAAACACTTGATCTGTAAGATCTCGGCTTGTAAGTGATAGATCTGAGAAAACCTTTGATAAATATCGATTTTGACACAAAATACGGACTTTTAAGGATGCTTTGTTCATTTTCTGATATGAAACGAAGCATCTATCATTCAAGATCCTAGATCTGGAAGCACAAGGAGGTTTATGTTGGTTTACACAAGCCGGACTAATCCGAACGAACCCCGAGTTCGCCCGGATTAGCCCACGCTTTTGTAAAACGGCTAAAACAGCTCTAAAAGACCTCTGCGACCTAAGTTTGCTCAGTAGCACAGGGTTGGAGGGATGAACACTCGATTTTCCTCAGCAAACGACATGAAAACGCAAGATTTTGGACCCGAAAACATCAAGTTCGCTCGAGAATCACCAGCTCACCAGGTCAAGTTCGACTGAACTTGTACCCATTTGGGTCAAGTTCGACCGAACTTGAGTGTTTCTTCACAAAAATTCTTGCAAGTTCGCCCAGACTTGCCTGGTTTCTTAGGAAACCATACAAGTTCGACCGAACTTGCCTTGTCAGTAAGGTTTTCCTACAAGTTCGCCCGAACTTGACAAGTTTCTTAGGAAACTCATCAAGTTCGACCGAACTTGGCTATAAACTCACTAAGTTCATACAAGTTCGCTCGAACTTGTGTGTTTACACACATGTTCGCCCGAACTTGGCTACTGCCCAACCAAGACTTAACCGATTCAGCTTTTCGAAGACTGATGCACTTCCGTTCGCGTATGCAGGCTGATCCGACGCTCTTCTCGACCCTTCTCAGATCTCTAATCTTATCTAAAACGCACCCACTATGAGTATACTTGACCCATTTTCGCTTTAGCGCACTTTTTGGGTGTTACATACGTTCCTATATCAAAATCACTTCACAAATCAAACTGTTTTATCACACGCGAATAATTTGATTGTATATGCTCTATACGTGATATTAGAAACATTTGACTTGGACTTGTTTTCGTTAACTTGCCTCCTTAGCTAGTATGGTACTATAGTTTGGCTAACACCCGACGGGGTCTAGTTAGGATGGACGCGCAAGCCTTCTCACGGTAGTTAGCATGAGAAATGAGCCTATATTATGTTTGGTGTTTTGATGTATCATGATATGTAATTAGATTGTTTCGCAAAAGCTATTCTCGATTATGCTAGTATTAATCAAACTCGTATGCTTACCTTCACTTAATTGTATTGACTTGTATTTTAACGTATGTAACAGGATGAGGATTTTGTAGCTTGAATGTTTGGATGTGGCTTGCGTAGTTTAGTTTTGTTTAGGTCCAAGTGTAATAAATCTAGGGGAGATCGGATTAGATTTTACTGTTTAAGGGATTTTGTTAATGTAATGATTGTTTAAGGATATTATGAGTTTAATAGTATGGGATGTATGTTGATTTATTATCTTTAAATAATTGTTATGGAATCTCTTGAGACAATCTGGTTCGCCTAGTGCCACTACCCCGATGATTCCGTCATCAGTTGGGGTGTGACACCATGGTCACGCATGTGGTCACCAAAAAACAACAAAATCACGCATGAGTAAACCCCAATCACGCATGTTATATTCATAATTATGCACGTTATGATTTTACTTGTGTACGCTTTGTACGTTAAGAACTTTTGTATTTTAAACTTTTTATATATATACAGAGGGGAAGGTTAACGTACAATAGACCCTTAATGTACGATGGTGTGTGAGTGAATTACGCATGTTCATTTTTAAAGAGACAGAGACAAGACAGAGAGAGAAAACTTAGATGGAAACCCATATAAATTTAGAAACGGTAAAAACAAATTGTATGTCCCATATATGGCCACATCACACTTGTTAGAAGATCTCTTAAAGGGCATTATGGGTACTTTAATTAACTCTGAATTCTATACTGATCGGATATAATAAATCAAATCGATACCGACCAAAATATGTAATAAACTGAAATAATACTGATCCAATTCCCGCCGCAACAGAGTAATTCTACTACTAAAGAGTAATTCTACTACTAAAGTTATAAGTTTATAATGATATATTATATTTTATATGATTAAAATAGGACCCACAATAACTTATTTGGATGAAAGGATTGAATACGTGGATTGAGAAACAATCGTTTGCTTGTTGGAGCCGACAATCTAGAAAAGGATGCCTACCCTTACCCCTTTATTTATTTGTTTTGTTTTATGTAAGCATAACCCTATATCTATACAGGTGGTTTCACACTTTCATGGTCACAACTTACCAATACTAATAAGATAATATACCTAGATGTCATCTGTAACAGTTTTCATTTATTAGTTTAAATCTATATAATTTCACGTATTACATGAGTTAATATATAATATAAAAAGAAAAAAATTGTATAGTTATGCAATTTATACTGGTAATTACGTATTTTATATTCATAATTTCGTAAAAAAATATGTATAGTTATGCAATTCATACTCATAATTACGCATCCTATATTCATAATTACGCAAGTCATGTTATAATTACGCACATACATAGTTACATAACTTATAATAATAATTACGTAACTTATATGATAATAACGCAACCTATTTGTAATTACACATATACATAACTAAGCTTGTTATATGCACATCACATCGACTTTAAAAGAAAAGCCGTAATTTTAAATAGGAATATTAGATTTTAATAATCCTAACTATTCGCTGTTGGCTGTTGTTGTGCTAAAAGTAGTTCAATAAAAACAACTAAAATTAACCTAATCTAGACTCAAAATAATACGCTGGACTCACTAAGACACACTAAACTACTTACAGGCAAGTGTACCGATCGACTCTAGTACACCTAAAGTAAGTCCGGATATCGAACCCACGAGACTCTATTGATTAAGTTAACTACTCTATTTAGACTCTGACGGACACGGACTAAAATATTTGTTTGTTTGATGAGGGGGGGGGGGTTCTAATTCCTAATAAAGCAATTAAAATTAAACTAGATTAACTAAATTAACTAAAGAATATGAATTAAACTCGGGTTTTACTCAGATGGTGGAAGGACTACCTAGACTAGAATCCTGACTGATTTTAACAACGATTTTACTTAGAAGTTGATTAATGAGGAATTAGGTCATTATATTCTCACCTCCCGGGATATCTAATAGGACCTCTGACCCTTCTCAAAAGCACACTATAGCTCCCTCGAGGTTGCTAAACTACCAGTTATTAGATTCTTTTGCAAGACACCTAATGGGTTTATGAAAGCATCCTATGAGGCTCAGTCCCTGTCGAGATCTAAACCAAGAATAGACCTAATTTCTCAATTGGACTTGCTAGACAGTAGCCAACAGGGTTACTTCCTAGGAAGCTCCTACCTTTCGGCTTAATGACTTAGACCTAGCAATAACCTCGCACCTTGCAGCTATTGACGATTAGTAGAATATTTGATTTTATAGAGTTCCCAATTATTACATTTAAGGTTTAATTCCGCGGTTTCACCCTAAAGACTCTAGCTTTCTTATGTGATATGGACATTCACCAAAAGCTAGAACCTAACATGCATCTATTCCGTGATATAGACCGTCATCAAGATTCATGTAAAGCAATAAACAACAACTAAACAAGATCGGATACGCAAACACATCCAATTGATAAAATAAATCTTTTACAGTTCATAAACAATCCTAACAAATCATAAATCCAAGTAAAAATCGAAACTTTATTCAGTCATTCATCTAATCTAGGTAGTTTATAAAAATTAGCCAACTAAAGTCATGGAAATAAAACCAAATAAAGTAGTATCAAGTATGCAAAACATAATCGAAGTTCAAAAAGCACAAACGAGAACACTCGGACGACAGAATGACGACCCGAAGTTGCTGCACTTAATAATCTTCAACCGAATGCTTTAGCTACTCCGAACTGCTCCGATAATGCTCCAAAATCGCCCAAAGTTCATCCTAATTCGTAAGTTAGGGTTTTCTAATGAAAATTATGCTTTTATACCCCCAAAACAGCTCCAAACTCATCTGCTGGAACATTGCTGTAGAAAACACCCTCTCGCCACCCGCGAGAGGGTACTTACTCCTTATCGCGGGCCGCCACCGCCATAATGACATCACCTCATTGACTTGTCCTCTCGCAACCCGCGAGAGGACCTTAACATTTTGTCGCGGGGCGCCAGAGCTCGTTATTTCAGTTTTTCGATTTATTTCAGCTCCCGATCCATCCAACTCGTTCCCGGACTTGACCAATTCGCATTTCACTTCAAATTTAACACTTTTCAGCTGCTTTAAGCTCATACGACCTGCAAAACGTAATTGGATTTAAAGACCAACTATTCTATGGAAAACGAAACTAAAACTAATAAAAACTATACAAACTATGCACGAATAACCGATGTATTTTGCAATACATCAAATATCCCCACACTTACTCTTTTTTCGTCCTCGAAAAAGAATCTATGCAAACGGAATCAGAGACAAGCAACTACTCGGATCAAAAGCTATTCATACTTGTTAAAGTCAAAACTTGTGTTAGCCGCGATTGCAAATATGTTTGTCCTCTTAAACCCGAACCCGATTCCAAGCCCTTATCATGCAAATTTAGTTCAAGTGCGGTCAGTCTACCTAGGGTCTCACACTAGAAGCCACAGTCCATCTAATCACACCTCAAGTTTATAGAACAAAAGGAACGATCACTGGACCAATTCCTAATCGTTTTATATCAAAACCAAAAGAATTTAACATCACCAATTTTTTTCTTTTTACTTTTTTTTTAAATATAAGCTTAGACGTTGCTTTAGCTTACCCAGAGGCTGTCTCAACCAGAGTCACCATCCCCGAGAGCGACAACGTGAGCGTCGGTATTTTTCGCAATTTTAATTTCACACATCCCAGAGGCATTCTACGCCAGAGTCACCATCCCCAACGAAGATTACGTAGGCCTGCGCTACTTTTTCTTAGTTTCTAGCTCAATTTATTCACTTCCATTTTTTTCATGATTAAAAATTCTAACGATTTTGACTTATAACAGCATTCCTTATAGTATTATTGGCTGTTTCAATTTTCCATTTTTCCTAGATGATCACCCACTAGCAAACCGGCAATTAAGTTATATTTAAGATCAAAGGAACCTAGAACCAAGTCGAGCCTACCCGCATATCCCAAACTAAACACAAGCTCGACTATTTTTATCTCATATTATCATTATTTGAACCCGAATAGAAACCCCTCTTTTCTATCATTTTCCGTTTTATTTTGCAAACTTCTTATTTCAAAAGACTATTTCTCGTTTTTCAATTTTTTTTTCAATTTTTCGCATTTTTTAAACTCGATTCAGTCTACGACTATGACTCCTATTTACACCATGTGTCCCACACTTAAGGATTGCATTGTCCATAATGCAATGACGAGACATGACTCTACTAACTACCTAGGAATAAAACAAATGCAAAACTATATACAAAATATACAAGTGAAACGACTTAGCTGAATATATATGCGAGACTGTCAATGTGCTAGTCAATTCCACATATGCCCTCCATTCCGAACACGCTCAGCAAACAATTCCTAACTCTCGGATACGCGAACGGAAGCGGCAAAAATACACACCAAACCTATCAAATAAACATAAAAACACAAAACATACCATACGATAGATAATAGCGTCTCCACATACCATCCAAACATCCAGGTATCAACCAAATCAACTACCCCAACCCAACCAACCAAATACCAAAGTATCCAAAATTAGGGGTACAAACCGAATTAGATAAAAACAACATAAAAGAAAAATAAAAGATACTAGATTAAACTCCTGCTGCTATCCACCATCACTCGTCATGCCCATCTGACTCCTCCGATCCCTGCTCATAAACCCGATAAGGCTCAACTCCTTGCAGGCCACTGGCCCTACCTGCGGCTGCCTAAAGAATGGGGGAACCCCAAGATGCATACCTTCCATCATAAATCTCATACCATCCTCCAACCTCGGCTGACCCTGCTCATGCATCCTACGACTCTCCATCATAACCTGCCTAACACCCCCAAACTGCTCGTCCACATATCCACGCAAGTCACAAAACCCAATTCCATCTGATCATACAAAGAATCTAACGTAAGTGGATCAGGTCGTGGCTGCCTAAGAGGATATTGAGGCGCTGGAATCTCATGCCTGGTACGGGGTCTCTGGTATCGAGTAGGTAGAGCTCCCTGCATGACCGCAGCCGCCTCCGAGCCCGGTGGGGGTTGAACCTGAGTACCCTGACGAACTCCTGACCAACTGATTGGCTCCTCATACGTAAGAATATTAGCAGCTTGCAAATCCCGAACACTCATCAAATAGGGGTCTGGCCCCTCCCTCATACTATCTGCTGGGTATCTGCCAAAAACCCCGAGACTCTCAGCCAACCATGTAATATATGGCCACAGTAAATACACGCTCTTGCACCACCCCTCCATAACCTCTTCATCTACCATGCAAAAACAGTAGCCAAGTTCACCGGCCTTTGCTCCACCATGCACATCAAACAGAACAAACTCACCTGATTAACCTTGTTATCTCCTTGGCCTCTTCCAACCAATGTAGCTGCTAAAATCTTGTGGATAAACCGATAATCTGGATCCACGATGTCACTAATAACCAAAGCAGTGGAGTAAGTAACCGATGATATCGTACTCCAAAATCTAACTAACTCATCAACCTGAACGAAATTCGGACGCCTCTTCTTCGACACCCCTTGCAAACAATTACGAAACTTAGCAATTTGTACTTCCTGAGGTGTCTAAAACTTGATAGCGATAGCAAACTCTGAATAGTCATCATATAAGATTGCCTACCCAAGGCACAGAGAATTGCTTCCTTATCATCAAAAAGTTCCTGCTTGTAGTCAAAAGTGGAATGGAACTCAAGGGTGATCTCCTTATATTGCCTCGCACTACAATCCAGAACTCTTCTAAACCTTGGACCCAATAACTGCTCTACCCGAGCTCTCGCTCCCGACCTATCCATCAAATCCCAATCTATTATTCTAAACGGCAGCAAGTCGACCGTAATCAGTGTCATCAACCGTTGATATTCCCCTGAATCAACTTCAAACTGTAGGAGTGGACTGTCCTTTATCCGAGTACTTTGACCATGGGGTACCCCTTCCCCCATATACTCAATGACCCTCACATATTCTAGCTGAGGCTCCAGGTTCGACGGACCTCCGCGCGGCCGAGCTGGTGGACCCCGCTTCCTTCCTGACCTGCTTGCCTTCACCTGACATCTTCAAAACAATTTACATTTGACAAAATAAAGCAAAGCAGATCATTAGTAGTCACAAACTATTTTTGGTATTTTTAAATTTTAATTTTTTTTATTTTTGGTAATTTGGAACAACCATATAACATTTCTTTCGTGGTTGAAACCGAAAAACGATTACAAAAGCATAAGTCATAAACAACCTCGCCCGAATGGAGATTGAGTATGGGCGAGGCGTTTTGAACCTGTACATGCACATAATTAAACCCATGACCAACTAGAACTAAAACTAATAGATTCAATATATACGACTCAATGTACACTACCCCCTTCTGGCACTTTAATTACCCTCAATTAAATCTCAAGTGCCAAAACAAACCAACATTGAGTGTTAAACCATGTAAAGTTTAAAAATTTATGAATGCTCTAGTGAAAACAGGTCAATATTAAGTCATAAACGCAAGTCTATCGCAAAAATTACCAACCCGAATCCCCACACTCAATGGTGCTACACCCGAACCTATGGTAGCTAACAAAACACAAGCCATTTTAACCCAAAACGACCATTCCATAACCTGCACGATGCTAAACTACCCAACCCAAACCATCCGCAGCTTCCAACGAACACTACCCATGACCAAACACAAGATTAAACCAAGAACCGACGCTAAATCTAACCTCAATCTATCTAATAACTGAAATAACAAACTCATGGCATAAAAATTACAAGAAAACATACCTTGGATTCGAGTTAGACAAGAAAAACTAGTGTAAGATCGGTTGAACTTGAAACCCCTTGTGAAAATCCTGTTTTATGGTGAACGGATGAAGATTTATGGATGAAATCAGTTGGTATAGTGATCGTTGGTGAAATTGATGTGAAATTTAGGTTTAAAATCGGTTAATTTCGGTGGTAGATGGTGTTGTTTGGTGGTGGCGGATGTAGTGTGAATGAGGATTAGGGTAAAAATGGTGAAAAGGTGAGTGAAAGAGCAACAAAACTGCAGATACGTCCTATCGCGCCCCGCGACAGAAGATGTGAGACTTCTCGCGGGCCGCGACCGTGTGAAATAATCCGGGAGTTATAACCCCCTCGCGTGCCGTGACCAAGAGGGTTATCTCTCTCGCGCCCCGCCAGAGGGCATTTTTCACATAAAGTTTCGAAGTTTTGGTTGTTTCATGCCTTAGAAAAAATTTCTAACTTAACCAAACCTCCTTGAAACTCAACCCAAAATTTTTCTAACACTGGAACTTACCTGAACTCGTTTTTCTCATCAATCCCTGCACTTCCTTGGTAATGAATCCCTGCAACATGACTCGAAAAACACAAACAAAGACCGACAAACTACCAAGGACATCCGTTAGCTATGAGAAATAATCAAAAATACGAAAATACAGGCGGTACAAACTCTACACTTGAGCTTTCACCCAAGACACTAAGTGGTGCTGTTGGGCATGTCCTCGAGAGGAGTTACCTCTTTCTCGGTGTTATCTATCGGACCACCTAGATAGTGCTTTAAACCGATGACCATTTACCTTCCATGAGCGTTGTGTGGCCTGGTCAAACACTTCTATTGCCCCATGCGGAAATACCTCTTTCACAAAATATGGTCCCGTCCATTTTGACTTCAACTTTCCGGGGAACAATTTCAATCTCGAATTAAAAAAAGTACCTTATCTCAAACCGAAAATTCCTTCAGATTCTTTAACCTTCGATCATGCAAAGCTTTCGACTTTTCCTTAATACTCCATGATCTTTCATAAGCCGCATCTCGAAGCGCTTCCAACTCATGGATTTGAAAATATCTACACCTAGCCGCTTCGGTCAAATCTAAGTTTACGGTCTTAAGGGCCCAAAGAGCCCTATGTTCTAGCTCTACGGGAGATGGCATGCTTTGCCATATACGATCATGAACGGTGTAGTCCCTAAAGGTGTTTTGTAGGCGGTACGAAATGCCCACAAAGCATCATCAAGCTTATCGGACCAATCTTTCCTCGACTTTCCTACCGTCTTTTCTAAGATTTTCTTCACTCCCCTATTTGCATTCTCAACTTGTCTACTCGTTTGCGGATGATATGTAGTGGCAAAAAGGTTGGTAAGTCCATAACGCTCCAATGCCTTCTCCATCACGGCATTACAAAAATGAGTTCCACGATCACTAATAAGGGCTTTGGGGGGTACCAAACCTAGTGAACAACTTCTTAAGAAATTTCACCACCACTCGGGCATCGTTTGTAGGCAAAGCTTGAGCTTTAACCCATTTTGAAACGTAGTTAATTGCCACGAGGATGTACCGATTCCCACTAGAAGGAGGAAAAGATCCCATAAAGTCAATGCCCCAAACGTCGAATCTTTCTAGGACTTGGATTGGATGTTGGGGCATTTCATTCCTGGATGAAATATTGCGGTACGTTGTCAAGCATCGCAACTCCTAACAAACTCCACCGCATCGTCTACTACCATGGGCAAATAGAAACCGCAATCAAAAACATTTTGCACGGTAGTATGCGCACCATGATGACCACTGGTTAACCCTTCATGAACATGCCTAAGGATCTCTCTACCTTCCTCTCTCGCGACACATCTTCCTAAGGACTCGATCACCTCGAATCCTAAAAAGGAATGGATCATCCCATATGTACTTTCTCGCGTCCCTAAACAACTTCTTTCTCTGCTGGGCATTCATATCCTTCATGACATACCCATTAGCCAAATAATTCGCTAGATCACTAAACCAAGGCGATCCCTCTCTCTCGGCCTCTACAAAATCTATGGACTCGTGAGGGAATCTATCTCGTATCGCCTCCTCGTGAATCTCCTCTCTAGATCCTCTAACCGCGACAAGTGATCAGCGGCTAAATTCTCGGCCCCCTTTTGTCCCTAATCTCAATGTCAAACTCGGAAAGTAATAGAATCCACCGGATGAGTCGGGGTTTAGCATCTTTCTTTTGAATGAGAAAACGCAAGGCGGAATGGTCGGTGAAAACAACGGTTTTGGAAAGCATGAGATAGGATCAGAATTTGTCGAAAGCCAATACTACGACTAAGAGCTCTTTCTCCGTGGTGGTGTAGTTCTCTTGAGCATCATTTAACGTTTTGCTCGTGTAGTAAATCGGATGAAAGTGCTTGTCCTTTCTTTGTCCTAAAACCACACCTACGGCATAGTCACTCGCATCGCACATGAGATCGAACGGTAAGCTCCAGTCGAGCGAGATAAGAATAGGGGCACTAACAAGCTTTTCCTTCAAAAAGGTGAAAGCTTTAAGACACTCCTCGTCGAAGATGAAAGGAACATCTTTCTCCAAAAGACGGGTCATGGGGCGTGTGATCTTAGAGAAATCTTTAATGAAACGCCTATAGAATCCCGCATGACCAAGAAAACTCCGAATTGACTTAACATTAGTAGGTGGAGGTAAACGACTAATGGTATCTATCTTCGCCCTATCGACCTCTATCCCTACTCTCGAGATCTTACGTCCCAACACGATTCCTTCCGTCACCATAAAGTGACATTTTTCCCAAATTCAACATCAACTTCGTTTCTATGCACCTCTTCATCATCCGCTCCAAATTACCTAAACAATGGTCAAAAGAATCACCGTAGACCGAGAAGTCATCCATAAAGACTTCCATAGAATTCTCAACCATGTCTTGAAAGATCGCGACCATGCACCGCTGAAAAGTAGCCGGTGCATTACGTAATCCGAAGGGCATGCGTCGGTACGCATATGTGCCATAAGGACATGTAAAAGTAGTTTTCTCTTGGTCTTCCGGGGCAATTGGGATTTGGAAATAGCTGGAAAAACCATCTAGAAAACAAAAGAACGGATGACACGCGAGACGCTCGAGCATTTGATCGATGAACGGTAGAGGGAAATGGTCCTTCCGGGTGGCGTCATTGAGCTTGCGGTAGTCAATAAACACACGCCAACTAGTGACCGTACGGGAAGGAATAAGCTCATTTTTCTCAATCATGATTACTGTCATCCCTCCCTTTTTACGGACGACTTGGGTGGGACCAACCCACGTGGAATCGGATAAAGGATAAATTAGCCCGGCCTCCATAAACTTAATTACCTCCTTCCTAACCACCTCTTTCATGTTAGGATTTAGACGCCTTTGAGGTTGCACTACCGGTTTGAATTCATCTTCCATGAGAATCCGGTGTGTGCGAAACGTGGGGCTAATCCCCTTGATATCAGACAATTTCCAAGCTATGGCATCTTTGTGCTCCCATAGCACCTCAACCAACCTACCTTTCTCCTCCTCCGTCAACTTAGAAGATATGATGACGGGCAAACTAGACTCCTCTCCTAGGAAGGCATACTCTAGATGGGATGGAAGAACCTTAAGCTCTAAGGGTGCTAACTCCAAAGGTTTACTCTCTACCTCCTCCCTAACCTCACACAACTCTAATGTTTCCGGAATCCACTCCGGATCTTCTCCAACTCCCTCATCCTCACTCTCGAACTCGATCTCATCTCTACCCACTAGATCACCCCCACTAATGTAACTAATACAGTAATGAACACATGACATGAAGGAATCTAAGAAGTAAACGTAATGACACGGGCCGCTATAATCGTCACTACCACTAGGGTGTTGCATGCCTCTATCTATCTCGAATGTGACAATCTCGTCACCCGCACGAAGTGAGATCTTACCATCATAGACAATAATGATTGCCTTGGCGGTCCGAAGGAATGGACGACCCAGAATTATTGGGACCTTTTCATCGGCCTCCATGTCGAGCACCATAAAATCAACCGGAAAAACGAACTTATCAACCTTGACTAAGAGATTCTCGATGATACCCCTAGGATACTTGACCGAACGATCGGCTAATGATAACGACATACGCGTGGGTGTAAGCTCTCCTAGACCTAAGTGCTCGTAAAGTGAGAATGGCATCAAGTTAATGCTAGCTCCTAAGTCGGCCAGAGCATGAGCGGGAGCAACGTAGCCCCCGAAAAAACATGGAATGGTGAAGGTGCCTGGATCGGTTAGTTTCTCCGGTAACTTGTTCAAAACCACCGCCGGTCAACGGAATGTTAGACAACTCACCTAGCCTATCCTTTTGCTTAAGAAGATCTTTGAGAAATTTCGCATACTTAGGCATGGATTGTAAGGCCTCGATGAAAGGAAAATTTATCTTTAATTGCTTAAACGTCTCTAAGAAGTGCCCATATTCCCTAGCATATTTCTGATGCTTAAGACGGGCGGGACACGAAACACACAAATGATCAACCAAAGGGGATGGCTTAACTCCTACTTGTTGTTTCTCTACTCTCTTCTCTACCAGGGGCTCCTCGGTTTGTGCGGTACTTGCTGGGACTAGCCTATCATGCACCTTACCGGGAGCTTCCATCTCTATCTCTTCGTCTACCTCTTCCTCACTTCCTAGCTCGACACTCTCCCTAACTACCTCTCCTAAGTTCCTACCGCTCGGAGTAGTGATGGCCTTAGCTGAAAGGTTAGCCGGGTTCTGGTAAGTGTTACCCGAGAATTATCCAGGAGGGTATTCCTGCAACTGCTTGGAAAGACCACCTACTTGTCTTTGAAGATCCAAGAGTGCAGCCTGTTGGTTTTTATTGTGAAGTTCCTGATTTTTATTTAATTGATCTTGACTCTTCATGAAACCGTTAAAATCAGTTAGGGCTTTCTGAGTTGCCTGGTCCTTAACCATGATTGAGCAAACATCTCCTCGATCCTACTTAGACTAATATCTGAACTCTTATGACTACCCTGACTCTCTTGATTCGACCCCGAATTACTAAACTGACTCTGTTGCCCCGAACCTGAACTAGTGAACAAACCCTGCCCCCTGTTTTGATACTGACCAGATGCAAAACCATGGGGATTACCGGAAGAGCGGAAGTTGGTATTATTACTATTTCGCCAGTTAGAGTTATAGTTGGAATTGTTGTTAAACTGACCCCTATTCTGACCGACGATGTACTCTACCTACTCTAACGTAATGGTGGGACAATCTATAGTGTCGTGACCCCCTCTACATACCTTGCACCTATCGACCTTTTTCTTAATCTCATAAAGCTCCTTAGTGAAAGTTTTCTCCATCCGATCAAGCGCAGCAACCACTGATGCGTCCAAACCAGCTTGGTTCACCCCTCGAGTAGTCGAAGAGGTGCTAGTAACAGGAATGGAATTCCTGCCGGAGGCACTATAATCCATATTAGAATGGGCAAAACTCTCAAA
Organism: Scalesia atractyloides; assembly: GCA_947069175.1. Classification (NCBI taxonomy): domain Eukaryota; kingdom Viridiplantae; phylum Streptophyta; class Magnoliopsida; order Asterales; family Asteraceae; genus Scalesia; species Scalesia atractyloides. The sequence continues at coordinate 28,997,847 of CAMTDV010000005.1, forward strand.
AAGATCGTTACACTCAGCTGCCGATTTCTTGCCCCATGAGCTGCCCTCCAGTTGAAGTGTCAAACCGGGCTCGGATCTCTGGGGTGAGACCGTTGTAGAACTTTTCTACGAGCGCCCAATCTGACAGGTCATGCTGCGAACAACGAGCAAGTAAGGTCTAGAATCTTTCCCAGGCTAAGTGGTACGGCTCATCAGGCTCCATTCGGAACGAGTGGATATGATCGCGTATACGGATGCCTTGGCGGTTGGGTAATATTTGGCTAAGAAGGCATCCCGTAACCCTTCCCAAGTAGTGAAAGAACCTGCTGGCTACGAATCGAACCAGACGGCTGCGTGGCCAGCAAGTGAGAATGGGAAGACCTGTAAGTAACGAGCATCAAGGTTGACCTTCAATTGAGAAAACGCCACAGAGACGAGTGATGCGGTTGATATGAGCCGACGCATCCTCATCCTCACGACCGTGGAATCGACAAGAGTTAGAAATAGCGGTCATGATATATGATGGGATTTGCCACGACTTTTCATTGGCGATTTCGGGTAGGGTGATGGGTGAGTTCGCACCGGTGAAGCCGGTGTTGGCTTGTTTGTAAACGGTTCGGTTGGCCATTTGGACAACTCATGGGGGACTTTGGGACGGGAGGGTTGTGGGAATTGTGTGGTGAAGACTTCAGTGTGAAGTCAAAGTTCGATGGCTTAGAGTGGAGTGTAGAGTCAGAACGGGTGGAAAATGACGGTTATGGAGTACTAACCTTGAACGAAGAAGACGAGAAGGATGACTTGTTCGTAGGTGGCTTCGGCGGAGGTCCTTGCGAACGTGTATGGGGCATCCACTGGAAAACCAAAAGCAAACAAGTAAGAAGACTCTAAAAACGACTCGAAAAAAACAAAAAGACATTGATATTATATTAGACTCCTACGACTCAAACACGACAAATAGCACGTATGATATCACGAAAGTCAAAACAAAGTAATTAACGCAATCGCCAAGAGTCCCCGACAACGGCGCCAAAAACTTGTTGTGCTAAAAGTAGTTCAATAAAAACAACTAAAATTAACCTAAATCTAGACTCAATGTAATACTCTGGACTCACTAAGACACACTAAACTACTAACCGGCAAGTGTACCGATCGACTCTAGTACAGCTAAAGTAAGTCCGGATATCGAACCCACGAGACTCTATTGATTAAGTTAACTACTCTATTTAGACTCTGATGGACTCGGACTAAAATATTTGTTTGTTTGATGAGGGGTGGGGGGGTTTCTAACAATTCCTAATAAAGCAATTAAAATTAAACTAGATTAACTAAATTAACTAAAGAATACGAATTAAACCCGGGTTTTACTCAGATGGTGGAAGGACTACCTAGACTAGAATCCTGACTGATTTTAACAACAATTTTACTTAGAAGTTGATTAATGAGGAACCGGGATCTTTATATTCTCACCTCTCGGGATATCTAATAGGACCTCTGACCCTTCTCAAAAGCACACTATAGCTCCCTCGAGGTTGCTGAACTACCAGTTATTAGACTCTTTTGCAAGACACCTAATGGGTTTATGAAAGTATCCTATGAGGCTCACTCCTTGTCGAGATCTAAACCAAGAATAGACCTAATTTCTCGATTGGACTTGCTAGACAGTAGCCAACAGGGTTACTTCCTAGGAAGCTCCTACCTTTCGGCTTAATAACTTAGACCTAGCAATAACCTCGCACCTTGCAGCTATTGACGATTAGTAGAATATTTGATTTTATAGAGTTACCAATTATTACCTTTAAGGTTTAATTCCGCGGTTTCACCCTAAAGGCTCTAGCTTTATTATGTGATATGGACAGTCACCAAAAGCTAGAACCTAACATGAATTTATTCCGTGATATAGACCGTCACCAAGATTCATGTGAAGCAATAAACGGCTACTAAACAAGATCAAATACGCAAACACATCCAATTGTTAAAATAAATCTTTTACAGTTCATAAACAATTCTCACAAATCATAAATCTAAGTAAAAATCAAAACTTTATTCAGTCATTCATCTAATCTAGGTAGTTTATAAAAATTAGCCAACTAAAGTCATGGAAACAAAACCAAATAAAGTAGTATCAAGTATGCAAAACATAATCGAAGTTAAAAAAGCACAAACGAGAACACCCGGACGACAGAATGACGACCCGAAGTTGCTGCACTTAATAATCTTCAACCGAATGCTTTAGCTACTCCAAACTGCTCCGATAATGCTCCAAAAGCGCCCAAAGTTCCTCCTAATTCGTAAGTTAGGGTTTCCTAATGAAAATTATGCTTTTATACCCCCAAAACAGCTCCAAACTCATCTGCTGCGAACATTGCTGCAGACAACACCCCCTCGCCACCCGCGAGAGGGTACTTACTCCTTGTCGCGGGCCACCACCGCCATAATGACATCACCTCATGGACTTGTCCTCTCGCCACCCGCGAGAGGACCTTAACATTTTGTCACGGGGCGCCAGAGCTCGTTATTTCAGTTTTTTTGATTTATTTCAGCTCCCGATCCATCCAACTCGTTCCCGGACTTGACCAATTCGCATTTCACTTCAAATTTAACATTTTTCAGCTGCTTTAAGCTCATACGACCTGCAAAACGCAATTGGATCAAAAGACTAACTATTCTACGGAAAACGAAACTAAAACTAATAAAAACTATACAAACTATACACGAATAACCGATGTATTTTGCAATACATCAGCTGCTAATAGTGTCAACTTCAAAAATAACCACTGGCAGTCCAACTGTTGATATATTGGCCTCCAATAGACACTGACAAACCGAACACTAACGACGCTAGTCTCCGGTCGCCGGAAAAAGGGATTTTGGCTGGAAAAACTTATTTTTGGCCGGAAAACTCAACATTTTCGTCCCAAACCTCTTTGTAACCTTATTACGGATCTTTAGAAACCTTTTTATAGTAAATCCCAATCATTGAAGTCACCGGAAAACTCATTTTTTTCATCGGAAATCTTCTTTTTGGCTGGAGAACTCAACTTTTTGGCCGGAAAACTTAACATCTTCGTCCCAAACCTCTTTGTAACCTTATATCGGACTTTTAGAAACCTTTTCCTGGCCAAAAATGGTTTTCCGGCGACCGGAGACTAACGACATTATGGTTCTGTTAGTTAGGGTCCGTTGGTGGCCAATATGTCAATAATTAGGACTGACAATGATTATTTTTGAAGTTTGGACTGTTGGCTGCCAATGGTGAATAGTTGGGATTATTAAAATCCAATATTCCTTTTATATGTAGCAAAACTATACTCAAATTAAAGAGAATAAAATGCTTAATTTAATGGTGATGTTTTTTATTATAAAAAAGAAATAATGTCAAACATATTATTAGTAATTGTAAAAGAAATTTAAAAGATACCATAAATAGCTTTTATATACGTTTTAAGGTGCGTAGATTGTCTCCCCCTTTAAGTATTTGATATGTTTTGCTTTTGAGGAATGCATGGTGTACATATGAGTGGAGACGAACCCTAAAAAAGATACACCATCTCAATCTGTCAAAATGTTTATGAATTGATCCTAACAAAATAATACACCGTCTCAACATGTATATATGCATGAAAGTATTTCTAGAAATGTATGAATCATTCTTAGGAGAAAAAATATCATTTCAATTTAATTGTACTAGATGGATTCCCTACGCTTCACGCCGGCTTTTGGTCAGTATAGATTTAGTTTATCACAGTACCAACTTGATACTTGATATTGACACTCAGCATAGCAATCGATATGTGTTTTACATCAATTGAAAACTATAAAAACAAATACATGTACTAGTATTGGTGTTGTTTGGTTAGTATTGGTTCGGTTCGTTACGATACCGATATGATACCAGCACTCGATATAGCTTATAATACCAAAAAAATATTTTGTTGCGAATACAACTTTGTGTTCAATGAATTTTATACCGGCACGTCAAGCAAAAATGTAAAAGCGAATACGGTACGGGTACCAACGTTAACCCCCACGTCACGGGTGAGGAAGTCGTAAAACCTTCCTAAGTAATAAGCAAATGGCGACTAAAACTGAGAAATTGTAAAACAAATACGTGAATTTATGACGGCACGTGACGTAAAACATAAGCAAAGACAAACATAACTTATAATGTAAGTTGACGTAAAATGCAAACAAACTCACTATAAAAGCAAAAAGAATAAAAGACAAAAATCACTATAAGATAACAACCATAAAAAAGGAAAAAAAAAACAAAGAAAACTAAAGAAGACCATTATTTATATGACCATTCATGTTTGCTATACTAACGGGATTTCCATGCGCTTCGTTGTGGATCTTTGGTCATTATCGGTCTCGTTCACTGTGGTATCAGTACTATACCGGCACCCGGCATAGTAATCGTTGCTATTCGACACGTTTTTTACATCGATTGAAAACTCATAACAAACAAACGAATACCCGTACCGATACGGTGTTGTTTGGTTGGTATCAGTCTGTTACCATAACTGTATCGTATAAACACTCGATATAGCTTACGATACCAAAAAATACTTTATTGCGAATAATACCTTGTGTTCAATGAATTTTATACCGTCACGTCGAGAATTCTATAAAAAGAATATAATACCATTATCGATGTTGTTTGGTCGATATATGTTAGTTTTGTGATAATAAAAAATCAACAATATATGACCCGTTCGAATACCAATGTTATTTGGTCGGGTGATATTCGGCTTATGATGATAATTAAAATCCACTATATATGACTCGTATGAATACCGATGTCGTTTGGTCGGTATATGTTTGGTTTGTGATGATAAAAAAGTCAACTATGTATGACTCATTTGAGTACAAATTTTATCGAATCGTACATAATAATTGGCACATGAGGACGTTAATAAAAAAATATACCGATGTTATATGGTTCGGTATCGATGTTGTTCAAACAATATCGATAATATTAAAAAGGCAAGCGTCATTGGCCATTCGCAGTCCCTGACAGTCTCACATTTCAACTATATTTTCTCCACCGGTCCTCAGTTAAAAAAACTTAACGGAGTTAAGTTTTTTCCAAATTACAATTGACGCTTTAGGGCTTTTGATCAGAACGATGATACGAGTTGAATAATGTAAAACTTACCTTGAAATTGGGCTCCAAACGATGAAAACGATGCTTCAATTCAGGTGTTTAACTTCCAATTAACAAAAACCAAGTCGTTTGGAGCACCGTTTCAAGGTAAGTTTTACATCAATAGACTCATATTATCGTTCTGATCAAAATTCCTAAAACGTCAGTTTGTAATTCGGAAAAAAAACTTAATGGGGTTAAGTTTTTTTAACTGAGGACCGGTGGGGAAAATAGTTGAAAGGTGGGACTGTCAGGTGAAATAAAAAAGTTGAGACTGCCAATGACCAATGACTGTCTAGTAGTGATTATTAGAGGCCAATATCCCTATTAAAAAATGAAAATCATTAGAAGTTAACATTAAAGAAATATGTTTAAGGTTAAAAGTAAATATAATAATATATTATTGTAATATTGAAATGATAAAAATACGAAAAAAGCTATATATTATAATAAAAATCAAATTATTATTCATACTCACTTTCCAATCTATATCTATACATTATAATAAATAAATTATTTTTGGCCATTTAGCGTTCATTTAAACTATTAAGTGCCACGTAACAACCTCTTAATCCATTCTTATTGTGTTTAGGAGGGAAAATACACGGGTTTCACAACACATGGTTTAAAGTTTGCTCATTTAATAATATATATTTAAATATTTCCTTAATCATGAATTAAATTTGATGTTAAAAACGTAAAAGTTTCATTAACATTAAAGGCAAATATAATAACTAATTTGTTTCCTTAATTATTAATTTGATTGAATTTAAAAATTTTGAAGTAGTAGAAGGTTTCGACTCTAATTCAAATTCCCTGACTAATAATTTGCTTAATACAAAATTTGATTTAGAATACACAAGGGTGTCATTAAGATTAAAAACAAATATAATATTTATATCTTTCATAACTTATCAAATAATTATATTTTTTTTATCAAATTGTACATAATAGGAAATCATTTTTGAGTTTAATTTAAATTTAAATTCCGTAACTAATAATAAGTTTAAACCAAATTTGACTTAACTAAAGAAGTTTAAATCAATTTTGATTTCTAAGCATAATCCTCTCACTAACATTAAAATCAAAAGTAGTAATTGAACACTTCTTTCATTTAAAATTTTAGGTACAATGTTTTTCAACACTTTTAAATAATATAATTTATCGTAAGAACTTCTGTGTAATACACTGGACTTAAACTAGTTGTATATATAAAATAGTTCTTGAAGTATATATATCTTATAGAGATTCTTTTATTATTTAATCTCTGTAATATACGCTAATATAACCTAGCGTAAAATTCAACCTCTATAACTAGTAATTTTGGAATTTGAGTTAAACATGTATATTTTATATATAGTTATGATTTACTGATATAAGTATATATATTTGTGATAATATTTGTTATTTATTTGAAAGCCAAGAAGAAGGTCCCAAAGAGAAAAAAGTCATGACAAGTATTGTAGTATATCTGGTTAAGGTTAAACGATTTAAAAGATATTATAAATAACTGAAAATGATAAAATAAATATGATGGTGATATTGTTAGACTATACAGGGCGTTCTGTTCTTGGGAGGTGGGATCGGATACCCCCTACTAGATTTGGAACACCGTCGCTAGAGGATCAGGTAGGGTGGTTTGGGTATGGTTCTCGGGTTGTATTTATCAAGTAGAAATTGAATGTTATTGCGCATTCCGAGATATAGGTACGGCTGTAACGTCGTTGTAATTAAAATACAAAAAAATGTTTTTCAAATTTAAAACCCTTTATATACCATCAATTTTAAAAAACTCTACCACCAATCTCCTCTTAAAAACTTTTGCACTTTATCCTACCACAATTTTTACAAAATGTCTTCTATGTATTGATTCCACCACTCAGTATTAACAATGAATTATTATCAAACGACATTAGCCTACAATTGCTCATGGATATCGTCGAGTGAGCCGAACATGAACACACGACAACATCTAAAAAATACATATGTCAAGTGATCATGAAAAAAGGTCACAATGTTCTAATAGAATATTATTTTGCTTACAACCCCAAATACAACGAATGTATGTTTAGACAAAAGTTTCGCATGTCACAACATCTAAGGGATCCACATGAGGGATCCCGACGTCGAGCCAATTTTTTACGAATATGTCTTTGCGGAGTTGTAAAATGAAGATACGCATTTCCGACTTTGATATACTCTTGTGGAATATCTTTCAACTCTAGATCTACCCTACTTCAAGGAGCATTTTAATTTATGTTTTTTTCACATTTTTAAATACTTTTAGTTTGCATTAATGTAACTTTTATTTTATTTAAATATTATATTTATTTATAACTAAAATGCTTAATTTATTTTTAAATAAAAACAAAACGGAAAAAAGAAAGGTTTTAGGGTAGTGTTGATATGAAATCAGGTGTTTTAGGGTAGTAATTGATTACAATGCGGTGACATCGCAAGATTGGTGAAACCTACGGATGGTAATGGGCTGGGTATGGGTCGGTTATTGGTAATCTCATACCCATACCTGCTTGTAAATCGTGTCCCATATCCGACCAAATACCCGTCGAGTATTTCTCAGGTAATTATCTGTCGGGTATCAGGTATACGCCCAGGTAACGGGTATACCCATTTATTTGTTAAAAGGTATTTTTTACTATTATAATTATTATAATAATTTATTAATACAACAACTATTATAAATTAAAAATGTACAGTACATAATATAAGTTTTATCATAAATTAATAATAACTTTATAATACTTATACACTTATATGTATATACACTTCACAACATACAAAAATATAAATACTATTATCAAACACATATACTAAAAGAAAATTTATTTTTTCACATTATAAACATACTAAAATAAATCAATAGTAGACAATGGTTAATGGAAAATAAAAATAAAAATTAAAAAATACGGGTATATAGTTCGGGTAAACGGGTATGTGGTTTTGGGTAATCAGGCCGGGTGTCACTTAATCCCATACCCGCGAAATTTTTTAAAACTAATCCCATTCCCGACCCAATACCTGTCGGGTATCGGGTATACCCGTCCCATTTATGTCGGGTTTCGGGTATACCCGCCAGGCACGAATATTTTTACCATCCCTAGTGAAACCTAGGGTATTTGGCAAGCATCTATCCCTTTTCCCTAAGAGAAATGTAATTAAGTTTGTTAAGTGTTTTAATTAAATACTAATATTTAATTTGTCTTTCTAAGTGAGTTTTAATTAAATCACTAATCTTTAATTTGTCTTTCTAAAGTCATTGAAATTTAATTTAATATATTCTAATACCATGTTATCAATGAAAATGTGTGAGGTTTCATTAATTTTCTTTTAATTTTTAATATGACTTGGAAAATAGAAATAGTGACATGAATTTTTAATTAAAATAATCACATTTTTATTCTAAAATTAAAAAATATTTAGTTTTAAATTTAAAAGGCATATTTTTTATTTTTAAAATCTTAGTGTTAAATCTGAGTTTACATGATTTATGATCAAACAACAATTAAGTTTAAAACAATTTTGTATTGTAAATAAAGATAAGTAATCACAAACGAGAAATCATTATCAACATTTGTTTTTCATTGATAATCAAATGATTACCAAACTTTTACAGAATGATTGACTCTACAGACTCCCCTTTAGACTGATCACTATAACAAATTTGTTTGTACAAAAGAAAATGTGATGTGTAATGATGAATATATCTCTAACCGGTGAGATCTATTTATACTAAGTACGAAAGCTCTGTTTTTTATTAGCTGACATCACCCTGATAGTGAGATCTAACGGGTGAGCGACCGCTCTGGGCCAAAATCGAAATAGGGCTTGGAAAAATAATGAATTTACACCACACACACACACACACACACATATATATATAGATAGAAAATTTCTATGTTTTTAAAAAAAAAACTTAGAGGGACTGATTTATGAACCAAAAACGTTAAAGCCCAACTGTTTCGAAGCCCAACTTTATTGCCAATCAAATTCCGATGCCCAACTAATTTACTGTGTAATTGATTAATGACTTCGCCCAAATCAATAAAAAAATATAATAGATTAATGAATAGGGCCCAAATTTTTTTATCTCGCACAGGGCCATTTTTTGTGATTTTCAGAGACGACCTTGATCAAGCATTCCTAACAGAAAAGATTCCACAGATGTCGCAAACATCTGTGCAAATCAAACAACTAATCTAAACTAGCTAAACACCGTTAAAAGCAAGTATTGTTACATTGGGAAATATATGTTTAGGCGTTTCTCTGTTGCTTTGTTCTAAACATTTGTATGGCCAGACAGATGTTTGGTCTTCTTCATCACCTTTGCTTCAACATACCTTGTTCTTCATGAACAACGGTTCCAAGGCTTTGAACAGATGTTTGCTTGTCTTCAACAGATGCTCTAACTTAGGTGTTCAAGATTCACTATCTTTGGGAGGAATCTGGTTCAAACTTCTATTTATTTATTGATTCAACAAACCAAGACACCCATGTTGCATATATATCTTTGACAACATGTCACAAAAATAGAAAAAAACGTTAATTTTTAATCACTAGAAAACGCTTTGACCTTCTTTATGAAGCGGTAACTGTAACATTTCGCATTTTGTACTTTCCTTTTTTAGAAAGTGTAATCATATGTCTATTTTCATATCATGTTCGTATTCCATTTCATATCTTGTAATTCGAGGTCTTGATCATAATGGAATTCCATTTTATACATAAACATGCTATATACTTGAAACAAGTGTTACAAACTTGAATACGTGCTCATACACGAAAAGAAATACTTGAAATTGATATTTATACATGCATTACACATATACGTTACACAAATATGCTTGAAATACATAAAACCGGCTAAAACAAGAGAAAACGACGCAATATAACCCAACTTACCCCACTTGTGCGGACGTAGCACCCTCGTGCGGACGTACCAGTACCTTTGCACGAACCAGTACCTTCACATGAACCAGTACCTTCACACGGGCATGGACCAGTACCTTCGCACGAACATGTCACCTCCGTACGAACCACTCATCTGCACAAACGGAGTTGGCGTCGGGATTTCAGGCAGAAAACGTAAACAATCGCGTTTTTACCACTTTTTCACCTTTTTCCAACTACCAACCACCAACTACTTCATTAACTACCTAAACCCTAATTCTATCCTACAAACAGGAGTCCCTATACACTCTTAAACACTTTCCAAACACTTTAACTTCTCCCAAATCTTCTTAATCTCTCTCAACCTTGCAAGACTTGGCAGAAAGTTTCAAATTTTCTAAGTGAGTTTTCACTCACTTTACTCACTACTTCTCCATGTTTTCTTCTTCCATTCTACTTGGAGAACCTCTAGGAAGGTTTTCACAAGTTTGCCATGGCAAACTAAGGTGTAACTTCACCACATTTGACGTCCTAAGTAGTGTTAAAATTATGTTTTCATTTATATTTTTATGCATTACATTTCTTGACTAAAACTTGGTGGAATGTTGTACCCACGAAGCTCCCAACTTAGTTCATAGTTGTAGGTTTGTGTTGTGGTTGATTTCCACCAAGAAACAAGCTTAAATCTTCTTTAAAATTCTGCCCATATCGTTCTAAGTGATGAAACCATCCAAACGTCCAACCTTCAATGTTGGAAGACTTGTTCATGTGTAAGTGTGAACCATGGAAGCCTTGACTCTCCAAACTTGTTCCACTACTTCACTTGTAGGAGGATCGACTTTCCTCCGACAGCACCAGACCAGACTTGGGTTAGCTAACGTGCGCAGAATTCATCACTAATTAGTTGACAGTGATCATATATAATATTTCAATGCTTCTGCTTCTTTGTATTGATAAACATTGAAGCAAACAGATACATAACTGACAGGGCTTCGCCTTACACTCTAAAAAACAGCTTAGGACTCAACACCCTTGCTCAGCTATATATAGACATGGCAGCCTCGCACAAGGGTGTCCTGCCGCTTCGTACAAGGTTCACCTCGTACGAAGTGGCCTATATACATACAAAATAAATAGAAATCTAACATTTAAGCCCTTTTACATATACAACATGACCCTAAGACGTAGGCTATAGACATTCCAAAGAAATGCTTCCTCGGTCTTCGACGCTCCTTAGAAGAAATAGGCGTTTGATCTGTAGGAGGAGGCCTATTGTAGGTGTCACCAAATTGAAATCTTCTCAAAGATGCCTTTCTCATCCTTCCAGCAATTCTTTCCTCGTTTCGCTCTTTCTTGCGTTGTTCCTCGCCTTCAAGCTTTCTCCATTCCGAGTTTCTTATTTTACCTGAATTAATATTGTTAGCATAACAAACATTAATAACCTTCTGGAACTGCAACGCCTGCTCTTTGTCTCTCTCATCGAAACTAATCTTGCTGTAGAACAGACATTCTATATCCTTCTTTGAGCAGTTAACTAGCCACATCGGGTCTAGCACACGAATACCCCTCCATAACCCATAAATCCTCTTATGAGCAATCACAACTTGTGTCAACTTTTCTGTGACTTTCCATGAATCATCATTTTGTACCACTATCACAGCTTCACTGGTCTCTGAGTCATAGTGCCACCACTTGAAGATCTGATAATAATCTTGTTCAATCTTTAATAATGGCATTTTCTTCATCGCATGTGGCCACTTCACAATAAGAATAACATCTTTCTGCTTTGTCACCAGATCAAACTTTATATCTTTTCAGGGATAATGTGGCTTCCGGTAATTAAAACCATGAATAGCTTCATACTTTATCAGCTTCCAAAGACGTTGATCGTGAAACTTCATCTTGAGATTAATACATTTCGTCTGCACTAACTCCTCGACATCCTAAAATGGAAACATTTTGATATCATTCAAGTACCTGAAGTACTGAACTCTAAACTCTCGCTTAATAGCATAAACATTCAGTTCTTCAATCCATCCCCAGCTAATAATATCCCCCAACGACTTGTCAGGATCACGAGTAAAGAAAGCTAGAGGACGTTTGAACTTCTTTTCACCAGGCATCTCTCTAAACCAAGACTTTTTCATCTCTGCTATCACTTCCTTTGATAAATGTTTCGACACATTCCCTTCTTTCACATCTCTTCAACTTTACGCTTCAGTAAATCATAAGTACCCTCAAAGAACAAATCTTCAAAGTTTGGGAAGTCATCTGTTCTTTCACCTTAATATTTAGCATTATCGTCTTCGTTAGAATCATCCTCTACGACAAACTGATCATACTCATCTGCTTTTGGCACATACTTGTAAAGATAATCATTAGGCTGTGAAGCACTAATGTCGTTTAATTCATTTTCAAAGTCAAATACAAAGGATTCTTCGTCTATACCTAACATCTGGACAATCTCTTCCTTAGTGTAGTTATGAACGAATTCTCCTTCCTCCACATCGTGCTCTAAGTAGAAGACTCGTGGTTTTTTGCACGTCAGGAACATCCATAATAGGAGTAGCTGTGAGGATTCCTGATTGCATCTTGCACAATCAGCCATGTACCCCCTTGAGAGTTATCATCATCACCACCGTGATCGTCATCATCCCTTTATTATTGTTTTCATCACCAACATCATCAACTTTTTCTTCATCCTCATCTTCAAAAAACGCATCAACTTCAGCATCTATTTCTCGATACATCTTCTTTTTGTCTATGATCTTTTGGCGCACTTCAGAGATCCCGTTACATCTATGCTTTCACCTATCAACACAAAATTAACCAATGGCACATCAACGGGTTCGCCAATCAGCATATAGTTTACCAACGGTTCTTCTTCAGCAATAGGATCAGAAGATTTAATAACAGGAACTCCATCAATCGGTTTCTTTCCTTTCCCAACCATAACAGCATCTTCCTCTACTTTCTTCTTTCTTTCTGCAGCCTTTAAATATGCCTCTTCAATCTCTATCTCATCATGTTCTGTTGCAAAGTTGATATCAAATCTTTTGTTCAACACTTTGAATAACATATCAAACTTTTTAGCATTTTCGGCTTTCTCTGTTTCCAAGTCTTTAACCACCAGATGTAATCTTTCATTTTCAGCCATGACACTTATAAGCATTGATACCAAGTTCATGTTCTCTGATTGAAGCTGCTTGGCATTATTCTCTTTAATCTTTTTCTCCAGCTCACTAATTTTATCATTATCATTTACCACCACAGCTAACAATGCTTCCAAATTCTTTCTATCTTCTTCAAGGAATTTGATCTTACTCTTATGTTCTTTAATCTTGTTTTTCAGGTCAGTAATCCTTCCTTCATTAAAGAAGTCTCCTTCAAAACCTGAAAGGTATAGATCATCTCCGTTAGTAGAAGGACCAGAAGGATGAGATTGATGTCTCTAAGCAGATTGTGGTGTTGGTTGTGGTGATGATTGGGGAGGAATGATATGTTGTGGTGATAGTGGATGTGGTGGTGATTGAGGATGTGGTGGTGATTGAGGATGTGGTGGTGATAGTGGTGGTTGTACAGTGGGTGGTGGTGATCATGGTTGTGGTTGTTGCTCAACAGTAGGTATGACTACTTCAACCTCAAGAGTTTTCTTCTTTGTAAACTTCTTTCTAGCCCTTTTAACAGCTGGAGAACTAGTAGTCTTTGCAGCAGCATCAGAAACTTTACTTTTCGCCTGTTTTGCTGGTTTCCTTGCAGGCTTGACAACTTCAAATTCATCATCAGAATCAGATGGCATGTAAGAATCATCATCATCCTCCTTAGCCCTTTTTCTTTTCGATTCTTCCTTTTTAGCCGTGCCCTCAGCTTTTGGATTAGTACTATCATTAGAAGACCCTTCATCATCACCGTCATCACCTTCAACACCACCGTATGCTTGTTTCTCTATGTCAGCAGTTATGCTTTCAACATTTTCTCCCTAATCTTTATCGTGGTCAGACGTAGCTGAAAAGACTTCTTCATTAACATTCTCCGTCACATTCACATTCTCAACATTCACATCGGCTTGAACCTCTACATTCGCCAGCTCATTAACTTGTGCTTCCTCTACCTCTGGGTCATCAACCAGTAATGTTCGTACAGTTGCATGTCTACGCCTTTGAGTTGTTGTTGATGTGGAGGTTCTAGCAATTTTTTTTTGGTGTAGCATGTTTCCTTTCTTTTTCACATCTTCTTTCTCATACCATGCACCTCTTCTCGGAATCAACCCTTCCAGATATGCAACTTCATCTTTTTCATCACCACTCGTATCTTTTCTCCATTTCCCCTTTGGAGGTGAAACGTAGTCTTTATCTGCAATAGCTCCAAAGAATGGTTTAGCAATAGGTTCTGATTCTTGCTTCATATATAAATTTAATCTATCCAACGTATCTTTATCCATATGACTCAATTTCAACTCATCATCGTCTTCTTTTGCCAAGTTTGGAAATTGATCATCATCTGTAAGAATCTCGAATACTGCAGAAACTTTTCTCTAGAAATGTTTAGCACCATCTGTTCGAAAATTAACTTCGTGAAGTTGTATGGCATGTTAAGAACGAGAGCCATAATCATACACATCTGGTTGTCGGTAATGTCGTCAAAGCCTCCCTTTCTGTGACTTAAGGCTTGTATAATTGAGTGCATAAAGAATTTGTAGGGTCTACTGAGATTTGCCTTTATGAAATTTGATACATTTACATAACCCTTGTAACCCATGCGGTAAAAGCATCCCTTGACCATTCTTTCTGGGTTGCCTGTTGGATCACTTTCTTTGTCATTGAAACCCAACACTCGACGTATTAACTGCTCTGTAATTCTTACCTCAAATTCATTATTGTCGATCTTTACTACAGAAACAATAGCTTTTGGATTTTCTTCATATCTCGCAGCATTCCAAAAAAGTTAAATATGCAAGCGATAAGCTTTATGTTTATCAGTTAATGCCTTTGTTATCGGTAAATGTCCTATAAATTCAAGTATTCCCTTAAACGGAGAGATCTCTAGAATAGAATCATCAAGAAGACAGCACATGTTATGAATAGGCTCGAACGAAATTTTCTTATCTTGCAAACACAAAGATTCAATACTTAGAATTTTTTTGGCGAAAATAACGTAACACATTTAGTGCGAAGTGCACTTGGTGCGATGTGGGAAGAGGCACTTTGTACGAGATAGACATAAATTATTAAACATTTTTGAGCAATCACACCTCGTACGACGTGGTATATGATAACACAAACACTTTAACAAGGTACGCTTCATACGAGGTGGACATGCCACTTCGTACAAGGTGTCACCTTGTACCAAATTAATAGTTATGAGCATAAATTTTTAAACATGTGATTCTTATGAGGTGCTGCTCTACTCTTTCCACTTGCTCCCTCGTGTATAGCGGTGAAGGTTCCATAAGATGGTATAGACGCCGATTTACACAAATATACTTTCAAATTTGAATTTGGCCAGTTCATTTTTTCCTTGACCTACGTTTTAAGATCTGTTTGGCCGAAAACTTCAAATTGACGGTCAAAACGAGGTGATCTACCTTAACCATTGCAAGAGGTGTGTAGATCAACCTCCCCAAGGTGTATATTGACAGTCGTTCGTTGAAAATTCGCTCAAACAGATCAAATCGCACTAAGGTTCTTCTTAACTCGCACAAGACTGTTATGGTCGCTTCATACGAGTTGTGTGCTATTTATAGGGCATGTGCCACCTCGTACGAGGCGGCTTCTGGTTTGGTGCGAGGTGGCCTCGTACGAGGTGTGCACCAACTCTTATGAAGTGGCCCAAACACTTCAAGTTTTTCATTTTTTCGAGTATTTTGTAAGTTTTGACGACCCACTAAGTTGACCAAGTCCAAGTTAATGACCCTGGTTAACCGATTTATCTACCAAGTCCAAGTTAATGACCTTGGATGAACACTTTTTGACCAAACTGATGTTTTTTTGTTAATTTTAAGTTTCAAATTAATGAACTTTTTGTCGTTTTTCGAAAATTTTCTCATTCTAGACTAGCTCTCAACCCGTAATCCTTCAGCTTTCATTCAGCAACTATCGCTTTGGATTTTAAAGATCAGTTTTCCATCATCGGTAGTAAAAAACTAAGATAGAAATAAAATCTTTTTGGGTTTTCCAAAGTTTATGCTAAAACACACTGGAAATCTTTTTGGGGTTTTCTGAAATGAGAAATAAACTGTGTACAAACATATTTACAGACATATTTTTGTGAGTTTGTGTTAGAGGATCATATCAGTTTTGAAACATATACCGTTGATCTTGATAAAACTTTAAGTTCTAAACAGATTTACTTAGATTGCCAGTATGTTGATCCTCTTAAACCTCTATACATTTCTCAATTGTTTCAAGATATTCTAGGCAATTTTAGGAACTTGACTTACTGTGTTTCCCACCACAGAATATACTCCCGCATCGAGATTCCTTAGATTTCATCTTACATGTGAATATAGCTAACTGATAACTGTATCTAGGTAATGCGAGACCTTGAGAGTTCAGGTTAGTACTACCGTACAGAGAAAGAGATGAAGGCTCGATTATAGGTGGTGTTCCAAATTTGGAATCTTTATACTGTAGTTGTCGTTTCTTTTTATATTTTCAATCTTTTGATGCAGCTTTTGGTTTAAATGCAAAAGTATTATACAAGTTCTAGGCCATTTTCGACGCAAAATCAGAAGAACTCGTATAATACCCCAGATATCAATTATCTAAAAATACCTAGTTTCGTAGAATCTTGCATTCTCTCAAACAAAATTTAAGAGTACTAAGTCCATATATCCAAGAGATGTTAAGCCACAGATTTATCAGTTTTTCTTTTAAGTTTATATCTCGAAATCAATTTACTAAATGTGCGAAGCCTACTGGCACATCATTAGTAAGACCTGTTTAATCACCTTTTCAATATTACATTTCTTTAGCATACTGTGATAGTCCACTGATGTACTATCTTTTGCTCTTTTCACACGAAAACTCTTTTTGCCTTTTTTTATGTTTTTGTACTTTTTGAATTTTTTAATGTTTTTGTATTTTCCACAACCTTTTCTCCCCCTAAAATCAAAAATGTAATTTTTGGATTTTTTTGTTTTTAAAGAAATAAAATTTAAACTTTAAAACTAAAAACTTGACACACTGATGAGGATCACGTCAAGTCATTGTCATTCTCGAATTCAACCTCATTTTCATCCCCTGATGTCAGATTTTTTAAACCGTTTAATTTTAAAATATTTTTGAATCTTGCTCTATCAAAAGCTTTGGTGTAAAAATCTGCCTTTTGGTCATCGGTGTGGATCTTTTCAATTCACACAAACTTTTTCTCGTAGCAATCACGGATAAAGTGGTTTCGAATTTCTATATGTTTAGTTTGTGAGTGTTGAACCGGATTCTTTGTTATGTCTATGGCTGCCTTATTATCTATGTATATAGGCGTGTCAAGAAATTGCAGTCCGAAGTCACTCATCTGTTGTTGTATCCACAAAATTTGGGAACAACAACTGGATGCTGAAATGTATTCAGCTTCACATGTAGAGAGAGCGACCGCGGTCTGTTTCTTGCTCTGCCACGTTACCAAACAAGTTCCGAAGAACTGGCAACCAGCCGTTGTAGATTTCGCATTAAGCATGCAGCAACCAAAATCAGAATCAGAATACCTCGTGAGATTGAAGTCTTCGTTCCATGGATACCACAAACCGGTGCTTGGCAACTTTTCAGATGGCGCATTATCCTCTTGACGGCCAACAAGTGTGAATCTCTGGGATTTGACTAATAACGAGCGCACATGTATGTCGAATACATGATATCCGACCATGAAGCTGTAAGATACATCAATGAACCAATGATGGAGCGATACAATGTTTCGTCAGCTTTGACCCCATGACCGTCTGGACAAATGCCGTGATTGATGGCCAATGGAGTAGATGCTGGTGATGTCTCCGACATGTCGAATTTCTCCAAAACATCGTGAACATACTTCGTCTAATGAATAAATATACCATCAAGAAATTGTTCGACCTGAAGTCCCAGAAAGAACTTCATCTTCCCCATTGCACTCATCTCGAATTTCTTTTTCATGACTTCCTCAAAGTCTTTACACAGCTTTTCATTTGTCGATCCAAAGATGATATCGTCCTTATAGATCTGTACGATAATCAGATGGCCATCCACTTTCCGAGTAAAGAGGGTACTATCTATTGTTCCTCTGGTGAAACCGTTTCCCAGAAGGTGTTTTGAAAGCGTCTCGTACCAGGCTCTCGGGGCCTAGTGTGAACCGTAGAGCGCCTTATCCAGTTTGAAAACCTTATCCTTATGTATCGGATCGGCAAACCCCGGTGGTTGGCCGACATACACCTCCTCTTTAACTTTTCCGTACAGGAAGGTAGATTTCACATCCAACTGGTACACTTTAAACCCTTTCCATGACGCAAAGGCCATAAATATGCAGTTAGCTTCTAGACGTGCGACATGAGCATAGACCTCAGTGTAGTCTATCCCCTCTTGCTGATGAAAGCCTTGGACTACGATCCGAGCTTTGTTTCTGACCACAACCCTATATTTTCCCGTTTGCACTTGAAGACCCACCGTGTACTGATTTTCTTATGATTATCGGGTAGATCGACAAGCTTCCAGACTCCAGGCCTTTCAAATTTTAACAACTCTTCCTACATAGCTTCAACCCAGCTTTCTTTCTAAAGAGCTTCCTTCCAAGTCTTTGGTTCGACCTATGAAATAAAACAACTGTAAGAAATATATCTTGAAGTGGTGCAACTTTTGTATAAAAACAACCATCCTTATTGATTTGATTTATGGTTTTCACTCCAGATTGCAACTCTCCAATGATATTTTTCAACGGATGGTAAGAATAGGTTCTCGGAATCACTTCATTAGGAACATTCACTTCACTCTGCAGATTCGTAACATTCGGCTCAGCAACCTGTTCTGTAGTCGCAGCTTCATTCCTAGCACTTGATTCTCCAGCTTGACTGTTTAATAGACTTTGAACCTGTTTAGTTCCTTCATCGAAGGTTGATCCTCTATTATCAAAAGTAGGCTCTCCATCAGAATCTGAATCATCTGTCTGATCGAAAGATGGTGTTGAATTGTTAAAATTTGGTTCTACTACGGGTTCTTGTTGAGTATTGCTCGGACCTGCTCTAGAATCATATGTGCCGACTCGTGATGGTGAAATCACTAACAGTCTAGGAACTTGTTCTTGATTAGATGCTTGATGTTGTTGATATTACAACACAAGTTCTTCATCCGTAGGCTCTTCTGACAGATCAAATGAATTCCATAGACTCTCGTAGTTAAACAACCAAGGATCACCAGGCTTCTGTATTAGCGTTGTGTATCTCTGGCAATCAACATGTTGAGCTAGAATACACAGGTTTAAGCTAGGCAGATAAATTCATTTATGAGGACTAGCATATCCCACGAAAAAACCCTCCAGAGATCTAGCACCGAATTTACCATCTGGGTCAATGACCGTGCATGGAGATCCAAACGGCTCTAGAAACTCCAATTTTGGTTTTCGCTGGTCAAGTAACTCAAACCATGTCTTCTTGTGAGGCTTGATTGTTAATACTCTGTTCAGCGTGTAACAAGCAGAGGCAACTGCTTCGCTCCAAAAACTAATAAGTAACTTTGAATCGGCGAGCATTGTGCGTGCTGTTTCAATGAGAGTTCAATTCTTCCGTTCAACTACTCCATTTTGTTGCGGAGTATAGGGGGCACTGAATCGTGAAAAACACCTTTAGCATTGCAGAATTCGAGCATCTTGTTGTTTTTGAACTCCGTTCCATTGTCACTGCGGATTCTTTTGATTGGTAAATGGTACAAGTTCTCCAACTTTCCGAAGAGGATCATAAGATTGTTAAACGTCTCGTCTTTGCTCTCTAGAAATAGAACCCATGAGAATCTCTAGTAGTCTGAGTCACAACAAGGCATATGGATCACCAGATATACTTCGAACATTAACTAGCCCAAATAAATCAATATGTAACCTTTCCAATGGCAGCTTGATTGAGTTAAGGAGTTTTCTTGGATGGGATTTTTTGTGCTGCTTCCCCTTCTTGCAGCTGATACAATCATCTTTCAAGTGGAAACTTTTAAGATTCACACCCTCCACCAGATTGTTATGCACCAAATAATTCATTTTCCCGTAAAGGATATGACCCATCTTTCGATGCCATAAGATCGATTCTTTTTCTGTCGCCTTTGTTACAAAACATTGAACCTTCTTAGATGTAGTGGATGCGACGCTCATGTCAAGGACATAGAGATCATTTTCTTGTGGAGCACGCATGAGGATCCACTCTTTGGGAATTTTGAATCTGGGCTTTAGAATGAGGCATTCTTTATCATTGAAGTGAGTTGTGAACTTCTTGTCGCAAATCTGCGAAATGCTCAGCAAATTGTTCTCTAAATCTGTGATGTAGTTGACTTTATCAAAAGATACCACGCCGTTTGTGAGAATACCTTCACCAACAATCATGCCTCCTTGAGTACCCGCAAACCCTACATAGCCTCCACGGATAGATTTTACATCATACAATAAGGCTAGCATTCTAGTCATGTGCCGAGATGCTCCATTGTCCATTATCCATTTTGAAATGATTGACCTTGGGAGCCCTTACATATGCAATCAAAAATTACTTGAATAGCAAAACCCAAGCCATTTTGGTCTTGGGTGGGTTTGAGATATCAAATTTTGGTTCACAAGCATTCTTAACTTCGTTGTAAACTTCAACCCCCTGTCCAACCTTTAATTCGATTTTATCTTTTTCTATGTTGGCACAGTGGTTGTTTTCACAACTGCAGAAGATGGTTTGGCCTTTACTACCCAAGTTTGTGCCTTTGAATATGCTCTTTTAGGATAAAATTTTGAATCCTTTTGTTCATTTTTGTTTGATGATTCACCAACTTCAAATTTGAAAAGTTTTCAATTGTTGGCTTCACATTTTAGTTGGATTCGTGTTTCTTTTCAAGATCTGTGTTGGCACAGACTCAGGGCCCTTTTATTTCACATCTTATGTAAACTTCCTTGCACCATAAACATGTTTTGGATTGTTTTTCGAACATTGTCGTGCAATCTACCCAACTTTGTTGCATTTGTAACATGTCCTACTGTCGTTTCCAACAGAGGAATCCAGGGCCTATTCACGAAGCTCCCTTTCCTTCTTAAATTCTTCATTTGATTGTTTGCCAGGACTCACTTTTTCATTCACAGTGTTGTTTCCAAAAACAAAATCAACTTTCTTCTATAATTTGGTTTTTGAAACTTTCTGTCGTTTTTCTTCTTTCATACCCCAAACCTTTCCTCTTGTTTCCAGGATAATCCCTACCCTTCTGATAGTAATTATTGTAAACTCTTTTTGGTTTGGAATAGAATGAAGCTTCTTGCTTTTCAAGATTAGAAAGACTGACTTCAACCAGTTTGAAAATTTTATCAACACGATCAAAGTTTACATTCTGAATTAGGAATTCTTCATCAGAATATAGTTTATCGATCCATTCATTTTCTAAACAACCACATTTGGATCATCACTTAAACTGTTTTCTTATGTTGAAATGTAATCTTATGAAAGCTTTCCTCCCTTCCAGAATGTGAACTTGACTCATACTTGATGACTGTCGTTAGTGTCATGCAAAAACCTAATTAAACTAAGTAGATAGTGTAAGTATGGTATTGTATCCACGGGGAATATGTGGTTAGTGTTTGACTAGATTTTATAATTAATTAACTATTAATATTAATTTGGGGGTTTTGATTGATTTGAAGGAAAACGTAAACTAACTAAGAGAAGAGATATCAGATATAAAACGTAACCTCCTCCAAACTTCAGGTTCTAGGTTTCACAAAACTCAGTTTACTCAGTTAATTGGCCACCACATAGACATGATGTTGTAAAGTTGGTTAATTTAAGATGGTAATAAAAAATAGGTCTTTGTCATCAGATCTTTTATAATTTGATTAACCATATTTACTAGTGTGAGTCAGCCTACTCTACATCACCCAACAAGCTACTAGGTTTTGTCATCAACCGAACAGGTTGTAAAGCAAGAACTCAAAACACATGTAAATAGTTCAAAGAAACCAACACATCAATGTATTCATACAACTTTTTCAAGGTAAAAAACACATCCAAACATGAGTATAAACTGAGAAAAGTAAAAACCTAAGTGATCCGTCCGCCTGGAGGAAGCCGCGGAGAGCCTAACCGCTCATGTTTATTTTGCACCTTCTCGATTTCCGTTCCAATCAGCAAAGCTGCTGTATGCCAATTTTCCTCTTGTCGTATATCAACAGGATCCCTCTCAAAAAATAATAATTGCCTTCTATATCAATCGTGCTCAAATCCCACCGACCTCTATTCTTCTTGTGGGCCATAATCCACCTAAACCCACATAACATTTTTCATTAACACAAGCTGTGATATCTGGGCAATCCAAACATGTAACAATAATAAACAAGTTATCAATGAATGAAACTTTATGTGGAATATGTGAATTTTGTTTATTTATTTTTATTATTACACACATTTGATTCTTGCACAATTTCGAACTCTTAAATCGCTTCTATGAGCAAAATTGTTGAACCGATACGCAAACGAAACCAATTTAACGCAATGTATGTTCCGGAATAATGACACAAGCTAAAATACCTTAAATAACCTTTAAATAACTTAGAAATAAGTTTTAAAGGTTTTGGTATGTCAAAAACAAGTTTATTCGATCACAAGGACTAATTACGACAAACTGCGAAAGTCTGCCGATTCTCGCAGCGACGTACGCTCCGAAAAAGGAAAACAAGCCTAACATACCATAAATATCCTTTACATAGCTTAGAAATAAGCTTTGAGGGCTTCGGTATGGCAAAATCACATTTTTGCAACTTCAGGGGCAATTTTGCAAATTTCACGAAACTATGACTTCTTGCGTATATCGCTATCCGAAACACGTTCGGACATTCAAAAAATTTCTAATCATCAATATATTATATTTTAGTGATTGGAATGCCAAAAATCCTTCGTTATGCATTTACGGTCACACACGCGTTCGTTTCGATTTTCGTCATAATTAACCGAAAACCGTGACCGTACGACCAAAGGAACTGACCTCTGGAACATTTTCCAACATATTTCAAGTTCCCTATACTTTGTTGTCCTTATGGAGCTTTTAAATCAGGTTAACGGGTGTTAGAAGTGCCCGAAATGCAACGAAGCGATGCAGGGGCCTGTTTTGCCAATTAGCAAAACTTTGCCCAGATCACTGGCTTACGGACCGTAAGCCATACTTCATATGGTCCATAAGGACCAGCCTAGATCAGCAAAACAGCTGTTAACAGCCTGTTTGTTTTACGACACTAAGCATTCGAATTTGATCTCATTTCCTCTACATTTGACACATCAAATGACACTAATCAAGTCCCAAAACACATGTCCTAACACTTGTCAAGTTGAGTTCATGAACAATATAAATACCAAGTTCATGGCAAAATATGAACTCTTTGATCACTTTCTTGCAACACCCTGCCATTAATCCGAATTACAAGCATCTTGGAGTTATAACTCTGGTCCTTGATCATTCCTTTGTGTTTGTAAGTATTCCATTCATGCCATATTCAATTTATATAGCTTAATTTGGTTAAAAATCAAACAGTTTGACTTCTATTTTAATTTTAATTTTGATCGTGAATTGATCAAGATAAAGCTCAATTGAAACTTGCATTATGATGGTAATCAAGGTGGTTATGATCCTTAAAAACCATGCCTACTAATTCCCACCATTACTAGCTATTTTGACAAGTCAAAGTTTCGGTTAAAATGCGATTTTTGCGCATTTTGCAACGGATCTAAATTCGGGTGTCAAAACAGTTTGTTTTGATACCAAAACTCTTTTATAAACTTATTTAGACATGTCAAAACATGTCTAAATCACCACTCTCATTATAGTGCTTATTTAGAGTCAAAAGTTGAACGGTTTGACCACCACTTTGACTTCTGAAATCTGACCCGTTTGGCGAATGTTCTGACACACCCCGACCCGCAGCGGAATAAAAGTCGGGGCATAATTGGGTTATCACCAAAGTTCATGATATTTACTAAGATATATTAAATTCAAATTACAAACTTAAATATCCAAAAAACAAAATTCATACAATTACAAAGGAAAGTGAAACTATATATTTATTCCAAAGCATAAACTTGTTTATTCTTCTAGGCCATCCTAAGTGTTTCCTGTCTCGGCTGGATCACCTGTATCATGTGTAAAACGGGGGAGATTTTGGGTCAACAAAAGTTGGCGAGTGAACCTTGATAAAACATTTTAACTAATTTCTTGTTTTATTTATTAAAGAAAATTCGTGCATTAATCACATGTGAGCAAACATATATATGTAAACAATCACAAACCACTTTGGATGAGTATATGACATGAATGATGATGTATTTGAGATCAAGGCTCAATCAAACGGAGCCGATCTAATGAGGCTCCTGATGCTCAACCCGTATCCCACGGGGAACTGATGGGCCTAATGAAATGCGTGCACTGAAATGATAAATTTAATCTACATATAATTAACACAACAATCAATACACATTTGATCACAGATATGATGTATGCACAAGTGTTTAAATAAAATAAAAGAATAGTACGACACATGATACACCCCAAAACATGATTAAAACGGGGAATTGGTAGAGATTCACTCACCGTGGATGCGTTTCTTGATGATGATGAATGCGCACGAATTTATGATTCAACCGACGAGGGAAAACTAACCTAAATAATAACGAAATGATTCGGTAAATAAATAAATTTTATTTGAGATTATTATTTTTAATTAGTGCTCTTTAATGAGATTTTTAGATTTATTTTTGTGAGTTTAATGCAAATTTTTAACCTTCAAAATCTATATTTTTAAGTGTTTTTAAATAATTTTTCAATTTAATAAAAAGAAAATAAGAAAACAAAAATTTTAAAAAATGGGTTGACTTTGTCAGGTCTGACCGGGTCTGACCGGTCAGATAGCATGAATTCCAGGCGGCGAGTGAGGTTCGAACTCGGGACCTCTCGTATACGTGCACGCAGCTCTACCAACTGCGCTACGTGTCTAACCCGAAATATTCTCTGTTTTAATTATATATATATACTAACTAACTTTAACCTTATTTAGTTTTTATTAAAAATGATTTAATATGGCCGAAACCGGTTACAGAACCCAGAATCGAACTCGGGACCTTCGGTTCGAGTGCACACAGCCCAACCAGTTGGGCTATGTGTCTAATCTGTATAAACACTGGATTATATTAATTATATATATATGCTGTGAATTGATCTGAATAAGTTTAAAAATGTTGCTTTTATTTCAGAAAGTCGGAAACACGTGTGATTCGAACCCGGGACGTGTGTTTTGTATTTGCACACAGTCCACCGCTGGACTGTGTGTCTAACCCGGTTAAATACCCGTTTTTATTTATATTAAAACACTAACTTAACTTCATCTTTTTCGTCATTCAAAATCCCAACAGTGATCCCGGCGGAACGAACTGATTTAACAGTTTTGATTATTGTTTTGAGCAATTAAATTACCAATCAAGAGATAGTAAGGAGGTTTAGACAATTATACCGTCTGGAGAACAACTGCGGTTTTCTGATCAGTGATTCCGGCGAGTGCGAAGATCTCCGGCGACGTGCTTTGGAAGAATAAAGCTTCAGAAAGAGAGTGCGGTTCTGAGCGAAAAGTTTACAAGGAGTTTGGGTGGGTATTTATAAGGGGGACAGGCCGATTAGTTTCGAATTAGTGGTCAAAATTCGCGGTCAATGATTTCAAACGGTTTTGACTAAAATTGAGTGTTAGGCAACGGTTATAACTGATGTCGAAATCAGTTTACGCGTTTCAGTCAAAGGAAAATAGCCACATTTGCGGAGTTTCGGTTTTTCCGGCGATTGCGAGTTCTGAGCGCGCTGATTTACAGGTTTTGACTTTCTCTGTTTTACTTTAAATGATATTTGTTTAAGTATTTAACACAAAGGATGTGTGTGGCGGAGTGGTGTGATGTGTGTGTGTTCATACGGGAGACCCGGGTTCGAGACCCGGCTACCCTTTTCCGTTTTATTATATTTTTTTATTTTTTTTATTCATTGATTTACTTATCATTATTATTTATAAATTTTGGTTTTAAATTCCAACATATTTGTTAATTTGATATCATTTAAAATAACCGGCACAATAAATACGCAACGAACATTTAACCGAATATTTGATTATTAAACGAAGCGGGTTTTGAAACCCGTTTTTTTCGACGAATGTTACAGTATCCCCTAGTTTTAGAAATTTCGTCCCGAAATTTAAGTAGTAGTGGTAACTGGAAAAAGATGCGGGTATTTTTCGCGCATTGAGTCTTCACGTTCCCAAGTAAACTCGGGTCCTCGTTTTGACTCCCAACGTACCCTGACAGTTGGAATACGACTTCGCCTCAAACGCTTCTCTCCAAAATCCATGATTTCTACTGGTCTTTCAACGAAGTGCATCGATTCATCGACTTGAATGTCTTCTAGAGGAATATGGAGGTTTTCATCGGCAAGGCACTTTTTCAAGTTTGATACGTGGAATGTGGGATGAATTCTGTTGAGCTCTTCTGGTAGGTCAAGCTTGTATGCTACAGGACCTACTCTTTCGAGTATCTTGAAAGGTCCTACGTAGCACGGTGCTAGCTTGCCCTTCTGGCCAAAACGAACCACTCCCTTCCACGGTGATACTTTTAAAAGTACTTGATCACCAATGTCAAACTCCAAGGGCTTTCGTCGTTTGTCAGCATAACTCTTTTGACGACTTTGAGCCGCTAGAAGATTGTTTCGAATTTGAAGGATCTTTTCGGTGGTTTCTTGAATTAATTCTGGTCCGGTGATTTGCGGTTCCCCAATTTCGTGCCAACATACTGGAGATCGGCACTTACGACCATATAAAGCTTCGAAAGGAGCCATGCCGATACTTGAATGATAGCTATTGTTGTACGAAAATTCAACTAATGGTAGGTGAGCGTCCCAGTTCCCTTTGAAGTCTATGACACATGCTCGTAGCATGTCTTCAAGGGTTTGGATGGTGCGTTCAGATTGACCATCAGTTTGAGGATGAAAAGCGGTATTGAGGTCTAATCGTGTACCCAAAGCGGTTTGTACGGCTCGCCATGTTCGTGAAGTGAAACGACCATCACGGTCTGAAATGATGCTTAATGGTACACCATGACGGCTTACGATCTCGCTGATGTAGATACGAGCTAACTTCTCGTTCTTGAAGTCCTCGCGAATCGGAATGAAATGAGATGACTTTGTAAGACGATCGATTATTACCCATATGGTGTCATACCCACAGGAGGTGCGAGGTAACCCGGTAATGAAATCCATGGTTATGTTTTCCCACTTCCATACAGGTATTTCGGGTTGGACTAGAAGTCCTGAAGGTCTTTGATGTTCAGCTTTTACTTTGGAACAGGTAAGGCACTTGGAAACAAAAACAACGATATCCTTTTTCATGCCGGGCCACCAGTAGGTGTATCGTAGGTCTTGATACATCTTGTCGGCTCCTGGGTGTACAGAGTATCGTGTTTTGTGCGCCTCATTCATGAGGAAATCACGAAGGTTATCGCGATCAGGAATCCATATGCGGTTTAAATAGTATAGAATACCGTCGGATTTGGTTTCGATCTTTAGTTCAGCTCCACATGACATCTCATCGCGTACGTCATTTTCTGTTACAGAAACATGTTGAGCTGCCCGGATTCGATCTTTGATGTCGGTTATGATTTGCAAACATAGAAGACGAATGGAGTTCGCATAACCTTTTCGACTGAGCGCATAGGCCACCACGTTTGCCTTGCCAGGATGATACCGAATTTCACAGTCGTAGTCGTTGAGAAGTTCGACCCATCTTCGTTGCTTCATATTCAACTCCTTCTGGTTGAAGATATGTTGGAGACTCTTGTGGTCCGTGTATATTTCACACTTGGTACCGTAGAGGTAATGTCTCCATATCTTGAGAGCGAACACAACGGCTCCAAGTTCCAGGTCGTGGGTGGTGTAATTCTTCTCGTGAACCTTGAGTTGCCTAGAGGCATAGGCTATCACTTTTCCTCTTTGCATCAATACACAGCCTAGCCCTTGCCCTGATGCGTCGCAATATACCACAAAGTCATCGCAACCCTCAGGGAGTGTGAGGATAGGTGCGTCAGAAAGTTTTTGCTTTAGAGTTTGGAAGGCCTCCTCTTGCTTAGGTCCCCATATGAAGGGTTTTCCTTTATGAGTCAAGGCCGTGAGTTGTACAGCAATACGGGAAAAATAGGCAATGAAACGTCGATAGTAACCAGCCAAACCAAGAAATGACCTAACTTCAGTAGGGGTACGTGGCGCTTGCCATTCCTGTACTGCCTTGATTTTTGAAGGATCGACATGAATTCCCTTATCCTTGACGACATGTCCAACAAATTGTACTTCTCCTAACCAGAATTCACATTTTGAGAACTTAGCGTAAAGCTTTTCAGTCCTTAAGAGCGTAAGGATGAGTCGAAGGTGTCGCTCATGATCAGATTTAGACTTGGAGTAAATAAGGATGTCATCGATGAAGACTATGACGAAACGGTCGAGGTAGGGTTTGCGTACCCTATCATTAAATCCATGAAGACAACGGGGGCGTTGGTTAAACCGAAAGGCATGACCATGAACTCGTAATGACCATAACGAGTCCGGAAGGCGGTTTTTGGATATCTTCTTCGTGCACTCTGAGCTGATGATAACCAAAACGAAGGACGATTTTGAAAAGTAGGTGGCGCCTTGAAGTTGGTCTAGGAGGTCATCAATGCGAGGCAGTGGATAGCGATTTTTAACCATTAACTTGTTGAGTTCTCTATAATCAATGCACATGCGAAACGTTCCATCTTTCTTCTTCACAAAAAGAACAGGTGCACCCCAAGGCGATGAGCTAGGACGTATGAATCCTTTGTCAGTCAGCTCTTGCATTTCGGATGGGGCTAACCTATAAGGAGATTTTGCGACTGGTGTAGCGCCAGGTACAAGATCGATGCGAAATTCGACTTCTCTCACAGGAGGAAGTCCTGAAATGTCGTCGGGAAAGACTTGTGGGAATTTTTTCACAACTGGGATATCTTCGAGTTTCCTCTCCTTGTTTCCCTTTTTGACGACGCGGGTTAGGAATGCGACATAGTTCTTGCGGAGATATCTTCGGGCTTGAAGGCAGGACATTAATTTGAGTCCTTTCGAAGGGGTTTCCCCAAAAATACGTAGTGTCTGACCGTCTGCAAGAGAAATGCGAATGAACTTTTCGTGGCACACCACTTCAGCGTGATGCTGGCTGAGCCAGTCCATACCGATTATAACATTGAAACTTCCCAACTTCATAGGAATAAGGTCAATTGGAAAATCGTGATCGTTTAGGGTGAGAGTACAATTGCGTATAATAGAATTTAATGAAACGGGTTTTCCGTCAGCAACTTCCACCGTTAGAGATTCGATGAGATTAACACGAGGTTGGTCGAGGATAGGTTCAAATTCTAAGGACACAAAGCTCTTATCCACACCAGTATCGAATAATATGGATGCATAACTACCATTGATGAGAAACGTACTGTTGACCACGTTGTTGTCATCCCTGGCTTGGTTGGCATTGATATTGAAAGCTCTCCCTCTGGCAGGAGGGGGAGCTTGGTTAGCTTGGTTTACCGGGTTTGCGTGAGCTTGGGCATGGATGATGTTCACTAGGCGTGGACATGTGTTCATGAAGTGGTTTGGGTCCCCACAGTTGAAACAAGCTCGCATGGGTTGCATCATGGGGTAGTTGGGTTGGTAGTAAGGTTGGGTTGCGTGTTGTGACGGTGGTAGAAGTAAGGGTTGTTGGGTTTGGCCCACTATCTGATTTTGGGTTTGGGTTGGAGGTTGATTGCGGTTCATTCGTTGAAGGGTACGGCAGGTTTGGATGGTGTGACCCGCACAGCCACAGCTTGTGCAATGTTGGCAAGGATTTTCGGGAGGGTGATGGTATTGACAGCGGTTGCATTTTGGGTGTGGGCCAGTATATGGCTTTTTGAATGGTGTAGCTGGAGGAGCAATTTGGGTGATTGGTGCAGCAGTGATAGGAGGGTTGGTTTGAGTGACAGCAAAATTCTTGCCATTTCGCTTCCTCTTACCAGCAAACTTTGAGGATGAGACTGGGTGGTTTGGAGTTGGGGTCTCAACGGGTGCTTTCTTCTTCTTATCTTTGAACTTGCTGTTTCGAATGCGATTTTCAGTGAGTTATGTAGCTAACTCCGTTGCGGCTTCAAGTGTTGCAGGCGAAGTGCTTAAAACCGAATCTTGAATTTTCGAGGGGAGGCCTCGAATGTAATGTTCAACTAAGCGGTACAAGGGGGTGAACAAATTTGGGATCATCTGGTTCAACTCGAGAAATCTCTTATTATATCAAGTGTGGTCTCCTTCCTTTTGTTTCAGCGCGTGGAATTCGTCTTCCAGCTTTTTTATTTCGCTTCTTGTACAGAAGCGTCTTGTCATGAGTTCCCTTAACTCTTCCCATGTTAAGGCCATGGCATCTTCAACTCCTCGCTTACCCTTTTCCGTGTTCCACCAGGTAAGGGCTACCCCAAACAGTCTTCCTGTTACGTAACGTACCTTACGGTCCTCGGGACAATCGCAATTGAGGAAAGTGTTTTCCATTTCTTCAAACCAGTGAAGGAGGGCGGTAACACCTTCGGTCCCTTCATATTTTGGGGGATCGCAGGATTTGAAGTGTTTGTAGGTGCACTTGGGGGTTTTAGAAGGAGGGTTGGCGACGCTCTGGTCTTCTTGGTTGGGAGGGTTGATGGGATTAGCGGTGAGGGCTTGTTGAACTTGAAGCACGGTGTCAGGGAGTACTGCGGCCATTTGTTTAGCAATTTGTGTGGTCAAGCGTTTGCTTGACTTTCCTGACTTTCTACCTCCACGTAGTTGCCTATCCGACATCTACAGGAACATATATAGGAAGATTGTGAGTTTAAGAATTCTAGGTGTCATGTGTCGTAAAAAGAATGAAAAACAACATAACTGACAATAATTTAACTACATCCATAGGATGTCTTGGGTTTGCTCATGTTTGGGCCTCCAAATGTCCCCCATACCATTGCCTGTGTAGTCATGTGGGCCCCCATGACTATTAGGCTTGGTAGGATTCACATTGGTGTCGGCGGGTTAACACTCGCACCACCCGAATGAAAATCGTAAAATATGATTGCGAGATGTATGATAGGAGGGTGTCCAGGTGTAGACACAATGACAACTCAAAGTGGGGTTAGCTCACACGACGTTTGGTATAGCATGCTTTGGCCTAATAGGTCCTTCGTACTCTCATCGTTAGTCCCCAGGTAGGCAAACTGGTCCTTTATTTTGGATTTATACGAATGCCAAGCCTAGACAGGACGTTCTGACTACCGGTACTCGTACCCTTCCAGTTACTACATGCCCGTCATGAGAACTCACTTTGATGTGATTTGAAAAAATACAAAAATCATTGCAAAAATCATGAAAATTGTGAGGTGTGTGCTCTATGGATATGATATGTTATGAGGATATGATTTATGATGAGCATTGCATAATAACATGTATTTGTGAGGGTGCTTGCATAACATTGGGTGTGAAAATAAACATGAAACATATAAACATCATGAATTTTGCATGTAACGCATAAACAATTAAAATTTAATCAACTATAGTATAGGCTCTAAGGGTCTAATAACCTATCCTATATCCCTATAGTCACAAGCTCTGATACCAATCTGTCACACCCCAACCTGCAGCGGAATAAAGTCGGGGCATAATTGGGTTATCACCAAAGCTCATGATATTTAATAAGATGTTTCATATTTATTAAATTCAAATTACAAACTTAAATATCCAAAAAACAAAATTCATACAATTACAAAGGAAAGTGAAACTATATATTTATTCCAAAGCATAAACTTGTTTATTCTTCTAGGCCATCCTAAGTGTTTCCTGTCTCGGCTGGATCACCTGTATCATGTGTAAAACAGGGGAGATTTTGGGTCAACAAAAGTTGGCGAGTGAACCTTGATAAAACATTTTAACTAATTTCTTGTTTTATTTATTAAAGAAAATTCGTGCATTAATCACATGTGAGCAAACATATATATGTAAACAATCACAAACCACTTTGGATGAGTATATGACATGAATGATGATGTATTTGAGATCAAGGCTCAATCAAACGGAGCCGATCTAATGAGGCTCCTGATGCTCAACCCGTATCCCACGGGGAACTGATGGGCCTAATGAAATGCGTGCACTGAAATGATAAAATTAATCTACATATAATTCACACAACAATCAATACACATTTGATCACGGATATGATGTATGCACAAGTGTTTAAATAAAATAAAAGAATAGTACGACACATGATACATCCCAAAACATGATTAAAACGGGGAATTGGTAGAGATTCACTCACCGTGGATGCGTTTCTTGATGACGATGAATGCGCACGAATTTATGATTCAACCGACGAGGGAAAACTAACCTAAATAATAACGAAATGATTCGGTAAATAAATAAATTTTATTTGAGATTATTATTTTTAATTAGTGCTCTTTAATGAGATTTTTAGATTTATTTTTGTGAGTTTAATGCAAATTTTTAACCTTCAAAATCTTTATTTTTAAGTGTTTTTAAATAATTTTTCAATTTAATAAAAAGAAAATAAGAAAACAAAAATTTTTAAAAATGGGTTGACTTTGTCAGGTCTGACCGGTCAGACAGCATGAATTCCAGGCAGCGAGTGAGGTTCGAACTTGGGACCTCTCGTATACGTGCACACAGCTCTACCAACTGAGCTACGTGTCTAACCCGAAATATTCTCTATTTTAATTATATATATATACTAACTAACTTTAACCTTATTTAGTTTTTATTAAAAATGATTTAATATGGCCGAAACCGGTGACAGAACCCGGAATCAAACTCGGGACCTTCGGTTCGAGTGCACACAGCCTAACCAGTTGGGCTATGTGTCTAATCTGTATAAAAATTGGATTATATTAATTATATATATATGCTGTGAATTGATCTGAATAAGTTTAAAAATGTTGCTTTTATTTCAGAAAGTCGGAAACACGTGTGATTCGAACCCGGGACGTGTGTTTTGTATTTGCACACAGTCCACCGCTGGACTGTGTGTCTAACCCGGTTAAATACCCGTTTTTATTTATATTAAAACACTAACTTAACTTCATCTTTTTCGTCATTCAAAATCCCGACAGTGATCCCGGCGGAACGAACTGATTTAACAGTTTTGATTATTGTTCTGAGCAATTAAATTACCAATCAAGAGATAGTAAGGAGGTTTAGACAATTATACCGTCTGGAGAACAACTGCGGTTTTCTGATCAGGGATTCCGGCGATATTCCGGCGAGTGCGAAGATCTCCGGCGACGTGCTTTGGAAGAATAAAGCTTCAGAAAGAGAGTGCGGTTATGAGCGAAAAGTTTACAAGGAGTTTGGTTGGGTATTTATAAGGGGGACAGGCCGATTAGTTTCGAATTAGTGGTCAAAATTCGCGGTCAATGATTTCAAACGGTTTTGACTAAAATTGAGTGTTAGGCAACGGTTATAACTGATGTCGAAATCAGTTTACGCGTTTCAGTCAAAGGAAAATAGCCACATTTGCGGAGTTTTGGTTTTTCCGGCGATTGCGAGTTCTGAGCGCGCTGATTTACAGGTTTTGACTTTCTCTGTTTTACTTTAAATGATATTTGTTTAAGTATTTAACACAAAGGATGTGTGTGGCGGAGTGGTGTGATGTGTGTGTGTTCATACGGGAGACCCGGGTTCGAGACCCGGCTACCCTTTTCCGTTTTATTATATATTTTTTATTTTTTTATTCTTTGATTTACTTATCATTATTATTTATAAATTTTGGTTTTAAATTCCAACATATTTATTAATTTGATATCATTTAAAATAACCGGCACAATAAATACGCAACGAACATTTAACCGAATATTTGATTATTAAACGAAGCGGGTTTTGAAACCCGTTTTTTTCGACGAACTTTACATGTTCGGACCCGATCAAATACATAATTGTGACCATAAAATATATAGGGAATAACCCTCTGAGGTTATACCTTATGGTCATGATGTTTGGATTGTGTTATGATAAATGATTGTAATATTACTCAAAAATGACCAAAATGCCCTTTTCGCAAACAAATCAACTTTAAGCATATGTAATAGAAATTTTGACATGTATTCTGATTAAATAACATTCTCAAACATATTTAAGCTTTAAAGATTTATCATAATACATATCTAACCATCCGAATGCGTAGTTACGCAAACGACGTGTTAAAGTGGCTTAAACCACCTTAACGGGTCATAATGGGTCAAAAGCACTTATAATATTTTCCAACTCAGAATGTAAACTTATTAAACCATATTATATGAGTTCCGACACTCACTTGGTTTATAAGATCTCATTCTATCCGAATCCTCCGATTTCAAGCTTCAATATTTACACTATTGTTCATATTTAGGACACGCATGATTTCTCGGATCTTTGAGCTTCGGTCTTCTTATTGATTCAAGATTTACTTTGCTATCTCAAGTGAGTACATAGTCCCCTCTTTTACGTTTTCAATTGTTTTGGGGTGATTCATATGTGCCAAAAAGTTTTCAAGTTTCAATTGCTATGGTTTACAAGTTTTCAAATGCAATTACTATGGTTTATATGAACAATACGATTTCAACAAAGTAAACGAACTTGTTGGTGCGTTATATCTATAACAGAATGACATTCATTAACAATGGCCAAGACGACCAGTAGTAAGTTAAGGCAACTAGGACTGACAATCCCGTTACCAAATTTCCTGGGGTTTGTGGGGAAGTTTGGGAAGCGACTGAAACAGTATGTAACAAACCCTTTGGTGGTATGGTATATGATTAAGGGACACCATGGGTGGTCTCGAACAAGTCAACAAAGGTTTGAATGTATTCACGAAATGACCAAAAGTTTTCAATTATAACAAAGAACGATGAACGATGAACAATGAACGATGAACGATGAACAATGAACAATGAACGAATGAACAATGGTTTATAACAAGGAACAACGAACAATTGACTTATGACAAATGGTTTATGATAAGTGATTTAAATAACAGAACAGGTATAATGTAATAAAAGTATGGTGGATACGCCGCTGGTACTTCCTATATATAAGTGCTTTATCACATTACATACGTGTCGTTATTTACATTACTTGGACAAATGATTTCAAACAATGACACACAACGACTTTCGATTAAAGATATAAACCATACGAGTTATTTCAAGACGATTTATAACTTGGATTTACAATACAAATGATTTCGAGTCAAGGTTCATGGCTACTAGATTTTTATAAACTCTATCTCACGTGTTAAAAAAAATCATTGCAATATCAAAATATTTTCAAAACAAAGTTTTCACTTACGACTCTAGTAGTCGGGTTATATGTTGCAATATATACAAAGCCATGAACTTGTAATACTCACAAAACCTATGTACTCGCCGGCATATTTTTGCTGACTCGTTTTCACATATGTTTCAGGAAATCAAGTTTGATGACGATGCGTGCTCACTTAGGATTCGAACGGACCTTAGTGCCTAAAAATATGAAAGACAATAACTATGCATGTTTTGTTTTTTTTGATGTTTTTAAAACAATTTAAGACAATATGACAATATAATCCATGTTTAATATTTAACTAAAGCGAAACTTCAAATACCAAGTGTCGTGAAACAATCTGTTAACGTGAATCCCCAAGTGTTTCCGCCGCGGTTTGTTGTTTTACGCGATTTGGGGTGTTACAGATTGGTATCAGAGCACTGGTTATAGGGAATTAGGTTATTAGTAATGCTTTGGCCTAGACTATAACCTTCCTAGGACCCTAACGCAAGTAAACTTGCGTTTAGATTTAAAAATACAACACGATCACCCATCCTTAGGTGATTACCAAAACAATTCCACAAAAATTTCAAATCCGTTTTCGAAAATCAATCATCTATCCTTAGATGATTTGATTTTTGCGTAAGCCTTTAAGTTTTCAAAATCTCGTCAAAGTTTGGGTTTTAATAATGTGAACACGTACAATCTGGAAGGGTGGGTGCCTGTACCTTGAGTTTTCTGTCTAAGGCTAGAGTGTTCGTACAAATCCACTTAATCAGACCAGTCACTCTTACCTGGGAACTCTTGGGGTGGGTGTCCACTTATAGGCTAAAGCATGTCTTCGCGATACATTATTAGACCCATTGACTTTGATTAGTCAACGTGCGTCACTTGTATGTTTTGAGAAACAAACAGGTGACCACATTCTTATGCTTCGTCGATAATTTTTTATGCTTATTTCGATTTCCCGAATGTCAATCTCACACATCTTTCATCGTGTTTCTTTTCTAGAATGCCTCCTAGACGCGATCAAACTCAAGTTGCTGCAATGGCAGCACTTATCGCTCAGCAAATGGCTGCGATCCTCCCGAACCTAGTAACTCAACTGAATCAAGCGAACAACAATAACAATAATAACAACAATGCTCTGTGTAGCTACAAATAGTTCTGTTCGGCTAAACCACTTGCTTTTTCTGGGTCTGAGGGAGCTATGGGACTTCTTCAATGGTTTGAGAGTCTCGAGAGCACATTTCATTTTGTTCAATGTCTGGATGAGCGAAAAGTTGAGTTTGCATCGAGTGTGTTCAAGAAACGAGCTTTAACATGGTGGAATGGCGTTATGAGAGATAGGGGTGCTAATATGGCCTTAACCCAAACCTGGGGAGAGCTTCGAGCTCTAATCATGAAGGAGTTCTGTCCTCATCATGAACTTAGGTCTTTGGAAAAGGGAATTTGATGATCTTAAGCAAGAAAGTGGTGAGAGTCGTGCTTACACAGACCGGTACGAGGAATTGAGCTTACTTTGTCCTTCAATGGTGATGCCTTTGGATAAGGCGATTGAGAAATATATCGATGGTCTGCCTGATCCTGTTCAGGACATTGTTACGGGAAGCCACCCTACTACCGTTCGTCAAGCCATTGAATTGGCTGCTACTCTGACTGATTCTCAAGTCAGAAAGGGTAGGCTTCATCGCAAAGGTGACAAGAAACAATCTGACAAGTCAACCCAAGAGAAACCGAAGGAAAAGAAAGCTGGGCCTTCCAAACAATCAAAGAAGCGTAAGGCTTCTCAAAACTTTGTTGTTACTACTCAACCTGCTCCAACTGCTTCGCAAAATCAACCAGCTCAGCCTCCTGCAAAGAAACCATATGCAGGAACTTCACCTCTCTGCAACCGATGTAACGGTCACCATCAGGTTCATGTACCGTGTCAACAATGTACTACCTCTGCAAAACTTTGTCATCTGGTGAACATTTGTCATTTTAACCCGAACCAAGTTGCACAAAACCAAGCTCAACCACAAGCAAATCCTGCTCGACCTCATTTTCCACCTGGTTCCTGTTATAACTGTGGTGAGATGGGTCACTACAAGAACAACTGTCCGAGGATAGCAAATGCAAATCCAGCACGTGGACGAGCTTTTAACATGAACGCCAACGAGGCTCGTGCTGACAATGAAGTTGTTAACGGTACGTTCCTTGTCAACAATCATCCTGCTTCTGTTCTTTTCGATTCGGGTGCCGATAGAAGTTTTGTGTCACTTGCTTTTGAACCTTTGCTCTCGATGCCTAGAACGAAACTAGGGAGACCCTTGTCTATCGAAATAGCCAATGGTGAACCTCTTGTTCTTGATTCTGTTATTCGTGATTGCAAGTTAAATCTCAGCAACCATTTGTTTTCTATCGACCTCGCACCAATGCAACTCGGAAGCTTCGATATCATTGTTGGAATGGATTGGTTAACCAAGCACCATGCCAAAGTTATTTGTTTTGACAAGATCGTTCGTATACCACTTTCGTTTGGCGAAACCTTGGAAATTCATGGAGAAAACCCGTTAGTAGCCTTAAACTTATGACGTGTACCCAAGCTCAGAACTACTTGTTGTAGGACCGATCCTCGATGCTAAGGAACCTAAATTTGATATTTAACGTCCATAATAGCGGAAATATTATGTTGTGTTTACCAATAGACAAGAATTAATCAGTTAATCTTCAGTTTTATTGATCAAACGTTCTGGTTACAAACTGACAGAGCTTCGCCTCCAAAATGACAAGGTTACAAATGAGAGACTCAAGCTAGGTATTTATAGACTTGCAAGTTTGGTCATGGAGTGCCTAAGTTTGCCCGAACTTGCCTTAGCAAGTTCGGCCGAACTTGGCTATACATGTCCTTATGGGCGAACTAGTTTACACCAAACATAAATACTTCAAACACCTAGCCTATTCAGCTCTATACTATACAGACTCGATATAAGACTAACACATAGACATTATGCACCAACAGACTCCCCCTTGGATATCATCTTCGTCTTGTATCAGTCTTCAAAACTCTTTCTTCATATAAACGTTAACGCACACGACCGAAGAAGTTCTTGTACGGCTTCCTTCGACGTTCTTGCTTTGGATCAGACGTTTGATCAGTTGGCAGTGGTCTTTTAAAATTAGCCATTCTTAGAGAACTTTGCCTTACCACTTTTTCCCTTCTTTCTTTAATCGCCTCATTTCTTTTTCCTCCTTTAAAAACCCAACTCTTTCTAACTGTCTCCACTTTGTTTGCCACATTTTTCCAGAATTGAATTCACGCGCATAGCAAACATTCACAACTTTCTGAAATTGCATAGCTTGTACCTTTTCACGTTCTTCAAATACAATCTTGTTGTAGAATAAGGTTTTGATATCTTCTCTCGAGCAGTTCACAAGTCACATAGGATCTAGAATCCTATCGTCCTCCATAAACCCCTCATGCCCTGATAACCTATCACCTCAACCCTTTCCTTTGATATATCCAAGTGTTCTTCAAACTTCAGAATAGTAACTGCTTCACAAGTATCTGGATCTATTTGCCACCATTTGAACAAAGGATAGAAGTCTTGTTCAATCGGCATAAGTGGCATATTCCTCATGGCTCTTGGACGTTTCATAATTAACGTTATGTCCTTTTCCCCCGTTTTCTTATTTGTCTTGATTCTGCGGCTAGGAATAAAAGGCTTCCAGTAGTTGAATATATTCATCGCTTCATACTTGATCATTTTCCATAATAACTGATCAGCCACCTTCATGTGGTATGTAAGGTTCACAGTTTGAACCAACTCTTCCACATACCAATACGGTAATGTCTTGAAATCAGCAAGGTATTTGAAGTATTGTACTCCAAACTCCCTCTTGATTGCATATACGTTCAGCTCTTTGAACCACCCCCAACTCAATATATCCCCCAAAGAAACATCTTTGTCTCTGGTAAAGAATGCTAGTGGACGTCTAAACTTTCATTCGCGTGGCATCTCTTTAAACCAAGACTTCCTCGCTTGAGCTATTTCTTCTTTGGTCATGGGCTTAGGAACTTTACCCTCTCGAACTGATTCAGCAATTTTTTCCTTCAACATGTCTTCGTCTAACTGCTTGTACATTTCCTCGAAAGTAGGAAAACTATCTGTATTAGGACCGATGTACTTCGCCGTTTGATCAGTTTCATCATCTGAAGACAATCTTCAACAATAACTCTATTGTGTTCATCTGCTTCGAATCTTCTCTCATACTGATAGTCATTTAGCTCGAAAGTATTTACATTCAACACTTCCTCGATATCAAACTCTAAACTTTCAGCTTCAACTTCAACCAATCTTGCCAAATCTTCTTTTGAGTAGTTATGCACATACTCGCCTTCCTCCACATTATGTTCCAACATCAACATTAAAGGCTTTGTGGGTACTGCAGCAACTGGCTTTGCAGATCGATCAACATTTGACAAATCTATATCATCTGAAGGCCCTGTCTTCCCTGACTCCCCCTCAACTTTATCTTCCATCTTATTCGACTCATCATTCATAAGATCAGAAAAATCAAAGTCATCAGCGACTTTAGTTTCAGTAACTTTAATGCCAGTACTACCTTGATCATAATCATCGTCATCATCACCAACATTCCAATCCTCATATCCTACTTCCTCTTCATCCTCTTTATCATCTTTCTCAGATTCTTCATCGTCTTTTTCTTCAGAAGCAATGATAGGATCAGAAGGCTTAATAGATTCCTCAACCTCAGGAATATCAGACTCATTAGCTTTCGAAACATCTTCAACTGGTTTCTCTGTAGCATTAGAAGACTTAGGAACTTCACCTTCAACTCCTTTACCTTTGCCACTCTCAGCCAATTCTTTCTCAGATCGTTCTTTGGCTTCCTGTTGATCTAGATGATCATATTCTTTGATGAAGTCGATACCCAGTGCATTAGATAACACTTTCTGCATCCTGGAGAATCTTTGATCATTTAGGGCTTGGATAGACTTCAGATCAGCTATCTCAGTTTGCATCTTTTCGTTAGCATCCTGCAAATTTTTGATCAAAGCTTTGAAATACTCTCTTTCATTCTCTAATACTTTGACTTTGCCGTCTAACATCTCTTTCTCTACAGAGCTTTGATTCATCTTCTTTACTAACTCTGTTTTCTAAACTTCATTCTGTGCCACTTTGTCTTCTAATGCCTTGACACGCTTTTCCAGAAGTTCAACGTTAGTCTCTAGAAAGAAATCGTTTAAATCCTGCAGACTTATCGGATCGCTATGCATATCACCAAATATATTAGGCCCTCTTGGAGTTTTTGGTGTTGATATTGGAGTCGTAGCCTTTGGAGTAGACTTCTTTGGTGTAGAACTATCAGGAACAGAAGTCATTTCAACAGTTGGAGACTGAGTAATAGGAACTTCGAGTAAACCAGTCACAGGAGGTTCTTGTGTAACTCCTTGACTTTCGGTCTCAGTATGAATAATAACAGGAGGTTCTTGTGTAGGAGGTTCTTGTGTGGCTCCTATCTCCTGTGCACCAGAAGGTTCTTGTGGGGCTTCTGTGCTTTTCGTCTTTCCAATATACTTTCTGCTTGCTGCTTTTCTTTTCTTGCCTTTCGCTTGAGGAGATCCGGTGGTCTTTGTTGATGAAATAGTAGCAAACTTTACACGTTTTGCCTTTTTCTTAGGCCTATCCTCATCGGACTCTTTTTCTGCATTAGGATCAAAATCAACATCCAATTCTCTTTCTTTCTCTGCTCTAATCTCTGCCTCTGATTTCTCTGGTTCATCTTCATCTACGAGCATAGTTTTGACTTTCTTTGCAGCTCGTTTCTTCTTAGGCTTATCAGCTTCTGCCTTTAGAAACCATTCGCTTCTTGCTTTTGGTTTAAGTTCCTTAAACCATTCTTTCTCAGCGTTAAGCTCTTTCTCATTGTCGCTACCATCTTTCCTCCATTTGTTTTCTGGCGGCGCGATATAGTTTGGATCTTTGATAACCCCGAAAACTGGTTTTGCAACAGGAGCTGAAGCTTGCTTCTGAAACTTTATGAGCTTCTTCACTGTCGTCTCAACAAGATGAACTAGATAAAGCACATCATTCGGATCCCGTGCTATATTTGTGTACTTTTCATCAATCAACATTTGCATAAACCTCAGATAGAGACATAGTCTTGAATCCTCCATATTCTTGGACATGTGCGTGAAAACAAGCTTCGAAAAGTTGAATGGCTTCTTCAGAATAAGTGCCGTTGCCATGCAGGCTAAATAGTCTTGAACATCATCTAAACCCGCCCCGCGATGGCTGCATGTGTGAATTATATCATGCATCAGATGCTTGTAGGGATTTGGCACCTCCCCTTTCTTCAATGTTGGTTTGTTCACACTTCCCTTGTAGCCTATACGAAAGAAACAGCCTTTGACCATCCTCTCATCAAGATAAATAGGATCGTCTTCTTTATCATTGAATTGCAACACTCTGCGTATATCATCTTCAGTTACAGTGATCGGTTTGACTTCATTGCCTACTTGCACAGATGAAACAATTGACTTCGGATCTTCACTAAGACTCGCGTTCATCCAAAAATGAAAAGTATGACATCTATATGATACTGTGCGCTCTGTGATAGCCCGGTGAATAGGACTTTCTCCAAAAACTTCAATATACTGTCATACTCCTTAAGCGATGGACAAATCGACTTATCGAGCGTAATACATGTGTTATGCGTCTTTGAAAACTCAACAGAAATTATACGCTCTGGTTCTTGAACCTGAAAAACGACGCAAAACAATTAGCACGCTTTTCGAGAAAAATTTCACAAAATTTTCTAACACTTATATCAAGTTCGGTCGAACTTGATATGTGTTAAACATTTTGTTTTCTTCAAGTTCACCCGAACATGCATTAAACACATGTTCAACATTGAAAGATAAGTTCGGGCGAACTTACAACCTAAAAAATTCAAATTTCACTAACATAAGATCAGACGAACATGCATTTAATTCTTTCAAACACAATTTACCAAGTTCGGTCGAACATATGTTTGTACCAATTTTGAAAACAGCTTTTGATGCAAGTCCGGTCGAACTTGATAACAAGTTCGGCCAAACTTGTCATCTTCTCTAAATTCAAAACTGTTCAACATTCCATCAGTCATCACAATTCAAT
The DNA here is from genome assembly GCA_947069175.1 of Scalesia atractyloides. Taxonomy (NCBI): domain Eukaryota; kingdom Viridiplantae; phylum Streptophyta; class Magnoliopsida; order Asterales; family Asteraceae; genus Scalesia; species Scalesia atractyloides. The sequence continues at coordinate 29,040,575 of CAMTDV010000005.1, forward strand.
CAAAATCAGTTACACCATCGATTTTAATTGTAGATTCTGATTATAAGTTCAATTTTGTTCAACAAGCCCTAGATCTATCTGATTTTAATCTTTTAGATCTTCTTTCGTTCATTAATGGTCCAAACATGGTTCAAGTTCAAATCAATACCTCTGCCATAGTAATTGGTGTACTAATCACCAAATACAGACTCGAATCGGGCAGCGTAACAGTATGAAATTGCCAAAATCGCTCAAATCTCTCTCAATGTTCAAGTTCGCTCAAAGGAAGAATGTTTGCTGATAAATGAGTTCGGCCGAACTTTATTGGTATTTATACCATGTCAAGTTCGGGCGAACTTGTTAAGCCCATCTTGAAAAGCCCAACTGAAGTTCGAGCGGACTTAGCTTTTATCATTAACCAGCCATCTGCAAATTCGGTCGAACTTTCTGTTTGTTAAACTTGATTTGTTTATCAAGTTCGGCCGAACTTGCCAAACCCTATAAACAAAACTTTTTCAAAATTTTCATTTTTAACCCCTGAACTTTCCAACCTTTTACCAGTTATAAAATCCACTCAGTTGACCAAGTCCAAGCTAATGACCTTGGTTAACTGATTTGTGTTCCGAGTCCAAGTTAATAACCCTGGTTTGACCCGTTACGAACAAACTATTGATATTTTCAAAAACAAAGTTTCAAATTAATGAACTTTTTATCATTTTGGCTTTTCAGATTTTACAGATTAGCTCCCAGCCCGTTGTCAAAGAGATTCCCACCAGTTCTAGCTTCTTACCAGACTTCGAAGATCCATTCTCCAACATTGGTTTGCTGAAAACAATGTAGAAATAAAATCTTTTTGAATTTTTTTTAGTTTATGCTAAAACACACTGAAAATATTTTGGATTTAATCTGTAACGCTGATAAACTATGTACAGAACTATGTAAACTATGTACAAATATATTTACAGACATATTTTTGTGAATTCGTGTCTAAAGGATCATATCAGTTAATTGATACATATCACCAGTACCATTGACCTTTAAATGACTTTAAGCTTTAAACTCGTTTACCTAGATTGTCGATATGTTTGTCCACTTAAGCTTTACCACATTTCTCAACTGTTTCAAGATATGTTTAAGGTAAGATTTATGAAACTTGACTTATCTGTGGTTCCCACTTCTTGAATATACTCCCGAATCCAGATTCCCTAGATTTCATCTTACAAGTGAATATAGCGTAATTGATATCTGTATCTGGGTTGTGCGAGACCTTGAGAGCTCATGTTAGTACTGCCGTACAGACAAAGAGATGAAGGCTCGTCTTTAAGGTGTGTTCCACTTAAGGAATCTTTTCAGCACTGCAAATGATTATATCTTTCGATACTTTTCAAGTTTTGCATGCAGTTTGGGTTTTATAGCAAAAGTATTATAGAAGTTCTAGGCCATTGCTTCCACAAAATCAGAAGAACTTGTATAATACCCCAGATATCAATTATCTATAAAGACCTCGTATCTCAGAATCAGGCAATCTTTCAAACGAAATTTCGGAGTACTAAGTCCATATATCCAAGATATGTTAATCTACAAGATTAAGCAGTTGTAAAATTTAGTTTATATCTCGAAAACAGTTTACTGAACGTGTTAAGCCTATCGACACATCCACAGTAAGACTTATCTATCATTTTTTAAACTTCACATTTCTTTATCATACTGTGATATTCCACTGATGTATTATCATTTCCTTTTATGACACTGAATTCTTTTTGTCTTTTTCAATGTTTTTTGTATTTTTTGAATTTTTCAATGTTTTTGGATTTTAAACTTTTTCGAATGTTTTTGTATTTTCTCTGACATTTCTCCCCCTAAAATCAAAAACATCTTTTTGAATTTTAGTTTTTATCAAAATTCTAAACTAGAAAGATATTTACAAACCAATGTGGATCACGCGAACCCGTCGTCCGATCTGTATTCAACCTCAGCGTCCGCACCTGTCAGCAAATTTTTCATACCATTAATTCTCAGCAAGTATTTAAACCGTGACAAAGAAATGGTTTGGTATAAAATCAGCCTTTTGTTTGTCGGTGTGGATTTTTCTATTCGCACCAATTTCTTTTTGTAGCAATCACGAATGAAATAATAACGAATTTCAATGTGTTTTGTGCGTGAGTGGTGAACCGGATTTTAGTTATATCTATGGCTGCCTTGTTATCAACAAACATCGGAGTGTCTAGAAATTGCAGACCATAGTCTCTTATCTGCTGTTGAATCCACAGAATCTGTGAACAACAGCTTTTGGCCAAGATATACTCAGCTTCACAGGTAGAGAGAGCGACCGTAGTCTGTTTCTTACACTGCCAAGTTACCATTCTTGTTCCGAAGAACTGGCATCCCGCTGTAGTTGATTTTGAATTCAACTTATCTACACCAAAATCAGAATCAGCATAGCCTGTGAGGTCGAAATTGTCGTTCTTCGGGTACCACAAGCCGGTGCTTGGGCATCCTTTCAGGTATCTGAAGATTCGTTTCACAATCTGCATGTGTAAGATCCTTGGGCTTGACTGATATCTGGCGCAGAGTCAGGTTGGATACATCATATCTGGGCGCGATGCCGTCAGATACATCAGCGATCCAATCATCGATCTGTATAACGTCTCGTCAACTTTGGCTCCAGTCTCGTCAACGCAAATCCCGTGATTTAGAGCAAGAGGCGTAGATAGAGGCTTCAAGCTTTCCATTCCAAACTTCTTCAAGATGTCGTGAACATACTTAGTCTGATGAATGAAAAAACCATCCGGAAGCTGATCTACTTGCAAACCAAGAAAGAACTTCATTTCGCCCATCGAGGACATTTCGAATTTCTTTTTCATGATTCCCTCAAACTCCTTGCAAAGACTATCGTTTGTAGATCCAAAGATGATGTCGTCGACGTAGACTTGAACTATAATCAGATGACCATCAACTTCTGTGGTGAAAAGAGTACTATCCATAGTTCCTCTGATAAAGCCGTTGCCGACGAGATGTTGCGATAACGTCTCGTACCAAGCTCTCGGGGCTTGGTGTAGACCATAAAGAGCTTTATCCAGTAGGTATGCTTTCTTCTTGTTGAGTGGATCGACAAACCCCGGTGGTTGTCCAACGTACACCTTCTCGCGTAATTTTCCATACAGAAAAGCCGATTTGACATCCAATTGATAGACCTTAAATCCTTTCCATGATGCGAAAGCTAGAAAGATTCGAATAGATTCCAAGCGAGCTACTGGTGCGTAGACTTCCGTGTAATCTATCCCTTCCTGCTGGTGCAATCCCTTGACAACAAGCCTAGCTTTGTTACGAACAATAACCCCTCTATCATCACGTTTACACTTAAAGACCCATTTTGTATCAATTGCTTTCTGATTTTCTGGTAGGTCTTCAAGCTTCCACACTCCCAACTTCTCAAACTGCAATAGTTCTTCTTGCATTGCTTGTACCCAGTTTTTATCGGCTAAAGCTTCATTAACTGTCTTTGGCTCTATCTGAGAGATGAAACAAGAATAGAAGCAATAGTTTTGTGTTAGAGCAACGCGAGTGTAGAAACAACTGAGTGCTTTGTTAATTTGATTTCGAGTTCTAACACCAGTTTAAAGTTCTCCGATAATATTTGTTGACGGATGATAGGAATATGATCGCGGCAATTCTTCACTTGGAACATCTACTGAGTTTTGCTGATTCGTGATGTTGAGATCAACAACCAATTTAACGTTTGGAGAGCTTGATGAAGCTTCATTTCTGTTGCTTGGGCCTGCAGATTGATTAAGAAGACTTGTTATCTGCTCCATTTCTTCGTTTGAAGAAGATGATTCCCCATCAGCATCAAATGTTGGTGCTTCATCTGAGTCAGAATTCTGATTCTGAGGCATACTGGGCTCCGTTGTTGTATTCACTGATTCAGTAGAGGCATTTGTTGGAGGAGTAGTAGGTGTTGCTAATGTTTTTGAAACATTTTCAGCCGGAACACCACTATTGCTTGAACTTGCGCCAGAAGAAGATGGATCCAACGTGGGTTGATTAACCACAATTGGTCGAACAATTTGTTCTTGATTCACCGACTGATGAAGATAATATAGCGCTGCAACTTCTTCATCAGACGGTTCTTCGGGCAAGTCAAATGACTTCCAAAGGTCTTGGTAGTTGAACAGCCACGCGTCACCTCTCCTTTGAATAAGATCCGTATAGTTGAAACAATCCACATGCTATGCTTCAATAACCTTTCTCAACGAAGGAACATATACTCTTCTCAACGGACTCGCATATCCGACAAAGAAACCCTCAAGAAATTCAGCCCCGAATTTTCCATCTTGATCGATTACAGTGCATGGCGCACCAAATGGCTCTAAGAACTTCAAATTTGGATTCCGTCGGTTTATCATCTCGAAACATGTTTTCTTTGTTGGTTTGACAGTGAAAACCCTGTTTAGCGTGTTGCAAGCCGCAGCAACTGCTTCACTCCAGAAGCTGATTGGAAGTTTAGAATCTGCAAGCATTGTTCTCGCAGTTTCAATCAAAGTTCTGTTTTTCCGTTCAACTACTCCGTTTTGCTGTGGAGTATAGGGAGCACTAAACTCGTGCAGAATCCCTTTTGCGTTGCAGAATTCCTTCATTTTGTTATTCTTAAACTCTGTGTCGTTGTCACTTCTAATGCGTCTGACCGGCAGATGATAAAGGTTCTCGAGTTTTTTGAATAGAATAACCAAGTTCTTGAACGTTTCGTCTTTTGATTCTTGAAAGAATACCCACGAATATCTCGAATAGTCATCTGTCACGACCAAGCAGTATAAGTCTCCTGAGATGCTTCGAACATTTACAGGACCAAATAAATCCATGTGAAGACGTTCTAATGGCAACTTGATTGAGTTTAAAATTTTCTTCGGATGAGATTTCTTAATCTGCTTTCCCTTTTTGCATTCTAAGCAATGATCAGACATCTGAAAACTCCAAAGATTTACGCCTTCTACAAGATCATTATGAACCAAGAAATTCATTTTTCTTAAATGAATATGCCCCATCTTACGATGCCAAATAATAGAATCCTTTTCAATAGCCTTTGACACAAAACATTGTGCTGATTTTGATGAAGTGGTAGCGACGCCCATATCAAGAACATATAGATCATTCTCACGTGGTGCTCGCATCAGAATCCACTCATCTGGTATTTTGAATCCCGGCTTCAAGATAATACACTCTTTGTCGTTGAAATGGACCGTGAACTTCTTGTCACAAATTTGCGATATACTCAGAAGATTGTTTTCCAACTCTGCAATATAATTCATGCGATCGAATGAAACGATGCCGTTTGAGAGTTTTCCCTCGGCGACTATCCTTCCACCTTGGTTACCTGCAAATCCAACATATCAACCATTGATAGCTTTAATGTCCAATAGCAACGCTTTCATTCGCGTCATATGCCTGGACACTCCACTATCCAAAATCCACTTAGAAAGTACGGATCTCTGGAGCCGCAACACATTTTAACAATCTATTTAAAAAGCGAGACCCAAGCCTTTTTGGTCTTAGGTTGAATTGGATAACCATCATCAAAATCAAACTCACACTCATCAGCATAATCGAATCCATACTCATCTGCATAATCAAATTCATATTCATCATCTGTATTTTCTAAGATGTTTATGTTTGAAAATTTCACTTTCTTTTTATCTTTTGAGTTGTTACCACTTGTAGTTTTGACATTTTCAGATGTGGTTCAATTATGATTTCAGATTTTGATTCTTTCATGCTATCACTAGTCTTAACAAGCTCAGACTTAGTGATCTCAGATGTTGTTGACCGTTTCTTTGCCATCCAGGCTTGAGATTTTATGTTAGCCTTTTTTGATGTAAAAATTGTTTTCATTAGCCTTTAAAGTTTCACCTTTTTCAAAAATTGAATTTTCAAACTTAGGTTTGACTTCAGCTTTTGATTCATTTCTTTTCAAAATCTTTACAGGTTTTACAAACACTGGTTGCTTCGGTTTCACAACATTTGAACTTTCTTTCCTTCGAAGATAAGCCGGCTTTGATTTCGGACAGTAACGTGCAATATGACCAATTTCGTTGCACTTGAAACAAGTCCGAGAATCATGTGGATGTCCTTTGTGGGTTTTACACCACTTGTTTTGACACCACTTGCAATTTTGGCTTTATCTCGAAGCTCTTTTTGTTTCTTAAACTCATCGTTTGATTGTTTCCCATTCAACCTTTCCTCATGAACCGTGTTTGTCCCATATACAAAATTCATGTTTTTATTCTTGTATTCATGAAATGGTGACACTTTCATTTTAGGTTCATCTAATTCTTCTAATCCCAACCCAGCTCTCCGGTTTTCCGGATGATCACCACCATTTTTTCGGTAGTTATTTCTTTTAGGTTTGGAATAGAATTTCTTTTCATTGATCTCCAGATCATCTGATGTGACTTCCACAGTTTAAAGAATTTGTCTAACAATTCTTCCTTCACATTCTGAATCGGAAAATATCATCAAATTATAATCTATCAGATTCCTTAATGTTGTACATGACAACATTAGGATCATCACATAGATCATTCTCCATGATGTATCGTCATCTTCCGACTGTGAATCAGAATTCTTTGAACTCGAGTCGGCTTTTAAATCTGCCTTCATCAGAATCGTTCAAAACATTTTCAACAACCTTTTTAACCACAGCATTGTCATTATCTGTTTTAATATAGATTACATCAATGTTCTCTGGCAACTCAGTTTTCTTTTCAGATAACAACTCAATGTTGAGTGCCTTATCCATCCCATCAATGGATTTGCGACAATACTTCTCGCATAGGGGTGGAGGAACATTGCTGTATTCTTTACCAATTTTCTTTTTAGGTTTCTCTTCCGATGGAATTGTCGGAAGGATGTGATCAATGACATATGCATTACAGGTGTAACTTCTTAAAAGTTGTTGAACACGCTCTATTTCAATTGTCATGTCCTGGAGTTGTTGCTTAGTTTCAGCAATGGTGTTAATATAGATATTTATCGCTTTTTGTTTATCCATTACTGTTCCTTTTAACATTCTTATTATATCATGTTGTTCGATGTTATTTCTATCAAGCCTTCCATAATCATTTTTCATTTTATCATACGCTTCCTTCATTGTGCGATAATCGTATTTCAAAAGTTCATTATGCACATTGTTTTCAGCGATGATTTTTGATTTTTCGGCACACTCAGAACATGGTTCAGTACATTTTGTACAAGGTTTCTCAACCTCTACAACTTGTACTTTGACAACTTCATTTACCTCTGGACCTACCTTAGTTAGATTTGCCATCAAGGCTTTGTCGGCAATGTCCATGAGGTTTTCAGCATTCACTTCTTTAGTAACATCAATGACCACTTCATCAGTTGATTTCTTCTCGGGAACTTGCTCCTGAGAACTTCCATCAAAATGACCTGCAAAACTTTCACAAGAGTTAGGAGATAAAATTCCTTGCTTCTGCATGTGGATATACTCCTTTTCTTCACGTTGTTATTGCAGATATTGTTCCAGCAGAATATTCTCCAAAGCCGCTGCTTCTTCTGCAGATGTATCTTCAACTCTCTCAGCCATCAACGCAACTCCGGTCTTCTTACCGATGTAGGAATTCCAACCGAAACCGTCATCTTCGTTTGATGCAACCATAGCTTTCTCAGTGTTGCTGCTATTTGGTTTCTCTTAGATTTCAACCTGAGTCTTCTTCGGAAAAGGCTTGTACTGGAGTGACTTCTTGTAATACTCGTTGCCTCCTCCGAAAGGACTCTGATTTCCCGTTGCTTCAGGATTCTTGCACTCTCTCTTGAAATGTCCCTTTTTGCGACATCTGAAGCACGTCACTTTTGATTGTCGAAGCCCAACTTGTTGCTTGAATTTCCGATATCTCGGCCATTGAGAGCAACGAACTTTGTGACCCTTCGAATGATAGATGCTAAACACCATTGATATCCATCAACTCGAGTTCTTCTTCATCCACTTGGTCATAATCTTCTGCCGTCATTTCGGGATTTCCAATTTTACCGGCTACAAGACTTTCGTATGACTCCAGAACAGTGGCGAGAAGAGACATATGTTGTTTAGCAACTTGTTCCAAAACAACATTGTTCAAATTCACTGCGATGTTGCACTTATATACATTCGAATCAGAATTTGTTTGTTGATTCTGATTTGCTTGACTTTGATAAGATGAATTTGAACCAATGCTTGAGTATGAAATCTGTGGACTCTGATCATAATGAGGCTATGATTGACTTTGGTTCTGTGAAGAAGCATTCATGTTCACACTAAACGCTGTCCCAATTTTTGGACTTGAAATGTTGTCTTGCATTCCACTTTTGTAGTACAACCCAACATCTTGAACTACATTAGCGTTCTTTGACTTTGCAATCTTCAAGAGTTCCATTTCATGGCCTTCGAGTTTGTCGATATACGTTGACAACTTGAAGAATTCCCACTTATCACTATTCTTTAGAACCATCAAATAAGTAGTCCATTCACCATCTGGTAGTGCGTCAGCAAGCTTTTCGATGTATTCTTGTTCTGTCTTCTCGAGAACGTGTCTTCGCATTTGAACTTTAATATGACAGAAGCGCTCAATCATTTGCTTCATGGTCTCATTCTTTAGCATGGTGAAGATATCAAACTCTTTCAGAATAAGTGCCTTTTTACTTTTGATCATTTCGGCACTGCCTTGATACTTCTTCTGTAATGACAACCAAAGATCTCTTGCGGTAGTATACTCTGGTAGCAAAATCAGGATATCTTCTTTGACAGACTGTTGGATTAGACTGATCATCTTTTTCTCAGCAATGTATTCGTCTCTCTGTACTATCGAGTAATTGTACTTTTCAAGGATTTGCTGATGTTCATCTACCGGAACAGTGTAGCCTCTTTCAATCGACACCCAGCCACGAAATGCATGGCTTGAACCCAATACATAAATTTCTCCTTCCATGCTTCGTACTCGTCCATGCTTATTAGCTTGGGCGGTTTAACAGTCGTTCCCATTTCGTTATCAAAATTGACTTGATGAATCACGTTGGCATTTGTCGAACTAGCTCCGGACATGAAAGCTCTTTGAATATCATCCATCGTGAATAATGAGACGTGTACGCTGAAAATACTCAAAAACTTTTGAAAATGTTAGAAATACTACAAGTTCGGTCGAACTTGTAGTTTGGAATGAAGAATTTTTGATTTTATCACAAGTTCGGTCGAACTTGTGATATTTGTTTTAAAAATTTGATATTGACACAGACACAACAGATCTTCGAGCGAACTTGTCGATAAGACTTTGATGAAACACTAGTAAGTTCGGGCGAACTTACTTAAAATTTCCTTGATATTACACAAGTTCGGTCGAACTTGCTATAAAATCAATGAAAAATCAGTAACCTCGAGTGAACTTGATCAAGATTTCTTCAAAAACTACTCAAGTTCGAGCGAACTTGCTAAAAAATCACTTGAAAAGTGACTTTTTAGATCATGTTCTGCCGAACTTGATTAACACGTTCGACGATTAGGGTTTTGGAAAAACATGGTTTTTTTCAAAATTTTGACATGAATTTGGTTGAATTTGGTCTCTAATCTTTCAAGGGTTTATCTTTGTTGTATTTTACATGATATATTCAAAATTGAAAAGATTTTGACCAAACTTAAGAAAAATAGAAGAATGGAGATGAAATAGAAGTGTTCTTGTCTTGATACTATCAAATCAGGCTGTTCTAGCTCTGGTACCACTTGTAGGACCGATCCTCCATACTAAGGAACCTAAATTTGATATCTAACGTCCATAATAGAGGAAATATTACGTCGTATTTACCAATAGACAAGAATTAATCAGTTAATCATCAGTTTTACCCCCGGCACGACAAGTTGAGTTTGGTATCGACCTTGTACCAGGTGCCAACCCAATAGCCAAATCTCCTTATCGTCTTGCACCTTCTGAGATGCAAGAATTATCGAAGCAACTTCAAGAGTTATCTGACAAAGGTTTCATTCGTCCAAGTTATTCTCCTTGGGGTGCACCGGTCCTATTTGTGAAAAAGAAGGATGGATCCTTCCGGATGTGTATAGATTATCGTGAGCTCAACAAACTCACGACCAAGAATCGATATCCCCTACCTCGCATTGATGATCTTTTTGATCAATTACAAGGTGCTACATGTTTCTCCAAGATCGATCTGCGTTTTGGGTACCATCAACTTCGTGTTCACGAGGAGGATATTCCTAAGGCTGCTTTCCGCACACGATATGGTCATTATGAGTTAACCGTTATGCCATTCGGTTTGACCAATGCTCCAGCTGTTTTCATGGACTTGATGAATCGGGTTTGTAAACCTTATTTGGATAAGTTCATCATTGTTTTCATCGATGACATTCTCATTTATTCTAAGTCTCGAGCCGAGCACGAACAACATCTTCGCCTGACAATGGAACTTCTAAAGAAAGAGCAACTTTACGCCAAATTCTCCAAGTGTGAATTTTGGCTGAAAGAAGTTCAGTTTTTGGGACACATTCTCAATGAGCAAGGTATTCATGTGGATCCTTCCAAAATCGCTGCGTTAAGGATTGGAAAACACCCACTATACCCACATAAGTTCGCTCATTTCTGGGTCTTGCTGGTTACTATCGACGATTTATTGTGAACTTCTCTAAGATCACGGTTCCTCTCACTGCTTTGACTCAAAAGAATAGGCCTTTTGAGTGGGGACCCAATCAAGAGGAAGCTTTCCAAACCTTGAAAGTAAAACTCTGTGATGCTCCTATTCTATCTTTACCCGATGGCAACGATGATTTTGTGGTTTATTGTGATGCGTTGAATTTAGGCCTTGGTTGCGTTCTCATGCAACGGGATAAGGCCATCGCTTATGCGTCGAGACAATTGAAAGTCCATAAAAAGAACTACACCACTCATGATCTTGAGTTGGGTGCCGTTGTTTTTGCTCTCAAAATTTGGAGACATTATCTTTATGGCACGAAGTGTGTGGTTTTCATGGACCACAAAAGTCTCCTACATATATTCAATCAAAAGGAGCTGAACATGAGACAACTACGTTGGGTCGAGCTTTTAAACGATTACGACTGTGAAATTTGCTACCATCCTGGTAAGGCGAATGTTGTGGCTGATGTGCTTAGTCGTAAAGAACGTGTTAAGCTTCATTGTGTTCGAATTCGATCCGATATCCAAACACGTATTCTTGAAGCCCAACGCACTTGTGTAACTCAAGGTTTGTTGAAAGACGAACTACCTCATCAACTCAAACTTCAAGTTGAAAAGAAAGACGATGGATTACTCTATTACAAGAATCGGTTGTGGGTTCCAAATCAGCACGATCTCCATACTCTATTGATGGATGAATCCCATAAGTCTCGTTATTCGATTCATCCTGGTGCTACAAATATGTACAAGGATCTCTGTACCCTATATTGGTGGCCGGGTATGAAGAATGACATTGCCTTGTATGTATCGAAATGCCTTATTTGTCTCAAAGTCAAGGCCGAACATCAATGTCGGTCTGGTTTGCTTGAACAACCAAAAATACCCGTATGTAAGTGGGAGAACATTGCAATGGATCTCATCACTAAGTTACCACGCACGTCTAGAGGTCATGATGCCATTTGGGTAATCATTGACCGTCTAACAAAGTCAGCACATTTTATAGCGATCGTGAAGATTATCCGGCTGACAAACTTGCCAAGATCTATGTTGATGAGATTGCGTCTCGTCATGGTGTTCCTTTGAACATCATATCTGATAGAGATGCTCGATTCTCATCTCATTTTTGGAAGACTCTACAATCTGCTATAGGAACCAAACTCAATCTGAGTACTGCTTATCATCCTCAAACGGATGGACAATCTGAGAGGACGATTCAAACACTGGAGGACATGCTCCGAGCTTGCGTAATCGATTTTGGTGGTAGTTAGGATTCGCACCTACCGTTGGTCGAATTCTCTTACAACAATAGTTATCACGCCAGCATCAACGTGGCGCCTTTCGAAGCTTTAAACGGTCGAAAATGTCGTTCACCTGTCTGTTGGAATGAGATCGGTGAGACACAGCTCACTGGACCTGAACTCATCCACGACACAACCGAGAAAGTCAAGAAAATGCGCGATAACCTTTTAACAGTTAGAAGCCGTCAAAAGAGTTATGCAGACAAGCGACGCAAGCCCATAGAATTTCAAGTTGGTGACTACGTCCTACTCAAGGTATCCCCTTGGAAAGGAGTAGTGAGATTTGGAAAGAAAGGAAAACTTGCTCCACGATACGTTGGACCATTCAAGATCATCGAAAGAATCGGAAAGGTGGCCTACCGACTTGAGCTACCCCCTAAACTCGGGAATATTCACCCAACATTTCACGTGTTCAACTTGAAGAAATGCTTAGCCGATACAAATCTCCATATTCCACTCGACGAGATTCACGTTGATGATACTATGCATTTTGTCGAGAAACCGGTGGAGATTATGGACCGTGAAGTCAAGAAACTTAAACGAAGATGGATAGTCAAAGTTCGCCGAAAATCCAAACGTGGCCCAGAATTTACTTGGGAACGAGAGGATCATATGAAAGCGAAGTAGCCACATTTATTCTCACAAGTTTCCTCTAATAAATTTCTGGACGAAATTTCCTGAAGTATGGGAGACTATGATATCTGTGGCAATCCAAACATGTAACAATAATAAACAAGTTATCAATGAATGAAAATTTATGTGGAATATGTGAATTTTGTTTATTTATTTTGATTATTACACATATTTGATTCTTGCACAATTTCGAACTCTTAAATCGCTTCTATTTGCAAAATCGTTGAACCGATACGCAAACGAAACCAATTTAACGCAACATATGTTCCGGAATAATGACACAAGCTAAACATACCTTAAATAACCTTTACATAACTTATAAATAAGTTTTAAAGGGTTTGGTATGTCAAAAACAAGTTTATTCGATCACAATGACCAATTGCCACAAACTGCGAAAGTCTGCCGATTCTCGCAGCGACGTATGCTCCGGAACAAGAAAACAAGCCTAAAATACCATAAATATCCTTTAATAGCTTAGAAATAAGCTTTGAGGGCTTCGGTATGGCAAAATCACATTTTTGCAACTTCAGGGGCAATTTTGCAAATTTCACGAAACTATGCCTTTTTGCGTATATCGCTATCCGAAACACGTTCGGACACATTCAAAAATTTTTCTAATCATCAATATATTATATGTTAGTGATTGGAATGCGAAAAATCCGTTCGTTACGCATTTACGGTCACACACGCGTTCGTTTCGATTTTCGTCGTAATTAACCAAAAATCGCGACCGTACGACCAAACGAACTGACCTCTGGAACATTTTCCAACATATTTCAAGTTCCCTATACTTTGTTGTCCTTATGGAGCTTTGAAATCATGTTAACGGGTGTTAGAAGTGCCCGAAACGCGACGAAGCGATGAAGGGGCCTGTTTTGCCAATTAGCAAAACTTTGCCCAGATCATTGGCTTCCGGACCGTAAGCTATACTTCATACGGTCTGTAAGAACCATCCTAGATCAGCAAAATAGCTGTTAACAGCCTGTTTGTTTTAGGACACTAAGCATTCGAATTTGATCTCATTTCCTCTGCATTTGACACATCAAATGACACTAATCAAGTCCCAAAACACCTGTCCTAACACTTGTCAAGTTGTGGTGAGTTCATGAACAATATAAATACCAAGTTCATGGCAAAATGTGAACTCTTTGATCACTTTCTTGCAACACCCTGCCATTAATCCGAATTACAAGCATCTTGGAGTTATAACTCTGGTCCTTGATCATTCCCTTGTGTTTGTAAGTATTCCATTCATGCCATGTTCAATTTATATAGCTTAATTTGGTTAAAAATCAAACATTTTGACTTCTGTTTGACTTTTCATTTTGATCATGAATTGATCAAGATAAAGCTCAATTGAAACTTGCATTATGATGGTAATCAAGGTGGTTATGATCCTTAAAAACCATGCCTACTAATTCCCACCATTTCTAGCTATTTTGACAAGTCAAAGTTCAACGGATCTAAATTCGGGTGTCAAAACAGTTTGTTTTGATACCAAAACTCTTTTATAAACTTATTTAGACATGTCAAAACATGTCTAAATCACCACTCTCATTATAGTGCTTATTTAGAGTCAAAAGTTGAACGGTTTGACCACCGCTTTGACTTCTGAAATCTGACCCGTTTGGCGAATGTTCGGACCCGACCAAATACATAATTGTGACCATAAATATATAGGGAATAACCCTCTGAGGTTATACCTTATGGTCATGATGTTTGGATTGTGTTATGATAAATGATTGTAAGATTACTCAAAAATGACAAAGATGCCCTTTTCGCAAACAAATCAACTTTAAGCATATGTAACATAAATTTTGACATGTATTCTGATCAAATAACATTTTTAAACATATTTAAGCTTTAAGGATTTATCATAACACATATATAACCATCCGAATGCGTAGTTACGTAAACGGGGTGTTAAAGTGGCTTAAACCACCTTAACATGTCATAATGGGTCAAAAGCACTTATAATCCTTTCCAACTCAGAATGTAAACTTATTAAACCATATTATATGAGTTCCGACACTCACTTGGTTTATAAGATCTCATTCTATCCGAATCCTCCGATTTCAAGCTTCAATATTTACACTATTGTTCATATTTAGGACACGCATGATTTCTCGGATCTTTGAGCTTCGGTCTTCTTATTGATTCAAGATTTACTTTGCTATCTCAAGTGAGTACATAGTCCCCTCTTTTACGTTTTCAATTGTTTTGGGGTGATTCATATGTGCCAAAAAGTTTTCAAGTTTCAATTGCTATGGTTTACAAGTTTTCAAATGCAATTACTATGGTTTATATGAACAATACGATTTCAACAAAGTAAACGAACTTGTTGGTGCGTTATATCTATAACAAGAATGGCATTCATTAACAATGGTCAAGCCGACCAGTAGTAAGTTAAGGCGACTAGGACTGACAATCCCGTTACCAAATTTCCTGGGGTTTGTGGGGAAGTTTGGGAAGCGCCTGAAACAGTATGTAACAAACCCTTTGGTGGTATGGTATATGATTAAGGGACACCATGGGTGGTCTCGAACAAGTCAACAAAGGTTTGAATGTATTCACGAAATGACCAAAAGTTTTCAATTATAACAAAGAACGATGAACGATGAACAATGAACGATGAACTATGAACAATGAACGAATGAACAATGGTTTATAACAAGGAACAACGAACAATTGATTTATGACAAATGGTTTATGATAAGTGATTTAAATAACGGAACAGGTATAATGTAATAAAAGTATGGTGGATACGCCGCTGGTACTTCCTATATATAAGTGCTTTTATCACATTACATACGTGTCGTTATTTACATTACTTGGACAAATGATTTCAAACAATGACACACAACGACTTTCGATTAAAGATATAAACCATACGAGTTATTTCAAGACGATTTATAACTTGGATTTACAATACAAATGATTTCGAGTCAAGGTTCATGGCTACTAGATTTTTATAAACTCTATCTCACGTGTTAAAAAAAATCATTGCAATATCAAAATATTTTCAAAACAAAGTTTTCACTTACGACTCTAGTAGTCGGGTTATATGTTGCAATATATACAAAGCCATGAACTTGTAATACTCACAAAACCTACGTACTCGCCGGCATATTTTTGCTGACTCGTTTTCACATATGTTTCAGGAAATCAAGTTTGATGACGATGCGTGCTCACTTAGGATCGGACAGACCTTAGTGCCTAAAAATATGAAAGACAATAACTATGCATGGTTTGTTTGTTTGGATGTTTTTAAAACAATTTAAGACAATATGACAATATAATCCATGTTTAATCTTTAACTAAAGCGAAACTTCAAATACCAAGTGTCGTGAAACAATCTGTTAACGTGACTCCCCAAGTGTTTCCGCCGCGGTTTGTTGTTTTACGCGATTTGGGATGTTACACAAGCTCACGTGGTTAAGTAATTTGATGGCCCATTAACTTCACTTTGACAATTATTTTATTTCATTTGCTGCATCCATCTCAAATATGAACATGAATAGATCTGATCCTTCATCCTTGCATTGATTGTTTTACCTTGAAACCAAAATACATAAATAAAATGAATCATGGGTTTTAAAACATTTAGTATAAAATAAGCAGATCTAATATTAAACATATTTTATCACTTATTTAATATAAATGGAACATTTTAAGATATTTCTTTCATAACTCGCGGAACATAAAAACCGATCAAGTATTATATTTATACCAATATTCGATGCATTTATTTTAAAATTAACACAATATAATGTGTAATTAAAATGCATCGATCAAATCCCTACACTTATATTTTTTCGTCCCAAAAAAACTATTTGTAATGGAATCATAATCAAATCAATGGCTTCCAATATATTCAGTAACTTTATCAACGAATCTTACTACACATTAACCAGGATCGCAGGAATACTATCCACTTAAACCCAACCGCCGATTTCCAATCCCTTAATCATGATCGTTAAGTTCAAGTGCATTATTCATCTATGGGTCTCACTCTCAAAAACCATATTTCTACCTAATCCTGCTTCAAGCTTATGAGGTTAAAAGATAACTTATCTACCGTCTTATATAAAAAACTCTTATGTAATTCCGATTAAATTTGTGATGGATAATGGTTGATGTTGATGAGCTTTAACATGCTTTTATTTATGATCAGCTTAGCGGACATACACCACCCGGGTCACCATCCCAGTGATTAATGCCATAAGCTTCACACTTTTTTCATTTTTTTTCTAACTCCACCTAGATGGTACGTACCACAGAGTCACCATCCCCGTGGCAATACCATAGGCTTCGTCAATGCGTTGCTCAAATGAATGGATGAATGGATTTTTTTCGGGCGCCACCTAGTTTCGGATTTATTTTCATAAAAAGAGACCGGTGTGCCATTTAACCGGAATACTTATAAGTTTTTTATTTATAATGATACCCCTTATACCCTCAGCAGTTTCAGTTTTGCTATAGCTCCTAAGGCAAGAACCCACAAGACTACTAATATTTAATGTGTATTATATCAATCCTAAGAAACCTTTCAACTAGCTGGGCCTACCCACATATCCTTAGTTAGACGCGTTTTCGACCATTCATTATCTCATATATATAGTAATCGAAAGCCAACGATCTGATTATACCTATCATTTTCCATTTTCTGCAAAAACCTTTACGAGACATTTTCAAACTTTTTCAAATTTTTTTTTTGTGGTTTTTTTTCAATTTTTATTATTATTTTTTTTTTGAAAACAACTAAAAATTAACTAAGACACAAACTAGATTCTAGTTTCCCCTCCCCACACTTAATTTCTGCATTGTCCTCAATGTGGAAGGAAACTACGACTCAAGATAAAAGAAAAAAAAAATCTATGCACAAAAGATTGGAACAAACTCGCCTAGATAAAGCAGTAGCATCCTCGTGAATGTTCCACAGTGACCGTATAGCATTTCGTTCGCGGCCGCAACAAAAATGTGGGATGCTCTTCTCAAAACATATTCGAATCACCCCCGCCTAAATGGAGATTGAGTATAAATGGAGCGATCGAAATCTGCAACATAAAGCTCAAACACTCCCAAACACGTTAAACCGACTCATTTACAAAAACTTTAGAAGAACTACAATTTAGGTCTATTTTCATTTAAAAAAACTTTTACAACCTTACCCTTCCTTACCCCCGTGACAACATGTGAATTACCCTCAACTGCACTGAAGCTTACCAAAAAACTCTGCTAAACTTCCCCACACTTGTCCGGTTCATACACAAAAACAAAAAAAAACAAAAACAAACTGAAATAAAACCAAAACTTGGGTTGCCTCCCAAGAAGCGCTAAGTTTTAGATCTTCAGCCAGATCATACCTGTCAAGTCATGGTGGACGTGTAGGGTGTTTGCAATCTCTTATTTTCATCAACCTATTAATCCACAACTTTGAAACGCCAACCAGCTTGTTCAATAACCAGCTATTCAGTTCACAATTTCCTTCTTCTCCATCTATCTTTTGTGATTTGTTTCCTTTCTTTCTCCTGTTCCTCTTTGGTTTCTTCTTCTTTTTCTTAACCTCTACCAACCTGTCAATCATATTGCATTCTTTCTCTTCCACAAGACTCTTCTTTTCAGAAGGTCTACACTTATTAGCCACAGATTTGGTTGAGTTTGAAAATACTTTTAACGTCAACTTTTGATCCCCAAACCTAAACCTGACCGTTCCCTCAACATTAATGATTGCATGAGCAGTATCTAAGAACGGTCTACCCAATATAACAGTTGGTTCGTTATTTTTAACACAATCAAGCACCAAAAAATCGTCAGGATAATAAAATTCACCTACTTTCACAATCACATCTTTTACAATCCCCCGAGGACACATAGGAGTTTGATCAGCCAACACCACTATGGTTTCAACTATTTGTAGTGGCCCAAAATCATACTGATAATATAACTTTCCCGGTAAAATACTCACACAGGCTCCAAGATCCAACAAAGCCCGGTCCAATTTAAAATCACCTATTTGTATTGAAATAATAGGTGCTCATGGATCTTGGAGTTTCGGGGGAAGGGTACCCATCAAAACGGCGTTCACATGAACGGTTAAATCAAGTTTTTAGGTAGCGTGTAACGTCGTTTTTGGGTATTTAACTCTTCTAAAAATTCAACGTGATCAGGACTTTCTTTAATTTTTTCAAGCAACGGTTTATTTATTTTTACCTTTTCCAAGCCTTCCCAACTTTCACCCTTAGGTGATTTCCGTTTACTTCAATTTTTCTGTGCAAGTAAAGCCATGGGGAATGGAACTTTCACATTCAAATTACTAATTCCAGAAAACACGTTATTTGAACCATTTTCAGACTTTGTAAAATTTTTAACTTCCTGATCATGGTCACTCTCAGACTCAGTCACATCCTCTATCATACCCGCAACATGTTGTGGTGACTGAGTTTCGAAAGTGGAAATTTTTTAAAGAGAACGAGCACTTACCTCATCTATGTGGACACTCGTTTCTGAAGATTTGTGAGCTAGATTTTCTTGAAAATCACTCGGAAGCTTATCTAGATCTCTTCTGATGTTTGCCACTTCTTCAGCTAGTTGGCCAACTTGTTGTGATAACGCCTTTACCTCCTGAGCTCTAATCTCGTTGTCTTTCTGAATCTCTTTCATTGACTCCAAAATTATATCAAGTTTTGAATTGATGGAGTTATCATCCGACCCAAAGTGACCCGGTTGCCAATTCCCATGATTCTTCAAGTTGCCTTGATAGTTATCATGGTTTCCTTGACAGCTGCCTTGTTCGTAAAATCTCCCACAACTATTCTGTTGAGCATCATTATACCTTTGCTGACCCAAATCGACTCGATTCTGACCTCTTTGAGTAAACTGTTGCGGTGGAGGCACAAAATCATTATACTCATCACATCTAAACTAGTCATGATACCCATCCTCTTCATCTAGATTATATCTGGCATATCGGTTTTGAGTCGTTGATTGTCTGTTTCGAAAGCTCATTGTGAAGTTGCATTGGTTGGTTGTGTTGTGAGAATTCAACATCCTGAAATTCACTAAACTCGGGCTGATAAGCTCTATCCATGATTCGAAGACCTGTACAAGCACAAACAAAACACCCAAGCGTAATATCGAACTAACAAAAATAAAATAAAACAAAAAGAAAAATATTTTTTTTCGGTTTTTAGATTTTTTTTAGAAAAGAACAACTAACTAACTAACACTAAGCGCACTAATTCCCCGGAAATGGCGCCATTTTGATGAGTGTCGTTAGCATCATGCAAAAACCTAATTAAACTAAGTAGATAGTATAAGTAGGGTATCGTATCCACGGGGAATATGTGGTTAGTGTTTGACTAGATTTTATAATTAATTAACTATTAATATTAATTTGGGGGTTTTGATTGATTTGAAGGAAAACATAAACTAACTAAGATAAGAGATATCAGATTTATAAAACGTAACCTCCTCCAAACTTCAGGTTCTAGGTTTCGCAAAACTCAGTTTACTCAGTTAATTGGCCACCACATAGACATGATGTTGGAAAGTTGGTTAATTTAAGATGGTAATAAAAATAGGTCTTTGTCATCAGATCTTTTATAATTTGACTAACCCTATTTACTAGTGTGAGTCAACTTACTTTATATCACCCAACAAGCTACTAGGTTTTGTCATCTACCGAACAAGTTGTAAAGCAAGAACTCAAAACACATGCAAATAGTTCAAAGAAACCAACACATCAATGTATTCATACAACTTTGTCAAGGTCAAAAACACATCCAAACATGAGTATAAACTGAGAAAAGTAAAAACCTAAGTGAACCGTCCGCCTAGAGGAAGCCGCGGAGAGCCTAACCGCTCATGTTTGTTTTGCACCTTCTCGATTTCCGTTCCAATCAGCAAAGCTGCTGTATGCCAATTATCCTCATGCCGTATATCAACTATATCCCTCTCAAAAAATAATAATTGCCTTCTATATCAATCGTGCTCAAATCCCACCGACCTCTATTCTTCTTGTGGGCCATAATCCCCCTAAACCCACATAACATTTTTCATTAACACAAGCACACGTGGTTAAGTAATTTGATGGCTCATTAACTTCACTTTGACAATTATTTTATTTTATTTGCTACATCCATCTCAAATATGAACATGAATAGATCTGATCCGCATTGATTGTTTTACGTTGAAACCAAAATACATAAATAAAATGAATCATGGGTTTTAAAACATTTAGTATAAAATAAGCAGATCTAATATTAAACATATTTTATCTCTTATTTAATATAAATGGATCATTTTGAGATATTTCTTTCATAACCCGCGGAACATAAAAACCGATCAAATATTATATTTGTTACCAATATCGATGCATTTATATTAAAATTAACACAATATAAGGTGTACTTAAGCATCGATCAATACTTTCAAGATTTGACTCAGCATTCTGAAAAATAGTGCTATCAGATTCATTTCCTAAAACGTTTTCGACCACCGTTTTCACAACTTCTGATCGGCATTCATAGGTTATATCAATGTTTTCTGGCTGCTTATCTTCCTTTTGTTCAGTTTTAAGTTTTAGATTAAGCGCTTTTTCCACCCCATCTGGATATTTCTTTCCATATTTGTTCCACACTGGGGTGGACATTGATTATAACCAAGACCTTTGCTTTGTTTTTCAGATTTATTTTCTTCATGTTCAGTTTTCTCAAGTTGTTGTGGAAGAATATGATCAATTACGTAGGAGGACGTTGAATAACTAATCAACAATTTATTGACTCGTTCAGACTCAATCCTTATTGCTTCAAGCTTAGTTTTTAGCTTAGCAATGGTGTCTATGTGCATATTAATTGCCATTTGTTTGTTCATTACTATAGCTTTTAACATTGAGTTTAAGGCCAAGTTCTCTCTACTGACTTCTTGAAATTGTTTGATTGATCTGCTTAGTTTATCATAAGCAACTTTCATGTCTCGAAAGTCACTTGTTACGTTGTCAGTGTGTTTCTTTAGGTCATTAAATTTTGAAGTCTTTTCTGAACACTCCTTGCACGGCTATAGGCATTTTGTGCATGGGTTTTCAACTTCTTTTATTACGACCTTCATCTCTTTTACCCCATCTTTACTCTGTTCAGTAACTATCTCATGCAGCTTAGCCATCATTGCTTTGTCGTCTATCTTCTTCACACTTTCTACATTCATTTCTTCTGTTACATCGATAATTTATTCTACTAGCTTCTCGGATTCTTCTGGTTTTGGTATACCCTGGATTTGGCTCAAATTTCCTCCGAAGAAACCTGCAAAAGAATTATAAACGTCAGGAGGAATCGTATATTTAATTGCATGATGAAACATGTCTTCCTCTGCACAACGATCATAGTAGATTACATCCATGCATTCTTCAGCGCACTTCATCAAATACCGGTTCTTCTATGATCTCAGAAAACAGTGCCAAAATCTCGTTCTTTGAGATGTACTTGGTCCAATCAAACACCTCATCCTCTTGGGCAACAACTAGGTCTTTGTCTATTGAATTTAATGGACCATCTTTAATTTGCACCATCCTAGTAGTTGTTTGAGGTTGCGCTCGATGATATATTGCCTTCTTATAATAGTCATCTCCGAATGGATTCTGATTACCATTCACCTCACGATTCGGACATTCCCTTTTAAAGTGTGCATACTCTCTGCACTTAAAACACGTCACTTTTGATCTATCAAAACCCAACTTTCCATCCAAACCTCCTAAACTGTTACGCCCAGTAATCTCCATGAAGCGTTGAACTCTTCGGACTATGCTAGCCATGTACCACTTGATATCAGTTAATTCCATCTCCTCAGGGTCGATTTGATCGAAATCCTCTTTTTTCATGTTGGGATTTCCGATCCTACCGGCCACCAGGCTTTCATAGGATTCAAGTGCTGTTGCGAGCAAGGCCATGTGTTGTGTAGTTGTGTTTTCGTTGAAGTTTTGAGCATTCTCCAGGTTTATAGCTATATACACTGAATGACTCTGTAAAGAATTAGGCTAATTGCTTTGGCAGTTGTTGAAGTTATTGGAACTTTGAGCTGATTGTGGGGTAGCAGGAGAATTTGGATCATAGCTTTGAAAGGAAGTGAAACCAGTATTGTTGCTTGATTGATTTGGGACATTCACCATATTGTTTGCACTGAAAGTTGTCTGTATCTTGGGACTTTGAACGTTGGTAGATGGATTTCCCTTGTAGTACAAGTTAACATCTTGTTGTGCATTTGCTCCTTTTGATTTTGCCATTTTCTTCAATTCAAGTTTGTGAGTTTCGAGCTTTCAATAAACTTTGCTAAGGTCATCGTGCTGCTGCCATACTCTGGACCATTTTTTATAATTGTAAGATACGTTGACCATTCACCTTCTAGCATAGCGTCTACCAATTTCTCTACCAGATCTTCATCATCTTTGTTAACGCCTACATGTTTCATTTCCACAACAAGGTGACAGTACCTTTCTATAAATTGTTTTAGCATTTCTCCCTTTAGTGGATGAAAGATGTCGAATTCTTTCTTCAGCAGTGATTGTTTGCTCTTGATCATCTACTTACTGCCTTGAAATTTGCCTTTAAGTGCGTTCCAGATGCTTTGAGCAGTGTTATCATGCAGTAACAAGGTGAATATATCTTCTTCAATGCCCAATTGCAGTATATTCATCATCTTTTTTTCACGCTTGAATAGATCCTTCTCTTGATCGGTGTATTGCATTAACCATTTCTTTACACCAGTTTCCCCAACCGGAACCGTATACCCTCCTCTATTGCATACCAGTTTCGAGATAATTTGCTTGGACCAAGTTGGTAAACTGTTCATGCCATTCCTTGTAATCCTCAAGATACATTAACTTAGGCGACTTAGCCATCGTGCCCATTTCATTTTCAAGTTTTATATTTCGGGCTGTTGTGGTTGTAATGTTAGTTGTAGCAAATGCGTTATAAAATTCTTCTTCCATTTTTATCAAAAATTGTCAAAAATTTGTTTAAAACCTGTTTGGTGCGAAGTGATCTTAGAATGATGTGACACTTCGTGTGAGGTGTACACAAATTTTTCGCAAAACAATTTTGATCACCTCGTACGAGTTGGTACTCACTTCGTATGAGTTGATGAATGCTTCGTGCGAGGTGTGTGTAAAAAACAATTTAAGTGCTTAGTGTGAGTTGGTGTCACATCATACGAAGGGTCTGGTCACCTCGTGCGAGGTGATGTGTCAATTTGAACGAGGTGTGTTCACAGATTCGTGTTTTTTGCAATTTTCGACATCATTTTGGTTGACTTTAGATCTGAAAGTTTCAAGGGTTTGTTTAAACTAATTTTAACGTGTTATTCTAAAAACTTAGTCCAATTCGTCCAAATCTGATAAAAGTATGATGGAGTAGAAATAGAAGTCTTCACCTGGCTGAAACTTGATCGATTGTCTTCAAATCAGGCCTCCAGGCTCTGATACCACTTGTGGGAGGATCAGCATTCCTCCGAAAGCACCGGACCAAACTTAAGCTAACTAACGTGCGTGGAATTCATCATTAATTAGTTAACAATGATCAGATATATTGTTTCAATGCTTCTGCTACTTTGTATTGATAAATATTGAAGAAAACAGATACAAAACTGACAGGGCTTCGCTTACAATCAGAAAAACAGCTTAGGACTCAAATCACATGCTTAGCTTTATATAGACATGGCAGCCTCGCACAAGGGGTGTCCTTTCGCTTCGTCCGAGGTGCACCTCGTACAAAGTGGCTTCAACACTACGTACGAGTTGGGCACCTGGTACGAAGTAGTCTATATACATACAAAACAAATAGAAATCTAACATTTGAGCCCTGTTACATATACGACATGACCCTAAGACGCAGGCTATAGACATTTTGCACCAACATCACTTGTTCTAGTTGCAAGAATACCAAGTTGTTTCCTAAACCTAAAGTAACACAACCCCGCCGCATCCCCAACATTTTCCATGATGGGTATGAAACACCTGGGTTATTCTTACTTGACTACTTGATGAATTAGTTAGATTTTTGTTCTTATTATTCATCACCAACCAGGTTATGATAACCTTGTGCTTCGGTGAATTCATACAAAGAGGTTCAATGGATGTTTATCATCCTACCTCCATGCTTGACTTTTATGACATTCATGATGGACTTGCTATATAATATATAATTATATACTTAACAGAATTCTTGATGTTAACCGGATTATGGTCACATGTCATGAAAATAGGTTATATATTATCAATGCACTAAACCCCTCGTTACGATTCTAATAGGTAAGTATCGACCCATGAAATCACATGAAATAATTAGTGTCAAAAAATGAGTGTTTAAGGCTAGATAATTATTTTTGTATACATACTTTAATATGCTTAGACTTCCGAATTCAAACTCTCCACAAGCTCTGAATACTCATAAACCTTCGTTTCCCCCATGTAGGATAACTTCGGTGTTCCATCTTCACAACTCACCATCTCTCGATTTAATCGGAAAGCTTGCAAAACAGTGAGTATACATGACTCCCTTGTTACTTTTAACACTTTTGGGTGCAATACGTATATGCTATTAAACTCACGTAATCTCGTACTTTATGCTTAAATCACAAACAAACAATCCGATATACATGCTTAATACATTATACTTAGACTCATATATGCTAGAATTCTTTATGCTTTATACTTGTCATTAACTTCGTACGAGCCTCTCTTAACATGTATAGCGCTATATGATTAACGCACCGCCCGTATTCTTGAGGTCATGTTAAGTAAACAAAACGGTCTATTCATTGCTATGATTAGATTATGCTAGCGGGAATCTTTGGGTTGCCATTTATAGTTGCATGCTAGTATCGTATGTTAGTTTTAAGTTAACAAATTATGCCATGTGGATTCGTTTAAACTTTATACTTATGATAGTAATTAAACTTGTATGCTCGCCAATACTTTTGTATTTAACTATACTTTAATATGCATTGCAGGAAATTGATGATGATGATGATGATAATGACGAACGGAATCTAGAAGGACGAACTAGAAACCCACTTTAATTTTAGCATTTTTATTTTATTTTGTTTCTTGTTCAAACATGTTGTAATTTGCTTTGGGATAATACTTCTGAATTTAGCGATGAGATGCAATTTTGATCTTATTAAGTATTGTCACAAATAGCGTTATGAAGTCTCTTGCAATCTATTTCGTCCCGCCCCGATGTTTCCGCCATCGGTTAGGGTGTGAAAGATTGGTATCAGAGCCATAACTATAGGGAATTAAGAAAAATGTCATGATTTGACCTAGTCTATAGTCTAAGTACCTGTATTTGACTATTCTTGTTTATATGCTTAAAATACTTGGATTCTCCCTATCTTGTTTCTTATCTATTCTTTTGTATTAAATTATACATGCCTTTCCTAAGGCAAACACAATACAAATACGAAGACGTGAAGACACTCATATACCACAAACGAAATGATCTCACCAAAAATAGGCGTGAAAACCCACAATTTTTGGTGAAGTCCCTCAATCAACGTATTCAATTTTTCATGAAATTTCGCCATCAAGTTAGGGGTGATATCCACATCTTCGTGGAATAATTTCCCATTCATACTCTTGTGGACCCTTACAACGAGTCGAAATATATTTCCTTGACCCGTTCGGTGAGTACTAACCACCCTTAGGGTATGATGTTATCAAGTTAGGGGTGAAACCCGCATCTTGATAACTAGTCCCACTCCTCGATTTTCAATCCCGCCAAAGTCTCGAATTTTCGATCTACTAGGGGATAGCGGAAGGGTGAATGCCGTTAACCGCTCCTTGGTGAGAGTATTCTACCTATTAGGCCAAAGCATGTTTCCCTAACACGAAAGAACTTTTGACCACTTTGGAAAAGTCTTAGTTTTGTTCCGAGACACTCCAAGTTTTACTTGAATCTCTTTTATGTCTTATCCATTCTAATGTGATTTTATACTTGATACTTCATTCATTTCAAAATCAAAGCACGAATCGCACGCTACCCGCAATCTAAAACGATATTCGTAATCGTGAACAAACTAAATTTACTATTCTTATCATCTTTATACATGATTTTACAATGTGAATACATGTTCTACTTGTGCAAACTATGTGAACCTACGTGTTATGTGAAAATACAAAAAAACATTGTTTCATAAACGCATTATGATCAAGTCTCATCATTTTCTCCTACTTCGATCTTTTAGATGTCTTCCAACCATAACTTGAACTCAAGGAGGAACTTCAAGTCCAACTCCAACGCCGATTAGATGTCTAAGAAGGACATGTTGAAGCTCATGGCCAAGCAAATGGCCAAGTTTATCCCCGATATCGTTAACAAGATCCAAACCCCAACAATGCTGACTCCCCTCATGCCTCGGTCGACCCCAAAGTACCCACCCAAATCAACCTTCACGTTTAAGCAATTCAATTCGTGTAGCCCAATGCCATTTACGGGCGAAGAGGGAGCGACGAAGATTCTCCAATGGTTTGACTCCATAGAGGTCACCTTTCGTCAAAGTGGGTGTCCTGAGCATCTTCGCACCACCAACGCCACCGACGTCTTACGATCAAGAGCCCTTGATTGATGGACCACCGAACGTAGCGCACACAGAGATGATGCCGCTTATGCGTTAACCTAGACCAAGCGTTAGAAGCTTATGAACGATGAGTTATGTCCTTCCCACGAGCTCCGACAACTCGAAAATGAGTTTTAGAACATTAAGCAAGTCAGGAGCGACAATATCGGCCTCACCGCTAGGTTCAAGCAACTTAGTGCCCTGTGCCCTGGCCAAGTCGATTCTATCGACAAGGCCATAGCCAAATACATCCGAGCCCTACCTTCCTCCGTTTCAAACATTGTTGAGTCCACTTAACCCGAAACCCTTGAAGATACCTACCGTTTAGCTGCCAAATTCAACCATAATTGGATTTTGGATGGAACCTACGAGGCTAAAGGTTCTACCAAAATCGTGAACCAAGCCACCACCGAACCGACCACCAAACCCACACCATCAAAACCACCCACCAAAACCAACGCCAACGGTATGAAGCGGAAGGATTCGGATCGAAACTGTGCGGTTGTTACTCCGCAAAACCCACCTCCTCCATGATAACAACAGCTTGCCCTCACCCAAACCCCGAGCCGGAAAAACGAGCTTACACTGGGACTCATCCCCGGTGTAATACCTGTACCTACCATCACTCAACCTCCGCACCATGCCGCCTTTGCACTACGTGCAATAGGTTTGGCCACTTTAAGACCCAATGCCGAAATGGCCAAAAGCCACCAGGAAATCAAACCCAACCAACGGCCCAAAACAAAAACCAACCGCAAGCGAACAACGGCCACACCTATTTCAAGTTTGGTGACCTAAACCATCTCAGTAACGCATGTCCTCAGCGCAACAACCAACAACAAGCTCCTCGTGGATGAGCTTTTGTCATCACTGCCACTCAGGCCCAGCACAACAACGGCATCATCAACGTTACGTTTCTTGTAAACGATATTTATGCTTCTTGTCTTTTAAATACTGGCGCAGATAAAAGTTTTGTATCCGTTGAAATTGAACAATTGCTTAAGTGTAGACGCCCTATGTTGCCAAAATCCTTCGCTGCTGAAGTCGCCAATGGTAAATCTATAACCATCAATTCTGTCCTCCTTGATTGTTCTCTTAAACTAAACGATCACATGTCCAAAATCGACCTCATACCCATGAAATTTGGGTAGTTTCGACATCATAGTAGCCATGGATTGGCTTTGAAGAGTCCGTGCCGAAGTTGTTTGCTCCGAGAAGTTTAATCGACTTCCTCTTCCATCCGGTGATTCATTACACGTCTATGGTGAGAAACCTTCAAAGGATCTCAAGCTTATGTCGTGTACTCAAGCGAACAAATACTTGCGCAAAGAGTACTTTGCTTTTCTTGGCCACGTTGTTGATAAGAAGGAAAAAGGAAAAGGCGTGAGTGATGTTCCTATCGTTTGCGATTTTCCCGACATCTTTCCTGAAGACCTGCCTGGTCCTCCTCCTCCTTGTTCTGTTGACTTTTGCATTGACCTTATCCATGGCGTTACACAAGTTGCTAAATCCCCTTACCGTCTCGCACCCTCAGAAATGCAAGATCTATCGAGCCAACTTCAGGAATTACTTGATAAAGGCTTTATACGCCCTAGTACTTCTCCTTGGGGCGCTCTGGTCCTTTTCGTCAAAAAGAAGGACGGATCTTTCCATATTGCATCAGTTATCGTGAACTTTATAAGCTCACCTTCAAGAACTGTTATCCCCTCCCTCGCATCGACGATCTTTTCGATTAATGCAACGTCCTGGTATTTCAAACTTTCTATATTTGGAAAGTTCATGTTGTAATTCTATTTTTGAAAACTTTCTAATCATTGTACTCGTCTTCCCGTTGTAATCGATATTTCGAGACTTGAATCCTAATGAAACACGTGTTCTATTTTATCATATCAACTCATTTATATTCTACATATGTGCTACTTAGATCACAATGCGCATAAACACTTGATATACTTGCAATACGTGACATACATGAATTATGTATCATTTGGGCATACATGATACTTATTCGCAATTCATATACTTGATCATAGTTTTAATGATTATTATTATGCTTACATTACATAAAAAACCCTTATATTATGCCTTTTATGCTTAAAACACCTTAAAACTATCAAAAACAAACTTCAGGGACTAAAAATGACAAAAATCAACAAAGTTTGGGGAATTTACCTTCTCGCGGGCCGCGAGCGTGTTTCCCTTTTCTTCTTGCGCCCCGCCAGAAGGTGGAATCCGCAGAAAGTTTGATCTGGTGATGGATTAGGCAGTTTTGTGTTGGTTGGATTGTGTTTCTTGCACTTATTACACTCAACCACTAACCCTAGCTCACTCCTATTTAACCCAACACACTCCCACTCTTTTCCCACTTTACAAACACTCTAATCTCTCTCTCAAACACTCTAAATCCAGCTGAGAAATCAGTAGCTAGGCAGATTCACTAGAAGTTGCAATAGTGAGCATAACCTCACTTATACTTCATCTTTTTCACTCATTCTTTCTTCTTAGCACATGGAACAACCTTAGCTATGTATCCACATGTTTTCCATGGAAAACCAAGGCTGGAACATCAACCAAATAAGGTCCAAAGTGCAAAGAAACTTTCTGTTCTCACTTAAACTTTGTTAAACTTAACTAAACTTGAGTTTCTCATCTCAAACCTATGTCTGAATGCTTAAAACACTACTAGTGGTTGGTTAGGCTTAAAAACAAGGTTGAGACATGTCAAACTAGAGGTTAAAACCTCACAAACTTTTTGTTTTTAACTAGGGTTTACACCCACAAGTAGTGTCCAAGTTAATCTTGTTGAATGTGTGATATTTGGACTAGCTTGGGCTATCCATCATTGAATCCACACACTACTTGATGATTTCATTACTTTAGGTTGTTGTTCTTATTTAGTTCATGACCCTCCTTGTGTATCACACAAGTGTACTGGTGAACATTTGAGGTGCCTAAATGGAAGCTTGCTCTTCCTACCTCATGCATGAAATCCATGACACAAAGAGGTACCTAAATGGAGACTTTGATCTCCTACCTCCTAGTTGAATCATATGTATATATTTATTATAAGCTAAGTATGTATAGGACTATGTAACAAAGACTTGATGATCACTTAATAGTTAATTGTTAAGAAACTAGTTACATCATCTACGGGCCATACACTTGTTACGATTCTAATGGATCTTTGAATCCATGAAAACACACCAAACCCTTGAGGTTTCTATAGTGTCAAGAACAAGTGTCGTGAGTACAAAGATGATTAATTTCATAATACTATTTTCACATTATTTTAATTCCGAATCCATAATCCTCCGAACTCCCAACACTCATACGCCCTTGTTACTTCTTGTAGAAGGACAAGGTGCTCCAAGATAATCAACCCAACACTCTCGAAATTCAATTCGGATAAGCTTGCAAAACCGTGAGTATACTCGATCCCATTTTCCATCTTTAATATTTTGTGTGCAACATGTACAAAACACAATAAACACTTGTTTACAAATTCACTCTATCCGTTATAACATGATACTTGTTTACATACTTGAATAAAGCATGCTATGTTAGACTTGTGTTATATGCTCATTAACTTTGCTAGCCAACCTTAACAAATATAACGCTATAGGAGTAACGCCCGGCCCGTATGCTTGTGGTATTGTTAATTAAACTATTAAACATCCGTTTTATGACAATGTTGGGTAATCACAATTGCGTTAGACTATGGATTGACATATAAGAGCACATGTTTAGTATGTTATGACAATTATATACAATGTTGCCATGTTGGATATGAGACAAATTATTTCATTATTATGCTATGTACCAAACTTGTATGCTCGCCAACTTTTTTGTTGATATATATTACTTTAATACATGTTGCAGGAAACTAAGTTGATGCCGATAAAGAAACACATTAGGGTGGATTAGATACACACCTAGTTTTAATTTCATGTATTTTGATTCTATGTTGTATTGTCCTTTGAAACTTGTCGTATTTCCCTTTTGAACCATTGTATTACAAATTTAGCATCAATGAAACTTTGGGTTATTAAATATTGTCGCAAAGTAGTATTATGATGTTTTGAGCAATTTGTTCGTCTCATCCCGATGTTTCCGCCATCGGTTGGGGTGTGACAGATAGGTATCAGTGCCATAACTATAGGGAATTAGGAAAATTGCCATGCTCTTGACCTAGTCTATAGTTTAAGTGTCCAAATTTTTTACCATTCTTTATTCATGCTTAAAATGTTAATTCTCCCTACTTTGGTTTTATCTCTTCTTTTGTCTAAATATTACAATGTGTCTTTCCTAAGACATCTTACACAAAATTACACACTTGAAGACACTCTTATTACATCAACGAGACGATTTGCACCAAGATAGGCCCAATGGCTTGCAATATTTGGTGAAATCCATCAAGTTAGGAGTGATATCACACCTTGATGGAAACTTCCCTTTCAAACTCTAGTGGACCCTTACCAACGAGTCGGAATTTGCTCCTCGTTTGGTAAGTACCAACCACATTTAGGGTACGATGTTATCAAGTTAGGGGTGAAACCCGCACCTTGTTAACTAGTCCCATTCCTCGATTTTCAATCTCGCCAAAGTCTTGAATTTTCGATCGACTGGGGACATGTAGTAACTGGAAGGGTGAATACCGTTAGTCGCTTCTCGATGAGAGTATTCTACCTATTAGGCCAAAGCATGTTGCCCTAACTCGAAAGGACTTTCAACCCACTTTGGAATAGTCGACGTTTCTCTACCCGAAACATTCCAATGTTTATTGAGCCTATCTTTTATGTTTAATCAATTTCAATGTGTTTTATACTTTGAACGTTTGTAACTTCATTTCAATTACACAATTTGCACTCTCCTCGCAATCTCAAACAATAAAAAATCCTTCGTGAACAAACTAAATTTACACTCTTTCATGTCAATATTTGTGATTATACCATGTGAATTCTTGTTTTGCCAATATAAACTATTTGAAACTATGTGCTACATGTTACATGCTAAATTATGTAAAATGTCTTTTCTCAAAAACATTATGATCAAGTCTCATCTCTTATCATCATGTAGATGTCTTCCAACCATTTTTCCAACTCCAAGAAGAACTCAAAGTCAAGCTCTAGCAAGAAGAAACTGCTTGCGTTCATGGCTAAGCAAATGGCTCAAGTCATTCCCGACATTGTGAGCAAGGTTACCGCTACCACCGCCGCAAGCCCAAATCCCCCTCAAGAACCCGCAAGAAAACCGTACGTTCAGAATCATCCCAAGTGTACCATATGCCACCACCATCACCCGGCTAATGTCTCATGCCGCCATTGCACCAATTGCAATCGGTTTGGGCATATAATTGTCGCTTGCCGAAATGGTCCCGCACCATAAGGCAACTAAAACCAGCAACCACCCCAAAACCAAAACCGTCAGAACCCTGCCAACAATGTTCGAGCCTGCTTCAAATGCGGTGATCCAAATCACCTTCATCCCCAATGCCCCCAAAACAATCAGGAGCAGCAGCAGCAGCCTCGTTGTCGCACTTTCAACATCAACGCAAACCAAGCGCAACACGACAATGAAGTCGTGAACGGTACGTTCCTTGTCAACGGTTTATATGCTTCTTTACTATTTGATACTGGTGCGGATAAAAGTTTTGTACTGTAGAATTTGAACCAATGCTAAACTGTGCACGTTCTAAGATTCCAAAATCTTTCACCGTCGAAGTTGCCAATGGCAAGTATATCGCCGTCGACTCTGTTCTTCGCGATTGTTTTCTCACCCTCAATAATCATGTGTTCTCTATCGATCTCATATCTATGCAATTGGGTAGTTTCGATATCATAGTAGGTATGGATTGGCTTCATAACAACCATGCTGAAATCGCTTGTCACGAAAAGTTTGTTCGATTGCCTCTTCCGTCCGGTGACACTTTTGTTGATGCATATGTCTGTTGCCTACGTCATCGTATAATATCGAGTCTGTATTTAGGAGCGAAATGTCGAAGCATATGTATGTCTGGGAACAAGTTCGCCCAAACTTGTCATGTGGTTGACAAGTTCGCCAGAACTTGTTATATGGAGGACAACTTCGGCCGAACTTGGCCAAGGACCATTTCAGGCGAACTTGTTCTACTATATATAGGATAGTTGTGTTCTCATTTGTAACATTCAGATATTTTGTATACTGGACAGCGAAGCTCTGTCTAAGTGTTTCCAGGATCTGTAACATCTTCTAATCAATGAAACGTACAGAAAAGAACTTGTATTCAATGTCGTCTATGCAAACGGATTCCGCACGTTTACCTTAGGTTTGCCAAATTAGTGCCTGAACGATCCGTATAACGGACCTACAAGTGGTATCAGAGCAGGATTGGCCTGATGTGAAGACATTGGACATAGAACATCTCATCTTCTACTCATTTCTTTCTTTTTAAACTTTTCTTGGACATTTCACGGACAAAATAAATTGATTTTCAAGTATAATACGTAAAATCCATAATAGTAAACCTTGAAAACATCAGAGCTAAAAACGATCAAAATCATGTCGAAATTTACAAAAATCAAGTTTTGAAAACTCATTTTGACCGAACTTACTAAACAAGTTCGCTCGCAGTTATGCAAATTTGAACAAGTTCGCCCGAACTTGTACAAAAGCGAACAAGTTCGCCCGACCTTGTCGAAAAGCGAACAACTCCGCACGAAGTTGTCCATTACAAGTTCGGCCGAATTTGTACAAGGGTTTCTAAAAAAAGAAGTTTTCGGAAAAAATTCAGAAAAACGTCTCGGACATTATATATCGTTAGATTAGTATCGACTAGACGATTTTAAAGCTATAATCGGGTAAAAACAGTTTTCAGAAAAATGTTAAACGTTTTTGGCGAACCAATACGTTAAGATTGTCGATTAAAAGGTCAAATTTTGCATAAAGCTTTTGAAAACCAAAATTTTTTGTCGGAAATGGAAGATATTGAGCTTGAAAGAATAAATGATTGGTATGATGGTTTTTCGTATTTGAGGAATGAAAATGAGTGAAAAATTATTTGGATTAAGAGATTTGAACATTTTTTGTGTAAAAAGGATGAATCGTTAAATCAGTTGAAAAAAACAGTATGATATATTACTTGACAATTTAAAAGAGTACCAGATAAGAATGTCAAGTGCTGAACAGATATCAAAATTTGAAGAAGCGTTACCTTCAGTGTGAGATGATTTTTTGATTGAATTGAAAAAGGATTCTAGATATTCAAAGTTTTATCTAAATGAGTTTTTCATTGAGCTTCAAAACCACGATAGAGAAATTACAAATAAGAAGAAAGCTTTGGTTAAAAAGATAGAAGAGAAGCTAGATAAAATAAGTTTGGATGTGGTTCTTGAAATAAGCAGAAGAATATGTCTTGGAGCAAAATATGTTATGAAATATGATATTAAGAGAGGTTGTTATATAGATGAAAATATGAATCAACTCCAAAAAAAAGTTCTGCAGGTACATTCAAGACAGATTCAACTCCAAAAATTGAAGAATCTAAAGAAAAAATTATTGACAATACTCACCAAGAAAAATGTAAACAAGAGGAGTCAACTGAGTTGTCACAGAACGGTGAATTCAAAGAATCAAGTGCATCAACAAATGAAACTTCAAGTTCTGAACCTGTGTGCTCAAATTGTGAAAAAATCCAGATCTGGTAATGTCAAACATATGAGAGATGTGGAAAGTTTGACATTAGAAAACAAAAATTTTATAAAATTAGAAATTGATTTGAAAAATCAAATAAAAATTTTAGAAAATGAAAAATCTGTTTCAAATAAAAATGATTTTGAAAAACAAATTATAATAAACTCGCATCTTGAAAAAATCAGGAAACTTGAACAAGATGTTGAGAGTGCTAAAAATAACGCTGTTGATTTAGAAAAGAAGTTGAAAGGTTTTGTTATCTCGTCATTGATTCTAGATCAGATATGTCCAAAACCGATCAATGAGAATAAAAAGAAAGTTCCAATAAGTGATAAAGTCACAAATTATGACAAGGTCATAATTGAGAATTGTGATGATGATACCGATGATGAAAGTGCTAAAAAAGATAAAAATAAAATATTTTTAAAACTAAAAGAAAATTTTCAACAAACTGTTCTACAATCTACTGAAAAAGGTGAATGCTCAACGCAAAAACCTTCTAAGCAGAATGGAGAATGAAAACAAAAGAAAAAACAAAGTTTTAAAAATTCTAAACATTTTCAAAAGAAAAATAAAAGTTAATCGGTACGATCATCCAATTATTATAAAAACTCACAAAAATTTGAAAATCAAAACTCAAGAAATTTTGAAAATAA
Organism: Scalesia atractyloides; assembly: GCA_947069175.1. NCBI lineage: Eukaryota > Viridiplantae > Streptophyta > Magnoliopsida > Asterales > Asteraceae > Scalesia > Scalesia atractyloides. Next base: position 29,076,101 of record CAMTDV010000005.1, read on the forward strand.
GTGATGCAGGTCAAACTACAGTGCTTCAACGTCAAAACAAATTTTCAGAAGAAACAGGAAAGATCGTTACCACACATCAAATCAATGTTACGATTTGAGTGTATGGTTTGATAGAAAAGATCAATATGATAACAGGTTGTGTCACAAATGTGGGATAAAGGGATACATTGCTAGAAAATGTTTACAAATTAATCCTAAACATGTTCATATTAACAAGAAAAATTCTGAAGATTTGAAAATACCAACCCAAGTTTTGAAACAATGTATAGAAACTACAAACAAGGTGAAACCAATTATTACTAAGTTTTTAAATTTTGAAACTGGTGAATCCTCGAATAGTAATGAACAAAAAGTTTTTACATTGTATTTCAAGAAAGCTTTTCAAAAAATCAAACATGGTTGGGAAAAAAAGAAGTTACACAATCAGTGAAGATTGAAAGTTTAGAGGACTTTCAGAAACTTGAGAAAGTCCTAAATAAACCTGACTGTGTAATGAAAATCAAAATTAAGATTGAAGAAACAACGTCTAAGACTGAAAAGGCTTGGGTGTCATTATTCAACTAATTGTTTGAATTTTTGTGCAGGAACTTCTAAAATGAAAGCAAATTACTGAGAATGGAGTTTCGTGGCACATATTGAAGACGGTTCGGGTTATCAAGTTCTATATAAAGGCTATTTTTACAAATTTTGACATTCAAATAACGTTTACTTTACAATTTTTTAAAATTTTTGGAGAAAATTTTCGAAAACACATTCCAATAACGTTTACTTGAAAATTTTACAAATTTTTGAAGAAAAATTGAAAAGTTTCACAGAACCCTCACTGTTGAAAAGACAAAATTCATGGATATACATATTTTATAAACACAAAGTGTCAAGGTTTTGTCATCATGAGAGGGAGAGGATTTAAAAGAAATTTGTGAAGCAGTAATGGATGGAGAATTGAAGTAATTCTAATCAGTTGGTCAATGTTTTTCTATAGATAAAAAATTACAAAAAATATGTTTTTGAATTTTAGGTGGAGAAATTTTTTTTTCAGAAAATCCAAAAACATATTAAATACAAAAAGTACAAAAACATGAAAAAGACAAAAAGAGTTTTGTGTCAAAAAGGAAATGATAGTACATCGGTGGACTATCACAGTATGCTAAGGATTTGTAAAGTTTAAAAAAGTTTAAACAAGTCTTACTGTGGATGTGTCGATAGGCTTTACACATTCAGTAGATTGTTTCCGGGATATAAACTAAATTTTACAACTGCTTAAACTTGTGGAATAACATCTCTCGGATATATGGACTTAGTACTCCGAAATTTCGTTTGAGAGATTGCCTGATTCTGAGATACGAGGTCTTTATAGATGATTGATATCTGGGGTATTATACAAGTTCTTCTGATTTTGCATAAGCAATGGCCTAGAACTTCTATAATGCTTTTGCTAAAAAACCTAAACTGCAGCAAAATTGAAAAAATCGAAAGATCTAATCAATTGCAGTCAAAAGATACCATAATTGGAACAACACCTTAAAGTCGTAGCCTTCATCTCTTTGTCAATACGGTGGTATTAACTGAGCTCTCAAGGCTTCGCATAACCCAGATACATATATCAATTACGCTATACTCACCTGTAAGATGAAATCTAGGGAATCTTGATGCGGGAGTATATTCTGATATGGGAACCATAGTTAAGTCAAGTTTCTTAATTCTACCTAACATATCATGAAACAACTGAGAAATGTGTTGAAGTTTAAGAGGACAAATATATCGACAATCTAGGTAAATTTGTTTAAAACTTAGTGTCATGAAGAGGTCAATGGTATTTGTGATTTGTCTCAAAAACTTATATGATCCTTTAACACAAACTCAACAAAACTGTGTTTGTAAATATGTTTGTACATACTTAGAATTTGATATTCTTTTTATAAATAAAAAAAGATTATATTATCTTTTAGTTTCGACCACTGATGATGAAAAGCTGATTTTCAAAGTCTAGAGTTGCTGAACAAAATCTAAAAAACTTTTGAAAATTGATCTGAATAGTTTAAAAGTTCATTAAGTTGAAACTTACATTTAAATAAATATGTCAGTTTAGTGTCAAAATGTTTAATCAAGATCATTAAGTTGAACTTGATGCATAAATCAGATATTCAAGGTCATTAATTTCGACTTAAATGACTGAGAGGGTTTAAAAAAAGATAAAAAGATTAAAATTTGAAATATAATGTTTAGAGATTTCAAAGTTCGAATCTGAAATGTATTTTTAAGTTTGAGGAACTTTGAAACAGAAAATAAATTTTAAAGGGGAGCTGGATAAAACATGTTGATTGAGAATAACAGAAAGCTCAAAGTAAAGGGGAGCATGGTGATTAAAGTTTTATCAAGACAAGCTCAAGAAAAGATAATAGGATTGAAGAAGATATGAGGATTAAGGAAGTTAAAGTTATTCAAGAAATAAAGATCAAGAGAAATTAAAGACTCTGGAACTTAATTGAAAAATGATGACTACGGCAACATCCAAGGGGGAGTCTGTTGATGCATATGTCTGTTGCCTACGTCATCGTATAATATCGAGTCTGTATTTAGGAGCGAAATATCGAAGAATATGTATGTCTGGGAACAAGTTCGCCCGAACTTGTCATGTGGTTGACAAGTTCGCCCGAACTTGTCATATGGAGGACAAGTTCGGCCGAACTTGGCCAAGGACCATTTCAGGCGAACTTGTTCTACTATATATAGGATAGTTGTGTTCTCATTTGTAACATTCAGAGATTTTGTGTACTGGATGGCGAAGCTCTATCCAAGTGTTTCCAGGATCTGTAACGTCCTCTAATCAATGAAACGGTGTTAAACAGGAAAGAACTTGTATTCAATGTCGCCTATGCAAATGGATTCCGCCCGTTTACCTTAGGTATGCCAAATTAGTGCCTGAACGATCTATACAACGGACTTACAACTTTGCACGTCTATGGAGAAAGACCCTCAAAAGGTCTCAATCTCATGTCATGCACCCAAGCGAACAAGTACTTACGTAAGGAGTACTTTGTCTTTTTATCCCACATTTTGGAAGAAAAGGGAAAGGGAAAAGACGTAATTGATATTCCAGCGGTGTGTGATTTTCCTGACGTTTTCCACGAAGACCTTCCTGGTCCTCCTCTTCCTCGTTCTGTTGACTTCCGTATCGATCTCATTCCTGGCTACGCATGTCGCTAAATCTCCTTATCGCCTAGCACCTTCGGAAATGAAAGAGCTATCTAGCCAACTTCAAGAACTTCTTGATAAAGGCTTTATACAGTACTTCTCCTTGGGGCGCTCCCGTTTTATTCGTCAAGAAGAAAGATGGTTCGTTTCGGATGTGTATCGATTATCGCGAACTCAACAAACTCATCGTCAAGAACCGTTATCCTCTTCCCCGCATCGATGACCTCTTTGATCAACTTCAAGGCGCAACTTGCTTCTCCAAGATCGATCTTCGTTCTGGTTACCATCAACTTCGACTCCTCGAAGAAGATATCCCTAAAACCGCCTTTCGTACTAGATACGGTCACTACGAATTTGTAGTTATGCCATTCGGGTTAACGAATGCACCCGCGTTGTTCATGGACTTAATGAATCGGGTGTGTAAGTTATACTTGAATTGCTTTGTGATCGTGTTCATAGACGATATCCTCATCTATTCCAAGACTCAAGACGAACACGAGCACTTTCTCCTTATTCGTGAAGATTACAAAGTCGAGAATTGGCTCGTATCTCCATGGATGAAATCATTTTTCATCATGGTATCCCCATTGACATCATCTCGGATCGTGATGGTCGTTTTATCTCGTGTCTTTGGCAAACCTTCCAAAAAGCTCTCGGTACTCACCTCAATCTTAGTACTGCTTTTCATCCTCAGTCCGATGGTCAAACCGAGCGTACTATTCAAACTCTGGAAGATATGCTTCGTGCTTGCGTAATCGATTTTGGTGGTAATTGGGATTCACTTTACCGTTGGTAGAATTCTCATACAACAACAGTTATCACGCTAGTATTCAAATGGCTCGGTTTGAAGCAGTATACAGTCGGAAATGTCGAACGCCTATCTGTTGGCACGAGATTGGTAAAGCTCAACTCACTGGTCCCGAACTCATACAAGAAACAACCGACAAGATCTTGCAAATACGTGATAACTTACTCAAAGCTCGAAGTCGTCAGAAGAGTTACGCTGACAAAAGACGCAAACCCATGGAATTCAGCGTTGGTAATCAAGTAATCCTCAAGGTATCCCCTTGGAAGGGTGTAGTTCGTTTTGGCAAGAAAGGTAAACTCGCACCTCGCTACGTAGGTCCTTTCAAAATTCTCGAAAGGATTGGTAAGGTTGCATATCGACTGGACCTGCCTGAAGAACTCAACAACATTCACCCTGTCTTTCATGTTTCGAACCTCAAAAAGTGTCTAGCTGAAGAAGGACTTCAAGCCCTGCTATTTCAAACTTTCTATATTTGGAAAGGTGATGTTGTAATTCTATTTTTGGAAACTTTGTAATCGTTGTACTCATCTTCCCGTTGTAATTGATGTTCCGAGAATTGAATCATAACGAAACACATGTTCTATTTTATCATATCAACTCCTTTATATTCTACATATATGCTACCTAGACCAAAATGCGCATAAACACTTAATATACTTGCAATACGTGACATACATGAATTATGCATCATTTGGGCATACACGATACTTATTTGCAATTCATATACTTGATTATACTTTTAATGATTATTATTATGCTTACATTACATAAATAACCCTTATACTATGCCTTTTATGCTTAAAGCACCTTAAAACTATCAAAAACAAACTTCAGGGACTAAAATGACAAAATCAACAAAGTTTGGGGAATTTACCTTCTCGCGGGCCGCGAGCGTGTTTCCCTTTTCTTCTCGCGCCCCGCCAGAAGGTGGAATCCACAGAAAGTTTGATCTGGTCATGGATTGGGCAGCTTGTGTTGGTTGGATTGTGTTTCTTGCACTTATTACACTCAACCACTAACCCTAGCTCACTCCTATTTAACCCAACTCACTCCCACTCTTTTCCCACTTTACAAACATTCTAATCTCTCTCTCAAACACTTTAAATCCAACTGAGAAATCAGTAGCAAGGCCGATTCACTAGAAGTTGCAATAGTGAGCATAACCTCACTTATACTTCATCTTTTTCACTCATTCTTTCTTCTTAGCACATGGAACAACCTTAGCTATGTATCCACATGTTTTCCATGGAAAACCAAGGCTAGAACATCAACCAAATAAGGTCCAAAGTGCAAAGAAACTTTCTGTTCTCACTTAAACTTTGTTAAACTTAACTAAACTTGAGTTTCTCATCTCAAACCTATGTCTGAATGCTTACAACACTACTAGTGGTTGGTTAGGCTTAAAAACAAGGTTGAGACATGTCAAACTAGAGGTTAAAACCTCACAAACTTTCTGTTTTTAACTAGGGTTTACACCCACAAGTAGTGTCCAAGTTAATCTTGTTGAATGTATGATATTTGGACTAGCTTGGGCTATCCATCATTGAATCCACACACTACTTGATGATTTCATTACTTTAGGTTGTTCTTATTTAGTTCATGACCCTCCTTGTGTATCACACAAGTGTAGTGGTGAACATTTGAGGTGCCTAAATGGAAGCTTGCTCTTCCTACCTCATGCATGAAATCCATGACACAAAGAGATACCTAAATGGAGACTTTGATCTCCTACCTCCTACTTGAATCATATGTTTATATTTATTATAAGCTAAGTATGTATAGGACTATGTAACAAAGACTTGATGATAACTTAATAGTTAATTGTTAAGAAACTAGTTACATCATCTACGTGCCATACACTTGTTACGATTCTAATGGATCTTTGAATCCATGAAAACACACCAAACCCTTGAGGTTTCTATAGTGTCAAGAACAAGTGTCGTGAGTGCAAAGATGATTATTTTCATAATACTATTTTCACATTATTTTAATTCCGAATCCATAATCCTCCGAACTCCCAACACTCATACGCCTTTGTTACTTCTTGTAGAAGGACAAGGTGCTCCAAGATAATCAACCCAACACTCTCGGAATTCAATTCGGATAAGCTTGCAAAACCGTGAGTATACTCGATCCCATTTTCCATCTTTAATATTTTGTGTGCAACATGTGCAAAACACAATAAACACTTGTTTACAAATTCACTCTATCCGTTATAACATGATACTTGTTTACATACTTGAATAAAGCATGCTATGTTAGACTTGTGTTATATGCTCATTAACTTTGCTAGCCAACCTTAACAAATATAACGCTATAGGAGTAACGCCTGGCCCGTATGCTTGTGGTATTGTTAAGTAAACTATTAAACACCCGTTTTATGACAATGTTGGGTAATCACAATTGCGTTAGACTATGGATTTACATATAAGAGCACATGTTTAGTATGTTATGAAAATTATATACAATGTTGCCATGTTGGATATGAGACAAATTATTTCATTATTATGCTATGTACCAAACTTGTATGCTCGCCAACTTTTTTGTTGATATATATTACTTTAATATATATTGCAGGAAACTAAGTTGATGCCGATGAAGAAACACATTAGGGTGGATTAGATACACCTAGTTTTAATTTCATGTATTTTGATTCTATGTTGTATTGTCCTTTGAAACTTGTCGTATTTCCCTTTTGAACCATTATATTACAAATTTAGCATCAATGAAACTTTGGGTTATTAAATATTGTCGCAAAGTAGTATTATGATGTTTTGAGTAATTTGTTCGTCTCATCCTGATGTTTCCGCCATCGGTTGGGGTGTGACAATTAACTCCAAGGCGCAATGTGCTTTTCCAAAATCGATATTCATTCTGGCTACCATCAACTTCGTGTCCTCAAAGAGGACATTCCTAAAACCACCTTTCATACTAGATACGGTCACTACAAATTCGTAGTCATGCCTTTCGGGTTAACCAATGCACCCGTAGTCTTCATGGACTTGATGAACCGTGTGTGTAAGTTATACTTGGATCGCTTCGTGATCGTTTTAGTAGACGATATTCTCATCTATTCTAAAACCCAAGCAGAAAACGAGCGTCACTTGCATCTAGTCCTCGAACTTCTATGTGGTGAATGACTATACGCGAAATTCTCCAAGTGTGAATTTTGTCTAACGGAAGTTCAATTTCTCGGTCACGTTGTGAACGAGAATGGTATCCACGTCGATCCCGCTAAAATCAAAGCCGTCATGAACTGGATCGCACCAAAATCTCCGTTCGAAATTTGTTCGTTCCTTGGATTGGCGGGTTATTACCGTCGGTTCATCTCCAACTTTTTGAAGATCGCCTTTCCTCTCACTTCATTGACTCAAAAGGATAAACCTTATGTTTGGGGCTCCGAATAAGAGGAGTCTTTTCGAACTCTCAAGGACTTGCTTTGTAATGCTCCTATTCTCGCGCTCCCCATGGTAACGACGATTTCGTTGTGTATTGCGATGCTTCAAACCAAGGTCGCGGTTGTGTTCTTATGCAACGAGACAAGGTTATTGCTTATGCGTCAAGACAACTCAAGATACATGAGAAGAACTACACTACCCATGACCTTGAACTTGGTGCAATTGTTGTTGCGTTAAAGATATAGCGACACTACCTTTACGATACTAAGCGTGTGGTCTTCACCGACCATAAGAGCCTTCAGCACATTGTTAACCAAAAGGAGCTCAACATGCGTCAACGTCGATGGGTAGAGTTGCTCAACGACTACGACTGCGAGATTCGCTACCATCCTTGTAAAGCGAATGTCGTGGCCGACGCTTTTAGTTGAAAAACCCATGTAAAGAGTATCCGTTGTTTCCAAATCTTAAACGACCTTCGAGATCGCATTCCTGAAGCACTATACTCATCAGTTAATGAGGATAACTTATACAACAAGATGAAGTGTGGTGCTGAAAATCAACTCGTATCCAAATCCGATGGTATTCTTCACTATCTCAATCGCGTTTGGATTTCGAACCGCGATAACCTCCATGACTTCTTGATGAAAGAAGCACACAAATCTCGATACTTTATTCATCCTGGTGCTGACAAGATGTATCAAGACCTTCGTACATCCTATTGGTGGCCTGGTATTAAGAAAGATATCATCACCTACGTTTCAAAATGCTTCACGTGTTCCAAGGTGAAACCCGACATCAACGTCCCTCTGGTTTACTTGAACAACTAGAAATTCCAGTCTAGAAATGGGAGAGTATAGCCATGGATTTTATCACCAAATTTCCACGAACGTCATGTGGTCATGATAGCATTTGAGTTATCATCGACCGTTTGACCAAATCCGCTCACTTCCTCCCATTCGTGAAGATTACAAAGTAGGGAAATTGGCCCGTATCTACACGAATGAAGTCGTTTGTCATCATGGTATCCCCATCGACATCATATCTGACCGTGATGGTCGTTTCACCTTGCGTCTTTGGCAAACTTTTCAAACCGCTCTTGGTACTCATCTCAACCTTAGTACTACCTTTCATCCCAATCAGACGGTCAAACCGAGCGTACTATCCAAAGCCTTGAGGATATGCTTCGTTCTTGCGTAATCGATTTTGGTGGCAACTGGGATACACACTTGCCTTTGGTAGAATTATCGTACAACAACAGTTATCACGCTAGTATTCAAATGGCACCATTTGAAGTATTGTATGGTCGAAAGTGCCGATCGCCTATTTGTTCGCACGAGATCGGAGAAGCTCAAATTACCGGTCCCGAGCTCATACAAGAGACGATGGACAAGATCTTACAGATTTGTGATAATCTACTCAAAGTTAGAAGTCGACAAAAGAGTTACGCTGACAGAAGAAGCAAACCTTTGGAAGTCAATGTTGGTGACTACGTACTCCTCGATGTATCCCCTTGGAATGGAGTAGTTCGATTTGGTAAGAAAGGCAAACTCGCTCCTCGCTTCGTGGGTCCTTTCAAGATTTTCGAAATGATTGGCAAGGTAGCGTATCAGTTGGATCTACCTCAATAACTCAACAACGTTCATCCGACATTTCACCTTTCAAATCTAAAGAAGCGCCTAGCTGAAGAAGGACTTCAAGTTCCGCTCGATGATCTATAAATCAACGAGTCCTTGCACTTTGTGGAAAAACCGGTCGAAATCATGGACCAAGGAACCAAACAACTAAGGCACTATCGAATTCCCGTAGTCAAAGTGCAATGGGAAGGCAAACGTGGTGTTGAATTCACTTGGGAACTCGAGACTGAAAAGAAGACCAAGCATCCGCATCTTTTCGTTGAGTCTTCCTCTTGAATAAATTTCAGGACGAAATTTCCTACAGTAGGGAAGACTGTAACGCTTCGCATTTTGTACTTTCCTTATTTAGAAAGTGTGATCGTATTTCTATTTATGGAAACTTGTATTCATATCATGTTCGTAATCCATTTCCTATCTTGTAATCCGAGACCTTGATCATAATGGAATTCCATTTTCTACATAAACATTCTACATACTTGAAACAGGTGTTACAAACTTGAATGCATGCTCATACACGAAAACCAATACTTGAAATACTTGAAATTGATATTTATACATACATTACACTTATACATTACTCAAATATGCTTGAAATACTTAAAACCAGCTAAAACACGAGAAACAACGCAATATAACCCAACCTACCCCACTCGTGCGGACGTGCCAATACCTTTGCATGAACTAGTACCTTTGCACGAACTAGTACCTTCGCACGAACCAGTACCTTCGCACGGATCAGTACCTTCTCATGAACATGTCACCTCCGTACGAACCACTCATCCGCATGAACGGAGCTTGTGGAGAGTTTGGATTTCGGGCAGAAAACATAAGCAATCGCGTTTTTACCACTTTTCACCTTTTTCCATCTTCCAACCACCAACTACTTCATTAACTACCTAAACCCTAATTCTATCCTATAAATAGGAGTCCACATACACTCCTAAACACTTTCCAAACACTTTAACTTCTCCCAAATCTTCTTAATCTCTCTCAACCTTGCAAGACTTAGCAGAAAGTTTCAAGCTTTCTAAGTGAGTTTTCACTCACTTTACTCACTACGTCTCCATGTTTTTTTCTTCCATTCTACTTGGAGAATCTCTAGGAAGGTTTTCACAAGTTTGCCATGGCAAATTAAGGTGTAACCTCACCACATTTGAGGTCCAAAGTAGAGTTAAAATTCTGTTTTCTTTTAAGTTTTTTTACATTACATATCTTGACAAAAACTTGGTGAAATCTTGTACCCACCAAGCTCCCAACTAAGTTCATAGTTGTGGGTTTGTGTTGTGGTTGATTTCCACCAAGAAACAAGCTTAAATATTCTTTAAAATTCTGCCCAAATCGTTGATGAAACCATCCAAGCTTCCAACCTTCAATGTTGGAAAACTTGTGCATGTGTAAGTGTGAACCATGGAAGCCTTGGCTCTCTAAACTTGTTCCACTACTTCACTTATTCTAGTGGCAAGAATACCAAGTGGTTTCCTAAACCTAAAGTAACACAACCCCGTCGCATCTCGAACATTTCCATGATGGGTATGAAACACCCGGGTTGTTCTTACTTGACTACTTGATGAATTAGTTAGATTTTTGTTCTTGTTATTCATGACCAACCGGGTTATCAACTATGTTGATAACCTTGTGCTTTAGTGAATTCATACAAAGAGGTTTAATGGATGTTTATCATCCTACCTCCATGCTTGACTTCTGTGATATTCATGATGGACTTACTATATAAAATATACTATATAATATATAATTATATACTTAACCGAATTCTTGATATTCACTGGATTATGGTTACATGTCATGAAAATAGGTTATATATTATCTATCCTCTAAACCCCTTGTTACGATTCTAATGGGCAAGCATCGACCCATGAAATCACATGAAATAATTAGTGTAAAAAATGAGTTCCGAATCCAAACTCTCCACAAGCTCCGAATACTCATACATGTTTGCTTTCCCCCATGTAGGATAACTTCGGTGTTCCATCTTCACAACTCATCAACTCTTGGTTTAATCGGAAAGCTTGCAAAATCGTGAGTATACATGACTCCCTTTTTACTTTTAACACTTTTGGTTGCAATACGTATATGCTATTAAACTCACACAATCACATAATTTATGCTTAAATCACAAACAAATAATCCAACATACATGCTTACGTTATACTTGGACTCATATATGCTAGAATTCTTTATGCTTTATACTTGTCATTAACTTCATATGAGCCTCCCTTAACATGTATAGCGCTATAGGATTAACGCACAGCCCGTATACTTGAGGTCATGTTAAGTAAATAAAATAGTCTATCAATTGCTATGATTAGATTACGCTAGCGGGAATGTTTGGGTTGACATTTATAGTTGCATGCTAGTATCGTATGTTAGTTTTAAGTTAACAAATTATGCCATGTGGATTCGTTTAAACTTTTATACTTATGATAGTAATTAAACTTGTATGCTCGCCAATACTTTTGTATTGAACTATACTTTAATACGCATTGCAGGAAATGATGATGATGATGACGATTGAAATCTAGTAGGACGAACTAGAAACCCACTTTAATTTTAGCATTGTTATTGTATTTTGTTTCTTGTTCAAACATGTTGTAATTTGCTTTGGGGTGATGTACTTTTGAATTTAGCAATGAGATGAAATTTTGATCTTATTAAATATTGTCACAAATAGCGTTATGAAGTCACTTGCAATCTATTTCGTCCCGCCCCGATGTTTTCACCATCAGTTGGGGTGTGATAGTAACACCGCAGAGCAACAATGTTTTGGATTACGATATAAAAGATACCCATGTTACAATGATCCGGACTTAACCAAAAGTGAGGCCCTATACGTAATTGATTGCGGAATGATCGAGGATCCTCAATGGGAAAAACTATAGGTCAACCCTAGACACTGATAAAGGATAGGGCTAGATAATGTGATCTCATGAGTTGACGCAATGCTAGTTAAGCTTAGAGGTGTGAATTTCTGACACGACCCGAAAACACGACACGAACCTAACACGAAATTCGTGGGTTTGGGTTTAGTTTAAACGGGTTTAGGTCAATTTCAGGATGAACCTGTGAACCCGTTAACCTAAACGAGTCGGGTTCGAGTCAACTCGGTCAGGTTGGCATGTTGACCCGTTTAACCCCATTTGTATTATATTATATTTTTTACAATATATTCTATGTTATAAGTTAAATTGGGTGTGTATTTTATGGCATAATTATAACTTAACACGAGAAACTAACATAAAATTTTATAATTTAAATGTAATTGTATTATATAGGTTTTTGGCTTTTTAGTAATTTTTAATATATTAATTTCCCAAAAATCTAAAAAAATAAAAAAAAATTCGGGATGACTGGTAGTGTTCAGGTCAACCCGTAAATACTCGGGTCATGTTCGGGTTCATATGTATGACACAATTTTCGGGTTCGGGTCGTGATGTGCTTCTAGTGGTTTAATTAAAGCTAACTAAATTACTATAAATTGGACACTCTAAGTTTTAAATTTATAAACTAAGACTCTCTAAAGCTAAACCACACAACCGGCAATTGGATCGGTCAATGCAGTACAACTAAAGTAAGTCTAAGTATCGAACCCATGTGACTCTACTGAAAACGATTACTAGACTCGATTACTATCTTCTAAATTGACTCAACTTAATTTGTTTTGTTATTTGAAGGGGCTTTCTAAAAATCTAACGAACTGAATTTAAAGAATTAACTAAAGCAAACGCGGACACGGGCTAAGACTTTGGATGTGATCAGATGATATAAAAGCACTGCCTAGGTTTGGAATCCTATTTGTGAATCATGGTTTTCTAACGTCATTAGTAACTAGGTGGCACCGGGATCTATGTTGCTAAACTGATAGGAAATCCTAGAGTATTCTCGACCCTTCTCAAAGATGTCAACTAAAGAACCCTAAAATCTATTAATCTCACCGGTTAGTCGAATAGTTTCACAACGAATCCAACAATACTAAAGTACCCTAAGAAAGTCTACCTCACAGCGCAACAATATCAATGCACCAAAAGTGTAAAGGGGTAAACTATAGTCAATTCATCAGATTCAGGTATGCAACAATCAAGAATGAAGGAAGACCCGCTCACACGTAATCAGACCTAAACCATCAAGAGACGAAGAAAAACCTAACTAATCCTCACCTCAGAGCTATTGGACTAGGAAGAACACTTAAAACCTCTAAAACCTCAATCACAGTTCCTATGGAAATCTCTGGAAAATAACCGTAAACTAATCGCTAACACATAATCTGCGACCTAACTAGCATTCATACAAGCTCATGGCTTTATAGCCTAGTGGCATCTTGGTGGTGGGATAAGGCTTTGAGACCAATAGGTCCTGGATTCGATTTCCACAAGGGGTTTTTCCATGTTTATTGGGTTTCCTCCTGAATTGGTGTGGCATTATGCCTAGTGGAGATGGATATGATCGGGTGGTTCCTCTGGTGGCACGATGATACTCCAGTGGTCCGTCAGTGATCCAAATTTTCCGTTAAAAAAACTAGCATTCATACATAAAAGACATTCACAAAAACGCAAGTGAAACAAGTGAAAGAGTTTAAATCGGTAATAAGCATGTATAACATGTTACTTCAAGAACAAGATAACTAACTAATGGATTAAACCATCAAATTATTACCAAAACCGCTCAAAAACTAATATCAACAAATATTCATCCTAACCCTAGGCAGTAGCAAAGTATTTAGCATATAATTATCTTGAAAACACAATCACAAGTCATAACGAATTTAACAAACATGGTTTGAATCAAGGAAAACAAAGAAACTTGAAACCCGAATGATGAACACCTGAGAAATTTCGATCAGTTGCTTCAAATTTTCAACCTTAGCCTTCGTATGCTCCAAAATGCATCTCCAGTATGCTGATTGGTCTAGGACTAATTGTTTTCATAGGGTTATTGGGGGCTTACATAGGGTTAAATTTTTTCACGTTGAACTGGCATCCCCTCGCATGACGCGACACACATCAAATTGTGGAAAACTGTTTTCGTCAGAACTTCTTCGTTTCCGTATTCTTCATCATTTTTCCTACATCTTCGTAATTCAATTATGTGTCACTCTCATATTCTTAAATATTTATTTTCATTCCATGAGAATCCCAATCCTTCACTAAGCCCAATCATTCTCCCGTGTGCTTGTTTCTTTAACGTTTTAGCTCGTTTTTGTTTCATCTGCACACGAACACCTATAAAATCACATATAACTAAGTACAAGCCAAAACATACAAAAACGAATACAAAAATAATGTACAAAAATATAAGGGAACGGATGTGTTTCACACCATACCACATTAGGTCGTGTTCGGGTTCGTCTAAAATTTTCAGGTTCAGGTCGGGTTGAATCCGCCAACCCGCGAACACGACCAGATTAACACCCATGGTTCAGGCTAGTGAATTGGGAACAACCAGGAGGTCGGCCAAAAGCCAACATGTAAAAGCTTTAACCGAATCGTCGATACCCTAACCCCCTCCAACCCTAACTGGCACATCACTCTTTCAAACCACAAAGCATTGACAACACTCTTTCAAGCTTCAACTACTGTAGAACCTTTAGTTTCTTTTAATAAAAAATAAAATTAAAATAATTAATACTTTCATTAACTATAATACATAATTCAAACAAAAAACACAAACGAACTATTCCTCTTCTGACTTGAGGAGATAGGGTAGATCTTGCGTTGCAAACCTGCTGCAAGATCAAATCGAAGTCAGACTCATTGTAGTTTGGGTCCTCCACAGAATAATCTCCTATAAGAACTTTGTGACCTTTTTCGCAATTACGAGACAAAATTCTTTTAGTAGATGTTGAAGTTGTCGTGTCTTCCTCTTCGACTTGCTCGATGAGATCCTTGAAGAATTAGATGCTACTTTCGTTTGAGAAAATATCATTATCGAATTCATTGGGCGGAATGAATAAGTTAATGTCATCATATGATATATTAGCCATGCTATTTGGTTATCGAAAAAATTGAGAGGATTAGGGGTTTGTAATGGTGGATATTTTGATTATTAAAATTATTATGATGGAATAGTTGGGTATTTATATTATTTTTAGAGTATTTTTTTCAGTGGCCAACGGTCATATTGACCATGAAATGTGCGACTTCCTCTACTCGCAAACACTACTTGCCAAGCTTACCCGAGGGGGTGACAGCGGTGTAGCCGTGGCGGGTTAACCCTCAAACCCAACTCGAGGGATACCCCTCCACCCTTAAAAAATTACCATCCCGGGACTCTAGAAAAAAAGAGTAATCACGACTCGCATTTAATGACCCAAAACTATACCATGTAAAAGGAGTATAACTATCCTTAGAGAGAGGTCGTGAATCCATTCTCATTAATCTCGCTTTTATCATAAATATCCGGATCACCACAAAAGACTGTTATATACAAATCGACAAAAGACTCTTATATACAAATCGAGTCCTATTCTCATGCACAGTTTTTACAGAGGTAACCACTCTATATGGACAAACGTTATTGTGTCTTAGCATGTCACTTGAAAAGAGGAGAGTCTAAATCCATTATGGCTTCACTTTTCAGGTTAATTTTCAACATTATGTCTTTTTATTTTATTATTAATTGATATCTTTAGGCCTGTAAACAAACCGAACGAACACGAACATAGGCATGTTCGTGTTTGTTCATTTAACTTTAACCGAACACAGACACGAACACGAACATATAATCGAACAAATTTTTGTGTTCGTGTTTGTTCATTAAGAAAATGGGTGTGTTCGTTTTCGTTTATGTTCGTTCGTTTAAAATCTAAACGAACAGTTCATGAACGTAAACGAACATAAGTAAACAAACTTAAACAAACATAAATAATACAAAAGAACATAAATAACCAAACATAAACGACATAAAGTAATATAAATTATTGATTAATTACGATAAGTTCAATCGGAGAACACATCTTTTATACCATAAAGCTTAATTTTAAGTTAGTTATATGCATATAGGTAGTTACAAAACCTCTTTTATGTTTATATATGTATAAATACAACTCCATATGTATTTGTTCAAAAATATAAACGGACAAACTTAATGAACATAAATGAACGAACGCTCACAAACATAAATGAACGAACAACACGTGTGTTCATGTTCGTTTATTTAATTAAACGAACAAATAAATTTGTTCATGTTCGTTCGTTTATTAAATAAACGAACTTCCTGTCGAATAAGTTCATAAACAGTTCATGAACGCTCGGTTCGTTTACATGCCTAGATATATTGATATTGATAATCCCACGGTCCCAAAATTCGTGTGTTGCAAATTTTCGTCTACAGGCCTAGATATATAGAATAGAATAGAATACTTTGTGTCAAAACGAATAGAATCAAACTTGAAGGTATTTTATGCAAGTTTACCAAAAGAAAAGCGAAGAAAGCTTGGGGCACAATAAAAGTCGGAACGGAGTATAACATCACCACCACTGCGCTCGATAACCTATTCAGCTCTGATTCTTCCCTCCAATTCAATCAAGGTCTGTCTCTATCTCGCTGTATTTATTTATTTACTTATTCAGCAGATTAATTGAATTTTTTCTGTACAATTTGTTTGTCGATCAAGAAATTGCAAGATTTACTTCACTCGAATCATGATTAGTTATTAGGTTAATGCGATAGTTTAATTTTGATTTCACTATCTCTCTATGCTTTTTTGAATAAAAAACCCTAATTTTAAACCTGTTTGGTGGATTTGTAATTGTTATGATGTGATTTATTGTGTTTAGTTTAAGATGATTTGGTATATGTATATATATATTGGGGATTTTGGGTAAGATGTCAAGGGCAATTTCATCCACCTCTATAAGATTTCTTTCTTGCAAGTATGAGTTAACTTCTCAACTTAAAAATACAAAGCTTCTTAGTTAAGATGGATGATATTTGCGGGGTCTAATCCCGCTTAAAATGATTTTTATTTTGTCCTGCATAAATCACTGCTTGAAAGTTGTAGATTATACTTGCAATAAGATGATAAATGAGCTATTAGTTAACTAGTTGTATTCAGGATATGTTGAATGCGGTATTGGCTCTGTCTTCTTGTTAAACTGATGCCTTAAACAACTATATAAGTTTATATGCTATGCAGTTATAGCGGTCCAAAATCAAATAGTGGTCAAGGTCCGCTATATGATATATAGGTTATGGCGGTGGTATAGCAGTAATTTTTATATCATGCATATTTTACAAATATATATATTGAAAAATATCAATAATAATATCAAAATTTATAGTAATATCATATTATCATGCAAGATACTAGTAGTAATATCAAAATTCAAAACATGAACTAAGGAAGTCCAGTGATTTAGAGATTTAGGTTTAATTTTGTTGAATGATGAACTGATGAAGAACCAACGAATGAAGACTTTTGGTCTCGATTTAGGTTTAATTTTGGGTTTGGGCCTTTACTTTTGGGTTTATTTATAAACAAAAAGTTGATTAATGTGGGCTTTACCTTACTTTTGGGCTGAAATAAGAAAAACCGCTAAAAGCAGTGCTACGACCGCTATATGGGTTTCAAAATAGCGATCTAATAGCGGAATTTAGCACCGCTAATAGTGGGACCGCTATAAGGGACCGCTATTTGGACCGCTATGGGTTCGTATGTCCGCTAAGCGCTATACACGCTATTGACTGCATAGTTTACGTGTTAGACACGTTTACGGAGTGGCGAGTTTCGTTAAGTGATTGAAAATGTAAACGAGTTCATCTATGTGAAGATGTTCTTAGAAAATCATTATGTTGAAATAACCGTGGTTTAACTTTAAAAAAGCGTGAGGTGCTCCTAGGGTTTTATTTTCCAAAATCTTTATGTAAACCCCTGATGCGTTTCCTTGAGCGCCTCAGGTGCGCCTTTAAAACCCAGGAAGTTTTTCTATTGAACAATGGAGAGCCCGTAGGCGAGGATTCGGGTTTTTGTATGTGAGTCTAAAATTAGGTGAACGTTTGAGCTCCCAAACAAGGAATTTGTTAAAACTAGTTTCAAACAAGGTTGGAGTTTGTCATTTTATCTAGTGTATTATTAGTATTTGAGTTTTATGATTCAGGGACAGTTAGTTGTGGACAGTTGTGAATAAACTGGAACTTGGGAGCTAGATCAGTTTTATCGCATGGGTTGGTTACCGATTTATGTGTCGTGTGGCTTCCTTGTGACTGATGTTTCCCATATCTTTCTAGACATTTTGGATCTCAAAATTTCAGACATTTTTTATATAGTTTATAATCAAACTGTTATCGTTTTCTAAATCCAATATATGTTTTTCACTGATATTCGTTAAGATATTACAGAATAAAAAAGTTAGCTGAAAGGAAAATGGGCAAACAGGCTACTTTCAAGCAAGTTTTTGATGCACTAATCCTCTTGAATAGTTTTATCCAAATTATATATTATTATTATTGGAATAAATTATCTTTGTAATTCATATTGGACACATTAAGAACATGCTGTCTTTCAACTTTCAGGAGCCCCCTGGATAGTATGTCCTTTAATAAATAAACTCTTTTAACAAAAATTGTGCTTTGATGAGAAAGGTTGAGCTTTGATTTTTAGAGAACGAGCTTTGAAAATATAAGTTACTTAAAGTAGCGTTATGGAATAGGCTTGGAGCTTTTGAGAGCAAAAAATACCCAAATACCTTTCTTAGTATTCTCGTATATAAGTTTACATGTATGTGTCGGTCCGGTTAAGTTATTTTACACGTTTCAGCTGCAATTGCAACTAATTTTACTTCTGCCCAACACTTTTGTACCCAACTAACAGCTCACTTTTGTAGCTAATTTTGCCAAACACACTCGAATTGTTTATACAAAATCGGAAATTTTTGTACAAAAAGTGTTTTTAGGTCAACCCCCTCTGTACAAAATGTTTGAACAAGTCTCTTATCTTTCTTAAATATTTGAAAGCTGAACGGTCACACTTGTTTTGCCTATGTATTATTTCTTTTAATTACTAAAAGTTTGACTTTTGACACTTTTTTTATGTGTGAAATCTCAAATGACAGATGTCGAGAAGGTATGACAGCCGAACAACCATCTTCTCCCCGGAAGGTCGTCTCTACCAGGTGGAATATGCAATGGAAGCCATCGGAAACGCAGGGTCCGCCATTGGAATCCTCTCAAAAGACGGTGTCGTTTTAGTCGGTGAGAAAAAAGTCACATCAAAGCTACTTCAAACCTCAACCTCAACCGAAAAAATGTACAAAATCGATGATCACGTAGCCTGTGCAGTAGCCGGCATAATGTCAGACGCCAACATCCTCATCAACACAGCCCGTGTTCAAGCCCAACGCTACACCTTATCTTATCAAGAACCCATGCCGGTTGAACAACTGGTCCAGTCCCTTTGCGACACCAAACAAGGGTACACACAGTTTGGTGGGCTCCGCCCTTTCGGTGTCTCATTTTTATTCGCTGGTTGGGACAAAAACTATGGGTTCCAGCTTTACATGAGTGACCCGAGTGGAAACTATGGCGGCTGGAAGGCGGCAGCTGTCGGTGCTAACAATCAGGCGGCTCAGTCAATGCTGAAACAGGATTATAAGGATGATATTAGTCGAGAAGAGGCGGTTCAATTGGCGCTTAAGGTTCTTAGCAAGACAATGGACAGTACTAGTCTTACTTCTGAAAAGCTTGAACTGGCTGAAATCTTTTTGTCGTCTTCTGGGAAGGTTAAGTATCAGGTTTGCACACCTGATGATCTGAGCAAGATGCTGGTCAAATATGGTGTGACCCAGCCAGCTGCAGAAGCCTAAGCAATTCGGGATATGGTTTGATTCGAGTTTATGATTTGTTAGTTATGGACTTCTTTTGGATAATGGTTAAATTTGCATGTTTGGATCTTGATTTTATAATGTTGGTGGCAAAAACATGTGATTAAGTTCTCGCTTTGATGTTTGCAAGGCATATTCTTGATATAAACCGTTAAGATGGACCGAACCATACAGATCCAACTAATTAGCCCAGTCGGCCAGTTTAAATTTATATGATTTGGTTTATGGTCGGTTATGCTGGTTTGGTGGTTAGATTTAACGCTCGGATATGTAAATCCGATAACCATTATTATTTAGTTTTTTTTTATATTTCAGTTACATGTATTAACATTTCTGAAAAATAAGACGTATGAAAGGATTCAAACTGGCGATAAGGAACCGTCGAAATCGCCCAAATGAAGTAGCTTGGCTACTTTGACAGGCTTGAGATTTACATGATTCGGCCAATGGCTCGGTTTTGGCAATGTGGTGGCTGAACAGCCAACAGATTGGAAACCATCAAAATAACCATTCAACCTTACTTTGGTGGTTTGATCAGTTTGAGATTTAAAGGTTGGGTTGGGTCACAGCTTGGTTTTGGCAATTTGGTAGTTTAACGATCTAAAGTTTGGAACTTTTAGAACCAGCCATATAAACAGAGCCTGCTAAACATCGAACTATTATAACGGCCAACGTATTTGTGTGACGTTATAACTTAAACCACGACTCGTTCACAAGCCATATGTTGGGTGAACTGATTACTGCAAGTATGACTTGCTGAAAAGGCTTCCTCTGATTCAATAAAATGAGTACAAAGGACAATGATTTAAACTGACTTAATAAAAGTATATCAACTATTGGCCCGTGCCAATACAATACCATCACCTCTAATAAAGCAATACTAAATAGTAAACATCGTATCAATCAGCCAGACGGTCTGAAGTCAACCATTGCCGAGCCGCCACCAGGTCCGGCAACACTGTAGCACTGGATTTCTTCCAATCCTCTGCATCAGGAGTTTTAAACCTATCCAATAGCAACGCGTGCATCCCAATACTCTTAGCTGGTACGTAGTCTTTGCGCATGCTATCCCCGATGTGCAGAGCTTCTTCGGGTGCTATGTTTCCGGCTCTCTCTAAAGCAATCTTGTAGATTCTCGGGTCGGGCTTCTCCACACCTTCGAGGCCGGGGAAAACACCAAAGTCCCATTCAGATCCCTGTGTTTAAAAATGTCAACAAATGGACTATCATTAAGATTGTTTTAGATATACCAAAATGGGATCCCGGTTTTTCAATTCAAAGTGTTAGGCACATACACGAGTTGACATAAACGCACCCTTTTGACCCGAAACCTTTTTTTCCATATTAGTTCTCTAAATTACCAATTTACAACAAAAATACGAACGTATATAGAGTAGTCGGGTATAAACTAAACGGATCAACCTTATATTGCAAATGGTGTGAACACAATAATGTTTTTGGTCCATCTTTTCTTGAATATTACAAACACAAAATGTATTAAATACAAAGATAATGATATTTTTACAATAAGAATCTAATATAAAATGACTTAAAAGGTTTAACAGATTTTAAAATCAAAAGAAACCTATTTTTTTTATGTCCAGGTGTTAGATTTCAAAAGAAATCACTAACCTGATGTAAGCCCAAAGCTGGAAGCATTACATCACGATACCTATACTCCGCATTGCTAACAATCCTAACAGTCACACCTTGTGAACGAAGCCATTGTAGAAACGGTTGGGAATCTGCGAACACCGTGTACGGCGCAGATGAACCAAACGTGGAATATATGCGCCTGAATATTTTCTCAAACGTCTCTTCATCAAAATCATATCCCGCCTGAAAAACATAACAGAATGATTGTGGGTATAAAGATATTGCATTCATATAGCACAAACATATTGCACCTCACAACGCAAGCTGTGTTTTACCTAATCCCATTGGTTAGCAGGGTATTAGTGGCGTCCCATGAATTTTCCGGTAACATGTTTTCATGGTTACACAAAAAAGGTTGCAACTCGACAATTAAATTTATGTAAGAGTGGCAAATCTTACCTTGACAAAAGAATTTCGAACACAAGTTTTCCACCAAACGATGTTGGGAATTTTCTCAGCATGCCCGAAACATGGGTGTTTTTTGCCATTTCCATGTATGCAATTTTAAATCCATCATGCACCCGTTTGTAGTCAGGGCAAGGTAGCCCTGCTGATTTGGCAGCCATGCAATAATAATCACCAAGTTCACCCTTGTAAGCCATTAAAGTCCCCGTGACATCCACAGTGATACATCGCAACTTTGTTAGGATAGACATATTCGAACCAAAAATTATTTCTTTGATATAACTAAGATGATAGGACAAGATCATTTAGAAGTTCCTGCAATTAATATTACAACGATGAGACAATCCAACGAGACAACATTATAGAGAATGTCAAGAAAACCAAAGTCGGTTCAACTTTATACATAAATGTATATAAGTACAACACAAGAGGTTCACTAATATTATAATGCAACATAGTTATTAAAGGCTCTGGGCGCACTCAAGGCGCATAGGCCTTGCCTGTGGCCCAGGCACAAGGCGCAAAAAAGTGAGGGCATGAGAAACAAAGAGCTCACAATGAAAAAAATGAACTTTTTTTATTGTATTAGAAAATTAATACTATTCTTTAAATAAAATAAACAAAAGCTATTATATAACATTTAATATCATCCAATTAGTATCAAAAGTTGTAATATATTAGTGTAGAAAAGTAGTTATCCATGGATAAAGTAGAAATTTGGCGGGAATCTTGTCAGAATTTAGAAAATTTGGCCGGAAACTCCCCGGAATATTTGAATCTCGCCGAAATATACGCTTGAACCATCACCTAGAGAATTAAAGCGCAATTGCCTGGACTTAAAGCGCAATTGCCTCGCCTAGCTTAGAAAATGGGCCTGGGCGCAAGAGGCGATGGCTTTTATCAACTACGTAATGCAATACATATATCAGTCTAT
Source organism: Scalesia atractyloides (assembly GCA_947069175.1). Taxonomy (NCBI): domain Eukaryota; kingdom Viridiplantae; phylum Streptophyta; class Magnoliopsida; order Asterales; family Asteraceae; genus Scalesia; species Scalesia atractyloides. Next base: position 29,098,963 of record CAMTDV010000005.1, read on the forward strand.
AACCAAGTTATGACTTGTAACATTTAACGGAATCATAAATCTGACACGCACTTTAAGGGTCACAATTTTGAAAGTTTAACTTATGGTCGATTTGGTTATGGTTTACCCCTAACGGGTCAAAGTAACAAATTTAGCTGAAAAGAAAACATGTCGAAAGTTAACCAAATCGTATTTTCAATGCATAATGAACCAAAACATGTTTATAGGTCTACCAAACACCCGACCTATTTTGACATGGTACCCAATCCTCCTACAAATGAAGAGTCTTGTCGATCAAGATCAATAGGGTAATTATACTTACGACAATGAGCAAATAGGTAAGTAAAGCTTGAAACTTTGATGAAAAGAAACATTGCACCTTACACTAAACTTGTCAAAATAAAATTTGTAAAGAGGATCCATCAATTATCATTGTGCATCAGAACAACAATTAGGAACACAATGCATGCGTACATCAAGCAAGCTCTAAAGCATCACAAATGCCCAAATCCAATCCAATACCTAACTAAACAAAACAAATCAAATCAAATGCAACAACAGGTCAACAAAAAAGTCAAACATGATCAATCAAATGCAAAACGAGCTCAAATCAATCTCCAACAGATCACACCCCCCAAAACCAAACAAACTAACCTTCAATAACTAGAACCAATTCTTCAAATCAAACAGCATTAAACCCAGAAACAAAACACACTTACCAATCATTTAACGTGCTTAAAAGTCAAAATAAGCTCGAATGATAATTAAATGAAAAAAACCCACAAAGGAACATAAAGATCAGATGAAGAAAAGAAGGAGTAAAGTTGAGTGCATACCCAGAAGTTGAAAGAGAATCTGAGTTGCTTCGGTTAAATCGCCATGAAAGTGTAAAAGAGTGTGGTGCTCGTCATCAAAGACGCTAAGGATTAATTAAATAATAATAATAATAATAATAATAATATTAATAAATATTTCATTTGTATATCTAACTTCGGAAGTACGATTGCTTACGCTTTCCTGTGGCGCCGGTGGGTGGCGGTGTTGTATCACTGCCCAAGGGATGGTTACGGAAGTAGTTAACTTTTATTGCATTGAGGTTCCTACGTTTTAGTTATTTGTTGAATTTGAGTTTCTTACAACTTTTTACCGGTTAACTCAAACAACTTGTTATCGTACTTATAAATTAAACCCTTTGGTGTCCGGATTTCATATAACGAGTCTGGTTATACTTACAAGTCTAAACGAGCCTTGTATTTATATAAGTATATAATTTATATTTAAAATGTATATTGCATGATAATTATTGTTATATGTAGTTATATATTATGTTATATAAATTAATTTATAATAATTATAAATATATAAAAGTAATTATACATAGAGAGTAAGTCTTTAAATAAAAATATTAACGAGTTTAGCCTGAGGCCGAAATCGAGTTTGAAAAATTACTCATGAGTTAAGCTTGAACATATAAATTTAAAACTCGAAACGAGTTAAACTCAAGATTTATGAAGTTAAACAAGTCTCAGTTACACCCATGCCGCTCAAAAAAAACTTACACCCCTCGTTGTTTCATTTGCTTAAGTTAAATGAATCTTACTTACGCCCTTAGTTGCTTCATTTGTTAAGTTAAAATAATCTCGCTTACACCCTTAGTTGCTTCATATCAATAAATGTTGCAATATGGGCATTGACGATCATAAGATTTCTTTGTTGCAGTAGCTTTTTAAAAATTTTATGAAGTCCATTTCACTTAAATTTTTAATACGCAAAATGACATAAAAAATACAATACACTATATAACACATAAAAACAAAATTATTAGTTTAAACACACTTTATTACTCAAAATGTTTATCTAGTTTTCGAATTATGTTGCATCTTATATAAAAAAACATATAGACTAAATTAGATTCAGTAGATATAGTATATTTACTGCAAGATTAATATGAGTAAATGATAAGGTAAAATAAAAGGAAAAAAAAGAAGAAAAACAAAATAAACTAAAAAAATTCCCATTGTATATGTTAGATATAGAAAAGAAGAGAAACTAAATAAACTACAAGAATTACTGTTCATCCCCTTTGTATATTATGTTAGATATAGAAAAGAAGAAAAACTAAATAAACTACACTATATGTTGAAAATTTAAGATGAAAAATGATCTTAAATAATTTTTGATAACTAGAAAAGGCTGTTTCCTTTTTGTTACTATTGAGGATAAATAATAGTTGAATAATGGTGTTTCATAGTCTCATTTAAATATGGTAAATTTGCTAGTATCGTGAAATTGAGGGGCTACAAAGTACAAAGTGTTTAGAATTAATAATTCGGGAAAACCATGGACGGAATCCTTGCCTATGGTTTTGTTTTATACTTTTACAAGATTCACGTTTTACAATCAAAGTCAGCAAAAACGGCGACGTTTCATGTTGTAAACATGTTTAGAAACAAATTAAATGTTATTTATATGGGACACTTAATGATATTACTGGTTACAGACGGCCGAATGGTAAGGAGACCCATTCGAATAAACTCCATTAATGTGGCGTCCTTTTGAAAGATAACAAATAGTTTGAAGTACATAGCTAACTTCAGCCAAGTGGGGCTAGCTCATTTGGTAGAGGCTCTTGTCTCTTAGTAGGAGGTCTTGGGTTCAATTCTAAGCAATGGATGATTTATTTGTAAATATAGGAGTTTGGGAGAGTAACATTAGTCATTAAAAAAACATAGCTAATTTCAGTAGTTGTAATTTTTAAACTCGAGTGATTATTATCACTAATCTACCTTGGGAGAAGGGGATATTGAGTTCGAGTCCTAGAAACAACATGAAATAAAAAGAAATTTGTCATTAAAAAAAAGTTTGTATAAAATAACTAGATGATCCCTGAGGTTAAAGGTAAAACAAAATAAAAAAAAAGTTAAAATAACCTATTTTAATAACATATATTGTTTAGGTAAATTACTTTTTGAGTCTACGTGTTTTAGTGATTATAACCACTTAAGTTCAAAATCAAAATGTTTAACACCTTTAATACCCAAATTCCTATTTTCTAACGTTTTGAGTCCAAATTAGTAATTTTGTTAGAATATTTTGTTAATTTTTCATGAAATTGCCAAAATAACCCTTTTATTTATTTTTCATAAATACCCATATTCTTTGTAGAAACTCTCATTACTGTAATGCTCCTTCTCTCTATTTCTATTTCTCTTTCGTTCACCCCTTACCTCTCTCTAACACCACCACCAAAAACATCAGTCCACCAACAAGCACCATACACCACCACTAAAAACCATTAGTCCACCCCCAAGCACCGTCACTACCAAACACTGCCGCCCCCTGTCACTTTCGACCACCATTACACCACCTCAGCCACCCATTTCAAACCACCTCCACCATTCTCGTCAACCTTCATGTTAGAACTGAGTTTGATATTTGCAAACAAAGTTGATTATCAAAATAGAATTTACAAATAGAAAGTTCATCAACGATTGTTTTTCATTAATCACAAAGGATTCAAATGTTTTATAAATCGGTTAACTATACAGATTCCCCCTCAGACGATCACGTAACAATACAGTTCGTACAAGAGAAAAAGTGATGTGTGTGATGAAAGATCACTAACAGAGGTGATTTATTTATGCTAAGTACGAAAGCTCTGTTCAGTGATTGGTTGACATCACCCTGATAGTGACATCTAACATTCCTAACATAAAAGATTCCACGGATGTTTCAAACATCTGTGCAAATCCTATCATTTATTCTAACTAGTCTAAACACTGATAAGTCTAAACATTGATTAGATAAATGTTTGGTCTTCTTCATCAGACATTTGACTTCATAAGTTGTTTGGTCTTCAACAGTCTTTAGCTTTCAATAGATGTTGTTTCCTCTTGAACGTCGGTTCCAAGTCTTGATTAGATGTTTGTGTTGTTCTTAAACAGATGTTCTGAATAGGTGTTCAAGGTTCACTATCTTTGGGGAGAGACTGGTTCAATCTTTTGTTTATTTCTTAATCATGGATCATGTTTTTGGCTTTTGAATATCATTTGTTCTTTTGTAGGTCCAACAATATCCCCCTAGAACAGATGATGCCAAAACAAACGTTTATTAGATCAAATATTATTCCTCTTCGTCATGCTTTTGAACTGGGCTTCAGATTGCCTTTCAAATCTTTCAGACAACATATCATCAACATCCCTTTCGAGTGGAAGATTCATCAGATTTTGAAAATCTTCAATTTTTAAGCACATCACACTGTTCATTGAAGTCTTTTTATTTGCCGTGACTATGGTCAATTCATGGTTGGCTTTGTCTGAGGATCATTTTTTTTATTTTAAAGGCAACGGGGGTTACTAGGAGTAATGTTATTGGAAGAGGTGAGTAAATATTCATTCCAAAGACTTGCCTTAACAGTTCTACTGGATTGGCATCAGGATGCCCATATATTATCAGCATTCTTGATCCTTCCATTTATGGTATCATCTTCAAATCTATTTTGATCTTCTTGTGACATATCCTCTGGTCTTTTAAGATGGCTTCTTACCATTGAAGAGACATGTTTTGCGTATGGAAGTTTAGGTGTGTTGGCCTTAGAACTGATAGGCAGGTCTTCATAGTTAGGCCTTTTGGGGATTGAGGGATCTTTGGCTCTTAAAGCTTCTAATTTCTTGTAATTTTCTCTGATTGTTGGTATCCCACTTGGCCATGGATTTCATTGTTCCATATTTTGCAGCAACCATCTCATCCTTCATTCTTGTGAGTTTAACTACTTTTTGGCCAACAGGCTTTCTTCCTGCAACCCAGTTTGGAGGAGTGGGCTTGATTTTTGGATTGAGCTTTAACATCTCAATCCTTGTCATTTCCTCCAGAAGGGCTTCTACAATCCAACCAGATAAGTGAGCTTTTGAAGCTCTGTAGGGCTTATCCTTCATGATAAAATCCAGGTAGTCCTCCCTTAGTTCTTTTCTGAGGTTAGGGTTGCTAACTGGCCCATGAGATGCGTTTTGACTAACATCTTTTGCAAAGTCTTCAAGTCTATTTACTGTAGTGAATTCTGCAAACATGATTTCCTGAGCCTCCTTATCACTTTTTCCCTTTCTTTTGAAAGCGGCTATCTTTTCAGCATGCACAAGCTTCAAATCTAGGTATTCTTGTACATTTTGGGCTTCTGATATCTTTTGAGGGATGGAAAGGTAAGTTGACTGATGTCAATTGTGTAATAGAAAGACTGTACATCTTTTGATACATTTTCTAATTCCAATGGGTCAAGAACAATGGAGGGTAGATTTGTGGATGGATTTATGATAGTGAGAGCTGTTGTCGTGGTGGTGGATGGTTAAGATGAAGTGGTGGTTGTGGTATTGATAGTAGACGCATCAGGAGTTTCTTCATAATCATCTTGGACAATGAATTTAGTTCTCCTGGTTCTGGTTTGAGGTGTGGATGTTTTTGATGGTGTTTGTGGGGGTAGAGTTGTTGGTTTTATTTTAAGAAATCCTTTTGGGGACTTGTGAGATGTTGGTGGTGGTGTTGTTGTTTGAGTAGTTGTAACCTCTATTGGCACTTTCGTAATGGCAATAGATGTTTGGATAGTAGGAGCAATGGTTTGGATAGGTGCAACAGTGCTTTGAGTAACCTCTATTCGAACCTTTGTTGAAGAACCTTTGTTATCTTGAATTTTCTTTCTTTCAATGATCTCTTGCATTTTTATCTGCATGTTAACTTCCCTAGTATCTTTCCTCTTTTCTTTTTCTACTGCAATGACAATTTCTTCTTTTCTTGCCTTTTTAAGAGCAGCAGTGTCAGGCCTTTATCCAGCCTTTTTGACCAGAGGTGGGGGCTTCCTCATGCAATCTTCTTCCTCCCCCCTTTTGGCATCATCATATTTAGGGAGATTTAGAGTTTGTCTAGTGTTTTCAAAGATAAAGTCTTTGATGGCTTTAACTTCTGCCTGAGTATGTTGATACTTGGCATCCATTGTTTGTCTGATCAACTCTATTTGCATGGTATATCTTTTCTGTAGCTTGCTTTTGAAGATGTAGGTATGGTTGAACATGCTCACACATTTCTTTTGCAATTTCTGATTTGATGGTGGCAATCTAGAGTTTTGGATCAAAATTTTCATCATGTCTATTATCTCTCCAACAGATGTTTCTAATTTTGAAACCCTCTCTATCAATTCATGATAGTTTAATCCATCACCTGAGTTAACAGGATCATCTGAATTCCCACCTGAGGTGGTTAAACTTGGTTTTTGACCAAGCGCCCCTTGATATTGGTACTAGGGACTTCCAACTAGTGAAGAGACTATTATCTCAACAGTTGTTGCCTTCAAGGGGGTCTTAATGATGTAACCAATGTCCAATTGTGAGACTGTTGTCTCTACAATTGTAGTAGCAGCCCCACTTGAAATGCCTTCTTGTGTTCTTGTGTCTCTTGAGACACGTGAGGTGTAACCTCCTCTGCTTGTGGGATAGCGATCCCTAAGCTTGCCCTAGTCACTTACTGAAGTGAACTCTCTGTGATTTGTTGTTGAGATGAACTAGGTATATGCAAGTCAGATGTATCAATTGCATCAAGCATTATTTGTAAGGGTGATGGAAATGTTGAAGTGGGTGGAGGTGTGAAAAGAGAAGCAACCCTGGGAGAGGGGCTTGAGTTGAGATATTCAAGTGAAATATCTCCCCTTTAATTTGTGTCCCCTGTGCTTACAACACTCTCCTTTTGTGAGGATGAGTGAGGAGTTTGGATGGGTGGAGATGTTTGCATCTGTTGCGAGGAAGTAACAACAAATGTTTGTTGTATCCGTGTTTGATGTATTGTAAAATACATAGATTTATCGTGTATAGTTTATACAATTTCGTATTCGTTTGTTTCGATTTTTAGTAGATGTAGTTTCTTTTGATAGTTTGTTTGTTTACAGGTCCCGGTTGTTGAAAAGTGAAGAAAACGCTTTAAATTGGCTGGAAAAAGAGCTAGCAACGGGAATCGGGTCGAGTCGTAGCTGAAAGGGAACGAAAATCAAAGAATTCTGGAAAAGTTACCCCATCGCGCTACGCTACCGTAAGAAGAGAAGAGCTTTCCGTAATGCGAAGCCTTTAAATAATATTTTCTGAATTTTAACACGTCGCGTCCCGCGAAGCTTAAGGGAGATACCCGTCGGGGTAGTTACTCGCGGCAGTGTTGTTTTGTTGTTGAAACATGTATATCAACATCATAATCATTCAAGTTGACTTAGTTATGACTTTGGACAAATTTAGGCGAATTCAGTAGCAAGTTTAGCACGGTTTTGAAGCTTTCGAAGCACAGGAATCAATCGGTAGGAGCTGGAAGTCAGAGGATGGAAGATTTAACGGGTTTTGTCTCCCGGTTTACTTTGTTCTTTGTTTTCTTACTTCTTGTCAATGAATTCTCTTATTAAGATTTTTGTTTTGATTCTTGAAACATGTTTTCTGGCTAAATACTTTTAAACTACTTAGGTTAGGATGAGTACTTATTAAAGTTTGAATTTTTTTCAGTTTCTAGTGTGATTAGGGATTTTCTTGAAAAGTAAAAAACTTTGGTTTCTTTGATTTGGTGTGATTGCATATCTTGACTTGATTATTGATAGTTTATTGTTTCACATGAATCTTGTTGAATGTATTTCATATAATGGATTTGTGTTGATTATCGGGTCCTTACGGGTTTGGGTAATCGTTTGGTGAATTGGCTAATAAAGCATAGAAACAATATTCGGGATTTAGTTTGGTTTCGATATTCTACTAACTTTAGTACCGTAAAGTTCTAGGTTATTAATAGGTCTAGGTTGGTTAAATTGCCAGGATTAGGTTTTGTAAAAAGCCGGTTTTAGTTGCCTTGCCATATCTTGTCTATTAAACTAAATCGAGTTCCTTAGTCGCCTTAGACTTTCCGTCGTGATGTAGTTTATCACTTTAGGGCACTTTTCTAGAAAGTTAGACAACCGTAGGGGAGTCTAGTTAACCGGTATTCGTAACGATCCTTTAGAGTTCCATAGGTTTCTTCCCGAGAATGGTTGGGGGTCCTATTAGGTTTCTCTTAGGGTTTAGCACTTAAAGATCCCTGTTCCATATCACATTATTACTGATAGAAAGCCATTCGATGTTAAGTAGGATTCACTTACTGGTTAGTAGTTTAGTCGAGTTTTAGAGAGTCTAGAGTATTAATTAGTGTCAAGGTTAGGTTAATTTAGTTTGTTTTTATTGAACTACTTTTAGCACATCAGTGTTACTGTAGGTATCTATGGCATCTCAACCCTCATACACCCTTTCTTTTTGGTTTTTCTTTTGGATTTGAGCATGGGAATGGAAATGGTTTGTGTGGAAATGTCTAGTGTGGATTCCACAGTACTGGGTTGTGCACCATAGTCACCAGGAGCAGTGGGCTCAGCAACAGATATTGTAACATCTATTGCATGGTTTTCTAAAATGTTTTGTATAATATTTTTCTTGTCTTTTGGCTATCATGCATGTAAAAGTTCCATTTGAAAGACTGTTACTTTCAAGTGCTTTGTAACGCTTCGCATTTATGTACTTTCCTTATTTAGAAAGTTGTATTCACATTTCTATTTTTTTAAAACTTGTATTCGTATTTCATTTCCAATCTTGTAATCCGAGACTTTGATCGTAATGGGAATTCATTTTTATATTCATACGTGTTACATTTCATACTTGTGTTATATACGCGATCAATCCTTAAATGAGTGTTTATACGCAAAATCAAGACTTAAAATACTTTGATATATCAATCATACGTGCATCATTCTCATACCATACTTAAATACACTTTAGATACGTAAAAACAAGCTAAAATACAAGAAAACGGCATAAAATAATCTAGTTGAAAAGTGTAAGGACTAAAAGTGAACAAAACTCAAAGATGGAAAACAGCTCCCGCCGCACCACAAGACGGGGAAGTTTTCCGTAACAGGTTTTTAGCACCAATCGGGTTTCAATTCCACATCTTTTTTACCTCGAATCACCTTCCAACTTCTTTAAAACTCAAACCCTAATTTTCCCCTATAAAACCAAGCCTCCTCTAACATATTTTCACTTTCCACAACTCCAAGTTACTCTTAAACACACCAAAATCATCAAGAAATTCTAAAGATTGGGCAGAAAGTTCTAAGTGTTTAACTGAGATTTCAACTCATTTTCTTCTTTATTTCTTCATGTTTTATTCTTTCATTCCACTTGGATAACCTCTAGGAATGTATCCACAAGTTTACAGTGGTAAACTAAGTTGGAACACCACCATATTGAGGTCCAAAGTTGGATTAAATTCTGTTTTTATGAAACTTTTATCTTATGCAACCTTTTCTTTTGAACATAGACTCAACCTTGTTCCCAACCAATTTGCATGTTGATGGAAACATGACCGAAATAATGTCCATATGAGTGCTTTTAAACAAGATGTGTTTTCTTGCAAAGTACTTACTTACATACTACTTTAACTGTCTAATCATAGCTCAATACCGAACTCCATAACTCACATGCCTTCATTTCTCATTGTAGGGCGACCTCGACATTCCCAAACTCTCAAGATGCTTCACTCATGATTTTGGAAGCTTTTGCAAACCGTGAGTATACATGACACCTTTTTACTTTAAGTACACTTTTGGGATGCAATATATATACATATCAAACTTACACATGCACAAACATTCACGTGATTCAATCAAACAAATCCGCACATATATGATTGATACGTTATACACTAGGATACTTGCATGCTAGAAGCCATTCTTGCACTATACTTTGTCATTAACTTCATAAAAGCCTACCTTAACAAGTATATCGCTATAGGAGTAGCACACCGCCCATTTGATGGGTCATTGTTAAGTATTCAATCGTTTTTTATTGACCAGATTACGCGAGTGGTTTAAGATAAGTAATGCCTTAGTATACGATTTTGCCATGTGGATTTTGTTAAACTTTTATACGTATGCTAGTAAACCAAACTTGTATGCTCACAAATGCTTTATGTGTTGACCGTTACTTTAATATATATTGTAGGAATATGATTTTGAAAAGAAATCTAGTAGGATGGACTAGAAACGCACCATATTTTAGATTATGTTTTGTTGTTTAATTGTTATGTTCTAGATGTTGTATTTCCGTTTTGAACAATGTACGTCTTCTATTATGAAATGAAATTCAAATTTATTTAAATATTGTCACAAATAGCAAGTTATGAAGTCTCGAGCAATCTCGTTTTCGTCTCACTGTGATGTTTCCGCCATCGGTTGGGGTGTGACGTGATTCACCTTGTTTAAAATTTTCTTTTCTTAAAACATTTTTAAGGTAAATGCTTAACAGGCTTGGATAAATGAGAAAAGGATTGTCGGTTCCTCTTTTGATCGCCCTTATGTTTGCTACCAAATCTGGAAATAGTATATGGGGTAGCTTGTGATTTGAATTTCTCAAAATAGCATACCCTGACTACTGAGTTATTAGAGATATTTTGTTAAAAGCAGTGGTTTTTGCAGACAAACAAACCAAGAGAGTATGGAAAAAGAATTTCATTTCAGGTGGGAACCTTGGTTTGAAAAGTGTTGCTCCCACCGTTTGACTTTCATAACCCCTTTCTATTAACTCATTATGTAAGTAATTTTTAGGGTAAAATTCCATACCTGTCAAATCCTCTAATCAAAATATGTTGGAAATGGATTCTGCAGTAATTTCCACATTTTCTTTATTGATGGTGGAGGTTATGATAAAGGACTTTTTCTTTTGTAGTGAGCTTTGCATTTGTGCAAAATTCTCCGAGGGTGGTTAGATAGATATGGGCGTTAGTGGTGAGAATGTAAAGATATTTTGATAAATTTATGATGTCGATGATGGAGTGAAAATCTGTGTTCTTGGTGTGTTTTACAAGATACGACCCGTAGTTGTGAGGAGTTTTTAATTCGAGAGCCACGAAGAACTTTAGTTCAAATCTTTTGGAAATCTTTTATGCAAATGATCTTTTGATTGAAAGCACGGTTTGATGGAAGCAAATTCAGATTTTTCTCTTTTGAAATGCTTTTGAATTTATCAATATTGGAGGATAGATGTAAACTCTGTTTCTCATGGGTTTTTATAGGGTTAATGGAACAAGGATGCTAGCGTGGACAACGGTTACCTTTTTGGTCCACATGGTCAGTTGCTATTTGATGTAGCAAACCTCTATTCAGAAAGTGGGTCCCAATAAGGAAACCCTTGAAGAAGTTATGAGAGATATGTTTTTCAAAATATCTGTTTGAAACCTCTGGTGTGGTCAACAGACATTTGAGTAACAAAATCAAAGTTTTAAATCATCTGTTTGATTTTAGTTCAACTGAATTTTGAAAAACCTTTGTTTGAAACCTTTGTTGGGTTAAACAATGTTTTGAGTGAGAATAGTGGTGGGTTTTGATGGGATAGTGGCTTTGTTTGACTTTTAACAGCGGTTTTGAAAAACAGTGGATCTTTTGCCTTAAATTGTGCTTACCCAAAGTTAAACATACTTTTAAACTACTGGGATAGATGATACACTCCTTTGAACAGAGTTTTTGTTTTTGGTGATCTTATCAATCTTTTCTTAATTTTAAAATAAAAATTTTAGATTTTCTAATTTTAAGACAACATTTAACAACAACAAAACAATAAAGACAAAATTTTTGGTGGATTTTCAAAACAATTTTCTTTCTTTTATTTGGATAGAGATAGATGCACTTGTAACCTCCCTTAGCACTTTCAAATTACCAACTGTGGTTCCCTGTAGATGGTGATGAATGGGTCAATCTTGCAAACGATCCAAAGCATTTCCTACTTTGGATTTGGTGTTATTAGCCACTGCAATGGCTCCTTGGGATTGGTCATTGGACACAAGGAGTTTTTGTACAATATCTAACAGATGTTTTTGACCTTCTGCAAGTGCCTGCACACTTGGATTAACTAGAAGTTGACCATTCCCAACTAGATGGTTGTATCCATGAGGATGTTTATTTGCCTTGGACTTATGGGGTTGATGCACATGTTCTACATACCTATAAGGTACCCTGTTGCATGATGGTTGCCCGTAGCCTCTGGGTAGTGGGTTTTGTGGTATAATGGAGGTTTGACTAGTCCTCTATGCAAGATGTTGGTTCAAATTTTGTGGGTGAGAAAAATGGTCTGACTCGACTCTTTTGGGAAGTGAATGGGAATTCCTGTTAACAGGCCCATCATCCTTTTTTAAGTTCATTTTCTTTCTTGACCTATTTTAATTTACATCATATGGTATAAGAAAAGAACATTGTTGGGTCAATTGGTTGAGTTTTCCACAAATGCTACACCCAGGAGTAGATTCACATACACTATTTGTTCAATTAATATCATAAGCTTTTAACTTAAAACAGTCTTTTGCCACATGATTTTGCTTTCCACAGAAATCATATTGCAGGCTAGAATCTTATCTTTCTTTTTACCCTTATCTCTCTTTTCAGAAATAGGCACTTTAACATCTGTTTGAGAGTTGGTAAGATGAATGATTTTTATCTTGGGTGGGTTAAGGCCATTTTGGTTGTAAAATCAATGGGTTTGAAATTTTCCTAAACATCACATTCATCTGGCCAAGTAGGTTTGAATTCATACTTTAGTTTTTTAGCTTGAATGGAACTTCATGGCTTTTCAAGAGTTATTTTCTTGCCACTAGGTTCAATGATCGTTATTTCTTCCCTAGTTGATGTGGTTGGTATAACTTCAACCATCTCAGAGTCAATGGAAGCTTTGGTTTCTTGTTCTCAGTCATATTTTCTAAAACTAACCCCAAACTTCACATTGCTCTTGATCTGTTTATCCAGAAGCATCTCATAACCTTGACAGGATTCAACTCATCTTTCACAGGTGATCTGCTTGGATTCCAACTCCTTTTTACAGTTTTTATATTTTCTATCATTGACTGGATTGGTCCTTGGTAATGGATGCCTCTTGTTTTAGACTGCTTAACTCAAGGTCTTTTTCAGCAATTCTTATTTTAAAATCTTTTTTATTCAATTTTTCAAGAATAAGTTCATTGAGTTGTACCTTTTCTCTAAGGTTCTCATTCACCTTGTTTATGTTAGCAAAAGCTATGATGCATTTATCTGAACATAACTCTTTAAGAGTTTGAGGTGATACCTTCGAAGCAGCCATTTTAATTTGATCCACACTGATGCTATCAGTGGGACTTTTTGGATACTTCTCATCCATCCTTTTTGTATGCTCCTGGTTACCAACATATATTTGACTAGAGCTTTTGGCAGCTTCACTAACAATTCCTTCACCAACAGTGTTTTGAACCATATCCTTTTTGCTTAAAACATACTCAATAGCCATAAAACAAAAGTTTTCATGTTCATCACAATCATTTGCTATTAAAGCAAAGTTTTCATTCTCTGGAAAGCTATTCCAGTCAACATAGCCTTGTGTAAAGAAGCTCTATTGACTAGGCTCTGTAGGTGCAGGGGCAGTAATAGCTGGTTGTGCTTGAACATGTGCAATTGGCATTTGGACATACTGAACCTGAGGTACATGTGGTGAAGGGACATAGTGCACAGGTACAAGATTCAGATATTTTGCAAAGTGGGTTGTGTTTTGCATATTTGGTCCAGGGGTATTTTGGGAACAAAATTGTTGTTGTGCATTAGGTTGAGATCTTTGATTAGGGTATGTGGTCATTGGTGTAGAGTTATTAATTTAACTCTTGCATTCTCTAGCAAAGTGTACCAACCTGTTACACTTAAAACATTTGATCTTAGATTTATCCAACCCTGCTTTTGACCTCCCATTTAATCCTGGGTAAGTCCCACCGGTCCTTTTGTAAAAATTGTTAGCTCTCAGACTAAGTAAGGCTACCTGGTGCAATATGTCCATCTCCTCTAGGTCAAGTGGGTCTATGTGCTTAAGGCCATCAAGTACAAACGAGAGATTTTCAGTGACATGAGTATCATCATTTGTTGCAAAAGACTAACTCGTGGAACGTTGATTAGAGTTGATTCCTATTAATATGTCAATATAATGGTCAAAACTCTGATCATTTCCCCTATTCCAGAGGATGATCCTTCCTGACTCAAAAGTGTCGTGTTACAAAAAATGTAACTATCAGACACCTTTCCAATTTCCTGGAGCTTTTTCTTTTGGACAAGCTCCCTCTAAAAGGTTAGGAGCTTTCCATGAAGCTGGGTCAGGCGACGCTTATGTCCATGAAATCTGGGGATGTTCTCATCACTGTAGCAATAGTGTCCCATTAGTCAGGAATAGATCTTAGAAATCGCTTACTTAAAGTGGTTTTAGTGAATTCTCTGTTAACCAACTTGTGTTCACTAATTCAGCATGAAAATCGTTCAAACTGCTGAGTCAGAGTCTCCCTTTGACATGAGTGAAGGTTTCATATTGTTGGTTAAGGATTTCTTGAGTGTTCTCAATAACATCCTCCGTCCCACCAAATTGTTCCTTTAGTGCATCCCACAACTCCTTGAGACTATTACAATGCAATAGGCCAACATAGATATAGTTCAGCAGAGCCATAGCCATGATATTGAAGGCTTTCGCATCTAGCTCGAATTTTTGATAATCTTGCTCGGAATAATTCTCTGGCTTCTTTGGCTCAAATACATTTGGGTTTTCATAATTTAGTACCATTGGAACATGAGGTCCGAAGACGAAAGACTTCCAACACCCTGTATTTTGTTAAGCAAGTATATGCCTCATCCTACGTTGACAGTATTTAAATTCTGATCTGACAAGTATAAGTGGTTTATTACTGAAGCCGGTGTTGTGTGGATCATTTTGTGCCATTTTATCTAATTCTGTTTTAGAAAAAACAGAGTATGTGAAAGACACTTAATTAGTTCTTCACTATACAACTCTGAGCTACGAACTGTATTGGATCTTTGTTGAGTTGATCTTTGATTGTTAAACTGATTGTGAAATCGAGTTTAACGTGACCAAGCTCTGATACCAAATGTTGGAACTGAGTTTGATATTTGCAAAAAAAATATTGATTGTCCCAATATAATTTACAAATAGAAAGTCATCATCAATGATTGTTTTTTCATTAAACATAAAGGATTCAAGTGTTTTAAAAATCAGTTGACTTTACAGACTCCCCCTCAGACGATCACGTAACAAAACAATTCGTACAAGAGAAAAGGTGATGTGTGTGATGACAGATCAAGTGATCTAATTATACTAAGTATGAAAGCTCTGTTCAGTGATTGGCTGACATCACCCTGAAAGTGACATCTAACAATCCTACCAGATTAGATTCCACAGATGTTGCAAACATCTGTGCAAATCCTATCATCTATTCTAACTAGTCTAAACACTGATAAGATAAATACTGTTACATTGGAAAACCACTGTCTAAGCTATCCTCTGTTGTAGTTATCTAAACATTTATTTGGCCATACAAATGTTTGGTTTTCTTCACTAGGCCTTCGACTTAATTAGTGCTTTGGTCTTCAACAGTCTTTAGCTTTCAACGGATGTTGTTTCCTCTTGAACAACGGTTCTAAGTCTTAATTAGATGTTTGCTTTGTTCTTGAACAAATGTTCTAAATAGGTGTTAAGGATTCACTATCTTTGGAGAGAGACTGGTTCAATCTTTTGTTTATTTCTTGATCAGTGGATCATGTTTTTGGCTTTTGAATATCATATGTTCTTTTGTAGGTCCAACACTCCACCACCACAAACACCATTAATCTCCATCGCAAACACCACCTTTCACAAAACATCACTCTTGAACCACCTCCATTTATAACGTAAGAAAGAAATAGCGTCAGCAATTACGACTCTATTCCTCGAACGATGCACCTCAATCCAACAAGATTGTTCTTTGCTGGCTGAAGAAGAAGCTCCTAAGCTATTTTTTTCTCTTTAATTAGCAATAAAAATTTTATAGGTTTTCATTTTTCTTAATCCCCTTTTCTAATTAAATATTCAGGTTTTATAATACCTAGTTCTCTGTCTAATCTTCTAATATTTAAATCTGATCGATTTCGGCTTGTCGGATTTAGGGGTTCACTATTATCAATTGTGTATTTTAGGGTTTTTATTCTAGAATAGTTGAATTGAATCTTATATATATATATATATATATATATATATATTGTGTGTGTGTGTGTGTGTGTGTATGTGTGTGTGTGTGTGTGGAGTGGGAGTTGGCTAGAAAGCCTAAGTTTCCTAGAAAGTCTAGGAAGCAATAGGGAGGTGACATGTGGCTTTTAGTTTTTTTATTCAAAAGGGCATGATGGTAATTTGATTATTAATTTAATTTTGGAATATTATATATAATAAAACTAACTATCCAGATATTTATGGAAACGTATCTCTTTGACAATTTCAAATCATTACAATTTCAAAAGGGCAGTTAATTTAAATTACGAAGTTCAAATGTTTAACAATTTCTTCATGTTGTGTTTCATCAGTTACTAGGTTCATCACAATGTGTTTTAGCAGTTACTGGTTTCAGTTACTATTTCATCACAATGTGTTTTATCAGTTACTGGTTGATATAATTTTTTGCATTCTTGATGTTGTGTTTTATCAGTTAATGGTTCACGTTGTGTTTTATCAGTACTGGTTTCATCACAATGTGTTTTATCAGTTACTGGTTGATGTGATTTTGGCATTCTTGATGTCGTGTTTTATCAATTGTTGGTTTCATCACAATGTGTTTTATCAGTTACTGGTTGATATGATTTTGGCATTCTTGATGTTGTGTTTTAGCAGTCAGTCACTAGTTCGTCACATTGTGTTTTATCCGTCAGTCACAAGTTCCTCACATTGTGTTTTAGCAGTCAGTCACTAGTTCGTCACATTGTGTTTTATCGCTTTAAACACACTACCATGAACACATCTAGATCTGATTTATCGTTATTTTTTGTATGATTTGGTGTTTTCAAATGTGAGGGATTAGAGAGAGAGAGAGAGAAAAATTGCGACATTTTTTGAGGTGGTTTTATGATTGGTAGTTATTTCCTTATTTAAAACAACTTAAATGACACATCTACCCTAATTAATTAAATAATCATATTTTTAAGACACACATATTACCAAAATGCCACCAAGATGATCTCAACCATTAAACACACCCATCGGATGGCCCAGATCGCTTCCTAGACTTTCTAGGAAAAACACACTTTGCGCAGGATCCCCACTCTATATGTGTGTGTGTGTTATGTCCGATAATCCTCTAGTTTAATTTGGGTGCAATGTAAAGATGTAATGAGTGAATTGTAAGAGGGTTTGGATTTAGTATCTTGCTTGATTGTAACCTCATGTACAATATTTGGTGATGAATGATAGGTATTGTTTTTTGTTCAAAACAAATGTGTTATGCACCATCTAATATGAGATCACATTATGCTGTGATTTACTGACTTGTTTGTGATGTTGGAGATAGTGATGGTGATGGGGGTGGTGGGTTGGCCAGGTGGGGGTGGTGGTGGTAGGGTCGGGAGAGATTGTGTGTAGGGGTGTGGGCGATATGTGTGTGTACTTTATTTGTAAATAACCAAAATACCCTTATGGTTAACAGACTTGGTGGACAAAGTTAATAATTTGGACTCAAAATGTTGGAAAATGAGAATTTGGGTATCCAGGGCGTTAAACATTTTGATTTTGGACTAAGTGGTTAAAACCATTAAAACACATAAACTCAAAAAGTAAATTTATTCTATTGTTTAGTAAACAACTATTTTTATAAACGAGACCCACCACCTCTTATTTAAAACCCAACCCATCTACTATTACAAAGAGACCATCATTTTCACCACCACAAGTGTTCTCCACCATCCCCGACAATTTGACCATAGGTATCCACACCATATCCAAATTCCCATCAACCCTCGGATCTCAAATCAAATTAAACACTTCTTTCATATCCATATCCAAATTCGGGCAACAACATAGCTACCGACCCATGTTTGTGTCTTGATTCTTGAATACTAATAGCATTAATTAGACATGGAGGGCGGTTGGTTTTTTTTTCTAAAGCGGAGCAGAAATAGTGGTGTCTACTTTTTGTGAAAATACTTCCGGTTTTTGAAGACCAAGAACGTTAATTATAGTGCTTTTTGTCCGACTCGTGATCGATTGATGATTAATATGTTTTAAAAGCATGTTTGTGTTTCTGGTAAAGTTTGAAATTGGTTTTAAACCTCAATTTGTATTGTTTGGTAATTTGTAATTATTAAATTGGGCATTTTTGTGATTATTGAATTTGAAAACCAAAATTGGTCCGTTTGTGATCATTATTCAAAAGGCAAACACCAATCTTGTTGTTTACATGTGAAAACTTGCAAGATTTCAGCAATTTTGGCATCTGAAAAGTAACAGTTTTATAATGGTTTAACTTTTCCTTTTGGGTGTGATCTATTTGTTATTCGGTTCTTGTGTGATTGGTTTTGCCTTTTGGGTGTGACCAGTTTGTTATTAAAGAGAGAGAGAGAGAGAGAGAGATGAAAAGGGTGACGGTGACTGGCGAGATGTGCAAGTGGTTTGATACTGGTGGAGAGTTAAGTAAAGTGGGCCCTATTTTATGTTTTTTACTTTGTTTTATTTTTAACCTCAAGGGTAATCTAGTCATTTCACACACACTTAATTGAGAAATTTAATATAGGTTAGTGATAAGTATCACACAAGTTTAAAAATTGCACCACTGGGATCACCTATATAATTATTGAAGTTTCGGGACCAAACTCTACCAAAATTGCAACCACATAAGAATAACAAGGCAGTTAATTTGTTGAAATTTAATACAAATATTTTAACATTTAACATATTGCTATTTTTGTATCTATATTATATTGTAATGCATTTGAAGGATTCCAACAAATTATAAATAATTACAACCATTTGGGTTTATGGTACAATACTTAATGAAATTAGTAAAGGGTAAAATTATTTTTCTACATTTGTGAAATCCCGGTAAACGAAATCATTTATCGATAAATGAGAATTGTTATAGATAAGCACTACTGAGGCACGATACGCAGTCAAACGTGGTTTAAATGATTCCGAGGAAATGGATTAGTTAATATGATGCATTAATAGGTAACTTATAGTTATAATGCTTGTCGCACTTGGAAAACATCTTAGATGATTCGTTTTTCGAATATCAAAATGCGAAGGTTGCACGACTAACAAAACGAAACCGTATT
The DNA here is from genome assembly GCA_947069175.1 of Scalesia atractyloides. Lineage (NCBI taxonomy): Eukaryota > Viridiplantae > Streptophyta > Magnoliopsida > Asterales > Asteraceae > Scalesia > Scalesia atractyloides. The sequence continues at coordinate 29,118,107 of CAMTDV010000005.1, forward strand.
GGTGTTAGACGATTCCAAGGGCATGGTTTAGCTTGACATGATTATTAGTAAGTAAAATGGGAGCATTGAGGCCTTAACGTGTAGCAAACACATTAAACGACATTGTTTCCGGTTAATAAAACATTGTTGTTTTAAACACGGACTGGTCGGATCGAACCAAACCAAACACACACACACACACCTCACTTTCTTTTCATTTAAACCGATAATTCATACCCCAAACCCTTTTCTTTTTTGTTCTAACATGTTCCAGCCAATTCCCAATCATGTAAGACCCTAACACATTTTAACTAAAAGACGTAGCGGGATATACGAACCTTAAATTTCTTTTTGTTATAAACATTCCGACATACTTGAAGGTCTATTTTAAACTGGCTGTATTACGATAAATACATTCTTTGCTCTAAATTAAGAAATAAAAAAATAACATTAGTTTACTAAACAACGTGACCTCACTCCCGTACAATCCACGTTCTTTGACTCGATCTTCAACCGCTTACAATTTATGATGATGATCAGTAACCTTATGCGACCTGCAGTCACCACATACATTCACATTAGTATTTGGTGATATTATACATAATCTAAACATGCATAATTAAACGTTCACGCCGCGTCCTATTCTCTTGTACATTTGTAACATCCCGAAACTTCTGGTCAATAAAATCCAAAATGTCCCGAATAAACCGTAATCGAAACCCCAAACGCGTACGACAAAAACCAGCATGAAAAACGAGAACACCCGGTTTTAGGTCTCGTCGCGCTACGCGACTATGGTGAGGAAGTCGGTCGCGTGACGCGACGCTTCAGTTTTCGCATGGAGACACGTGTTGCCACATGGCAGCTACGTGGCAGACCTACTTTGTGACTCATGCCACCTATGCCCTAGACTACCCCTTCGCGTTACACGAAGGTGAATAAGGAAAACGATAATGTGACACGAGGTATAAATGCAACTATAAATTGAGCGAGAATTCGACAATTAAACTTGTTCATTTCTTTTCTTTCTCTCTCAACTTACTGTCCTAATACCTAAGAACTCTAAACCCTCGAAACTCTGCTCCATAGAAAGTGTATTAAACCCTGATCATTAAAACAATACCCTGTTCGATTGACCTGAAACCAAATCAACGGATGATTAAGTGTTGCCTAAATAAGGCTATACTTTTTCATCTACATTGAGGTTTTGATCTCATGATTTTCGTTAAAGTTTGATTCGGTTTTTACACTTATGCGTATTGTACTCTATAAAATTAGATGCTTAGTTATCAGAAGGCTTATAACGAGGACTATAGACTTAGAAGAAGCTTAATTATCTGAAGGCTCAAGAACTACAAGCTAGCAAGGTGAGTTCCTCTAAACCGTTTCTAAAACAGGATGTGTTGTTCTATCTGATCGGTAATAATTATGGAATCGACTATTTATAGCATTTGTAATATTTGGCAATGATTGATATGATGATTGAGGGCTGATTGGATGTATCTGATTTTGCCAGTAGAGTTAGTATACATAGCCTGGTTATGTGAACATATTGTGCTTACTATGTTCTTATCTATTTGCCATGATTATATCTGATTGATGCTATAGTCGATAAATATATGTTTTGCATAAAATCATGTTCATGAACTCACTAGTTTATACTGAGTCCCAAATATTTTTCGGGCACACATCCTAGGTGCCATGTGATTGCAGGAATGGAGGATGATGAGATATGAGGAAATAGAGGTCTAGAGGGCTGCTGAAGATATGAGATATTATTGTATAATAATACATATGTATAATACTCTTTAATGTTTAATTAAAGTTCAAAAGCTTCTGTTGTGAATTCTCTAGTTACTATGTGTTCTGTATATCTGACACGTAACACTCCCCACAGCTTATCCTGGGATGTAGGTGTTACAAGTTGGTATCAGAGCCGTGGTTTAAGTGAACTAGGTACAAGGATAGTATCTAGACTTAAACTAGGAAATATGATTTAAGATAAGCTTTGAGATAAGTGGTTGCCCGCATAGGTTTAGGGTAATAGGTATGCCACGAGGATGATGACTAGAACATTGCAGGAACGGTAAATAAGTGATAACACTTGGCAACAGTTATTTATTGTTTATTGGTACTACTTGGTTCTGGAATATGATCCGTCATGTGAATACTAATTTCCTTGTTCCTTAATGTAAGCTTTAATAAAAGATGCACCTTTAAAATCATGATTTGAGAAAATTCTATTTATAGGAAATACAATGATAATTACCTCTCCGGCAAGACTGGGTATGGTGTGGTAGACTCTCCAGCTTGTGCAGGTAAGATAGGGTAACCTCTCCGGCGAGACCGGGTAAGATGAGGTATATGTTATGTTAAAAGTTACAGAATTCCTTAAACAATGTCTGACCTATTGTTGGAAATATGAATTTGTTAAATACATTGACCTTAAGAATAGTATGTATATTTCAAGTATATGAAACACATGATTGTATAGATATGTATATCCAAAGGCCATAATGATTGACAATTTAGGATGAAACACGAGCATGTGTGTCAATGATAATTTTATATTTCTTTATCATGAACTCTCGTATACATCTATAATTCCGATAACGAACACTATTAAATTTGGTCATTTGTCTCGTAACTCGTGAGACAAAATGAACGACAGGAACCCTTTAAGTTGGGACGACATTGTAATTATAAGAGCTTCCCATGCGTTACCTCATATTATTAACGCATTAGGAAACCTGTAACTAAGAGTTGTGCTAGGCACAAAATGTATAAAACTTACGCTAATGAGAGTAATTCTACATTCCTTAATAACTCTTGAGAAGATGAGAGTAACTACGACTAGATGCATTTATAGAGACTTTCTTCACCTATAATCTTACTGAAATCGCCAGTAATAAAGGAGCTGTTACAGCAATACATGGGCTCCAAAGGACTAAGGTGTCACACCCCAAGCGATGGCGGAATCATCGGGGCAGGACGAAAACGAGATTGCAAGAGACTTCATAGCACTATTTGTGACAATATTTAATTCAAAACCAATTTCATTTCATTGATAATAATTGTCAAATACAATACAAGGAAAACAAAGTACAAAAGTCAAAGTACAACAAAGTTTATCATAACGAAATAACAAAATCTAAAATTTTTAAATGTGTTTCTAGTGTCATCCCTACTAGATTTCGTCATAGTCAACATCATCAACCTGCAACATGTTTAAAGGTATAGTTCAACACAAAAGCATTGGTAAGCATACAAGTTTTGTTACATAGCATAATAGTGAAAAAAAGTTGTCTCATATCCAACATGGCAATTTGCATATTATGTTACTATCATACTAACATGTGTTAACTATATGTCAAACCAAAGTCAAACGCAATAGTGCTTACCATTGTCACCGAAATGACAAGGTGTAAAATAGTTTACTTAACAATTCCACAAGAATACGGGTCGTGCGTTAATCCTATAGCGCTATAATTGTCAAGGGAGGCTAGCAAAGTTAATGCGCATATGAACATAAGCATACATAGCTTGTGGTAACAAGAATAATACAAGTATCATGTTCAAACGAATAGAGTGTGATTATAACAAGTTTAAATGTGAATCGTAATTTGTATAGTTAAACATGTTGCACCAAAAGTGTATAAACGAAAAATGGGTTCGAGTATACTCACGGTTTTGCAAAGCTTTCCTTTGTTAAATCCATGAAAGTTGGAAGGTTGGAGGCGGAACACCAAGTTATCCTACACGAGGAAACGTAGATGTGTGAGTATTTGGATGATAACGGAGGGTTTGGATTCGGATTTTAAATATGCAAAGTATTTATAGGAGAAAGTAATTATCTAAACTTGAAACACCCGATTTTGACACAATAACAACCCGTACGGGTGGATGTGATTTCATGGGTTAAATTACCCATTAGAATCGTAAAAGTATGTGTAAGGCTTATTTAATATAACTTACTACCACGACAAGTAACCATGTCGATTATTATAAAGGGTTCAGTTATGTAATAGTTTTTATATATAGAATATAGTATATAGTATGTCCAACATATAGATCATAGATTTTCATAGAAGTCATGCATGGAGGTAGGAGGACAACCGTCCTTTAACCTCTTTCGTAAGATTCACCAACACACAAATTGTTACAAGGACAATTCGGATGGTCATGAATGAAATGGAAAGGAAATGTACATTCTTCTCACTATACCAAGTAGCCAAGAAAGCTTTCACCCGGTGAGCCATTCCCGACATAGAAAGAGTTAACTAAGTGTCGGAGGCTAGGCAGAGTTAAGTCACTTTGGGGTCTAGCAAACCACTTGGGATAGCAAGGGAAATCATCAAGTGAGGTGGTGGATTTGAAGGTAGGATAGCCAAGGCTTCCAAGTAATCACACTCCTACCAAAGCACAAGTCTTGTCACAAGAACAAACTGGGATGGTTTCAACACTTGTGGGTTAATAACCCTATGAAAACAAAAAGTTTGGAGGTAATTGACCCCTCCAGTTTTGTATGAATCAACCTTGGCCAGGCTCTCTAACCATAGTCTTGATTAGGTGCATAAGAGGCACAAGATTGTATGAGAAAACAATATTTTAATAAAAGTTTATAAAGATTTCTTCCAAAACAGAAAGTTTGAACCTCAAAATGGTGATGTTCCACCTTGGTTTTCCATGGAAAACCTGTGAAAACAATCTTAGAGGTGTTCCAAGCTTTGTGGAGGAAGAAGAGGTGAAGAAAATAGAAGAGAAGTGAGTTTGAACTCACTTATGCAACTTAGATGTTTCTGCCCTGAATCTGATTTTCCATAGATTTTGAGAGTAATTTGAGAGTTTAGAAGTGTTTGGAAAGTGAAAATGGTTTTGTGGAGGCTTGGTTATATAGAGATGAAGTAGGGTTTTGGTGTTTAATGGAGTTTTAAGTCGATTGGGTGAGTGTGGAGGTGGAGGAGATGACCAATGCAGGAGCTGAAATAAACTTTCTGCGAATCGCATGCCTTCGCGTGACGCGTAGCCTCAAGAAGAAGGGTGTCGCGCGATGCGGCGCCTTATGAGTTTGGAAAAAGTTTGATTTTTAACAGTTTAGCCCCTGAACTTCTTATTTGTTATCATTTTAAGCACATATCTAACATATTTTCAAGTATATAAAACGTGTATAAGTATAAATCGAGTATCGAGAAAGTATGTATGAATGTTTGCGCGCATAATAAGTATCAGCTTGCTTATAAATGATTTAATAACAAGCATGTATAAAGTATGAATTTCATTACGATCAAAGTCTCGCATTACAAAGTTGGAATTGAAATACGAATACAATATGAATACAATTTTCTATAAATAGAAATACAAATACACTTTCTAAATAAGGAAAGTACAAAATACGAAGCGTTACAGTCTCCCCTACTTTAGGAAATTTCGTCCTGAAATTTATTCTAGGGGAAGACTCAATGAAAAGATGCGGTACTTAGTCTTCATATCACTCTCGAGTTCCTAAGTGAATTCAGTACCAAGTTTGCCTTCCCATCGACCTTGATTATGGGAATGCGACTGCGCCTAAGTTGTTTGGTTCCTCGGTCCATGATTTCGACCGGTTTCTCCATAAAATACATCGATTCGTTGATTTGAAGATCGTTGAGGGAAACTTGGAGTCCTTCTTCAGCTAGGCATTTCTTGAGATTTGAGATAAGAAATGTCGGGTGAACGTTGTTGAGTTCTTCGGGTAGGTCCAGTCGGTACGCTACCTTGACAATCCTTTCGAGAATCTTGAAAGGACCTACATAGCGAGGAGCGAGTTTGCCTTTCTTACCAAATCAAACTACACCCTTCCAAGGGGATACCTTGAGAAGTACAAAGTCACCACGTTGAATTCCCAAGGCTTTCATCTTTTATCAGCGTAACGTTTTTGTCAGCTTCTAGCTTTGAGTAAATTATCACGAATCTGTAGGATCTTTTCCGTTGTCTCTTGTATAAGCTCGGGACCGGTGATTTGAGCTTCTCTGATCTCGTGCCAACAGATAAGTGAATGACATTTACGACCATACAATGCTTCAAATGGTGCCATTTGAATGCTAGCGTGATAACTGTTGTTGTACGAGAATTCTACCAAAGGTAAGTGCGAATCCCAGTTGCCACCAAAATCGATTACGCAAGAACGAAGCATGTCTTCCAGGGTTTGAATGGTGCGCTCGGTTTGACCGTCGGGTTGAGAATGGAAAACGGTACTAAGATTTAGATGAGTACCAAAGGCTTTTTGGAAAGTGTGCCAAAGACGTGAAGTGAAACGACCATCACTGTACGAGATGATATCAATGGGGATACCATGACGATAAATGATCCATCCATGTAGATACGTGCCAATTTCTTGACCTTATAATCTTCACGAATGGGGAGAAAGTGAGAGGATTTGGTCAAACAGTCAATGATAACCCAAATACTATCATGACCAGAAGAAGTACGAGGAAGTTTAGTGATGAAATCCATAACTATGCTCTCCCATTTCCAGACGGGAATTTCTGGTTGTTCAAGTAAGCCAGAGGGACGTTATTGTTCGGCTTTGACTTTGGAACAAGTAAGGCATTTCGAAACGTAGACGACAATATCTTTCTTCATGCCAGGCCATTAATAAGATGTACGTAAGTCTTGGTACATCTTGTCGGCACCATGATGAATAGAGTATCAAGATTTGTGAGCTTCCTTCATCAGGAAGTCACGAAGGTTGTCATGATTAGGAATCTAAACTCGATTGGGATAGTATAACATACCATCGGATTTGGATACGAGTTGTTCTTCAACACCACACTTCATCACATTATACAAGTTGTTCTCGTTAATGGACGAGTGTTTTGCTTTACGAATTCGGTCCTAAAGATTACTTAGGATTTGGAAACAATGGATATTCTTCGCACGAGATTTACGACTGAGTGCATCGACCAAAACATTCGCCTTACCAGGGTGATAGCGAATCTCGCAGTCGTAGTCGTTTAACAATTCCACCCTACGACGTTGACGCGTGTTGAGTTCCTTTTGGATGAAGATGTGTCGAAGGCTCTTATGGTCGGTGAAGACCACACACTTGGTACCAGTAAGGTAGTGTCACCATATCTTCAATGCAAAAACAACTGCACCAAGTTCTAGATCATGCGTAGTGTAAATTTTCTCATGAATTTTTAGTTGTGTCGAAGCATATGTGATAACCTTGTCTCGTTGCATGAGAACACAACCAAGACCTTGGTTTGGAGCATCACAATACATGACAAAATTGTCGTTTCATCGTGAAGAACGAGGATAGGAACATTACAAAGAATGTCCATGAGTGTTTGGAAATACTCCTCTTGTTCAGACCCCAAACAAAAGGTTTATCTTTTTGAGTTAAAGCGGTAAGGGGAACAACGATCTTGAAAAAGTTCGAAATGAAACGACGATAATAACCAGCTAGAACAAGAAACGAACGAATTTCAGACGGAGACTTAGGAGCAATCTAATTATTTACAGCTTTGATTTTTGCAAGGTTAATGTGAATACCAAGTTCGTTGACGACATGACCAAGGGATTGAACTTCTTTTAGCCGAAATTCACACTTGGAGAATTTGGCGAAAGACATTCGGTACACAGGAGTTGGAGGATAAGAAAGTGTTGCTCGTTCTCTTCTTGTATCTTGGAGTAAATCAGGATATCGTCGATGAAGACAATCACGAAACGATCGACATAAGGTTTACACACATGGTTCATCAAATCCATGAAGACCGCAGGTGCGTTGGTCAAACTAAAAGGAATGACCACGAACTCGTAGTGACCATAACGTGTGCGAAAAGAGATTTTGGGTATATCTTCTTCGATAACGCGAAGTTGATGATAGCCAGAACGGAGATCAATCTTGGAAAAGCACGTTGCGCCTTGTAATTGATCGAAGAGGTCGCCAATACGGGGAAGAGGATAACGGTTTTTGACTGTAAGCTTATTGAGCTCATGATAGTCATTGCACATCGGAAATCTTTCTTTTTGACGAACAGAACGGGAGCGCCCCAAGGAGAAGTACTAGGGCGTATAAAACCTTTATCTAGAAGTTCTTGAAGTTGGCTAGATAGCTCTTGCATTTCCAAGGGTGCTAGGCGGTAAGGGGATTTAGCGACAGGCATAGCGCCAGGAATGAGGTCAATACGAAAGTCAACTGAACGAGGAGGAGGAGGACCAGGTAAGTCTTCAGGGAAAACATCAAGAAAATCACACACCACTGGAACATCACTTATGTCTTTTCCCTTGCCCTTTTCTTCCACAACGTGGGCTAAAAAGGCAAATTACTCCTTACATAAGCACCTGTTTTCTTGGGTGCATGACATGAATTTGAGACCTTTTGAAGGCCTTTCACCGTAGACATGCAAAGTGTCACCAGATGGAAGAGGAAGTCGAACAAAATTTCCATGACAAGCGATTTCGGCATGGTTCTTACGAAGCAAATCCATGCCTACTATGATATCGAAGCTACCCAATTGCATGGGTATGAGGTCGATAGAAAACACATGGTTGTTAAGAGTAAGAAAACAATCGCCAAGAACAGAGTCAACGGTGATAGACTTGTCATTGGAAACTTCGACGGTGAAAGATTTTGGAAGCTAAGAGCGTGCACATTTTAACATTGGTTCGAATTCTATGGATACAAAACTTTTATCCGCACCAATATCAAATAATAAGGAAGCATATAAACCGTTAACAAGGAACGTACCATTCATGACTTCATTGTCGTGTTGTGCTTGGTGAAGGTCCGTGATCAGGCGGTTCTAGATGGAAGTTAGTGCGTAGACGTAACCGATTCGGTAGAATGTTATTACAGAAATTAGTAGAAGTAGAGTGCAGCGGAAGTCGTATCTTCATTCATACCGAAAGAGTATACATCTTTGTCCAGCTGCCGGAGTTCCAGGAGAGAATCCGGTAGCACCTCCCCGTAGGGATTGAAAAAACTTAAACAACAAATGAACAACACACCTATATATAGGCAACAAGTTCCCTTGAAGTGTGCATAGGACAAGTTCGGGCGAACTTGTCCACCATATGACAAGTTTGGACGAACTTGTCCATCACATATCAATTTTGGTCGAACTTGTCCACCTCATGAAAAGTTCGGGCGAACTTGTTCCCATTATCACTATAAGCTCTGTATTTTGGTCGTGTGTTCGATTATAACCTATACAATATTCAACACACGCTCAATCTAGCCTATTCGACAAGTGACGAACACAAAATGCATCAACAAATTCCCCCTTGTTCGTTATTGTCGAAGCTTGATCTTGATCTTCAAAACTCTGAGCCGTGTTTGAATATTCTGCAACTTCAATCAAGGTGTCTGCCGATGTCGTCGAAACACGTCAACAGATTCCCCCTTAATTGATGATCCGGGTTTGCATTATCAACTTTAAAAACCGTTGAAACCTCCAGTTCAGATCTTTGGTTGCATGGTTTCCGACTCCTCTGATTTACTTGACCGACAAATTTTCTTGAATAACCACCAACTCGAAGCTAATCAATGCAACAGCTTCTCTATTTCGAGGATAACCGCATCCGAGTATAGTTTTTGAATAAGCGTTGAGCATCGAGAGTTTATTCCGCACACTCCTAAAATATCAAAAACTCAACCTGCAATTGATAGAAACTTCGAATCACCGCTCCGGAAAAACTTCAAATCAACGAATACCCTCGAAAATCTGAAATCCTGATTTCCATAATCGTAGTTAAGCACCCTTTAGAAAGATTTGATCAGCAAATCAGTAATATGCTCAATCAGCAAATCTTCATTGGAAACAGATAATCTTGTAACGCATCGAATCTGAGAAACACACGTCCATGGCCAAAATCACATTCTTCCTCTTCAGTCACAATGCTAGATATATAGCTATCTCCGGTAGACCAATGCCACTTAATAGCAAACATCGTCATCCAACGGCGGTTAGTCCAAAAAGAAGAATGATTCATCTGCTTGAAGACTAAAAATAATGGCCACCAAATGCTATTATCAGTTATATCTTGAATAACTTCAGATCTACTTGGCAATTTTGAAACTATCCGACTCCAGAGCTAGTCAATAATTCCTAAGATCATCACTGAACGTTTTGAATGTCCTCAGTTCCTCACTGGTACTAATGACTGCTAATCCAGCTAACTACCCTTTCACTGGAGATCAGGACTCAAACCCTTAAGCATCTGTATCATGATTTGAAAAATCAGAACTTCCTATGATCACAGAATCCCAAATATATAGCCTCTTTCTTCAGCAACCGGTACACAACTTTGTCTGAAAAACCCATTATATCATCTTCCTTAATCATGGTACCGCGTACAACCCGGGGCAACTGAAACTACAGAGCATCCTTACCTCCTGGTGATTAGTCCAGTCAACAATTCACGTGCAAAGCAAAGTTAAAGATAGGCAGACGTATGTGCTTCCAAACCATACGCGCGACTCAGGTGTCAATCCACAACCATGACCGCAGAATCTGATAAACAACTCCTCCAAACTCAGGTATGTAACCACCCGCTTTCAAACTAGACATTAATTTGAGATCACCAATGAATCTCGATCCTCTGCATTCCCTGGTTAATCTGCAATCGGTAACCACCCGGATACTGTTATAGTAGTCACGAGTTTCAAAAATGCCAGAATCTTCATATATTATAAAATTTTTATTCCCCCTCATTTTTGCAAATTCTGACAATACTGAAATTTTCACTGAAATTCCCCCTCAAATCTGGAACTTTCAGTAATCAACAAATGCAGATTTAACGTTTAGGCCCATTACTAGTCACGACACCCAAATTATCACGACACCCAAATTACTAAATCTGTACTCTGAAGCTCTGGACGGTGTCTCCGAACATGCCGAATTAGACGTTAAAAACTCGAAAAAATTTCTATCACCAAATTTTTTCTTGACACTCGTCTCGTCAAAACGATCAACAAAATTTTTTCATGCCTTTTTTTAGGCTCCCTGGACAAGTTCGGGCGAACTTGTCCACTATGTTACAAGCTCGGGCGAACTTGATCAATATGTTAAAAGTTCGGGTGAACTTGATCTCCAAGTTACAAGTTCGGGCAAACTTGATCAAAATGTTACAAGTTCGGGCGAACTTGATCAAAATGTTACAAGTTCGGGCGAACTTGATCTATAAAAACCAGCCCATTTTCACATTTTTCGATCCAGAATCCTTATTTCTTCAAATTTCGAGATGATTCCAAGATAGATCTGGTCGAAAATGGTTTTTATTAATCCTATCTGTTCAATTTTACTTTTTATCCATGGATTGTATGTTTATTTTCATGATTTGCGTCCAAAAGTCTTCCTAATGTCCATAAATATCCAAATTCATGAGCGTAGGTGATAACCGTAGCTCTGATACCAATTGAAGGTCCGTGATCAGGCGGTTCTAGACGGAAGTTAGTGCTTAGACATAACCGATTCGGTACAATGTTATTACAGAAAGGAGTAGAAATAGAGTGCAGCGGAAGTCGTATCTTCATTCATACCAAAAGAGTATACATCTTTGTCCAGCTGCCGGAGTTCCTGTAGAGAATCCGGCAGCACCTCCCCATAGGGATTGCAAAAACTTAAACAACAAATGGACAACACACCTATATATAGGCAACAAGTTTGCTTGAAGTGTGCATAGGAGAAGTTCGGGCGAACTTGTCCACCATATGAGAAGTTCGGGCGAACTTGTCCATCACATATCAACTTCGGCCGAACTTGTCCACCTCATGACAAGTTCGGGCGAACTTGTTCCCATTATCACTATAAGCTCTGTATTATGGTCGTGTGTTCGATTCTAACCTATACAATATTCAACACACGCTCAATCTAGCCTGTTTGACAAGTGACGAACACAAAGTGCATCAACACTTGGTTCGCGTTGATGTTGAATGCGCTACCATGAGGCTGCTGTTGTTGCTGATATTGATTGTTTTGCGGGCATTGGGGACGTAGGTGCGTAGAATCACCACATTTGAAGTAGGCTCGAACGTTGTTTGCAGGAACTTGACGGTTTTGGTTTTGGGGAGGTTGTTGTGCTTGGTTGCCTTATGGCACTGGGCCATTTCGGCATGCGGTGGCTATATGCCCAAACCGGTTGTAATTGGTGCAATGGTGGCATGCGATGTTGGATGGGTGATGGTAGTGACAAGTGGTGCGCTTGGGATGAGTCCCAGTGTATAGCTTTCTAGCGGGTTCTTGTGGGGGATTTGGATTGGTAACTGGTGTGATAGCGTTGCAACTTTGGTTTTGAAACTTTTGTTTCTTACCATTGTTGTTTCGCGGTTGAGATTTGGGTTCTTTGGGTTCAGTGGTGACCTGGTTAACGGATTTGGTGGTGATGGGGTTTGAGGGTTGCTTGTCTCGTACACGGTGTCGTTGATTCCAGCAGCTAGGCGGTAAACCACCTGTATGGTGTCGGGTCTTGTGGCTTGGATGGCGTCATGAATGGCGAGAGGAAGACCGTGGAGGTATTTCCAAATCGCACGTTCGGGCATGTTAACAAGGTGAGGAACAATGATTCTTAATTGCTTGAAGCGGGTGGTGTAACCAAGGTTATCGTCACCCACTTGCTTGAGGTGCCAAAATTCTTCCTCGAGTTTTTCCTTCTCGTGCGGAGGACAAAATTATGCCATCATCATTTCCCTAACCTCGACCCAAGGGAGGGTGAAGGCATCTTTGTTAGATCGGATGTTACGCTCGTTTGTCCACCAGTCGAGAGCTCTTGACTAGAAGACTCCCGTAGCGCTTCGGGTTTCCAGGTGCCCGGGAATGTCACCTCGATGCTATCGAACCACTCAAGCAACTTGGTGACACCTTCATTGTCGGTGAACGACCTAGGGTTGCAAGCGGCGAAGTGCTTGTAGTTGAACGAGGTTGGCTTGGGTTGGTCGACTTTGGAATCGACGGACGAGTTGGGAGTATTAGCGGTGATCTTCCTTACTATATCGGGAATTACTTGTGTAACATTTGCAAAATTTCAACCGTTGTTCCTTTCGATCGGTTATGTTTTTAATATAATTGTTTACAAAGTACTTAATCTTACAAGGACCTTAATCGGAACACGCCGTCGAGAGCAAAAAAAATGGACATCCCAGGCGCCATGCGCCAGAATCCCTGTCATCTCCCGTGACGCGCGGGAGAGTGCCAGGACACGTGGCTCCGTTTCACAACATGTGTCCAACCTACCTAACACCGGTAGCAATCTAAGCCTAGCTGAACTCCCCCACGCCACGCGATAGACACCTTGTCTCCCCGCGCGGTGCGCGAGAGAGTCAAATTTCGGGTATATAAAGGCCAGCCTGGGAAGAGTTCAAATCGCTAAGTTCGATCAAAAATTGACGTCTCTTTCTTTCTCAAAGCTCTGTTTAAATACCCAGCCCCCTAAACCCCTAAACCTGCGAAGCTCTGCTCCGTTGTAAGTATTTTAACACCTGATCCCTAATTCGTCACCCTACCCGATTGAGTTAGGACCCACCAACGCATGTCGAGGCTCTGCCTGACTAAGTCCGTTGGGGTTCTGTCTCGTGTAGTATCGTCACCCTGCCCGATTGATTTAGAACCCACCAACGCATGTCGAGGCTCTGCCTGACTAAGTCCGTTGGGGTTCCGTCTCTTGTAGTATGGCCACCTTACCCGATTGATTTAGGACCCACCAACGCATGTCGAGGCTCTGCCTGACTAAGTCCGTTGGGGTTCTGTCTTGTGTTGTGTGGCTAAAGTGACTTGCGTTATTTTACTAACACGTGATGCATTGTGTTATTATTAGGAACTTACACTTTGCACCAGGAAGCTTTAAGTTAAAAATCCTAAAGCTACAGGCGAGTACATAGTTCCCTTTCTTTATGTTTTCTAAATGTTTTGGTGTGATTCATATATGCTAAACTAGCTTTATAAACATACTTACTACTTATGGTTCATGCGAGTACATAGTTCCCCTCTTTTACGTTTTCTAAATGTTTTGGTGTGAAACATACGTGCTTATTACTATTTTCATAATTTCACTACAACATATGTATGGTTTATATACACAACATGCTTTACATTGTAAGAAACTTGGTGGTACGTTGAACATGAAGGCTAATTGTTTACACAAGACATTTGGTTTTTTTACAAAGATATATATTTATACAATATAATACATTTGGTTGGTTCATACAAAGTCACAAATGGTTTCTAAGTAAACCATCAATGTTTCTCTTAAATCGAATGATTTCTCATACGACCTTACAAAAGAAACTTTTTTGTCAAAGATTAATGGCTACAAAGATTTATTTAAAATATCAACTGTTAAAGTTGATTAAATATATTTTAATATTCAAAAGCCATGAATCGTGACCACAAAACCTATGTTACTCGCCAGCATTCAATGTTGACTTTCTTTCTCATATGTTCCAGGTACTAATGCATGATCAAGTATGCTACACATAGGATAGATGCTGGCCTTAGCTTGATTAAAAAAAATTAGTTGTTGTATTTTTTTTCGAATTCTCAAAAGACGATGTAATTTATAAGTTCAATAAAACCAAACATTATTTTCCATGTGTTTGAATCAATTTGTCACGTGACCCCCCCGACGTTTCCACCGCGGGTTATTTTTATCACGCGGTCGGGGTGTTACAGGTTGGTATCAGAGCCATGGTTATAGAGAATTAGGTTATAGTAACACTTTTGACCTAGACTATAACCTTCCTAGGGTCCCAACACTAGTTATCCTTAGGTGATAACAAAAATCACAAATTCATTCCTAAAAGTCAAAAGTTCTACAAGAAATCATCATCTATCCTTATATGATTTGTTTTTAGGCTTTCAAAGCCTTAAAAGTTTTCAAAATTTGGGTTTTAATAATGTGAACACGTGCAATCTGGAAGGGTGGATGCATGTACCCTGAGTTTTCTGTCTAAGGCTAGAGTGTTCGTACAAATCCACTTAATTGGACCAGTCACTCTTACCTGGGAACTCTTGGGGTGAGTGTCCACTTATAGGCTAAAGCATGTCTTCGCTATACATTATAAAGACCCATTTACTTTGATTAGTCACTGTGTCATTTATTCGTTTTAAGTAACGAATAAATGGATACACTCCTTATGCTTCGTCGATATTTTAATATTTCTTTTTAACCATCCTTTATCAATCTCACTCGTTTCCTCTCATATTTCCTTTTCTTTTAGAATGCATCCTCGTCACGACACTACTCAAAACGCCGAAATGGCAGCTATGATCGCTCAACAAATGGCTGCGATACTTCCAAACCTTGTGACCCAACTCAATCAACTCAACAATAACATTAACAACAACAACAATGTACTGTGTAATTTCAAACAGTTCAATTCGGCTAAACCACCCAAGTTTTGTGGGTCTGAAGGAGCTACTGGGCTCCTACAATGGTTTGAAAGCATTGAGAACACTTTCCGCCATTGTCAGTGTCCCAATGAGCGCAAAGTATAGTTTGCTTCAAGCGTATTCCAGAAAAGAGCGCTCACCTAGTGGAATGGGATAATGAGAGATCAAGGTGCGGATATAGCCATGTCACAAACTTGGGGAGAACTTAGAGCTCTCATGATGAAAGAATTCTACCCACGCAATGAGATAAGGGCACTTGAGAATGAATTCCACGATCTCAAGCAAGATAGTAGCAAGAATCGTGCCTACACAGATCGGTACGAGGAATTAAGCCTACTATGTCCCACTATGGTCACTCCCTTGGATAAGACCATTGAGAAATACATTGATGGCTTACCTGATCCCATTCAAGACATCGTTACTGGTAGCCATCCAGCCACCGTTAGGGAAGCTATTGAACTAGCCGCAACTCTAACCAATTCTCAAGTCAAGAAAGGGAAACTTTTCCGCAAAGGTGACAAGAAACAATCTGCTAAGACTACCCAAGAGAAACCAAAAGAAACCAAAACCAAACCCTCCAAAAATTCAAGGAAGCGTAAGGCTTCAAAGAATTTTACTGTTGTTACCCCAACCAACCAAGTTACCCCTAACCAACCAGCTCAACCTCCTGCTAAGAAACAATATGTTGGTACTGCACCCTTGTGCAACCAATGTAACCATCATCACCAACATCATTTACCATGTTGCCAATGTACCCTCTGTGGACTATTTGGTCACTTGGCTAACGTTTGTCGTTTTGCACCTACCCTAAACAAAACTGTTCCAAATCCTGTTCAAAATCAAGCAATACCTAACCACCCTCATTACCCACCTGGATCCTGCTATAATTGTGGTGATCTTACTCACTACTGAAACAATTGCCTGAAGCTTGTTAATACTAATCTAGCTCGTGGACGCACATTTAACCTGAATGCTAATGAGGCTCGTGCTGACAATAACGTGGTTAACGGTACGTTCCTTGTTAATAATCATCATGCTTCTATTCTTTTTTATTCAGGTGCCGATAGAAGTTTTGTATCCATAGCATTTGAACCTTTTCTTTTGATGCCCCGAACTAAGCTAGGAAAACCTTTAACAGTAGAAATAGCTAATGGCAAACCCCTTTTACTTGATTCCATTATTTTCAATTGTCAACTAAACCTCAATAACCATCTTTTTCCCATTGACCTCACGCCAATGGAACTTGGGAGTTTTGATGTCATAATCGGAATGGACTGGTTAACCAAACACCATGCTGAAGTAATCTATTTCGATAAAATTGTTCGTATACCTCTTCCATCCGGCGAAATCTTAAAAATTCATGGAGAGGAACCTTCTAGTAAACTCAAACTCATGATGTGTACCCAAGCTCAGAAATACCTACGAAAGAAGTGTGTAGCCTTCTTGGTGCATATCATGGAAAAGAAAGACAAGAGCAATAGTATTCAAGACATCCCCATTGTTCGGGATTTTCGTGAGGTATTTCCGGAAGATCTACCTGGCTTGCCCCCGATACGTCAAGTGGAATTTTGCATCGATCTTATACCTGGTGCTAACCCAATTGCCAAATCCTCTTACCGTCTTGCACCATCTGAAATGCAAGAATTGTCAAAAAAAAACTCCAAGAGCTTTCAGAAAAAGGTTTCATTCGTCCGAGTTTTTCACCTTGGGGCGCTCCTCTGCTTTTTGTGAAAAAGAAGGACGGATCCTTTCGCATGTGCATCGATTATCGTGAGCTCAAAAAACTCACGATTAAAAATTGATATCCCCTACCTCGTATCGATGATCTTTTTGATCAGCTACATGGTGCTACCTGTTTTTAAAAGATCGACCTCCGTTCAGGGCATCATCAACTCTGTGTACAAACCCGATACGGTCATTATGAGTTTACTGTCATGCCTTTTGGATTAACAAATGCTCCTGCAATTTTCATGGACTTAATGAATAGGGTTTGTAAACCATATTTAGATGAGTTCATCATTGTTTTTATCGATGACATCTTGATTTATTCGAAATCTCGAGCTGACCACGAACATCACCTGCGTCTAACGATGGAGCTTCTAAAGAAGGAACAACTTTATGCCAAATTCTCCAAGTGTGAATTTTGGCTAAATGAAGTTCAACTCTTAGGTCACATTATCAATGAACAAGGCATACATGTGGACCCCGCCAAAATCACAGCGATCAAGGATTGGAGTACACCTACTACTCCTACCAAAGTTCGTTCTTTTCTTGGTATAGCCGATTACTACCGTCGTTTTATCGCAAACTTCTCCAAGATTGCGGATCCACTCACTTCTTTAACTCAAAAGAATAAACCATTTGAATGGGGACCCAAACAAGAGGAAGCTTTCCAAACCTTGAAACAAAAGCTTTATGATGCTCCTATTCTATCCTTGCCTGATGGCAATAACGATTTCCTTATATATTGTGATGCCTCAAATCTAGGCCTTGGTTGTGTTCTCATGCAAAGAGACAAAGTCATAGCATATGCATCAAGGCAATTGAAAATTCACGAAAAGAACTACACAACTCATGATCTTGAGTTAGGTGCCATTATTTTCGCTCTCAAAATTTGGAGACATTACCTCTATGGAACTAAATGTGTGGTTTTCACTGACCAGAAAAGTCTCCAACACATTTTCAATCAAAAGGAACTAAACATGAGACAACGACGTTGGATCAAACTTCTGAACGACTATGACTGCGAAATTCGTCACCACCCTGGTACGGCGAATGTCGTAGCAGATGCACTTAGTCGCAAAGAATAAGTCAAACTTCACTGTGTTCGTATCCAATCAGATATCCAAACATGTATTTCCCAAGCCCAACGTACTTGCGTAACCTAAGGCTTGATGAATAATGAACTACCTCATAATCTTGAGCTTCAGGTTGAAACTAAATGGGTTACTCTATTTCTTGAATCGTTTATGGATTCCAAACCAAGATAATCTTCGTACCTTACTGATGGTCGAAGCACACAAGTCACGTTATTCTATCCATCCTGGTACGGACAAAATGTACATGGATCTTTGTACCCAGTATTGGTGGCTGGGTATAAAGAAGGATAGAGCTTTGTACGTGTCCAAATGCCTTACTTGTCTTAAAGTCAAGGCAGAACATCAACGTCCCTCCAGTTTGCTCGAACAACCAGAAGTTCCAGTGTGGAAATGGGAGAACATCGCTATGGATCTCATCACTAAGTTACCACGTACTTCTAGAGGCCATGACGCCATTTGGGTAGTTATTGACCGTCTGACTAAGTCAGCACACTTTCTGCCAATTCGTGAGGACTTCTCCATTGACAAACTTGCTAAGATATATATTGATGAGATTGTATCTCGTCATGGTGTTCCTTTGAATATCATTTCAGATCGTGATGCTCATTTCTCATCTCGTTTCTGGAAGACCATGCAATCTGCCACGGGAACCAAATTAAATCTAAGCACTGCTTATCATCCTCGGACGGATGGAGAAACCGAAAGGACAATCCAAACACTTGAGGATATTCTTAGAGCTTGTGTGATTGACTTTCGTGGTAGCTGAGATTCGCATCTACCTTTGATCGAGTTCTCCTATAACAACAATTATTACTCCAACATCAACATGGCTCCATTCGAAGCTCTTTATGGTCGAAAATGTCGTTCACCTGTATGTTGGAATGAATTTGGTGAAGCTCAAATCAGCGGACCTGAACTCATTGAAGAAACAACAGACAAAATCATGAAAATTCGCAATAACCTTTTTACAGCTAGAAGTCGTCAAAAGAGTTATGCTGACAAACGACGCAAACCTTTGGAATTCCAAATTGGTGATCGAGTTCTTCTCAAGGTATCCCCTTGGAAGGGTATGGTCAGGTTTGGAAAGAAATGTAAACTAGCTCCTCGATATGTGGGACCTTTTAAGATCATTGAAAAGATCGGAAAGGTAGCCTACAAACTCGAACTACCCCCCTGAACTTGGAAATGTTCATCCAACTTTTCACGTGTCCAACTTGAAAAAGTGTTAGCCTATGAAAACCTCTACATCCCTCTTGATGAAATTCGTATTGATGATACTATGCATTTTGTCAAGAAACTTGGGGAAATTATGGACCGAAGTCAAGAAACTCAAGCGTAGTCGAATTCCAATTGTGAAAGTTCGCTAGGAATCCAAACGTGGCCTAGAATTTACCTGGGAACGAGAGGATCAAATAAAAGCGAAATACCCACATCTTTTCTCTCAAGTCTCATCAAATTCAATTGCGGGACGAAATTTCCCGAAGTAGCGGTGACTGTAACATTTGCAAAACTTCAACTGTTGATCCTTTCGATCGGTTACGTTTTTAATAAAATTGTTTACAAAGTACTTAATCTTACAAGGACCTTAATCGGAACACGCCGTTGAGAGCAAAAACATGGCATCCCAGGCGCCATACGCCAGAATCCCTGTCATCTCCCGCGACGCGTGGGAGAGTGTCAGGACACGTGGCTCCGTTTCGCGACACGTGTCCAACCTACCTAACACCAGTGGCAATCTAGTCCTAGATGAACTCCCCCGCACCACGCGAGAGACACCCTGTCTCCCCGTGCCACACGCAGATATAAAGGCCGGCCTAGGACGAGTTCAAATCACTCAGTTCGATCGAAAATCGACGTCTATTTCTCTTCGAAGCTCTGTTTAAATACCGAGCCCCCTAAACCCCTAAACCTACAAAGCTCTGCTCCGTTGTAAGTATTTTAACCCCTGATCCCTAATTCGTCACCCTACCCGATTGATTTAGGACCCACCAACGCATGTCGAGGCTATGTCTGACTAAGTCCGTTGGGGTTCTGTCTCGTGTAGTATGGCCACCCTACCCGATTGATTTAGGACCCACCAACGCATGTCGAGGCTCTGCCCGACTAAGTCCGTTGGGGTTCTGTCTCGTGTTGTGTGGCTAAAGTGACTTGGGTTATTTTACTAACACCTGATGCATTGTATTATTATTAGGAACTCAGAATTTGCACCAGGAAGCTTTAAGTTAAAAATCCTAAAGCTACAGGCAAGTACATAATTCCCCTTCTTTATGTTTTCTAAATGTTTTTGGGTGATTCATATATGCTAAACTAGCTTTCAAAACATACTTACTACTTATGGTTCATGCGAGTACATAGTTCCCCTCTTTTATGTTTTCTAAATTTTTTGGGGTGAAACATACGTGCCTATTACTATTTTCATAATTTCACTAAAACATATATATGGTTTATATACACAACATGCTTTACATTGTACGAAACTTGATGGTACGTTGAACATGACAATGATACATTCATTAAGTTTGATCACGTCGACCGGTAGTATGTTATGGTACCATAGGATTGACAACCCCATTCCCGCTTCCTAGGTTTGTTTGGAAGTTTCCTCTGGGAATGACAGAAATTGTGCTACACATTTTGACAGACCTTTATTCATAAAGGTTTGTCAGACAGTCAACAAGGCTTGAATGTATTCGCCAAAAAACCACACTTGTTTTATACTAAAAGGCAAATTGTTTACACAAGACATTTGGTTTTTTTAACAAAGATATATGTTTATATAATACAAGACATTTGGTTGGTTCATACAAAGTCACAAATGGTTTCTAAGTAAACCATGCAATGTTTCTCTTAAATCGAATGATTTCTCATACGACCTTACAAAAGAAACATTTTTGTCAAAGATTCATGGCTACAAAGATTTATTTAAAATATCAACTGTTAAAGTTGATTAAATATATTTCAATATTCAAAAGCCATGAATCGTGACCACAAAACCTATGTTACTCGCCAGCATTCAATGTTGACTTTATTTTCCCATATGTTTCAAGTACTAATGCATGATCAAGTATGCTACACATAGGATGGACGCTGGCCTTAGCTTGATTAAAAATAAACTTAGTTGTTGTATTTTGTTTTGAATTCTCAAAAGACGATGTAATTTATAAGTTCAATAAAACCAAACTTTATTTGCCATGTGTTTGAATCAATTTGTAACGTGACCCCCCGACGTTTCCGCCGCAGGTTGTTTTTATCACGCGGTCGGGGAGTTACAACTTGTGCCATTTGCTTGGCCATGAACACAAGCATCTTCTTACTGGAGTTCGACTTGGACCCTTTTTTGAGTTGGAGAAACGGTTGGAAGACATCTACAAGATTGATGAGAAAAGAAGAGACTTGATCATAATATTTTTTATTAAGATAATTTGCATAATTTAGCATGTAACATGTCACTTAACACGTAAGTTGCAAGTAGTTCACATAGGCATAACAAGATTTCACATTGTATAATCATATGTAATGACAAAAAGATTGTAAATTTAGTTTGTTCTCGAAGGATTATTATCGTTTGAGATTGCGAGACGTGCGAATTGTGCATCGGTTTGATATGAACAAGGTAACAAGTATTAAAACACATGGAAATTGAGATAACATAAAAAATAGGCTTGATAAAACATAGGAGTGTTTCGAGTTTAGAAACTTCGACTATTTCAAAGTGAATCGTAAGTCTTTTTGAATTAGGGAGACATGTTTTGGCCTAATGGATAAGATACTCTCACCAAGGAGCGGTTAACGGTACCTTACCCTTCCAGTTACTACATGTCCCTAATTGATCGAAAATTCAAAACTTTGGCGAGATTGAAAATCGAGGAGTGGGACTAGTTAACAAGGTGCGGGTTCACCCCTAACTTGATAACAACCTACCCTAATGTGGTTGTTTCTTACTAAACGAGGAGAAAATTCCGACTCGTTAGTAAGATCCACTAGAGTATGAAATGGAAGTTCTCCATCAGGATGTGGATATCACTCCTAACTTGATGGCATAACTTCATGCAAAATCGAATACACGGAATGATAGATTTCACCCAAACTTGTGGGCCATTGGGCCTATCTTGGCGCAAATCGTCTCGTTGGTGAAGTTTGAATGTCTTCAAGTCTTCAACGTGTATTTTGTGTAAATGTCTTAGGAAAGACATGTTGTATAATTAAGACAAAAGAAATAGAAATAAGCAAGTAGGAAGAATAACATTTTGAGCAAGAATCAAGAATGGTCAAGTTGGTCACTTAAACTATAGACTAGGTCGAACATGGCAATTCTACCTACTTCCCTGTAGTTATGGCTCTGATACCAATCTGTCACACCCCAACTGATGGCGGAATCATCGGGCAGGATGAAAACGAAATTGCAAGAGACTTCATAACACTATTTGTGACAAAATTTAATTCAAAACCGATTTCATTTCAGTGATAATAATTGTCAAATACAATACACGGAAAACAAAGTACAACATTTGAAAGTCAAAGTACAACAAAGTTTATCATAATGATAACAAAATCTAATATTTCTAAATGCGTTTCTATTGCCGTCCCTACTAGATTTCGTCATAGTCAACATGATCAACCTGCAACATGTTTAAAAGTATAATTCAACACAAAAGCATTGGTAAGCATACAAGTTTTGTTACATAGCATAATAGTGGAAAAAAAGTTGTCTCATATCCAACATGGCTATTTGCATATTATGTTACTATCGTACTAACATGTGTTAACTATATGTCAAACCAAAGTCACACAATTGTGCTTACCATTGTCACCGAAATGACAAGGCGTAAAATAGTTTATTTAACAATTCCATTGTCAACATGTTTAATGGAATTTTAAGTTGATTGGGTGAGTATGAGGGGGAGGAGATGACCAATGCAGGAGCTGAAATAAACTTTATGCGGATCGCATGCCTTCGCGTCACGCGTAGCCTCAAAAAAGAGGGCGTCGCGTCGGCAAAAGTTTGATTTTTAACAGTTTAGCCCCTGAACTTCTTATTTGTTATCATTTTAAGCACAAACTTTAATATCGAACATATTTTCAAGTATATAAAACGTGTATAAGTATAAAGTGAGTATCGAGAACGTATGTATGAATGTTTGCACGTATAATAAGTATCAGTTTGCGTATAAATGATTGAATAACAAGCATGTATAAAGTATGAATTTCATTACGATTAAAGTCTCGGATTACAAAATTGGAATTGAAATACGAATACAATATGAATACAAGTTTCCATAAATAGAAATACGAATACACTTTCTAAATAAGGAAAGTCTAAAATACGAAGTGTTACATAAAGTTGTCCTAACCATTAGTATATACGCTATTACGCTAAGAATGATGAAGTAATGTATGCTGAAAAATTAAGGCAGTAAGATGGTGAGACCTGATCTTCCAAGCAAGATCATGACATATGCTATGGAATGTAAAGAATGAAAAGAATTGACAAAAAGAAAATTATGTTCGCTACATAAAAAGGAATAAATGACAACAAAATTCCTAAATCACCAAATGATTGGTATAAAGTGTCGTAAGTATACTAGGTTTGGCTTCACGAGAATCTGTATTTAGAATCTAAACTTCACGCCTCGTTGGGAAAAAAAGAGTAAATTACAAAACTCGTCCTTTATGTATGTCACTTATTGCAAACCGTGTCCTTTATCTTCAATATATACAAGAAATGTACTCAACTTTTGCAAACCGTTACAAGTTATATCCTTTAGCTTTTAACTCATTTAAACAATAAAACCAACCCTCACCCTACCCTTTATCTTCTGTCTCTCTAAAAATAAAGTCTCTCAACTCTTTAACAAAAAGAACTTGAATGGAGATAAGAGGATTGAAGATGAAGATTTCTGCCACCATCACCCACCTAGCATCATCTCCATACACCCAAGTTCTGTCACCACCTCCATACACCCATCAAACCACTGCCCCCACCTCCATACACCACCCAACACACGCCTGTCACCATCTAATCGGACCACCATTCTATCACCAACACTACCACCATAAACAACCACCACCAGGCCGTCGCCACCCGACCACCACCACCACCCGCCCACCGCCACCGTCTTCCCTTAAACACCTCCGGCACTTATGTGGGTTTGATTTTGGGGTTCGCTTCACAAAAAAAACAGATCTTGGTTTGATTTTTAGTGGTTTAAATGGATCAGTTTTTGTGGGTTTGATTTTTGGGTTGGTTTCACAAAAGAGCCAGATCTTGGTTGGAGTTTTAGTGGGTATTTGTTTAATAAATGAAAAAGAAAAGCTAGATCTGTGTTCTTGGTGATGTTGTTGACAGTGGTGGTTAAGTGATGAAAAAGAAAAGCTAGATCTTTGTATAGAGAGAGAACTGAGAGAGTGTGTGAATGAGTGTTTTAGTGAGAGTTATACAATTAATATTGATTTACTTTATTAGAATTGTATTAAAATACTTTTTTTAGTAATTGACCAAAATACCCTTATGTGGGGTACGTTAGGTCAGATTTAACCATAAAAAATAACTGAGATAAGGCTAAAGGATATAACTTGTAAGGGTTTGCAAACATTAAGTACGTTTCTTGTATATATTGAAGATAAAGGACACGGTTTGCAATAAGTGACATACATAAAGGACGAGTTTTGTAATTTATTAAAAAAAGAACTAGTTTTATGTGTGCAATTTGACTTCCCAAGCAAAGTGTTTCTCATCATTACTGTCGTAAAAGCTTCAATCAGTTTTAATGTAAATCAAATGAACGGTCCTATGAATATACAATTTATTTGTGCACCATATCTATTTTATTTAACCCTTCAAAAGTTCACAATCGACAACATTTTTGGACTTGCTCCGATCGATTTGTGCATATATGACCAAAAACCTCCCTACCATCGAAGTGCGGATCCGATACGTTATTCCAAACCACACCTTAGTCAACTTTCGAATAAGCATCTTCGTGCGATGATCTTTCGCCGCAATGCCACTACTGCGATCAAATCAATGCAACCGCAGCCGTACCGCGCCACCATTCTCCAGCAGCCACCCCCATTGATCGTAGTGACATGCTTTAACCACCACACTCGTCGTTGTCGTGCTTTAGACAAATCCTTAATCCACGCCCTTTTTTATATGACTTGGCGTGATACCACCGTCCACGTGTTTCTATCGCCAACTACGCTAATTGTCACCGCAAAAGTATTTTGTTGACCAGTGAAGGAACGATTTCAACCCCCCTCCCCTTTCGGTTTTGTATATGTTTATTAGAGTACGAAGTCTGTTAACGTTAGTTTATGATCGACCACTAAAACCTTGTTAATCGAAAAGTGATAAACACACTATGCATAGATGTGGATTGTGACTACAATCGTTATATGCACAAATGTACGTCACGATTAACATGAAGTATGTTTCTAGACGATAAGGACTTCTGTTGTTTACAATTTGCTTTTAGCAAATAAGTAAACAAGATTACTATTCTTATAAGACTTATTTACACAGATGGACCATGTGGTTTATAGCTAATTTTGCGTTTGAGTACTAACTTATTTTTTTGTAATAGGTTCAGGTCTCATATTTTCAGTTTTGTAACACATTTGGGTACTAACATCAAATAATGACTAAAATGCCCTTACATGCTTTATATTAAGATTATTTTAAATATAAAATTAT
Source organism: Scalesia atractyloides (assembly GCA_947069175.1). NCBI lineage: Eukaryota > Viridiplantae > Streptophyta > Magnoliopsida > Asterales > Asteraceae > Scalesia > Scalesia atractyloides. The sequence continues at coordinate 29,143,966 of CAMTDV010000005.1, forward strand.
TTTTTATATAACAAAAAAATTTTAAATCAATTTTACCAAAAAAATTTAAATGAAAATTATTTTTGTATACATCAATTTAATTAGTTAATTACATGTAATAGGTGAAAATTATTTTAAATGAAAATTATTTTTGTAATTTAATTTTAAGTAAAAAACAAAAATAATTTAATGTAAATGTTCCAACTTATTTGTGTCAACCCGATCTATTTTTATTCGACTTGTCCATCAATCTTAACTAACGAAAATAAATGGAATATGAAGCTTCTAATATATATAAGAATTTTTTAGTTTTAAATATTAAAAAAATAATATTTCTAAACATACTAAATTTAGCCATACTAGTTTTACATATTAAAATTTAACCATATTAATTTTCTCTAAAATATTTATTTAAGTTTTAACATGCTCTTATCTTAGAATTTTGAATTTATCCATTGGATATTGCAAATGTGTCGATTATCATTAAAGATTTCAAATCAACGTTGCTTATGTTTGTCTTTTTATAATTGAACTATACGTTGAGTTTTCATTTTAGTTTTCTTTATACGAAGTAAAAGACTACGTATTACACAGTTTAATTATTTAGAACTTCAATTTTATTTAATTTTTATTTAATTAAATTGTTATATACAAAATAATTTTCATTATTTTTTTTTGTAAAATTGATTTAAAATTTTTTATTAATATATAAAAATAATTTTACATTTAAAATAATCTTAATATAAAGCATGAAAGAGCGTTTTAGTCATTATTTGGTGTTAGTACTCAAATGTGTTACAAAATTAAAACCATGAGACCTGAACCTGTTACAAAAAAAAAAGTTAGTGCCTAAAGACAAAATTAGCTATAAACCACATGGTCCATCTGTGTAATTAACTCTTCTTATAATAATATTCAAGACTGTTATACTCTATCACTAAGAAAAGAACTATAACAATTATAACTAGGGGGTTACCCGCCCGTGCGTTGCGCAGGACGCCCATGTAATCTGGTCTGTGTTCCCCTTGTAATCTGTGAAGTGTTGAAATGGTCTCAGAACCCCTTGTCATCCGGTATTGTTAAATTGGTTTCATTTCTCGCTTTGATGGGTCGGTACAACCCTCCACCTAAGAACCTTACACGACCATAATAATTTTTTTGGAAAGGCAAGCTAGGATCAATTTTATTAACCACACCTCACTCTTAGCAAGGTGCTAAAAGCGTAGATAAAACATGACACCAGATTACAACACACTAGCCATTGTCTTCTTATATCATTCCACCATAGAAAAAAACTATTCTACCCAAAAGTAAGAGGATTCACATTCAGCTTCCTAAAAATATACATACATTCCACTAAAAATAACTCCTATAACAATATATTTCCATTAAAAACAAATACTTTTCTCTCTCCTTTTTAATTAAATAATATTTTTATACATTTATCATTACATTTTTTCTCTCCTTCACTCACAACCACTTTCAATATATATTAAAAAAGTATAGTGGGTGAAGGGGGTGAACAGTGTCTCCCTAAATATACAGATGAACAGTAACATTTTTTCTCCTCCACTCACAACCATTTTTTATACTTTTTATATTTTAAAAACCCAACACACAGATTTTGATTCCCAGGATGTGAATGCTATATGCCCAAATCTTTGACTCTAGCTTTTCCCAGTTTAGTTGCTTCCACTTTGATATATTTTGAATGCACCAGATAGGTATTTCTTTTATGGCCTCCGTCAATTCTTGTTGAGAGTTTGAGCCTCCTTCGAATATCTTTTTATTGCGACTGTTCCATATCTTCCACATCGTGCACATTTCGGCTCCAATTGCTTTCTTCCTGGCCTTGCTCAGATGTTGTTGTTCTATGTGTTGTAGTAGCCCATTTAGTCTTGAACTGAGCCTGGATGGGTAGTTGTAGCCATACACATACTTGCCACAAGATGCTTCTTACCCTAATACAATAACTTTATTTACAAATGTTTGATTCTCAAGAAAAAATTTTTCTTAAGATACATGTAAATGGATGAAAAAACTACTTTGCTAAGCATGCCTTTTTTTTATCCAAGATATATAAATGCTGATGTGGAAATTAGTTTAAGTGTATAGTTTATAAATGATGAAAATGTTTCTTCTAATGTTCAAAGAAAAGTAAGTGGGTCCAGTCCCATTCACCTACATAGGTCAAATGAGTTTCGCTGGTTGAATTAATGAATCATGCTTAAGTTCGCAGGTTGAATTGATGAATCCGAGCATGATCCTTAAAGACATCTACTCTAATTCTGAGAGTTTTCATCTTTAACATGATCCACGTAACCCATTCATCTACATGGGTCAGATCGGTTTCGCGTGTTGAATTAATGAATCATGCTCGAGTTCACGGGTTAAATTGATGAACCCGAGCATGACACTTTAAATGTATCATACATCAAATCTAATCCAATGACACTTACACTTGCTAATCTTTAAAATGGTCCACGTAACCTATTCATCTACTTGGATCAAATGGGTTGCGCGGAAATCACTGCCTCTATTTTATGCATCGAAAACTGGGAGATTTTGTGGATAAACATCTAAGGTATTTACCGTGATTTGTTTGTTTCTTTGTCATATGCAACAAAACCTTCTTCTATATCTGCATGTTTTTTTTTTTGGAAAAAAAGAAGCAGCATTTCACTTGTTTCGGGAGACAACCCGCCAATATAAAGCTTTCTTTGAGCTTGATCACTACTACTTGTGGTACTTACTTCTTCATAAGCTAGGGTGCAAACCTCCATTCAGCCCTAAAACATATAAAAAATATTTTAGCAAACAGGAAGCCACGAACAAAATAATCCGCTACCACCAGATCAAAGAAACCAAGTGCTTCAGCTTCGCATCAGTAACATAAATCATGGGTAAATTATTATTATTAGTACTATGATTATCATTATTAAAATAATTAAATAACACATTTAAATTGATGCAAAAAGATGATGACCCTAGATACGGTTTCATGTAAGAAACATTGAAGGCTAACTTGGTGTTTGAGCTTGTGCTCATTACTGTAGCTGTAGTTGTCTCACTTAGTTGTTTTGCTATTGGTTTATTCATGTGTTTCTCGCTTGCTTTCAGGAATTCCAGTAACAGCTTTTAATCTCCATTTCCGTATTTTCATTTATCATCATAAAATTGACATTAGTAAAGAAACAACTCTTGATTACCACCGGTCGATTGATCTTCAGGCGTGGCGGTTTGTCAACCACACAATGTGTACGTTTTCCACTTCCAATCTGCAAAATATTAACAACAAATAAAGATATTGCCACCATATACTTTCAATAGAATTCCTTTTTGAAGAAGTACCTATATTTATCAAACCTAACATTTACTTCTCATGTTCTCTTGAAGAAAACCAAAAAAATGTCCTCCATGTTTGGCAAGTTCATAGTTTTCTAATAAGTTTTAGTCTCCAAATCAAATTACCCCCAATATCAGTTATGCTAATTTTAAGAATAATTAGGGTTACCAAACGGGAAAACAAATTGATGAAGACACAAACATCTGGATACAAAAGATAAACGGGTAGAAACATGAATAGAATACAAACCAGAGCTATCGATTCGGAAGTCGGTGGTATATTTCTAGAAAAGGAAGAGCTCAGGCGAGAGGATCTGGATCATCGGACACCTCGTCACCTCTTCTGTTAGATCATGATTAGGTTTATGCATTAGTCATGTAATTAGTTTGGGCTATCTATTATGTAATGGGCTTGGGGGTAGTTTTGGGTCTAAGGGCTTAGGACAATGGAGCACTAACCCTAGTAGTATAAATAGTAAATGATGTAATTAGGGTAGGGGCTCCTTGGTGACTACAACTTGTATTAGACAATCTTCTGTATGCAAGTTGAATTCTCTCCATCTTCATCTTATTTCTCCTTCTTGATTGTTAGCTTTTTTGTGTGATTCCGCCACCATTCAAGCTAAGTGTGATATCGAAAGATCCGTTTTACGGGACTTTCAACTAGTATCAGAGCCTGTTTGAACCTGTTTTCGGGCTCAGATCTGATATCACACGGGAGTTTTCTGTTATGTTTCGGATTATCTCGAGTCAAGACTTGAAGTCTCGGATACACAGCGTGCATCTCGAATCATCTCGGATAAGAAGATTTGAACATCTCGGACACACAATGTGCATCTCGAACTATCTCGGACTGAATCTGCATTTAAGTCGAACCCATCTCGAATCATTCATCACCGTCTCGAATCATTCATCAGCATTTCGAACCCATCTCGAACACCATCTCGAATCATTCATCAGCAACTCGAACACATCTCGAACCATCCATCAATCATCTCGGATTAGCACCGTAAAGATCATCAGCGTCTCGGATAGTTACTGTTTCGAGTTAGTGTTTCGAGACTTTGTGTTACTGTTTCGAATTTTATGTCTTACTGTTTCGAATTGTCTGTCTGGAGTTGACCGCTACTGTTCAGCACTGACCATCTCGGATTGGACTTTTGGACTTGTCACTTTAATTAAAAATATTAATCTTTTATTCGGTAAACTAAAAATGATGAATCCGAACGGAGTTTTGACCGCTGCAGATCTCGCCAACGCTACCCTAGCTGCTATCCAATCTCAGAATTTGGCGTTGCATCAAGAACTAGATCAGATCATCGGCACAGCCACCAAGATCCCAAGGTTGTTGAACGATGATGACTATTATGATTGGATCTGGAGGTTTGAGCAATACTGCAAGGCTAATGACTCTAGTGTCTGGAGATGCATTCGCAATGGTCCTAGAACTCTTATGTACTCAACTGAGGATGATCCCATGACTCAGATTCCTAAGCCTGAGCATCTATGGACAGACGATGATATGAGAGTCATGGATGAAGAAAGTAGGGCAATGGGTCAACTGAATATGGCTCTCGGTCCAGATATTTCAATTGTTATCAGACACTTCACAAGTGCTAAGGAAATCTGGGATGTGCTCAAGAATTTGTACAAAGGAAACGCCGATATGAAAGCTAGTAGGGTGAACATGCTAAATAAGCAATTCAGCTCGTTCAATCACATTTATGGTGAAACTATTGAAAATCAAGTCAGGAGATTTGTTAAGCTAGTTTCACAAATGATCAGTGCGGGTATCTCCATTACCAACAGTAGGATGAATCGCCAACTTCTGAACTCGTTACCAAAAAGCTGGGATGCAGATGTCTTGATGATTAAGCGTACCAAAAACTTGAATCAAGTTACTCTCACTGAACTGATAGTCACCATCAAATCTTGTGAGATCTACAATCAACAAAGAGCTGAATAAAAAAAATTCTTTGATTGCTGCCGGAATGACAAGTTCCAACAATGTGCTGATGTCTCAAAGTCTTCCTGGTCATCCTAATACGTCCTGTGACCAACTGTAATCCAAATCCAAACGTCATTTTCAGTCTGGTAACTCCAACTCAACTTCAACCTCAGAAGACAAGTTACTTATATGGAATGACTTCTCCAAACAACAGTTTTGCTCCAGCTACTCCTCAGCATGCAAACATAGTCTATAGTCCAGTGATACCTTCGCCCTCTCAAAATGCCCGATCCACATCCTCTACTGAAAACATGGCTTTTCTTACTAAGCAAAATAAAGAGAAATTAGCTCTAGCAGCCTCCATGCTTAATAGTCTGAATGCCTTCCTTGCGGGTGACTTACAGCCTCCATCTGTCCTCGCTACAGAAATCAATCAAGTGGTCGAGGAAGAAATTGAAGAACTGGATGCCTCTTGGAACTTGGCTATCAGCCTTTAGAGCTGTAAAGTTTCAAAAGATATATGGTCGTCGTCCCATGTCAAACATCAGATCCTGGTGCTATAAAAGACAAGCTAAGGTGCTACAAGTGTCATGAACCAGGACATTTCGCCAGGGATGGCAAGAAAATACCAGTGGGATATGAAGCAACTTAGGCCGCCTCTACTAGGAATTCTAAAAGTGCCATGGTTCATGTTGGATCGGCTCAAGCTCAAACATAAACTTCAACATCAATAGGTCAAGGAAGCTCTGGAGCAGGAAAAGCATTGTTGGTAGGGCTGTCAAATCGTGTCTTATGTGGTTTAACAAGTCTCTGACGACGCATATAGCACAATTATTAAACATGAATACAACTCGTTTAACTACGTTATATCTCATGTTTATAACACAGATTTATGTTCTATGTACCAAAAGAAGAAATGATGGATCCTAACCTCATAATTATATTTATTTTTTAAAAAGTACAAAATCATGTTGTGTTTAAGTAAACAGGTCTAATTGTGTCTTATACAAATATCTATTGCCAGCCCTAACTGTTGGTGCAGGATCAACATTCATTCAGCAGGGTGGATGCTGCAGCACAAGTGGAGTCACTGAAGATTTCAGAAGTTGGAGATGTTCACCAATGTCTGATGGCGCTGACCAAAGAACCCGAAACTCTCTCCGAAATAGTAAACTCTCTTTTATGTTCTGAGCATTGTAGAAACAAGGTTGCACAAATGAGAGCACATAATTTCTCTCTTATCAGCGATTACAACAGTGTCATGTCCAAGTGAAACAATCTTCGAGAGAACAATATAATTCTCTATAAAAAGATCGATGCTCTAAAGAAGGACATAGCTCAGCTCCACTTAGACGTAAACCCACAAAAATGTTGGGTCTACGATTACAAAAATAGACTAAGTACAAAAACAATGGAGTGCGACTCTGTGAGAGCTGAGTTGTAACTTCTCACTAGAAAGTATCGACAAAATGAATTAAATTTTAAAAAATTCGATACTTCCAGTGACACTGTTCGTAATCTTTGTGATACTCAACTAGCATATCAAAAAAAGGGTAAAGGGTTGGGTTGTACATAAGTACCTCCACCATATAATCATAATTATTCAAGAATGCCCACTACTGAGCAAGAATTGAAAAATTATGATACTATGATGTATGGCAAACCAAGCGATTACACTCCATGGGAACCTTTCAAAACGAATAGACGAATTAGTTTTCAAAAACCCATGAGTTTTGTTAAAAACGATAATCAAGAATGCTTAAATGAATCAGTTGAAAGATCAGAACATGAAAAGGAATCAAAGGAAACTCAAGAAAATCCATCAACATCTGATTCTGATTCTGTAAACGATGTTAATTGTTCTAGTGTATGTGCAGATTCTGTGACAGTTGAGGAGCAGTTGGAAGAGGATGATGAACCTGATGATTCTGATATTTTGTTATGTGATAAACATTATACTTATGTGTGGGATTTTGTTCAGTCTTTGGTTTGGAAACTCAGGGCTTGTCTGAGGGATTTGCTAAACCTGAAACTTTAAATGCTATGGTTTTTTATTCTGATTCTGACTTAACTGTTCGCCAGAGATATCTGAGGCATCTGGGCTTGTCGATGTTACTATTTTGTCTAAAAACATCACTAATGCCTCAGATATTTCTGAATGTTGTGATGATACTATTGTGTTTGAATGTGTAAATGAATTAGGTGATAAACAGGAGTCGTCTAATGAATCAGATTTCCAGGTTAGCGATTCTAATTCATCAGAAAATGAGCAATGTGCTTTCGACAGTGAAACAAATTTTGACCAAGGTTGCTCATCATCCGGTGAATGTGAATCAAGTGTTCCTAAGAGCTTAGTATCTAATGAAACTGTTTCAAAAGAAACAAACTCAGTTTTCTGAAGAAAAGGTTTCAAATGAAACTAAGCCTAAAGGATCTACTTCTTTAAAGAAAAAGCGATCACGAAAAAATAAAAGGTCAAAAACAAAGGACAACTCTCCTCAAAATCCGACTGAACCTAAGTTGAAGGGTGAACTTGTCGATACTCACTCTTGTGTTGATAATTGTGAGCAGGTTACATCCAAGGCTAAACATGCGTCTAAGCAATCATCACCAAGTGGGAAGAAGATACTCAGTCAGCTTCCCAGAATAACACAAGTAGAATGGAATTTTTTTTCTCAAAAAGACAAACCTGTTTCAATTGTGGAATTTTGGGACACATAGCTCGAATTTGTGTTCATCGTCCCCTTGTGTTATGTCATTCCACAAACACTTATCATCAGAGGGCCTCATATCGTCAACAGACCAGTCGGACGTATTCGCAGAAAAGGCCCTCCGATGGAAACTGGAATTTAGCAAAGAGAATTAATCAACAGTTTTCCAACACTAATGGTTTTCATAAACAATCTACAAAACTAAACGTTACATCTAACAAAAGTTGTATTACCAAAACAGTGAAAAAGATCTGGAAACCCAAAACTCCTGCTAATCTACAGTCTCAATGTTCTACGTTGTGAGACTCTAAAGTATCTTCATCTTAAACCTCAAACCATGAAAAAGGTTTTTCAATTCCTCATGAGGTTTGGAGAATGAAGAAGGACATTAAACCCGGATCAAAAATGGTCTGGGTTCCAGTTTCTCACTAATCCCGCGATGTGTACAGGAACGACTATGGAGGGTTATCGTACGACTTTGGTTTATCGATAGTGGTTATTCCAGACACATGACATGAGACATCTCCAGTTGAATGACATCAAAATCTTCGACGGTGGACTTGTCAACTTTGCAGGAGGAGAAACCGATCGAATAACAATGAAGGATACAGTCAAGAATGGTGTTCTCAGCTTCTCTGATGTCAACTACATTCCTGAACTCAAACATAGTCTCTTAAGCGTCTCCCAAATATGCAACAAAAGTCTAGAAGTTCTATTCACAAAAGGTGGCTGTGTAATTCTCAAACCTGGAATCGTTATACCGGAGGATTAGTATCTTCTTGAAGCTGAACGTCGTGGAAATGCATATGTGCTTGACATGAACAAAGCTCCCACTGACCAAGTCACTTGTTTATTTTCTGAAGTTGCCGAACATGATGCAATGTTGTGGCATCGTTTCCTAGTTCATATGAACATGAACAATTTGAATCATTTAGCCAAAGGAGGTCTGGTCAGAAACCTGCCAATTAAGGATTTTATGCAGATTGAAAAATGCGAGTCATGTGACCGAGGGAAACAACATCGCAGACCACACAAGTCCAAGCTCGTGCATACGACGTCTAAAGTTCTAAAAATGCTTCACATGGACCTTTTTGGTCCCGTCAACGTGCTGAGTATTGGAGGAAAGGCATATTGTCTAGTCATTACCGATGATTTCTCAAGATTCACTTGGGTATTATTCTTGGAGCAAAAAAGCGAAATGTTGATGCATATGTCTGTTGCCTACGTCATCGTATAACGTCGAGTCTGTGTATAGGAGCGAAATGTTAAGTTTATGTATCATGAGAGACAAATTCGCCCAAACTTGTATGGTGCATGAACAAGTTCACCCGAACTTGTCCATGGCACATTCCAGGCGAACTTGTTCTCCTATAAATATGTGACTTGTGTTCTCATTTGTAAGAATAAGAGAATTTGTCATGACAGAGGCGAAACTCTGTCCAAGTGTTTCCATGATCTCTAACGTCTACACATTAATGAAACAATGATTAAACAGTAACAAACTAGTATCCAATGTCACCTATGCAAACGGATTCCGCACATTTATCTTAGGTTTGCCAAGTTAGGACAAGAACGATCCGTACAACGGACCTACAATTGGTAGCAGGGCAGGATTGACCTAATTTGAAGACATTGGACATAGAACATCTCATCTTCTACTCATTTCTTTCATTTTAAACTTTTCTTAGACATTTCACGGACAGAATGGACTGATTTTCAAGTATAATATGTAAAATCCATAATAGTAAAACCCTTGAAAAGACTAGAGTTTAAAACTAACGAATTCATGTCGAAAATTTGAAAAAACCATGTTTGAAAACACATGTTCACTCGAACTTGACATCAAGTTCGCTCGAACTTGACTGAAAAATTCACATTTTTCATCAAGTTCGCCCGAACTTGATTAATTTTTCACTGATTTCTATCAAGTCCGTTCGAACTTGCTAGATAATTCTTCAAATTTAATCAAGTTCGCCCGAACTTGATCAAATCTTGTTGAAAATAGAGTACAAGTCCGCCCGAACTTGATAAATCTCTTGAAATTCTTACAAGTTCGCTTGAACTTGTTCTTAGGGTGAAATTTTCATAAAATCTTAACAAGTTCGCCCGAACTTGTTTAGTAGTTGTTTTTCCCAAGCTGTGACAAGTTCGCCCGAACTTGTACAAGGTTTCTAAAAAAAAGGCATGAAAATTCAGAAAAACGTCTCAGACATCATATATCGTTAGATTCGTATCGACGAGACGAGTTTAAAGCTCTAATCTGGTAAAAACAGTTTTCGGAAAATTCTAAACATTTTTAGCGAACCGATAGTCAATTAAGAAGTCAATTTTTACTAAAATTGTCTGTTTGCTAATCATATTTCAAGTGTTTTTTAACGACAGATAAATTTGGAAAACGAAATGGGGTCCATGAAGCCGCCAATATTGATGAGTATAGATGAGTATGAAGCCTGGAAAGGAAAATTCGAGAGTTGGGTACAAATAAGTTTCTTCCACGTTTGGGTTGCCTTTAAAACTGGATTTAAATGGCCAGTTGATAAACAAGGAGCTATTCTCGCAGTATCAAAGTTTACACCTGAACAGAATAATGCATATGTCCATGAGAAGAAGATGATCAGTTTGTTACAACAATCGATAAATGAAAATATCTTGATTTTGCTACCAGAATGTGATACGGCACAAAAGCTGTGGAATGCTCTGAGTGCTAAATATCTGGAGTGTGCTGAGATGATCAAGAGCAAGAAGGCTCTAATCATGAAAGAGTTTAACATCTTCACAATGATCAAAGGTGAATCAATGCAACAAATGATAAAACGCTTCTGTTAGTTGAAGATTCAAATGACAAAACATGATATTCTTAAAACAGAAAGAGAGTACATTGACAAGTTGGCAGATGTACTTCCGGAGGGTGAATGGACAAAATACTTAATTGTACTAAAGGAAAGTCCAAGTTGGGAACATTTCATGCTTTCTACCTTCATTGACAGATTAGAGGGATATAAGCAAAGTTCAGATGATCAGTTAAAGAAAGAAGGGAGTATAATGGCTAAGAACTCTGAAGCACAAGTTTCAAGTACATCCACAAATGAGGTTTCAAGTTCTGAATCTGTGTGCTCAAAGTGTGAAAAATCCAGATCTGATATTGTCAAACTTTTGAAAGATGTGGAAAGTTTGACATTAGAAAATAAAAAGTTAAAAGAAAATGAAAAGATTTTTGAAAATAGAATAAAAATTTTAGAAAATGAAAAATCTGTTTTAAATAAAAATGTTTTTGAAAAACAAAATATAATAAACTCGCATCTTGAAAAATTAGAAAACTTGAACAAGATGCTGAGATTACTAAAAATAAATTTGTTGATTTGGAAAAGAAATTGAAAGGTTTTGTGACCTCGTAATTGATTTTAGATCAGATATGTCCAAAACCATTCAATAGGAATAAACAGGAAACCCCAATAAGTGACAATGTCACAAATTATGACAATGTCATAATTGAGGATTGTGATGATGATACCGATGATGAAAAAGCTAAAAATGATAAAAATGAAATATTTTTAAAACTAAAAGAAAATTTTCAAGAAACTGTTCTACAATCTACTGAGAAAGGTGAATGCTCAACGCAAAAACCTTCTAAGCAGAATGAAGAACAAAAACAAAAGGAAAAACAAAGTTTTAAAAATTCTAAAAACTTTCAAAAGAAAAATAAAAGCTCATCGGTACGATCATCAAATTATTATAGAAATTCACAAAAATTTGTAAATCAAAACTCACAAAAATTTGTAAATAAGTGGTGCAGGTCGGACCACAGTGCTTCAACGTCAAATCAAAGTTACAGACGAAGCAGGAAAGATGGTTACCACACATCAAATCAATGTTATGATTTGAGTGTATGGTTTGCTAAAAAGGATCCGTATGAGAACAGGAAGTATCATAAATGTGGAGTAACTGGACACATTGCTAGAAAATGTTTTCAATTAATCCTAAACCTGTTCATATTCATAAGAAAAATTCTGAAGATTTGAAAATACCAACTCATGTTTGGAAACAATGTACAGAAACTACAAACAAAGTGAAACCAGTTATTATTAAGTTTTCAAATTTTGAAACTCGTGAATCTTTGAATAGTAATGAACAAAAAGTTTCTACATTGTATTTCAATAAAGCTTTAGCGAAAAATCAAACATGGTTGGTCAAAGGAAAGGAAGCGACACAATCAGTGAAAATTGAAAGATTAGAGGACTTTCCAAAACTTGAGAAAGTTCTAAATAAACCTGATTGTGAAAAGAAAGTCAAAGTTAAGGAACTTCTGAGATGAAAGTAAATTACTGAGAAGACGGGCCGGGTTATCAAGTTATATATAAAGGCCATTGTTAAAAAAATTTGAAATTCAAATAACCTTTACTTTACAATTTTTGAAATTTTGGAGAAATTTTTCGAAAAACATGTTTCAGTAACGTTTACTTGAAACTTTTACAAATTTTTTAAGAAAATTTGAAAAATTTCACAGAACCCTCACTGTTGAACAGACAAAACTCAGGGATATAAATGTTCTATAAACACAAAAGTGTCAAGGTTTTTGTCATCATGAGGGGGAGTGTGCTTAAAAGATAAATTGTGAAGCAGTAATGGATGGAGAATTGAAGTGATTCTCATCAGTTGGTCAATGTTTTTATAAATCAAAAATTCCAAAAATATGTCTTTGAATTTTAGGGGGAGAAAATTTTTTTCAGAAAATCCAAAAACATATTATATACGAAAAGTACTAAAACATTGAAAAAGGCAAAAAGAGCATTTGTGGATAAAAAGAAAATGATAGTACATCAGTGGACTATCACAGTATGCTAAGGATTTGTAAAGTTTAAAAAGTGATAAACAAGTCTTACTGTGGATGTGTCAATAGGTTTTACACGTTCAGTAAATTGTTTCCAGGATATAAACTAAATTTTACAACTGCTTAAACTTGTGGATTAACATCTCTCGGATATATGGACTTAGTACTCCGAAATTTCGTTTGAGAGATTGCCTGATTTTGAGATACGAGGTTTTTATAGATAGATGATATCTGGGATATTATACAAGTTTTCTGATTTTGCGAAAGCAATGGCCTAGAACTTCTATAATGTTTTTGCAAAAATCCCCTAAAACTGCATTCAATTGAAAATATCGAAAGATACTACAATTGCAGTACAAAAAGATTCCATTTTGGAACACTACCTTATAAGTCGAATCTCTTTTTCGATACGGTGGTATTAACCTATGCTCTCAAGGTCTTGCATAACCCAGTTACAGATATCAATTACGCTATACTCACATGTAAGATGAAATCTAGGGAATCTTGATGCGGGAGTATATTCTGAGATGGGAATCATAGTTAAGTCAAGTTTATTAATTCTACATAACGTATCTTGGAACAATTGAGAAATGTGTCAAAGTTTAAATGGACAAACATATCAACAATCTAGGTAAATTTGTTCAAAACTTAGTGTCAAGAAAAAGGTCAATGGTACTGGTGATTTGTCTTAGAAAACTGATATGATCCTTTAACACAAACTCAACAAAAATATGTTTGTACATACTTAGTGTTTGATATTCATTTCATAAAACAAAAAGATTATAATATCTTTTAGTTTCGACCACTGATGATGAAATGCTGATTTTCAAAATCTAAAGCTGCTGATCAAAAGTTTGAAAATTTCAAATTGATCTGAAAAGTTTAAAAGTTCATTAAGCTGAAACTTACATTTGAATAAACGTGTCAGTTTAGTGTCAAAACGTTTAATCAAGATCATTAAGTTGAACTTGATACATGAATCAGATATTCAAGGTCATTAATTTGGACTTGAATAAACTGAGAAAGTTTAAAAACTGATAGAAGATTAAAATTTGAAATGTTTGTGTTTAGAAATTTCAAAGTTTGAATCTGAAATGTTTATTTGAATGTTTGAGAAACTTTGAAACAGGAAGTTGATTTTAAGGGGAGCTGGATAAAACACGTTGATTGAAGATACCAGAAAGCTCAAAGCAAGGGGGAGCATGGTGATTAAAGTTTTATCAAGACAAGCTCGAGAAGAAAAGAGAAAACGATTGTAGATGCTATGAAGATCAAGGAAGTTAAAGTTATTCAAGAAATAAAGATCAAGAGAACATTAAAGACTCAGGAACTTAATTGAAGACTGATGACTACGACAACATCCAAGCGGGAGTCTGTTGATGCATATGTCTGTTGCCTACGTCATCGTATAACGTCTAGTCTGTGTATAGGAGCGAAATGTTAAGTTTATGTATCATGAGAGACAAGTTCGCTGAACTTGTCCATGGCACATTCCAGGCGAACTTGTTCTTCTATAAATATGTGACTTGTGTTCTCATTTGTAAGAATTAGATATTTTGTCACGACAGAGGCGAAGCTCTGTCCAAGTGTTTCCATGATCTGTAACGTCTACACATTAATGAAACAATGATTAAACAGTAAGAAACTAGTATCCAATGTCGACTATGCAAACGGATTCTGCACGTTTATCTTAGGTTTGCCAAATTAGGACCATAACGATACGTACAACGGACCTACACCAAACTACTGGATTGATAAAGAAGTTCATTATCCTCATGGAAAACCAAGCAATTGAGCGAGTGAAGATCATTCGATGTGATAATGGGACAGAATTTAAAAATGCTGACTTAAATAATTTATGTGCCTAGAAAGGGATTGATCGTTAGTATAGTGTGGCTCGAACTCCACAACAAAATGGAGTAGTTGAAAGGCGTAACAGAACTGTTATTGAAGCTACTCGTACAATGCTGATTGATTTCGGTCTTCCACTGATATTTTGTGCAGAAGCAGTCAACACCGCTTGCCATGTTCAGAAGCATGCTTTAATCCACAAACGTCACATGAAGACGCCTTATGAAATAGTTGAAGGACAGAAGCCATCTGTACAACATTTCCGCACATTCGGTTGTCCTTGTGTTCTCCTAACCATGGATGCCAAAGGAAAATTCGAAGCTAAGGGAGATCCATGCTATTTCATTGGCTATGCTAAAAACACCACCTAACGAGTATACAACAAGATCAAGAAGCAGATTATGGAGACGTATTATGTGGATTGAGTGGAAGAAAATCCAAAAAATGCTCGAGTCGGACCTGATTGGTTATATGATTATTCCTCCTTGTTTAAATCATTTAATATTCTGCCTGATGTGATTGTTACTGCAGATGTCTCAAGCGTTGTGATACCTATTCCTATTAGAGTTGAAGATGATGTTGTACCGCTACAAGATGTGTTTAAGAAACTCACCGTGGACCCACCGGGTTTCCACGAGGCATCTACAGCTCCACACTCTCCCTCGCTAGTTCAAGAGCCAGCTCCCGAGCTTACACCAATAACTACTACTACTGATGCAGCTCAAAATACTGAAGAATCAACACAACAGACCAGTGATGGACCATCAACATCTAATGATCAAGAAACGTCACTGTTTCAAGATCCGATTCGCAGGAAAGCATTGTTGATCCAACTATAGTGAATAACACCACTGCATCAAATGAGGGGGAGCAAACTGGGATAGTATCACAAAGCTTTTCAAATCTACAAACAAACTTACAGACATCTGAAGTAGCAGTTCCACAACGTGTTCAGAGAAACCATCTGATTGCAAACGTTATTGGTCCTGCCTCTGCTAGTGTTTAAACTTGCAGTAGATCGGGAACCATTAACACATGTTTATACTCATGTTTTATCTCGCAGATTGAGCCTAAGAACATTAATGTTGCTTTGCAGGAACCTGGATGGGTCTGCAATACATGAAGAGTTTAATCAGTTTGAGAAGTTAGGCGTCTGGAAGCTAGTGAAACTTCCCAAAGGAAAACGTTCACTTGGCACTCGCTGGGTATTCAGAAATAAACAAGAAGACTCAAGAGTGATTGTAAGGAACAAAGCAAGATTAGTCGTCCAAGGTTTCAAGCAGATCGAAGGTCTTGATTATGATGAAGTATATGCACTAGTCGCTCAGCAATTCGTATCTTCTTGGCATATGCATCCTACATGGGCTTTACTGTTTATCAGATGGATGTCAAAACAGCATTTCTGTACAGGAAAGTCAAGGAGGAGATTTATGTTTCTCAACCCCCAAGGTTTGTTGATACAGAAAAGGAGGGTTATTCCTACAAGCTAGACAAGGCTTTGTATGGTCTGCACCAAGCACCTCGTGCATGGTATGCAACCTTAACTGAGCATCTTCTTGCCCATGGATACACCCGGGGAATAATAGATCAAACGCTATTCATTAAACGTGTTGGCAAGGATCTCATTATTGTTCCGATCTATGTTGACGACATCATCTTCGGATCAACAAATGAAGATCTATGCAAAGAGTTTGAGGACGTAATGAAGAAAAGGTTCGAGATGAGTTCGTTGGGTGAGATGACAATGTTTTTGGGTTACAAGTTCGGCAAAGCAGCAAAGGCATCCTCATTCATCAAGGAAAATAAGTTCAGGATGTTCTTGCAAAGTTTGACATGACCAACTCAAAGCCGATGGACTCCCCCATAGAAGAGAAACCGCCTAAACAAAGATGCTGATGGAAGTCCAGTCAATCCAACAATGTATCAATCCATGATCGGTTCATTGATGTATTTGACAGCTAGTCGACCCGACATCATGTTCTCCGTCTGTCAATGTGCTTGTTTCAGGCCAATCCTAAACTTTCTCATCTTACTGATTTGAAACGAATCTTTAGATACCTAAAGGGAGCTCCAAAACTCGGACTCTGGTATCCTAGAGATTCGAACTTTGATTCGTTTGCTTTTTCTGAAAGTAATATTAGAGGGACGGATAGGGATATGAAGTCTACATCGGCTGGATGTCAATACTTGGGAGACAGACTCATTTCGTGGCAGTGCAAAAAGTAACAGATGGTGTCCTTATCTACCATAGAAGCCGAATACGTTGCAGCATTTGCTTGTTGCTCCCAGGTTATATGGATGCAACACCAGCTCAAGGATTACGGTTTGACTTATCTTGACACTACTATCTATTGTGATAATGATGTCGTTATCTAAATCATCAATAACCCTGTTTTTCACTCCAAGACCAAGCACATTGATATCAAAGTTCATTTCATTCGAGATTGCTATGACAGAGGTTTAATTAAATTTGAACAGATCCATACTGATGCTAATACTGCGGATCTTTTTACAAAACCTGTCAGCAATTCGAGATTCAAGGTACTTGTGGACCTTTTGAAAATGATGTGATTTACCGACTGAGAAATTTTTTTAATAAGATTCTTAATTAAATTAATAATTCTTTCCCTTAGAATAAATTAAATTTGGGCATAAAGTATTATACTTTTGCACAAATTTAGGGGTAGAAATATTTGGTTGAGGGGGAGAATTGCATGCTTGGGAAGTGAAATAAATTTTCGTACTAATGAATTTGGATAACACATATGGTACGAAGCTGAAAAGGCAAGGATCCACTTGTCACATTTGTCGAAAACGGGTTTCCCAACCCGCTTCGTTTTGTAATCGAATATCCAGTTATAAATGTCACGTTGCGTATTTATGGCTATTTTGATTTTTAACGATACATAATTAATAAACAAACTAAACCATAAAAATTATATTTGATAAAAAGTAAAAATAAAATAAATAAAAATAAAATGAGGCTGCCGGGACTCGAACCCGGGTCAGCCAGGTTGTGAACTTCCAAAGACTTAACACTCACACGCATAACCACTCCGCCACTTGTTTGTTTTCCGTCAACTCTAGGAAACAAATGAGTCTTATATACAAACTTAGATGAACCGGTTGCGCCAACTGAAAACCGAAATCGGCTATTTAACCGTCTAAAACGTTTGAATAATCGCGATTTCAGGTTTATAACCGAAGCACCGACAATTCCAATCAATTTTGCCTTGAATGAAACTTGAATTCGGGAGTGAATCGGTTTAATAACCGAAAACTTTCAATTCTTGGATTACTTCCATCCTAGTACTCCTTCGCGACTCACAAACACTCTGCACACCTCCAAATACATTTCCGCACAATTTTCAGTCCACCGGAGAAGCTATTTGAACTCGCCGGAAAAATTCTGCAAGTCACCGGAAAACCGTACTCTTCATCAAAACAGTAAGTCTTTCAATTTCTTCGTGGTCTAACAATTGTTAAGCTATTTTTGACTCAAACCTTTCAATTGAAATCAAATTCAGACGCTGTTTTCGGATAATTCCAGTTCGCCGGAAAAGTTCTTGAAATCTCTATTTTCATCTGTGAATCGGTAAGGACATTCAAACACTCTGTTAACGTTTGTTAATCACTTCAATTCCACGATTAGCTAATCAAAACGGTTAATTGTCTTGTTCAGTTGAAGTGCACAAAAACAGAGACCGACACCTTGCCGGAATTCTGAAATAAACCGTTCATCGGTATGTTTACTTCTAATTATCGTTTCTGCCATTTCATATTAGTTTGTACAACGTATATCAAACGAACTAAACAAGATATAACGGTGTAATCTACTGCCGGTAAAAACGAACGAAGAAGATGAACTGTGATAACACTATAAGAATAATTAAAATTGTTATTTTGAACGGGTTAGACACACAGTCCAGCGGTGGACTGTGTGCGAACAAAAACACGCATACGTCCCGAGTTCGATCCCTGATACGCGCACCCTCTATGTAATAAAATGCCTTTTTGATTTAAAACTGAACCGGTTAACTCCGTTAGTTGTTAAGTATAATAAAATTTGTATATTAACCAAGTTAGACACACAATCCAGCGGTGGACTGTGTGTAACGTTAAAGCGCAGGTCCCGGGTTCGAGACCTGTTAGTGGCACCGGTTCAATGAATTAAAATGTTTTTGAAATTAAAAGAATTTTGGATAAATTGAATTAGTATATAAGTATAATTAAAAACAGAATTATTTCGGGTTAGACACGTAGCTCAGTTGGTAGAGCTGCGTGCACGCGTACGGGAGGTCACGAGTTCGAACCTCACTCAGCGCACATAATAAACACAATCAGACCGGTCAAACAGTCAACGGTCAACGGTCAACGGTCAACCCAAAAAGTCAACATATTTTATATTTCTAATTATTTAATTTAATTTAAAAATCAATTAAAAATACTTAAAAATAATGTTTTTAAAGATAGGAAATAGCCTTAAACACATAAAAATACATCTAAAAATTCTATTAAAATCCTTAATAAAATCCACTCATTTACTATATTTTCCGTTATTATTTAGGTTAGTTAATTCTCGTTGTCCCACATTTCCAACTCGTGCGCATCTCACCATCTCCAATCAAACGCACCCAATGTGAGTGAATCTTTACAAATTCCCCGTTTTAATCACGTTTTGGGGTGTATCATGTGTCTTGCTATATATTTTATTTAAATCATTGTGCATACAACATATCATGAACAAATGTGTATTCAGCTTGTTTCAACTGTTTGTGTGGTTATTGTTAGATTCAATTTATTATTTTCAGTACATGCAATTTCATAGGCCACCGCTCCCCATTACATTATGAGAGTTGAGCATGTTCCCCATTACATTATGAGCGTGAACCTGGCGTGCCCACATACGATCGGCTCCGTTTGATTGAGCCTTGATCGCACAGAGATTTATCATTTTCAGTACATGCAATACGATCGGCTTCGTTTGATTGAGCCTTCATCGCACAGTTTCATTCATGTTATTTATTGTACGATGTTGGTATGTTAATGTATGCTATCATATGTTACTGTATGTTATAGTTGTGATTGCAATTGCTCCTGCTTGATTATTTACATTTGCTCATTCATGATTATGCACAATTTTTCATTGATAAACTAACAAGAAAATCAATAATAAATGTTTATCTAACAAGGTTCACTCGCCAACTTATGTTGACCCAAAAACCCCCATTTTTACACATGATACAGGTGAACCAGCTGCAGCAAGAAACACTTAGGATTGGACTAGAAGAATAAAATGATTTAGAGTTTGGAATTGTTTTGTTTGGTTTATTTTCTTTGTATTGTATGGACATGTTTGGATATTTGGGAATGTAATTTTGACTTTAATAAATATGAAATATATTAGTAAATATCATGAGCTTTGGTGATAACTCAATTATGCCCCGACTCTTATTCCGCTGCGGGTCGGGGTGTGACAGATTGGTATCAGAGCCATGACTATAGGGATATAGGATAGGTTATTAGACCCTTAGAGCCTATACTATAGTTGTTTAGAATTTTTTTAAGATTTTTGTGTGTTACATGCCAAATTTCATGATACTTATGTGTTTTATGTTAAATGTTACATTCAATGTTATGCAAGCATGTTCATAAGTATATATTATCGTATAATTCCTATCATGAATCATATTCTCATAACATATCATATCCATGAAAGCACACACCACATCATTTTCATGATTGCTTTTACAACGATTTTTGTATTTTCAAATCTCATAAAAGTGAGTTCTCATGACGGGCATGTAGTAACTGGAAGGGTACCAGTACCGGTAGTCGGAACGTCCTGTCTAGGCTGGCATTCGTATAAATCCAAAATAAAGGACCAGTTTGCCTACCTGGGGACTAACAATGAGAGTACGAAGTACCTATTAGGCCAAAGCATGCTATACCAAACGTTGTGTGAGCTAACCCCACTTTGAGTTGTCATTGTGTCTACACCTGGACACATTCCGACCATACATCTCGTAAACATATTTTGTGGTTTGCATTCGGGTGATGCGAGTGTTAAATCGCCAATACTAATGTGAATCCTACCAAGCCAATAGCCATGGGGGCCCACATGACTATACAGGTGAAGGTATGGGGACATTTGAGGCCCAACATGAGCAAACCCAAGACATCCTATGGATGTAGTTGCATTATTGATATTTATGTTATTTTCATTTTTCTTAAAGACACATGACACCTAAAAAGACTCCATAAACTCACAATCTTCTTATGTATGTTCCTGTAGATATCGTCCAGACAACAACGAGGGGGTAAAAGATCAGGAAGGTCTCAGGAACGCTTGGCCACACAAATAGCGAAACAAATGGCCACGATACTGCCTGACATTGTGGTCCAAGTACAACAAGCTCTCGCCACAAATCCCATTAATCCTCCCCAACAGAATGACCATAACATCGGCAACCCTCCTACCAGCAAGTGCTCATACAAACATTTCAAATCTTGTGATCCTCCTAAATTTGAAGGGACCGAAGGTGTCACTGCTCTCCTCCATTGGTTTGAGGAAATGGAAAACACCTTCCTCAACTGCGATTGTCCTGAGGATCGCAAGGTTCGATACGCCACCGGGAGACTATTTGGGGTAGCTCTCACTTGGTGGAATACCGAAAAAGGGAAGAGGGGAATTGATGATGCAATGGCCTTAACTTGGGAGGAGTTAAGGGAAATCATGACTAGGCTTTTCTGTCCTAGGAGTGAAATTAAAAAGTTGGAGGACGAATTTCATTCTTTAAAGCAGAAGGAGGGAGATCACACCACCTATAATAAGAGGTTCTTAGAGTTGAACCAAATGGTTCCAACTTTGTTTACCCCAACTTATCGTTTGATCGAGCATTATATTCGGGGACTTCCCTCGAAAATTCAAGATTCAGTTCTCAGCATTTCACCGGTAACACTTGAAGCTGCTATGGAGCTAGCAACTGAACTGACCGAGAATCGAATTCGCAACGGGAAGTTTAAAGAAGAGAAAAGAAAGCCCCTGTTGAGGGTCAAACTTCAAACCATTCCATCTCCTCCTCTAAGTTTGCTAACAAGAGGAAGCGCAACACCAGAAACTTCGCCGTTACATAAACCAACCTCCCAATTCCTGCTGCACGCATTACCCAGGTCGCTCCTTCACCTGCACCATACAAAAGACCATACTCTGGCCCGTTACCAAAATGCAACCGTTGCCAATATCACCATTCTCCTGATTATCCTTGCCAACATTGCACCAGCTGTGGTCGCGCAGGTCATACTGTTCAAACTTGCCAGCCTCAGCGAACGAACCGCCACCAGCCTTCAACCCAAACCCACCAACAATTAATGGGTCAAGCCCAACAACCCCTACTATTACCACCCACCCAACATTTAGCCCAACATATTACCAACCCAATTATCCTATGGGTCAACCTATGCGGGCTTGCTACAATTGCGGAGACCCAAGCCATTTCAGAAACACTTGTCCAAGGTTGGTAAACATTATTCATGCTCAGGCCCAAGCCAACCCGGTGAATCAAGCGAACCAAGCTCCTCCACCTGCAAGAGGAAGAGTTTTCAATATCAACGCTAATCAGGCTAGAGCTGACGGCAATGTGGTTAACGGTACGTTCCTTATAAATGGTAGATATGTATCTATGTTATTTGATACTGGTGCGGATAGAAGTTTTGTGTCCTTTGAATTTGAATCTATCTTAAACCAAAATCGGGATAAGCTCATGGAATCCATTACGGTAGAAGTTGCTGACGGGAAACCAGTTTCATTAAACTCTATTATACGCAACTGTACACTCACCTTAAACGACCACGATTTCTCAGTCGACCTTATTCCTATGAAGCTGGGAAGTTTTGATATCATAATTCGTATGGACTGGCTCAGTCAATATCAGGCAGAAGTTGTATGTCGCGAAAAATTTATACGTATTCCTCTTTCAAACGGTCAGACTCTTCGAATCTTTGGAGAAACCTCGTCGAAGGGGCTCAGCTTAATGTCTTGTCTTCAAGCCCAAAAATATCTTCGCAAAAATTATGTCGCGTTTTTAGCTCATATCATCAAAAAGGGAACCATGGAGAAGAAACTTGAAGACATTCCAGTAGTAAAAGATTTCCCGCAAGTTTTTCCTGATGACATTTCAGGACTTCCTCCAGTTAGAGAAGTCGAATTCCGTATTGATCTTATACCTGGTGCTACACCAGTTGCAAAGTCTCCTTATAGGTTAGCCCCCTCTGAAATGCAAGAGCTAGCCAGTCAATTACAAGAGTTGACTGACAAGGGATTCATACGTCCTAGCTCATCGCCTTGGGGTGCACCTGTCCTTTTTGTAAAGAAGAAAGATGGATCGTTTCGTATGTGCATCGACTACAGAGAGCTTAACAAATTAACAATCAAGAATCGCTATCCTTTACCTCGCATTGATGATCTTCTTGACCAACTTCAAGGTGCCAGCTACTTTTCCAAAATCGACCTTCGATCTGGTTATCATCAACTTAGGGTGCATGAAGAAGACGTCCTAAAGACCGCATTTCGAACTCGTTATGGCCATTATGAATTCATGGTCATGCCATTTGGTTTAACCAACGCTCCTGCAGTCTTCATGGACCTAATGAACAGAGTCTGCAAACCTTATCTTGATCGATTTGTTATAGTCTTCATCGACGACATTCTTATTTATTCAAAATCTAAAACTGATCATGAGCGTCATCTTCGACTCATCCTTACTCTTCTAGAGAATGAAAAGCTTTACGCCAAATTCTCCAAATGCGAATTCTGGTTAAAAGAGGTGCAATTCCTCGGACATGTAGTCAATGACAAGGGAATACATGTCGACCCCTCAAAGATCAAAGCAGTACAAGAATGGCAAGCGCCACGTACACCAACTGAAGTAAGATCTTTTCTTGGTTTGGCGGGTTATTATCGTCGTTTCATTTCAAACTTCTCACGCATTGCTGTACCACTCACGGCTTTAACTCATAAGGGAAAACCTTTCATATGGGGACCCAAGCAAGAAGAAGCCTTCCAAACCCTTAAACAAAAACTCTGTGATGCACCAATCCTCACTCTTCCTGAAGGTTGTGATGATTTTGTGGTCTATTGCGACGCGTCAGGGCAAGGATTAGGCTGCGTTCTAATGCAAAGAGGAAAAGTTATAGCTTATGCTTCGAGACAACTCAAGACGCATGAGAAGAACTACACCACCCATGACCTAGAACTTGGAGCCGTTGTGTTCGCTCTTAAGATATGGAGACATTATCTCTATGGTACTAAGTGTGAAATATACACCGACCACAAGAGTCTTCAACATATCTTCAATCAAAAGGAGTTAAACATGAGGCAACGAAGATGGGTCGAACTTCTAAATGACTACGACTGTGAAATTCGGTACCACCCTGGCAAAGCAAATGTGGTGGCTGATGCACTTAGTCGAAAGGGGTATGCGAACTCCATTCGTCTTCTATGTTCGCAAATTATAACTGACATTAAAGATCAAATTCGAGAAGCCCAACATGTTTCAGTAACGGAAGATGATGTACGAAAGGAGATGTCCTGTGGAGCTGAACTTAAAATTGAAACTAAATCTGACGGGATTCTGTACTACCTAGATCGTATCTGGATTCCTAACCACAACAATCTTCGTGAAATTCTTATGAAGGAAGCTCACAAAACGCGATACTCTATACACCTAGGAGCCGATAAGATGTATCAAGACCTACGATATACCTATTGGTGGCCTGGAATGAAAAAGGATATTGCTGTTTTTATTTCTAAGTGCCTTACATGTTCCAAGGTGAAAGCTGAACACCAAAGACCCTCAGGACTTCTGGTCCAACCTGAAATACCTGTATGGAAGTGGGAAAATATAACCATGGACTTCATTACCGGGTTACCTCGCACTTCTGGTGGGTATGACACTATATGGGTAATAATTGACCGACTTACAAAATCAGCTCACTTTATTCCTATCCGCGAAGATTTCAAGAACGAAAAGCTTGCTCGTATTTATATCAGCGAAATCGTAAGCCGACATGGGGTACCGTTAAGCATTATTTCTGATCGTGATGGTCGTTTCACTTCACGAACATGGCAAGCAGTACAAGCCGCTATGGGTACGCGATTAGATCTCAGTACTGTCACACCCCGACCCGCAGCGGAAAAGGTGATCGGGGCATGATTGGGTTATCATCAAAGCTCATGACATTTATTATGCGTTTCATATTCATTAAATACAATTTAATGGAAATTTACAATAATTGTTACAACATATTCTAACTATCAATCTAAGCTTCTTTGTTCTCTTCTAAGGCATTTCCTAGGTTTTCTTTGCTTCGACCTGTTCACCTGTATCATGTGTAAAAAGGTTTTGGATCAACATAAAGTTGGCGAGTGAATCCTATGGAAAACATTTGAACAAGTTTATTTGAATTGATTATGAAATATGTGCACAACCAAACATGAGTAAAAATAGATGTAAACTTATTCAACAATCATAAGATATTAAATAAAACACACATGAACAATAATGGAACATTTAGAGGCACGCGATGCTCAACTCGTCTCTCACGAGGAACTGAGGGGCCTAATGAATGAATTGCATAAACATGATAATATGAATGACACAACTACAAACAATATAAACTCAATGATACACACATGAACAATAATGAATTTGATTTGAGGCACGCGTTGTTCAACTCGTCTCCCACGAGGAACTGATGGGCTTAATGAATGAGTTTCATATAATTTGACAAAAGGGAATAAGTAATCACAACAATATAAACAATCTAAGTTTAGATCATGATGTGGTATGGCACAAGTTTAAATAAACAAGTTAATTATTTTTATAACACATGACACACCCCAAAACGTGTAATTTAAAAGGGGGAGTTGTAAGATTCACTAACAGTGGGTGCGTTCGGTTGATGATGTTGAATGCACGCGAAGTGGTTTTAACCACGAGTGAGATTAACCTAGATAAATCGCATTATGGTTTGGTAAGTAAACGGATTTTATTAATCTATTTTAGTAGGATTGTTGGGTGTATTTTTGTGAGTTTAAGGCTATTTTCTAACCTTAAAAATGTTATTTTTAAGTATTTTTTAATTGATTTTTAATTAAAATAATTAAATAAAAATAATAAAAAAAATTTGATTTTTTTGCTACAGTGACCGTTGACTTTGACCGGTTGACCGTTGACTGACCGTTGACCGGTTCGTATGCGTATTGTTGTGCGCTGAATGAGGCTCGAACCCGAGACCTCCCGTACGCGTGCACGCAGCTCTACCAACTGAGCTACGTGTCTAACCCGTCATATATCTGATTTTAATTATATTTATACATTAATTAGTTTAAACCGAAAATCATTTATTTTTTTAAAAACGATTTAATTGTTCGGACCGGTGCGCTCCACAGGTCTCGAACCCGGGACCTGTGGGTTGCGTAACACACAGTCCACCGCTGGACTGTGTGTCCAACTTGTTAAATTTACTGATTTTTATTATACTTAAACACAAATTAGTTATTTCCTTTTCTGTCTTATTTTAAAAAAAATAGATAATTGTCCGAGTCGGTGCAGTAGCCCGGACTCGAACTCGTGACCTGTGATATAAACATACACACAGTCCACCGCTGGACTGTGTGTCTAACTTGGTTATTATTCCGGTTATTAATATACTTAACATACACCTGTGTGACTCCGGTTCGGTTAAACAAAAAAGATCATTTTTATTAAGGCAGCGTGTGTGGAACAGGATTCGAACTCGAGACCTTTCTGTGTTTAACGTGCACACAGTCCACCGCTGGACTGTGTGTCTAACCCGAGTAATATCTTGATTTTAATTATTCTTATACGTTTACCGCACTTCATCTTCTTCGTCTGATTTTTAACCAGAATCGATAACTGACTGGTTGAATGTTTTAATCGGTTTCTTAGCGTGTTTCAGTTCATTACGGTGAGATATAAGTGAAAAGAAAAAGAAATTAGGCGAAGAGGTATACCGACTATCTTCCTCTGTTTTCCGGCAGAACTCCGGCGACAGCAATAGGCTCCGGCGTCAGGTGTCTTGCAGCAGCGAGTCTCCGGAAAGCTTACAAAGGTGTGGGTATCTCCGGTAGAAGCTCAGGGGGTTCAGTAAGGCTCAGGAATGGATAACCCGGTTTTCCGGCGATAAACAGAAAAATTCCGGCGAGAGAGTTTTCGCCGAGAAAGGGTGTGGTTTTGAGCGAAAGTGTTTGCAGAGGTTCGAGGTGGTTTTTATAGGGCAAATCGTCGATGTATTTGGCCCGATTTCCAACTGGATTCATTGGTTATAAAAACTCCAGCGGTTATGACTTTGGTCGCGGACTCAAACATCGGTTATAACCGATATAGGTTTAAAGTTTACGTTATAACGGAAGGATTCGTTAAATACTCGCGAGATTGCCGGGATTCCGACGACTGAACTTTGGGCGCCGGTTTTGAATTCGGAAACTCATGATATGAATAAAATGATCCCAATAATTAACAGATAATCCCAGTGGCGCAGTGGTTTGTGTGTTATGTGTTAAGTCTGTTTGTTGGACTGTGACTGACCCGGGTTCGAAACCCGGCAGAAACAAAGTATTTTTATTTTGCGATTTTTAACAGTTTTTCAAAAACTAATTATATATTCCCGTATAATAATTGATTATGTATCGCTTAAAATTATTTTGGGCATTTAATTCGCAACTAAAATTTTAACTGACTGTTCGGTTGATAAACGGAGCGGGTTTGGTAAATCCGTTTTTGACGGATGTTACAGTATCCCCTGCTTTTTAGAAATTTCGTCCCGAAATTTAAATAGAGATATATTTGACTAAAACAATGATGGTGTTTAGTTTGTCAGTTACATGCTTAGAAAAAAAGTAAGGGTTTAAGTTTTTGTTTGAGGCGGTAACGTTCCTTGTAAGGGTTAAGTACCCTATTAAAGGAATCGCTTTTTGTTGCCTACTGTAAAAGTATTGATAGTCAGATTTGATTCGCTGACTATGATATCATGCATAAGAGGTTGGATATGTTTGGAAAGGTATGGTTATATCCTAAGGCAAAACTTCTAACACTACAACCTACACGGAACATAAATAAACACAACAGCTGATATTTGACATGAATAAACACAACAGCAAATATTTGAATCCACATTCTGATAACATATATGTTTGAATGGTGGAAGTTCCTCTCTCGTTTGTTATGATGGAGAGGTTAGTTTATGTAGAAATGGAACACAATTCCAATTTCTCTAAATAGCAAGATGATATAAATGTAACACAAATTTCAACCAAGGCAATACTAAATCCTACATGGAACTTCTCATAACCGCCTGATAATGCCTCTGATCCTTTGGCAAGAATACTTATATATAGGAAGTACCAGCGGCGTATCCACCATATTCTTGCCAAATTTTCATTGGTTTTATCCACAAATTATGATTAGTTACCAAGAAACTAATAAATCCTACATGGAACTTCTCATAACCGTCCGACAATGCCTCTGATCCTTTGACAAGAATACTTATATATAGGAAGTACCAGCGGCGTATCCACCATATTCTTGTCAAATTTTCATTGGTTTTATCAGTGAATTATGATTAGTCCTATATAACTCTACAACCAATACAACAAACATAAAATACTGAAATGAAATATATCTGTGCGATCAAGGCTCAATCAAACGGAGCCGATCGTATTGCATGTACTGAAAATGAAATGAAATGTCTGTGCGCTCAAGGCTCAATCAAACGGAGCCGAACGTATTGAATGTACTGAAAATGAAATTGTCTGTGTGCTCAAGGCTCAATCAAACGGAGCCGAGCGTATTGCATGAACTGAAAATGAATAACTTAATCACACAAACAGCCTATGCATGGAACCTCTCATAACCGCCTGATAATGCCTCCGATCATTTGACAAGAATACTTATATATAGGAAGTACCAGCGGCGTATCCACCATATCCTTGTCAAATTCTCATTGACTTTATCCGCAAGTTATGATTAGTTCTATGCGACTCTACAACAAACACCACAACCACAAGATACTGATAATGAAAATGTATGTGCGCTCAAGGCTCAATCAAACGGAGCCGAACGTATTGCATGAACTGGAACTGTAAATTGAACTGTGCGATCAAGGCTCAATCAAACGGAGCCGATCGTATTGCATGTATTGAAATGTAAAATGAAATGACCGATCAAGGCTCAATCAAACGGAGCCGATCGTGCGGGCACGCCACAGATCAACCGCATAATAAAATGGGGATCAAGCTCAACCTCATAAATGGGGGGGCTGCGGCCTCGGCAAATGCATATACTGAAAATAATAAATAATAATTACTCTAACAGTCTACACATGGAACCTCTCATAACCGCCAGATAATGCTTCTGATCCTTTGACAAGAATACTTATATATAGGAAGTACCAGCGGCGTATCCACCGTATTCTCGTCAAATTTTCATTGGCTTTATCCTTAAGTTATGTTTGGTTCTATGTGATAAAGAAAAACATAAAACTAAACGATAGGAGTTGAATCTGGATCTTCAGTGAAGAGGACTAGTTGGGTATCTTCGTTGGGGCTGTCATTATCTTCGACAAGATTGGCGTTGATGTTGAAGACTCTTCCTCTTGTTGGCGGCCTAGTGGTTGGGTTTCCTTGGTTTACTTGGTTAACTGGGTTTGATTGGGCTTGAGTGTTGATAATGTTAACCAATTGAGGGCATGTGTTTCTAAAGTGGGTAGGGTCGCCACAATTGAAACAAGCTCGAGCATATGGGAACACGGGGTATTGGGGTTGATGATAAGTTTGGGCCATGTTTTGAGTAGGGGAAGAGGTTTGGTTTTGGAAGGTGCGACAAACCTTGCTCAAATGACCATAGCGTCCACAAGTTGTACATAGACGACAAGGTAGGGTATGGGGATGGTGATAAAAACAGTTGTTGCATCGAGGGTGAGGTCCAAGATAGGGTTTCTTATTTGGGTAAGTTGAGTTGGGTGCCACTTGAGTGATTGAGATAGCTTGGATGGGTATGGCGTGTAAAACTGGTTGGTTACGTTGGGTAGCAGCGAAAAGTTGCCCGTCTCTTCTTCTCTTAGGATTGGGTTGAGAAGGGGATTCGGTTTGAGTGGAGTCGGAGGTTTCAGTTGATTCTTTATCCTTCTTCTTCTCCTCCTTGAAGTCTTTGTTTCGGATTCGGTTCTCGGTGAGCTCTGTTGCTAGCTCCATTGCTGCTTCCAAAGTTGCAGGCTTGGTACTTATTACAGAGTCTTGAATCTTTGACGGAAGACCACGAATGTAGTGCTCGATCAAACGGTAGAGGGGAGTGAACATGTTGGGAACCATTTGATGTAACTCGAGGAATCTTTTATTGTAGGTGGTGTGGTCTCCTTCCTTTTGCTTCAACGAATAAAATTCATTTTCTAATTTCTTGATTTCACTCCTTGGGCAAAATCGTCTGGTCATGATTTCCTTCAATTCGTTCCAAGTTAAGGTCATAGCATCGTCGACGCCTCGTTTGGCCTTCTCTGTATTCCACCAAGTAAGTGCTATCCCATATAATCGACCGGTAGCATATCGCACTTTGCGATCGTCAGGGCAATCGCAATTTAGAAAAGTGTTCTCCATTTCTTCAAACCAATGGAGGAGAGCGGTGACGCCTTCAGTCCCTTTGTACTTTGGAGGGTCGTATGATTTGAAATGCTTGTAGGTGCATTTAGTGATATTTGAGGGAGAGTTGACAATGTTTTGGTTTTCTATTGACAGGATTATCGGTGAGTGCTTGTTGAACTTGGATTACAATGTTGGGTATTACGGCAGCCATTTGTTGAGCGATTAAGGCAGCCATGCGTTCGCGGGCTTTTCTTGCTCTCGTCTTCCTACGGGCGATGTTAGAAGACATCTACAAGGAATACATGACAAGAGTATGAGTTGGATGTTTTTGGGTTCATGGGTCGCATTAGGAATGAACATTCATAAAATAATTATAGAAAAATAAATCTACTACATCCATAGGATGTCTTGGGCTTTCTCGCTGTTAGGCCCTACATGCCGCCATACTTTACCTGTGTAATCATGTGGGCCCCCATGAATACCGGTTTTTCATATGGTTCGCATGGGTTTGCCAGGTTGCGTACACAAAAACCCGGAGAAAATCAAGAAATATGTATACAACGTGTGATATTCGGAATGTGTCCAGGTGTAGACACGGTGACACCTCAAAGAAGGTTAGTTCGAACGACGTTTGGTGTGGCATGCTTTGGCCTAATAGGTCCTTCGTACTCTCATCGTTGGTCCCCAGGTAGGCAAACTGGTCCGTTATATTGGATTTATACGAATGCCAACCTAGACAGGACGTTCCGACTACCGGTACTTGTACCCTTCCAGTTACTACATGCCCGTCGCAGAACTTACTTTGATGAGTTTCGAAAATTGCAACAAAATCTTTGGATAATGAGAGTATGAAAATAAATTGAATACATGAACATCGATATATGTATAATGAATATGTATATAAGCATGTATGTTTGACTATAAATGTAAACAAATATGAAACAAATAAATATCACAAGTTTGTATGTAACCACCTAATCAATTAAATTTAGGCAGACTATAGTATAGGCTCTAAGGGTCTAATAACCTATCCTATATCCCTATAGTCATGGCTCTGATACCAATCTTTCACACCCCGACCCGCAGCGGAAAAGGTGATCGGGGCATGATTGGGTTATCATCAAAGCTCATGACATTTATTTATGCGTTTCATATTCATTAAATACAATTTAATGGAAATTTACAATAATTGTTACAACATATTCTAACTATCAATCTAAGCTTCTTTGTTCTCTTCTAAGGCATTTCCTAGGTTTTCTTTGCTTCGACCTGTTCACCTGTATCATGTGTAAAAAGGTTTTGGATCAACATAAAGTTGGCGAGTGAATCCTATGGAAAACATTTGAACAAGTTTATTTGAATTGATTATGAAATATGTGCACAACCAAACATGAGTAAAAATAGATGTAAACTTATTCAACAATCATAAGATATTAAATAAAACACACATGAACAATAATGGAACATTTAGAGGCACGCGATGCTCAACTCGTCTCTCACGAGGAACTGAGGGGCCTAATGAATGAATTGCATAAACATGATAATATGAATGACACAACTACAAACAATATAAACTCAATGATACACACATGAACAATAATGAATTTGATTTGAGGCACGCGTTGTTCAACTCGTCTCCCACGAGGAACTGATGGGCTTAATGAATGAGTTTCATATAATTTGACAAAAGGGAATAAGTAATCACAACAATATAAACAATCTAAGTTTAGATCATGATGTGGTATGGCACAAGTTTAAATAAACAAGTTAATTATTTTTATAACACATGACACACCCCAAAACGTGTAATTTAAAAGGGGGAGTTGTAAGATTCACTAACAGTGGGTGCGTTCGGTTGATGATGTTGAATGCACGCGAAGTGGTTTTAACCACGAGTGAGATTAACCTAGATAAATCGCATTATGGTTTGGTAAGTAAACGGATTTTATTAATCTATTTTAGTAGGATTGTTGGGTGTATTTTTGTGAGTTTAAGGCTATTTTCTAACCTTAAAAATGTTATTTTTAAGTATTTTTTAATTGATTTTTAATTAAAATAATTAAATAAAAATAATAAAAAAAATTTGATTTTTTTGCTACAGTGACCGTTGACTTTGACCGGTTGACCGTTGACTGACCGTTGACCGGTTCGTATGCGTATTGTTGTGCGCTGAATGAGGCTCGAACCCGAGACCTCCCGTACGCGTGCACGCAGCTCTACCAACTGAGCTACGTGTCTAACCCGTCATATATCTGATTTTAATTATATTTATACATTAATTAGTTTAAACCGAAAATCATTTATTTTTTTAAAAACGATTTAATTGTTCGGACCGGTGCGCTCCACAGGTCTCGAACCCGGGACCTGTGGGTTGCGTAACACACAGTCCACCGCTGGACTGTGTGTCCAACTTGTTAAATTTACTGATTTTTATTATACTTAAACACAAATTAGTTATTTCCTTTTCTGTCTTATTTTAAAAAAAATAGATAATTGTCCGAGTCGGTGCAGTAGCCCGGACTCGAACTCGTGACCTGTGATATAAACATACACACAGTCCACCGCTGGACTGTGTGTCTAACTTGGTTATTATTCCGGTTATTAATATACTTAACATACACCTGTGTGACTCCGGTTCGGTTAAACAAAAAAGATCATTTTTATTAAGGCAGCGTGTGTGGAACAGGATTCGAACTCGAGACCTTTCTGTGTTTAACGTGCACACAGTCCACCGCTGGACTGTGTGTCTAACCCGAGTAATATCTTGATTTTAATTATTCTTATACGTTTACCGCACTTCATCTTCTTCGTCTGATTTTTAACCAGAATCGATAACTGACTGGTTGAATGTTTTAATCGGTTTCTTAGCGTGTTTCAGTTCATTACGGTGAGATATAAGTGAAAAGAAAAAGAAATTAGGCGAAGAGGTATACCGACTATCTTCCTCTGTTTTCCGGCAGAACTCCGGCGACAGCAATAGGCTCCGGCGTCAGGTGTCTTGCAGCAGCGAGTCTCCGGAAAGCTTACAAAGGGTGTGGGTATCTCCGGTATAAGCTCAGGGGGTTCAGTAAGGCTCAGGAATGGATAACCCGGTTTTCCAGCGACAAACAGAAAAATTCCGGCGAGAGAGTTTTCGCCGAGAAAGGGTGTGGTTTTGAGCGAAAGTGTTTGCAGAGGTTCGAGGTGGTTTTTATAGGGCAAATCGTCGATGTATTTGGCCCGATTTCCAACTGGATTCATTGGTTATAAAAACTCCGGTAGTTATGACTTTGGTCGCGGACTCAAACATGGGTTATAACCGATATAGGTTTAAAGTTTACGTTATAACGGAAGGATTCGGTAAATACTCGCGAGATTGCCGGAATTCCGATGACTGAACTTTGGGGCCGGTTTTGAATTCGGAAACTCATGATATGAATAAAATGATCCCAATAATTAACAGATAATCCCAGTGGCGCAGTGGTTTGTGTGTTATGTGTTAAGTCTGTTTGTTGGACTGTGACTGACCCGGGTTCGAAACCCGGCAGAAACAAAGTATTTTTATTTTGCGATTTTTAACAGTTTTTCAAAAACTAATTATATATTCCCATATAATAATTGATTATGTATCGCTTAAAATTATTTTGGGCATCTAATTCGCAACGAAAATTTTAACAGACTGTTCGGTTGATAAACGGAGCGGGTTTGGTAAATCCGTTTTTGACGGATGTTACAAGTACCGCCTATCATCCTCAAACTGATGGTCAATCTGAACGCACCATTCAAACTCTTGAAGATATGCTTCGAGCATGTGTTATAGACTTCAAGGGAAATTGGGACGCTCATCTACCATTAGTCGAATTTTCGTACAACAACAGCTATCATTCAAGCATTGGCATGGCACCTTTTGAAGCCTTATATGGTCGTAAGTGCCGATCTCCAGTATGTTGGCACGAAATTGGGGAAGCTCAAATCACTGGTCCGGAATTGATTCAAGAAACCACAGACAAGATCCATCAAATTCGAAACAATCTTCTAGCGGCCCAAAGTCGTCAAAAGAGTTATGCAGACAAACGACGGAAGCCTTTAGAGTTTAACATTGGTGATCATGTACTTCTAAAAGTGTCACCGTGGAAGGGAGTAGTTCGTTTTGGTCAAAAAGGCAAGCTAGCACCACGCTACGTAGGACCTTTCAAGATACTCGAAAGAGTAGGACCTGTAGCATACAAGCTTGATCTACCAGAAGAACTCAACAGGATTCATCCCACATTCCACGTATCTAACTTGAAGAAGTGCCTCGCTGTTGAAAACCTCCACATTCCTCTGGAAGATATTCAGATTGATGAATCTATGCATTTTGTTGAAAGACCAGTAGAAATCATGGACTTCGGGGAGAAACGTCTACGACGGAGTCGCATTCCAATTGTTAGGGTACGCAGGGAGTCGAAACGGGGACCTGAGTTTACTTGGGAACGTGAAGACTCAATGCGTGAAAAATACCCACATCTTTTTCCTACTACTTCTACTACTTCAATTTCGGGACGAAATTCCTAAAAGTAGGGGATACGGTAACATTTGTCGAAAACGGGTTTCCAAACCCGCTCCGTTTTGTAATCGAATATCCAGTTATAAATGTCACGTTGCGTATTTATGGCTATTTTGATTTTTAACGATACATAATTAATAAACAAACTAAACCATAAAAATTATATTTGATAAAAAGTAAAAATAAAATAAATAAAAATAAAATGAGGCTGCCGGGACTCGAACCCGGGTCAGCCAGGTTGTGAACTTCCAAACACTTAACACTCACACGCATAACCACTCCGCCACTTGTTTGTTTTCTGTCAACTCTAGGAAACAAATGAGTCTTATATACAAACTTAGATGAACCGGTTGCGCCAACTGAAAACCGAAATCGGCTATTCAACCGTCTAAAACGTTTGAATAATCACGATTTCAGGTTTATAACCGATGCACCGACAATTCCAATCAATTTTGCCTTGAATGAAACTTGAATTCGGGAGTGAATCGGTTTAATAATCGAAAATTTTCAATTCTTGGATTACTTCCATCCTAGTACTCCTTCGAGACTCACAAACACTCTGCACACCTCCAAATACATTTCCGCACAATTTTCAGTCCACCGGAGAAGCTATTTGAACTCGCCGGAAAAATTCTGCAAGTC
Source organism: Scalesia atractyloides (assembly GCA_947069175.1). NCBI lineage: Eukaryota > Viridiplantae > Streptophyta > Magnoliopsida > Asterales > Asteraceae > Scalesia > Scalesia atractyloides. The sequence continues at coordinate 29,179,453 of CAMTDV010000005.1, forward strand.
GCCGGAAAACCGTACTCTTCATCAAAACAGTAAGTCTTTCAATTTCTTCGTGGTCTAACAATTGTTAAGCTATTTCTGACTCAAACATTTCAATTGAAATCGAATTCAGACGCTGTTTTCGGATAATTCTAGTTCGCCGGAAAAGTTATGGAAATCTCTATTTTCATCTGTGAATCGGTAAGGACATTCAAACACTCTGTTAACGTTTGTTAATCACTTCAATTCCACGATTAGCTAATCAAAACGGTTAATTGTCTTGTTCAGTTGAAGTGCACAAAAACAGAGACCGACACCTTGCCGGAATTCTGAAATAAACCGTTCATCGGTATGTTTACTTCTAATTATCGTTTCTGCCATTTCATATTAGTTTGTACAATGTATATCAATCGAACTAAACAAGATATAACGGTGTAATCTACTGCCGGTAAAAACGAACGAAGAAGATGAACTGTGATAACACTATAAGAATAATTAAAATTGTTATTTTGAACGGGTTAGACACACAGTCCAGCGGTGGACTGTGTGCGAACAAAAACACACATACGTCCCGAGTTTGATCCCTGATACGCGCACCCTCTATGTAATAAAATGCCTTTTTGATTTAAAACTGAACCGGGTTAACTCCGTTAGTTGTTAAGTATAATAAAATTTGTATATTAACCAAGTTAGACACACAGTCCAGCGGTGGACTGTGTGTAACGTTAAAGCGCAGGTCCCAGGTTCGAGACCTGTTAGTGGCACCGGTTCAATGAATTAAAATGTTTTTGAAATTAAAATAATTTTGGATAAATTGAATTAGTATATAAGTATAATTAAAAACAGAATTATTTCGGGTTAGACACGTAGCTCAGTTGGTAGAGCTGCGTGCACGCGTACGGGAGGTCACGAGTTCGAACCTCACTCAGCGCACATAATAAACACAATCAGACCGGTCAAACAGTCAACGGTCAACGGTCAACGGTCAACCCAAAAAGTCAACATATTTTTATATTTTTAATTATTTAATTTAATTTAAAAATCAATTAAAAATACTTAAAAATAATGTTTTAAAGATAGGAAATAGCCTTAAACACGTAAAAATACATCTAAAAATTCTATTAAAATCCTTAATAAAATCCACTCATTTACTATAATTTCCGTTATTATTTAGGTTAGTTAATTCTTGTTGTCCCACCTTTCCAACTCGTGCGCATCTCACCATCTCCAATCAAACGCACCCAATGTGAGTGAATCTTTATAAATTCCCCGTTTTAATCACGTTTTGGGGTGTATCATGTGTCTTGCTATATATTATATTTAAATCATTGTGCATACAACATATCATGAACAAATGTGTATTCAGCTTGTTTCAACTGTTTGTGTGGTTATTGTTAGATTCAATTTATTATTTTCAGTACATGCAATTTCATAGGCCGCCGCTCCCCATTACATTATGAGCGTTGAGCATGTTCCCCATTACATTATGAGCGTGAACCTGGCGTGCCCACATACGATCGGCTTCGTTTGATTAAGCCTTGATCGGACAGACATTTATCATTTTCAGTACATGCAATACGATCGGCTCCGTTTGATTGAGCCTTGATCGCACAGTTTCATTCATGTTATTTATTGTACGATGTTGGTATGTTAATGTATGCTATCATATGTTACTGTATGTTATAGTTGTGATTGCAATTGCTCCTGCTTGATTATTTACATTTGCTCATTCATGATTATGCACAATTTTTCATTGATAAACTAACAAGAAAATCAATAATAAATGTTTATCTAACAAGGTTCACTCGCCAACTTATGTTGACCCAAAAACCCCTTTTTACACATGATACAGGTGAACCAGCTGCAGCAAGAAACACTTAGGATTGGACTAGAAGAATAAAATGATTTAGAGTTTGGAATTGTTTTGTTTGGTTTATTTTCTTTGTATTGTATGGACATGTTTGGATATTTGGGAATGTAATTTTAACTTTAATAAATATGAAACATATTAGTAAATATCATGAGCTTTGGTGATAACCCAATTATGCCCCGACTCTTATTCCGCTGTGGGTCGGGGTGTGACACCACTGTGATATGCGGATAGGCTTATCATTCAAAAGGCATAAAGAATTAAATACCAAGTACTGCAAGCTATACATCATGTGGATAACATATCATCGGCATATGATTCATGGTCTTAAATCCTGGGTTGAGAGATAGCCAACGTCTGAAGTTTCGGGTCTTTATGCTGATGATTCATCCGGGGATATCCGGTCTGCCCTTCTATTGCATCCAGATATATGCAGACCTATACACAGTCCAGATATCCTTAAAAGAGCCAAAATGAAGGCCAAAACCTTAAAGAGAAAGGAAATATCATTATGAGAAAATTCCATGTGCTTGAAAGGACAAGTCCTATAAGGTATAAAGCCTAACCCTGTCAGATGTTGTTTGGTTGCTCTGCAGTACGATGTGCTGACCTGTTCACCAACTACACTGACGTAAAAATTAAAGGACAGTCTCAGTATACTCACCTGTTACGATGAACAGTTGCGTTTACCTTGATCACGGGGTATGACATGTTATGGGATACACGGACGTTATAGCTTGTTCCATCAGGATTAAAGGTACGAGGTCAAAATTAAAGGTTAATGCGATAAGTTTCAGAGGACAAATATATTGGCAATCGCATGGACCTGTCTGAATAGGTGAAGTGCTGAAAAATATTCCTTACTCAGTTCGACAACGGTTTGATCCCATGGCTAATCTCCTCATTTAATACTTTATTAATATTATATTATATTAAATGATTTAGATAAAAAGGGTTGCTCGGTTGGTTGGATTGCGGATTTGATCAAAATTATTACTATGTCAAAAAGGAAGTGGGTCCCACTTGGTGTATAAAAATGATAAACTAGTTGTTTTGTTGGGACCAGGTTCAAGTCATCTCAAATCAAAATTGTCTGAATGGGCCAGGACCAAGTCATCTCGAGTTACTGTTCTGAGATGGGCCGGGCCCAATTCGAGATCTTAAATGCTTTATTCGAAATAGTTCATGTCATTTCGAATTCATCATTTATCTCGGATCTTCTATCTCGAACTACATCTCGGAATAATAGGTTAGATACCCTATGCATCTCGGATGGGATCTAAGATGGAAACTCAGATGGATCTCGAACTGATCTCGGATGGACTTAATGTCATCTCGAATGACTCTTATGCATCTCGGATAATCATCCGAGATGGAAATAAGGCTTATCCAAGATGACAAGGGGTTATTAACTTGAACCCTTGTCATCCGAGATTCTCTGAACCCAGTGCATCTGAATTTTGAACCTAGTCATTCGAATCTTGTTAACCAGTTCAATATGATTTGAACCTTTTGAACCTTAAATTGTTGACTGGTTCAAATCCAATTTTTAACCCTTGATTTCTATTGAGCTCTTGACTAAATTGGTTCTTTGAACCATTTTATTCAAGATCAATGGTCAAAGGGTCAAGTAAGTCAATTTTTATTATATCGACTAATGTTTTTGTTCAAGTGCAGAAAATGGCGCAACAGATGCTAGCAAAATGCAAACGTGATGTCGAAGCTTTTCATAATCAAGCCTTTTACATGTCCGATCCTCCACAAGAATATCATGAAATGTTCAACCCTCTTGTGGTTGGACTGAAGGACTGTCGACTCGCTCATGCCAAGATGATAAATCCAGTAATAGACGAGACAGTGATTCAAGACTTCTGGATACATGCTGAAGTTAAAAGAGGTGGTGCAACTATTGAGTCAAGGATCCAAGAAAAGGATATCGTTTTTTCTGAACCAGTTATATGAGAGGTTCTAAAGTTTGAAGACCAAGAACGCCATCCAACAACGTATGACAGAGACAACGTGATCAAAGCACTGCGACAAATGAGCTACGAGGGTGCCTATCCTATAGTGCTAAAGAAGCTTTTTCCACCATACTAGAGATGTCTTGCTATGCATCTTTGAAAACAAAGGCGGTCAAGATCAATTAAATCAAACACAAACAACTGCATTAGTTGCTTTGGTGAATGATTGGGACTACAACTTCTCAGCATTTGTTTTCGACAACATGAAGAACATGCTGGAAAACCCAAAGAAGAAGGTTTTTCTCCTATATCCAAGATTTGTACAGATGATTCTTTATCAAAAGTATCAAGAGCTGAAGAAGGGAAGCAACTTTTTGAATTTAAAGTTGCTGGGTCCCAGTTGTTTGAAGCAGCAAACAAGCAACAAGAGAAGGATAACATAAAGTACAAGTTCAGGGGATTGTATGATTTGGTGAAACACGATAGATTTCCAGAGGTAGTACTTGCACCAAAGCCTGTGAAAGTGATTATTGCTGAAGAACACGACGTGCAAATCATTGGTGGACCACAAAAGCCTGAACCTGAAACTTGAAGACCTAGTCTCTGATGATGAAGATACAGAACATGTTGAAGTAGAGAAAGATGAGGTACCAGTCAAGGAACTAAAAGCAATATTTGTAGAGAATTTAGCTACTCTTCTTGCATCACTCCAGGGTGATTCTGGGATCCCTCCTCCCAAAATCATTCCTACCGACGCTGATACACCTGTTATCCGTAAGCCTGCTAGTCCAAAAGTTCTTTTCGAGCCAACTACACAAGATGCCCCAATTACAGACATGCCAGAAAGTTCAAATGGTGTTCATGTTGAAGCTGGAAGCTCTGGTGTTGGATTGTCTGAGCATGATGAAGCTGCTATAAGAATGGCTGTAGAAAAGAGGAAATTTATTGAGCAGTCCGACTGTGACGATGATGAAGTGGTTGATGTTGGCAAGCTGCAGCAAAGAGTGATATTGCTGGAACAGGATAATGAATTGAAGAATACACAGATAGCTTCACTGCAAAATCAAGTAACCATCAGAGATCAAGCGATCGAGCAGTTGCAAGGAGATGTCAGCTTATTGATGGCTGAAGCATATGAGATGAAAGCAAAGTTGCAGAAAAAATTCGGAGGTGAATTTGCTGATAAAGACAACCATCCTCAAAACGTCACACACCTCGAACGTACTATTGGGGAACGAGCAGATGCTGATGCTGAACATGAAGCTGGCCTCAATGCCTATCTTGCTGCCGAAGAAACGAAGAAAATAAAGCCACCTCAAGCAAAGAATCCTCAAAGAAAGAAGATGTTTGTCATGAAGAATCAACATGTTAATCCTCTTGACGAAAACTTCAAGCTCAAGGATCCATCGAAAGTGCCTGATCGATATGTGATGGAATTGGGATCAAGCTTCTATGAAAAAGTGGGAAACAAATATGAAGTTAAATGCTAGAAGAATGATAATAACATGAAGCTTTGGTTGGTAACTAGAGAAAGTGGACACAAAGAATATTATTCCAAACAGTCACAGTTCGAGTCTTGGACGAAAACTAATTTAAAGAGTTTGTTGCGTGCTCCATATACAGACTCTGATCCAAACCAAGGAGGTGCGGGATGGGCATTCCTATCAAAGCTTGAGCATGAAATGACACAACTTCACGACGATGAAGACTTCTGAGACATATCTGAAGAAAAACCCAGGAATCCGTGATCCTCACACCCACAAACGGATGAAATCAGTTATTCGTCCGTCAACCGACAAAGAAAAAGTCATTCCTGCTACTCCAAAGTTTCCAAAAGGGGTGCTCAAGAACTTCTGTTATTGGGCTTATGATCCAAAGATGGCAGAAGCGGTGACTGTGACTAAAGAACAGGCCTTCAGATTGTCAGACGTGCTGTAACTCATAAGCTTTCACGATGAAGACATCAAGATTCTGGGTCAGCACCAAATCCATACAAGTGACAAATACGAAGTGTGTGCAAAGTCCTGACCAATGTCATGGCTTCAGTGATTCAAAACAAGCAATATGTGAATCCAGGACCACTATTTGGAGGCAGCAGACAGTAGATTTTGGAGTAGCTTGCTACACTAATGCAGTAAACCTAGGGGGAGATGTTAGATCATAATTAGGTTTATGCATTAGTCATGTAATTAGTTTGGGCTACTATTATGTAATGGGCTTGGGGGTAGTTTTGGGCCTAACGGCTTAGGACAATGGAGCACTTACCCTAGTAGTATAAATAGTAAATGATGTAATTAGGGTAGGGGCTCCTTGGTGACTACAGCTTGTATTAGACAAATCTTTTGTATGCTTGAATTCTCTCCATCTTCATCTTATTTCTTCTTCTAATATTGTTAGCTTATTTGTGTGATTCCGCCACCATTCAAGCTAAGTGTGATATCGAAAGATCCGTTTTACGGGACTTTCATCTTCCTACCGCCGTCGAGGGGGCGAAACTAACAACCACTCCCTGCATCTAAAACGAAAGAGAAGATCAGACATAGCACACATGGTACCTTGGGGTGTTTGGAATTCCTTTTAACTTATGACTTATTAACTTTTTATAAGTCAAAAGTCACAATTTCTAACTTCTCAGTTTATCCTTTTTAAACCATAAAAACTCTTTTTCAACTATAATCCAAACACTATCAAAATAACTTATTACTTTTATAAGTTAAAAGTAGATCCAAAATAAGCTAACCCAAACACCCACCTTACCACCGGTTCAAGCTCGACAACCATCTGCCCTCGATGTTCAGATAAGAAATCGATCGATGGAGAAGCACGCCAGAAAGAAAACGTTGGTGGACTGGTGGAAGAAACGGTGTGAAGTAAAGATAATCAACTGTGCAAGTAAAACACATGGCTAACTAATGACCGACAGACATAGGTTACAAAAACAAAGAAACCGGAATGTAGTTAACAGGCTACGCAAATTGTTATATAAGTATAATATTTGTAATAAATAAATAAATGCCTCTGTTATAAAATGATGTCAACTTATTATATATTATACCTCTTAATGAAAAAGGTCGGTACAAAAACAAGAAAAAAAATTTATGGGTTGTGCCAGGTGTTGCTATGTGATGTTCAATTTTATTTTTTTTAATGGTAAAGATTACATTACTCCTAAACTACACCAATAAATACTAAATTACACTCATGCCAGGATTTGAACCCTACTCTTTTCTCCAAGAGACAAGAGTCTCTACCATCAAGCTATAGTTGGAATGGCGTGTGATGTTCAATTTAATGACTCTACTCTGCTTCTCTCTTTATCTTCACTTAATCTTCAACCGGAGAGGAGACTCCCTTTAGATTCCGGAAGAAGTTGTAAGATAATTTCCGGTCAAGATAATGAGGGGTGGTGACACCGCCACATCAGGTGTGCTTTTGGGTTTCGAATCGGTGGGTTCAAGACAGTTACTCGTTTCCAAGCCTTTAGTTGAAATCAAGCTAGCTAACGACCGGAAATGGAGATGTTGCTAGTCACGAACCAACAGAGATCGGAAGAAAGTGAGCTTGCTGGCACCGTGCTCATCATCGGATCCTTACCATAGCTCCATCATCGCTTCTAGGATAAGCCCTAAGACGATGGAAATGTCGTTAAACCTTCGAAACAACAAAAAATGTTGCTGGAAAATCGAAAAAGAGGTCGGAACCTTGCCTTGAAACCCTAGCTACCATAAATCGGGTCAAGAAAAGAAAACCACATGCAATGGTAGATAGGGACTGCGGTCACCTTAAACAACCGGAAAAGGCCCGGTCCGTCGCCGATCTGAACTCAGATGTTATCATTGTCATTAGACATTCGAACTCACATTCGCCGCCATTTAGGGGATGTTAGGTCGCTGGAGGTCATTGTTATAAACACAGGATCCACGAGAGCCGCCGCCACCGTTACAAACGATGGCTTCGCGGTGGCCGGCGATCGAGGTGTTGTTGTTGTGGCTGTATAGATAGAGAAGGTATTTGAATAACTTTTGGTGTTCTTGTTTGGTGGTCGTATACAGAAGAGATTGAGAAAGCACATGGTTTTGGTGTTAATGCTCTGTGGATAGCAACAAAATTTTAAACCACTTTTGAAATAAATCTGAAATTTTAAAAAGGTCATCACTGTTAATAGTTTTGTAAGTTATTGTTTACGTAAGATATACCGGGATTCATTTGCATCAATACAATTTTAGCTTTCCTACAAGAATACAATTTTAGGTTTAATGGTAGACGCTTATTCGATTTTCAGATGTAACAAACTAATCTCAAATTATGCCATTGTTAATGTACTCTCTTTAACGGTTGTTAACATTGAATTTATCAATGATAATTATTTATAAAGGTTATTGTTATTCGGGATCTTAATGCAGTTTCGCGTGCAATCAAATGGCTCAAGAAAGATTGATTAATCAAAGATAATAAACGAACCAAAGGGTTCACGAACAACGTTCTTTCTATTTAATATCAATCAAAAACTAAGAAATAATAAACCCTATATCCCCTTATATAGGTGAAGAAACTAAATAACTTAAAACCACAATATTAGGAAAGTAAATAAAATTCAAATAACAAAAGATAAGATTTGATTCTTTCCAAAGAAGTCGCCATTCACGGGTCACCCACGGATTCGCGTCTGGGTCACGATATTGGGCCGGATGCTCCTGCATCATACTCCCCGTCTTCGAAAAAAAACTCGTCCTCGAGTTTTGTCTTCGAACCAAGGCCACCGGGGTCAAAAGGAACATCAAGCCGATCTGAATTATTATTATCACGACCCACCTAAATAGTTTACAAGTCGCCTCACTCAATCCAAGACTCGTACCACCTGTTGTTGAGATATTGAGAAGCGAAAATAAGTTTCCATCACAATTGGAATTAAATTTATTGGTAACTTTGTCACAAAGCTGCCCCATATATCTGGAGCCTTGAACTAGTTTCTCATTTTTTTTCTTGAAATCCACGTGTGTGTCCACTATGAAGGGGTTCATAATTTTCATTTAAATCATCCTCGTCCACATTAATAACTTTATCTCCTTCCTTATGCAGAACAACCATGCAATCTCTAATTTTGTTTATATCCTTATCTTTGGTAATTTGAATTTGCTCCTTATTTTGAAATTTCAAATTCCCATGAGACCCCACGTTTCGCAAGCTGCCAGTCAATCTCCCCACAATTTTCGGCAATACTATTGGAACTTCCAACACCACCTTCGCACCTCAATCCAATCCATCGACACCAGCAGCCACCACATCACCACCGGTATCCATTGCAACACCAATATTATTTTTATTTTGAACTTTTGAATCCAAAGGTGATCCCAAAGTTTGTGTAATTCTACTAACACCAGACCTTAGCCGGACCGTATAATCACGGAGATCACACCTCCCAAAGAGACTTAAATGAATATGATGACGGTTCAAAAAGGAAACAAAAGCAGTACCTTCATCAGATTCAAACTTTTTTGATCGGCTACAAAAGGTTGGATATTCAAGATGGTGATGAAACTCATCAACTTTCCTGAATTTGACATCGCTTATCTGACGGACTTCCAAGGTTTCGATCGCACACCCGGTCTGTCACACCCCGATAAATCAATCACATCAGAGTCGGGCGTGATCGATTGGTACCTTCATTGCACAGCGGAAGTATTTAATGTGCTAAGACTTCTAGAAAGTGAATATAACCTAACAAAAGAAACATGCGAAAAATCAACATAATGTCGACGAGTTCATAGTTTGTTTGAAAAATTTTTTAAATAAATCTTTGATAACCGGTTTAAATAGTATGAGAAATCATAGTAAAACCATTTTTCCTTGGCATGTCATATGAAAATCTTGTGTTTATAAAACTTGTATAACTGGTAACGTCCGCGTCACGTTAACATTTGAGAGTTCGTATATAAAAATGTGGTATGTAACGCATCAATGAATGAACTTGATGATCATTAATGTGTAGCTAAGACATTAATATGTGTGACGACATAGGAAGCACTCAACCCTATACAATTTCCTCCGGTCCACCAAGTTGGGACAACAAAAGCACTACATGCGGCCACACAAGAACCCATGAGTGGGGCTCGCTACACCCGGTAGATCTACCATTCTTGTTCTACGGTCTTAAAAAGATTAATGGCACTTAAGAAACACCGTATTCGCACATGATCTAATATTTCATTCCATATAGCTAAACCATATCATCAAAAACATGTATTTCCCCCGATAGTTATAAAACCGAAAACATTTAAGAGAAAAGGGGGACGTGAACTCACATAGTCTTTGTGCCTCGCACAAGTGAAAATGGGCCTAGCCTGTTTGAGTCTAAAAGCAGGACCAACCAGTCCTCTTGTTTGTATGTAGAACAATCTTGTCACATGTTTTGAAAATACGCGTGTGTTTTGTAAAACCGGTATGTTGTGCATAAACCTTTCGTAAACCATTTGAGTTAATTGAAATCCTTTCGCAACATGGTTTAGAAATATAAATTTTTCGTTCATCAAAATTTTGTGTACTTTTGCAAAACTTGCATGCCTTTCCACCCCCAAAACATTTACAAAAATGTAAAACCGTAAAAAGTGGGGGTTTATGAACTCACCTTGATATCCTTGTGCAAAGCTAGCTTAGTGTGATTCCATAATGTTGTTCAAAGAACGTAACTCGCTAGCACGCAGACTATAGCATTTCTATCATGGAATAACTTATAAGTTTCTAGTAAAAGGGCGTAGCTAAACTACGTGTTCGAGCTCTAACGAATCGTTAACCGTACGATTCTTTGAAGGCGTTATTATCTTGATTTGAAATAACCAATCTATGGTTGCTTGATTCCATTTCAAATCAGAATAAATACTAAGTGTTCAAAACGAATTAGTTTTCGAGTGAATTAGAATATATATTCATCTATAATTATAAATATATTTACAAAGTCATGTTAGTTGTCGTGAATAGAAGCACGTATACGTAACGAGTATTTAGATGAAAACAATACATTATAAACTCGTATAATGGATTAACGCATTTTTCTGAATAGTCGCTATATACGTTGATGGACAATAACACGACTCGTCATAGTTTTCATAAGTCGTAATGTAACACCCAGATCGCGTAATACAACAAACCGCGGCAGAAACATCGGGGAGTCACGTTTCAGGAAATTGTTTCACAACACATGGTATGTAAAGTTTTGTTTTACTGAATTATTGAATTACATTGTCTTGAAATAACGGAAATAAAATAAAATCAAATTGTCTTTCAATTTTTAAAGTCACTAAGGCCCGCGTCTATCCTATGTGAAGTATGCATTCATGTCATCAAACAATAGTTCCTGAAACATATGTGAAAATAAAACGTCAGCATAAAAATATCTGTGAGTAACATAGGTTTTGTGATTAAGGTTCATGGTTTTGGATATTAAGAGAAAAGATTAAACGGTTTCAAAAATTGCCATGAATCCTTGATAAAAGTTTGGTATTTAAAATACTTGCTTTAAAAATATTTGTAGTATATATAAAAAATATACTTTGGTTTTGAAATAATATATTTTGTAGTATATCAACATATTCACTTTGGTTTACAAACAATAGGATTTGGTAGTATATCAAATTATACTTTGGACTTTGAACAAGAGAGTCACTAGTATTTCAAACTATACTTTGGTTTAGAAATAAGAGAATCAGTATTATATCAAACTATACTTTGGTTTATGAATAAGTGATTCGGTAGTATATCAAACTATACTTTGGTTTAGCATATCAACTATGCTTTGGTAGTATATCAAACTACACTTTGGTTTAGAATATCAACCTATGCTTTGGTAGTATATCAAACTACACTTTGGTTAAGCATATCAAACTATGCTTTGGTAGTATATCAAACTATACTTTGGTTTATGATGTCAATAAAAGATAAACTTTATGGCTTAGTTGGAAAAACTTTGTATGAACACATTGTGGTCGTTTGGTAATACATCTAGCCTTATTCGCTGATGTTATAAATTTACCACGAAGCTAAATCTATTTGGGGTAAATTTGGTTTATGACATTCCCTAATCAAACTTCGAAACAAACCTAGGAAGCGGGAATAGGGTGTCAAGTCCTATAGCGCTATATCATACTCTCAATCGGCTTGTATTTTAGGCATGAATACAAATACGCACCAACAAAGATCTTACAAATTTTGAAAATCATTATTTAAGCCATAGATAATAGTTTCAAATCGTTAATGGATAAAGTACTATGTATATAGAATCATACGGTTTCGAAATCATGAAAATAGTGATAGGCACACATGAATCACCCCAAAACATTTGAAAACGTAAAAGAGGGGACTATGTACTCACTTGGGATTGCGTAAGCGTCCTTGAATCAACGGAATAAATAAAGCTTAAACGTGTCCTAATGTGTCGGATAACTATGTTAGTGTGTCAGGACTTTAAACGGAAGATCGGATAGAATGAAGTCTTACAAACCAAACAAGTATTGGGACTCATATGATATGGTTTAATAAGCTTGACATTCTGATTTAGAAAGGATCCTAAGTGCTTTTGACCCGTTATGACCCGTTAAGGTAGTTTACGCTACTTTAACGGGTCATTTGCGTAAATATATTATCGGATGGTCAAATATGTACTATGATAAGTCTTATATGCCAAAAAATGTTTAATAATGTTGTAACATCAGTTTATATGTCAAAACCTTGGTTACATATGCTTAAAATTGATTTATGCGCAAAAAGGGCATTTTGTCATTTTTAAGAACATAGAAGTGACTTATCATAACACTAACCAAACGATGTGACCATAAGATATAACCTCAGTAGGTTGTCCCATATACAACTATGGTCACAAATATGTGTTTGGTCGGATCCTAAGATTGACCAAACGGGTCGGATTCGAAATTCGAAGCGGTGGTCAAGACCGCTCGACTTACGACCCTAATAAAGCACTAAACTTGAAGTGACGAGTTAGACATGTCAAAACATGTCTAACTAAGTTATAAAACTGATTTGGTATCAAAACTTGGTATTTTGATACTTGAAAATAGTTTCATCGTAAAATACACATTATGTGCATCTTTGACCGAAACTTTGACTCGTCACTTCACGTAGTAAACGTGGTAATCAAGAGGTGCAATCGTAAGGGATTATAACCTTTGTGATTACGATCACGTTGCAAAGTTCAATTGAACTTTGACTTGACCAATTATGGTCAGAACCGAACGTCAAACAGAAAGTCAAACTGTTTGACTTTTGGCTCATAAATAGCCAAAATACGGAAATAGACTAAGGAAGAGTACTTACTTGTGTTGGGAACACTATAAGAACTCAAAATAGGAGGCCTCCAAAACTGGAAGAAAGCTCCAAAGAGTTGGGAGAAAGAAAGAATGAAATGAGCAATTTGGAAGTGAAGATTTGGTGGCTATTTATAATTGTTCAAGTGTTCTAGGATCATCACAAGTGTCCAAGGAGGTGGCATGATCCTAGGGTGGTCTTAACAAGTGTAAAATGCAGGTACAAAGCTGACAATTTCGTGAACTTGGAGCCCAAGGCTTTGAAGGAGAAGCTGCCAAGTTGCAGCCATGATTCTGTTAAGCTGAGGACCCCATACAGAACATATGGACTATGGTCTTACGGTCCGTAAGGCCCCAGCCGAGGCAGAAGTTTCAAAAATTGGCAGATTTGGCCCTGGACTTGTTTCGTCGTGTTTCGTCACTTTTAACACCCGTTAACCTAATTTTTATGCTCTATTAGGAAGTTAAAGAAAATGTGACTTGAATTATGTCAAAAAATATCATGGATGCCGGTTTGTTCGGTTGTGCGGTTGCGTTTTTCGCTTAATTACGACGAACTCAATAACGAACACGAAAATGACCGAAATTGCAAATCGTTGCGAAATTTTTCATTATTATCAATAAAATGCAAGATTTTATTGATTAAAAGAATTTTTTGATTTTACCAAGGTCCGTATTCAAAATACAAGAATCGGCAGACTTTCGCAGTTTGTTAGAAAAGTCCCTGAAGTTGAATAAGCATGTTTTAACCATACCGAACCCTTCAAAACTTATTTTTAAGTTATGTAAAGGGTGTTTAGGGTATGTTTAGCTTATGCCCTTGTTTTGTAGTGTACAACACGTTAAACTGATTACGTTTCGTAACAGTTTACGATTTTACTTCCAGAAAAGGTTTGAGAGTTTGAGATTGTACAAGGACTAAAATGTGTAAGTGTCACATGTAATTATACAAATCCAGGAGATGAAACACAAGATTTCATTGGAGTCGAAATTGATCAGGTTTGTACATTGGTTGAAAAGGCAAAAATGTCACAGTCTCCCCTACTTTAGGAAATTTCGTCCTGAAATTTAATTAGAGGAAACTTGTGAGAATAGATGTGGATGTTTCGCTTTCAATTGATCATTCGTTTCCTGAGTGGAACTCTTGGCCACGCTTGGATTTCCAGCGAACTTTGTCAATCGTATTCGTCTGTTGTTTCTAGGAATGAGTTCAGATCCGCAGATTTAAACTTCATTCCAACAGAGAGGTGCACGGCATTTTTTATTGTTCCGAGCCTCAAGAGAGCCATGTAAATGTCAAAGTGGTATTCTTGTTGTAGCAGAACTTGAAGAGGGTGTAAACTTGAAAGGGAGTTGGATTTTTGAATAATGGATGGAAGAACGTTTATAGAGGTTTCCTATGAAGACTAGTATAGGAAACTGATGTGTGTGTTCGAAGTTGGAGTCGGAAAGTGTAAGATAAAACAACATTCTAGTAACTTAAATAACGTCACGCTTGCAAAGTAAGAAGGAACACTTATATATAGGAAGTACCAGCGGCGTATCGACCATGCCCTTATTACATTGTTCCTGTTTCGTTGTTATTATCACTATGGTTCTTACGCATGACAAAACTTGCTATGGTTTTCTATGCACCGAATTTTATAATTATGTATGCATGCATAACTACTCAATTCTTTGCATAGTCCGCATAGTTCATTTTGTGATGTCTAGGCGAAAAATCAAACGAATAAATATGTGATGACTTGTCTAGACCACCAAAGGGTCTCTTTAAGTAGATCAACGAATGATCTTTTTAAGCAGACCACCAAAGGGTCTCTTTAACTAGATCACCAAAGGATCTCTTTAACTAGATCAATGAATGATCTCTTTAACTAGACCACCAAAGGGTCTCTTTAACTAGATCAACAAATGATCTCTTTAACTAGATCAGCGAATGATCTCTTTAACTAGACCACCAAAGGGTCTCTTTAACTAGATCAACACATGATCTCTTTAACTAGAATAGTACTTTGGAATCCAAGGGTCTAACTATTTGCATAGAAAAGCCCGTTAAGGATTTAAGATAGTACTTTAGATATCCTTATAATAATCTAACACATTAAAATATGGAAGATTCTACAAGGATTTGGATAGTGAACATTTGAATTCACTGAACAAAATAATCCTAAAGTGATTCGGTTTGGTCATATTAAATTATAATATATGCATTAAATCACACAAAGAATCCAATCAAGGACTTCTATTTGCACTTTAAAAATCCACAAGAATATAACTATGAAGATAGGAAGATACTCTAAGGATTTGGGATTTGTGTTTTGTTTACCAAAAATGTCTAGGAAGCATGTCATGAAAATGTTTTGAAAACCATGTACTAGGTATGATAGGTCAACATACGAAGCAAAATGTCTTTGAAAATCGTGTGCTATGGAGGTCAACATACGAAGCAAAATGTCTTTGAAAATTGTGTGCTAGGTATGCTAGGTCAACATACGAAGCAAAATGACTTTGAAAACCATGCATAAGATCTTTGAAAACATGTATAACGTTTTTAAAATCATGCACTAGGTATATTAGGTAAATATGCCATGTTATAATGTTTTGAAACCATGTGAAATGTTTTTTAAATCATGTAAAAGGTTTTTGAAATCAGGTATAATGTTTTTGATCATGCACTAGGTATATTGTCATGAAAACCAGAGAGTTATGATATGCACATAGACATATTGCATAAGACCAATTAAGGACTTATGAAAGTACCCTTAGGTATCCAATCAAGGTTTTAAAGTGGTACTTCGAGCATCCATTAAGAGTTATAACTTGTACCTTATACTTTGTTTCTTAGAGGAAACAAGTACATAGGATTTTTTTTGTGGAGATCGCGAGCGATCACAAATATGGATGAAACCACAAGAGTAGTTTAATTTGCAAGGAACAATATCCTCAGTGTCGGTATTGTAGCAGTATGCCATATATACACGTAATCACATTGGTTTTGTAAATAAAATGGGAACAACAAGATTTATTTATAGAACAGTCAAAGTGTTTTCAAGATTCTTTGAAAATAAATAGAAAACATAAAAGTTTAAGTGTTTATTCTGACATCAGCACAAGCCTTGATATTGCTAGTGTAAATCTTGTGCCCATACATTGAGTCGTCATTTGCCAGTCAGGTCAATTGAAGTGATTAGGATAACCACAATTGAAGCAGATTCCATGTGGGTAGTTAGGAAAAACAGGTATCGGATGAGGGGTTGCGATAAGTTGAGTAGGACTGCCATAGTTTTGTTTGGCGAAGTGGCTAAACAACAGAATTAGCTGTATGACCAAAACGTCCACAGTTTGAACATTTTCGGCAGCAGACACTTGCATAGTGATGAAAGTTACATTGATTGCACAGAGGCGCTTTTCTTCTGTATGGCTTCTTAGCGGGTGGCGGGGCCACCTGGCTAATTCCTACTTGGTTAAGCGGAATTGGAGCAATCATTGTATGATTCTTTGAAGATTTACGCTTACTTGATTTTTTTGAAGGCTTGGCTTTTGTCTTCTTTGGTGCCTCACGAGTATTCTTATTCTCAAGATTAGTTATGCCTAAGCTAACTCAATGGTTCCACGAGTAGTACGCCAAATTGTTGGGCGAGTTTAGTAGCCAATTCCACTGTTTGGACATTGCCGCGTAGAGGAGTGATGTACTAAATACGGCCTATATAAACTAACTAATTTTAAACCTAAACTGGACACTCTAAGTTTTAAATTTATAAACTAAGACTCTCTAAAACCTAGACCACACAACCGGCAAGTGTACCGATCAATGTAGTAAAGCTAAAGTAAGTCAGAGTATCGAACCCACGAGACTCTCTAATTACGTTAACAACTCTATCTAGACTGACACTGACACGACTAAATGTTTATTTGTTTGGAGGGGGGTTACGAAAAATTATAGAAATAAAATAAAAACAAAATAACTAATTAATTAAATTAACTAGGACACGACTTAGAGCTAAGGTTGAATTCAGTGATTATAAACAACTACCTATGCTAGAATCCTATTTAACTAGGAATTGATTTCTATTTGAAATTAAAGTGGTATGGAACCGAGATCTTTATGTGCTAAACCCTAAGAAATCCCTACTAAGACCTCCGGACCGTTATAAGGAAGAAACCTGTGAGACTCTACAGGGCTGTTACGAATACCGGTTGGTTAGACTTCCTCTCAGTCCTCTAACTTCTCTAAAAGTGCCTATAAGACAATCTGCCTCTCAGCGCGAAAGCCTAAGGCAACTATGGATTTCAATTTAGTTTATTAGACAAGAGTATGATTAATGACCTAAAACCGATTTCTCTCAAAAACTAATCCTAGTTATTTATCACACCGAGACCTAACAATAATCTCGAGCCTCTCAGCGACAAGATTAGCAGAATATCAAGTTCTAATTATCTTTTATTTACCGTTTCTAAGGTTATTGGCCAATTCACCCAAAGACTACCCGAACCCGCAAAGACTCGAACAATCAACACAAACCTATTCTATGAAGACATTCACCAAGGTTCATGTGAAACGAATAAACAAACAATAATCAAAGCAAGATACGCATACGCACTACACTAAAGATTCCAAAGTTCTTTACTTTTTAAGAAAAACCCATACACACAATAATAAACGAATAAAAATCCAAACTTTATTAAATATTCATCTTAACCTAGGTAGTATAAGAAGTCTAGCCAAGCATAGTCATGAAAACAATAAAACAAAGAGTAATTTTAATTGCAAGAAACATGGAAGACGAATAAGAAACAAAAAGAACAAAGAAACCCGAATGATGCAAGGATGATCCGAATGACTTCTTCATCTTCCAATCTTCAACCCAATGCTTCGAGCCTTCAAAACCGCTCCTAAAGTTGCTAACTTGCTGCTGATTTTTTTCCCCAATTATTGTTAATTCGTGAATAGGCTTTAATGGGGCTTTAAGGATGCATTTATATGGTAAAAATTTAAGAATCCAAGTCCAAGAACAATTCTGTTGCGCAATTATGCTCCTCAAATAAATGTAGCCGCCTCTCCGTAGGTATAACCCCTGCTCTAGCTGCTCATTATCCAATAAATTACTAACATGGGCTCTATACCCGTGATATGTATCCAACATGCCCATAGTCATAAAATATAAAGAAACAATGGCATGCCGTTTTTTTGGTCAACTTCGGAATCCTCGGTCAACATTACCCACACATACGGATCTTTATATCTTTATCATTTAGTGTGTTAATTAATTTGAACTTTCAACAAAACACCATTCTAGCCCCTTGACTTTCATGCACTTTTTTTAATAACTTCTCTTTTATTGCAATTCAGCCCTCCGACTTATAAAATAGAGATAGTGGCCTCGGCCCACTAAGGAAAATAACGGCAATTTTAATTCGGTCACTGGCACCATACTTTGCCCAACTGGCTGGTTATTTCCTTATTACTCGTTTTCGCTCCATTTACACCAGGACCTGGCAAAACACAAAATAATATAATACAACACTAAAAACTATAAATAACAAATAAAAACTAAACAAAAACTATACACTTTACACGGGACAAATATGTGTATTTTACCACACATCAAGGAGGCATTCCCAAGAGTCCCAGGTAAGAGTGACTGGTCCGGTGATGCAGATTTGTACGAACACTCTAGCCTTAGACAGAAAACTCAGGGTGCATGCATCCACCCTTCCGGATTGTATATGTTCACATTATTAAAACCCAAACTTTGACGAGATTTTGAAAACTTTGAAGGCTTAATTCCATAAACAAATCATCTAAGGATAGATGATTATTTTCAAAACGGATTTGTAACTTGTGTGTTTGGTTTGGTAATCACCTAAGGATAGGTGATGGTATTGTATTAAGAATCTAAACACAAGAAAATGCACGTTAGGGTCCTAGCAAGGTTATAGTCTAGGTCAAAAGTATTACTAATAACCTAATTCCCTATAACCATGGCTCTGATACCAATCTCTTTAACACCCCGATCGCGTAATACAACAAACGTGGCAGATACATCGGGGAGTCACGTTATAGAAAATTGATTTACAACACATGGTATTTAAAGTTTTGTTTTATTGAATTATTGAATTACATTGTCTTGAAATAACGGAAATAAAATACAATCAAATTGTCTTTCAAGTTTTTAAGTCACTAAGGCCCGCGTCCATCCTATGTGAAGTACGCATTCATGTCATCAAACAATAGTTCCTAAAACGTATGTGAAAATAAAACGTCAGCATAAAAATGCCTATGAGTAATATAGGTTTTGTGATTAAGATCCATGGCTTTGGATATTAAGAGAAAAGATTAAACGATTTCAAAAATAGCCATGAATCCTTGATAAAAATTTGGTATTTAAAATACTTGCTTTAAAAAGATTTGTAGTATATATAAAAAATATACTTTGGATTATGAACAAGAGAGTCGGTAGTATTTCAAACTATACTTTGCTTTAGGAATAAGAGAATCGGTAGTATATCAAACTATACTTTGGTTTATGAATAAGAGATTAGGTAGTATATCAAACTATACTTTGGTTTAGCATATCAACCTATGCTTTGGTAGTATATCAAACTATACTTTGGTTTAGCATAGCAAACTATGTTTTTTTAGTATATCAAACTATACTTTGGTTTATGAAGTCAATAAAAGATAAACTTTATGGCTTAATTGGAAAAACTTTGTATGAACACATTGTGGTCGTTTGGTAATACATCTAGCCTTATTCGCTGATGTTATAAATTTACCACGAAGGCAAATCTATTTGGGGTAAATTTGGTTTCTGACCCTAATAAAACTTCCAACAAAACGAGGAAGCGGGAATGGGGTGTCAAGTCCTATAGCGATATATCATACTAGTAATCAGCTTGTATTTTAGGCATGAATACAAATACGCACCAACAAAGGTCTTACAAATTTTGAAAATCATTATTTAAGCCATAGATAACAGTTTCAAATTGTTAATGGATAAAGTACTAGGTATGTAGAATCATACGGTTTTGAAATCATGAAAATAGTGATAGGCACATATGAATTACCCCAAAACATTTGAAAACGTAAAAGTGGGGACTAGGTACTCACTTGGGATTGCGTAAGCGTCCTTGAATCAATGGAATAATAAAGCTCAAACGTGTCCTAATGTGTCGGATAACTATGATAGTGTGCAGGGACTTTAAACGAAAGATCGGATAGAATGAAGTCTTAGAAACCAAAGGAATGTTGGGACTCATATGATATGGTTTAATAAGCTTAACATTCTAATTTGGAAGGGATCCTAAGTGCTTTTGACCTGTTATGACTCGTTAAGGTAGTTTACGCTACTTTAACGGGTCATTTGCGTAACTATATTATCAGATGGTCAAATATGTCCTCTGATAAGACTTATATGCCAAAAAATGTTTGATAATTTTGTAACATCAGTGTACATGTCAAAACCTTGGTTACATATGCTTAAAATTGATTTATGCGCAAAAAGGGCGTTTTGTCATTTTTAAGAACATAGAAGTGACTTATCATAACACTAACCAAACGATGTGACAATATGGTATAACCTCAATATGTTATTCCCTATAAAACTATGGTTACAATATATGTTTGTTCGGATCCTAAGATCGGCCAAAAGGGTCGGATTCGAAAGTCAAAGCGGTGGTCAAGACCGCTCGACTTTCGACCCTAATAAAGCACTAAACTTGAAGTGATGAATTAGACATGTCAAACATGTCTAACTAGGTTATAAAACTTATTTGGTATCAAAACATGGTGTTTTAATACCCGAAAATAGTTTCGTCGTAAAATGCACATTATGTGCATCTTTGACCGAAACTTTGACTCGTCACTTCACGTAGTAAACGTGGTAATCAGAAGGTGCAACCGCAAGGGATTATAACCTTTATGATTACGATCACGTTGCAAAGTTCAATTGAACTTTGACTTGACCAATTATGGTCAGAACTGAAAGTCAAATAGAAAGTCAAAGTGTTTGACGTTTGGCTCATAAATAGCCAAAATAAGGAAATAGACTAAGGAAGAGTACTTACTTGTGTTGGGAACACTATATAATTTTTAGATGACTACACAAGGTCCGTATTCAAAATACAAGAATCAATAGATTTTCACAGTTTGCGAAAATAGTCTCTGAAGTTGAATAAGCATGTTTTTACCATACCGAACCCTTCAAAACTAATATCTAAGTTATGTAAAGGGTATTTTGGGTATGTTTAGCTTACGTCCTTGTTCTGGAGTGTACGTCGCGTTAAACTGATTACGTTTGCGTAATAGTTTATGATTTTACTTCTAGAAAAGGTTTGAGAGTTTGAGATTGTACAAGGACTAAAACGTGTAAGTGTCACATGTCCCGGAGATGAAACACAAGATTTCATTGGATTCGAAATTGTTCGGGTTTGTACAATGGTTGAAAAGGCACAAATGTCACAGTCTCCCCTACTTTAGGAAATTCGGTCCTGAAATTTAATTAGAGGAAACTTGTGAGAATAGATGTAGATGCTTCGCTTTCAATTGATCTTGCGTTCCCTGAGTGGAGCTCTGGGCCACGCTTGGATTTCCAGCGAACTTTGTCAATCGTATTCGTCTGTTTTTTCTAGGAATGAGTTCAGATCCACAGATTTAAACTTCATTCCAACAGACAGGTGCACGCCATTTTTTATTGTTACGAGCCTCAATAGAGCCATCTAAACGTCAAAGTGGTATTCTTGTTGTAGCCGAACTTGAAGAGGGTGTGAACTTGAAAGGGAGTTGGATTTTCGAATAACGGATGGAAGAACGTTTATAGAGGTTTCCCATGAAGACTAGTATAGGAAACTAATGTGTGTGTTCGAAGTTGGAGTCTAAAAGTGTAAGATAAAACAACAGTGGTCAAGGTCCAGAACTCTAGTAACTTAAATAATGCCATGCTTGCAATGTAAGAAGGAACACTTATATATAGGAAGTACCAGCGGCGTATCCACCATGCCCTTATTTCATTGTTCCCGTTTCGTTATTCTTATCACTATGGTTCTTACACATGACAAAACTTGCTATGGTTTTCTATGCACCGAATTTTATAATTATGTATGCATCCCTAATTACTCAATTCTTTGCATAGTCTGCATAGTTCATTTTGTGATGTTTAGGGCAAAATCAAACGAATAAACATTTGATGACTTGTCTAAACCACCTAAGGGTCTCTTTAACTAGACCAACGAATGATCTCTTTAACTAGATCCACATGTTATGGTTATTTTATAAAAGTATACGAAATAACGTTGTTTGAAATAGATATACACATTATATATCTTATAAAATACCTTTTGAAATAAGTATTCGGCTTTTTGTTGTTTGAAAATAAATATAAACTATTATATTTATTTTATATGATTTTCGATTTCCCGATGTGTATCCGTCGATTTTGAAATAATAAGTATAAAATATAAATTTATTTTTATAAAGTTCCTGAGTTTTGTTAACTTGCAAATCGTATTTGATGAAATGTTGTAATCTTGTTTTCGACTTCTAAAGAGTCGTCGAAAATAAATGTACAAATATCTTTATTTTATAAAGTAGTTTGAATCGTGATACGTTTACTTTGATTTTGAATCAAGTATGTGTTTATTTTTAACAAAAAAGGGCAAAGTTTCCTCTGTTTTAAGACGATCTCAACAATCAATATGTCGATATATTTTCAAAACGCAACAATAAATCAAACTCAATATATATATATATTCTTTCGTTAAATCTGTCAAAAACATAAACAAATCTCTAAATGTATCGGTTCAAGCTCGGTTCGCGTAAAACAAGTCTATATAAAACAACGTAAAAATCACTAGCTTTGATTAAATTTTACCTGGTTTTGGGTTGACTGTGTTGACCGGCAGTTGAATAATGTTGACCGAGTTGACCTGGTTTGACTAAGTTAACCCGGTTAACCGATTTGACTAAGTTGACTCGTGGTTTTGACCCGAACGCCAAACTGAACTGAGGGTACCCGGTGTTGACTAACGTTGACCGAATCGAGCTCGAATCTGACCCAGAACACGAACCAGATCTGAACTAATCTTAAACTGACTGTACCGATCCAAACCCAAAGATAACCCCTGCCACTTCCGTCACCACAACTGCCACCGTAACCACAGTTGCCGTCGGCCACTGTTCTCCGACGGTCGGAGCTTGTCTCCACCGTCCGCCTCCACCACTGCCATACTCACTATGACCAACACAACCCGAACCCAAAACAAACCCAAAACTGAAGCCGCTCAATTCGCCCCCTGATGTTTATAAAATGCAACATATAAATTACATCAAATGAGGCATAAAACTAACCATTTTCTCGTACTAATGTTGGAAAAAACACGTTTCTTTGTTCCTTTCGAATTTACAGGACCAAATGTGCTTAAAAGAACAAATGAAGCAAATAAGCAGCCAAAACCAACATAAATACAAGAAGCAGGAATAACACAACATGCCCGACCCCTCAGCAGCACCCCAAAGACAAAAACAAGAAAAAAGAAGCTGACCATGGGGTCGTGCCCAGCCAGGCATGGGGCGTGGTCTGACCTTACACTTAAAGACAAAGCCTGCAGAAGCTTCTACGCCCATCATGGGGTCGTGCCCAGATCACCATGGGGCGTCGTCAAACTCTAAGATTTTCAGGATCTTGATAGTACAGTGAACAGTTTACCACAGGGTCGTGCCTAGGAGCCACGGGGTCGTGTGGGGCCCTCTGCTGACAGCTGCAATTAATGAAGGAAGAGAAGAAGCTGGCCACAAGTCGTGCCCACTGGACACGGGGCCGTGGCCAGGGCACTGTTCTGACTATAATGTGGGGTGCTTGGTTCACTTCAAAGGCATTCCTTGGCAAACCACTTCTCTCTCACTTTGCCACCATTCCACCACCACTACAACACCAACACCCACAACCATCACCCATCTATTATCTTTAGAATAT
This sequence comes from Scalesia atractyloides, assembly GCA_947069175.1. Classification (NCBI taxonomy): domain Eukaryota; kingdom Viridiplantae; phylum Streptophyta; class Magnoliopsida; order Asterales; family Asteraceae; genus Scalesia; species Scalesia atractyloides. The sequence continues at coordinate 29,203,544 of CAMTDV010000005.1, forward strand.
GTAGTAGTCTCGGGATCCAAGATTGATTGTAAGAGTTCTTGTCAAAAATGGCCATGCTTGGCTAATATCTTGCATCACTTGGTGAAGACAAGTCTTTGTTGTATTACTTTTGATTTTTAATCTTTCGGCACTTTTTAATTTGGTATGTATTTATGATTTTGATAAATAGTTTCTTATGTTGAAAGTGAATTTTTCTAACCATTTCTTCATGATGTCATTGATTTGCTCATTCGTGTATTTACGGTTTATATAAAGCGCGTTAACTACTTGGCTGGGGGTTAGAAAGCTGGTTTGGTAAATTTCTTGTCTCGTTCAATGTATAGATCCTGCGAGGACTTGGTTCAAGCTTACTAGGACCTCGTTCAATGTACCCCTACCCCACTTGGTGCATTGTTGTGCTTCGTTAAACATGTTAAAAGATGATGTTTATCTTCGGTGGCGCGTTTAGGTTCGTTTCCGGGTCCCAGACGCGTACCCGATTTACGAAACAGACTTCGTTTTTCGCGTTCTTAGTGTCAAAAGACTCAGTTCTAAAAATCGAGCATAACCGTCTCGAAACCCGAGCCGGGTTACGTTTTAATCATAAAAGCCTCGTATTATGTTCGTTTAAGTGTTTTTAGGCTTGATTGACCATTCCTTGCATGTTTGGTTGGTCTTTCGTCGTTCTTAAAAAAATCGTTTTCCTAACCGAGAACCGTCTCCTTTTGCGTGCCCGAGCTCCGATTTGTTTCTAATCTTATGTCATAGTCTATGGCACATAATCAAAATGTTCCGTGCATTCAGAATTACAAAGGGCCCTATCGTTGGCCCAATAATCACAGTTGAATATGTATTGCGATGTTAAACGTCAAGTCTCCGTTTAGCACATTGTTCAAGGCTAAGGGCACCAACCTTGCATTGTTGGTCCTTAGTAGTGTCATGTTAACCACGACGTGCTCTCGGATTCGTCCGAGACATAACAGAGATTGTTTAGCATATCACACAAGTCATGCAATTTGCAAAGTTTACGTGCAATTATTGTTTTAATCATGCTTAACGTTTAGGACAAATTAAGGTGTACCTGTTTCGTTATGGGTATCACACATAATCATAACAATATCATGATACGCATATCCCATCCGGTTACCACGGACTTGTACCAATCAAAATTTACCGGGATTTTTCACAGTTGTCACATGAATTGAAAACCAGTCCAATGATGAATTAAAGCGATATTTGTGTTTTTTGAAGAGCAGAGAAATCGAACTTCTTTTGAATCAAATCAAAAAAATATAAGAAGTGGCTTGGAGAATGTTGATGCATATGTATGTTGCCTACGTCATCGTATACGTCGAGTCAGTATTTAGAAGCGAAATGTCGAAGTTTATGTTTGTAAAGGGTTAAGTTGACTAAGCAAGTTTGCCCGAACTTGCATCTCTCCAGCGAACTTGCACTCCTATAAATAGGAGTCTTGACATTTCATTTGTAACATTCAGAGATTTTGTCACGACAGAGGCGAAGCTCTGTCCAAGTGTTTCCAGGATCTGTAACGTTGAATATTAATGAAACAGTGATTAAATAGAAACAAATGAGTGTATCCAATGTTGCCTAAGCAAACGGATTCCGCACGTTTAACTTAGGTTTGTCAGATTAGTGCCCGAACAATCCGTACAACGGACCTACAAGTGGTATAAGAGCAGGATTGGCCTAATTTGAAGACATTGGACATAGAACATCTCATCTTCTACTCATTTCTTCTATTTTTAACTTTTCTTGGACAATTCACGGATAAAATAGACTGATTTTCAAGTATAATATGTAAAATCCATAATAGATAAACCCTTGAAAAGATCAGAGCTTAAAATAAACGAATTCACGTCGAAAATTGAAAAAAATCATGTTTTCTATAACTTAAGTTCGCTCGAACATAGCATCAAGTTCGCTAGAACTTGATTAAAAACTCATTTTTTCAGTGACTTTTCATCAAGTTCGCCCGAACTTGATTGGTTTTTCAGTGAAAATTGTATTAAGTTCGCTCGAACTTGATTTTTATCAAGTTCGCTCGAACTTGATCAATTTCATTGAAATTTATATCAGTTCGCCCGAACTTGCAAATTTTTCTTGAAATCCAACATAAGTTTGCTCGAACTTGTGATTTTTTCATAAAATCTCAACAAGTTCGCCTGAACTTGTTTAAGTAGCTGTTTTTGACAAGCTGTGACAAGTTCGACCGAACTTGTCAAGGTTTTCAAAAAAAAATCCTGAAAAACGTCACGAACATTATATTTCGTTAGAATCGTATCGACGAGACGATTTTAAAGATCTAATCTGGTTAAAAACAGCTTTCTGAAAAATTTTAAACGTTTTTAGCAAACTGAGACGTTAAAATTGTCGATTAAATGGTCAAATTTTACTAAAATTGTCTGTTTGCTAATCATTTTTTTCAAGTGTTTTGAACGACAGATTAGTTTGGAAAACGAAATGGGGTCCGAGAAGCCGCCAAAGTTGATGAGTATGGACGAGTATGAAGTTTGGAAAGGAAAATTTGAGAGCTGGGTCCAAGCTACGCATTTTAGCAGTTGGGTGGCGATCGAAACAGGATATGTAGTTCCAAGAGATGAGAATCAGAATATTCTAGAGACGTGCAAGTATTCTATGCAACAGAAATAGGTGTATTTTGCTGATAAGAAAATGATTAATCTGATTCAACAATCTGTTAACGAACATATCTTGATACTACTACCTGAGTACAAGACTGCGAAAGAACTCTGGATATCTCTGAAAAATAAATATCAGGTGAAGAGAGAAGAGAATTTAGTGGTTAAGAACTGTGAAGCTCAACTTTCAAGTACATTTACAAATGGATCTTCAAGTTCTAAACCAGTCTGCCCGGTCTATGATGTAGACAATTTTCAGGCAGATAATGCCAAACGCTTGAATAAGATTGAGAGTTTGACATTAGAAAATAAAAAATTAAAGAAAATGAAAAGAATTTTGAAAACAAAATAAAAATTTTAGAAAATGAAAAATTACAAATGGTAGTAGATTTTCAAAATGAAATAAAAATGTTTAAAAGTGATAAAATTGTTTTTGAAAAATTAAATATAGAAGATCAAATAGCACTAAATTCTCATATTGAGAAAATAGCTCAACTTGAAAAAGAAGTTGAGACTGTTATAAATAAAGCTGCTAATTCAGCAAAATTATTGAAAGGTTTTGTGACTTCCTCATTAAAGTTAGAACATATATGTCCAAAACCGATCAATAATAATAAAAAGGAAACTCCAATAAGTGACAATGTCACAAATTATGATGATGTCATAATTGAGGATTGTGATGATAATACCGATGATGAAAATGATAAAAAGGAAATATTTTTGAAACTAAAAGAAAATTTTCAAGAAACTGTTCTACAATCTGCTGAAAAAGGTGAATGCTCAAAGCAAAAACCTTCTAAGCAGAATGGAGAACAAAAACAACATGAAAAACAAAATTATATAAATTTTCAAAACAAAAATAAAAGCTCATCGGTAAGGTCATCCAATCATTATAAAAACTCACAAAAATTTGAGAATAAGTGGTGCAGGTCGGACTACAGTGCTTCAAAGTCAAATCAGTTTTACAGAAGAAGCAGGAAAGATGACTACTACATGTCAAATCAATATGCTGATTTGGGTGTTTGGTCTGAATGGAGATTGGTACGATAACAGAGTGTGTTACAACTGTGGATTTGATGGACACATTGCCGTTAACTGCCTGAAAAAGAGATTTGATACGAGAAGATGCTATAAATGTCAAATCAAAGGTCATATTTCCAGGGATTGTCCGACTAATCTGAAAAGAAGATCGGTTAAATCTAAGGGGGAGAAAAGACCAGAGGAGAAGAAAACAAATAAGAAAACTGTAGAGAAGCCCAAAGAACAAAAAGTCAAGTTATCACAAGGGCAAAAAGACAGTTTGAGAAAAAAGAGGAAAAAAGTTAGATAGTATTTGGAAAAGATTTTGTCCTCGAATACGTCTAAAAATCAAATAAAAGTTCTAATGAATCATTTTACTCATAGTCAAGTAAAATGAATTCATCAGATACAAATCTGAGGACAAAAGAGAGAGCAATGGAGAAAATTTTGATAATTCAAATAGTTAAAAAATCAAAGAAAATAAAATTTTCAAATAAAGTTTCTATCAAATTGTTTGAATATCAAAAAGAGTGTGAATGTTTGTTTACTTCAGATGTTAATGGTTTTGGTAAACCTAAATCCAGAATGGATTGGGTTCCAATTCAAAACTGATTAAAGTTTGTTTGAATATGCATGATAACCAAGCTTCAAGCCAAATGTCATTTCAGAAGCAGTGGTTGTTCATACAGAGAGACAAGAGACAGGAGTGATATTCCACACAAACAAAATGGTAGTCTTGTGTTCACATTCGTAAAACGTCGTTAAATGGTTAAAATGGAAGATTCTTATTTTCGATTTTAATAAGATGTTTTTAATTTTAAGGGGAGAAAAAATTTTAAAAATTTGTAAAAAAATTCCTGTAAAATTGAAAAACATCATTTTAAAATGTTTCCAAAAACAATAGAAAATCTCAATAATGTCAAAAACATTGAAAAAATGAGATTACTTGTGCACATAAAGGAAATGATAGTACATCAGTGGACTATCACAGTACGCTAAATATTATGTAAAGTTTAAAAGTGATAAACGAGTCTTACTGTGGATGTGTAGATAGGCTTAACACGTTCAGTAAACTGTTTTTGAGATATAAACTAAATTTAACAACTGCTTAATCTTCTGGATTAACACATCTTAGATGTATGGACTTAGTACTCCGAAATTTCGTTTGAGAGATTGCCTGATTCTGAGATACGAGGTCTTTATAGATAGTTGATATCTGGGGTATTATACAAGTTCTTCTGATTTTGCGGAAGCAATAGCCTAGAACTTCTATAATGCTTTATGCTAAAAACCCCTAAACTGCATGCAAACTTGAAAAGAATCGAAAGATCTAATCAATTACAGTGCTTAAAAGATTCCTTAATTGGAACACACTTATAAGTTGAGCCTTTATCTCTTTGTCGATACGTGTATTAGGCTTCGCATTAACCCAGATACAGATATCAATTATGCTATATTCACCTGTAAGATGAAATCTAGGGAATCTTGATGTGGGAGTATATTCAAGAAGTGGGAACCGCAGATAAGTCAAGTTTCATAAATCATACCTTAACATATCTTGGGAACAGTTGAGAAACGTGGTAAAGTTTAAATGGACAAACATATCGACAATCTAGGTAAACAAGTTAAACTTAAAGTCGTTAAAAGGTCAACGATACTGGTGATATGTCTCAAAAACAGATATGATCCTCTAGCACGTTTTCTCACAAAAATACAAACTATAAATATTACATTTTAGTATGTTTACATTTCTGCATTCAATATTAAAAATCCAAAAACGTTTTTTTTTCTCCTATCTTCAATGGAAACCTAATAATGTTGAATGTGAGCCGGATCAACGAGACCGTTAAGAAACTGTTTGTGTGTGGATACGTGTGACTGTTCTTAATCGTCAAATCTTAGAGATTCAGAACATCATTTGAGGGGAGCTAGATAAACATGTTGATTGAAGATAATAGAAAGCTTAAAGTAAGGGGGAGCATGGATGATAAGTTATTCAAGAAATAAAGATCAAGAGAATATTAAAGACTCAGGAACTTATTTGAAGAATGATGACTACGGCAACATCCAAAGGGGAGTCTGTTGATGCATATGTCTGTTGCCTACGTCATCGTATAACGTCGAGTCAGTATTTAGAAGCGAAATGTCGAAGTTTATGTTTGTAAAGGGTTAAGTTCGCTTGGAATGTTGTGTGGATAGTCAAGTTCGGCCGAACTTGACTAAGCAAGTTCGCCCGAACTTGCATCTCTCCAGCGAACTTGCACTCCTATAAATAGCAGTCTTGACATTTCATTTGTAATTTTCAGAGATTTTGTCACGACAGAGGCGAAGCTCTGTCCAAGTGTTTCCAGGATCTGTAATGTTGAATATTAATGAAACGGTGATTAAATAGAAACAAATGAGTGTATCCAATGTCGCCTAAGCAAACGAATTCCGCACGTTTACCTTAGGTTTGTCAGATTAGTGCCCGAACGATCCGTACAACGGACCTACAGAGAACACCTTTTGGATTTTTTTTAGTTTGAAAGGCAACTAGTGCTCTTTGAGGAGAAGGGCATGGGCTTGTTGTCGAACGAGATAGGGTTTTTCCTTCTTAGTAGCGGTCTTACTCTATAAAATGACTTTTTGATTAAATAAGCTATTAAGGTAGAAAAAGAGAAGGGATAGGGAAAGAAAGGCATCACTCATTAGGACTAGGAAAGAAAGGCAGAGACATGGAAAGCTAGGGTGACAGACCAGACCGCATACTGAAATAGAAACTAAACATTCCATTCAATTCGGAAGTCTAACGTCTCCTGTAAGACTCTATCACCTTCATTCTTTTGTTGAGGTTCTGGCACTTCTTCCTCTGGCCCTCTATTTACATAGCGAAGAAAGGCAAAGGCTCTTGCTTGAATGCGTGACTTATGTCTCTTTTTCCATTTATAAATAGTAAGATGAATCTACGCTCCTCGGCCTATAGTAAGTGAATGAGAGGGTATGGGGTTTCCGAGTCTTTTTTCCGGTCAAAATTGACTAAGAGGCAATCCCCTTTTTCCGTGATAATGTGAAAGGACTCAATTCCTTCTTTCTTCCCCAACGAAATGTAGCAGGAACAGCCTTCCTGCAGTCATATTAAGGAGATTTTTTTCTTGAAACTCTTTACTCCTTCACCCGTAGCAAGTACTCATTTCTATTTAGTTGTTTTCTTACTCTATCTGGCTATTGAACCTAGTTCCCCTCTGCATATGGTAATAGAGAGTTAGACAGCTTAGAGAGCTCCTCAAAGGGCTAGTTCTCACTCTATTTTGGGGACCCCCAAGACTGTCTTTCCCTGTGTTTCCTAGTCTATATAGGTCCAATCTCATTTGCTAGCGCTTCTTCGTTGCTTGGTCGGGACACATTCATCGATTTATTTTCATTCTTCATGGGCTTGCAAGTGACTTACTTCTTTTAGTCGTTCTTGCTGTCTTAAGTGGTCCTCTTTTCTTTAGAAGTTGTTAATTGATTTCGTGCCTGCCTTAAGGCTAAGAGGAGAACTGCATGTCCTACTAGTCAGCCACCTACCAGCCTATCTTGTTCATATCGAGCCGGACAGGAGAGACCCTATTTAAAGTGAATAGAAGCAATTCCTTTTATAGGCTTGAAAATATCCGCTGTAAATCAATTCAAGTAGATAGATGATTTCCGAACCAGCATCAAGCCCTTTCTCGCCCTTTCTAATGTCCTAGGCGAAGGCAGTGCAGGTGAAAGCCCAATATCCCATTTTTATCGCTCCACATAGCTCACGACCCGGCACGAAGAAATCTCTTAGATGGGTGGATGCGAATCTGGATCTATCAACGGAGCAATTCCATTCCAGTCGTAGTCTCAATCCCATACTCAATGAAAGTCTTCGTCGTGTCTGACCCCCTCTTTCTATCCGGAGTGAGTCAGGTGGCTAAGCCTTTAATCCTGATAAAAGAAAGAGTTTTCCCACCCTCCAAGTATCCATAAACGGAATCGGTTTGAGTGAATTACTTACCGTGGTCAAAGCCAATAGGGAAAGTCAGGTCAAGATAGTGCACCTCACACTTCCAATTCATTCCGAGTTAGAAAAAGTCAGTTCCTTGCCTCCCTTTTACTTTTTCTAGGGTAAAGTCCTCTTAAATGGATTACAAGTTCCTTCCTCCCCAATCAATGCTAACTCTATCTTCCTCTCTTGTAATTTAGGAGATTTCCCCAACCCATAAAGAACTGTAGTTACATACAGCTCTTAAAAGATAAAAAGAGAAAGAGCTATGAGTTCAAGTAAGAAAGTGAAAGTTCAGTCCTCATAGTTTCCCTATCCCACTGCCAAAAAGAAGACAACAACAATCTAGCTCCTCATACTACTTCTCTCAATAAATACCAATCTCTTAGTTAGGTAGTAAGTAGATAGAGGGATTAGTACTTCTACCCAGGGGTAGCCTTCCTTGTCGCCAAAGAAGAATGAGAATTGATAAAATTTTCTTGGGGTTTTTCTCTTTAATAGCATAAGCAAAGAAGTCAAATCAATGCAGCTTTCGTGCCTAGCCTAAAAGGATCCTATCCTCTTGCAGCTGGAGCTCTTGATGGCACGTTCAAGCGAGTTTATGAATGAATGAAATCAGTTGAAGGAGCGGCCAAGGACGAAAGCTTTGATTGTGTTCTGCTATGGTTGGTTTTTTCCTTGCCTAAAACAACTATCTTCTCTTTGCGAACGGTTAAGAATCCTCTTTGTATGCGCGTTATCTCTTGTTTATTCTTCTAGTTTTTGCTTATTATGCTTATGATGGGTGAGACTCCGTTTCTTCTTAGGTTGTCTGTAAGTGTAGTTCGTGGTTCACGGGTGAGGCTACCTGGATAGGTGGGCAGTTCCTATCGGTGGAGCTAAGACACCTTCGAGAGATATAGTTGTAGCTCTTGATGGCACGGGCAAGACAGTTCATGAATGAATGGCGAGTTTTCTATTTACTAGAATATTCGGAAGCTTCTTTTTAGAACTGATTGCTACCGATGGTGAAGAAATTGAATCAACAACATTGAATGCAAGCTCTAATGAAGTTTTATTTTGATTTATGGACTACAACAACCTAAAGTAGCTAAATAAGTAGTGAAAGTAAGCTCCTGGCCAAAATGAATCTTGTTTCTACCCACCGGCAATCATTTTTCGACTTGATTAAAAGTTTGATTGTAGATTGGCTATTTCGGGGTTCCATGCCCATGGATTGCCTTATTATAGCTTTTTTAATTCGTCGGGTATGCCGACTAAGAGAAATGCTTCTCGCCTTGCTTGCAAGAGTATAAGCAGTAGATTTTGACCCTATATGAGATATAACTCTTTCAATTCATGAGAGAAAGTGCTTTAGTAGCGATTTCCCTGTTCTAGTGAAAGACGCGAGGAGAAGCACGAGCGGAGTGATCTGGCTAAACGTGCAATGCCACATAGGGAGATCTAGCTTATTGGTCTAGTGCTTCCGGGTGCTTGCCAGTTCTGAATGACTTCACTTAGCTTGCCATGTTCTTACAAGAAAGAATCTCTTCTCCGAATCGAATCTACGCATATCGAATTCAATAAAGACTTGAATAGATGCCTTCCTTCAAATATAGTTCACCCTGTTGATGGTATTTACTACACTAAGGCTAGATCCGGACTAATCCTAGCCTATTCTTATGAAGGAAGGTAAGCATGAAGCAACGGCTAGATCCTCACAAGAGGCAGCTTAGCTATGATTATGAAGTCAGGTGAGAAGCGTTATGCAATAGAGAAGTCAGCTAGTGCACTTAGACAGGTAGTTGATTTCATTAGGGAATTGAATTACCTTGAAGCTTTCATTTTAATTACAACTTTTAGTAATGTTTATAAAGGCTCCTCAAGTTCATTTAATTTTTGTATGTGATTTAGGGTTTGGGATGTTACAAGACCTGAAATCATAAACCTAAATTAAAAATAGATCCAAAACATATAAGCAAGATTTATAACATCCTCTCAATTCTATTTTGGAAAAAAAAATTCTGAAAATTTTAGATAATCATGAGAATTGATGTTGTATAATAAGGACTTATTAGCTTCCTTCTTAAATTGATACATTACATACAACTAACTAACTTACATAATATTTTCATTGATATGAACCAACTTGACAATTGAATCATTTTTATGAAAAAAAAACTTTAAAAACAATAACAACTCAAATTAGTTAACTGAGTTTTCAGTGTTGCAAATAGCAAACATGCTACTTACCGTCATGTTCTACCACTCAAGTAATGAGTTTTACAATTTGAGATTTGAAATTCTTTTATTTAACTCAATCAACTAAAATCCCAAAATTGCGATTTAATTAAATCTTTTTTGTAAAACTTATCAAATATTTTAAATTTTAATAGATTTGATTTGATACTTCTAACAACATTAACAAAATCACCGGTGCATATTATAAAAATTCCTTGCAAAATCGATGAAGATCAAACTAAAAACCCGAAGAACACGAAGAAGAAATTCCAAATATTCAAGTTTTCGATCAATAAAAGACTAAACCTCGATCTAAAACCTACAAAAACAATAATTAAGACAAATATATGAACTCGAAACAATTTTAATACCCGTGATTTTCTCAAACTAAAAACCCGAAGAACTTGAAGAAGAAATTCCAAATCTTCAAGTTTTCGATCAATAAAAGACTAAACTTCGATCTAAAACCTACAAAACGATGATTAAGACAAATATATGAACTCGAAACAGTTTTCAATACCAGTAATTTTCACCGGAACATCTATGAAAAGCATCAATCCAAGCCAAACATTTCTAATCTTCGTAGCCTTGAATCTTGATATTAAAACCGAGCCACTTGTGGGTCCCAAATAAACAGATATCGAGCAAAACATAATAGTCTGGAATCAAACCATTGCTACAATCAAGTACACGACGAATAACTATTAACTTTGTATACGATTGGAAAATCGTATGATACAAAGAACTAGCCTCTATGTCTAACTCTTTTTAGAGGTTCTCAAAATTGACTAACCTACAAAAGAATGAAAAACAACTTTAAATACCTAGTAGGCTAACACTCTCTACATGGGTTTCCCATGGGCCTACCTGGCCTAGACAAGGTCCAAATGCATTTTTATAGCGCAATTCCTAACACAGACTAACCCAATTAATCCCAACTTGTAATCCATAACCCATCGATTGTATTTGATACACTAGTCTCAAGTATTAGGCCCAACAGGTGTAGAAGATGGGATGATAGAGGTGGCGGCTAGGGTTTTATGTTTGCTTCTCTCTCTACAACCTAATACGGTTGTTCATCTTTTAATCCTCCTTTTTAAAAGTTAGTGAAATATGTTCTTGAATTCAAGTGGTGTGTTTAATTTTATAACTGTTAGTTATTTGTTTAAATTTCAAGTGAACTGATGATGATGGTTTTATGTTTGAAGAAGAAGATGGAGTTTTGTAATTAGGGTTGGTTTGATTTGGGGAAGAAAATGGAGGTTTGATTTGGGGAAAAGATGAACCGATGATGATGATTTCGTTTACTATAATTATAATAATAGTAGGGAACCCGCACGTTGTAGCGGGGTTGACAAATTTTGACCTACGATTTAATTATCCAAACAATTAAGTTCTTGTATAGGTTGTAAATTGTAACGAGTCACGTCTTATTTCAATACTTTTAGCTTTATTATAAAAGTAGTGCGCAAAATATGAATATTAGTTTACACGGTATGTAACTTCAATTCTCATATGTTGTCAATCTCATAATATAACCTATAAATAATATAAATTCCCTTTTCTACCATAAAAGGAGCACCAAGATGGTTGCTCTAAGTTTATAAAACAACGTTGTTAACTCGATATAGATTGCTCCAACAAGGAGTGCGGCTAAAATAGAGCGGAACCCATGTGCCTGTGACCTCTATCTTCATGGTCTACATTTCTCTGGATATCCACAAAACTGTTACCTGCATGGTCTTCAAAGCATCACCAAAAGGACCATCAGTTAAATGGAAGTCAAAAATTTTAAAAACCAATGTGTATTTCTTTATAATTCCACTTATACAAATTACTGTTTAATATCATTAAGTATATTATTTTCCAAAGAAGACCATTCTGTAAAAGCTAGGAGCCTTATAATATATAAAGAATGTTAAAGGAGTTATAAAATTGCATCCTCAAACCAAATTTAACACATCTAAACAATTCTCGTAACTCTTTCCCTTTCTTTCCAAAATCGGGTTTTTTTTTGTTTATAAAATAATACACATAAACATCAGTTTTATCATGCGGGTTGTCAAAAGAGTATTTACTTATTGTGTTTTACAAACATCATAATAAAAAAATTAATATTGTATAATATTTGTGAGAAAGTGGTATTAAATGTGACATTTAAGAAAATTATATGGTTTCCATATGTCAAAAATTTCAAAACATAAGCAGCCATTGCTGGTTTATCAATTAGGATTTAAAAAAACACATCAAAACAATTACGGATACGTTTTTAATTAAAAAGCTTACTTGTGTTCGGATTAGTAGTCGATCCAAAACGCAGTTTGGGCCAACAAAATATTTGATAAAGCAATGGTGGCATAGAGTTATTGGCCTGTCGTTGGAATGAACAAAGATGACCAACAGAACCCGACAGTGGCAAATCAAAAGAAAGCGAGTAAAATAATGGAGCTATTAAACAAGGAACAATCGAATGAATAATGACGCTTACCAAAAAGCCTATCAATGTGGTGGCGGTGCTCCACGGTCTGTTATGGCTCTAAACAAACGCAATAAAGAAGCTTTAGAAAGGTATTTTGTGATGGGTAAAGCGACATGCTACTAATTTGGATGTTACAAAAATTTTATTACGTTTGTGTATAAAATTTTATCTACGATCAAATTATCCGGATAAACATAAGCATTTTGTGATCCACATCTTTATACTAATTATCATAAAGATTCAATACAAATGCTCCAAATTTCATAAAGATAATGAGTTCCGAATCTAAGATCAAAATGAACGTTGACACCACAAAAGTCAGACAATAACAACTGTGTTATTTTCCTAAAATGGTAAAATTGCATATTTAATATCAATGAGGTTTTACCTAGCAGGTACAGACAATGAACCAAATACAGGATGCATCAAAAGACCTCTTCTTTGAACTTTTAGTGATCCGTCTTCAATAGTCATCCTGAAATTAAAGAACCCAACAACCATAATCATACCCTTAATAGAGCAAAATTAAAAGAAAAAAATTACAAACTTAAATATTTCATAAAAGGAATTTGATTCTTCCACCTCTGCAACACATAGCAGCTTAGATATTAATATCATGAACTAAAACATATTGAAATAATAATATGATATGAGAAAATTAAGCTTTGACTTACCTTTCTTTTCTTTATCATTAATTTCATCAGGGTCTTCTTCAATAAGCTTGTGAATCATGGCAACTGATCGGGAGTGTTTTGATTGAATATAAGAATAATTTGTGAAACTTTATGGGTTACATTATTCCTTTCGGTTTCAATCTTTAATGTTTTAGTGAGTTTCAATCTTTAATGGAACAATTAAAAAAAGAAATAAAGAGTAGGCAAGTAAGAGTGATGAGGGTAGGGGAAAGGTCATAATGGTAAAGGTGGAAATGAAATGTAGCTAATTTACCATGTTATCTTTTAAGTGTCTTAATAGTTAGTACTATTTCTATTCAATGGCTTTTAATGAGATACCTTTAAACATGCAATACTTGGGGTATGCTATTTTGACAAACTCTGATTTTAACTTTTCCCAAGTATTCTTGTGCTTATTTGTACATATTGCTTCAAAAGTTGTATGTGATGTAGAATTATATTTATGTCTATCACATTTGCTTTATATAATCAAATATTTTATTTTATAATCATTGTATCAAAACATGGACAATCCTTACCAAACAAAATATTTAGAACAACAATTAATCTTGTTACAAAGGTAATATGTATATTGAACAATTAATTTGTCAAAATTTTCTTTAATTTAGACTCTTCACAGTACTAAAGTGTCAAAATCCCTAAAATACCCTAAAGTGTCTTAAATTTTTGGACAATGTACAAGTTTACCCCCTCTAAAATAGCTTGGCTCCCTTGTACATGTTGCTTCAAAATGTGTACACAATGTAAATTACCTAAAGGGTAGAAATCCTAGTTTACTTAATAAGGTAGTATAGATATAGATAAGGAAAAATCTGAGGTATTTTGTGATTGATGTTGTGCTGGCTGGAATTTGTCTGAATATTGAAATATGTTCTTGATTTGAATGTTTGATGAAGATTCATCATGAACTTGATTAAGACTGCTTATGATTTGAAGATTGTTCATGACCTTGAAGATCTGGATTCTTCATGAACTTGATGAATATAGGCCCAGATCTTCAAAGATGATGAAATTGGAATTTAGAATTTTTTTTTGTTTTTTGTTCTTAATATTGTGAAGATTACCAAAAAAAATACTTCTTGACCTAATGGTCAAACTAACAGAATTTTGACGGAAAGACTCTGATTGTAGCGAGTTTCAAACAATAAAGACTCATTGACCGAAATTTTCATTTGAGGGACGCGAGTTGACGTCGGCCTCTTATCTTGGGTAGACAAATTACAGTTTACTCTTATAGTGTCTAAAAGAAACTAATTTAAAAATAAGCATTTTTTACAAAATGAGGAAAAAAATATTTTTACGTATTTTTATTAATCAAACATTATTTTTTTAAATATGGTCGTATACCTCTTTTAAACGCTCATATACCTTTCTTTAAAAAAAGAAGAAAGTTATAGTGGGTGCAGTTAATATAAATACATGCGGTGTGTGCCTTTTCGTATCATTTTTCTAGTAACCATAAAATAACTCAAAACTGATTACAAACTTTTAAATTTAATTGCCACTTTGATCTGATTATATAGACATGACTTGCTATAATTAGAGGAGAATATGACTCAAACTTCTTGACTAGATTACTACATGTTTATCTAACCTATGACCTATCTACTATAAATTAAATTTGGCTATAATTAGAGTAGAGTATGACTCAAACTTCTTGACTAGATTATAACAGAATAAACAAACATATTTATTTAACCTATGGCCTATCTACTATAAATTAAATTTGGCTATAATTAGAGTAGAGTGTGACTCAAACTTCTTGACTAGATTATAACAGAATAAACAAACATGTTTATTTAACCTATGACCTATCTACTATAAATTAAATTTGGTTATAATTAGAGTAGAGTATGACTCAAACTTCTTAACTAGATAATAGTAATAATAATAATAATAGCAATAATAATAATAGAATAAACTCACATGTTTATCTAACCTATAATAGTAATAATAATAATAATAAACTCACATGTTTATCTAACCTATGACGAAGGACGAGAACGTCCAACAAAACCAGAAGTAGATTAAAGGGAAAATGTCACACAATAGTAACAAAGTTTCAAAAGTGTTCTAATTAAGTTACCCATATCGTTTTTGTCCCAATTAAATAACTTAACATTCAAATCGAGTCATGTCTTTTTTTCCATGGGTCAAGAGAAAAATTGAGCATATGGTCAGATTATTTTAATATATGAAATTTAATTTATTAAAAATAAAAACACTTTAGTTACATTAAAAATTAAAAAAATAAGTTAAAATCCACATCATCACTCGACGTTAGCATCAAATGAAAGGGAAAAATAAACAAAATCTGCATCACCACGGTTACCTATGAAATGGATGATAAAACCCTTAATTTTAATAAAAAATGAATGTTGAGTGACCTGATTGAAACACTTTTGAAACTTGAGTGACCTAATTAGAATACTTTTAAAACTTGATTACTATTCTATAAAGTTACCCCTAGATTAAATTGTAATTAAAAAAAAACTAAGAAGATCATCAACACATGCAGTCTGATCATAAACTAATAAACTAAGAAAAGGGCCTTTCCCTATTTTTTTTAATCTCCCCTAGGCATAGATATCTTCACTAAAAGAAGTTGTTGGACTTTCTCACCGTGTTGATCGGATGTAGCAGATTTTGTGCAGGTAATATGAGTTTTTTTCCCTTTGTAGTTTTAGTTCTTACTTCTTTGCTGGTTACTGGTTAGTGCTCACAGTTGATGTTCTTGCATTCATTCTAGAGGTGATGATGAATTCGTGTTTGACATGACATATTATTGTACTACTTTAGGTATGTAGATGTAATAAAAGTTTGTAAATTTGTGATTACTAAGGTATCAAAGTCAAACAGAAGGTAATAAGTTTGACAAAAAAGTCAACTTGCCTTTATTTCTTGGTAGTTGAGAAAAATGAATGAAAACCAACTTTCTTTACACATTAATTTTATTGTTATCTGTCAAGTATGATGAGCAAATCATTCAGAAAAACAACCACTTTATGGTGCTTGATCCAAAAGTGATCAACTTTTGGAGTTGTTTGTCCATTTAGCAAGTTTAGCTCAATCTATATGTTCAGTGTAAGTGTTCGCTTTTGTTCCGTATTGGGTTTGTAATTTTTGTTAAAGGGTCTGATTAATTGGTTAGATTGATGAAATTGTTTTCAACATATTTGAATCCATAGGTGTTGTATACCTGCAGCTTGCACAAGTTAATTAAATTGATTGAGTAGGTAGTTGCAGCAATTAGCTTTCAACTACTTTGTTTTGTATACGTTTATCAGACACAATTTCAAGAAAATAACATACAAAGAAAGATGAATCAAACCACACATAAGCAAAACTAAGTTGAAACGGGTCAAAACTCTACCAACATTGTCAACTGTAATTCTGCAAGGTATCCAGATTCGTGCGCGAAAATTCAGATTTATAAATTCCATTTTTCGTAAATTTGACATGAAAACGGAAAACTAAATTCCCATTGTTTTTCAAATCACATTAAATGGTAATATGAAATTTCTAATGGCAGTTTTTTTTATAGGCTAACATTAGTTTTATAAAATGTGAAAAGATATGTGCATAGGTGGTTATTAAAATGGGTATGAAAAAAACAATATTATGAAAAAAACAATATTAACCAGACCCTGATTGCAAAGTTGCATTACTATCTGCAACAGAAAATTCAAATCATAAACTAACTTCTGGATTTTGATCTCTTGCCTCTTGGATCAGGTGGACGTTCCCAAGCATACCTTTATTCTTTTGGGCATCAGGATAGCGAACATAGCGTTGCAACGTGCTGATTTTATATGTGTTTCTGTATAAATCTTATCCAAGAATGAGCTGCTGCAATGTGTGGTTTACGCCTGGTAGTTTGAAACACAATCACAATAAGTAGAAAAAACAAAAGTAGATATACCTGTGTCACGATTCTGAACTTTGATTGTTTTGCTTAGCGAAATCGTTTTCTTTGGTGGGCTCAGTTCAGCAAATGGTTATGTGTCTTTACTCTTTTGGCTTATCTTCTTGGGTGGGTTAGGAAGTTGTGGTTACCGTTTGTTTTGGAAGATCTAGCTTTCAGTTCCGATGAGTTCTACACCGGTGAAACTCATTTCAGAATGCTTTATCAAACCAATGGACGACCTCTCACCGGAGGTAAAGCAGCCTATCCATTTCACACCTTTTGAGCTGGCCTGGCTCAACGTCAAATACGGCCAAAGAGGTCTCCTTTTCAGAAAACCAGCTTCACCTGATCATTTCTCAATAACCACATTCTTGAATCACCTCCAACACTCTCTCTCTGCCCACCTCACGCATTTCTATCCACTCGCCGCACGTTTCACCACTCGAAAACAAGAAAACCCTCCTTCATATGTCATCTACTTGGATCCAGAAAACACCCTGGCGCCAAGTTTATTTATGCCAAGGCGGGCGCCACAGTATCTGACGTTGGTGACCCACCTGACGTACCTTTACTTGTTCATTCATTGTTTGATCTTAATACAGCCATTTCTTTTGACGGTCACACGCTGCCGCTGTTATCTGTTCAGGTAACTATGATGAAAGGAATGTTTGGTAATTACGATTGATGTTTATACAATTTAGATATATACGTACTCTACCCTCTACTATGACTAATTACCGTGTGTCTAATACAGGTGACCGAACTTGTGGATGGAATATTCATCGGTTGCTCCGTCAACCACATGGTGGCCGACGGGACCTCTTTATGGCATTTCATGGCTACCTGGAGTGAAATATTCAGATCCGAAGGGCAACCAATTTCTCGTCCTCCAGTATTCAAGCGATGGGTGCTGGATGGATATGATCCTATTATCAATCTCCCCTACAACCATCAAGATCAGTTTATTGAACGGTTAGAAATTCAAACCTTTAAAGAGCGATTCTTCAAGTTCTCATCAATGGCCATCTCCAAACTCAAAGCAACAGCAAATTCTGAATGCAATACGCATAAGATTTCAAGTTTACAAGCTGTTATCGCGCTTTTATGGAGGTGCATCACCCGTGCGCGATGTCTATCACACGACCATGAAACCACTTGTTCGTTGATGCTTTCTACCCGGCCTAGGTTGAACCCACCTTTGTCTGATGATTATTTTGGTAACCCAGTTCAGTTTGTGGGAGGAAAAGCAAGTGTGGGGGATTTGTTGGCTCATGGTCTCGGTTGGGCGGCTTTCCAGCTACACGAAGCCGTGATAAACCATGATGATAAAGCGATCAAGGAAGAGGTTGAGTCATGGATAAGAAGCCCAGTGATATATAAAATGAGTCAGCTGAATGATCCAAACCTTGTGCATGTTGGGAGCTCACCAAGATTTGACATGTACGGGTGTGAATTTGGGTTGGGTAAAGCAGTCGCAGTTAGAAGCGGGTGCACCAACAAATGTGACGGTAAGATAACAGTGCAACCGGGGCGAGAGGGAGGCGGTAGCATGGACGTAGAACTTTGCCTTATGCCGGAGTATATGAAAAATATTCAATCTGACCAGGAGCTCACAAGTGCTCTAACGTTATACTAAGAGACACGTTTGTTTTGTAACATGTATTTTTATTTATTTAAAACAATTATTATTCTCATTTGGTTTAAGCAAACAACTACTTAACGAGAAATAAGAAAACCAATTATTTGTGTTTTTATCAATGTTTTCATGATCTGACCCGACGGATTTCTATCACTATGTATGTGATACACGTGATTCAAATTGAATGAATTATGTACACCTTACTTAAATCCCTTACTTAAATCCCTACAGCTTTATTGTTGAAAAATGTTAATGGTAAATGTGAAACATGCATCTCAGCTTGCAACTGCAACTAAAAAAGTGTAGTTTTGACCTTAAAAAAGTCAAAAGTCTTAACTAGAAGCCATAAAAGAAGAATAAAATAATGGCATCCAACAGTTTTCATATGATTAATGTAATACTAGGTTTAAAGGCAGCCCCGCGCCTCACCGCGGGCAACAATTTATTCGCAATCCCCTACGTGATGTGACAATAATTATGTCAGTATCGGTTTATTACAATACCGGCACATGCTCTTTTGGTTGTATTCGATGGTACAGGCATGTGAGAGATATGCTTAATAGGATATGTGACACGTGTTTTGAATCAAAAGTCATTTAATAAAGTACTCATAATTTCTCTCTACATCACCGACGATTTGAAAAACACACATCTTTATCCATTCGAAATTGTTTTCGAAACATCTCAGGGATGAATGTTTGATTATCATCGTTGAAGCAATGTCTAAGCAGGTGTTTATGAGACACTTCATAGTTGTCTCGATGAATATACCTAATTAATATTAAAAATTCCATAACACCCATATAGTCATATTAAATTTTAAAAAATTACATAATACCTATTTAATAAAAATAAAATTAGGAAAATAATAAAATGCTAAAAATAAAATAGAATACAACATTTTATTAAAATCTTAAAAAAGGAATATCTTCTTGACGATGAAGCGGTGTTTTGAACTTTGTTAGTTTGTTTAAAGACAAGGCGACAAAGGTAGTAAAAAAATCAAAATTGCATTTCTTGTATCAGTATCTTCTTCTTTGGAACTTAACGAATCGTACAAAAATGATGGAATTTCAAATTGATCCATTTTTAGATGAGTGTGAAAATATTGGTGGGGAGAATGAGTGAGAAAAATAGAAAAGTTTGTGTGAAAAATGAGTTAGCGTTGAGTTGTATTTATATTGTTTATTTTTTTAAGTGTAACGATGATATGAGCGCTTAGCCAATCAACAAGCATTGACCTTCTTCCTCATAGATCAGTGGCTAATCATCATTTTTTTTGTGAAACAAAAACCCCTGAAACTGGAGGTGGTGTGCCCAGAAGGGGTCTCACTATGTCTCGCCTTAGTAATTAAACATTCCCTTGGTGCATGATTTTCGCAGATGAAGTTCTGCTAGTTGCGCAAAACAAATCGAGTCTAAATGAGAGGCTAGAAGAGTAGTGAGCGGCCTTAGAGTGCAAAGAGTTAAGAGATAAGTTGCTTTAAAATCAAGTACCTTTACTTTAACTTTAGTGGTGTTATCAACGAGGACACCCATATCACCATTGAAGGGCAACTTGTTATGTGGATAAAAGTTACAAGTGTTTTAGACCCTTTCTACGGAGTGACAAGGACATGGACAATGATGTAGCCTGCTGCAAATAGTATTGAAATGGTTTGGGCATGTGATGATACAGATGATCGAGTCAGTAAAACTTTCACAACAAAAAGGATGGAGAGTAGATGTAGACCCAAATTGAGATATGGTAAACAAATTAGTCAAGATTTGAGGACATGATTGGGGATATGTGATCATGGAGTCCTCGGATAAAGGTTGTGGATTTTTTGGAGAGTGTATACGGTTGTCTTAGTATGTTTCTTGGGTCTTCAGTAATAGAAACCAATCTAAAATAAACGTTATAATATTAATCAAAACCGGTCTAAGATAAAAATGAGTATTGCCGTGATAAATCTAAGGAAAAATCCACCATCCAATGTACAATTCAATCTAAATTGCATGATTCAATTTAGGGTTGATAAACATTTAGTTACAAAACTAATTAAACCAAAAACCAAACCGAATCAAGACCGTTTAGAGCCGAACGAAAGTACATATCGACATTTGGTTCGGTTTTAAGAAATCGAGTTTGGTTAAACCGATTAAACCAAATTCATATATATTGAGCTATGGATAGCACACCATTAACACTAAACTTAAATCACCACAAAACCGAAAAACCCGAAACCCGCACCGATGAATACCTATCTTATTTGGTTCTTTTTGGTTAGAAACCGAGTCGAATTCAAATTCAATGTTCAACTAGACTTTCATCAATTTAGATTCACTCCATATATAGTCACTCATCAATTTAGATTCACTCCATATATAATCACAACCGAGGAAACTAAAAAAAGAAACCCAAAACCCTAACCTATTTAAAATAATCATTTTCAAAGTAGAGCCGACTTCTACTACACTTTCGGTTCGGTTTGGTTTTATTTTGACCATTTTAGAATTTAGATTTATTCGGTTAGATTTTCAGGAACAAAAGAAAAAAAAAAATAACAACAAACAGAAGAACCTGAGAAACTGAAACCGAAAGCAAAACCAAAACCCTAACCAATTAACACCTTAAGTCAGTTTTATAGAAATAGGAGGGACTCTTGACCTATTTCAGCAAACCGGAAAGGAAAACCTGTTGGGCAATTGACATATGGAAGTCGACGATGAAATAATCAAACCTAAAGGTATGTTATAGGGAAACATTCTGTATTTGATTCTCATTACTCAACTTTTGAATTTTGTATTTACAGAGAATGAAGAAGATAACAGAAAACCCATAGTGGTTATACTAATTGGTGCTCCTGGCAGTGGTAAATCAACCTTCTGTGACCATGTTATACGGGTTTCTACCCGACCCTGGGTTCGGGTTTGTCAGGTATTTTGCTTTCTCTATGGTGCACTCCAAGTGTTGTTTGATGAAATGCTTATTAAATGGGACACTGGTTTGGTTCCATAGACCATAATGGTACTCAAGCTCTTGGTTTTACAATGTGTGCATCACATGATGAGCGCATCATGTGATGCTGTCTATGCATAATGTAGTCTGATGTGGCACCATATGTAGTTAATAACTTTTTCAACTAATTAGACCGTCAATTGCAATGGGTCTTGGTTTTTTCCAAATTTAGTTGAACAAACCTGACCATTGATTGAGCGCTGAGTTTAAGGTGTTGTTTGTTTTTCTAAAAAAGATCTGCTCAGGCTCTTCTGTATGCGCCGGCGCAGACCACACGGAGACATTGCCATCAGCAGACTGTTTGTTTGTTTGTTTTTCCGACGACGTTTCATTAAAAAACGTGGTGCGCGAGCTCTTCTTGTTGCAGACTTGGCCCAACCACTTTTAAGATCTTCTAAGGTCTGCAAGGCTTAAACACCACCACGTCTACCACTACCGTCCACCATCACCGTCCCCCGTCCACGACCACCACCCACCACCACCACCCACCGTCCACGTCCACCACCCACCACCACTGTCCGCCACCACCAGTTAATTTTAGAAGTCTACATACGTTAAAAAACAAACAGCCTTCTTCTTGCAGACTACAAAGGTTTGGTCCACCCCTTCTTCTACAGATGTCTGCAGATGTGGTTCGCATACTGCAAACATTTTACCTCTTAAAAAACAAACTGCACCTAAGTATCTGAACAAATTTGGCCATCGATTGAACAGTTCTAACCAGGGATGATAAGAATATCTTTTATTTTAGTGTTTAAAAGCTAACAAGTTAAATATTTTCTTAATAACAAGCGCCTCATAAACGTAATGTGTTCGTACCGTGCTTCGGCTTTAGGGGTCAAAATGCATTGGAGCACCACACGCTTTTTAAAACCAAGATCGAGCTAACATTGTTATAGCTGCAATTAATGGATGATTTTGCGCGTGTGAAATGTATCATGATTAATAGTCCTCAATACCATACTGAACGTAGTTTCATGCAGGACACAATTGGGAACGGCAAATCCGGAACAAAACCACAATGTTTAGCTTTATCTTCCACCTCATTAAAAGATGGAAAAAGCATATTTATTGACAGATGCAATCTTACTATAGAACAACGCGTAGATTTCATTAAACTCAAAGAATCTTACCAAGTAGACGTCCATGCTGTAGTTCTTGATCTTCCCGCAAAGCTTTGCATATCTCGATCTGTAAAACGAGCCGGGCATGAAGGAAATCTACAAGGTGGAAAAGCAGCTGCTGTTGTGAATCAAATGCTGCGTAAGAAAGAACTGCCCAAGTTAAACGAAGGGTTTACGCGAATAACGTTTTGCCAAACTGAAAACGATGTTCAGGAAGCCGTTAATACGTATGGGGCACTTTCTTCTTCAGATATCCTTCCATCCGGTGTGTTTGGAGAGAAAAAGACGGATAAAGTCCAACTTGGAATTAGGAAGTTTTTAAAACGAGTCGATGCTCCAAGTAAAGTAACATCTGATAATACTATCTCTGAGCCATCAAATCATCATGTTGATGAACCTCAAGAGCAAAGTGGGACCCAGCCTTTAGGCGGTGTTCCAACTTTAGCATTCCCTTCTATATCTACTGCAGATTTTCAATTTTATACTGAAAAGGCGTCTGATATTATAGTTGAGACAGTTGAGGAATTCGTACACAAGATTGGGAACGGAAGGCTTGTTTTAGTTGACATATCTCATGGGTCAAAGATATTGTCTTTGGTGAAGAGAAAGGCTGCTGTAAAGAATATTGACCCGACTAAATTTTTTACGTTTGTCGGGGATATCACAAAGCTTCGGTCAGGAGGCTGCTTGCACTGTAATGTGATAGCCAATGCTGCTAACTGGTAAATTTTTGCACCGTCTTGTTAAATTCATATAAGCAGGCAAACTTCTGCGTATTTTCATGTTTTACTGCTTATTAGAGGTGGATTAGGTAACATATATCATCATATAGTTTTTAGTAAACACGCTGGGTCGGGTTTGGTTGACGACTCAGTGGACCCATTTTGAATATTTTCCGTTCTAGTTGGTATTTTGATTTGACCCGTTAGGGAAAAACCATAACCTAAATTGGCCTTTTATATAGTTAATTGAGTAAAGTACAAGGATGGTCCCTGCGGTTTACCAAAACTTTTGGATTTGGTCCCTAGCTTTCCAAAAGTACACATATGGTCTCTGTGTTTTGCAATTTGTAACGCATTTAGTCACCAACCAACAAATTTAAAGGTTTTAGCAGGTCCAAGTTAGGGATTAAATGCATTACAAAGTGCAAACCACAGGGACCATCCATACAACTTTTGGCAAAGTTGGGGACTAAATGCGTTACAAAGTGCAAACCACCGGGATCATCCTTGTACTTTTGGAGACCAAATCCAAAAATTTGGTAAACCATAGGGACCATCTGTTTACTTTTGGAAATTATTATGAACTTGGTTGTTAATGGCGAATAGCGATAGGGTACCTATATGCTACATAGCGGTAAATAGCGGGCGGCTATTTTATAAATAGCGATACACTAGAATTTTTTTGTATATGTATATTATATCAAAATACCTTGGTATATACGCTATTTTACATGTATGTTTAACAAAAACCTGAAATCCAGCTCTTTTATAGCTATATTTAATTGCTATTTTTATCAAAATTAAAATAAATAAATAAATAAATAAAGGTCGCTACCATCGCTATCTATCCCTGCAGAGGCTATAGCGAGACTAGACCAATACGCTACGCTATTCACTATAGCGAGCGTAGCGTGTTCACTATTGACAGCTATGATTATGAAGGCTTGTCAAGCTATTGAGGCGGGCTCGACTCATTTGTAGATCTACTGCTGAAAAAGTAAAACAATATGTAACGTGTGCAGGAGACTGAAGCCCGGTGGTGGAGGTGTAAATGCTGCTATATTTGATGCTGCGGGTCCGGACTTGGAGACTGCAACCAAGAAACGGGCCGGAATGCTTTCTCCCGGAAAAGCAGTTACAGTTCCTCTTCCTTCAACTTCTCCCTTGTTTTCTAAACAAGGTGTAACCCATGTCATACATGTGCTTGGCCCGAACATGAATCCAAAAAGACCAAATTGCCTCAACGACGACTATAACACTGGGTGCAAAATTCTTCGCGAGGCTTACTCGTCTCTTTTTGAAAGTTTTGTATCTATTGTGAGAACTCGAGAGAAATCATCTGATTGTGAGATGTCGAACTGTGATGATCAGAAGGTTAGGAGAGAGGATGGTGCCTGTGACGATGAGGAAAACAAGAGATTTAAAGGGGTTATTGAAGTTAATGAATCGAATAACTCGAACAAGGATTGGGGAACATGGGCTCAAGCACTTTATAAGATCACCATGCATCCTGAGAAACACAGGGATGGTGTCGTTGAGATTTTGGATGATGTTGTCGTTTTGAACGATGTTTACCCCAAGGTTATCACATCCGCACATACACTTTGTGTTGGTTGTGTATATATATATTTTTTTTTAAATGTGAAAACTTTTGGGTTTCAGGCACAAAAACACATTTTGGTGATTGCAAGAGCTGAAGGTCTTGACCGTCTTGCAGATGTAAGTCGGAAACATCTTCCTATATTAAGGACAATGCATGCCGTAGGTGTCAAGTGGGCTCAAACTTTCATCAAGGAAAATCAGTCATTGGTATTCCGCCTTGGATACCATTCGGTACGTGTTGCTTTATTACTTGTACTCAACCAACACCTTTGGCAAAACGGAAGAAAACTTACAAATAAATTGACTTTTTTTGTCAAATCTATTACCTGTAAATAGAGGTTGGCAAAATGCCATAATGGGTGATTTTTTATACTGGTTGATAGGGGTGAGCAGAAAAACGAACCGAATGCGGAAAAACCGATTTGGCCGAACCGAAAATAACCGAAATGCACAAAAAACCGAACCGAAATTTATGGTTTGCTTATGGTTTTGCATTATATGAAAACCGAAAAAAACCCTAACCAAACCAAATAACCTAAAAAATTCATTTTTTAATGTTAGTGGTTATATATTGATTTAGGCATTGTTAATTTTTCTCTTGAATGTTAAGTATTTATAATAAAAACATTAACATGTTTTTTTATCTTTGGAATGATTTATCTATTGCCTATTTGCCTATAAGAAATTACAAAATTTAACATAATAATTAAATGATTTTCAAAGTATTATAAAAGAAAATGTCTTAATAAAAACTTTGTAGAAAAATAAAAAGAGATTAGAAGGTTAGGTTTATGTGAACTATATTAATTGAAAAGGTTAAATATATAAGAAAGATTTTTAAATTCTGGATTTATACTTTTTATTTTTAAATCTTATGTATTCTTAAATTCTAGATTAGAAGGTTAGTTCTTACCCTCCTCAGACCCTACCTTAGCTTTGCTATTGGTGGGATTTACTGAGTATGATGATGATGATGATGATGACGTATTTTTGTTCCAAGAACTGAAAAAACCGAACCGATTCGTTGCTAAACCGAAACCGAAAAGGTTTTCAAAACCCAAAAACCGAACATTTCGGTTACAGTTTCGGTTATAAACATAAAACCGAACCAAATCGTGCACACCCCTACTGGTTGAAAAACAGTGGTTTCGGTTGACCTGAGACATAACTGATGAGCCAGGTATGCTTCCAAAACGTGATATTATTTCAGTAATAATCTAGCTGTTTAAATAAAATGATTTAAAAGTTTTTCCATTAAAAAAAGTACAATTCTGCACTTACCAACACATTGACCTTATATAAGACTTATCTGTTTGTTTAATCGTAAAACTGAATTATGGTTTTCTTGCTTGTCAGTCACCTTCAATGAGGCAACTACACCTTCATGTGATAAGCCAGGATTTTGACTCGAAACATCTCAGAAACAAGAAGCATTGGAACTCATTCAATTCTCCGTTCTTCATGGACTCCGTAGACGTAATTCAACAAGTCAGTGAAGAGGGGAAACCGACATTAAATGACGATCAGAAATTCATGTCGATGGAGTTGAGATGCAACCGCTGCAGAAGCGCACATCCAAACATTCCTAGGCTCAAATCACATATCGCCATTTGCAAATCACCCTTTCCTGCCAATTTACTCCAAAATGACCGGTTACTGCAGAATGCACCAAACAAAGATGATAATGCTTGCTAGTGTACTCAGTTGTATGTTATGGACTTGTATAACGTCTGATGGCACTTTTTTGGTTGGGCAGTTGCAGTTTTGCTGATGAATAGTAAAGTGTGGGATTGTTATCATCAGATTGGTATGCATGTTCATTGTACTTTAGGTGTATTTGTAGTTCTAGATATGCACATTTGGTTCTGTGCTCGTGATCGGTTTTAGGACCAGCTCGAGCGTAGCCCGACAACGATTGATTGTCGACCCGATCTAATGCTTAGCGAAGCCTGAATCTCCTGCACCAAGTTCCACACCTGAAACTGTTGTAACGTTTTGTTTGAATATCAGCGGTTTATATATGAAAAGAGGTTAAATTTCAAAAACATTAAGAAAAAAGGTGATATAGTTTTAAGGAAACAGGATTGTTGTCTGATATTTGATCTTTGAAATAGGATGTCCAAACACCAATAACACCATAAACGTGTCAATCGGAAATACATATACCACCACTGCCAAACACTCAGGACGAAACCTCCAACGCAGGCGTCAGCCAGCTTGTCGTTTGGATGCATCCACCAAGAAGATTGTTTTGTGGTTGCTGATGGATCTGGGTATATTTATGTATGTGTTTAGTGGTCTGTGTGCATGAATTAGGTTGCGTTTCTTCACTGAGGGTGGTGGATGGTGTTGTGTTATGGTGGCTTGTTTATGTTGTATTTATGTGTTATGTTCACGAAGGCTTCAGCGGTGGTAGGTGGTAATGGTGATGGTTAGGGTTGTTCACAAGCGAGCAAGAGTGAGCATACCTTTGCTCATGCTTAGCTCGTTTACAAGTCGCATCGAGCTACAATCCGATGAGCGTAATTTCAATTGAGCGTTGAGCAAGTTTTGAAACATAAAACAATTTGGACAACCCTAGTGATGATGGTAATGTAGCGATTGTGTATAGACGAATCTTAAAGGAACACTTTAAAACTTTCATTAAATTTTTGTTCTTCAAAAAACGATATTAATGAGAATACACATTAAATTGAATCGTCAAAAGTTTTCAATCAAATTTATTTTTATATTAAAAATTTTAACAAATTTTAAACAAAAAATAATAAGTAAGGATTTTTATGCGCCACATGTATACTCTCGTCTAATTATGGATATTATCTTACTCTTAGTTGTGAGCCGAGGACCAAACTTTAAGCATTATATTTGTATTTCTTGGCTATGTCACAAAAGGGTTTTACTCTTGTCATCTACATCCATCCACATTTCAAAACAAAACTAAAAAATGTTCACTTAATTGTGGGTTTTTGCCTAGCCTTACTAAACTGTACATCACCATTAAGAACCGAACCGATAAACTTTTCGACTTCCTCGGAAGTTATATCGCCTGTAAACGCCGCAAACTTCGACTTACGGGGTTTGTAGGCGATCAAGAGCCGGTCTGATGATTTGAACCCTGATTTGTCGAACGCGTATAGGAATGACGATTGATTTGAAGTATCCAAAAGACCGTAAGAAACTGAGTCCCTCGGGTTCCTTACTAGCGATTTCTGTGATACCTGAATTCAATTCAAATATACATGAAAATGTAATTATCCTTGCACAACCAAAATAAGACTAGTAAAGATTAGAAGACGTAAGTTTACTTACGGATGAGAGTATGGTATGAAGTTTTTCCTTTCCTTTAGAGGATCTGACGACGCCAATTATGCAAACTGGTGTTTTTTCCCCACAGATTGCATCAAAATTTGAGCCCGTCAACAAAGGAACCGCTGGCTTTTTCTCTGTTGCTGAGTCAGCATTTGGTTTCTTGCTCTGAGATGAAGCTGCTGCTATCTTCTTGTTCTTTTTCTCAAACTCATCTAGTATGTTACTAAATTCCTTAATTGTCGACTTCATATCTTTCACATGGATCCCTGTTTTTAGAACCTGCTTCTCTCCATTCGATAGCCATCCAACTACCGCTGGAACTTCATTGACACCTAGTTTTCTTGCTGCAGGATCAGAAACATCTTGGACCTACAAAAATAACTTTGAATCAATTTATCGAATATTTAAATTCGGCAATACTCGTTCAATTCTTTAATTCTCCTTAAAAATCTTTAGGAAATATTATTCAGGTAATAAGATGTTTGAATGTTTTGAAAATTATGACTATTTAAGAAATTAATAATAAAAATAACCAAAACTGACATGTTCTTGTAAAAAGTAGAGGGGCTTTATGAATGGAAAAGAGTTAGCAAATTGGTAAGAAAATAACAAAAAATCTGTGATCGATCAAAAGCAAAATCAATCCAACAAGAAATTAAAAAAAGTTATTGCAACTTCTTAGAAAATGTAGCCAAATTTAAAGTGAAAGCTCACAATAAATATAACAAGATAGACGGTCCAGGTTGGTTGATTACCTGTGTATCATAGAAGACAAAACGTTTGCGGTACAAGCCACTAAGTGCACGCCATATAACAGGGGTATCCTTCTTAGTAGAAAGAAGCATGACTTTAGGTAAAGATCCCGCAGTCCCAGATTCCGCCTCAAACTGGGCCCATGTGACACGTTTTGAGAACCTTGGCAGATGATCTTGAACAAATGACTTCAAATCTCTGACAGTTACATCACCAGTGTACTCGAGCAATGAACCACTTTCACTTGCTTTGTATGAATAAACGTAGACTCGAGGTCTATTCCGAGGGTGGATACCAAGCTCCATACACAAAGACGACTCTACTTGACAATTCACACTTCCAACGTCTAAAGCGCCTTTTAGTGAGCTAGCAACTTCCTCTATGATGGATTCATAGTGTTGCATCCCTTTCATTAATGGAGTGTAAGATAATAAAAGCCAAGTGACTCCCTTATCAATTACTTGTTTCTTATAAATTTGAGAATTAACGGAGGTTATGCTGCTCTTCGGAGAACTCTGATAACCTGGACGTGACCCTCCTGAACGTGCTCCTCTTGAATTACCAAACTGACTTCCACCACCAAAACCACCACTCATGCCGCCGCCGAAAAAGTTTGAAAAAACATCACCTATGTCAAAACCAAATGAACTCCCGCCACTATTTCCGCCGAAGGAGAATGAATATGATTTTGAACCACTCTGTTGACCACCCATTGTTTGCCAATCATCAGGTGAGAAAGTAAACCCGGTTTGTCCTGGCCCACCGCTTCTGAAGAAGGTATGCCTGCCACGGCTTCCACCATCCCCGCTATCGAATCCTGGACTTCCCCTTGCATCCCCAAACATATCATAATTCTTTCTTTTCTCTTCATCCGATAGAATTTCATATGCTGACAAAATGTAAAATCAGGAAATATTTTGTTAAGACTCATATATGGCATTAAACTATTCTGTCTTTTACTTGTATTCAAATTATTTCCAGTAAAATAACATCTGGGTATTTAAGATGAATAGTCTTAATTAGATTTATTCTAGTAAATTTCATTAAATTTATACTAAAATATATTTGTGCAAGAAGATTTTTTTTTCTTTCATTCTCTGTTGTTGTGCAAAGAAGTAAGCATTTACGATACCGTTATTTATTTCAGCAAACTTCTCCTGAGCCCCCTTGTTTTTGTTCTTATCGGGATGATATTGAAGAGAGAGCCTACAAAATCATAACAAGAGAACGTTAAAATTGCTAAAATTGGTAGAGATTGATATAGCATTCTGAACATGTCTTTCTCCAACGTTATTTATGCAGAAAAAGTAACATTTTGTGAAAAATAAACGGCCACTAAAATGTAGCTAAAGAACATTAGTGGCAGTGTTATCTGAAATCAAGAAAAGAACATACTTGTGGAAAGCTTTCTGAATTTGCCTCTGAGTTGCATCCTTTTCGACTCCTAGTATCTGGTTATTTCATTGAAGAAGCATGTTAAAAACAGTCAACATTCAAGCCTTCATTATTAGACATGATGTACCAAACATATAGAATCAGACACTTAATAACTCAATGTTGACTATAAGAGAGCTAATAACTCTATCATCTCAATCTCCTTTTCTACTTGCTGATTACATTTTTAGCATACTTAAGAAGTTTCCAACGAAAAATGTGGCATTGTCAAGCACAATAGCCCAAATAAACCCAACAAGTTTGGACAAACAATGCGACATATCCGAGCAGAATCACTCAAATTTGACTTTAAAAAAAATAAAGATTCACACATAAACTGCTTTACCTAGTTCCAACTAGTTAGCAGGGTATCGGTGGGTCGGTAAGTTTTCACGAACGGGCTATGGAAAAGAAAAAAAAAGATTCACACATATGATGTATCTTCCTATTCTATCACAAATTATTAGTTACTAGTCCAATTTGAAAGGTCCATAATTGTTGTCAGCATCCAATACTAGAAATAAGCAAATATGGAAACAAATCAGAATATGCAATCATGATCAATCACTAACTTCAACATGACCAACAACACTAGTTGAAAACTGAAATCAACCAAATTCGTATGAGCTACGAAACTCGACATATTATTTTCCTTAAAACTCCAGACGTCAAAAGAATTATCCAGTATCTCCTAGAATCCAAACCAATTTAGTCTAAAACAAAAAAAAAACAAATAAAATAAAATAAAATTTATAACACATTTAATTTACGCGTTTCATTAATATATAGAAAATTACACAAAGAATGGCAGTTAAACAGGCAACAAGTTGCGCCGCAACCCCCTTTGAATAGCAAATCCAATTCTACCGAAAACAAAATCCTGGTTCCTCGACGTTGAGAATTTGCTGTGCACAACCACAATTTAATTAAGCATACAAAATGAAATTACGACATTTTGTCATCTTAACCTAAATCATTCTCCTTTTAAAACTAAGCATAAAAATACTGCCTTTCCAACCACAATGAAGCAATCCAAAATTTCAAGGTTCATCTAACTTTGATCAGTAACTGAACACAGATCAAAATCCCCATAGAAACCCCAAATATTACAATCAATTTACAGCCTCATAAATAAACCCCATCTCATCATAGAACCTAAACCATAAACATCACTTGCATTCACTTTTCAATTCCAATATGCAAATAACATATGATAAATTAATAATCTTTTATACAAAAACCCTTAAATTCGACTAAAAATCATGACAATTGAGAGTAAATTAGGGTTTTTTATGTACCTTATAAGGATCGAGTGATTTTGATGTTACAGAGGCATAAAACAACAAAGAACATACGACAAATATCGACAATTTGATGCGATTGCTCATTGTTTTCAAGATAATCGAATCCGAACGAGTGTGTAACGACAGAGATTACTGTCGCTAAATCCCCTATGAATGAATATTATTTGTTGTTGGAATTAGCGACTGTTTTGCATCAAAACATTATATAGCTTCGTGATTAAGAAGGAAGCCTCGAGAGGGTCAGCAGAGGACACGTGCTTTGTAGGTTGTTCCACGAAGATTGACCAATGGGAAGTCAGGATTTGATCCCACTGACGTGATTTTCATCTTTTTTTATTTATTTTGTTTTGAGTAAACTTTCGTTTTACTCTCTATAGTTTGGTTTTTAACGGGTTTTGTCTCAATCCTTTAAAAATAGTCATTTTCCTTCAATAGTTTACTATGTTTTTCCCATTTTACTCCCCGACTCTTAACTCAGTTAAATCATACAATTCTAGATAGGGGTATTCTGAGAATTATCTAATAATCACTTAACTATTTATTTTAACACTAAAACTATATATATATATATATATTAGTTTATTTATTAATCCATAAACATGAACTTTGGAACAACATTTCAGACCTTCAAAATCATCGAACTAATTCTCACTTGATCAACAATATGAAATTCAAATACTTCAATACAATTCTCCTTAAATAACTTCACAAATCATCCACAAAATATTCCATTACCATTCACCCAAAACCATGGTTGAAGAAATCGCTAGTCGGTCGGTGGGCTGGGGACTAGCGATAAATCGGGGATTAACCGGATATAATCGCGATTAATTCTAATTAATCGAGATTATTGGTGATTAATCGAGGATTAATCGGCACCTACTCGGATTTTTACAACCATGCCCAAAACAAACTATTTCGCCCTTTGATTCCCACAAATCGATCATCTTTCGCTAACCTTGAAAACCCTAGTTTACAGATCTCAAAGCAGTGGCCGCCGATGTCGATTTGATTACCAGAAAAGTATTGGCTGGTTATTTGCCTGGTAGCACCGCCATTCTGCCATCACCATCCTACACTGCTTAAATCATTCCAGTGTAACAGGTTCTTCGAGTTCTAAACTGTTCTCGGTTTTACTCGTTTCAGATCTGCTTTCAGATCTTGCTAAAAACAAGAAAAAGTAGAAGGAAACAAGGGGCTCATACGAGAGAGAGAGAGAGAGAGAGAGAGAGAGAGAGAGAGAGAGAGAGAGAGAGGAGGGTTGCCATAATTAAAACCGGGTGAAGAGTGTCAAATCTTTCTCATCTGAACCCTGGAACAACATCGCGATGTTCAGATCCGGTGAAGATACAACGTCTGATAACCAGATCGGGAGAAAAACGTCAGTGATGTGTGGTGGCTGCTGGAGAGGCAGTGACAGATGGAAGGTGTGGTGGCGATTGATAGTGGTGATGTCGGGTGTTGGTGAGGCGGTAGCTTACGGTGATGATGTTGGGTGGTGGGTACGGCGGTAACTGATTGTGGAGATGTCAAGTGGTGGTGAGGTGGTAGCTTATGGTGATGATGTCGGGTGGTGGCTGATAGTGGTGAGGTGGTGGGTGGTGGAGGTTGGTGGAGACAGCTGGTGTTTGTGGTGAGAGAGGCTTGATGAATATCTTTGTATACATGTATATATGACATAATAAATAAATAATACTTTTATTTTTTAATATTAAAATAAATAGATAAAAGCTTATGTGTAAAATTACTAAAATACCCTACTGATTACAAGTAAAATTACTAAACTACCCCTACTTTTAACTGAACAATTTAATTAAGTTAGAGTCGGGGAGCAAACTGGCGACAAATCGAAACATCAAGGAGTAAAATGGCTATTCTTAAAGGATTGGAGCAAAATCGTTAAAACGACCAAACCACAAGGAGCAAAACAGAAGTTTACTCTTTTGTTTTTGTTATTGTCATGGATGTGATATTGTAACACCTCGTAAAAACCCGTCCTATAAAATTCTAACACGTGTCCCACTGATCCTCGTATGCTACGTGTTAAACGAGAAGGACCAAATGCGTCATTATGTAATTTTATAACCTCTGAATGACAATTAAATAATTAAGGAACTAAAAGTGTCAACATGCTCAAACTAAGCCTCTAAGTGACCTTTTAATGAACCGAGAGTCTTATGATGTTAATCATACTCTTGTGTATACCTATTATATGCCAATGAAGGCTTTATGCACTAATTATAATGTTACACGCAAGTTTGGAAGTTCAGGGACTATTCCTGACAAACTGCGAAAGTTTCTGATTCTCATATCTTGCGTTTTATTGATTAGAATACAAGGATGTCCATCGTTGCGAAATTTCGATCGTTTTTGTGTTTGGTAAAGCGTTTTACGCATTTTTGCGAAACGCGCAACCGTACAACCGAACGAACTGACATCCGTGATATTTCCGGACATAATTTAAGTCACGTACCCCTTAACACCCTTATTTAGCCTAGAAATTAGGTTAAAATGGGTTACGGGTGACAAAACGCGACGAAACAAGTCCAGGGGCCAAAAGTGTCAACAGTTGAAAGTTTGGTTTGCTGAGTTGGATCCTTACGGACCGTATGAGTGGACCCTTACGGTCCGTAAGCTTACCTGCATACCAGAATCATGCTTGTTCTCCAAGCATAACCTCACAACTCGACACCTAGCTTGTTTTGCCACCAATTCACCTGGTCTTGACACTTCAACAACACTTATAATCATCCTAAGAAGCCTCTAAACACCTGGATTGATCTCCTTGATCCTCTTCAACTATAAATAGGTGTTGAATTCTTGTGTTTAAACTTGCACCTATTCTTCTTTCTTCTCTATAACTCTCTTGTGGAGGATCCTGAGCTTTTGGGAACTTCCCTCTGAGTTTCTTCAGTCCATAGGACCACAAGTAAGTGTTCCTTCCATGGCTAGTTCTTTTATTTAGGCTTTTAAAGCCAAAAGTCAAGCGTTTTCGATAAACGCTTTGACTTTCGGTTTAGACCTTAATGGTCTAGCCATTGTTCGCAACGAACATGGCTACGTGATCGTAATTAGGTAGGTGATGATCCCTTAAAAGGGCACCTCCCAATTACCACGTTTGCTTGGTCAAATTGACGGGTCAACATATTATTGTTTAAAAAGTCAATGGGTCAGATTTTGAAATATTCATAATCTGAGTTTATACATATTCTAAAATATGTTTTAACACTTAAACAACTTAGTAATAATTATTAGAACATGTGTAAACATGTTCGGCTCGTCAATTCCAGTTTTAGGGCGAACCGAAGTTTGACTTCTATGTGGACTTTCGATTATGAACTGAATTAGACTAGTATGCTACTGATTTAAGGTCCCGTTATGATTGTATTATGATGTAGCATAACCCTCTGAGCTTATATGATAATGATAATAAGACCAAATATTTCCATAAACCATTAGGAATTTTACAATAGTGCCTTAAACAGGACTTTTAATAACTAACTTGTCCACGCAAGGACTTAAAAGCAACACAAGTCCACACAGGGACTAAGAGGAAATATATAACTCCATATAGAGACTATACGAATAACATGTCCATGCGGGACTATAATGAAATAAGTGTCCATGAAGGGACTATTTTTAAACAAATATCCACACAGGGGCTTAAGACGAAAGATATGTCCACATAGGGACTATAATAAACAAATGTCCACACAGGGACTTAAGACGAAAGATATGTCCACACAGGGACTATAATAAACAAATTTCCACACAAGGACTTAAGACGAAAGATATGTCCACATTGGGACTATAATAAACAAATGTCCATGCAGGGACTAAACAGAAGAGACATGTCCACATAGGGACTTAGAGGATAATGAAATACAATTGAAAGAAAGATTCTCTTGAGCCTCCTTTAATTCATTCCTTGTTGTTCCTCTTCTTGGCTTGCCACGTATAACATTAACACAAAGGTTTCAAAGTTTAAAGAATAGAATGGGTCACGGTTTGGAGTTTAGCAAGCATAATACAAGTTTAGAATTAAAAACTCGGATGTAAGAAATTTGGATCATACCATTGGTATGTCTTTGAAGTTGGAGACTCAGGGACCTCTGGTATGGACTCCACATATACAGACTTTAAAATTTGAGCCTCAGGGACCTCCGGTATGGACTCTGAAGTCTGGTTAAAGGTTCTAATAGGTATGGTTTTAGGAATAAGTTTATAAAAGGTCTTTCCTCCAAACCGGTCACATGCTTATCTTTGCCGTAGTACGAAGCATAGCATTCCATGGCTTTGGATGAGAATAATCTCCATCAATGGCTTCTTTGCTTGGTAACTTGTTTCTGAAATACATAAAATCGAAAACAATGTATACTTAATGGGGATGAGAGCATTCCTATGTCAAGTCTAGACTCAGAAAGTTTTAAGGAATATGATACTGTGTCATTTGAGATTAAACACAAAAGGCTAGTGTTTAATTCACTCAAACGTTGGCTCTGATACCAACACGTCACACCCCGATTTCCATGTGTATCCCGGTGGGCCTGGGTGGGGAATACCGTGACGTAAGATTGGTATCGTCATAGTCAAACATTCACAACACTGAATAGCATAGCGGAAGTCTTGGAATATAAAATATTATTACAACTCAATTGTCCGAAAATACCAAAGTAATAATTGCAGACGAGCTTGTAATAATAATCTACAGGCAGATAAAAAATACATATAAAAGATGTTCAACAGACTTTGGGCACGTCTACGGACTTGCAAGATCCTCTTATGTTGCTACTGAGCAGCTTCCAGCCTTTTTACGTATTTGTACCTGTAATTTAGTCTTTTGAAAATACGTCAGTTTACACTGGTAAATACAATCAACCGACACATTTTGAAAACCTTTTCAAAATTTTACTTAGGTGCACAAGGCACGAAAAATCTTTTATACTTGCGACAAACTATATCTCATGTTATCAGTTTTACATAACTTGAAATTACATATAGGGCCCAGAAGCTATGCCGGTTCATGATTAACCGACACACCACTTATTCCCTTATTGGGAAAACTCGTATTGGGCTATAAATTTTTAATAAACCATTTCGTATCTGTCAGGTGTATGCCTACACCCCGCGCTTAGGTCGTGGCCACTTACAA
Organism: Scalesia atractyloides; assembly: GCA_947069175.1. NCBI lineage: Eukaryota > Viridiplantae > Streptophyta > Magnoliopsida > Asterales > Asteraceae > Scalesia > Scalesia atractyloides. Next base: position 29,240,532 of record CAMTDV010000005.1, read on the forward strand.
TTAAATGAGTCAAGGATATCCAGGACACGGTCGCATTAACCCCCAATATTTAAGTCAAGCAATATGAATTAAAATGGGTTATTTGAATTTCCCGACACATAGGTCTTCGAATCCCATACCCAACCATGCTGTAATAATTTACCGTATCCTAAGCCCGTATAGGGAAAATAGGTTAAGAGTATTTACCTGAGCTAGCACTCGCCTTATAATGCAGATTTATAATAACTCAGCCGTATTTAATTAAGTAAACGTAGGTACAATTTACCGGAAGGCTCTAGTCTGGAATGATGGTATAAATAACCAATTAGAATGCTAACGGATCTTATTTAAGTCATAGACTTAGATCGGCTAGCTTAAAGTATCAAAAACGGTACAATACGCTTGATTAAGCGGTGATCGGAATATAATGTAGTTTAAACCCGACAAGTACACAGAACTGTATAAAATGGTTAAACATATAACATTCTAGAATTTTGAAATTAAAATGATAAGGTTAAACCCGTTTTGGTTAAATTACGTAAACTAGTCACGTAAGCTTAACCGTACACATATAAGCGATACCGGGTAATCGGATGAGTCATGAACAAGTTCCATATGCCAATATACTTTAAACAAGTTATAATATCAGTAGGATATCAACTTGTATGCCGTTATGGTTTTAAAACCAAACTATGCATCATAAGGGCGTTTTGGTTATTTAGTGACGTATAAAAGGAATTTGCGTATAACCTGATGTTACGGCCATAAATATTATGTGAAAAGACTTTATTCATGATATAATACCAGTAGGATATCAAACATATGTGTGTTTTATAGTTTAAGACCAAACTATGCACCATAGGGGCATTTTGGTCATTTCACACATAGTTTCGAAAGCTTATTTGGGATTCTGAGTTTATATTATGTACCTAAAATATTTCAAATGAGTTATAAAATCAGTATGTAACAAGTCTTGTTTGGTAAATATGGTTTAAAACCATACTACGCGTCGAAAAGTGCGTTAAAGTCGTTAAATGACGATATTTGCGATATTTTATGAAAACTGATGTTATGAACAGGTTTGTATGATCAAGATGTGTTATTTAGTATAAAAAATAGTAGATAAAAGGTTTTGTATGAAAAATCATGCTTTAAATTCATTTTATATGCCACAAGGGCATTATCGTTATTTAAGAACGTAATACAAGAACTTGTGCATAAACTTAGTTTATAAACTGAAATGATATCCCAAAATATCCTAATCATGATATTATATTAGTAGGTAATGAGTTTAGTATGATAAATTACATTTAAAACCGTTCTATGCGTCGAAAGGGCCTTTCGGTCACTTTAAAGCATATTTTACGATATTATATGAAAACTCGGTTTATGGTCAGATTTGTAACATCAAAATATGTTAAACATGTTAACATATCAGTACCTAAATCATTTTCAAGTTCATTGGTGTTTAAAACTTCATTTTTAAATAAAATGGCAAAATAGTCAAAGTTTGGCATATTTACGGAAACTCGCATAAAACTCGGATTCCTATTATGATCATGTAATATAACTACAGAGGGTTATGCTACATCATAATACGATCATAACGGGACCTAAAATCAGTAGCATACTAGTCTAATTCAGTTCACAATTGAAAGTCAACGCAGAAGTCAAACTTCGCGACTTTCGGTTGCGAACCGACCCTAAAACTGGAATTGACGAGCCGAACATGTTACACATGTTCTAATAATTATTACCAAGTTGTTTAAGTGTTAAAACATACTTTAGAATATAAATAAACCCAGATTATGAATATTTCAAAATCTGACCCGTTGACTTTTTAAACATTAATATGTTGACCCGTCAATTTGACCAAGCAAACGTGGTAATTGAGAGGTGCCCTTTTAATGGATTATCACCTACCTAATTACGATCACGTAGCCATGTTCGTTGCGAACAATGGCTAGACCATTAAGGTATAAACCGAAAGTCAAAGCGTTTATCGAAAACGCTTGACTTTTGTCTTTAAAAGCCTAAATAAAAGAACTAGCCATGGAAGGAACACTTACTTGTGATCTATGGACTGAAGAAACTCAGAAGGAAGTTCCCAAAAGCTCAGGATCCTCCACAAGAGAGTTATAGAGAAGAAAGAAGAATAGGTGCAAGTTTGAACACAAGAATTCAACACCTATTTATAGTTGAACAGGAGCAAGGAGATCAATCCAGGTGTTTAGAGGTTTCTTATGATGATTACAAGTGTTGTTGAAGTGTCAAGACCAAGTGAATTGGTGGCAAAACGAGCTAGGTGTCGAGTTGTGAGGTTATGCTTGGAGAAGAAGCATGATTCCGGTCTGCAGGTAAGCTTAAGGGTCCACTCATACGGTCCGTAAGGACCCAGCTCAGCAAACCAAACTTTCAATTGTTGACACTTTTGGCCCCTAGACTTGTCTCGTTGCGTTTTGTCACCCGTAACCCCTTTTAACCTAATTTCTAGGCTCAACAAGGGTGTTAAGGTGTACGTGACTTAAATTGTGTCCGGAAATATCACGGATGTCATTTCGTTCGGTTGTACGGTTGCGCGTTTCGCAAAAATGCGTAAAACGCTTTACCGAACACAAAAACGATCGAAATTTCGCAACGATGGAGATCCTTGTATACTTATCAATAAAACGCAAGATTTTATTTTATATAACATATTTATACTTATATACAGGGCCTGTATTCAAAATATGAGAATCGGCAACTTTCGCAGTTTTTCAGGAATAGTCCCTAAACTTCCAAACTTGCGTGTAACGTTATAATTAGTGCATAAAGCCTTCATTAGCCTATAATAGGTATACACAAGAGTATGACTAACATCATAAGACTCTCGGTTCATTAAAAGGTGACTCAGAGGCTTAGTTTGAGCATGTTGACACTTTTAGTCCCTTAATTATTAAATTGTTGTTCAGAGGTTATAAAATAACATAACGACGCATTTGGTCCCTCTCATTTAACACGTGGCATACGAGGGTCAGTGGGACACGTGTCACTTTGGAGTTCCGATATTGTTTATTAAGAAAGACGGTTCGATGCGGTTATGCGATGATTACCGCAAGCTTAAAAAAGTAACGATCAGGAATCATTATCCGCTGCCCAGGGTCGACGAATTGTTCGACCAACTACAAGGGTTAGCTATTTTTTTAAGATCGATTGGGTAGTAGTTGGAACGACCATCTCACCCTAGTTAAGTTCTCCTATACTAATATTTATTATATAAGCATCAAGGCTGCTCCTTTGGAGGCCTTATGTGGGAGAAAATGTCAAACACTGTTTGTTGAACAAAAGCTGGGGAGGCCCAACTAATAGGACCTGAGATTGTCCTAGAGATGACGTATAAGATATACAAATCTGTGATCCCCTCAAAGCTGCGCATGATAGGTGTCAGGATCTAAGTTTAAATCACTTGTAGTTTTTGTTTCTAAGAATGGAAAATGGATTGAATTAGAAAGATATGCAGCGGAATTAATGGAAAACTTTTACTACAAGCAATTGGTCATTTGTTTTCATCACTATCATGCTTTCAAGTTGATAAACTTTGCATGTGATTCACAAACTTCCCCTTAGCCAATTACAATTGTTTGATAGTAAGAAATGGAGAAGATAAAGTGCGAAATGATCTTTTTCAGGAAGATGAAGTTTACAGTTACAACGTTCACCTACTTATACTAAACTATCTAACAAATGAGCATCTTTTTTGACGTCATGGTTGATAGTGACAGCTAACAAAAATGTAACTAACTAAAACACTGCTATACTAAACTTTCAGTGCATAGCACTGTTACATTGAATAAAGTAAAAACTTGTCTAAGAACTGATCTCTATCCTCTGATCTTGTTTCTTCTATCAGACTTTTGCTTCTTGCTCGATCAGATGATAGGAGCAGTTATTTAGGGAAAGCAGTGTAAGGTAGATCAGAGGTTGTAACCTCTGATGGTTGAACCAAAGCTCGGATAGTGTATTTGGCTTTGATATCATCTGTTCCTCTGTTAGAGTTCAATCCCAACAATCTCCCCTAGAACAGATGGTGCCAAAACACTTGATTATTCTTGGTTTTTATTCCTCAACAGAAGTTCTCTGATTTGGCCTTTAAACTGTAATTCAAAATTCAGAGAAACTTCATCATCATCGTCCTTTTCGAGTGTCAGATCCAAAAGATCTTGAAGGTCTTCTGGATTTAGCTCATATGCAGCCTCCATGCTCATCTTGATAGCATCACCATTAGACTTGAGCAGTGTCAATTCGTGGGAGCCTTTTTCGACTTTCCACTTTAGAATTTTTGGGTCTTCTAGCTTTCTAGGATGACTTTTATTGGTTGAGGTTTGAAGAGCTTTTTGTTGAACTATCTTTGTCAATTCTGCTCTGAGCTTTTCACTAGCTTCATCTGTGTGATAGTCAACCATGTTCTTAATTCCTTCCTTGATGTGTTCAAACACTCTCTTGTCTTCTTCATTTATCTTTTCTTGCCTTTTTAATTGATTGAAGGCAAGGATGGAGGGGACAGATGATGAAATAGACTTTTTAGAATGCTGAGCTTTATGAACATCATCTGATGGGGGGGTAAATTGGTTTAGGAGGCATGTTTGGATCTTTCTTTCTCCTCTCTTCTAACATTTTGTAAGTATCAATCACCCTGACTCCTCCCCATCTTATCATTTGGTTTCTTGAACCATAGTGATTTTGTATCAATTCTTCCCTCATCCTTTTAATCTTCAAAGCTCTTTCAGGCATGTCTTTCTTATGTTTTTCCCAGTTAGGAGGAGTTGGCTTCTTGTGTGGATCTTTAACATCTCTTGCATTCTTTTAATTTCTTCTCTCAACTCATCTATACTCCAATCCTTAAACTGTGCCTTTGATGCCTTATATTGCTTGTTCTTCATGATATGTTCAATGAGTTCACTTTTAAGATATTTATCTTCCTTTTCTAACAGCTTGTTGCTCAGATCTTTGACAAAATCTTGCAATGTTCTGGCCTTGCTTAGCTGAAAAGACATGATGGTTTGTATCTCTCTATCACTTTTACCTGATGAGTCTCTCTTTGCTATATCCTCTGCTTATTTCACTTGAAGTTCCAGGTTTGCAAGTCTTGGGTAGCCATTAAGAGGTAATATAGTTCTTTTGTTAGGGTCTTCCTCAGAATAAAAGCTTATAATTTCTTCCCTGACTGCTGGTAAATCAAGAGGATATTTCTTTGCTGCAGGTATAACTGTAAGGGAATTAGTGGTTTGAGTTGTAGATGGTGGAAGCATTGATGTGGAGGTCAGTGGTTGTGATGATAAAGGAGTAGGGGCAGGAAAGATCTCTTCTTCATTCACAACTTTTGTAGTCCTTCTCCTCTTAAATTTGACCTCAGGTGATGATGGATGAGTTGGTATTCTGGTTGGTGTTGGTCGAGGTTGGGTGGATGTATTAAATATGACCATGGCAGTGGATGAGATTGCATCTGCTGCAACCTCTGCTGTATCAGTAGATGTTGACACAACAATTGCTGTAACATCTGCTTTGGTGGAAATGGGTATAGAAGTTGACGTAGGTGTGCTTGATTTTCGGAGAGCAGAGGTTTTAATGGTTGGATTTACAACAGCTCAGTTTTGGAAGGTGTGGTTGTTGGTTGCCTTACTTGTCTAGCAGGTCTCCTCTTTGCTGGGGTACCAACCTCTTCCTTTTCTTTTTGCTGTTTATCTTTTGCTCAACCAATACCTTGCCATCAAGATACACTTTTCTCTTCTGCTTCTCATTTTCCCTGGCCAAGATATCATCTGTTAGATCCCTTTTCTTTGAACCATCTAGCCTGGGAATATCCATTGTTGGCTTTGCCATTTGATCATCAATTGTAAGCTTCTTCTTACCCAAAGGTTTCTCCCCCTTTTTGGCATCATCTTCAGTATTCACAAAAATTACTGTAGGTGGAGCAGTACCAGTGGTTTGGAGAAGATGAGCTTTTATAGCTTTAATGTCTGCCCTTGTATCCATGAATCTAGCTTCAACCATGTTTCTCACTTCCTGCATTTGATGTTTGTGTTGTTGATCAGAGAAGTGTTTTTGTTGCTGAAACAGAGGGTCTAGGGCTTGTTGTAGATCAGTAGTGGTTAAGACAGAGGGTTGGCTCTTTATAGCTAACAATTGCTTCACAAGATTTTTGATCTCATCAATAGAAGATTCAAGCATTGATACTCTCTCCGTCAATTTTTTGTATTTTAGACCCTTAGAGCCTATACTATAGTTGATTAGAAACTTATAAGATTTTTGTATGTTACATGCCAAATTTCATGATGTTTATATGTTTTATGTTAAATGTTACATTCAATATTATGCAAGCATGTTCATAAGTATGTATTATCATATAATGCCTATCATGAATCATATACTCATAACATATCACATCCATGAAAGCACACACCACATCATGATTGCTTTTACAATGATTTTTGGTTTTCAAACGTCGTGTGAGCTAACCCCACTTTGAGTTGTCATTGTGTCTACACCTGGACACGTTCCGACCAAACATCTCATGAACATATTTTGTGGTTTGCATTCGGGTGATGCGAGTGTTAAATTGCCAATACTAATGTGAATCCTACCAAGCCAATAGCCATGGGGGCCCACATGACTATATAGGTGAAGGTATGGGAGACATTTGAGGCCCAACATGAGCAAACCCAAGACATCCTATGGATGTAGTTGCATTATTGATATTTATGTTATTTTCATTTTCTTAAAGACACATGACACCTAAAAAGACACCATAAATTCACAATCTTCTCATTGTATGATCCTGTAGATGTCGTCTAGACAACAACGAAGGGGTAAAAGATCAGGAAGGTCTCAGGAACGCTTGGCCACACAGATCGCGAAACAAATGGCCACGATACTGCCTGACATTGTGGTCCAAGTACAACAAGCCCTCGCTACAAATCCTACTAACCCTCCCCAACAACATGACCAGAACATCGACAACCCTCCTACCAGCAAGTGTTCATACAAACATTTCAAGTCTTGTGATCCTCCTAAATTTGAAGGGACCGAGGGTGTCACTGCTCTCCTACATTGGTTCGAGGAGATGGAAAACACCTTTCTAAACTGCGATTGTCCTGAGGATCGCAAGGTTCGATACGCTACCGGGAGACTATTTGGGGTAGCTCTCACTTGGTGGAATACTGAGAAAGGGAAGAGGGGAACTGAAGATGCAATGGCCTTAACTTGGGAGGAGTTAAGGGGAATCATGACTAGGCGCTTCTGTCCTAGGAGTGAAATTAAAAAGCTGGAGGACGAATTTCATTCTCTAAAGCAAAAGGAGGGTGATCACACCACCTATAACAAGAGGTTCTTGGAGTTGAACCAGATGGTTCCAAATTTGTTCACCCCAACCTATCGTCTGATCGAGCATTATATTCGAGGACTTCCCTCGAAAATTCAAGATTCAGTTCTCAGCATCTCACCAGTAACACTTGAAGCTGCTATGGAGCTAGCAACTGAACTGACCGAGAACCGAATTCGCAACGGGAAGTTCAAGGAAGAGAAAAAGAAAGCCCCTGTTGAGGGTCAAACTTCAAACCATCCCATCTCTTCCTCTAAGTTTGCTAACAAGAGGAAGCGCAACACCAGAAATTTTGCAGTTACTCAAACCAACTCCCCTATTCCTGCTGCACTCATTACTCAAGTCACTCCTTCACCCGCTCCATACAGAAGACCTTACACTGGCCCGCTACCAAAATGCAACCGTTGCCAATATCACCATTCCCCTGATCATCCCTGCCAATATTGCACCGGCTGCGGTCGTGCGGGTCATACTGTTCAAACCTGCCGCATGCCTCAACGAACGAACCGCCACCAACCTTTAACCCAAACCCACCAACAGTTAATGGGTCAAGCCCAACAACCCCTACCATTACCACCCACCCAACATTTAGCCCAAACATACTACCAACTCAATTATCCTATGGGCCAACCTATGCGGGCTTGCTACAATTGCGGAGACCCAAGCCACTTCAGAAACACTTGTCCAAGGTTGGTAAACATTATTCATGCTCAGGCCCAAGCCAACCCGGTGAATCAAGCGAACCAAGCTCCTCCGCCTGCCAGAGGAAGAGCTTTCAATATTAACGCGAATCAGGCTAGAGCTGACGGCAATATGGTTAACGGTACGTTCCTTATAAATGGTAGATATGCATCTATGTCATTTGATACTGGTGCGGATAGAAGTTTTGTGTCTTTATAATTTGAACCTATCTTAAGAAAAAATCAGGATAAGCTCACGGAATCCATAACGGTAGAAGTTGCGGACGGGAAACCAGTTTCATTAAACTCTATTATACGCAACTGTACACTCACCTTAAACGACCACGATTTCTCAGTCGACCTTATTCCTATGAAGCTGGGAAGTTTTGATATCATAATCGGTATGGATTGGCTCAGTCAACATCAGGCAGAAGTTGTATGTCGTGAAAAATTTATTCGTATTCCTCTTTCAAACGGTCAGACTCTTCGAATCATTGGAGAAACCTCGTCGAAAGGGCTCAGCTTAATGTCTTGTCTTCAAGCTCAAAAATATCTTCGCAAGAATTATGTTGCGTTTTTAGCTCATATCATCAAAAAGGGAACCATGGAGAAGAAACTTGAAGACATTCCTGTAGTAAAAGACTTCCCGCAAGTTTTTTCCTGACGACATTTCAGGACTTCCTCCAGTTAGAGACGTCGAATTCCGTATTGATCCTATACCTGGTGCTACACCAGTTGCAAAGTCTCCTTATAGGTTAGCCCCCTCTGAAATACAAGAGCTAGCCAGTCAATTACAAGAGTTGAATGACAAGGGATTTATACGTCCTAGCTCGTCGCCTTGGGGTGCACCTGTCCTTTTTGTAAAGAAGAAAGATGGATCGTTTCGTATGTGCATCGACTACAGAGAGCTCAACAAGTTAACAATCAAGAATCGCTATCCTTTACCTCGCATTGATGATCTTCTTGACCAACTACAAGGTGCCAGCTACTTTTCAAAAATCGACCTTCGATCTGGCTATCATCAACTTAGAGTGCATGAAGAAGACGTCCCTAAGACTGCTTTTCGAACTCGTTATGGCCACTATGAATTCATGGTTATGCCATTTGGTTTAACCAACGCACCAGCTGTCTTCATGGACCTAATGAACAGAGTCTGTAAACCTTATCTTGATCGATTTGTTATAGTCTTCATCGACGATATTCTTATTTATTCAAAATCTAAATCTGATCATGAGCGTCATCTTCGACTCATCCTTGCACTTCTAGAAAAGGAAAAGCTTTATGCCAAATTCTCCAAATGTGAATTCTGGTTAAAAGAGGTGCAATTCCTCGGGCATGTAGTCAATAACAAGGGAATACATGTCGACCCTTCAAAGATCAAAGCGGTTCAAGAATGGCAAGCTCCACGTACACCAACTGAAGTAAGATCTTTCCTTGGTCTAGCTGGCTATCATCGTCGGTTCATTTCAAACTTCTCTCGCATTGCTGTACCACTCACCGCTTTAACTCATAAGGGAAAACCTTTCATATGGGGACCCAAGCAAGAAGAAGCCTTTCAAACTCTTAAACAAAAACTTTGTGATGCACCAATCTCACTCTTCCTGAAGGTTGTGATGATTTTGTAGTCTATTGCGACGCGTCAGGGCAAGGATTAGGCTGCGTTCTAATGCAAAGAGGAAAAGTCGTAGCTTATGCTTCAAGACAACTCAAGACACATGAAAAGAACTACACCACTCATGACCTAGAACTTGGAGCCGTTGTGTTCGCTCTTAAGATATGGAGACATTATCTCTATGGTACTAAGTGTGAAATATACACTGACCACAAGAGTCTTCAACATATCTTCAATCAAAAGGAGTTAAACATGAGGCAACGAAGATGGGTCGAACTTCTAAATGACTACGACTGTGAAATTAGATACCACCCTGGTAAAGCAAATGTGGTGGCTGATGCACTTAGTCGAAAGGGTTATGCGAACTCCATTTGTCTTCTATGTTCGCAAATTATAACTGACATTAAAGATCAAATTCGAGAAGCCCAACACGTTTCAATAACGGAAGAAGATGTACGAAAGGAGATGTCCTGTGGAGCTGAGCTAAAAATTGAAACTAAATCTGACGGTATTCTGTACTACCTAGATCGTATCTGGATTCCTAACCACAACAATCTTCGTGAAATTCTTATGAATGAAGCTCACAAAACGCGATATTCTATACACCCAGGAGCCGATAAGATGTATCAAGACCTACGATATACCTATTGGTGGCCTGGAATGAAGAAGGATATTGCCGTTTTTGTTTCCAAGTGCCTTACATGTTCCAAGGTGAAGGCTGAGCACCAAAGACCCTCAGGACTTCTGGTCCAACCGGAAATACCTGTATGGAAGTGGGAAAATATAACCATGGATTTCATTACCGGGTTACCTCGCACTTCTGGTGGGTATGACACTATATGGGTAATTATAGACCGACTTACAAAATCAGCTCACTTTATTCCTATCCGTGAAGATTTCAAGAACAAAAAGCTTGCCCGTATTTATATCAACGAAATCGAAAGCCGACATGGGGTACCGTTAAGCATTATTTCTGATCGTGATGGTCGTTTCACTTCACGAACATGGCAAGCAGTACAATCCGCTATGGGCATGCGATTAGATCTCAGTACCGCCTATCATCCTCAAACTGATGGACAGTCTGAGCGCACCATTCAAACTCTTGAAGATATGCTTCGAGCATGTGTCATAGACTTCAAGGGAAATTGGGATGCCCACCTACCATTAGTTGAATTTTCGTACAACAACAGCTATCATTCAAGCATCGGCATGGCACCTTTTGAAGCCTTATATGGTCGTAAGTGCCGATCTCCTGTATGTTGGCACGAAATTGGGGAAGCTCAAATTACTGGTCCAGAATTGATCCAAGAAACCACAGACAAGATCCATCAAATTCGAAACAATCTTTTAGCGGCTCAAAGTCGTCAAAAGAGTTATGCAGATAAACGACGGAAGCCCTTAGAGTTTAACATTGGTGATCATGTACTTTTAAAAGTATCACCGTGGAAGGGAGTAGTTCGTTTTGGTCAAAAGGGCAAGCTAGCACCACGTTACGTAGGACCTTTCAAGATACTCGAAAGAGTAGGTCCTGTAGCATACAAGCTTGATCTACCAGAAGAACTCAACAGGATTCATCCCACATTCCACGTGTCGAACTTGAAGAAGTGCCTCGCTGATGAAAACCTCCACATTCCTCTGGAAGATATTCAGATTGATGAATCTATGCATTTTATTGAAAGACCTGTAGAGATCATGGACTTCGGGGAAAAACGTCTGCGACGAAGTCGCATTCCAATTGTTAGGGTACCCTGGGAGTCGAAACGGGGACCTGAGTTTACTTGGGAACGTGAAGACTCAATGCGTGAAAAATACCCGCATCTTTTTCCTACTACTTCAACTACTTAAATTTCGGGACGAAATTCCTAAAAGTAGGGGATACTGTAACATTTGTCAAAAACGGGTTTTCAAAACCCGCTCCGTTTTGTAATCGAATATCAAGTTATAAAAGTCACGTTGAATATTTATGATTATTTTGATTTAAAATGATACATAATTAATAAATAAGCTAAACTATAAAAATTATATTTGATAAAAAGTTAAAACAAAATAAATAAAAAGAATATGTTGCTGTCGGGACTCGAACCCGGGTCAGCCAGAACAACTCCAACGACTTAACACACACTCACATCACCACTCCGCCACTTGTTGTTTTCTGTTATCTCTAGGAAACAAATAACATTTATACACAAACTCGGTTAAACCGGTTGCGCCAACTGAGAAACTGAAATCGGCAATTCAATCGTCTAATCGTTTGATTAATCGCTCATTCACGTTTTATAACCGATGAACCGATGATTTTAATCAATTCAGAAGTGATTGAACATCAATTTTCTTTATTATCGGTTTTTATAACCGAAATTAATCAAGTCCCAATTACTTCAACTTAAGACCACTCTCGCAACTCAGAAACATCATACCAACATTTTATTTCACTTTCATCACACTTTCAGTTCGTCAGAACGCTTAAATCAACTCGCCGGAATTTTCTGCAAAATTCGCCGGAAAACCGTATTCACCCTCAAACGGTAAATCTTTCAATAAACATTGTAGTTCAACAATTGTTAGGCTATTTCTAACTTAAACCTTTCAATTGAAATCGAATTCAGGCACTGTATTCAGCTAATTTCAGTTCGCCGGAAAAATTCTGAAATCTCTATATTCATCTGAGAATCGGTAAGGGCATTCAAACCCTCTGTTAACATTTGTTGATCACTTCAATTTCACGATTAGCTAATAAAAACAGTTAATTGTCTTGTTCAGTTGAAGAGCATAAAAACAGAGCCGACGCAATTGCCGGAAATTCTGTGATATATCATTCCTACGGTATGTTACTTCCAACACTGTTTCTGTCATTTCATTTTAACCTTAAGAATGTTTGATAATCGTAAAAACAAGAAACGGATCAGTGATTCAGTCGACGGAAATTTGAATGAAGAAGACGAAGTTAGTTAAGTTATAAGTTTAATTAAAATCAGTAATATGAACGGGTTAGACACACAGTCCAGCGGTGGACTGTGTGCAAAACATATACGCATGTCCCGAGTTCGATCCCTGATACACGCACTCCTTATGTAATAACATGCCTTTTTGTTTAAAAACTAAACCGGGTTAACTCCTTTAGTTGTTAAGTATAATAAAAACCGAGATATTAACCAGGTTAGACACACAGTCCAGCGGTGGACTGTGTGCAACACTAAGTCACATGTCGCGCGTTCGAAACCCGTCACTGGCACCGGTTCGTTGAATTAAAATGTTTTTGAAATTAAAAGAATTTTGGTTAAACCGAATTAGTATATAAATATAATTAAAAACAAGATTATTTCGGGTTAGACACGTAGCTCAGTTGGTAGAGCTGCGTGCACGCGTACGGGAGGTCTCGGGTTTGAGCCTCACCCGGCGCAAACAATTTCGCTGACCGAACCGGTCAACAAGTCAACAGGTCAACGGTCAACGGTCAACGCAAAATAAACAAATTTTTTTATATTTTTATTTATTTAATTTAATTTAAAAATCAATTAAAAATACTTAAAAATAACATTTTTAAAGATAGAAAATAGCCTTAAACTCACAAAAATATATCTAAAAATTTCATTAAAATCCTTAATAAAATCCACTCATTTACTATATTTTTCCGTTATTATTTAGGTTAGAAAATCTCGTTGTTCAATTCTTCCGATTCGTGCGCATCTCATCATCTCCATTCAATCGCACCCATTGTGAGTGAAACTTTACAAATTCCCCGTTTTAATCACGTTTTGGGGTGTATCATGTGTCTTGTTATATATATTATAATTAAACCATTGTGCATACATCATATCATGAACATGTGTATTCAGTTTGTTTCAACTGTTGTGTAGTCATTGTTGGATGCAATTTATTATTTTCAGTACATGCAATTTCATAGGCCGCCGCTCCCCATTACATTATGAGCGTTGAGCATGTTCCCCATTTTATTATGAGGTTGAACCTGGCGTGCCCACATACGATCGGCTCCGTTTGATTGAGCCTTGATCGCACAGTTTCATTTATGTTATTTATCGTATGATGTTGGTATGTTCATGTATGCTGTCATATGTTATTGTATGTTATAGTTGTGATTGCTATTTGCCACTGCTTGATTATTTACATTTGCTCATTTATGATTATGCACAATTTTTCATTGATAAACTAACAAGTAATTCATTAATAAATGTTTATCTAATAAGGTTCACTCGCCAACTTATGTTGACCCAAAAACCCCCATTTTTACACATGATACAGGTGAACCAGCAGCAGCTAGGAACACATAGGATTGGACTAGAAGAATAAAATGATTTAGAGTTGGGATTGTTATGTTTGGTTTATTTTCTTTGTATTGTATGAACATGTTTGGATATTTGGAAATGTAACTTTGACTTTATTAAATATGAAACATATTAGTAAATGTCATGAGCTTTGGTGATAACCCAATTATGCCCCGACTCTTATTCCGCTGCGGGTCGGGGTGTGACAAGAAGTGCTGGATAATGTCTGCTCTAGTTCAATTGCATTCAGCAAGGGTATAAAAATTTGTGGTAGTGATTGTATTGGAGAGGGTATAGGTGCAGAAAGAGACATTGCCCTGGGAGATGGGCTGTGGAAGATAGAACCAAGTGGTCCTAGAGCTTCATAATTTGGGGTCCCTGTGTTTACAACCTGATCCTTTTGTGAGGATGCAGGAGGAGTTTCATAGCCAGGTGGAGATCTCTCAATCAGCTGCTGTGAAGAAGTAGTAGCAATGGTTAGTGACATTGGTGTTGTCACAGGATTTAATTCTGGGATCTCATGTTCCAGAGGACCCTTTTTGGGTTTGGTGGGTTTTCTGGATGGTTTGTTGGTTTCTTTTTGGTGATTTTAGGTGTGGTTTCAGAGCAGTGGTTGCAATGCTCTGATCACCTAGAGCAGTGGGCTCAATAGCAGGAGGAAGAGATTGAACTTTTGTGTTCTTGTAAAACTAGCTCAACCTCCTCTACTTCTATTTTAGAAACCTTTTCTTGATTTGTTAGGCGTGTAAAAAGTTCATGATTCAGGCAGCCAGGTGTGGTCACTACGCCTTGTTTACTTGCATCAGATCTGATCTGGTCTTGCAAGTAAACACTCAAGAAACGAGGATGTATCAAGAAAGCTCTTCTTTTTGAAATATTTTTAAAATTATTTATCAAATCATGGAACAATACCTGGGAATAGTTGAAATCAGATTCAGTCAAAATTGCATATCCCAGATATTGTATATTCAATGGAATCTCATTGAAAGCAGTAGATTTTTCAGAGTGACATGTTAAAAGAGTATGGAAAAAGAATTTCATCTCTGCTGGAAAATTGGGTTTAAAGATTGTCATACCTTTCAATTGTCCAGTGTAACCCCTTTCTGTAAACTCTGCTTGCATCTCTCTTAAAGAAAATGACACAGGATGTGCCATATAATTCAGTTGAAAAACTTGAGAGATAGATTGTGGACTAATTTGCATAGGAGTACCCCCCAACCTTTGAGATTATCGAGTAAGGAATACCATCAGCGGATGTATTGACCTTAGCATTGTGCTAGAAATTCTGAAGAGAATCGATGTAAATCTTGGTTTTGACTTCGAGCGTGTGTTTAAATTTTGACTCTTAGAATCCGAATCATTGTGTGGTATCGTGTGTTGACCTCGGTTTCTTCTAAGATGCTCGTGTAATTGTGTGGGGTTTTGATAATCAGGGCAAATGGTGGTGAATCTTGCCTTGATTTCTTTGATTTTGTTTTAGGAGCCATGATTTTGGTTGTAAAACTGTTTTGAGATTTTTGGAATAGACACAGTTTGGTGAATCCTCTGTTCTGGATAGAACATGGTTTTTATAGGGTTTTTTGAAAAAGTGATGATGACGTGGCATATGATGCAACAACTTTCGAATAACATCTAACCACGTGTAACCTCTGTTTGAAAATGGAAGACAGTTGTTTGGCTAAACACCGATGAAAATTTTGATCAGGGGATAAGAACAGTGTTTGCAACTATCAGAGGATACACTTTTTGACAGTGGATAGATTTTTCTAAACGAACAATGTTTTTGTGCTATCAGAGATTTGAACAGACTTTGAGGATTATTGAAAATTTTAATTTTAAACTATTTTTAAGGATGGATTTTGAGTTTCTAAAAACATTTTATTGCTATTTACACATGGATCACAAAGAAATTTTATTTTTATTCCATGTTTAGCATTCCAAGCCTAGATATCAAACTGTTAAAAGTGTGAGCATCAAGTGCTTTTGTCAATACATCTGCCAGTTGATCCTTGGTATGGACATGTTGTAAAGAAATCAAACCCTTTTCATAGCAATCCCTCACAAAGTGATGTCTGATGTCAATGTGCTTGGTGGTGGAATGAGAGACAGGATTTTTGATGATATTTTCTGCTGCTTGACTATCAATTTTGAGTGGAGTCTTTAAAGGAGTGATACCAAAATCCAGCAATTGATTTTGAAGCCACAGGATTTGAGCAGTACAACTTGCAGCCGCTATATACTCTGCCTCAGCAGTGGATGTAGAAACTGGAACTTGCTTTTTGCTTTTCCAAGACACTAAGCAATCACCTAGGAATTAGGCTCCTCCAGATGTGGACTTCCTTGTTGTTTTACATCCAGCAAAATCACTATCAGAATATCCTGCAAGCTCAATGTTACCATTAGCTGGATATCAGATACCAAGTGTGGGAGCACCTTTTATGTATCTGAATATCCTTTTTACAGCAATAAGATCTGATTTTCTTGGCAATGACTGTGATCTGGCACAAACACATGTTGCAAACATGATGTCTGGCCTTGATGCAGTTAGGTACAGTAAAGACCCAATCATGCTTCTATACAATGTTTGATCAACAAGGCCATCTTTGCCATCAAATGTGACTAGCTTGGATGTTACGATGGGTGTGCTGCAAGGTTTACAATCATCCATAGCAAATTTCTTAAGTAGTTCTTTCACATACTTATTTTGATGGATGAAAGTGCCATGTTGCATTTGTTTGACTTGTAAACCAAGAAAACAGTGCAACTCACCCATTGCACTCATCTCAAACTTTGCTACCATGAGTTTTCTGAACTCTTCACACATGGCAGTGCATGTGGATCCAAAAATGATGTCATCCACATAAATTTGGACAAGCATCAAATCTTTTCCTTTCCATTTTAAAAATAGGGTTTTATCAATCCTACCTCTGGTGAAACCAATGGCTAAGAGAAAAGTGGATAGAGTTTCATACCAGGCTCTGGGTGCTTATTTTAGATCATATAGTGCTTTGTTTAACCTGTAAACATGATCAGGATGAAATGCATCTTCAAAACCATGAGGTTGACACTCACACACTTCTTCCTTGATCTTTCCATACAGGAATGCACTTTTGATATCCATTTGATACACCTTGATGTTGTGGTTAGCAGCAAAAGCTAAGAACAGTCTGATGGCCTCCAATCTTGCAACTGGAGCAAATGTTTCATCATAATCTATACCTTCTTCCTGTCTATAGCCTTGAACCACGAGCCTTGCTTTGTTCTTGACAACAATGCCCCTTTCATCTGTTTTGTTCTTGAAGACCTACTTTGTGCCAATAGGACTTACATCTTTTGGCAGTGGTACAAGTTCCCATACTTGTTGTCTTTTGAACTGTAGGAGCTCCTCTTGCATGGCTTCTACCCAACTGTTGTCTTTTAGTGCCTCTTGGTACTTGACAGGTTGTGTGAGTGATAGAAAACCAGTAAAAAGACAAATGTTTTGCGATTGGCTTCTGGTGAGCACTCGTTCATTGATGTTGCCAATAACTTGATCCACAGGATGGCTTTTGAGGAAATCAATTCACATTGATATGGGACAATGGCATTCTGAGGTGAAGCTTGCAAATGTGTATCATCTGAGCTATCCTCTGTTGGTGAATTTGATGGTCCAGCCTCTGATTGGAATGGTGGTGGAGGAATTGGTGGTATGGATGTGAAGGTGGGTTGACTTTTGTCCAGTTGTTGTGGACTTTTATCAACAGATGTTTGGTTTTGAGAGCTGGCAGAGGTTTGAGTATTAACCATTGTTGACCTAGCAGAGCTTTCACCATTGTTACTAACATCTGCTCCTCTGCCTGAAGGATTAATTTTGAAACTCGGAAGAATGCAATCATATCCTTGCTATTGACCTGATGACTGTGGGGTACCTGCATGATTAGTCTTGACAGACATATCTTCAAATGTAAATTTGGATAGGTCAAACAATTCAACAGGATTTGCTGGGATTTTCAAAGATGAGAGTTCATTGAACTTCACATTCAGAGTTTCTTCAACACACTTGGTCCTAGAGTTAAAAACTCTGTAGGCTTTGGCAGTGGTTGAGTATCCCAGAAAATAACCACAATCAACTTTGGCTGCAAACTTGGATATTGAATCCTTTATTTTTAAAATGAAGCATGGGCAGCCAAAGACTTTAAAATAAGAGATCAGAGGTTTGATTTTATAAAGCAATTCATAAGCAGTCTTTTGATGCCTGGGGTTTATCAAAACTCTGTTCTGAACATAACAAACAGTGTTTACAGCCTCTGCCCAAAAAGACAAGGGTAAACCAGAATCTGCTAGCATAGTTCTTGCTGATTCACTCAAAGTTCTGTTTTTCATTTCAACAACCTCATTTTGTTCTGGAGTTCTAGGGATGCTATATTTCCTAACAATCCCTTTTGACTCACAGAAGGCATCCAACTCTTTGTTCCTAAACTTTGTCCCATTATCACTCCTAAAGATTTTTATAGGTAGATCAAATTGCTTTTCAACTTGTTTAACAAAGTTTTGCAAAATGTTTGTTGTTTCATCTTTGTAGTGTAAAAAGAAAGTCCATGAGAACCTGGAAAAATCATCAACTATCACTAGGCAATACCTTTTGTGTTTTAAGCTCATGATTTTTACAGGTCCAAACAAGTCCATATGAAGTAATTGTAAGCACTGACTTGTTTTGGACTCTTCAGTTGACTTTTAAGAACTTTTATGTTGTTTACCTTTTAAACAGGAAATACAATGTTCTCCACAAGCAAAATTGTTTGTGAGGCAAACCACTAACAAGACTTTGTTTTGAGAAAGTGGAGATGGTTTTTAGATTTGTGTGACCTAGTCTTTTATGCCATAATTATGTTTCTTTGCTTGAAGCAACTGAGAACAAACATGCATTTGACATAGGATTATCTTTTACCATGTCTACCACACACATTTCCTACCCTATTAGCAGTAAGTTGTGCTTTGCTCTCTGCAATTATTTGATTAATCTTTTTAACAACCTATGTACCTACTATCTGACAAGTTTCCTTTTTGAAGAAGCATCCATAACCCTTATCACTCATTTGCGAGACACTCAGAAGATTGAATTTTAGATTATCAATGAGATTCACATTCTCAAACTTTAGTTTTCCAGCTGAGACACATCCTGATCCCAACACCTTTCCTTTTGAATTATATACAAAGGATATATCACCCCCTCCATGAGCTTTAAAATCTCTGAGCAAGTCTTTACATCCTGTCATGCGCCTGGAGCCCCCACTATCTACATACCAAAGACTGTCAAGGCAAGTAGAAACTCCGTGCACATGTTTTTGAAATAATTAGTTCAGGTGAGTTTCCAAAGCCAAAATGGCTTTGGATGGGGTATCAGATGATCCAGACTCAAGTTTAGATAAATGAGAAGTGGTTAGATCAGGTTTTTGTAACCACTGATGTGAGCCATTTCCTATCAACTGTTGGTAACCATGAGGATGCCTATTTACCCTTGGCTTAGAAAGCTTTTTGTAAGTCTCATAAACTATAGGCACCTTTTGATATCTAGGCTGACTTTTACCTCTTGGAAACTGGTTTGATGGAGGTGCATCTGTCACTTGAATTTCTCTGTGAACAGAGGTTTGATTTAAAGCTTTTGTGACAGATGTTTCAACTGATTCAAAATCCTGTTTAGTTTTGTTTTTAGGAAAGCTTGAAATTTCTCTTTCAAGAGCTTTTGCTCTAATCTCTTTTACCTTTTGATGATAGATTTTGAGATAGGCACACTCTTGGGTCATATGATTTGTTTTGTTGTAAATGGTCCATCTAGGAGATTTGGGTATAACATAAGTTTTGTTTATGTCATAGGATTTTAAAAGAAAACAATCTACAGCCACATGATTTCTCTTTTCACAAAATTCACAAAACAAGTATTTAACCTTTTCTTTCCTTTTCCTATCAGACTTTTTGAGAGCAGTGGATGTAACCTCTGCTGGCAAGTCTTTGATAGGGATCACCAGTACTTTTGGTGCTTTTATACCATCAGTGGTTGAAAAGTCCATTGGCTTGAAATTTTCCAAAATATCACATTCATCTGATTAGGTTGGTTTAAACTGATATTTTTCAATTTCTTTATTTTTGCTGAAACCTCTGGTTTTTCAAAAATGATTTTGTTTTTCATTTTTATCTGTGATTTTAATTTCTTCACCAGCCAAGTTTGTTGGGACTATTTCAACCAGCTCAGAATCAATTTTTGCAACATTTTCACAAGTCTGGTCATAATCTCTAAAGCCTATTCCAAACTTTATGTTGCTCTTGATTTGAGCATCAAGCATAAGCTCATAACCTTTACAAGACTCTACCTATTTTTCACAAGTGATCTGGGTAGATTCAAGCTCCTTTTTGAAAACATGGTATTTTTCTACCATAGTTTGGAGCTGGTCTTTGGTTATGCTTGATTCATGCCTTAGGCTACTCATTTCAGAATCTTTTTCACTTAACTTTGTTTTTAACTCTTTAACAAGTTTTTCAAAATTAAGTTCATCTTCTAAATTTTTGTTTCTCAGGTTTTCATTCACCTGTTTTATGTTTGCAAAAGAAATAATGCATTTATCAAAACTTCAATCTTTGAGGATCTGAGGTGATACCTTCGAAGCAGCCATAAGAGCACATCACACTCTTCTTCCTCACACACCTGCTCATCCCAAGGGTCAGATAGAGTGTCTTTTTCAATATCAACAACATTTACTTCAACCACTGGTGTAACTTCTGGTATAACCACTGCTTCACAACAATCAACCACATCAGACTTTAACTCCTGCTCCACAGATTCATCACCCTCAACAATGGTCTCCAAAGCCATTAAACATATATTTTCATTTTCAAAATCATTTTTGGCTATGAGAGCAAAGTTTTCATCAGTTAAATCCTCAGTCAAATTACTCCAATCAACAAAACCTTGTGTGAAAAAGCTTTGTTGATTAACCTCTGCTGGTGTAGCAGTGGTTTGAGTAGGTTGAGTAACTTGAGGCATTTGCTGCACATGTACTTGAGGTGGTGCTTGGACATATTGAATCTGTGGTGCAGGTGCTTGGACATAATGGACAGGAACTGTAGCAACAGGATGTGCAAAGTGTGCAGTGTTTTGCATTTGAGGTGCAGGGGTATATTGGGAATAGTGGACAGTGCTTTGAGGATTGTTGCCAGTATGTGTTACAATTGGTCCTGCAGAATGTGATCTGCATTCTCTGGCAAAGTGACCCATGTTGTTACATTTGTAACATTTAATTTTGGACTTATCCAACCCAACTTTCAAACCCCCATGCAATCCTGGAAACCTTCTACCAGTTCTTTTGTAAAATTTACTTGCTCTAACACTTAAAAGTGCCAGCTGATGCAAAATGTCCATCTCTTTAAGGTCAGTGGGTTCAAAATGTTGTAAGTTATTCATTTCAAAAGACAAATTGTCAGAGGTCTGGCTTTCACTATTTGTAGCAAAGGCAAAATTGGGTGTACTGGTATCAGAGTTGAATTGTTTCCAGATGTTATGTCAATGTAATGATCATAACTCTGCTCCTTTCCACAGCTAAACCCCTCCTCATGACTATATAAAGCAGTGTTTCCCAAAGTATAGTCAGCAGTCATTTCCCTGACTCTTGCAACTTCTTTTTCTGGTTCAACTCTCTCTCATAAGTGAGGAGTCGTCCATGAAGTTGTGTCAAGGTCATTTCCTTGTAACCAACAGCTGTTCTAGTGACATAAGTTACAGTCTCCCATTTCTCAGGTAAAGATCTCAAGAAACGACTATTGACAGTCGAATTTGGAAATTCTACATTTACCAATTTGAGCTCACTGATGAGACAGCTATATCGTTTGAACTTTTGGGTTAATGACTCACCCTTAACGTGGCAAAATGTTTCATACTGTTGATTTAAAACCTCTATATTATTCTCAATCACCTCTTCAGTACCACTGAATTTCTCTTTAAGAGCATCCCATAACTCTTTAGCACTATTACAATGAAGTAATCCCGCATAAATCTCGTTAGGCAGAGCCGAAGCAACGATGCTGAAAGCCTTAGCATCCAATTCGATTTTACAGAAATCCTCTTCAGGGTAATTTTCGAGTTTTTTAGGGACCTGAGTGTGGGGATCCTCTGTACTTGGAACCATGGGGACATGAGGTCCAAATACAACGAATCTCCAACATCCGGTGTCTGTTGGGCGAGAATATGACCCATCCTACGTTGCCAAATAAAATATTCATTTCGTTTCAACATAGGTGCTTTGAACATGGATCCAATATTGGATTCCGTTGTTTTGTGTCATATCTCTTGTTTACAACATATTTGTGTTTTAAAAACTTTTGTAGTAATAAAACTCTGTATTCAAGTAAAACTATCAAACGAATTAGCACAAGAGCTGATCTGTTCAAATCAATTTGACTGTTAAATCAAAATCGATTGACCAAGCTCTGATACCAATTGTCAGGATCTAAGTTTAAATCACTTGTAGTTTTTGTTTCTAAGAGTGGAAAATGGATTGAATTAGAAAGATATGCAGCGGAATTAATGGAAAACTTTTACTACAAGCAATTGGTGGTTTGTTTTCATCACCATCGTGCTTTCAAGTTGATAAACTTTGCATGTGATTCACAAACTCCCCCTTAGCCAATTACAATCGTTTGATAGTAAGAAATGAAGAAGATAAAGTGTGAAATGATCTTTTTCAGGAAGATGAAGTTTACAGTTACAACGTTCACCTATTTATACTAAACTATCTAACCACTGAGCATCTTTTGTGACGTCATGGTTGATAGTGACAGCTAAAAAAAATATAACTAACTAAAACACTGCTATACTAAACTATCAGTGCATGGCACTGTTACATTGAATAAAGTAAAAACTAGTCTAAGTACTGATCTCTATCCTCTGATCTTGTTTCTTCTATCAGACCTTTGCTTCTTGTTCGATCAGATGATAGGAGCAGTTGTTTAGGGAAAGCAGTGTAAGGTAGATCAGAGGTTGTAACCTCTGATGGTTGAACCAAAGCTCAGATAGTGTATTTGGCTTTGATATCATCTGTTCATTTGTTAGAGTTCAATCCCAACAATAGGCAGAAGCGTTACGCCGACTAGAGGTGAAAAAAATTGTTCCAAGTAGAGAACAAAGTATTATTAAAGACGTCACCTTGGAAAAGTGCGATGTGCTTTACTAAGAAGGGCGAATTGAGCCCTAGATATATATATATATATATGAAGACCATCCGAGATAATCGAATGTGTCAAGTCTCTAGATTTTAAGTTAAACTTACTCGAGAAGCTTAGTGGAATTCACAAGGTGTTCCACAATTTCAAATTAAAGAAATGTCTAGTCAATGAGTTGCTAGCTATGTCACATAAAAATGTGCAAATTAATGAAAACCTGCGGTTTTGTTGGAAAACAAGTATCAATCGAAGATCACAGGTTAAGAAGCTTCTAAGAAGCATGTACCTATTATAAAGGTCAAATGGGGTGCTTATAGAGATCTCTAATATACATGGAGGTTGAGTCCACTATGCGACAGAAGTACCTCTATCTTTTTGAATAAAATCCCGAGGGCGAGATTTCTTTTAAGGGGGTAAGGATGTAACACCTCGTAAAACCCATCCTATAAAATTCCGACACGTGTCCCACTGATCCTCGTATGCCACGTGTTAAACGAGAGGGACTAAATGCGTCATTATGTTATTTTATAACCTCTGAACAACAATTTAATAATTAAGGGACTAAAAGTGTCAACATGCTCAAACTAAGCCTCTGAGTGACCTTTTAACGAACCAAGAGTCTTATGATGTTAGTCATACTCTTGTGTATACGTATTATAGGCCAATGAAGGCTTTATGCACTAACGATAGCGTTACACGCAAGTTTGGAAGTTCAGGGACTATTCCTGACAAACTGTGAAAGTTGATTCTCATATTTTGAATACAGGCCCAATATATAAGTCTAAATATGTTACATACAATAAAATCTTGCGTTTTATTGATAATAATACAAGGATGTCCATCGTTGCGAAATTTCGATCGTTTTCCGGACATAATTTAAGTCACGTACCCCTTAACACCCTTATTGAGCCTAGAAATTAGGTTAAAATGGGTTACGGGTGACAAAACGCGACGAAACAAGTCCAGGGGCCAAAAGTGTCAACAGTTGAAAGTTTGGTTTGCTAAGCTGGGTCCTTACGGACCGTATGAGTGTACCCTTACGGTCTGTAAGCTTACCTGCAGACCAGAATCATGCTTGTTCTCCAAGCATAACCTCACAACTCGACACCTAGCTCGTTTTGCCACCAATTCACCTGGTCTTGACACTTCAACAACACTTGTAATCATCCTAAGAGCCTTTAAATAGCTGGATTGATCTCCTTGATCCTCTTCAACTATAAATAGGTTTGAATTCTTGTGTTCAAACTTGCACCTATTGTTTTTTCTTCTCTATAACTCTCTTGTGGAGGATCCTGAGCTTTTGGGAACTTCCCTCTGAGTTTCTTCAGTCCATAGGACCACAAGTGATTGTTCCTTCCATAGCTAGTTCTTTTATTTAGGCTTTTAAAGCCAAAAGTCAAGCGTTTTCGATAAACGCTTTGACTTTCGGTTTAGACCTTAATAGTCTAGCCATTGTTCGCAACGAACATGGCTACGTGATCGTAATTAGGTAGGTGATAATCCCTTAAAAGGGCACCTCTCAACTACCACGTTTGCTTGGTCAAATTGACGGGTCAACATATTAATGTTTAAAAAGTCAACGGGTCAGATTTTGAAATATTCATAATATGAGTTTATACATATTCTAAAGTATGTTTTAACACTTAAACAAATTGGTAATAATTATTAGAACATGTGTAAACATGTTCGGCTCGTCAATTTCAGTTTTAGGGTCGGTTCGCAACCGAAAGTCCCGAAGTTTGACTTCTGCGTTGACTTTTGATTGTGAACTGAACTAGACTAGTATGCTACTGATTTAAGGTCCCGTTATGGTCGTATTATGGTGTAGCATAACCCTCTGAGGTTATATTACATGATCATAATAGTAATCCGAGTTTTATGCGAGTTTCTGTAAATATGCCAAACTTTGACTATTTTGCCATTTTATTTAAAAATGAAGTTTTAAACACCAATGAACTTGCAAATGATTTAGGTACTGATATGTTAACATGTTAACATATATTGATGTTACAAATCTTACCATAAACCGAGTTTTCATATAATATCGTAAAATGTGCGTTAAAGTGACCGAAAGGCCCTTTCGACGAATAGAACGGTTTTAAACGTAATTTATCATACTAAACTTATTAGCTACTGGTATAATATCATGATTAGGATATTTTGGGATATTATTTCACTTTATAAACTGTGTTTATGCACAAGTTCTTGTATTACGCTCTTAAATGACGATAATGCCCTTGTGGCACATAAAATGAATTTAAAGCATGATTTTCATACAAAACCTTTTACCTACTGATGTGTTATACTAAATAACACATCTTGATCATAGAAACCTATTCATAACATCAGTTTTCATAAAATATCACAAATATCGTCATTTAACGACTTTAACGCACTTTTCGGCGCGTAGTATGGTTTTAAACCATATTTACCAAACAAGACTTGTTACCTATTGATTTTATAACTCATTTGAAATATTTTTACAGTAGGTACATAATTTAAACTCAGAATCCCAAATAAGCTTTCGAAACTATGTGTGAAATGACCAAAATGCCCCTACGGTGCATAGTTTGTCTTAAACTATAAAACACACATATGTTTGATATCCTACTGATATTATATCATGAATAAAGTCTTTTCACATAATATTTATGGTCGTCACATCAGATTATAAGCAAGTTCCTTTTATACGTCGCTAAATGACCAAAACGCCCTTATGAGGCATAGTGTGGTTTTAAAACCATAATGGGCATACAATTTGATAACCTACTGATATTATAACTTGTTTAAAGTATATTGGCAAATGGAAATTGTTCATGACTCATCCAATTACCCGGTATCGCTATATGTGTACGGTTAAGCTTACGTGACTACTTTATGTAATTTAACCAAAACGGGCTTAACATTATCATTTTAATTTCAAAATCTAGAATGTTATATGTTTACCCATATTATACAATTCTGTGTACTTGTCGGGTTTAAACTACATTCTATTCCGATCATCGTTAATCAAGCGTGTTGTACCGTTTTTGATACTTTAAGCTAGCCGATCTAAGTCTATGACATAAATAAGATCCGTTAGCATTATAATTGGTTATTTATACCATCATTCCAGACTAGAGCCTTCCGGTAAATTGTACCTACGTTTACTTAATTGGATACAACTGAGTTATTATAAATCTACATTATAAGGCGAGTGCTAGCTCAGGTAAATACTCTTAACCTATTTTCCCTATACGGGCTTGGGATACGGTAAATTAGTACAGCATGGTCGGGTAGGGGATTTGAAGACCTATGTGTTGGGAAATTCAAATAACCCGTTTTAATTCGTATTGCTTGACTTAAACGTTGGGGGTTAATGTATCATTGACTCATTTAATTGTAAGTGGCCACGACCTAAGCGTGGGGTGTAGGCATACACCTGACAGATGCGAAACGGTTTATTAAAATTTTATAGCCCAATATGGGTTTTCCCAATAAGGGAATAAGTGGTGTGTCGGTTAATCATGAACCAGCATAGCTTCCGGGCCATGTATGTATTGTCAAGTTATGTAAAAATGATAACATTAGATATAGTTTGTCCCAAGTATAAAAGATTTTTCGTGCCTTGTGCACCTAAGTCAAATTTTGAAAAGGTTTTCAAAATGTGTCGGTTGATTGTGTTTACCAGTGTAAACTGACGTATTTTCAAAAGACTAAATTCCAGGTACAAATACGCAAATAGGCTGGAAGCTGCTCAGTAGCAACATAAGAGGATCTTGCAAGTCCTTAGATGTGCCCAAAGTCTGTTGAACATCTTTTGTATATATTTCTGATCCGCATGTGGATTATTATTACAAGCTCGTCTGTAATTATTACTTTGGTATTTTCGGACAATTGAGTTGTAATAATATTTTATATTCCAAGACTTTCGCTGTGCTATTCAGTGTTGTGAATGTTTGACTATGACGACACCAATCTTACGTCACGGTATTCCCCACCCGGGCCCACCGGGATACACATGGAAATCGGGGTGCGACAGGTTGGTATCAGAGCCAACGTTTGAGTGATTTAAACACTAGCCTTTTGTGTTTAATTTCAAACGACACAGTAGAATATTCCTTAAAACTTTCCGAGTCTAGACTTGACATAGGAATGCTCTCATCCCCATTAAGTATACATTGTTTTCGATTTTATGTATTTCAGAAACAAGTTACCAAGCAAAGAAGCCGTTGATGGAGATTATTCTCATACAAAGCCATGGAATGCTATGGTTCGTACTACGGCAAAGATAAGCATGTGACCGGTTTGGAGGAAAGACCTTTTATAAACTTATTCCTAAAACCGTACCTATTAGAACCTTTAACCAGACTTCAGAGTCCATACCGGAGGTCCCTGAGGCTCAAATTTTAAAGTCTGTATCTGTGGAGTCCATACCAGAGGTCTCTGAGTCTCCAACTTCAAAGATATACCAGTGGATACTTATGATCCAAATTTCTTACATCCGAGTTTTTAATTCTAAACTTGTATTATGCTTACTAAACTCCAAACCGTGACCCATTCTATTCTTTAAACTTTGAAACCTTTGTGTTAATGTTATACGTGGCAAGCCAAGAAGAGGAACAACAAGGAATGAATTAAAGGAGGCTCAAGAGAATCTTTCTTTCAATTGTATTTCATTATCCTCTAAGTCCCTATGTGGACATGTCTCTTCTGTTTAGTCCCTGCATGGACATTTGTTTATTATAGTCCCTATGTGGACATATCTTTCGTCTTAAGTCCCTGTGTGGACATTTGTTTATTATAGTCCCTATGTGGACATATCTTTCGTCTTAAGTCCCTATGTGGACATTTGTTTATTATAGTCCCTATGTGGACATATCTGTCGTCTTAAGCCCCTGTGTGGATATTTGTTTAAAAATAGTCCCTTCATGGACACTTATTTCATTATAGTTCCCAGTGGACATGTTATACTTATAGCCCGTATATGAACTTATATATTTCCTGTTAGTCCCTGTGTGGACTTGTGTTACTTTTAAGTCCCTGCGTGGACAAGTTAGTTATTAAAAGTCCTGTTTAAGGCACTATTGTAAAATTCCTAATGATTTATGGAAAGATTTGGTTTTATTATCATTATTATATATGTATTCATTACATTCTTTGCTTAAAGCGATCGTCTCGATTTTAATTCGAACTTTATCGATCCGCGAAATAATTTCAAAAGATCTTCTTGATGGTTTACCCCAACCAAGTGGCAAGACCACATTAATTGGCAATTTGGTAGTTAAGGATGACTAGCCCTTCTACCATGATAGTTAAGGTTGATTATCCCTTCTATCCAGAGGTTGTGAACTACGTTCTAAGCCTCCTAGTCTATGCAATCATGACTAGCTTATTTAAACCATTTTAAGACAATTATTCTAAAGTTAACACTTATGTAAAGTTAACACTCATGGCAGCATGACTTGAGGAACCACGCTAGCCGTCTAGGTGATGGAGTGCCTACGGGCCATGATTTAACATCCATTAGTGATGTAGTGCCTACGGTCCATGATATAACATCCATTAGTGATCGGGCCATGATTTTTATTAATTAGTGGTGTTTTGCCTACGAGCTATATCGTCAATACGACAATGACAGTTGTGACCATTATGGTTCCATGTCCAAGGTGGTGGGCTATGTCCAAGCCTCATAATCAATATGATCAATACGATCGTGACTACTATCATCAGTGTGATGATTATTATTTTAACATCCTTTTGAGATGTCAATTATTTTGCCTAAGGGCCATATAATATCATCAATTATGACAACGACAGTTGTGGTCTACGACCCCCTGTCCAAAAGTGATGAAGTATATTCAAGCCTTAAAGCCTCTTGATCGATAAGATCGCGGCTTATATATTTTAAAATGTCCTTTTGACAAGGCCTCGTGCCGTATTTTGATGTCCTTTGTGACCAGGCCTTTTGTGCCATATTTTATAATGTCCTTTAGTGACAAGGCCTTTTGTGCCAAATTTATATGTCCATTAACGAGGCCATTTGTGCCATATTTTAAGTCCTTTGTGACAAGTGTACGAGCTACTTAAATTTGTCATCATGACAAAAATAGACGTGACTTTATGATCCACTGTCTGATATTTCTGGACTATGTCCGATCTTTTAAAAATACCCGTGATGGTCCCCTGAGACCTAGGTTATATATATATATATATATATATATATATATATATATATATATATATATATATACTAGACATTTATTTAAAATGTCAAAGCTTGACAGTTGTGACCTTAAACACACTGATCCAAAAAGCAAAGGATTTATATATCCAACTTAAAGCCAATATGGTTTAATAATACCATGGAAAATATACAATGAGTCATCAAATGCGAATGACCAACTAACAAAATATAATTTGGTGATTAGTACCAAGTAGCTGAAATGGCAAATTTTGATGGAGCCGACAGCAGACGTAATGACGATAACGCAGATGCTAATATCGTCATAAATAGAAATTATCTTCAAGTTTTAATTACCATGGAGGTTGGCAAGGCTATGAATGCCTATACTGAGAAACAACAGCAATCAAGTGCTTCTCGCTCCAAGCATTTATCAAAACACTCATCTATACCTCGTTCGAATCCAAGGGATGGTGAGGTACATTCCTCAAATGTGAGGAGTAAGACTGAGAGACAAGAGCATCATAATAAGATGCATTCCAATAAGGATGGGTGTTCATACAGGTATTTTGTATCTTGTAAGCCCCGTGATTTCGATGGGGAAAAGAGGCAATAGAAGCCTTAAGATGGTTAGACGAAATGGAAACTGTTGTTGAGATCAGCAACTGTGCTGATAAGGATATTGTGAAATTTGTATCAGAATCATTTAAGGGCGATGCCCTAATTTGGTGGAAGGCTATTGTACAGTCTGCTGGAAAGGTGTATCTGTATAATTTGAGATGGTCCAAGTTTGTGGACCTGATTAAAGAAACTTATTGTCCACCTCATGAGTTGGAAAAGATAGAAACATATTTTTTTATCTCTGTCAATGAAGAATTTAGATTGTTGGAATTATGTGACTGTCTACAACTCCTTGTCTAGGTTAGTGCCATACCTAGCTTCCCCTGAACCAAAACGAATTGCCCGTTTTATTAGTGGCTTAGCGCCAAAAATTAAGGGAAATGTTAGTGCTTCAAAGCCCAGCACATATAGGTCTGCTGTACACCTAGCTCTGACTGTCACTCAGGATTTAGTGAGACAAAAATCGGTCAAAGCTGAGACCGATGAGAAAAGAGAAAGGGAGAAGGATAACTTCCAGAAATCTAAGAAAAAGGGCAAGTTTGGATTCAATAAGAACCAGCAAGAGTTTGATGAAAAGCCTACGTGGAAAACCTGCAACAAAAGGCATTGGGGACAGTGTCGAACAGACCAAAAGCCAAAGCAGTGTGGTACTTGTAAAAGAACTGGTCATCAGTCCTATGAATATATGGACATAAAGAATGCGGCCTGCTTCAACTGTGGCGAGAAATGCCACATCAGTACTAACTGCCCTAAAGCTACCAAAGATGGTGCAACTAATCCTGGAGAGACTAAGAAAGGAAACACCTGAATTTTCCTGAAGAATGTCTTAGGCAGTAAACATCAATAACGTCATCAGGTACATTCCTTATCATTAATCAAAAATATGTTTGCTAAGAGTCCTATTTTGATTCAGGCACTAATAAGTCTTTGATAAACCAAAAGTCTAGCAAACTTCTAAATATATTCATAAGAACTCCAGATATTAAGCATAAAGTAGAACTTACCGATGAAACCACAGAAATCGCCTTTTTTATTCTTGATGGAAGATCTCTACCTGTAAAAAGTCTGTTATGCTCTTCCTCCTGCTAGAGTACGACAATTTTGTTATTTTATTTATTCCTCTCATTGATTCTATCCACTCCAAATGCCAAATTAAGTTTGATAGAAGCGCCATATGATAATTGGCGATATCTTAGTGTGTCCCAAAGATTGCTTTCATACCTGATCAGTATGAAGGTTTAATGCATGGATCCATTGTACTAAAATCAGCTAATGCTATTCAAGGAAATATTCCCTGTGAATACGCCTAAGTAGATGTCTCTACTCAAGGCATTCAAGTATTTGAAAATCGAATGTGTCATTTACATGGCACAGGTGACGTTAGATAAACCAAAGGCTGAGATTGAAACTATATATCAATTCTGTTTATCTTAATGTCTTCTCTAAAGAACTACACGATTTACCTCCTGAGAGGCTAGTGGAGTTAAGATTGACATCATACCAGGAGCTGGACATGTTGCAAAAAGCTCCATATCAATTAACACCGATGGAAAAAGAAAAGAATAATTTAGATCCCAATTGAACGAAGTTTTGAAGAAAGGCTTGTACAGCCTAGCTTGTCACTTTGGAGTTCTGATATTGTTTATTAAGAAAGACGGTTCGATGCGGTTATGCGATGATTACCGCAAGCTTAACAAAGTAACGATCAGGAATCGTTATCCGCTGCCCAGGATCGACGAATTGTTCGACCAACTAAAAGGGTTAGCTATTTCTTTAAGATCGATTGGGTAGTAGTTGGAAAGACCATCTCACCCTAGTTAAGTTCTCCTATACTAATAATTATTATATAAGCATCAAGGCTGCTCCCTTGGAGGCCTTGTATGGGAGAAAATGTCAAACACTGTTTGTTGAACAGAAGTTGGGGAGGCCCAACTAACAGGACCTGAGATTGTCCTAGAGATGACGGATAAGATCATACAAATCCGTGATCCAAAGCTGCCCATGATAAGAAGAAGCGTTACGCCGACTAGAGGCGCAAAATATTTGTTCCAAGTAGAGAACAAAGTATTATTAAAGACGTCACCTTAGAAAAGTGCGATGTGCTTTAGTAAGAAGGGCGGATTGAGCCCTAGATATATATATATATATATATATATATATATATATATATATATATGAAGACCATCCGAGATAATCGAATGTGTCAAGTCTCTAGCTTTTAAGTTAAACTTACTTGAGAAGCTCAGTGGAATTCACAAGGTGTCACGATTTCAAATTAAAGAAATGTCTAGTCAATGAGTTGCTAGCTATGTCACATAAAAAGTGCAAATTAATGAAAACCTGCGGTTTTGTTGGAAAACCGGTATCGATCGAAGATCACAGGTTAAGAAGCTTCTAAGAAGCATGTACCTATTATAAAGGTCAAATGGGATGCTTATAGAGATGGAGGTTGAGTCCACTATGTGACAGAAGTACCTCTATCTTTTTGAATAAAATCTCTAGGGCAAGATTTCTTTTAAGGGGGTGAGGATGTAACACCTCGTAAAAACCCATCCTATAAAATTCCGACACGTGTCCCACTGATCCTCGTATGACACGTGTTAAACGAGATTTAGGTACTGATATGTTAACATGTTTAACATATTTTGATGTTACAAATCTGACCATAAACTGAGTTTTCATATAATATCGTAAAATATGCTTTAAAGTGACCAAAAGGCCCTTTTGACGCATAGAATGGTTTTAAACGTAGTTTATCCTACTAAACTCATTACCTACTAATATAATATCATGATTAGGACATTTTGGGATATCATTTCAGTTTATAAACTAAGTTTATGCACAAGTTCTTGTATTACGCTCTTAAATGACGATAATGCTCTTGTGGCACATAAAATGAATTTAAAGCATGATTTTCATACAAAACCTTCTACCTATTGATGTGTTATACTAAATACATCTTGATCATACAAACTTGTCTATAACAT
This sequence comes from Scalesia atractyloides, assembly GCA_947069175.1. NCBI lineage: Eukaryota > Viridiplantae > Streptophyta > Magnoliopsida > Asterales > Asteraceae > Scalesia > Scalesia atractyloides. Next base: position 29,273,403 of record CAMTDV010000005.1, read on the forward strand.
CAGTTTTCATAAAATATCACAAATATCGCCATTTAACGACTTTAACGCACTTTTCGGCGCGTAGTATGGTTTTAAACCATATTTACCAACCAAGACTTGTTACCTACTGATTTTACAACTCATTTGAAATATTTTTATAGCAGGTACATAATATAAACTCAGAATCCCAAATAAGCTTTCGAAACTATGTGTGAAATGACCAAAATGCCCCTGCGATGCATAGTTTGGTCTTAAACTATAAAACACACTTATGTTTGATATCCTACTGATATTATATCATGAGTAAAGTCTTTTCACATAATATTTATGGTCGTAACATCAGATTATATGCAAGTTCCTTTTATACGTCACTAAATGACCAAAACGCCTTTATGATGCATAGTTTGGTTTTAAAACCATAACGGGCATACAAGTTGATATCCTACTGATATTATAACTTGTTTAAAGTATATTGGCATATGGAACTTGTTCATGATTCATCCAGTTACCCGGTATCGTTTATATGCATTCGGTTAAGTTTACGTGACTAGTTTACGTAATTTAACCTACGGGTTTAACCTTATCATTTTAATTTCAAAAATCTAGAATGTTATATGTTTACCCATATTATACAATTCTGTGTACTTGTCAGGTTTAAATTACATTCTATTCCGATCATCGCTTAATCAAGTGTATTGTACCGTTTTTGATACTTAAGCTAGCCGATCTAAGTTTATGACTTAAATAAGACCCGTTAGCATTCTAATTGGTTATTTATACCATCATTCCAGAATAGGGCTTTCCGGTAAATTGTACCTACATTTACTTAATTGAATACAATTGAGTTATTATAAATCTGCATTATAAGGCGAGTGCTAGCTCAGGTGAAAATACACTTAACCTATTTTCCCTATACGGGCATGGGATACGGTAAATTATTACTGTATGGTCGGGTATGGGTTCGAAGACCTATGTGTCGGGAAATTCAAATAACCCGTTTTAATTCGTATTGCTTGACTTAAACATTGGGGATTAATTCGACCGTGTCCTGGATATCCTTGACTCATTTAATTGTAAGTGGCCACGACCTAAGCGCGGGGTGTAGGCATACACCTGATAGATGTGAAACGGTTTATTAAAATTTTATAGCCCAATATAGGTTTTCCCAATAAGGGAATAAGTGGTGTGTCGGTTAATCATGAACCGGCATAACTTTCGGGCCCTGTAAGTATTGTCAAGTTATGTAAAACTGATAACATGAGATATAGTTTGTCCCAAGTATAAAAGATTTTTCGTGCCTTGTGCACCTAAGTCAAATTTTGAAAAAGGTTTTCAAAATGTGTCGGTTGATTGTATTTAACAGTTTAAACTGACGTATTTTCAAAAGACTAAATTACAGGTACAAATACGTAAATAGGCTGGAAGCTGCTCAGTAGTAACATAAGAGGTTCTTGCAAGTCCTTAGAACGTGCCCAAAGTCTGTTGAACATCTTTTGTATATATTTTTTATCCGCCTGTGTATTATTATTACAAGCTCGTCTGTAATTATAATTTTGGTATTTTCGGACAATTAAGTTGTAATAATATTTTATATTCCAAGACTACCGCTGTGCTATTTAGTGTTGTGAATGTTTGACTATGACGATACCTACGGTATTCCGCACCCGAGCCCCCTGGGATTCACATGGAAATCGGGGTGTGACAGATATTCATAAAGTTTTATCTATGGTTTATCTCGAATTTTACCTTATTAGATTTAGGTTTTATATATATATATATATATATATATATATATATATATATATATAAATATATATTAAACAACAATTTCAATTTACATGGTTAACATCAAATAACACCATTTTTTCTATTTTCAACAATCAAGTTGTTATTTTTTGAACGGAATCAAGTTCTTATTTTTTGAACGATGACTTTCTATTTGAGTGACCAAATGTCACACCGCTTAAACGGCGGCCCTAGCCAAGATCTGCCCAGACTACGTTGTCTTAACGGGGCCTGCGCTGGGTTGATACACTTGGTTACGGCGTTACCCCGAAAACCGTACTGCCTCCACACAAGTTGCCTAGCTGAAGTAACAGCCGGATAAAAACCGGGGTGCGGCTCAGGATCGAACCCCCCTCGGTGGGTTTGTCACCATCATTGCACAACCACTGAGATATAAGCCCAGGGTTATATTCATCACAATATGACATAAGTTGGAATTGAACTTGAGTCCCCATTAGAAAACCCAAGTCTCCTACCACTAGGCCACAAATGAAGGAATAACAATCAAGTTCTTATGGTTGCCCCATTTTATCATTTGAGTCCCAGTCAACTGAGTTGGTTAGTTAACTGTTAGTTGACCAAAGCAAAATTATTATTTTGAATCAAATTCGAATATCAATTGTGTCTTTTGCATTATTGTCGTTGTTGTTATTATTATTACCTATAATCTATAATACTATATAAAGCAAATGTGATGTACATGATTGTAATTTTACCACGTGTATAACTTTTAATTAATTATGTACAAGGGATTACATGCCATTTTAAAGGGGTAAATTAGGAAAGTACACGAAATATTAGGACGCGGTAGGGGCTGAATAGGGATTTCATCCATGGATTAACATTTATGTGAGTGACTTGAACCTTCCATTTCAACCTTCAAAGAAGAGAGGTTAGATAGTGAAGGGCGATGGGAGAGAGAGAGAGAGACAATAGAGTAGGAGAAACCAAGCACGGCCTCGGCAGGCCACCTTAAACCAACAACAACGATGATAATGATGGCGTCACTTGGTCGGTGAACGTATGGGAACGGTAGTTCAAAACCTTTGGCTGAATAAGGGTGGTCTCGGATGGAAGATGGTGCTTGGATGGAATTATTCTGCCGGTCGAACCCTGTTCGTCTCCTTAGGTGCTCAATTAATTCATTAGGTTTGCTAGTGAATTATGTTGGGTTGGGGTTAGATTTGTTCTTGGTTTCATGATATTCATCAATATAGATAGGTCATTGGATTTCTCTTTTATGGGGTTTTGGCATACTTATATGGTAAAATAAGGTTAGTTGTATTGCGATACGGTGGTACTATTCGATTATGTTTTTGTGATCTGTAAATTTAACGGTCTTTATTTGGGAAATTAAGTTATGCATAGTTCATGACATGGTGTTTGTCTGCAATTAGGGCTAATTAGAATCTTAAGTGTTGGTACTTTGGTGAGTTAATATGATTAATATGCTATCAAATTATTACTATTTTTTTTGTCTAATGTTAATAATCTAATTAGAAGTATTGTTATGGCTTTTTAGCGATCTCAAGATTTTATTCTTTGAATAGAAATCTCTACATTTTCATACATATACTCTACATTTAGAGAGAGCGACAAAGATGGTGGAATAACGGTGCCAGAAGAAAGTCACTGTCGTTCGCTTTTCCACTTATTGTTGAACAAATGTTTCTCTTTTGATTTGGTTTTGATTTGTACCTTTTCATTTCTTAAGGTTTACGTAGGGCTGGCATAACAGGTCAACCCGATCTGTTAAGACACGAACACGATAAGACACGAACCCGAAACACGTAAACACGAACACGACATGAAATCTTATCGTGTCAGATTTTCGAAACACGAACACGAACCTGTTGATAGACAGGTTACACGAAATGACCTGTAAAGACAAGAAAAATTACCAACGTATCATACGACCTGTTTAAGACACGAACACGGCCCGTTAAGACACGAACACACGAACACGACCTGTTAAGACACGAACACGACCTGTTAAGACACAAACATCACCTGTTTAAGACATGAACACAACCGGATTCTGGAAGCTATGAACCGAATTGGGAATGGTGGTGTTTATGAGAGAGATTTAAAAATTAGGGTTTGGATTATGAAAAAAGAACCACGTGTGTTTGTGTATATGACCCCATGTCCACACCCACATATAATTTTTTTTAATTTTTAATTATTAACATGTACTTAACAGGTCTTAACGGGTTAACGTGTTTTAACTTGTTTAGACACGGAACCTGTTAAGGTCTTATCGTGTCAACCTGTTTTAGACACGAAACCTGCTAAGGTCAAATACGAAACATGATAACTTCGTGTAGGTTTGTGTCGTGTTATCGTGTTCGTGTTAAGGTCAAACACGAAACACGAAACATAAGACCGTAGAGTGTGTTTGGAATAATTGAAAGATAACAAAGCTCGAGTTTCCAAAGATGCGGAGGATCATTTGGTGTTAGGAATGTTTGGAGGATTCGTAGCATAAACAAGATATTCAAAGCATCTCAAGGTATTCAACCTTTAGAAATTTTGAATCTTTAAAGCGTCGTAGAGTGTATAAAAATTGTTTTGTATGGCACTACGTTAGACTTTAGGCACTTAGTGTAATTCCATAGCAAACAAAGGGGTGTACATTCAAGCCTAGCCATACGTACACGGTTTCTAACGTCCCATGAGGTACATCCCATGTACCATGAGCATCTCATGCATAGGAGACGGGTCAACATACTTATGGCATCAAGGTCGTCACCTTTAACACCATAATATACTCCAGGTTGGGTCGCATAGAGTTAATGAATGTACTCGTCTCGTCCATTGCATTCAATAAACAGATAACAAACAATCACATAATCACATAATGGTCCAAGATAACATAAAACCTTCAAGCGATCCTGGTAACGTTTCGAAGAATAACCCAATAAGAACAGTTACATATAGGAAGTACCAACGGAGCATCCACCTTGGTCTTATTACATCATACCCTTCCCGTTACCTAATCACTCTTAGATTTTATGCCACCATCTTAACAAGGCTTACTATGATTCTCTTGTGTCGATCCCCGTAATTAAGTGTGCACCCATAATTACGCGTTTCGTCCCATGGTCCACATAGCTCCTCTTGTTAAGCAAATTGAAACAGATAATAAGGTCGAAGTAACATCTAAAATCAAATAAGCATCGTCATAACACAATATCTATTGAATCGATCGTGTTTCATAATAGAAATGTTAATACTACCTGTTTTGCATCCAACAAAATCAGTAGCACGTATCTCATTCTAGTACAAATATTAATATATGTTTCACACCAGCCATACAGATAGCGTGCATCATATACTAAGCATGGATTGTCACAAACAATGTAAGTATGTCGTGAAAAAAATTTGTTTTGAAATCATGTGCTAGGTATGCTAAGTCAATGTGACATCCCGGCTTTTCAGGTATCTTAAACGCACTACTTCATGGTTATTCATTCCTACGCTAAATTAATTCGGAGAATTTAATTACACGCTCGCAATAACTACGCTAACTTTTGAATGCATTGGGTAAATTACGTGCTATGTTTTATTAGACGTTTGTGAATTTTGTGAATTATTATATCACGTTTTGATTTCGCGATTATTAGTTTTAAATATATATATATATATATAATAAATAAATAACCGAACCGAACCGAACCACGAAACGGGTCAACCTCACCTCCTTGCGGCCCAAGGAACTAGCCTAAACTTGAGGCCCAAGTTATCACCCAAACCCCCCCCCCCTTTGCGGTCACGAGCCCCCCCCCCCCCCCCCCACCCATTTCTCCTTCTTTCCCTTGTTTTATATAAATAGGGACATGCATGTGTTATGTTTCAAAAAAAAAAAGAAACACAAACCCTAGCTCTAAGAAGCCGACGGCAGCCCCCCCCCCCCACCTCTCTCGATCGCACAAGCCTTCCCGGATTGATTCCAATCTCGTTCCCGGTTCGCTAATCTTCATCATATCAAGGTTAGGATTTTAGTTGTTTTGCAAATCACATTAGGGTTTGTGAAATCTTGATCATGATTGTATGTATTGTTTGAATCATTGTTATGAAAAGTGTTATGATTTATGTTTAGTTCGGTTGATTGTGCGAGTTTTTGCGATTGTGATATTTGGATGAATACAAAAATCATAGGCTGCGTTTTAGTGATAAAAATCACATCATATGATTAGGGTTTGCATGGGTATTGATGTACATGATGACATGTGACAAATAAACCTGTTCTTGATCATTGTTATTTAGAGTCTTGATCGTTTAAGCGTGTTCTATTGCGATGAAAGTCGAAAACAGGTTGCTGAATGGTATTTACAGCCAACTTCAATTGGCTGTAACCTGATCATTATTTATCGAAAAGTGGATTTTCTGAAGCCTAAAACGTATATTTTGAATAACGCTTCTAATGGCGCTGGATTCATATTTTCTGAGGTCGTTTGCTATTTTTAAGTGGTCATTTAAGTGCAGCTGCTGAAGCTGCGTAAATTCTGAAAATTTGCTAGTTGTTTATCGAGTCGGATCCCATAATCTTTAGAGGGTTGGGTCACGAAATTTGTACAGTAACTGGAGACGGGAATTTCGGGAAAACTCCCACTGGAATTTTGTTAATTGGATGAACAATGATTTTTACATAATTTTTCCCGTGGACTGCAGCCAGAAAGCGACGAATCTGACTGCAGCCTAGTATATAAATGTTTATAAATAATTGTTAAAGTTTTAGGAGTTGAAAAGTTTACATAATATTCTACAGTTTAGTTGACATCTCCTGTAAAGAAATTGGAATTTTTTAGAACGTTGGAACTATTTTATAAAAATCCTCGAAAACAGCATAGTTATGAGCGTACAAGCTGAAACATGATAACTTACGTATGTGTGTACCAAAGTGTTGTATGAGTTGATTTGTGTTTATGACAAGTTGGTTTGATCACTATTTTGGTATGATGATACTTTGCATGCATGATTGTGTTTTCGAATTTGTTATTATGTGTGCCGCATTGTGTGTTAGTTATGCGTAGGGTTTGTATCAGTGTGTTCACACACTAACTTTAAATCGATTGACATGTTAGGACGCAATTAGCGGTCCCATCATTTGCTACTTCTGTGTTACACTAACCGAGCAATTAAAGGTGAGTTCACGGCCCCTATTTTATCCGGTTTTAAACAACAGGGGGAGAAACATGTATACATTCTATAACTCTATCTTTTTACGTCATGCGAAATTAACGTCGTTAAACTACTCGGTAACTAAGTTAATGTTAATGTACGTTATGGTCACTAAGCAGCTATATCACGGAAGTCCTCGACAAACTCTCAGATCGTTAGTATTGGGTTAGATAGCAGGGAAATTATAAGTAGTACTACTGGGCCCGACAAGCCCCACCCGAGCTAGTCGCGCTAGCCGACCGGGTATGGTCAACGGGAGATTAATTTGGCCTAACTTTCGCCATGGTCAGTGATAGGCCTGGCAACACGGAGGCACAACAATCAGCTTCGATCGTGAACACTTATGTGACGTAACTTTAGGCTCGCTACCTACATGTTAACATTGAACTTAATTACAAACCAACAACATTATTATTCCGGGTTAGGAATAACGGAACCAACATTATTATTCCGGGTTAGGAATAATGGAACTAAATCGTTATCCCGGGTTAGGGATAACGGGGGAAACAAACTTTTAACCGAACTTGTGAACTTATAAAAACATGTGAACTCACTCTTCTTTAATGTTGACACTTGTTTCTTTACATGTTTCTCAGGACGCTAGGAGCGCTAGGTGCACTCACTTGCATTGACCAAGACATATTTTTATCGAGTCTCATTTACGAATATTGTTTGGGATTTTTGGTTTTGGCGTTTATGTTGGCGCCCATTACTTTACTTTACTTTATTTTACTTTACTTTAATGCTTCCGCCCAACTTTGAAACTAATGCTTCCGCTAAACTTTGAAACTAAACTAAGACAACTTAAAAATAACTATGAATGGTTAAACAAATGTTTTTGGAAAACGTTCAAATAAATCATATAGAGTCGTTCGATATTACTAGTGTCTCAGATTCTGGTTTGTTCACACGCCTCGCGGTAAAACTCCGCAAGTGGAAATTGAGGGTGTGACAGATTGGTATCAGAGCCTCTAGCTATAGAGAACCAGGTTTGCATTAAAAGTAGACCTAAACTATAGCTGATTACACGACACTAGGCTTAGTTGGCACCGAACTGTGATATCTTGTTATGTGTTATACTACAACTGTTTTATGTAAGATATAAATGTATATTGTGATGCACGCAACTCGTAACTAACTACACAACCCAACAGGCAATGTCATCATCATCATCCGACAAACCTCTACAACCAAGGGCGCCGGGGAAGGCACCCATGGTCGAACCCTCACCACCTCATGGCGTGGAGACACGCTCAGCTGCTAGGAAAAGACTCACTCTAGGAGAGGAGTCGTCCTCCCGTCTGACCACTGCTATGCCGGTCGAACTGGTCAATTCGTTAGATGTAGGGGACGACCTACTTAGGGATATGATAAGGAAACAACAGGAACAACTAGAGAGAATGCAGGAGACCATCGAAGCACAAGGATGGATGATACGTCAACTAACTGGTAAAACTGGAGAGCTCGAGGAAGAGCAATATGAGAATAAGAAAGTTCGCAACATTTTAGCTAAGGATCTTCGTGCTGAGCAGCTGAGGGCGGACTGCCTTGAAGACAGGGTTCTTGAGTCCAGTTGGAGGATTCAAGAACTGGAGCAGAATCAAGCACCTGTTCCAGTACCCGCCCCAGCACCGGTCCCTCCAGCGCAAGTAGAGGAAGAAGAGGAGGACTCGGAAGAAGACCCGGAGGAGGATCCGGAGGAAGAGGAGCCGGAACAGGAACCGGCGGTTGAAGCTGAAGACGCCGCAGAGGATGACGGCAATGATAGCGACTTGGGAGATGGAGACGTAGAAGACTGACTCGTCTTGCCAATTCCCGCTTTGTTTTCTTTAGTTTGTTTGTTTCCACTTATGTTTGAACTTGAAATTTTATAAATAAACTGAGATGTTTGGTTGGTATTTTGTGAGACATTGAAATTTATTTAATCGAATGTTCCCTTCTATTGTTTAAATTTGTTGGGTTGACATAACTTGTATGAGGATTGAGGTTTGGAGTATGATAACTATAATGGATCTATATACTTATCAGTGTGTGTTTGTGTTGTCTTGCAAAGATCTGAAATGGCAACTGGACGTCGCGGAAACCTCAACATGACACCTGAAGAATTAGCCGCAATGATCCAAGAACACGTGAATGCTGCTCTGGCAGGTGTTCAAAACCCACCAGCAGGTAACCATTATTAAATTTTCATGGGAAAATCTAATAGTTGGGCTAGTAGACTTTCTCGCTGACTACCTATCCTCTGTCTTCAGGAGGGGGTCTTAACCCCTACAAGATGTTCCTCGATGCGAAACCGAGCAAATTCACGGGTGCAGAAGGACCCATAGGACTGGTCCGTTGGATTGAAAAGTCTGAATTGGTGTTCGAGATGTGCAATTGCCTTGAGTCCAATAAGGTCAAGTATGCTGCCTCAACGCTGGAAGATGGGGCATTAACCTGGTGGAACGCACAAGTCCAAACGCGTGGACTTATTGCTGCGAACGCAATGGCCTGGGCCGAGTTTAAGGCCCTAATCAAAGAGGAGTACTGTCCGCAAGACAGAGTTCAGCAGTTGGAGCAAGCGTTATGGAACCACAAGATGGTAGGATCTGAAATTGAAGCGTACACGGCGAAACATCATGATCTGGTGTTCCTATGTCCCGACCTGGCTAACACCATTGAAAAACGACTTGAGTTTTATCTTGGGGGTCTGGTCCCTGAGATCCAGGGCATGGAAATGTCTAGTAACCCTGCGACGGAACATCAAGCGATTAGGTTGGCGCACAAACTCACCGATAAGGCGGTGGAACAAAGGAAGTTGCCATCTCGGGGTGCAACTGAAGTTGTCCCTGATAATAAAAGAAAATTTGAAGACTCGCCTGCTCGACAGTCTTCGTCAGCCCAGCCACAACAAGGAAACCAGAAACGGTTCAACAATTTCAACAACAATCGGGGTCAAAATAATCAGTCCGCCAACAACACCCAGAACACAAGCGGCTATGTGGGTCGAAAGCCGCAATGTAATCGTTGTAACCTCCATCATCATGGCCCTTGTGCCGGAAATCGCTGCCAACGATGTGGCAAAACGGGACATGCGGCAAAGGATTGTCGCGGGGAAATCGTGTCTCGACAAAATCAAAATCAGCACCAATTTCAACAGCAAGGTATTAACCGGGGGTGCTATCAGTGCGGTAGCACTACCCATTTCAAGCGAGACTGCCCGCAACTTCGCAACAACAACAGTGGTGGGAACAACAACAACAACAACCACAACAATAACAACCATAACAACAACAACAACAATGGAAATGGTGGCACAGGAGGTGCCAAAGGTCGTGCATTCACGCTAGGCCGCGGAGAGGCCAGAAACGACTCGAACGTGGTCACCGGTAAGTTTCCCCTTAACGAACATTTTGCTACTGTACTTTTTGATACGGGTGCGGATAGGAGTTTTATATCTGAGTCTTTTAGGAAGAACCTAAATCTCACGCCTAAACCCCTAGAGACCCCTTACGTCGTAGAACTAGCCGATGGTAAATCTGTAGATGTGACCCATTTAGTAACCGGTTGTCAACTTAAACTCGCGGGCCACACCTTTACCATTGATCTGATGACAACTACCCTGGGTAGTTTTGACGTAGTAGCCGGAATGGACTGGCTATCCGACGTCCGAGCTGAAGTTCTCTGTTTCGAGAAAGCTATCCGTATTCCACTCTCTAACAACGAAGTCTTGATGGTGCAAGACGAGAAGGCAGGCGCCGTCACAAAGATCATCTCTTACATGCAAGCTCAGAAGTATCTTCGGAGGAATAACTCCTTCGCTTTGCTCGCACTGGTCACCGAGCAGCCTAAGGACGAGAAGCGGATTGAAGATATCCCCATCGTCCGTGATTTTTCCGGTGTATTTCCAGAGGAGTTACCTGGCCTTCCACCACATCGACAAGTGGAGTTTGAAATCGAATTGGCGAACCATGCAACTCCTATCGCCAAGGCCCCGTACCGCCTGGCTCCAGCAGAGCTGCAAGAGCTGTCTACCCAACTTCAGGAATTGTTAGAAAAAGGATTTATCCAACCCAGTACTTCGCCATGGGGAGCTCCGGTCCTTTTTGTCAAGAAGAAGGACGGGACCTTCCGCATGTGCATCGACTACAGGGAACTCAATAAGGTTACCGTCAAGAACCGATACCCATTACCTCGCATCGACGATCTCTTCGACCAACTTCAAGGGTCAAGCTACTACTCCAAGATTGATCTACGGTCCGGTTATCACCAGTTACGCGTCAGAGAGGAGGATATCTCCAAGACGGCATTTCGTACTCGGTATGGCCATTATGAGTTCTTGGTTATGCCCTTCGGTCTCACCAACGCACCCGCGGTGTTCATGGACCTCATGAACCGCATGTGTAAGCCGTATCTAGACAAGTTTGTCATCGTGTTCATCGATGATATACTCATATACTCTAAGGGTGAAGAAGAACATGCTGAGCATCTACGATTATTGCTGGAATTACTTCAACAGGAGAAACTATATGCCAAGCTTTCAAAGTGTGATTTCTGGATTCGGGAAGTTCAGTTCCTCGGGCATATCGTGAATGAAAAGGGTATCCACGTTGATCCCGCCAAGATCGATGCTATCAAGAACTGGGAAGCACCCAGGACACCGACAGAGATCCGCCAATTTTTAGGTTTGGCTGGTTACTACAGACGTTTCATCGAGGGATTTTCAAAGATCGCGCAACCGCTTACCACTCTCACCCAGAAAGGCACTAAGTATGCTTGGGGTGACAAGCAGGAAGCAGCATTTCAATTGCTGAAGCAGAAACTTTGCAGTGCACCCATTTTGTCCTTGCCGGAAGGGACAGATGATTTTGTGGTATATTGTGACGCTTCCATTCAGGGATTGGGATGCGTACTCATTCAACGTGATAAGGTCATCGCTATGCGTCCCGACAGTTGAAGATTCACGAGAAAAACTACACAACACATGACCTGGAATTGGGAGCAGTGGTGTTTGCGCTTAAGATTTGGAGACACTACCTATATGGAACAAAGTGCACAATCTACACGGATCACAAGAGCCTCCAGCATATCTTTGACCAGAAGGAGTTGAACATGCGACAGCGTCGCTGGGTCGAACTCCTGAACGATTATGAATGTGCCATTCGGTATCACCTGGGTAAAGCTAACGTGGTAGCTGATGCCCTCAGTAGGAAGGAGCACTTGAAACCTCGTTGGGTACGAGCATTACAATTCACCATTCATTCGGGGTTACCCGAACAGATACGCGATGCGCAGCTAGAAGCAGTTAAGGAAGAAAACATTAAGGCCGAATCTGTGGGAAAGATGGAACGCGATTGGGAAGTAAAACCCCATGGTGCCCGGTATTTCTTGAATCGTATATGGGTACCTCTCTGCGGAGACCTTAGAAAGCTAGTTATGGACGAAGCTCACAAATCCCGATACTCTGTCCATCCCGGTTCGGACAAGATGTATCAAGACCTTAAAGCCGCGTACTGGTGGCCCAACATGAAAGCGGATATAGCCACCTACGTTAGCAAGTGTTTGACTTGTGCGAAAGTCAAGGTGGAATACCAGAAGCCATCAGGGCTACTTCAACAACCTGAGATCCCAGTGTGGAAATGGGATCAGATCTCAATGGACTTTATCACTAAACTCCCGCGAACTCCGGGTGGTTACGATACCATCTGGGTAATCGTGGATCGTTTAACTAAGTCCGCACACTTCCTAGCGATCAAAGAAACAGATAAGATGGATAAGTTGACTCGCATCTACATTAAGGAAGTAGTTTCTCGGCACGGAGTGCCAACGTCCATCATCTCAGACAGAGATGCTCGTTTCACGTCCAACTTTTGACAGTCACTTTAGAAAGCGTTGGGTACACGCTTAGATATGAGCATAGCTTATCACCCTCAGACGGATGGTCAAAGTGAAAGGACTATTCAGACCTTGGAAGACATGCTTAGGGCATGTGTGGTAGACTTTGGGAACAGTTGGGAAATCCATCTGCCTTTAGTAGAATTCTCGTATAACAACAGTTACCATACGAGTATTCAAGCGGCACCGTTTGAAGCATTATACGGTCGCAAATGTAGATCACCGATCTGTTGGGCAGAATTCGGTGACAGTCAACTCACAGGTCCTTAGTTGATACTTGAGGCTACTGAAAAGATTGTGCAAATCAGAAACCGCATGGCAGCGGCACGAGATCGATAGAAAAGCTACGCTGATCAACGACGCAAACCGCTCGAATTTCAAGTAGGCGACCGCGTCCTACTGAAGGTGTCACCCTGGAAGGGTGTAATCCGTTTTGGGAAACGAGGCAAACTAAACCCACGGTACGTAGGCCCATTTGTGATCTTGAAGAGTATCGGACCCGTAGCTTATCAATTAGACCTTCCTGCTGAACTCAGTGGAGTTCACAACGTTTTTCACGTGTCCAATCTGAAGAAGTGTCTATCAGATGAGACCCTAGTCATTCCATTGGATGAGATTCAAGTGGATGAGCAACTGCATTTTATGGAACAACCTATCGAGATCATGGATCGTGAGATCAAGACTCGAAGGCACAGCAAGATACCGATCGTCAAGGTTCGTTGGGATTCTAAGCGTGGACCGGAGTTCACATGGGAAAGAGAGGACCAAATGAAAAGCAAATACCCACACCTTTTTGCAGCTGAGCAGCAATCTAACGTTACCACCAACTAAATTTTCGGGACGAAAATTCTTTCAACATGGGGATGATGTGACAGCCTGGGAATTTCTTGTACCATTGCTAACAAACTGAATCTTTGTGCGTTGCATTCTAAACCGCGTTTACTGTTTACTCAATTTTCGGGACGAAAATTCTTTCAACATGGGGATAATGTGACATCCCGGCTTTTCAGATATCTTAAACGCGCTACTTCACGGTTATTCATTCCTACGCTAAATTAATTCGGAGAATTTAATTACACGCTCGCAATAACTACGCTAACTTTTGAATGCATTGGGTAAATTACGTGCTATGTTTTTATTAGACGTTTGTGAATTTTGTGAATTATTAAATCACGTTTTGATTTCGCGATTATTAGTTTTAAAATATATATATATATATATATATATATATATAAAATAAATAACTGAACTGAACCGAACCACGAAACGGGTCAACCTCACCTCTTTGCGGCCTAAGGAACTAGCCTAAACTTGAGGCCCAAGTTACTCACCCAAACCGCCCCCCCCCCTTGTTTTATATAAATAGGGACATGCATGTGTTATGTTTCAAAAAAAAAAAAAAAAGAAACACAAACCCTAGCTCTAAGAAGCCGACGGCAGCCCCCCCCCCCCCCCCCTCTCTCTCGATCGCACAAGCCTTCAACCCGGATTGATTCCAATCTCGTTCCCGGTTCGCTAATCTTCATCGTATCAAGGTTAGGATTTTAATTGTTTTGCAAATCACATTAGGGTTTGTGAAATCTTGATCATGATTGTATGTATTGTTTGAATCATTGTTATGAAAAGTGTTATGATTTATGTTTAGTTCGGTTGATTGTGCGAGTTTTTGCGATTGTGATGTTTGGATGAATACAAAAATCATAGGCTGCGTTTTAGTGATAAAAATCACATCATATGATTAGGGTTTGCATGGGTATTGATGTACATGATGACATGTGACAAATAAACCTGTTCTTGATCATTGTTATTTAGAGTCTTGATCGTTTAAGCGTGTTCTATTGCGATGAAAGTCGAAAACAGGTTGCTGAATGGTATTTACAGCCAACTTCAATTGGCTGTACCCTGATCATTATTTACTGAAAAGTGGATTTTCTGAAGCCTAAAATGTATATTTTTGAAAAACGCTTCTAATGGCGCTGGATTCATATTTTTCTGAGGTCGTTTGCTATTTTTAAGTGATCATTTAAGTGAAGCAGCTGAAGCTGCGTAAATTCTGAAAATTTGCTAGTTCTTTATCGAGTCGGATCTCATAATCTGTAGAGGGTTGGGTCATGAAATTTGTACAGTTACTGGAGACGGGAATTTCCGGAAAACTCCCACTGGAATTTTGTTAATTGGATGAACGATAATTTTTAAATAATTTTTTCCGTGGACTGCAGTCAGAAAGCGACGAATCTGACTGCAGCCTAGTATATAAATGTTTATAAATAATTGGTAAAGTTTTAGGACTTGAAAAGTTTACATAAAATTCTACAGTTTACTTGACATCTCCTGTAAAGAAATTGGAATTTTAGAACGTTGAAACTATTTTATAAAAATCCTCGAAAACAGCCTAGTGATGAGCGTACAAGCTGAAACATGATAACTTACGTATGTGTGTACCAAAGTGTTGTATGAGTTCATTTGTGTTTATGACAAGTTGGTTTGATCACTATTTTGGTATGATGATAATTTGCATGCATGATTGTGTTTTTGAATTTGTTATTATGTGCGCCGCATTGTGTGTTAGTTATGCGTAGGGTTTGTATCAGTGTGTTCACACACTAACTTTAAATCGATTGACATGTTAGGACGCAATTAGCGGTCCCATCATTTGCTACTTCTGTGTACACTAACCGAGCAATTAAAGGTGAGTTCACGGCCCCTATTTTATCCGGTTTTAAACAACAGGGGGAGAAACATGTATACATTCTATAACTCTATCTTTTTACGTCATGCGAAATTAACGTCGTTAAACTACTCGGTAACTAAGTTAATGTTAATGTACGTTATGGTCACTAAGCAGCTATATCACGGAAGTCCTCGACAAACTCTCAGATCGTTAGTATTGGGTTAGATAGCAGGGAAATTATAAGTAGTACTACTGGGCCCGACAAGCCCCACCCGAGCTAGTCGCGCTAGCCGACCGGGTATGGTCAACGGGAGATTAATTTGGCCTAACTTTCGCCATGGTCAGTGATAGGCCTGGCAACACGGAGGCACAACAATCAGCTTCGATCGTGAACACTTATGTGACGTAACTTTAGGCTCGCTACCTATATGTTAACATTGAACTTAATTACGAACCAACAACATTATTATTCCGGGTTAGGAATAACGGAACCAACATTATTATTCCGGGTTAGGAATAATGGAACTAAATCGTTATCCCGGGTTAGGGATAACGGGGGAAACAAACTTTTAACCGAACTTGTGAACTTATAAAAACATGTGAACTCACTCTTCTTTAATGTTGACACTTGTTTCTTTACATGTTTCTCAGGACGCTAGGAGCGCTAGGTGCACTCACTTGCATTGACCAAGACATATTTTTATCGAGTCTCATTTACGAATATTGTTTGGGATTTTTGGTTTTGGCGTTTATGTTGGCGCCCGTTACTTTACTTTACTTTATTTTACTTTACTTTAATGCTTCCGCCCAACTTTGAAACTAATGCTTCCGCTAAACTTTGAAACTAAACTAAGACAACTTAAAAATAACTATGAATGGTTAAACAAATGTTTTTGGAAAACGTTCAAATAAATCATATAGAGTCGTTCGATATTACTAGTGTCTCAGATTCTGGTTTGTTCACACGCCTCGCGGTAAAACTACGCAAGTGGAAATTGAGGGTGTGACAGTCAACATACTAAGTAATAGTGTACTTGTAATCATGTACAATACATAATAGATTAGCAATCCATGTATGTAAATAACACGAAGAACAAAAGAAGTAGTAATAGGCACATAGTATTTGTAGTGTTTGTTTTGCAGCGATTGCATGAATGCACTAATGTGCAAACCATAATATGCTATTCTTGCGAGATTTAGTTCCTAATAATAAAGAACAAAATCCTCGAAGTTGGTATGTAGTTGTAATTACACACAGTGTAATCATATTGGTATTTGTAACTGAAATACGAATAACAAGAATGAAGAAAAATTTCTTGAAATTTATATTGTCATTACAAATATTATTGAAATATGTACATTGTTCTTAGATAATAAACAGGAATATAAAAAGCTCAGATGATCATAAGTGCTTGATTATCAGCTTGAGCTTCATTGGCATTGTATACTCGTCCATTTGTATTAGCAAGCTTAGGGCAGTTTCGCTTGAAATGATTTAAATCACCAGAATTAAAACATGCTCCAGCTGGATAGCGAGAGCGTGCTTGAGTAGGAGCTGTTTGGTTTTGGACGCTACAGGTCGCAGCTAGATGTCCAAAAAGACTACAGATTGTACACTGGCGGCGTGGAGAATTTGTTGGGTGGTGATAGTTGCAACGACTGCACCGAGGATGTTTCCCACGATAAGTCCCCCTAACGGGTACTGAATTTAGTGGGATTGGTGCAGCAATCGTAAAATTCTTTGAATTCTTACGCTTCTTAGAATTTCTGGAGGGTTCACCCTTTGTTTCTTGTGTAGTTCATTTCTTGTCTCCCTTTTCTAACTTAGGAGTCAGTTAGGGTAGCGGCTAGTTCCTTAGCCTCCCTAAGTGTTGCAGGTTTGCTGCCAGTGACAATATCTTGGTCTGGATCAGGTAGACCATCAATATATTTCTCAATGGCCCGATCCAAAGGTGTGTCCATAGTGGGGCAGAGTAGGTCAACTCTTCAAACGATCCGTGTAAGCACGGTTTTCACCACTATCTTGTTTTAGGTAATAGAACTCAGTTTCAAGTAACCTTATTTTGTGTCGTGGACAGAATTCTTTCATCATAAGACTCCTGAATTCTTCCCACGTTTATGCCATAGCTACTTCTGCACCTCTGTCTCTCATGACCCTGTTCCACCAAGTGGGTGCTCTCTTTTGGAAAACACTCGAGGCGAACTCTACCTTGCGTTCATTAGAACGCTGAACATGGCGAAATGTGCTTTCTATACTCTCAAACCATTGTAGGAGCCCAGTTGCTCCTTCAGACCCATTAAACTCGAGTGGTTTAACTGAGTTGAATTATTTGTAATTACATGGCGTAGGAACATTGTTGTAGTTTTGATTAATCTGGGTCACAATGTCTGGGAGTACAGCAGCTAGATGCTGAGCGATCATTGCTGCCATTTCAGCGTTCCAAGTGACGTCACGATGAGGAGGTATCTTGAAGAAGTAGCTATAATGAAAACAAAATAAGTTAGATCTCAAAGACTTGTTATAAGTTTAAAACATCATAGTGAATAGGAAATCTTGACTTGGTATTTGTTCAAAAATCGTGTTCTGGTACTTAGGAAAATAGTGTTGTGAGTTTTGTTTCGAACCTTGTTCGAAAATAAAGTTTTGTTATATTTTTGGATGAGAAAATACAAACCAAGTTAATGGTTTGCGTTAAAATTCTTTATCTTTTAAAATTTTATTATTTTTAAGATAAAAATATTTTAATTGAATCTTTTTAAAATAAAGAAGCTTTGTGTTTAAAGATTTGAAGATTCTCATCCAAATGACTAAAATTTTTTGAAAATTTGAAAGGCGAAAAATAGTATTTGAAAATGAAGTAGGATTATAAAGTGTTGTGAAATGAAATGAAATTTGTTTCAAATTTGTGGAACATAATCGTAACATATTACCGAAGGTCACATGTCGGAGTAGTGTCGCAAAAAGGGAAATTTGTTTCGATTGTTTTGAAATAAAAACACATTACCAAAGGTAACATGATGGAATAGTGTCACGAAGGTTGTAGTGTTTAGGAATTCGTTCGATTGATCAAGGTATATGGGTTTTCATAATGTTTTTGAGAAGACATGCTTTAGCCTATAAGTGAACACTCACCCTAAGAGTTCTCAGGTAAGAGTGACTGGTCCGATAATGTGGATTTGTACAAACACTCTAGCCTTAGACAGAAAACTCGGGGTACAAGCATTCACCCTTCCAGATTGCATGTGTTCACATTATTAAAACCCAAGATTTTGACTAAAATGTTTGAGAGTAAAACATTTTGAGAAATCTTTTAATAAAATGTTTGAGATAAATAAGTCGAGGAACATTTTGATGAAAATTTTTGAGAAAGCATTTCGAGAAACCTTTTGATAAAATGTTTGAGATAAATAAATTGAGAAACATCTTGTTGAGAGCATTTGAGAAAAGATTTTGAGAAGTATTCTAATGAAAATGTTTTTGAGAAAAATATACTTTGAGGCAATAAGCTTAAGGATTTAAGATAAATCATCTAAGGGTAGATGACTTGTAAATCATAGAGTAGTGGTAGCACGAGTAAGGATGAGGATTACGATAGAGATCCTAAGTCTACTCATGTTGGGGCCCCTAGGAAGGTTATAGACTAGGTTAAAGGCATTCTTTTAACCTAATTCCTTATAACCAGTGCTCTGATACCAATCTGTAACACCCCAATCGCGTAATACAACAACACGCGGTAGAAATATCGGGGAGTCACGTTAAAAATTTCTCACAATTACTGGTACTAAATTGTTACGTTATAGTTAACATTGTTTTACAATACAAAGAATACATGAAGTTGTCTTTCGATTAAAGAAGTCTAAAGCCCAGATGCATTCCTATGTGCAGCATGCTTGAATAATTGAAACTTGAAACATATGTGAAAAAGAAAGACATCAACAAACAATGTTGGCAAGTACACAGTTTTGTTGGCCAAGTAAATGGCAAAAACTTTAGAGTTGCAATACTTCGACAACTACGAGAGTTGTCTATTGAAAAATAGACTCTTTGAAGCCAAAGAATGGCAAAATGATTTAGTATTGCAATACATTAACATGATTATGAAACTTGTGACAAAATAGTTTTGTATATGGCAACATGATTATTACTAAGTAAGTTTTATGCCATTGAAAATTGTACTTTGTTCATTGTAATCGTCTTGAATTTGGTCATAAAACTTGTGAGTATGTTATTAGAAATCCAATCAAGGATTAATAACAACAATATTGAAATTTGTCATAACTCGCGTGAGTATTATTAGAAATCAAATCAATGATTTAAAATAATAATTGGTTATTCTTCTAAGAATCTAACATATAAAAATATGAAAGAGTCCAAGGATTTGGATATTGTACTTTGAAACATTCGAACACAAAATCCTAATGTGATTCGGATAGTGCAACAAGGGTAATACAATAAGAACACTTATATATAGGAAGTACCAGCGGCGCATCCACCATGTTCTTATGGTATTACACTCGTTGCGTTATCTAAATCACAACTAATCACAATAACCACATAATCGTCGTTTCGTCACATCGTCTTGTCGCATACGCATTAAAGTACACAAAGAATCCAAATAAAGGACTACAATCTAGTACATTAAACATCCTACAAGGATCTAACTATGAAGATAGATAGATGGTTTAAGGATTCGGTTTAGTTACATCATCTTGTCACATACGCATTAAAGTACACAAAAAATCCAAATAAAGGACTACCATTTAGTACTTTAAACATCCTACAAGGATCTAACTATGAAGATAGATAGATGCTTTAAGGATTCGGTTTAGTTACATCGTCTCGTCACATCGTCTTGTCACATACGCATTAAAGTAGACAAAGAATCCAAATAAATGACCATCATTTAGTACTTTAAACATCTGTTGATGCATATGTCTGTTGCCTACGTCATCGTATAAAGTCAAGTCTGTATTTAGGAGCGAAATGTCGAAGTTTATGTATGTCTAGGGACAAGTTCGCCCGAACTTGTCATGCCTAGGACAAGTTCGCCCGAACTTGTCATAGCTAGGACAAGTTCGCCCGAACTTGTCCATGACACAGTTCAAGCAAACTTGTAACCCCATATATACGTGTCTTGTGATTTCATTTGTAACATTCAGAGAGTTTGTAACCTGGACGGCGAAGCTCTGTCTAAGTGTTTCCAGGAGTTGTAACGTTTACTCATTAATGAAACAGTGATTAATCAGTAAAGAATTTGTCTACAATGTCGCCTATGCAAACGGATTCCGCACGTTTACCTTAGGTTTGCCAAATTAGGACCTGAACGATCCGTACAACGGACCTTCAAGTGGTATCAGAGCAGGATTGGACTAATTTGAAGACATTGGACTTAGAACATCGCATCTTCTACTAATTTCTTTCTTTTTAAACTTTTCTTGGACATTACACGGATAAAGTGGACTGATTTTCAAGTATAATACGTAAAATCCACGAAATTTACAAAAAATCAAGTTTTGGAAACTCATTCTGCACGAACTTATTGAACAAGTTCGCTCGAAGTTGTACAAATTTGTACAAGTTCGCCCGAACTTATCCAAAAATGAACAAAATTTTGAACAAGTTCGCCCGAACTTGTCAAGAAGTGTACAAGTTCGCCCGAACTTGTCCAAAAGTGAACAACTTTGCGCGAAGTTGTACATTACAAGTTCGAGCGAAGTTAAGGTAAGTTTCTAAAAATAAGGCATGAAAATTCAGAAAAACGTCTCGGACATTATACATCGTTGAGTTCGTATCAACGAGACGAGTTTAAAGCTCTAATCTGGTAAAAAACAGTTTTCGAAATTTTTTTTAACGTTTTAGCGAACCGATACGTTAAAATTGTCGATTAAAAAGTGAAATTTTGCATAAAGTTTTTGAAAACTAAATTTTTCGTTGGAAATGAGAAATATTAATTTTGAAAAGATGAATGATTGGGAAGAATTGTCTTCTGATTTGAATCATGATAAATGTATGGCCATTTGGGAAGAAAGATTTGAAATGTTTAAATGCAAAAAGAATGAATCTATACTTGAGCTAGTACAACGTTTTATAGTCATGAATAGGCATTTAACTCGTTATAATGGGTGTTATCTCAGTCTTGAAACAAAGTTTTCGAAATTGGAAGATGCATTACCATCAGAATGGGATGATTTAGTGAAAGAATCAAAAAAGAAACTTAGATTTGACATCAATCATCTTTATGAATTTATAAGCGACATTTGCGATCACATTCCTGTAATTGAGAATATGAAAGTTTTAAAACTAAAGAAGGAATGTGAGTCTGAGATTAAATCTGAAGATGAAAATGCTTGTCAAAGTTTTAATAATCCTGACGTTTGTCAACCTTTTGCAGGTATAATCAGTGATCAAGGAAACGATCTGGAATCACAAAGTTTAAATGATCGGATAAAGAGAGAAAGAAGTGTGATGGCGAAGAACTATGAAGAACAAGTTTCAAGTACATCTACAAATGAGTCTTCAAGTTCTAAATCAATCTGCCCAGTCTATAATGAAGATCTGAATGATTATCTGGTAGATAATGTCAAACTCTTGACCAATCTGGAGAGTTTGACATTAGAAAATAAAACGCTAAAAGAAAATGAAAAGTTTTTTGAAAATAAAATAAAAAATTTAGAAAATGAAAACCTAAAAATTGTAAAAGATTTTCAAAATCAAATAAAAATTTTTAGAAAATGAAAAATTTGTTTTTTGAAAAAATTAATATTGAAAATCAAAAATTCCAAAAATATGTTTTTGAATTTTAGGGGGAGAAAAATTTTTTCAGAAAATCCAAAACCGTATAAAATACGAAAAGTACAAAAACATTGAAAAGGCAAAAAGAGTTTTGTGAATAAAAGGAAATGATAGTACATCAGTGGACTATCACAGTATGCTAAGGATTTGTAAAGTTTAAAAAGGGATAAACAAGTCTTACTGTGGATGTGTCGATAGGCTTTAAACATTTAGTAAATTGTTTCCGAGATATAAACTAACTTTTACAACTGCTTAAACATGTGGATTAACATCTCTCGGATATATGGACTTAGTACTCCGAAATTTCGTTTGAGAGATTGCCTGAGAGATACGAGGTCTTTATAGATGATTGATATCTGGGGTATTATACAAGTTCTTCTAATTTTGCGGAAGGAATAGCCTAGAACTTCTATAATGTTTTTGCTAAAAACCCCTAAACTGTAACAAAATTGAAAGAATCGAAAGATCTAATCAATTGCAATGCTTAAAAGATTCCATTTTTGGAACACACCTTAAAGTCGAGTCTTCATCTCTCTGTCGATACGATGGTATTAACCTGGCCTCTTAAGGCTTCGCACAACCCAGATACAGATATCAATTACGCTATACTCACCTGTAAGATGAAATCTAGGGAATCTTGATACGGGAGTATATTCTGATATGGGAACCATAGTTAAGTCAAGTTTCATAAATCTATTTAACATATCTTGGAACAATTGAGAAATGTGTCGAAGTTTAAATGGACAAACATATCGACAATCTAGGTAAATTTGTTTCAAACTTAAAGTCTCAAAAGGTCAATGGTACTAGTGATATGTCTCAAAAACTGATATGATCCTTTAACACAAACCCAACAAAAATATGTTTGTAAATATGTTTCTACATAGTTAGAGTATGATATTCATTACATAAAAACAAAAAGATTATATTATCTTTTAGCTTTGACCACTGATGATGAAAAACTTATTTTCAAAGTCTAGAGTTGCTAAACAAAATATAAAAACTTTTGAAAATTGATCTAAAACGTTTAAAAGTCCATTAAGTTGAAAGTTACATTTGACTAAATGTGTCAGTTTAGTGTCAAAACATTTAATCAAGATCATTAAGTTGAACTTGATACATAAATCAGATATTCAAGGTCATTAATTTGGACTTGATTAACTGAGAGGGTTTAAAAACTGATAGAAGATTAAAATTTGAAATGTTTGTGTTATGAAATTTCAAAGTTTGAACATGAAATGTTTCTTTGAGTGTTTGAAGAACTTTGAAACAGGAAGTAGATTTTAAAGGGGAGCTGGATAAAAACGTTGATTGAAAATACAAGAAAGCTCAAAGTAAGGGGGAGCATGGTGATTAAAGTTCTATCAAGACAAACTCAAGAAAAGAGAATAGGATTGAAGAAGATATGAAGATCAAAGAAGTTCAAGTTAAGAAATAAAGATCAAGAGAATATTAAAGACTCTAGAATTTAATTGAAGACTGATGACTACGGCAACATCCAAGGGAGAGTCTGTTGATGCATATGTCTGTTGCATACGTCATCGTATAAAGTCGAGTCTGTATTTAGGAGCGAAATGTCGAAGTTTACGTATGTCTAGGGATAAGTTCTCCTAAACTTGTCATGTCTAGGACAAGTTCGCCGAACTTGTCATAGCTAGGACAAGTTCGCCCGAACTTGTCCATGACACAGTTCAAGCGAACTTGTAACCCTATATATGTGTCTTGTGATTTCATTTGTAACATTCAGAGTTTTTGTAACCTGGACGGCGAAGCGCTGTTCAAGTGTTTCCAGGAGTTACAACGTTTACTCATTAATGAAACAGTGATTAATCAGTAAAGAACTTGTCTACAATGTTGCCTATGAAAACAGATTTCACACGTTTACATTAGGTTTGCCAAATTAGGACCTGAACGATCCGTACAACGGACCTTCAACATCCTACAGGATCTAACTATGAAGATAGATAGATGCTTTAAGGATTCGGTTTAGTCACTTGTCTTGTCTCATTGAATCACAAAATCCTAAATCCTAATGGTGATTCGGATAAGGCTACGAAGGGTAATACAATAAGTACACTTATATATAGGAAGTACCAGCGGCGTATCCACCATGTCCTTATTATATTACTCTAGTTTCGTTATCTAAATCACCAAAAAATTGTCTACACATAAACAATAACCATCGTCTTGTAAAGTACTTCTTACAAATCTCACTATGAAGATAGGAAGATTTAAGACTGTACTTAAAATATCCTACAAGAATCTAACTATAAAGATAGAAAGATTCTACAAGGATTCGTCTCGTCAATCGTCGTGTTTGCATAATAGGAATAATACACAAAAAGTACTTAGTAAACACATTCATGCCATACATTTGAGAAAAATTGGTTACACATATGAATCACCCCAAAACATTTGAAAATGTAAAAGAGGGGAGCTATGTACTCACATGGGATTGCATATAGGTCTTGTACAAATGACATAACAAGGCTCAATGGATCAAGAGTTCAAATGTTGAAATGGTTCCTAGCGTATCGGATACTATGTGTTAGTGTCGAAACTTGAAAACAAGAGATCGGATAGAATGAAGTCTCGTAAACCAAATGAGTGTTGGAACTTATATGAAATGATTTACTAAACTTAACATTCTGATTTGGAAAGAAACCTAAGTGCTTTTGACCCGTTATGACCCGTTAAGGTAGTGTATGCTACTTTAACGTGTCATTTGCGTAAAAACGCATTCGGATGGTCAAACTAGCCTTATGATAAGTCTTATATGCCAAAACAAGTTTAATAAAGTTGCAACATCAGTTTGTATGTTAAAAAGTTGGTTTCATATGCTTATGATGGATTTATGCGCAAAAAGGGCATTTTGGTCACTATTACAGGGCATAATAGAGAACTTATCATAATACTAACCAAACGACATGGCCATAAGGTATAACCTCAGAGGCTTATTCACTATATAACTATGGTCACTAATATGTGTTTGGTCGGATCCTAAGATCGACCAAACAGCTCGGATTCGAAAGTCAAAGCGGTGGTCATGATCGCTCGACTTACGACCCTAAACAAGCGCTAAACTAAAAGTAACGAGTTAGACATGTCAAAACATGTCTAACTAAGTTATAAAAGTGTTTTGGTATCAAAACATAGTGTCTTGATACCCGAAAATAGTTCCGTCGTATAATGTGCATTTTGCGCATTATTGACCGAAACTTTGACTCGTCACTTCGACTAGTAAACGTGGTAATCAGTAGGCATGATCGCTAAGGATGATAACCATCGTGATTACGATCACGTTGCAAAGTCCAATTGGACTTTGCTTTAACCAATTCATGGTTAAAACTGAAATTCAAACAAAAAGTCAAACTGTTTGATTTTTAGCTCAAATAAGCTAAAATAAATGAACAAGGCTTGTTTAGAGCACTTACCTGCACTCAAGGCAGCCAAGATAGCTCAGTTAGGAAGCCTCCACAAGGTGGTAGCCTCCAAATAGAGCAGATGGAAGAAAGAAATGAAATGAGCAATTTGAAATGAAGAACTTGATGGGTATTTATACTAATCTTGGAGCCCTGAAATCACGACAAGTGTTGATCCACGTGTTAGGGGTTTGATAGTGTCATAACACTTGTCCTAAGCAGAAGAAATGGTGGCAAATTTGTTTGCTTGGTATCCATGGGAGTTAAAGAGGCTGCCACCTTGCTACAACAATTCTGCTGAGCTGGGGGGGGGGGGTCCTTACGGACCGTAAGGGCTTTAGACTTACGATCCTTAAGCCCTTTAGCTGGCAGATACTTTTGAAAATTGGCAGAACAGGCCCCTGCACTCGTTTCGTCGTGTTTTGGCACTTCTAACACCCGTCAACCCTATTTCTAAGCTCCATAAGGATGAATAAGCATAGAGAACTTGAAATATGTCCAAAAATGTTTTGGATGTCGGTTTGTTTGGTTGTACGGTTGCGGTTTTCGGTTAATTACGACGAACGCCTTAATTAACGCGTAAACGACCGTAATTGCGTAACGAATGATATTTTTGCATTCCAATCATTAAAATGCAAGATTTTAATGATGGCAAAAATATTTGGATGTACGTACGTGTTCCGTATTAAGAAATATGGTAATCGATGTACTTTCGCAGATTTTGCAAAACAGTCCCTGGAGTTAAAATAGTGTGTTTTTGCCATACCGAAGCCCTCAAAACTTATTTCTAAGTTATGTAAAGGGTATTTAGGGTATGTTTATCTTATGTCATTGTTCCGGAGTGTACGTTACGTTAAACAGGTTACGTTTAAGTATCGGTTTGCAGAATGCTTTCAAAGAAAAAGTTTCTGAAAGCCCAAAATTTTGGCAGAAAGGTTACAGATGGCATTAGAAGTTGATTGTGGATCAGAATGACAAAGTGAATTGAATGTGAGTGAAGATCCAGAAAAAAACAACTCAAGGGTAAGTTAAGTAAACCACTTGTTCTTAGGTTTTAATTGGATCTTTTATTTTATTTATCTCACGTGTTCATTAGCATACATGTTTTCTATGAATTATCTTATAATCTTCATGTGGTTATGACCAGACTTTAATGTTTTTTATGTTGATCTTGACCAGTAGGGCCTTTCATAGAAATCAAAAAAGAAGTTGATATATATATATATATATATATATATATATATATATATATATATATATATCTTAGTTATTAACTTGTATTATTAATTGTATGGGGTTCATGGTGTTTTTGGTTCGCAAAGGTTCTGTTTCTAGAGACCAAAAGCAATGTATATTCAGAGTTTAGAAATACTTACGGATGTAAGTGTTGATCTTAATTTGTTATTGTTTTTATTTGAATTTCAGGTTTTACATTCAGTTTGGTGCATTCTTAATATCAGTTATACAGCTTACATATGCATGGAGTTGTGGACCTGCGATTTTTTTCGACTACGGGTTGAAACATAGGTCTAACCCCTTTCATAGTTGATATACAATCGGAACACAGGTAACCTTAATTTCAATCATTGATCGGTTTTTGGCAATGGTGGTGATCTGCATCCCAACACAGGTGACCCTATTTTCATTCAATGTTATAATGGACAAGAAGAGCAAATAAGGGAACAATAGAATAGAGGGAAGGTGCCCGAAAACATATATGTACGCAGCTTAGCAGGTCTAATTAAGGTACACATTTTGCAACTCGGGTAACGGGTCAAAATGGGTGGGCGGGCGGAATTGACTTGCAAGCACAACTTTTGCCATATTTTGTATTTTTTAATTTATAATTAATAAGCGATACGAAAAAGGTCATAGGGAACTACCGAATGGTGTGCTAGACTCAATTGAGCCCGAACAGGTGATGCAGGCCCAGTCAGAAGAAAGAAGAGTGTGCTCATATTGTAAGGCTGCTCTCGCCAACTGAAGCTTCTCTGATGAATTGGGCTGTGAATCTAATGACTGATGTTGTGTTTGCCCCCAACATGACTTAGGTACATAGTAAAACTTTCTATCTTATCAAGGCTCATGCGTGTCGTAGTGTCGTTCATCTAGGTACACCTATTTATACATACCTTACAGTTACAAGTTACAAACTTTGGAATTTCAGATGGCGGATTCTTTTCATTACTCTGTTCACAATAGTTATTATTTTTTCATTGTATATGTTATCTTTAGTTGTTACAAAAATGGTAGCTTTTAGAGTTGCGCCTTTTAATTGTATGCATACTTAGGTCAGTATTGTAATATATAATATATTACTAAATGACGTATATTTTATAAATTTCAGTTGTGTCCAGGTCTACCAGTAATCTATTTCACCAGCCTGCATCCAAGACTTTCCTCGAGAAAGGATGCTTGTACAGATGCTATATGATTCGTGATACAACTATTCAGAAACGATTTCAAATTTTAGACTATCTCTTAGCTTATTGTTCCAATCAATTATGTATTTTCTTTGAAATCAAACATGTTATGGTGTTATCTGTTACAACTAGGCTCGTATTGGTGATAAGGACTTTGTTTGATGGCTTGAGATCCAATAGTGAAACTAAACGGGTAATCTTGATGTGTATCTTTTTCCGCCACATATCGTTGGCTCTACCGCAACGCGCAGGTTTCCCACTAGTATTATTAAAACCTTCAGATCTATCTTTATCTTCAAACCAAACTCCCAAACATTTTTATTTTCTTTTCTCTTCATCTTCGTATCATAAAATCATCTCATCTTCATCTTCACAGTGGCGAAGCTTAAAAAAAGTTCGGGGGTCAGAAGACACCGGACCTAAAAAAAAATTCTATGTTCGGGTCGGACGTCGATGATTCGGTTCGCGTCGGGTCAAACATTAATATCAAATAGAAAACGTTCTCAAACATTAAAACGTAAACATTGTTAACAAACAATTGAACAAAGACACCAAAACATTAAAAAGAAGAGGAAGGTGGGTACCTGGTTCACTTGGATGAAGAATTATAGTTATGCCTGTCTTCCTTTAAGATTTTGAATTCTTCAATTATGAACTCCGAATCAAAATTCTCAGCAATCTCCTTTTCTATGTAAATCACCATACTGTTTAAATTCTTCATTCTTTGTTTTGAAAAAAGAAGTTATGCTTTTATACTTCCCCATAGCATAATCTAATAACAAAACAAGTTAACAAATCACCCTAAATTTCAAACTCTAATTTCTATCTAAATCACAATAACATTAACATATAAAATTAGACATTGCTTCAACAAGTTTAGGGCAATAATTCGGACCAATTTCACCCCTAATTTCAACCTAAATCACATAAATTGCAGCCCTAAATTAAACCTAAAGATAAAAAAAACACATACCTTTAACCTTATGAAGATTGAAGAAGTCGAACAAGACCACAACAAGTAGCGCAAAAGCTGCAGCCGGTCAATCCACAGGTAACGCAGCAGCTTGCAGTCGAACAAGAGCAGGCAAAGCAACGTTTTTCCCCCCTTCTAGCTTCAGTTCAGGTCATAGTCACAATTAAAGGAATTTGGGTTTTTTATTTGATAGGGTGGGCTTTCTATTTGGGCTATATCATATACATTCTTTCAAATATAATGATTTGGGCTATATGATGTTTGGGCTAATTAAATATTTTATTTGTGCTATATAAATAAAAAAATTATAAAACCGGGGTCGAAACCTAAAAATTATTTTTATAAAAGCGGGAGGACGAAAACGTATATACCTAATTTTTTTTATAAAACCGGGGGATCGAAAACATATTTACCTACAAAATTCCATATGAAACATACCGAATTAACACTACTGAGCGAAAATTCAGGGGTCGGGCGCCCCCTCCCGCCCCTTGAATCATCTTCATGTCATCAAATCTCCCTACAACCTTCACCAACATCGCCTCACCCCATAACTGTAACAACCCGCTTCCTCGCAAGCTCGTCACTCTCGTTACGCCTAGCACAAGAGATTCGGATCATAATGTAACATACATCGCTTACTACGCTATATCACATATTTTCGCACCACATCGCACTTCACAACACTTACGCTTATATCGCACTCGCTAAACACTACAAACATTGCGTGAAGTTTCCAAGGCTATCTGCTCGCTTAAACTGCAATGTGACCCTCGCAAGACTTGGGAACAAAGCCGCATGCTACATCGCTTACTCATCGAATCTTAACTTAATTTAATCGATTAATACGCTTAACTCTTTGCCAATACTCTTAATATAACTATATAATACGAACCGAATCGTCAAACGAACTCTTAACGCGAAATAATCAAACAAAACTTGGCCACTAGGTCAAGTTCGCCCGAACTTGTTCAGCCCACCCAAACTCTTCAAGCTAACAAGACCGCCCGGACTTGTCTCTTATACTCAGGAAACAAACAAGTTCGCCCGAACTTGTTCCAAGTTTGCCCGAACTTGATACAAGTTCGCCCGAACTTGATACAAGTTCGCCCGAACTTGCTGTATCCAGCCCAATCTTTCACCTCACCTATAAATACTCAGCTCCTCTTCTCATTTGAACTTGCTGCAAGTTCGCCCGGAGCTCCCCAAAACCGAAACCCTTTGTTTTCTAAGTAAGAATCAACCCGTTTTCAAGCTACAACAACGTTTACAACGATTTTGCACAAGGTTTCGACCTTCGATTTCATCAAAATTCTTCTGTTTACGAAAATCTTCATCTTTTTATGCAAAACTTCTGTTTTTCCACTTAGATCTATGCTTAGATCTAAGTAAAACCTTTTAAACATCGATTTTTACACAAGATTCGGACTAAATGACGTATGTTTCGTTCACTTTGAAGTGGAATGAGGCATTGTCAAACAAAATCTCAAATCCGAAAGCACAAGGACGAAATTGTCACTTTACACAAACTGGACTAACTCGTTCGAAACTTCAAGTTCGCCCGGATTAGTCCGCGTTTCTGTAAAATGGCTAAACTCGCTCCAAAAGGCCTCTCCAGCCTAACTTTTACTCAGTGGCTTAAGGTTGGAGGAATGGACACTCGATTTCCTCAGCAAACAACGCCAAAACGCACAAATTGGTGACCAAAACAGTCAAGTTAGCTCGGAAAACCACAAGTTCGCTCGAACTTGTCACAAGAAAGGTGACCAAGTTTGCCTAAACTTGTCTAAAAACCACAAAAAATCAAGCAAGTTCGCCCGAACTTGTCCAATTCTCAAGAGAATTTGACAAGTTCGCCCGAACTTGTACCATACCTCAGCAAGTAGGGCAAGTTCGCCCAAACCTGTCCAGTTTCTCAGGAAACCAGACAAGTTCGCCCGAACTTGTACCTCTAGTAACTTCAGTCAGTCAAGTTCGCCCGAAGTTGTACCCAAATGTACAAGTTCCCCCGAACTTGACTACTGCTCCTTCAACCGTTAACCGTTTCAGCAATTCGGAAGACTGATGCACTTCTGTTCGCTTACAGGCTAATCCGGCGCTCTCCTCAACTCATCTCAGATCCCGTAACTTTCCCTAAACGCACCGACTGTGAGTATACTTGACCCATTTTCGCTTTAGTGCACTTTTTGGTGTAACATACGTTTATATTAAAACACATGGAACACGCTAAACTGATTTATCACACACGAATATCTGTTTTACATATTTATACGTGATGCTAGGAACATGTAAACTAGGACACATTTTCGTTGACTCAACCCTAGCTAGTATGGTACTATAGTTTGGCTAACATCCGACGGGGTCTAGTTAGGAAGGAACACATCACGCTTCGCAGCCTTTTTCGAGAGCTTAACATGTGAAATCTGTCTTGTGAGTTTGTATGTTATGTGTATCATGTTTATGTATGTGGAAATTCGCAATACTTTTTATCTACTGTGCTATTATATTAAAACATGTATGCTCGCCAATACATTTTTGTATTGACAATTATTTTAATGTATGTTGTAGGTTATTGAGGTCTACTTGCTGCAAACTGGATTTAGGATTTATCATTAGAAACGCATTGTAATAGAAAATCTAGGGAAGATCGAATTTGATATGTTTTATGAGTTGTTATGTTTTGTAATAATTGATTATGAAATATTGGTTGATTGTATGGGAAATCGGACTATTTAAATATTGTTATTATTAGTTGTTATGGAATTTCTTGTGAAACAATCTGATTCGCCTAGTGCCGCGCCCCGATGATTCCGCCATCGGTTGGGGTGTGACAATAACCACCGCCGCCGCCGCCCTTGCCTCACCATAACCACCACCGTCGCAATCGTACCAATCGGGTGCAGTAAGTTCTAGCTACAGCCGTACCTTGAATTTTCAGGAGGTCGGATTTTGGTGATGAATCCGTTTTCATGTTAGCTAGGATGAACTCTTCCTTTATAGACGCAGTCGTTTCATAATACTCTCAAGACTGAGAGTGCCTTCAAAATCATCAGATCTCCTTGGAAGCCCTAATTTTAAACTTGTGTTTAACGGATAATTAACCTCAGATTCGTAAACCTATAATCAGAATTAAATAAAGCGTCATGATGGAACGACTGGTGGTTCACCGGAACCGGAGCTCTGTTCAGGTGCATCGGAACAAGTTAATTAGTAGGGTGAAAAGAGTTTGCTTTTTCCACCGTTGAGCATGAAATAAATCAGGGACTGTGGAAAAATGAAACAAAAAATAGGGATTCAAATATAATTTAATATCCTTTGTTGTTATCTGGGTTTTTGGGAATCGTTTGGTTTAGTGTTTTTAGTGATCGTATATTCTTTTTCCTTCATGGCTATTACAAGGATATGGAATTGTCTCCAATGCTATTGATCTGTTTCGTGGTTGGCAAGGACAGCTAAACCAGAGAAGTTGACAAGGTTTTGAAGTTGTGAAAAAGAAACTTGCATATTAAATAATGAGTCGATAGGGTGTATTTGGTTTTTATTTCCACAGTGATTGCAATATGCAGGAAATTGAAATGGAAGGTATTTTGTGTGGTTTGGCCATTAACAATTAGTTTAGACAACACTACCCAAGTCTTGGTTATTTGAACCTTGACTATTTGAACCCCTACTAGCAAACTGCCTATCTGACCCCCCACTGGTGGACTGACCCTATGACCCCCCACTAGCAAACTGACCCTGGTTCTGTGAATCCTCACTAGAGAATTGACCCAGCCCCCTGTTTTTCTTTTGACCTGATTGGAAACCGAGGGTATTGTTATTACACCAGTTCGAACTATTATTATTATTATTATTATTATTATTATTATTATTATTATTATTATTAAATGAACTAGTGGGACCACGATTCTGACCAGTTATGACCTCAACTTGCTCCTGAGTGATCATCAGACCCTCGATTGTACCATGACCCCCTCCCCCCCCCCCCGACATACCTCACACTTATCGACTTTGGCTTTCAACTCTTGAGGTTCCTTACTCACCTCTCTTTGAAAGTTATCGATGAGCAGCGGCCACCGTAGTTTCCAAGCTAACTTTGTGTACACCACGTGTGGTCGAGGAAGTACTAGGTGCAGGAATGGAACTCCTATTGGTAGACCGCTGTTCATGGTCGGACTAAGCGAAGCTCCCGAATATGTCCTTTATAGGCAGTCGTTTCATAATACTCTCAAGACTGAGAGTGCCTTCAAAATCATCAAATCTCCTTGGAAGCCCTTATTTTAGACTTGTGTTTAATGGATAATTAACCTCAGATTCGTAAACCTATAATCATAATTAAATAAAGCGTCGTGATGGAACGACCGGTGGTTCACCGGAACCGGAGCTCTGTTCTGGTGCATCGGAACAAGTTAATTAGTAGGGTGAAAAGAGTTTGCTTTTTCCACCGTTGAGCATGGTATAAATCAGGGACTGTGGAAAAATGAAACAAAAAAATTAGGGATTCAAATATAATTTAATATAATCCCACGGAACCCTAGTGCCGCGCCCTGATGATTCTGCCATTGGTTGGGGTGTGACAGATTGGTATCAGAGCCATAACTATACGGAATTAGGTAGAACTGCTTTGTTTGACCTAGTCTATAGTGAGGACTCCAAATCAGACCGTTACGCATCGATTAAACGCTCGAAAACGGATACGAACAGACAAGTTCGCCGAACTTGGGGCAAGTTCGCTTGAAATTGATCTAGTTCGCCCGAACTTGATCAAGTTCGCCCGGACTTGACCAAGTCCGCCCGAACTTGTCAGTCCCCTCTAAACATCAACCAAGTTCAACCAGGGTGACATCAGACTGATGCCAAGTTCGCCCGAACTTGACCAGAATCCTTTGAATTGAACTCTTAAACACTGCTTTTCCTAAGGCAGCCACAATACACGTGAAGAACACTCGTATCACACAAACGAGTCAATTTTTCGGGAATAGGTGTGAAAACCGCGAACTCTCGATGAATCACTCACTCCGCGTATTCTCCTCTGCACGAAATTGTTTGTTAAGTTAGGAGTGATATCCACATCTTAACGGAAATTTCCCATTCTATCCGGTGGAAGCCTCCTGATGGGTCCGGGAGGTAAAACCACACTCAGGGATTCAAAGTTATCAAGCTAGGAGTGAAATCCGAAC
This sequence comes from Scalesia atractyloides, assembly GCA_947069175.1. Taxonomy (NCBI): domain Eukaryota; kingdom Viridiplantae; phylum Streptophyta; class Magnoliopsida; order Asterales; family Asteraceae; genus Scalesia; species Scalesia atractyloides. The sequence goes on from CAMTDV010000005.1 coordinate 29,307,687, forward strand.
CTTGAAAACTCGTCCCAATCAACGATTTTCAATCTCACCAGAGTCTCGATTGTTTCCAACGCTTTGGGACGTGTAGTAACCGGAAGGGTGATGCTGTTAGCCATGGGGTGGTGAGAGCCGCAATCGTCGATTTTACGCATCATCCACCGTGGGGTGGTGAGAGCCGCAAGCCTCCTGATGCTGTTAGGCCAAAGTGTGTGCCCGAACTCGGCGGAATGATCAAATCACTTTGAGTAGTCGTTGTCTCAAAACCCAGGACGCTCCATTGATTTTAAGCCGCAATCGTCGATTTTACGCATCATCCATTTACATGTGCTTCCCGCACGTTCTAGCAAATTTTAAACCTTTAACGCTTTCGATTTGTCGCTTTTCGCTTACCGCATTATCGCTTTCATCTTACTATGTTATGCGCACAACTCGCACAGCCATCGCAATCTAAAACAAGAGTTAATACTCGCAACATAACTAAATCGTAACGACCCTCTTAACCGCGTCCTCGCGTTATACCGCAATTATATAAATGTATCTAAATATATATACATATATAATATGTGATCACACGTGCTTATGTGAATACGTGAGAATTTAGGAAATATGTGTTTTCCTATGTGGCTCCTATTTGAATCTTAGAACTACGTATTACTATAACAAGTTTTTAACGCGCTAAATCGCATCGCAATTACAAAATCATTATGATCGAATCTCATTCCAAATCTCTTTTGTTCAGATGTCTTCGAACGCTTCCAACTCTCGACGTTAAGCCGAAGAAACTCCGATAAGAGGATTGCTTCGCTCGTGACTAAGGAAATGGCCAGGGTCATTCCTCAAATCATCTCCCAGGTTCAATCCCTCGGCAACTCTCAAACATCTGAGGATTCCAAGACCAACGCATTGAAGCCTACTTTCTCCTACAAGCAATTCAAGGCCAGTGACCCGATGGTCTTCACAGGTGAAGGAAGTGTATCTCAAATGCTCCAGTGGTTTGATGCCATCGAGGTTACCCTTCGTCAGAGTGGGTGCCTTGAGCACTTTCAAACCACCTGCGCTACCGGAGTATTCCAATCCCGAGCACTCGATTGGTGGACAGCCGAGCGCATCAAACGTGGGAACGATGCAGCTTACGCACTATCGTGGGAGGAACTGAAGGAGCTTATGAAGAGAGAGTATTGCCCTCCCCACGATGTCCAAAAACTAGAAAACGAGTTCTGGAAAATCAAGCAAGTCGAAGGTGACAACACCGGCTTCACAGCAAGGTTCAAACAGCTTAGCATTATCTATCCTAGCCAAGTCGACACTTCTGAAAAGGCAATCAAAAAGTACTTACGTGCTCTGCCGGAGTGCGTGGGTGATTTTGTCGAAGCTGCAAGACCGGCTACCATCGAAGAAACCTATCAGTTGGCCGCGGAAATCAACGACAAACGAGTCTTAGCTAGATTCTTCTCCAAGGATTCCACCAAGAAGCTGAACCAAGCGACTGTTGAACTGTCTGACGACGACAACGACACACCACCGCAAGCTGCCGCTGAGCCTAGCCGCAAGAGAAAGAGCTCGAGTTTCAACTACTCTGCAACTGAGCCGCTCAACCCTGAACCTCTCTAGACAGTTGCACCTCTTCCAAGGCGTGCCTACACTGGACCTCACCACCAGTGTCGGATGTGTACTTATCACCAACGGGCTGAAGCCAGCTACCGCTACTGCATCAACTGCGAGTTTTATGGCCACTACACCAGCAACTGCCACACCGGACCACAACAACCCGAGATGCTAGCACTTCCCGCACCAGAGGCAACAGCAGTCGCAGCCCCAGCTAAAGAAGACGTCGACATCAACATCGACCAGGCACAGGACGACGTCCTCAATGGTACGAATTTCGACGCTGTTACTTGTGCTTTATAATTATCCTATTATTCGACTTCGCTTCAATACGACGACGTTTCTCTATCTCGAGTCCTTGCACTTAGTCTAAGCGCACACACTAATCATTATTATTAATGCTATATAATATATCACGATATAATACGTTTTACCCCTACTACATGCCTTTAAAACGAGTTACGATAAACATGCAAACACCAAACTAATCACGGGTGCACACGGGATTATTTTGGGGTCTGCACGGGGATCGTAATGAGTTCTAATGGTACCCTAACGTTAAAAGCGTGGTTAAAACATGGTGGATACTCCCATGGTACTTCCTATACATAAGCGTTTTAACCATGTCGACAAAGCGTGACACCTATCCACGGGACAGAGGCGGTGTGGTTAAAGCATGGTGGATACTGTGACATCCCGGTTTTTCAGAAATCTTAAACGCACTACTTCACGGTTATTCGTTCCTACGCTAAATTGATTCGGAGACTTAAATTGCACGCTCGAAATAATTACGATAACTTAGTGAACTTATCAAGTGAATTACGTGTTATGTGTATTAAACGTTTATAAGTTTGGTGAGTTATTACGCCATGTTTCGAATTCGTGATTTGTAGTTATAAAAATATATGTATGATAAGTTGATATACGAATCGAACCGAGCCGCGAAACGAGTCGACCTCATTTCCTTGCGACTCAAGGAGTTGAGCGAAACTTGAGGATCAAGCTATAGACCCAAACCGACCCAACCCAAACCCGTGCGGCCGCGAACACCCAACCCCGAACCCTTTTCCTTTTTTTTCCTTTTCTTTTCCCTCTTGCACTATATATGCATGTGTTATGTTTCAAAAACAAAAACACACACACAAACCCTAATCAGGAAACAGCCGACGGCAGCCTTGCTACACTTCTCTCGGTCGCAAACAGCCTTCCCACTCTTCCTCTCGGTCGCAAACTCTCTCCAATATCCGAATCGGCTCCCATCTAGTTCTCGGTTCATTGGTCTCCATTGTTAAAGGTTAGAGTTTTATGTTATTTCACTAATCATACTAGGGTTTATGAACTATGGATCATGTTTGTATGTAATGGTAGAAAGTGTTATGATGTTAGTTCGATTGATTTTGCAAGTTTAGCGATTATGATGATTAGTTAGAATCAAGAATCATTAGGCTGCGTTTTGTGATAAAAACCATATGTTATGATTAGGGTTTGCATGGGTATGATGATATATGATTGGTAAATCTGTTCTTGATCGTTTAGATTTAACGTATCGATTGTTTAAGCGGGTTATATTGCGATAAAATGCTGAAATCAGGATGCTGAATGGTGTTTACAGCCAACTTCAACTGGCTGTAACTTGGTTATTATTTATCGAAAAACGGATTTTCTGAAGCCTAAAACGTAGATTTTTGAAAAAAGCTTCTAATGGCGCTGGATTCATATTTTTATGAAGTCGTTTGATATTTTTAAGTGGCTAATTAAGTTCAGTAACAGAAGCTGTATAAATTCTGAAAATTTGTTAATTGTTTATCGAGTCGGATCTAATAATCTGTAGAGAGTCGAATCACGAAATTTGTACAGCAACTAGATATGGAAATTTCCGGGAAACTCCCACTAGAATTTTGTTAATTGGACGAACGGTGATTTTTAAATAAATTCTCCCGTGGACTGCAGTCAGAGAGCGATGAATCTGACTGCAGCCTAGTATATTAATATTTATGAATATTCAGTAAAGTGTTAGAACTTGAAAAGTTTACATAAAATTCTACAGCTTAGTTGATACCTTCTGTAAAATAATTGAAATTTTTGGAACGTTGGAACTATTTTATAAAAATCCGCGAAAACAGCCTAATTATGAGTATACAAGCTGAAACTTGATAACTTGCGAATGTGTGTACCAAAGTGTTGCATGGATTGGATTATGTTCATGATAAATTGTTTTGATCACTATGTTGGTATGATGATACTTGCATGCATGATTGAGTGTTAGGATTTGTTATTGTGTGTACCGCATTGTGTGTTAGTTATGTGTAGGGTTTGTATTGGTGTGTTCACACACTAACTTTAAATCAATTGACTTGTTAGGACGCAATTAACGGTCCCATCATTTGCTACTTCTGTGTTACACTAACCGACCAACTAAAGGTGAGTTCACGACCCCTAATTTTATCCGGTTTTAAACAACAGGGGGAGAAACATGTATACACTCTACAACTCTATCTCTTTACGTTATATGAAATTAACGTCATTAAACTATTCGGTAACTAAGTTAATGGTAACGTACGTTATGGTCACTAAGCAGCTATATCACTCAAGTCCTCGACAATCTCTCGGATCGTTAGTATTGGGTTAGATAGCGGGGAAATTATAAGTAGTACTACTGGGCCCGACAAGCCCCACCCGAGCTAGTCGCGCTAGCCGACCGGGTATGGTCAACGGGTGAATAATTTGGCCTAACTTCGCCATGGCCAGTGATAGGTCTGGCAACACGGAGGCACCACAGTCAGCTTCGATCGCGAACACTTACGTGACATAACTTTAGGCTAGCTACCTACATGTTAACATTGAGCTTAATTACGAATCAACAATATTATTCCGGGTTAGGGATAATGGAACCAACAACGTTATTATTCCGGGTTAGGAATAATGGAACATCATTATTATTCCGGGTAAGGAATAATGGAACCATCAGTATTATTCCGGGTTGGGAATAATGGAACTAAATCGTTATCCCGGGTTAGGGATAACGGGGGAAACAAACTTATAACCGAACAAATGAACTTATGAAAACCTGTGAACTCACTCTTCTTTAATGTTGACACTTGTTTCTTTACATGTTTCTCAGGACGCTAGGAGCTCTAGGTGCACTCACTTGCATTGATCAAGACATCTTTTTATCGAGTCTCATTTAAAAACATTTTTGGGTTTTTCTTTAGTTTTGGCGTTTGTGTTGGCGCCCGTTCCTTTACTTTACTTTAATGCTTCCGCTCAACTTTAAAAACTAATGCTTCCGCTAAACATTGAAACCAAACTAAGACAATCTAAAATTAACTATGAATGGTTAAACAAATGATTTTGGAAAACGTATTAACAAATCATATAGAGTCGTTCGACGTTACTAGTGTCTCAGATTCTGGTTTGTTCACACGCCTCGCGGTAAAACTCCGCAAGAATTGAGGGTGTGACAGATACTCCGTTGGTACTTCCTATATATAAGTGCTTCTGCCATGCTAACAAACTCTCGTGAAGAAATGCCAAGTGTAGTTGAACGTTATTAGACCTTCTAATATTATGATGATTATTTTCACACGCTAAACCCCTTCGCAAGGGCGTAACATCTCATCGCTTTCTCGATCGCGCAAACGCTAGATACCTCGCGAAATCTACAGCAATGCAATCGCACCTTCACAATGATCTACCTCGTATCGCTTATCGCTCCTCTCTCTCGACGCTCGAACGCTATCGCTTCGCGTATCGTCTTCGCTTCATGACGCTTTAACGCTTATCGCATCTCCTCTTTCTTACCTCTTCGCTATTCCAATCGTCAATCCATCCATGTCATGTCGGCGCACATGATATCACTCCACCGGGCGGAGGCGGTATGGCTAAAACATGGTGGATACACCGCTGGTACTTCCTATATATAAGTGTTTTAGCCGTATTTACAAATTTCCGTGAAAGGATGCCATGTGGGGTTCGACGTTATTCAAGCCGCATAATTTCTTGCTCCCCCCCGCCCCTTCACCGCGTGGACCAAGGATACCGAAATCTATCTATATCGTGTCAACACGCCTGACATCGCTCCACGAAACGGAGGCGATATGGCTAAAACATGGTGGATACGCCGCTGGTACTTCCTATATATAAGTGTTTTAGTCATATTACAACCTTCGTGGAAAGATGCTACACGGGGTTAGACACTAATTAAACTTTTGATACCTTTAAAATTTGTTTTACCATTATGTTTTGGAATTAAATGGACAATTTTTTCTAAATATTTTGATTTTTTACAAAAATCTTTTAGACAATAAAACCCTTCTCACAATGGGAATCGACCCGCCTAGCGCCACGTTGTGAGAAGATTTTCATAAATCGAATCTCTTTAAAACGCTTTTTGTAATAGTTTAACAAAAAAATTTTGAAAACTTAAAAACATTTTTGGATCGTCAGCTCGTGAGTTATCAACCGTGAGTCAACAGATTCGTTTTACTCATCGATTCTTTACACCTTCAAGACGCTTTCACTCGTCGGCCCTCGATCAACCGCTCGTTCATCCTCGACTTACGCTAACCGTCTTACCGCTATCTATCGCTATCTATTCGTGTCAATTCTCAAGTCTTCCTTTCGAATAAATTTCAGGATGAAATTTCCTAAAGTAGGGGAGACTGTATAACCCGCTTCCTCGCAAGCTCGTCACTCTCGTTACGCCTAGCACCAGAGATTCGGATCATAATGTAACCTACATCGCTTACTACGCTATATCGCATATTTTCGCACGACATCGCACTTCACAACGCTTACACTTATATCGCACTCGCTAAACACTACAAACTTTGCGTGAAGTTTCCAAGGCTATCTGCTCGCTTAAACTGCAACGCGACTCTCGCAAGACTTGGGAACAAAGCCGCATGCTACATCGCTTACTCATCGAAGCTTAACTTAATTTAATCGATTAATACGCTTAACGCTTTGCTAATACGCTTAATATAACTATATAATACGAACCGAATCGCCAAACGAACTCTTAACGCGAAATAATCGAACAAAACTTCGCCACAAGGTCAAGTTTGGCCGAACTTGTGCACCACAAGTTCGCCCGAACTTGTTCAGGCCACCCAAACTCTTCAAGCATAACAAGTCCGCCTAGACTTGTCTCTTATACTCAGGAAACAAACAAGTTCGCCCGAACTTACTGTATCCAGCCCAATCTTTCACCTCACCTATAAATAATCAGCTCCTATTTTCATTTGAACTTGCTGCAAGTTCGCCCGGAGCTCCCCAAAACCGAAACCCTTTGTTTTCTAAGTAAGAATCAACCTGTTTTCAAGCTACAACAACGTTTACAACGATTTTGCAATAGGTTTTTACCTTCGATTTCATCAAAACTCTTATGTTTACGAAAATCTTCATCTTTTTATGCAAAACTTCGGTTTTTCACTTAGATCTATGCTTTGATCTAAGTAAAACCTTTTAAACATCGATTTTTACACAAGATTCGGACTAAATGACGTATGTTTCATTCACTTTGAAGTGGAACGAGGCATTGTCAAACACAATCTCAGATCCGGAAGCATAAGGACGAAATCGTCACTTTGCACAAACTGGACTAACCCGTTCGAACCTTCAAGTTCGCCCGGATAAGTCTGAGTTACTGTAAAATGGCTAAACTCGCTCCAAAAGACCTCTCCAGCCTAAGTTTTACTCAGTGGCTTAAGGTTGGAGGGATGGACACTCGATTTCCTCAGCAAACGACGCCAAAACGCACGAATTGGTGACCAAAATAGTCAAGTTCGCTCGGAAAACCACAAGTTCGCTCGAACTTGTCACTAGAAGGGTGACCAAGTTCGCCCGAACTTGTCTAAAAACCACAACAAATCAGGCAAGTTCGCCCGAACTTGTATCATACCTTAGCAAATAGGGCAAGTTCGCCCGAACTTATACCTCCAGTAACTTCAGTCAGTCAAGTTCGCCCGAAGTTGTACCCAAAGGTATAAGTTCGCCCGAACTTGTCTACTGCTCCCTTCAACCGTTAACCGTTTCAGCAATTCGGAAGACTGATGCACTTCTGTTCGCTTACAGGCTGATCCGGCGCTCTCCTTAACTCATCTCAGATCCCGTAACTTTCCCTAAACGCACCGACTGTGAGTACACTTGACCCATTTTCGCTTTAATGCACTTTTGGGTGTAACATACGTTTATATCAAAACACACGGAACTCGCTAAACTGATTTATCACACGCGAATATCTGTTTACATATTTATACGTGATGCCAGGAACATGTAAACTCGGACACATTTTCGTTGACTCCACCCTAGCTAGTATGGTACTATAGTTTGGCTAACACTCGACGGGGTCTAGTTAGGAAGGAACACATCGCGCTTCGCAGCCTTTTTCGAGAGTTGTATCATGTTTATGTATGCGGAAATTCGCAATACTTTTTATCTACTATGCTATTATATCAAAACCTGTATGCTCGCCAATACATTTTGTATTGACAATTATTGTAATGTATGTTGCAGGTTATTGAGGTCTACTTGCTGCAAACTGGATTTAGGATTTATCATTAGAAACGCATTGTAATAGAAAATCTAGGGAAGATCGAATTTGATATGTTTTATGAGTTGTTATGTTTTGTAATAATTGATTATGAAATATCGGGCGCCCCCTCCCGCCCCTTGAATCATCTTCATGTCATCAAATCTCCCTACAACCTTCACCAACATCGCCTCACCCCATAACTGTAACAACCCGCTTCCTCGCAAGCTCGTCACTCTCGTTACGCCTAGCACAAGAGATTCGGATCATAATGTAACATACATCGCTTACTACGCCATATCACATATTTTCGCACCACATCGCACTTCACAACACTTACGCTAATATCGCACTCGCTAAACACTACAAACTTTGCGTGAAGTTTCGAAGGCTATCTGCTCGCTTAAACTGCAACGTGACCCTCGCAAGACTTGGGAACAAAGCCGCATGCTAACATCGCTTACTCATCAAATCTTAACTTAATTTAATTGATTAATACGCTTAACGCTTTGCCAGTACTCTTAATATAACTATATAATACGAACCGAATCGCCAAACGAACTCTTAACGCGAAATAATCAAACAAAACTTGGCCACTAGGTCAAGTTCGGCTGAACTTGTGCACCACAAGTTCGCCCGAACTTGTTCAGCCCACCCAAACTCTTCAAGCTAACAAGACCGCCCGGACTTGTCTCTTATACTCAGGAAACAAACAAGTTCGCCCAAACTTGTACCAAGTTTGCCCGAACTTGATACAAGTTCGCCCGAACTTGATACAAGCTCGCCCGAACTTGCTGTATCCAGCCCAATCTTTCACCTCACCTATAAATACTCAGCTCCTCTTCTCATTTGAACTTGCTGCAAGTTCGCCCGGAGCTCCCCAAAACCGAAACCCTTTGTTTTCTAAGTAAGAATCAACCCGTTTTCAAGCTACAACAACGTTTACAACGATTTTGCACAAGGTTTCGACCTTCGATTTCATCAAAATTCTTCTGTTTACGAAAATCTTCATCTTTTTATGCAAAACTTCTGTTTTTCACTTAGATCTATGCTTAGATCTAAGTAAAACCTTTTAAACATCGATTTTTACACAAGATTCGGACTAAATGACGTATGTTTCGTTCACTTTGAAGTGGAATGAGGCATTGTCAAACAAAATCTCAAATCCGAAAGCACAAGGACGAAATTGTCACTTTACACAAACTGGACTAACTCGTTCGAAACTTCAAGTTCGCCCGGATTAGTCCGCGTTTCTGTAAAATGGCTAAACTCGCTCCAAAAGGCCTCTCCAGCCTAAGTTTTACTCAGTGGCTTAAGGTTGGAGGAATGGACACTCGATTTCCTCAGCAAACGACGCCAAAACGCACGAATTGGTGACCAAAACAGTCAAGTTCGCTCGGAAAACCACAAGTTCGCTCGAACTTGTCACAAGAAAGGTGACCAAGTTTGCCTAAACTTGTCTAAAAACCACAACAAATCAAGCAAGTTCACCCGAACTTGTCCAATTCTCAAGAGAATTTGACAAGTTCGCCCGAACTTGTACCATACCTCAGCAAGTAGGACAAGTTCGCCCAAACCTGTCCAGTTTCTCAGGAAACCAGACAAGTTCGCCCGAACTTGTACCTCTAGTAACTTCAGTCAGTCAAGTTCGCCCGAAGTTGTACCCAAATGTACAAGTTCTCCCGAACTTGACTACTGCTCCTTCAACCGTTAACCGTTTCAGCAATTCGGAAGACTGATGCATTTCTGTTCGCTTACAGGCTGATCCGGCGCTCTCCTCAACTCATCTCAGATCCCGTAACTTTCCCTAAACGCACCGACTGTGAGTATACTTGACCCATTTTCGCTTTAATGCACTTTTTGGTGTAACATACGTTTATATTAAAACACACGGAACACGCTAAACTGATTTATCACACACGAATATCTGTTTTACATATTTATACGTGATGCTAGGAACATGTAAACTAGGACACATTTTCGTTGACTCAACCCTAGCTAGTATGGTACTATAGTTTGGCTAACATCCGACGGGGTCTAGTTAGGAAGGAACACATCACGCTTCGCAGCCTTTTTCGAGAGCTTAACATGTGAAATCTGTCTTGTGAGTTTGTATGTTATGTATATCATGTTTATGTATGTGGAAATTCGCAATATTTTTTATCTACTATGCTATTATATCAAAACCTGTATGCTCGCCAATACATTTTTGTATTGACAATTATTTTAACGTATGTTGTAGGTTATTGAGGTCTACTTGCTGCAAACTGGATTTAGGATTTATCATTAGAAACGCATTGTAATAGAAAATCTAGGGAAGATCGAATTTGATATGTTTTATGAGTTGTTATGTTTTGTAATAATTGATTATGAAATATTGGTTGATTGTATGGAAATCGGACTATTTAAATATTGTTGTTATTAGTTGTTATGGAATTTCTTGTGAAACAATCTGATTCGCCTAGTGCCGCGCCCCGATGATTCCGCCATCGGTTGGGGTGTGACAATAACCACCGCTGCCGCCGCCCTTGCCTCACCATAACCACCACCGTCGCAATCGTACCAGTCGGGTGTAGGAAGTTCCAGCTACAGTCGTACCTTGAATTTTCAGGAGGTCGGATTTTGGTGATGAATCCGTTTTCATGTTAGCTAGGATGAACTCTTCCTTTATAGACGCAGTCGTTTCATAATACTCTCAAGACTGAGAGTGCCTTCAAAATCATCAGATCTCCTCGGAAGCCCTAATTTAGACTTGTGTTTAACGGATAATTAACCTCAGATTCGTAAACCTATAATCGGAATTAAATAAAGCGTCGTGATGGAACGACCGGTGGTTCACCGGAACCGGAGCTCTGTTCTGGTGCATCGGAACAAGTTAATTAGTAGGGTGAAAAGAGTTTGCTTTTTCCACCGTTGAGCATGAAATAAATCAGGGACTGTGGAAAAATGAAACAAAAAATAGGGATTCAAATATAATTTAATATAATCCAATGACACCCTCCTCTGCTGTTATCTGGGTTTTTGGGAATCGTTTGGTTTAGTGTTTTTACTGATCGTATATTCTTTTTCCTTCATGGCTATTACAAGGATATGGAATTGTCTCCAATGCTATTGATCTGTTTTGTGGTTGGGCAGGACATTCGAAACCAGAGAAGATGACAAGATTTTGAAGTTGTGAGAAAGAAACTTGCATATTAAATAATAAGTCGACAGTGTGTATTTGGTTATTATTTCCACAGTGATTGCAATATGCAGGAAATTGAAATGGAAGGTATTTTGTGTGGTTTGGCCGTTAAAAATTAGTTTAGAGAAAACTACCCAAGTCTTGGTTATTTGAACCTTGACTATTTGAACCCCTACTAGCAAACTTCCTATTTGACCCCCCCGCCCCACTGGTGGACTGACCCTGTGACCCCCCACTAGCAAACTGACCCTGGTTCTGTGAATCCCCACTAGAGAATTGACCCAGCCCCCTGTTTTGCTTTTGACCTGATTGAAACCGAGGGTATTGTTATTACACCAGTTCGAACTATTATTATTATTATTATTATTATTATTATTATTATTATTATTATTAGTATTATTATTATTATTATTATTATTATTATTAAATAAACTAGTGGGACCACGATTCTGATTAGTTATGACCTCAACTTGCTCCTGAGTGAGCATCAGACCCTCGATTGTACCATGACCCCCCTCCCCCCCCCCCCCCCCCCCCCGCTGACATACCTCACATTTATCGACTTTGGCTTTCAACTCTTGAGGTTCCTTACTCACCTCTCTTTGAAAGTTATCCAGAGCAGCGGCCACCGTAGTTTCCAAGCTAACTTTGTGTACACCTCGTGTGGTCGAGGAAGTACTAGGTGCAGGAATGGAACTCCTATTGGTAGACCGCTGTTCATGGTCGGACTAAGCGAAGCTCCCGAATATGTCCTTTATAGGCAGTCGTTTCATAATACTCTCAAGACTGAGAGTGCCTTCAAAATCATCAAATCTCCTTGGAAGCCCTAATTTTAGACTTGTGTTTAATGGATAATTAACCTCAGATTCGTAAACCTATAATCATAAGTAAATAAAGCGTCGTGATGGAACGACCGGTGGTTCACCGGAACCGGAGCTCTGTTCTGGTGCATCGGAACAAGTTAATTAGTAGGGTGAAAAGAGTTTGCTTTTTCCACCGTTGAGCATGAAATAAATCAAGGACTGTTGAAAAATGAAACAAAAAAATTAGGGATGCAAATATAATTTAATATAATCCCACGGCACCCTAGTGCCGCGCCCTAATTATTCCGCCATCGGTTGGGGTGTGACAGATTGGTATCAGAGCCATAACTATACGGAATTAGGTAGAACTGCTTTGTTTGACCTAGTCTATAGTCAGGACTCCAAATCAGACTGTTACGTATCGATTAAACACTCGAAAACTGATATGAACAGACAAGTTCGCCCGAACTTGGGGGCAAGTTCGCTTGAAATTGATCTAGTTCGCCCGAACTTGATCAAGTTCGCCCGGACTTGACCAAGTCCGCCCGAACTTGTCAGTCCCCTCTCAACATCAACCAAGTTCAACCAGGGTGGAGCAAGTTCGCTCGAACTTGACATCAGACTGATGCCAAGTTCGCCCGAACTTGACCAGAATCCTTTGAATTGAACTCTTAAACACTGCTTTTCCTAAGGCAGCCACAATACACGTGAAGAACACTCGTATCACACAAACGAGACAATTTTTCGGGAATAGGTGTGAAAACCGCGAACTCTCGACGAATCACTCACTCCGCGTATTCTCCTCTGCACGAAATTGTTTGTTAAGTTAGGAGTGATATCCACATCTTAACGGAAATTTCCCATTCTATCCGGTGGAAGCCTCCTGATGGGTCCGGGAGGTAAAACCACACTCAGTGATTCAAAGTTATCAAGCTAGGAGTGAAATCCGAACCTTGAAAACTCGTCCCAATCAACGATTTTCAATCTCACCAGAGTCTCGATTGTTTCCAACTCTTTGGGACGCGTAGTAACCGGAAGGGTGACGCCGTTAGCCGTGGGACGGTGAGAGCATTTACTTATTAGGCCAAAGTGTGTGCCCGAACTCGGCGGAATGATCAAATCACTTTGAGTATTCGTTGTCTCAAAACCTAGGACGCTCCATTGATTTTAAGCCGCAATCGTCGATTTTACGCATCATCGATTTACATGTGCTTCGCGCACGTTCTAGCAAATTTTAAACCTTTAACGCTTTCGATTTGTCGCTTTTCGCTTACCGCATTATCGCTTTCATCTTACTATGTTATGCGCACAACTCGCACAGCCATCGCAATCTAAAACAAGAGCTAATACTCGCAACATAACCAAATCGTAACGACCCTCTTAACCACGTCCTCGCGTTATACCGCAATTATATATATGTATCTAAATATATATACATATATAGTATGTGATCACACGTGCTTATGTGAATACTTGAGAATTTAGGAAATATGTGTTTTCCTATGTGGCTCCTATGTGAATCTTAGAAATACGTATTACTATAACAAGTTTTTAACGCGCTAAATCGCATCGCAATTACAAAATCATTATGATCGAATCTCATTCCAAATCTCTTTTGTTCAAATGTCTTCGAACGCTTCCAACTCTCGACGTTAAGCCCGAAGAAACTCCGATAAGAGGATTGCTTCGCTCGTGGCTAAGGAACTGGCCAAGGTCATTCCTCAAATCATCTCCCAGGTTCAATCCCTCGGCAGCTCTCAAACATCTGAGGATTCCAAGACCAACGCACTGAAGCCTACTTTCTCCTAGAAGCAATTCAAGGCCAGTGACCCGATGCTCTTCACAGGTGAAGGAAGTGTATCTCAAATGCTCCAGTGGTTTGATGCCATCAAGGTTACCCTTCGTCAGAGTGGGTGCCCTGAGCACTTTCAAACCACCTGCGCTACCGGAGTATTCCAATCCCGAGCACTCGACTGGTGGACAGCCGAGCGCATCAAACGTGGGAACGATGCAGCTTACGCACTATCGTGGGAGGAACTGAAGGAGCTTATGAAGACAGAGTATTGCCCTCCCCACGATGTCTAAAAACTAGAAAACGAGTTCTGGAAAATCAAGGAAGTCGAAGGTGACAACACCGGCTTCACGGCAAGGTTCAAACAGTATAGCATTATCTACCCTAGCCAAGTCGACACTTCTGAAAAGGCAATCAAAAAGTATGTACGTGCTTTGCCAGAGTGCGTGGGTGATTTTGTCGAAGCTGCAAGACCGGCTACCATCGAAGAAACCTATCAGTTGGCCGCGGAAATCAACGACAAACGAGTCTTAGCTAGATTCTTCTCCAAGGATTCCACCAAGAAGCTGAACCAAGAAACTGTTGAACTGTCTGACGACGACGACGACACACCACCGCAAGCTGCCGCCGAGCCTAGCCGCAAGAGAAAGAGCTCGAGTTTCAAATACTCTGCAACTGAGCTGCTCAACCCTGAACCTCTCTAGACAGTTGCACCTCTTCCAAGGCGTGCCTACACTGGACCTCACCACCAATGTCAGATGTGTACTTATCACCATCAGGCTGAAGCCAGCTACCGCTACTGCATCAACTGCGAGTTTTATGTCCACTACACCAGCAACTGCCGCACCGGACCACGACAACCCGAGATGCTAGCACTTCCCGCACCAGAGGCAACAGCAGCCGCAGCCCCAGCTGAAGAAGACGTCGACATCAACATCGACCAGGCACAGGACGACGTCCTCAATGGTACGAATTTCGACGCAATTACTTATGCTTTATAATCATCCTATTATTCGACGTCGCTTCAATATACGACGACGTTTCTCTATCTCGAGTCCTTGCACTTAGTCTAAGCGCACACACTAATCATTATGTTATTATTAATGCTATATAATATATCACGATATAATACGTTTTACCCCTACCACGCGCCTTTAAAACGAGTTATGATAAACATGCAAACACCAAACTAATCACAGGTGCACACGGGATTATTTTGGGGTCTGCACGGGGATCGTAATGAGTTCTCATGGTACCCTAACGTTAAAAGTGTGGTTAAAACATGGTGGATACGCCCATGGTACTTCCTATACATAAGCGTTTTAACCATGTCGACAAAGCGTGACACCTATCCACGGGACAGAGGCGGTGTAGTTAAAGCATGTTGGATATGCCGTTGGTACTTCCTATATATAAGTGTTTCTGCCATGCTAACAAACTCGTGAAGAAATGCCATGTGTAGTTGAACGTTATTAGACCTTCCAATATTATGATGATTATTTTCACACGCTAAACCCCTTCGCAAGGGCGTAACATCTCATCGCTTTCTCGATCGCGCAAACGCTAGACACCCCGTGAAATCTACAGCAACGCAATCGCACCTTCACAGGGATCTACCTCGTATCGCTTATCGCTCCTCTCTCTCGACGCTTGAACGCTATCGCTTCGCGTATCGTCTTCGCTTCATGATACTTTAAAGCTTATCGCATCTCTCGTTCTTACCGCTTCGCTATTCCAATCGCTAATCCATCCATGTCATGTCAGCGCACATGACATCACTCCACGGGGCAGAGGCGGTATGGCTAAAACATGGTGGATACACCGCTGGTACTTCCTATATATAAGTGTTTTAGCCGTATTTACAAATTTCCGTGAAAGGATGCCATGTGGGGTTCGACGTTATTCAAGCCTCATAATTTCTTGCTCCCCCCTTCACCGCGTGGACCAAGGATACCGAAATCTATCTATATCGTGTCAACACGCCTGACATCGCTCCACGAAACGGAGGCGATATGGCTAAAACATGGTGGATACGCCGCTGGTACTTCCTATATATAAGTGTTTTAGTCATATTAAAACTTTCGTGGAAAGATGCCATACGGGGTTAGACACTAATTAAACTTTTGATACCTTTAAAATTTGTTTTACCATTATGTTTTGGAATTAAATGGAGACAAGTAAAACCCTTCTCACAATGGGAATCGACCCGCCTAGCGCCACGTTGTGAGAAGATTTTCATAAATCGAATCTCTTTAAAACGCTTTTTGTAATAGTTTAACAAAAAATTTTCAAAAACTTAAAAACAGTTTTGGATCGTCAGCTCGTGAGTTATCAACAGTGAGTCAACTAATTCGTTTTACTCATCGATTCTTTACACCTTCAAGACGCTTTCACTCGTCGGCCCTCGATCGACCGCTCGTTCATCCTCGACTTACGCTAAACGTCTTACCGCTATCTATCGCTATCTATTCGTGTCAATTCTCAAGTCTTCCTTTCGAATAAATTTCAGGATGAAATTTCCTAAAGTAGGGGAGACTGTATAACCCGCTTCCTCGCAAGCTCGTCACTCTCGTTACGCCTAGCACCAGAGATTCGGATCATAATGTAACCTACATCGCTTACTACGCTATATCGCATATTTTCGCACCACATCGCACTTCACAACGCTTACTTATATCGCACTCGCTAAACACTACAAACTTTGCGTGAAGTTTCCAAGGCTATCTGCTCGCTTAAACTGCAACGCGACTCTCGCAAGACTTGGGAACAAAGCCGCATGCTACATCGCTTACTCATCGAAGCTTAACTTAATTTAATCGATTAATACGCTTAACGCTTTGCTAATACGCTTAATATAACTATATAATACGAACCGAATCGCCAAACGAACTCTTAACGCGAAATAATCGAACAAAACTTCGCCACAAGGTCAAGTTTGGCCGAACTTGTGCACCACAAGTTCGCCCGAACTTGTTCAGGCCACCCAAACTCTTCAAGCATAACAAGTCCGCCTAGACTTGTCTCTTATACTCAGGAAACAAACAAGTTCGCCCGAACTTGCTGTATCCAGCCCAATCTTTCACCTCACCTATAAATACTCAGCTCCTATTTTCATTTGAACTTGCTGCAAGTTCGCCCGGAGCTCCCCAAAACCGTAACCCTTTGTTTTCTAAGTAAGAATCAACCTGTTTTCAAGCTACAACAACGTTTACAACGATTTTGCAATAGGTTTCTACCTTCGATTTCATCAAAACTCTCATGTTTACGAAAATCTTCTTCTTTTTATGCAAAACTTCTGTTTTAACACTTAGATCTATGATTAGATCTAAGTAAAACCTTTTAAACATCGATTTTTACACAAGATTCGGACTAAATGACGTATGTTTCATTCACTTTGAAGTGGAACGAGGCATTGTCAAACACAATCTCAGATCCGGAAGCATAAGGACGAAATCGTCACTTTGCACAAACCGGACTAACCCGTTCGAACCTTCAAGTTCGCCCGGATAAGTCCGAGTTTCTGTAAAATGGCTAAACTCGCTCCAAAAGACCTCTCCAGCCTAAGTTTTACTCAGTGGCTTAAGGTTGGAGGGATGGACACTCGATTTCCACTGCAAACGACGCCAAAACGCACGAATTGGTGATCAAAAGAGTCAAGTTCGCTCGGAAAACCACAAGTTCGCTCGAACTTGTCACCAGAAGTGTGACCAAGTTCACCCGAACTTGTCTAGAAACCACAACAAATCTGGCAAGTTCGCCCGAACTTGTATCATACCTCAGCAAATAGGGCAAGTTCGCCCGAACTTGTACCTCCAGTAACTTCAGTCAGTCAAGTTCGCCCGAAGTTGTACCCAAATGTATAAGTTCGCCCGAACTTGTCTACTGCTCCTTCAACCGTTAACCATTTCAGCAATTCGGAAGACTGATGCACTTCTGTTCGCTTATAGGCTGATCCGGGGCTCTCCTCAACTCATCTCAGATCCCGTAACTTTCCCTAAACGCACCGACTGTGAGTATACTTGACCCATTTTTGCTTTAATGCACTTTTGGGTGTAACATACGTTTATATCAAAACACATGGAACACGCTAAACTGATTTATCACACGCGAATATCTGTTTTACATATTTATACTGATGCTAGGAACATGTAAACTAGGACACATTTTCGTTGACTCCACCCTAGCTAGTATGGTACTATAGTTTGGCTAACACCCGACGGGGTCTAGTTAGGAAGGAACACATCGCGCTTCGCAGCCTTTTTCGAGAGCTTAACATGTGAAATCTGTCTTGTGAGTTTGTATGTTATGTTTATCATGTTTATGTATGCGGAAATTCGCAATACTTTTTATCTACTATGGAAAAATGAAACAAAAATTTAGGGATTCAAGTTAATTGGTAGGGTGAAAAGAGTTTGCTTTTTCCACCGTTGAGCATGAAATAAATCAGGGACTGTGGAAAAATGAAACAAAAAAATAGGGATTCAAATATAATTTAATATAATTCCACGACACCCTCCTCTGCTGTTATCTGGGTTTTTGGGAATCGTTTGGTTTAGTGTTTTTACTAATCGTATATTCTATTTCCTTCATGGCTATTACAAGGATATGGAATTGTCTCCAATGCTATTGATCTGTTTTGTGGTTGGGCAGGACATGCGAAACCAGAGAAGTTGACAAGGTTTTGAAGTTGTGAGAAAGAAACTTGCATATTAAATAATGAGTCGACAGGGTGTATTTGGTTTTTATTTCCACAGGGATTGCAATATGCAGGAAATTGAAATGGAAGGTATTTTGTGTGGTTTGGCCGTTAACAATTAGTTTAGACAACACTACCCAAGTATTGGTTATTTGAACCTTGACTATTTGAACCCCTACTAGCAAACTGCCTATTTGACCCCCCCCCCACTGGTGGACTGACCTTGTGACCCCCCACTAGCAAACTGACCATGATTCTGTGAATCCCCACTAGAGAATTGACCCAGCCCCTTGTTTTGCTTTTGACCTGATTGGAAACCGAGGGTATTGTTATTACACCAGTTCGAATTATTATTATTATTATTATTATTATTATTATTATTATTATTATTATTAAATGAACTAGTGGGACCATGATTCTGACCAGTTATGACCTCAACTTGCTCCTGAGTGAGCATCAGACCCTCGATTGTACCATGACCCCGTCCCCCCCCCCCCCCCGACATACCTCACACTTATCGACTTTGGCTTTCAACTCTTGAGGTTCCTTACTCACCTCTCTTTTAAAGTTATCCAGAGCAGCGGCCATCGTAGTTTCCAAGCTAACTTGGTGTACACCTCGTGTGGTCGAGGAAGTACTAGGTGCAGGAATGGAACTCCTGTTGGTAGACCGCTGTTCATGGTCGGACTAAGCGAAGCTCTCGAATATGTCATTGCACTCGGCCACTATTTTCTTTGCCATAAGGTGGCCTCCTGCTGTAGTGTCGAATCGAGCCCTAGTTTCATAAGTAAGTCCATTGTAGAATTTCTCTACAAGGGCCCAATCAGAGAGACCATGCTGGGAGCACCATGAAAGAAGGTGATTGAAATGCTCCCAAGCTAGGTAATAGGGCTCACCAGGTTCCATATGGAATGAGTGAATTTGATCACGGAGTAAGGATGCCTTGGCAGGCGGGAATTACTTATTGAGAAACCCTTCCCGAAGGGCGGCCCAGGTGGTGAAAGTGCCTGCCAGCTGTGAGTCGAGCCAAGTGGCGACCCGACCGGCAAGTGAAAACGGGAAAAGCCATAGGAAAACCGCGTCATCATTAGCCCCCTCAAGCTGGAAAGTGCTGAAAATGCGGGTTAAGCGGTTAATGTGGGCGGGGGCATCCTCGTTATCACGACCGTGGAATTGTCAAGAGTTAGCGATAGCGGTCATGACATAGGACGTGATTTGCCAATATTTTTCATTATTGATGTTGGGGATAGTGATGGGTGAGGTGACTCCAGTGAAACCGGTGCTCGATTGTTGGTGAATGGTTTGACGGTTAGCTATGTTTGGTGCAACGGGTGGTGGAGTCGATGGTGGTGTGGCTGGTGGGGAATTTGGACTGGTGACTCTGGTGTAAAGTCAAAGGCTGGTGGTTTAGATTGGAGGGTAGAGTCAGAACGGGATGAAGATGAAGGTGGAAATTTACTAACCTTTAGAGTGGAAGTGGAGAAGGAAAGATTGTCTAATGGCGGCTTCAGTGGCAGTCCTTGCAAACGCGTATGGGGCATCCACTGCAAAACCGACACAAAAGCAAGTAAGAAGACTCTAAAGCTAATGACTCAATAAATAAGAAATAAAAATACACTAGAACTATTTAGACTCCTATACTCAAAACAAACAATTAGCATGTATGAGATTAAGCAAGTATAAACAATATAGTTAACGCAATTACCAAAGGTGCCCGACAACGGCGCCAAAAACTTGATGTGCTAAAAAGTAGTTTAATTAAAACTAACAAAATTAACCTAATCTAGACATTAAGGAATACCCTAGAATCTCTAAAATTCAACTAAACTACTAATCGGCAAGTGCACCTATCGACTCTAGTAAGCTAAGTAAGCCCGAAAATTGAACCCACATTACGTTAACTTGACTCTCTAGACATAGACTGACATGACTCTAACTATTAAATATATATATATATATATATATATATATATATATTGGGGGGTTTCTAAATATCCCAAAATTGCAATTAATTAAAACTAATTAGCTAAATTAACTAAGAAACGAAAAGACTTGGATTTACTTCAGATAATGATGGACGACTACCTAGACTGGACTCCCGGATTGCTGCTAGTTGTGTTTTAATTAGATGCAAGTTATTATGGAACCGAGATCATAAATTGCTAAACCAATCGAGACACCGAAGAGGACCCCCGACCCTTCTCGGGAAGACACATGTGGAACTCTAAAGGCTGTTGAAATCACCGGTTTAGTCTGGACTCCCTCTCGGTTGTCTAAATGTTTTATGTAAAGTACCCTAATATGACCCACTATCTCTCGGGTTATAAACCTAGGGTAACCTGGGTTCTTGATTCGACTCGATAGACAAAGGTTGACAAGGAAACTAAGACGGACTCCTTTTGAAGACCTACCTAGAAATTTACCGACTTAGACCTACCGATAATCTCGCACCTCTCGGCTATTAAGATTTGTAGAACACCTAGACCTACTCAATTATCGAATATTGCTTCGAATGTTTATTGGCCAATTAACCAAAAAATCACAACGCAAGTTAATGATCTAGCATGACCATATTACATGAAAGGCATTAATCAAAGATCACATGAAGCAATAAACAACGATTAAATATTTCTAGACATGCGTACACAACGAATCAATAATCAAATATGCTACTTTAACATAAAAATCCATAATTAACAAGCATCCACAATAAAAAATCACAACTTTATAAATCCGTTCATCATAATCTAGGTAGTACAAGGTTTTTAGCCAGACATCATGTTCAAGAAAAGGAAAACAAGAGTATTAACAAGGTAAAAAACATGATTTAGAATTAAAAGTGAAGAACAAGTAAACCCATATGATAAAATAACGAGCCGAACGATCCTAGCACTTCCAACCTTCAACCAATGCTTCTTCTCCTTTGAAAATGCTCCAAAAGCTTCAGAAATTTCATCCAAGTATTTGCAAATTCGTGATTAGGGTTTGACATCTTCAATAAGATGTATTTATAGGTTCTCATGCAAACATCACGCTCCAACCAACCAATCTCTCTGCAAAAACAGACCCTTCGCGTCACACGAAGGGCATAGGACTCAGTTTTGCCTAGTGCGACGTTACCTTTAACTCTTTACTGTTTTTTAATGCATTTGCGTCACGCAAAGGTGGAATACTTTGTGGTCACGTAACGCGGCACTTCATTTTTCTAGCTTTTCTTGTTTCATCAGTTCTCGTTCAGTTGTACTCATCCCGGTGCTCAGTTTTTCTTACTATTCAACGTTATTTTCCGCACTATTCAGCAATTTCAACACCCGAGACTTGCAAATCACAAACCTATCAGTAGTAATCAATTCTAACCAAAAACGACACAAACTGACTCGAAATTAATATAAAAACTTTACACGAAAAATAGATGTATTTCACAATACGTCAATGCTCTTAGGTTCAATTTGAGAAATAAAACAAGAGTATAAACATGTAATGATTTCCCTTGAATGACTGCAGGTTTGAACACCAGCATCTACGGGACCAATGATATTCTCGATCAGATGATCTCTATGAATCCGTTGTGGTATCGCCGTTACAGATGCTTGTCAATTTGTTTGCAAGTTTGAAAAAACTTCCCGATGCTATCCTAGTTCACTCCCCCTCATTTGTTGCAGCAATATTGTTGTCCACCAGCGGATCAACAGTGCATTCAGATAGAATCGGCTCTGGAAACATTGAAGTTCCTTGGACATTGGGATTTGAGGTTCCCTCATTTGTTCGTTGTGAGGTATCTTTAGTGTTTTGAACTGCGTCTTCAGGGGAACTTGATTAAGTATTATATTTTGAAACCGAATCCTAAATCGGTGAGAGAATAGGTGTCTTCCCAACTTCGTGAAATCCCGGTGGATCCACGGTTAGCTTCTTGAATGAGTCTTGCAAAAGCTCAGCAGCATCTTACACTGTAATCGGAATAGTCGTCACTAGATTAGAAACACCAACATCTGAAATCATCTCAAGCAAAATGTTAAAAGATTGAAACAAAGAGACATAATCATATAACTAGTCAGGTCCAATGCGTGCATCTTTAGGATTTTCTTTGAGCCAATCTACATTGTAGGTTTCCATAGTCTGCTTTTTAATCTTGTTGTAAACACGATATGTAGTATGTTTAGAATAGTCAATGAAATAGCATGGATACCCTCTTGCTTCAAATTTTCCCCTTAGCGTCCATAAGCAGAAGTACACAAGGACAACCAAAGGTTCTTAAATGCTTAACAGTGGGCTTTTGTCCTTCAATTTCATATGGAGTTTTCATGTGTCGTTTGTTGATCAAAGCATGATTTTGAACATAACATGCGGTGTTCACCACTTCTGCCCAAAAGATCAATGGAAGGCCATAATCTATCGGCATCGTGCGTGAAGCTTCAATTAGAGTTCTGTTACGTCTTTCAACAACTCCATTTTGTTGACGAGTTCGAGCTGCACTATACTGACTGTCAATTCCCTTTGAGGAACAGAAGATATTCAGATTTTCATTCTTACTCAGTTCCATTGTCGTATCAAATAGCATTACCTTCTCATTTGCCTGATTTTCCATGAGAGTAATAAACTGTTTTATCAATTCCGCAATCTCGCACTTGTGTTCCATGAAAAACACCGAAGTGAAACGTGAGAAATCATCAGCTATAACTAGGCAGTACACCTTTCCTCCAATACTCAGCACATTAACAGGACCAAAGAGATCCATGTGAAGCAGTTCAAGAACTTTGGAAGTCGAGTGCATGAGTTTAGGCTTATGAGGCTTGCGATGATGTTTCCCTCGAGCACAAGATTCACATTTTTCAATTTGCATGAAATCCCTGATTGGCAGATTTCTGACTAAACCTCCTTTGGCAAGTCTATTGAGATTCTACATGTTGAGGTGACCCATTCGACGATGCCACAACATAGCATCATGTTTAGCGATCTGTCACACCCCGACTCGCAGCGGAAGACAATTGCGGGGTGCGGCAGACACATGGTAGTTCCTCATAATTTAAAAATGTGATATCATATAAAGAGGGAACATCGGTTACAACATATTTAAAGTATCATATTACAAACCATAAGTTTAAGTGTGGTACTACAAGCCACTACCGTCTTTATTCTGCTACTATCCGCTACTCAAGCCATTCCATACGTACATTCCTTATACTTGTTTAGTTTTACCTGAAATGCATATTAGTTTTAAAAAGGGTCAGCTAACCGAGCCGGTGAGTTTCACTGGTTTGGTTGTTTCGTAGTAAAATGTGTTAACAAGTTTAATTGTACGTGTCACAGATCACAGATGGAATTACACGAGTGCACAAGTGAAACCTTGACTGTTTTAACTATACCGTGTCACAACAGACACCTCATCGCACTGGGCCGTGTCACAACAGACACCTCAGCCCACCGGGCCGTGTCACACCAGACACCTCAGCCACCAACTGCGTCACATGCAGTTCAACGCCCCAGGTGTAGTTATGCCTAACAACATAATAGAGTTTAGGACGCGTGCAGTTGCCTGTTTGCCGACACACAGTCCGGTCGCAGTAACTGGGTTTGTTAGACCAATAGTACTATCCACTGCCAACGGCTTACGTTAATCACTTGTAGTGGGGATAGTTCGTGTGTTAGGTAATTCACATCATCATAAGTTGGTGTAATTAACACAGTTTGTAACATGCAAATCACCCCAGAAAACAGTAAAATAGTTTAAAAGTGGGGGAAGTGAAACTCAGAGTGAAAGTAGTAGTCTCAACAAAGAGTGATCAATCAATTGGATCAGCTTTAATAACACGCATGCAAGTAGGGACTCAAATCAGTATCTAAGTTGGTAATGGTTGTAACTTGGACCTGGTTATGAGTTTTCACCCTGGATTGAACCTATAGGGTACTAGTATGGTGATGGATGTCAGGGTAGTATCAGTTTTTAGTTTGGCTTCCGGGCATCGGTTCGCGTGCCAGGCAAAGTCAGTTGTTTGACAGGTTTGGATAATGGTACGGGAATACCAATAGTGTCAACATGTTGTCATATAAGAAAGATTAACTTTGCATTAAGGGATTTGGGTGTTTGGGGAGTCTAGGTTGCCCAAATTTGAGTTTCCATTCTCGTCGTAGGGGATTTTCCCGAATTTGCATTGGACACACCCCTAGTGTCCAAATGACCCTGGAATCTCCCAGAATACTTCCGGTGTTCCAATTATAGTAAATGTCGGGTTCAGTCAGTTCCCCGTTCCAGCAGTTTCGTTATACGGTAAACTGCCGAAACTAGTTTAAAATAAAACGTTTTTAATTCCGTAAATTACCCTTTATGCATAAGTTTGATAAAAATCTGGAACTTTTTATATAATTTAATAAAAATATGTAGATTGTGGGAAAAATAATTCGGGAATTTATTTAGCCATTTTAACTCCTCGAATAATTTATTTGTAAAACAGTATTTAACTGAATAATTCACATTGTTTATTATCCGATGTCCAAAAATTCCCAAATATTCCAGAAAATCCCTTACATTTCCAGGAACTCCTTATAAAAATTTGAGATTTTTCCGATTTCACTTTGGTGCGTTTCCGGCTATCGAAAACTCCCAAAAACGCGGATTTTAATCCAAAACAAAATTCAACCAATGGGCTCCTAAACTTTCTAGAACATTTACTATATGTTCCCTAGTGTTCATGTAAATTTTGGTGATTTATTAACTCTGTTTGGTATTTGTTTCTGGATTTCTTTTGGTAAAACAGTAAAAAAATTCACCAAAAATCATAGAAAATTCCAAAAATTCTAACATTTTACGTGGACATTCCTGTCAATACCCTACAACCACACCAAATTTCAGCTCAATCCAAGCATCACGGACCAAGTTATAGACCAAACAATATTCTGCCTATTCTAGGCGAAGGTTTCGGGCGTTATACCTAGCGTAAGCTTCGTTCCCGCGTGTTTTTTCTGGAGTCTAGAAGTGTGTGGGTGCTATATTCAGTACCTACACATCAAGTACAATCCAGCCATGTCAGAGTTCATGTAAATCAAGCATTGTTTCACTGTTTTTCGGTTCATAACTTTGTTAATCGCTTTTGGTCGATTAGGGTATCAAAAACCGAAGTTTTGTGATCTTAGCTACCATATAACATCAAGGAATCCCTGATGTGATCTTATTTAGCCAAGAATCATGTTTAAATCATCCATAATCATGGATTAAAAGGGTTTTCTTTGTCTAGTTCATGTTTTCTCAAGAAATCATCATCAAAACCTTAATAATCTTGAATTATACCTTTGATTTGGCTGAAATAAGGTGAAGATCAGCTGTGTTCTTGAGTATTTTGAGCAGATTTGAGGTGAAAATGAAGAAAAAAATAAAAAAAAAGATATATACAATGGGGGGCGGTCGTAAGTTGGGGCACACCTACCCCACCTATCGCTTTGTCGTGCTTCGTTTTTCGTGCTATAAAGATGATGTCTATCTTCGTTTACACATTTAGGTTTGTTTTTGGGTCCCACACGCATCCCTGATTTGCCAAACGGGCTCTTTTTTCGTGTTTTGAGTGTTAAAGACTCGGTTTTAAAAACCGTGCATAACCGTCTCGAAACACGAACACAGTTACGTTTTAATCATAATGGCCTTGTATTAGGGTAGTTTAAGTGTTTTTAGGCTTGATTGACCGTTCCTTGCATGTTTGGTTTGTCTTTCGTTGCTCTCAAAACAAAAGTGTTTCCCTAACCGGGAAGCTGTCTCATTTTGCGTGCCCGAGCTCCGATTTGCTTCAAGTCTTATGTCATGGTCTAAGGCACATAACTAAGATGTTCCGTGAACTCAGAATCTTAAATAGCCCTACCGATGGCCTAATAATCATCGTTAAATGTTTAATACGCTGTTAAACGGAAAGCTCCCGTTTAACACGTTTTCAAAGGCTAAGGACACCAACCTCGCACCGTTGGCCCTTTTTAGTGTTAGGTTAACCATAACGTGCTCTCGGATTCCTCTGAGACATAACCGATATCATTTAAACTAGCACGCAAGTCACACATGTTTTTACGGTTTTCGCACAATTATTGTTTTAAGCATGCTTTAAAGTTTTGGACCGTTTAAGGTGTACCTGGTTTCGTCATGGGTATCACACGACTCTGAGAAGAGACATGTAATTTGTCCAATAGGGGCTTTATTCATGTCAATGACGTATGCATTACCCCTTCGTTCGACTTCAATAAGGAGCCATTCATCCGGTATCACAATCCCTGGCTTCAACACTACATAACCCTTTTTGGTGAAATGAACCGACAAGCCTTTATCGCACATCTGAGACACGCTCAAAGACTATATTTCAGTTCTAGAATATAATTCACGTCTGTAAAACTGAGAACCCCATTTCGAGTTGTACCCTTCATTAATTCTACCAGTTTCACCTCCTGCAAAGTTGGCTAATCCACCATCGAATATTTTTATGTCATTTAACTGAGAAATGTCTCCTGTCATGTGCCTGGAACAACCACTATCGACGTACCAAAGTTTGATGATAGCTCTCCATAGCCGTTCCTGCTCATACAACGGGATTAATTAGAAATTGAAACTCAAGCCATTGTTGATCTGGGTTGTCCATCATTGTCAGTATAAGTAACCTCGCAAAAAAATCATATGATTGTTAGCAGTATTAGAGGTTTGTGAAGATGAAGATTGTAACAACCCGACATTTCGGATTGTTATCCGATTACTGTTTTTTACCCCTTATTTCGTTCTGTGACCGCATTGTACTCCGAGATATTATTATAATGGTTAAACTATCTTAAAACGCATTTTATATAGCTTAATTATCGCATTTTAACGCTTAAACGCTCAACGCATCGCAAACTCAATCGCGGTTACTTTGTTTTATTTATGTACTCTTATGTTGTTTTATGTGTTATGTGTGTTTTGTATGGTCATTACTCGCTCTCGCTCGCTCACATAAACTCGCTTTATCGCACTAATACGCAACACGATGCTTAAATGCCTTGCTAAAACGCTTAACGTACTTGAACTAACTAATACAAACGAAAACACCAAACGAACGGGTCAGTTCGCCCGAACTGGTCAGTTCGCCCGAACTGTTCAGTTCGCCCGAACTGGTCAGTTCGTCCGAACTGGTCACTTCGCACGAAATGTTCAATTCGTACGAACTGCCTCTCTTGCCTCCTCCTCTATAAATACCACACTCACACCCATGCTACCCTCTTACTGCCACTTCGCACAGACCATCCCCTACCCACTTTTCTCTGTTTTCCAAGTAAGTCATGACTATTTTTTAGACAAACCACAACGATTTTCACGAGATTATCTCCGATTTCATCTATAGTTCTTTGTTTACGAAAACCTTCATCTCTTTCATAAAATTTCTGTTTTTACCTCGTATGTACACTGAAACGAGCATATTGGGCTTAGCTTTGGCTTCCCAAGTTAGAAATCTTGTATTTCAAGCTCACCAAGTGTTAAATCCTAAGGAAAACTGTTTTAAACTTGATTTTTACACTAAAACGGACTGAAACCGACATATGTTTCGTTCACTAGATAGTGGGACAAAGCGGTTGTCAAAACCGTCATGAAAAGGACTCGAAATATCATCCATTTCAGAAGAATAACCCTGTTCGGGACTCACGAAGATGCAAGACAGTTACCCGTGCGAATTGGACTGTCTCGCACCAACTGCTCAATTCGTACGAACCAGTCCAAGTTCCCACATGTGACTAAACTCGCTCCAAAGACCTCTCCGGCATTACTTTTGACCAATAACTAAGGCTGGATGGATGAACACTCGATTTCCCTAAAGAAAGAGGCGAAAACACTCGATTTTAGACACGAAACAGGTCAATTGAGACCACTTCGTACAAACTGGATCACTTCATACGAACTGGCTCACTTCACACGAACTGGTCAGTTCGCACGAGCTGGTCACTTCGCACAAACTGATCTGCTCCCCGCACAACTCCCCGTTCAACCGTTTCAGCACTATGGAAGACTGATGCACTTATGTTCCCGCTTGCAGGCTGATCCAGCGCTCTCCTCACTCTCCAGCTCACGTGTGTTTGTTGTTTACGCACCCACGGTGAGTATACTTGACCCCTTTTTCGCTTTAATGCACTTTTGGGTGTTACATACGTTCTCTATCAAACGATCACAATACACAACGCTTTTAAAACGCAAACCCACTATCGCATGACTATACGTGAAACGCTGAACAACTATGTGTTAATTGTATGCCTTGAGATTGCTGACCACCCTTAAAATGATAGCTGCTATAGGTTGACCCGCCACCTGCTCATTTAGGGGATGTTAAGGCGCGCTCTCGCTTTACTTTACTTGTCTCACTTGCGGTTATGTTGGTTAGTCTATTTCGGTGTAGGTAACATATATGTGTTCACATGTCTACGTTAGTGCATGCTAGTTTCGTTAAACGCTTACTTACTATTATTATGCAAAACCTATGTACTCACCTTTACATTATTGTATTGACTTTTATTTTAACGTATGTAACAGGTTGATGGATTTTATGCTGCAAATGGATTTAGGCCTCTAGAAGCTCACTAAAATCTAGTTGTCGAATCGTATTGATCAAGAAACTTGTATTTCCGTTTGACTATTGTATAGATATTGTGTTTAATTGTATGGGAAACTGAACGTTGTTAAATAGTCGTTCTGGATAAAGAAACTTGTATTTCCGTTTGCCACGTTAATAGTCGTTATGGATTTTCTTGAGCAATCTGTTCGCTTAGTGCCACATTCCGATGATTCCGCCATCGGTTAGGGTGTGACAAAGATGATTTTGACAATTGTGAAGTTTGAGATGGAGATCTAGCAAGAATTTGGGTTTCCGTATTTTAGTGTTAACTTCATTGAAAAAAACCTTTCTTTTAAAAAAACACAATTTATATTTGACTGATTCTAAAAACCGTGCATGTTTAGGAATTCTCGATTTTGTATCTTTGCTAGATTCTAGTCTCCATCAGATGGCTTAGCTCTTGTGAACCGATATCTAGTGGATCTGTGATAACAAAGGCTTCCTTATAAGGGGCTGGATACCTTCACCATCATGACGCGTTTTAAAACCGTGAGGGACAGACGCTGAGGATGTGCTGGTTGCCAAAGCGGACAATATCCGGTTACGCTGGGCTATTACAGATGGTATCAAAGCCAGGGCCGACCGGTGGTGCCAGGTCCCGCGAGGACGCTGGACCCCTTAAGGGGGGTGGATTGTTATATCCCACATCGGTTGTGAAGGGGAACAAAGGTTTCCTTATAAGGGGTTGGATACCTTCACCATCATGACGCGTTTTACAACCGTGAGGGGCAGACGCTGAGGGCGTGCTGGTTACCAAAGCGACAATATCATGGTGCGGTTACGCTGGGCTGTTACAGGATCGATAAAGCATAGCCTTCTGATGATGTGCATTCCTTGAGTGGTAGGGAAAGTGAGGACGATGAACACAATTTCTAGCTATATGCCTTGGAATTCCACAACTAAAACAAGTTTCTATTTTCAAGAAAAAGACATTCAGTTTAGCTTGTGTTATTCTAGGGAGTTGATTTGATCTCTTTTGGCTGCTTGCTGCTAAATGTTTATGCGCATGTTTGGATTTGGATGAAACCTACTCACAATCATCAGCACAAGAGTGAGTTTTGATAACTTTACCCTTTGACTGCATATCATCTTGCTTCTGAATTGGTTTTTCTTTTTGTTTTTCACTTTCTTTCTCAAAAGATTTTTCAACTTGTTTACCTTTTTTATTACGTTTATTGTTTTTCTGTGATCTTTTCTTCTTTAAAGGAGTGCGTTTTTGAGAAATATCCTTTTTAGAAACCTCCTCTATGGAATCTGATTCTGTAGGGACAGATAATTTTGGTTTGTCAGATGATAGGCAATTATCATTTTTGACATTTGAGTCCACACTTGTTTCTAAAACTATGGGTTCTGGTTCAGGAAAAATAGCTGAATCCTCAGAAGGATTTTGCTCATCATCTGACATACAAAAATTTTCAGTCTGATTTTCAGACTTAGTGTCGAAATCAGAAGATCCCTCCTTGTCAACCGTTTCACTATCATTCACACTCAGGTAAAACAATGTTTTCAACAACACATTTTCAGAGGATTCTGAGGCATCAGATGATGTATCAGACATACTCGAACATTTGTAGGAGTCACTTGAAACTGATGCTTCTGGTTCATCAGAAGATGTAACAGTCTCCTCTGGTAAAACATTTTGATCACAATCAGAATTTGAAACCATAGAATATAAAATATCAATCTTGGCAACATTTTTAGAAAAACCATCAGTTTCAGCAAGCATAGAGTTAATAAAGTTCAAAACATAAAGATCATGTTCAGCAGCATAAAGATGCATTCGAATCAGAAGTAGCATTCGAATGCTGTTCATCATCCCCTTCAGATTGATCCTCAATAATCACTGACTCTACACCTGAACTCGAATTGTTAGTATTATTCACAGAATCACAATTGGAAAAATTTCCCTGATCGCCCCTTTTGACATCTTAACCGTTTCATTTTCAGATTCAGATCATTGATTCACTTGAAGCATTTTGAGCTGAATTCATGGTCTTAACAAAGTCCATGGGTTTTTTAAAATCAGTTGATCTGGCATGTGTTGGTTCTGAAAGGTTCCCAAGAAACATAGTCACTTAGTTTACCATATATCATATTTTTCTCATTTTCTATCTTGCTCGGTGGTGTGCATTCTAGAATAACTATGATTATATGGAGCAGGAACCTTATTGTACTCCAGACCCTTCCTCTTGTTCTCTTTGTATGTCAGTTGCACATTACACAAGTTTCGAACATTGTCACTAGATGTATCAAACTTCTTTATATTTATTTATTTTGCTGATACTTGCCAGTCAGTAGCTCTAGCTCAGCTCTCACAGAATCAAGTTCCATGATTTTTACATTAAGCTTGTTTTTATAATCATAGACCCAACATTGTTGTTGGTTAAGATCCTTGTGAAGCTGAGCTATGTCCTTCTTTAGTGCCTCAACCTTTTCAGTATGCAACTTGTTGCTTTCTCGAAGGCTGATGCACTTAGTCATTACATTGTTGTAATCGTTAATTAGATTAAAGTTATGGGCTCTTGTCTGTGCAAGTTTATTTTTACAAACATCAAAACATAAATGAGTGTTTACCTGTCATTAGTCTGAGCAATCAAGCAGTGATTTGTAGGTGCTGTTTCAGAGAGTTTGAGTGCTTCCACTTGTGACACTACATCCGTCCAACAAAATCCTTGTTGCTCTTGAACTATCAAAGCTTTTCCTGCACCACTTTCTCCTGAACTTGAAGATGTCTGCACAGGAGTAACAGGAACCATTGCTCTTTCAGGATTTTGAGTAGCGGCTGTCTGATTAGGAATGCACAGTCTCTGGCAAAATGGCCTGGCTCATGGCATCTATAGCATCTCAGCTTGTATCTAGTAGGTCTAGAACGCAGATTTGACATTGGACGTCAACTGTACTTCTTTTGGAATTTTTCAACTCTAAATGCCACCATGGCCATATTCCATGACACATCCAGCTCCTCTACATCTTCTTCAACAACTTGGTCAATGTCAGTAGCTAACAAAGATGGAGGCAAAAGATCACCTGCTAAGAAAGCATGTAAACTGTTAATCATGGAAGCGACAAGGGCCAATTTTTCTTCATTTTGTTTGGTCAAGAAGTTGTATTTTGTCTAGCAGCAGAAGAAGTGGCGCCTTGAGATGGTGAATGGGTTACAGGGCTATAGACCATGTTTGGAAACTGTAGTTGAGTTTGAGGTGCAGAACTGTTGACACAAACTGTAGTTGGTTTTGGGTTAATGGGCTGTAAACCATGTTTGGAGTAGCATTCAGGTTCTGGCTGCAAACTAGACTAAACACAATATTGGGATGAGTTTGAGAAACTAGATCACCATTAGAACCAGTCAATCATGCAGCCATCATGCTACTTTTATGGTTCAAATCTCTCTGCTATGAATTTCACACGCCTTGATAGTGGCAATCAGTTCAGTGAGTGTGACATCATTCAAGTTCTTCATCCTTTTGATAATGGCTACATCAGGGTCCCAGTTCTTTGGCAGAGAGTTTAGAAGTTGATGATCTGATTGTCTATCGTTTCACCATAAATATGATTAACAGAGCTGAATTGTTGGTTTAGCATGTTAACTCTGCTCACCTTCTGTCAGCATTCCCTTCATACAGATTCCTTAGCTCATTCCACACTTCCAGAGCATTTTTGCAATTTCTGACTGCGATAGAAATATCTGGACCAAGTGCCATCGTTAGAATTGCCTTGGTTTTTCATCATCATCATCATCATCTTCTTCTTCTATTTTTTGATCTTCTGCTGGCCACATATTTTTAGGTTTTGGAATTTGAGTCAATGGCTCCGCCTCTGTAGAGTACATGATAGTACGGGGTCCATCTTTAACACATCTCAAGACACCATGTTCTTTCGCCTTACAATACTGTTCAAGTCTTAACTTCCACTCATACTAGTCATCACCATAGAGCAGTCTAGGAACTTTGGTGGCTATACCGATGATTTGATCCAACTCCTGATGAAGAACCAAGGTTTGAGATTGAATGGCAGCTAGAGTGGCATTGGCCAAATCTGTTGCAGTCATCAGTCCATTCATGTTCATCATTTTTAAATTACCAAATAAACTTAAGGGATATTAAAATTTTGTTAACAGTCCAGTAGTTTCGGAACAGCAACGTTTCAAAATCAGTCCACAATTCGAAAACTCAGTATAACTCGAAATAGTAGCCTGTTCGAAAACCCAGCACAACTCGAAACAGTAGTTTTCCGAAAGGAGACTTGTTCGAAATCCAACACACTCGAAAACCTTCAGTGACTTTTCGAAACAATGTCACTCGAAATGTCTATTTGAATCAGTGTTGTTCGAAATTGGCTCCAACACTTCGAAAAATTAGCTTTTTGAAAGATTTTTCGAAAAGAACTTTCCGCAACCTGCAAAACAGAAATAGATCAGGTAATAACAAACTTCCGAATAATTAGGGATTCTAATATATTCGAAAACTTTAGCTTTATCTCCAAATTTTTAAACATGGAAACAACAATCCCGAAAATCTGTTAACAATTTTTCCGAAATCTTCCAAGCAAAGTAGGGCTATCTTCAACGAATTTTTCGAAGAACAACAACAGATCTTCAAAAATTTCCCGAAAACAGCAACTGTTCCACAACAATCATCACCAGCTTTTTTGAAAAACACTAAGAGCGTTGGTTTTCGAATTTAATAGTTTAGGGCCATTTTGTAATAGTCTGATAGTCAAAGGGGATGAAATTGTAAAGTCTAAATAGCGTTTTAGGATCAGACACGACGTAATTAATCCTACGTAGCCGACTTATAAATAGAAATCACCACTACCTAGCCTTTTCAAGGATCTTGGACTAGGTGTGTGTTTATTGTGTATTCTTTTTTATTGTTCTTGTGTTTTGTGCATCAAATCATCATATCCAGGCTCTTGATCAGTGTTAAACATTATGGGATTCCAAATCAAGATTGGTTGATTCCATGCATCATCATGATTCTTCACTTTCTACTTTATTTTCTTACTTTTATCACTTAAACACATAATCAATAGGTGTTTGTGTGCTTATCAATCACCAACACTGTGATCCGTAGTGAATTCGGGACTCACATATAGGGTTAGGGTAAAATGAAAACTTATACGTGTTGCGAAAACATAGAGAACTCGTCTTGCGAAAAGTTTTTTCAAAATTTTTTTTACCCCAAATCTTTTAAAAAAAGTCAACTTTCCCCAAAAAAACTAGTTTTTTTATTTATTGCAGTCGTAAATGATGTAAAAAGTGATGTCATGCTTATGTCATCAGCTTTTTACAGCTACTGTAAGGGGCTGAAAAACACCACTTCAAATTTTTTTTACGATAGTTTTTCTAAAATCTTTAATCTAGGGGTGTGAAAAAATGGGGGCAAAACTCGCACGAGAAGACCGAGTTCTCTAAGTTTTCACAACTCAGAGTGGTTTTCCCTTGATCTTGGTCTCTCTCTCTCTCTCTATATATATATATATACATATATATATATATATACGTATATATATAGGGAAGGGTTTAAATGAGAACGTTAAATATCGCGAGAACCGTGAGAACGAATGAAAAAACCACGAGAACTTGGTCAAGAACAATTCAAATTTAAAATTTCTTTTCACACTTATCATCATTATTCGAATATAATGTTAGAAATTTAATTTACACGTTTAAATTTACGTGAATTCGTAAATGATTTTTTTACACATGTGTAAGTTTGTCATTTACACATGTGTAAATTTGTTATATTTACACATGCGTAAAAAATCTAATAAGAGTGATTTTGAGGGGAGAAATGAATTAGAGTAAATTGCTATTTTGGTCCCTGTGGTTTATAGCAAATTGCTATATTTTACAAATATCAAAAGTCTTGCAAAAAACACACCCACGTTTTAATTTATTGTGATTTTAGTCCATAGGACTAACTTCCATTCACTTTGTTGTTAACTCTAGGTCACATGACAAACATGTGATGGACAATATCGTAATTACCCATCTCTTTAATCCTAATCCTGCTTCATGCCATATGTTCTTGCACCCCAGATATCCATTTATGATTTGGATATAATTTTTTACGAGTTTTTTTGTTAAGTCTTTCTATTTTTTTATGTTCTTGCCAAATGTATTCGTAAAAACTACACATCACATCTGATACCCATTTACCTATGAATAGTCTGCAGCAACAAAAAAATGGAACAACTGATAGTCTCGAAAACAAAACACACATATCTATGGATCATCTTTCACCTAATTCAACGTACTTTTGCACTCAATCTGCCGGCGGTTGCGAATTCCGATCGTCACACATAGACCGCCGCCAGTTGCCAGAAAGACGTTCACGTGTTTTTGTTATTAAAGATATTGTTGTTTATACGCTAAAATTGCTAAAATGGACGGTTAACTCGTTGTTAGGTAATAGATTTAAATGAATTCAGATCAATTTGATCGAATTCAGTTGTGAGTGTTTAGGAGAATATCAATGTGGCTATAACCATGGCTTAAACAGATTATGCCAGTGAGTTCAGTGAGTTCTAATTGAACAGAACGACGTCGTTAGGGAGGTAACAATGGAGGTAGATGATGACCGCTGTGAGTCGCCGTTGACTGCGCATGAGGATGAAGATGATAGACTGGATCCGTGTTGAACTCCATCGGAAAATCGTTTGAATGCAAAACACGATGAATTACTTATGAAATCTCTCTCGAATAAAATTCACAAAAGAGTTTTTTTTTTCTCTTCTTCAAATAGAGATGGGTAATTACCATATTGTCCATCACATGTTTGACATGTGACCTGGAGTTAACAACAAAGCGGATAAAAGTTAGTCATGTGGATTAAAATTGCAATAAATTAAAACATTGGTGTGTTCTTTGCAAAACTTTTCATATATGTAAAATATAGCAATTAGCCATAAACCAGAGCGACCAAAATAGCAATTTACTCAATGAATTATTTGATATTGTAAATTCTTATTTTGATGTTGTATTTTAATTACAATGAGTTTTGCATTAAAAAAATTGGTTTTGATTGGTTTTTTCATTCTTTCACACGGTTCTCGCAATATTTAGCGTTCTCAAGATACCCTATAGGGAAATGATATATAGAAAACCCACTTGTGGTGAGAAAACCTAGGAAACTCAAAGCTCCCGATTATTTTGAAAAAAATTACACATGTAATATACATGTTTTTAAGGGTTTTGAGCAAAAAAAATCAAAAAAGTGCCGACCAGATTTAAAAAAAAAAATAAACAAATTTTTGTGTAATATATGTTAAATTCATGTGTAACATATGTTACAGTCGCGTTGCTGAAAACTTGTTTATTTTTTAAAAAAATATCCACTCAGCGCTTTTTTGGTTTCTTTTGCTCAAAATCCATTAAAACATGTATATTACATGTATGATTTTTTTCAAAATAAAAAAATGTCGGAAGTTTTGAGCTTCCTAAGTTTTCTCAATTATAAGAGTTTTCTCCATAGGGAGAGGATCATGAGAAAACTAGATATAAATGAGAAAACTAGAAAACTAACTAAAAAAGCAAAAAAAAAAAAAGCATAAAAAACATACAAATTTTTTACAATTTTTTATAAAAAATCGCTTCATTTTATGTATAAAAAAACTTAAAAAAAAAAACTTGTACTGCACATGTGTACTACACATGTGCATTATATGCATTTTTTATTTTTTATTTTAAAAAAAGTTTTTTTTATATAATATACATAGCGAATTTAAAAAAAAATAAAAAAAATTGATATGTTTTTTTGGCTTTTTTAGTTAGTTTTTGGTTTTCTCATTTAAACTAGTTTTCTCATGATCCATCCCCTTTCTCCATATACTTACTATATATATATATATATATATATATATATATAGGGCCAGTTAACGTACAAGATTCCTTAACATACATTAGGTACGAGATAAAATTACGCACGTTAAAAACACACAAAACCCTAATCACGCATGTTAAAAAACATATAACACGCATGTTTAGAAATCGTAATCACGCATGGTTATGATTTTCAACATGCGTAATTATGATTATGATTTTCAAAATTCGTAATTATTTTTTCAATGATATTATGAGTTTTCAACATGTAGTTTCATCTCGTACTGAGGGGTGAGGCTGTTTATGAAAGGAGGATCCAAAGAGAGGGTGTGTTATTATAATTTACAAAAAATGAAAAATAGAAAAACATTAAACTAAATCCATATATAATATAATTACAGAATAAAATGATATCATATCATAGTATGAAAAACAGTGTAAACCCTCCCTGTCTACAAATTGAAAGAGAATGGCATAAACAACACAAAGAAAGAAAGAAAGATATCCCAAATTTTGGTGTAGTTGTCAGCAGCAACTATTGACTCCAAATAATTCCCAATTCCCAATCCCCCCCTACAAAATCCATTCATAAACCCTAGACTAGATAGATACTTACATACATACATACAGGTAATCAATCATTCATTCATTCATTCATGTTTTTTGGCACAAACAAACATCTTGATTTTCACCGCATCTGATTATTAATTCTTCATCTTAACATTTCAGTTTCCTTTTTTCTTCCAGAATCTGCTCCGATGGCGGCACTGTCAGTCTCCGACTTACCGGCGATGTATACGCTGCTTTCCAATTCACTTAGTGGAGATGAAGCTGTTCGCAAGCCTGCTGAATCCACGCTTGCTCAGTCCGAGAATTTGCCAGGCTTTTGTTCTTGTTTGATGGTATGACTTTCTTTAGATTCCGCTTTTTCTAGGGTTTCAGATATTGATTCTTTACACTGTCCAAGATTCATTAGCATTACATTATTTTGTTTATGTTAAATCCAAATGTAGTTCAGATTTTAGCATGAGTTGTGGTGTGGTTTTAGGTGTTGGATTTACTTAAGGTTAGGGTTTGTTACAAGTCGTGTTTGGTTTGAATACTGTAAGAGGGGACTTGGTATCGAAATGCTGAAAGATATTCTATGCATTGTGTACATTTTACTGAATATTTCTTACCGATAACAAAAAACTTGACATATGGCCTGCATTATGATGTTTATGGTGCAGGAAGTGATAACTGCAAAGGATTTGGTATCTCAAGCGGATGTTCGTCTAATGGCGTCGTTGTATTTCAAGAACAGTATTAATCGGTACTGGAGGAATAAGCGTGACTCGTCGTAAGTCATCTATTTATGTCCATAGCAACTATTTTATAATCTTATTAGTTGTTTTAGAGGGCAATGCTTATCGTGTTGGAGTCCCCGCTTAATTCTAGCAGGGGGGGGGTGGGGTTGTGATTATGGTACTATGCATGTGTTATAGGGCACACGTTTTTTGTTTAATGTTTTTTATGGAGCAAATTTTGCATGATTTGTCTTTGATTCTTTAGATTGATTATGAGATCTTCTTAGCCAAAAAAAGGAAGTAGATAAGAACAAACTGCAATGAGAAATCAAGCAAATAAGCAAAGTACAGTTTATAGGTGTAATGGACGGAATAGGCAAAGTTAATAAAGAGCAATGCTAAGAGAAATAATTCCTATCATGGTAGTGCATTAGCGATAAGAGCAATGCTACCAACAAAAACGAAAGATAGTCATGGGCTTTTTTTGTATTGTATAGATGAGAAAATAGAAAGTCATGATCCGAAGCAACTCTTAACAAACAAGGATATAAACAATCAGGAACGTATGAAATATTCATTATAATTCAAGAATTATACCCTATTGCTTTTACTAACATACCTTTTTAATAGTTTAATATCATCTAAAGATGGTCCTAACTGGAAATTGGAGATTCGTTTTGCTTTGTTTTTTTTGTGTGTTATTGCTTATCACTTCTTAGTGAATAATTTGTAGTTCGAATCTTTGTAACCCTTTTCTGAGTTTTTTTTACCAATGGAACTTTGAAATTAATCATTTCGAGAAGTAACTATATCGGCATAATGTAGCGTCAATATATTCTTATATATTTATTAGACCTAAAACTAATTACAGTTTCTGTATTTAGTTTAACTCTTTATGCTTCATAGTTCTTTATCGTCTTCTCAATCTGCCTTAATGATAAAGTGCTCGATCATCACTTTAGAGCATCAATTATAAGACACACTTTCCCGCTTGTATATTCAATATTTTGTTAGACATGATCATGTCATTTATGACCTTAGGTGGTAAAAAAACCACCGTTGGGGTTCCTTCTCCTGAAACCGACTTCAATCTTATCTTATAAATCCACTTGAAATATTAGATACTCAAGTACAATTCTAACACATTCAAACCTTTACTAATTTTAAGTTTCTAATTATAATTTCAAAATAACTTTTATATTTTTTTATATAATATAAGATATTAATATAATTGGTTTTGATGCGCGTAAATGTGTACTGTGTATATATCAGGTAACCGTTATGTGTTTACTTTGTACCATCTTACTAAATTAAGTTGGAGTATTAGTATACTAGGTTAACTTGTTTTCCTTTGAAAATTACTATTAAATCCTGATGTTGAGGAAAATGTTGCAGGGGTATTACTACTGAGGAGAAGTCACATTTGAGGCAAAAGTTGTTGTCTCACTTGAGAGAAGAGAACTATCAGGTGGGACCCACATCATCTTGTCAAATGGATCAATTTCATAGCTATTTTGGCAATTTATGTAGTTAAATAATGTTCTTGAGTTTTTAACTTTTATTTTGCCTTTATTTGATTTTGACGCCAAAAGTATGTACGGAATATTCATTTAATGCACTCTATGTTCCAAACACAGATTTCTTTGACACTGGCCATTCTAATATCTAAAATAGCTCGCATCGATTATCCTAAAGATTGGTACGCTTTCCAACTCTATTGATTTCTGTATAAAGTCTTGTGTATTGATCACCACAATTATTACTCGCGATTGACTGATCGTTATACCCTACTTTTATTGGATTTAGTTTGATCCTAGAATTTACATATTATAAATCATATTCACATGTTTTGCCTATGATTTTTTCATAGAATTGTTTATTGCAATAGCCAAATTTTTAGTTGGTGACATATAGCATGTGAACGAATAAATCAAGCTAAAGTGTAAAGAACGAATTTAAAATTTTCAGTTGCATCATAGAAAGGTTGATAATGTCTTATGAATCATGTTTTTCTTATTTATGCTTAATGTATGTAATGACTTTTGTTCTTACCTGATCAGGCCCGAGCTATTTTCCGTTTTAGCTCAACAACTTCAATCAGCGGATGTTTTAACTTCACACAGGATCTTTTTGATTCTCTTTCGGACATTGAAGGAATTATCTACCAAACGTCTTGCTTCAGACCAAAGAAACTTTGCTGAGGTAGATTTGTGTTTTCTTTTACATATTTATTGTAAAACCATATTTTGTTTTTCCAGCACTATCTTGTAACTGTATATTATTCTTACTATATGCTTTCCGTTAATGTTTTGGCAGATAACATCTCAGTTTTTCGACTACAGTTGGCATCTCTGGCAGAGTGATATGCAGACTATACTAAACGGCTTCTCTTCTCTTTCTCAAATTACAAACTCAAATGCTTCTCATGATGATCTTTCTCTAACATGTGAAAGATGGTTTCTCTGTTCAAAGATAGTACGTCAGTTGATCGTTTCAGGGTTTCCCAGTGATGAAAAATCTTTACAGGTACTTAGATTCTTTTACATTTACTTTGTCGTTATCTTTCTCAGCAACAACTTATGTTATTAACTTATTAGTTATTATCTTGTAGGAGGTTCGGCCCGTTAAGGAGGTCTGTCCGTTGATGTTGAAAGCAATTCAATCTCTCCTTCCATATTGTGAGGATCCTCGTTCTGATTTAGAAGTTATTTTTATTATATTTAAATATATAAAGATCCAGACAAATAATATTTTGAATTGCAGATTCATCTTTTGGTGAACGCTATCCGAAACTTTTCGAATTTATACGGAGGGCATGCACTAAGGTGATGAAGATCTTAGTGGCAATTCAGACAAGACATCCTTATTCATTTGGGGATCAATGTGTTCTTCCATTAGTGATGGACTTCTGTTTAAATAAGATCATAGATCCTGAACCGGAGACAATGTCATTCGACAAATTTCTTATTCAGTGTATCTCTATGGCTAAAATAGTTCTGGAATGCAAGGAATACAAGCCAATCATGACTGGACGTGTGGTAGACGAGAATCTGGTCACTCTTGAGCAAAGAAAGAAAAATATTTCTGGTGCTGTAGCAGGCGTACTCACATCTCTTTTGCCCAATGAAAGGGTCGTACTCTTGTGTAATGTCTTGATAAGGAGGTAAGTCAGCTTTTCCTCAAAAAGATTTTGTATATTAATTGTACGTATGGTAATGTGACAACAGGAATGTATATAGCTATATATAGAGTTAAGAGTTTACATATGGGTACCCTCTAGAATTATACTAATTACAGTTGTGTACTTCTACTCTAGTGGTGAAAAATAAACCGCGAGTCTGTTTATCCATTTCTCTTATCTGCATCTATTTATATATATATATAGGTCGATTTGCTTTTTTAAATACTAAATGAGTCTAATTAAAATAAGGGAACATATCAAATGGGCCAAACGCGGTTGAAAGTTAAATTTAAGTGTATTTTTAAATGCATGCAATAAATCACTTTATCAAAATATCAAGATTGTTAATTGCCTTATTGGTAATGTATTTGATAATACTGTTTTTAACCATATTTACTTCAGTTATTATTACAACTTAAAAGTTTACAAGTTATGCAAAAAGATGTGTTTTTGGGTCAACTTGATCCATTCTAAGACTGTGGTTTGTTTTCACCAGAAGCTGCTACCCAACTAGCCACCTTTATATATTTAAGAGTAAAGTACACGGATGGTCCCTGTGGTTTACCAACATTTTGGATTTGGTCCCTAGCTTTCCAAAAGTACACACATGGTCCCTATGGTATGCACTATGTGACGCATATAGTCCCTAGATTTTTCTTAAAGTACACTACTTTTGGAAAGTTAAGGACCAAACCCAAAATTTTGGTAAACCATAGGGACCATCCGTGTACTTTACTCTATATTTAATGAACCTTAGGGCAGATCATTTGTGTATTTGATGTCAGATAAAGAATACCATGATTATTTCCAATTATACAATCTATAATTATTTAAATTGTACTGACAATCTGCTATATCAGGTACTTTGTACTAACGTCAAGTGATTTGGAGGAGTGGTATCAAAACCCTGAGTCTTTTCACCATGAGCAGGATGCAGTTCTTTGGTCTGAGAAACTAAGGCCATGTGCTGAAGCACTATATATCATTTTGTTTCACAATCATAGCCAAGTAAGATTAGTTTGATACTTCGATTTTATCGTTGTTATAAATTTCTCGGAAGATGTTTGATTTCATTTTGTACTTGCAGCTGCTAGGCCCTGTTGTTGTTTCGATTCTTCAAGAGGCGATGAATGGTTGTCCTCCTTCCGTAACTGATATTACTTCAGGGATGCTTTTAAAAGACGCTGCTTATGGTGCAGCTGCGTACATCTATTATGAGCTATCCAATTATCTCAGCTTCAAGGATTGGTGTGCCTTCATTACCATTTTAATTGATTCATAGTTCTGTGACATATCAAATTTTGTAGGCCTGTAAACGAACCGTACGGACACATTTCGTGTTCATTCATTTAAATTTAAACGAACACGAACATATAATTGAACAATTTTGTTCGTGCTCGTTCATTAAGAAAATGGGCATGTTTGTGTTCGTTTGTTTAAAATTTAACGAAAAGTTCACGAACGTAAATGAACATAAAA
This sequence comes from Scalesia atractyloides, assembly GCA_947069175.1. Lineage (NCBI taxonomy): Eukaryota > Viridiplantae > Streptophyta > Magnoliopsida > Asterales > Asteraceae > Scalesia > Scalesia atractyloides. The sequence goes on from CAMTDV010000005.1 coordinate 29,350,653, forward strand.
AAAATTAAATTAACATAATTTAACAAACACAAAACAACACAAATGAACATAATTGAACAAACATAAATGAACATAAACGGGCATTAAGTAGTTTTTTTTATATTATTATTGATTAATTACGATAAGTTCTATTCGAAAGCCCAATTATCAGTGAGTTATATGTATATAAGTAGTTAGAAAGCCTCTTTTATGTTTATATTTATCTAAATGCAATTAAGATATAAACGAAGATGAATGAACATAAACGGACGTTCACGAACAGTTCATGAACATTCGGTTCGTTTACAGGCCTAAAATTTTGTTTTCTATCCTGAGTTCTTTTTTATATGAAATGGTACTTTTTACATGCTTGGACTTGTTACAGGTTTAACAATGCTTTATCATTAGATCTCACAAATGATCATCCCAACATGCGAATCATACATAGGAAAGTCGCACTTATTCTTGGTCAATGGGTTTCTGAGGTAACATCAACTGTAATTGTTATTGTTGGGTTTTTGTTCTTTTTTTAGTTAAATCATGTTTTTACGTGTTTTGGCATCTTCTTTTTCTGCAGATTAAAGATGATACCAAACGACCAGTCTATTGTGCTCTGATTAAGTTGTTGCAGCACCAAGACTTGTGTGTCAGGGTATGGTGGTTCATTCTACAAAGTTCTTGTATTTAGTTCCTTTTCTATCTGTTGTCATCTAAAAGTTCCACTTTGTTCTTTATTATTCAGTTGGCAGCATCTCGTTCATTGTATTTCCATATTGAAGATGCATCTTTTTCACAGCAAGAATTTTCTGATCTTCTCCCAGTTTGTTGGAAATTGTCTTTTAAACTGGTTGAGGATGTTCAGGAATTCGATTCCAAGGTTCAAGTTCTAAACACAATCTCCGTATTGATTGCCTACATTGGTGACATCATTCCATACGCCAATGAATTGGTTCAGTTTTTTCAAAAGGTATGTATTATTTATCAAATTATTATCAGACAAATGGATGTAAAGAAATTTAATTTAGAATTATTTGTATTTGAAGTCGTGGGAGGAATCTTCTGGTGAGAGCCTTTTGCAGATTCAGCTATTGACGGCGCTCAAGAACTTTGTAGTTGCTCTGGCGTACAAGTCCCCTATGTGCTACACTGTGTTGTTGCCCATTTTAGTAAGTGGGCTTGATATTAATAGTCCTGATGAACTCCTTGAAGACAGCATGCAGGTACTTGTTGAATCTTCTCTTTACTTGGGAATAAGTAAGTAGGTGTGGAAACTTCGATTCATTCACATATGAATGGGTCGATATAGTCTCCGTTTGTCTACAGTGGGTAAATGACAAACAACAACCTTACCCATTAAATCCCACAAATAGCATAGCTATCGATAACAAAAGTGGAGACTTAACCTGTGCAGCTCTGGGAAGCGACAGTTTCTAATGCTCCTTCAATGGTCCCGCAATTGCTTGGATACTTCCCAAGTCTAGTGGATATACTGGAAAGAAGTTTTGATCACCTGAAGGTTAGGTTAAAAATGAGAGCTTGTTCTATTTTTTGCTTTAGTTTTATCATAACATAATTTTGGTTATATTAGGTTGCTGCATCTATCATTGAAGGTTATATAATTCTTGGAGGGACGGAGTTTCTAAGTTTGCATGCTTCGAGTGTTGCTAAGCTGTTTGATGTTGTTGTGGGAAACGTCAACGATAGAGGCTTACTTTCAATTCTACCTGTCATTGATGTTCTCATTCAGGTATCCAAGTGTTTTGGGTTTATTTGCTAATATTTAATATTTTACTTATCGTCATCACTTTGCTGTTGACAGTGTTCTCCTTCTGATGGGCCACAGTTAATTAGCAGCACTCTTCAGGTATGTTACGTGTCGAAGTTTTAATGAACATATGTTATATTAGTAACATGCCCCGCTTGCGGTATGCACATATAATGTATATATGTGTGGGCCCTCGGCGGGCAAAAGTGAAAGTGCACTAATTTTAACGTTACTTTACTAATTTCGTGAAAATAACGTTAAAAAGCGAGGACTGTTAATCATGCATCATGTGGTGGTGTTGATAGCCGAAAGACAAGGGGGTACATGCACTAATCGGCTTTTGTCTGGGTGTTATGTGCCTTATGTCCAAGGCTTGATGCAAAACTACTATCGAGCCAGGGTCTCACTGGAAGCAGCCTCTATTCCTATGGGGTAGAGGTAAGTCTGTCTACGTCTTACCCTCCTCAGACCCTACCTTAGCTTTGCTATAGGTGGGATTTACTGAGTATGACGATGATGATGATGATGTTATATTAGTAACATTTTGGTAACTAATATGATTTAGGATATTTCATACCTTAAAAATACAGTGTTAGAAACAAAATGTAACCTGAATTGACCTGTTCATAATTCTGTGTATGTATTTATGCTTGATCTCCAGTGATGTATTTACAGCTGATATATTAATGTGTTAACTATTTGGTAGAAACTGATGGTTATATGCTTAACTGGAGATGACCGTGTTCCTACGAGTACATCTGTAAAAGCATCTGCAGCTGCCATTCTGGCAAGGATTTTGGTAACAAATACCAATTTCTTGGCGCAATTGGCATCTGAACAATCACTTTCAATGCTCCTTCAGAATGCCGGTTTCTCCGCCGGGGACAACATACTTCTTTGTCTCGTTGATGTATGGCTTGACAAGGTTAGTATTTTCATCAATAATGTTATTTGACCATTTGTCACACTTACAAATTCGCATAAAGTCATTTGTCCAATCGGCCATGTTCTGTTGACTTGGGTAATGTATTAGGGTGAAGGGAGTGGTTAAACACTTGAAAGTGGCAAACTTTAAAATCCACCAATCAGAGTGTGCCATGTCATTCAACCAAAAAAGTTTAAACTATGCTGAAAAGTGTTGGCAATGGTTAAACACTTGAAAGTGGCAAACTATTTTTTTTTTTCAATTTTTTAAATTATGTGTAAAACAAAAACAACTAAAACATCAAAATTATGTGCCATCGTTTTGCAGTTTTAAAAAAAAGTTAAATAGCAGCTTTATCTTTTAAATAAGAATGTTTATTTTTTTTATTTTGAATAGCAGGTTTTAAAAAAAATGTTTTTTTATTTATTTTGAATATCAGTAGCAACAACCCACCACCTTCACCGAATCGACAAACCCTTGCCGCCCGCCTAAGTTTACCGAGCGGCAAAACCCACCGGCGGCGGTGTTACCGCGCAGTAAACACGTTTGCCGAGTGGGTTTGCCGCCCACTCCCTTCACCCTTGGTAAATAAAAAAATTTCTCTAATCATTTGCGCTGTATTCCTTGCAGGCTGACAATGTAAATTACGTTCAGAAGAAGACGTTTGGATTTGCACTCTCTATAATCCTTACATTGAGGTTGCCTCAAGTACTTGATAAGTTAGATCAAATACTGAGGTACATAACTAACACTTGATTTCATCGAACATTGTTCCAGATAGGGGTGTTCATGAGCCGAACCGAACCGAACGGAGGTATGCTCGTGCTCGGTTCGGTTTGAAACCGAGCCGCTCGGTTCGGTTCGGATTTAGGAAATCGAGTGGAAATCTTATGCTCGTGCTCGGTTCGGTTCGCTTTTGCTCAGTTTTTTTTAGCATTCCTACACAGCCATTCATTGACCAAAATTCACCAACTTATATGTCTCACACACACTTAACAGTTTAATAAAATACAAACATAAAAAAGTCCTACAAAAATATACACAAAATGTCATCCAAATGTTTCATGTTTAAGAACATATAAAATGCTACGAGAGAAGGTCAGAAGGATGATACGAGAGAGAAGGCTGTGAGAGATTCAGTCAGAGAGAGGGAGATTAGGGCTAGTTTTGGTGAAATATTGAAATGGTGAAGTTGAGTCTTGAGAAGAATGAGGGATATAGGGAAATAGGGAACTAGGGAAATTAGGGTTACTTTACTAAAGTCTAAAACAATACCGGGAATATTAGATTTCAACTTTTTTAATACTTTTTAATATATTTATTATATATATAATATAATAAATATTTATGTTACATGTATATATTTAATATATATATATATATATATTTATATATATATATATATATATATGTATATTAAAAATAAATTCGATCGAAACCAAACGAGCGACGAGCGAGCGTACCTATGCTCGTGCTTGGTTCGTTTTTAAACCGAACCGAGCTGCTCGGCTCGGTTTTAACCGAGCAAGGAATCGAACGAGCAAATTTCCGAGCTTTTTCAAACGATCATCGAACGATCTTCGAGCGCCGAGCAGTTTGGACAACCCTAGTTCCAGAGTCATATGAATCATCTTTGTTCATGAAACTAATTGTTGGTACTTTGCAGTGTATGTACAAGTGTAATAGTGGGTGGAAGTGAAGACGCAACCGAAGACGAATCTAGGTTAGAATCGATCCATGAATAAATACATAACTTTAATTTCTTCAGAGGTTATTTTTTTTTTCAATTTAACTTGAGTTCCTATTTTTTACATCTACTTTGTTTAATAGCAGCAGTGATAGTATGAGCTCTAGCCGACCTCAGTTTCCGAGTAAAGAATTCAGGAGGAGACAGGCAATTAATTAATCATTTCAGAAAGTACTAATTAATAATTCCAAGTATCAGTAGTATCTTGACAAATGTACATATTTGTATTTGTTAGCAGATGAAAATGTCGGACCCGATAAATCAGTTGTCACTGGAGAACTCGGTGAGGGAGAACCTTCAAACATGTGCTAACCTACATGGAGAGGCCTTCAATACTGCCATGGCTAAAATTCATCCTTCAGCACTTGCCCAACTTAAACAGGCTCTTAAAATGACATAATTACTCCAATGCCATTTGTGTCATATCCAATTCTTTTTCCTTACCAATTTGGACCAGATTCGGGCATTCCTACCATACCATGATAGAGATGCTCATAGAGTAAAAAACGTGAGGGTGAGCTACCAGTGGCATATCATCTCAAATTAATTTAGTCTCGCAAAATTACATATATGCCACAGCACATAGTCAAGTCTAAAGGTGTTCACGTTTGCGTTCAGCTAGTTTTGACAAAAAATATGGGCCAAACTGCTAACTACAGCTTTGGAAAACAACAAACCAAACCAGCCTGTCTTGGTCGTATGAACCATTTTGTTTTCCTCATGATAAATTTTTTTAACAGCCAATACTGAAGTGTGAACTGAACCACATAAATCTTAAACGGGCTACTTAAGTATTGTTGAATGTTTGTTTTGGCAGGTGGTGGTTTACAAATTCTTGTGATTTTGATTTTTAGGATGGATTTGTTTGAATTAAGTTGTGGTTTCTTGAAGATGCAGAGGTGCAGTGTAGATAGTGTGGTCCTTCATGTCTGTTTTTTAAAGGTGTGAAGGTCAACATATTTACTTTCACTGTTTGACCGAAAATTGTTGCATCAAATGAGTTGTAAAACTATGGAGATTTTGGTTGCAAATGCCTGCGCCATCAATCATGCCTTTGGCTCTATTATACCTGACAAGTTTGGAATTGAAGTGGTTTTTTTTTTTCTTTATTTTTATGTTTTCATGTCATGGCATATGCTTTCGAGTAAAATAACTTGTGTTATTATAATATGTTTTAAATACTTATTATAAAACCTTTATAATCAGATAAACCACAAAGGGTACAAATTTAAAGAGTGTTTTTTCTAAAAACTAGTATTGGTGGAAAAAGTATTTACCATTTTGGTGTTCCTTAAAAACTATTTATCAAAATAGTGTTTTTTATTTCTTTTTTTAATTTTCTATCTAGTCAATTCATCATCTAATTTTATATGTTTTTTATCCAATCAATTTGGTTATTTTCACTGTAGTTTTTTTAACTAATTCATTATAATTATTTTACTTTTGTTTTTTTACTAACTCGTAAGGAAGCATCCATCATATGATAAGTTTGCATCTTTCTTAGTTTGATGATCATATTATAACTTTTTTAACCAGAAAGACAAACTAAATAATTAGCATATCTATTTCTACGGATAACAAAAGCAATTTATTAGCAGTGGCATCAATTACAAGATGCTGAGCTAAGAAAATACATCCACCAATTATATATCACACCAGAAAAGGGATCAAACTAACCAGTAAAACATGAATGGCAATGATGTATTTGTATATAATCTAGGAATAATGTCTATGTTCATAAAACTGAAATCGAAGTGAATGATCTGTACCAAGTCAAGTTTTAATGTTGGATTAGTTTTTTATGTTTCTTAGTTTGTATATGAGATGAGTTGATTAAAAAAATAAACGAAAATAATGATAAAGAGTTGGTAAAAAAAACTACCATGAGTTAGAAGAAAATTATAAGATTAAATGCTGGATCGATTAGATAAAAACATATAAAAATAGATGATAAATTGACTAATTAGAAAAACAAATGAAGAACACCAATTTGGTAAATAGTTCTCAAAGAACACCAAAATGGTAAATACTTTATTCACTAACACTAACTTGGGAAAAAACTCCAAATTTACATGAGTTGGTTGCTCAATGCCAACTTATGCAAAATTCTTGAAAACACGATGTGTTATTCAATGTGCTTAATATATGTAGGGGAAAGTTTAAATGATAATGCTAAATATTGTTAGAATCGTGAGAACGAATAAAAAAATCACGAGAACTTGGTCAAAAATAATTCAAATTAAAAAAAAAACAGACTTATCATTATCATTCGAATACATTGTTAAAATTAAATTTACACATTTAAATTTATGTGACTTCGTAAATAAGAAAATTTACAAATGTGTAAAATCCCATAAGAGTGATTTTGAGCGTAGAAATAAACTATTTGCTGTTGTATTTTAATAAAAATGAGGTTTGTATTAAAAAAAATTTGGTTTTGATTGGTTTTTTCATTTGTTCTCACGGTTCTTGCAATATTTAATGTTTTCAAGATAACTATTCCCTATATATATATAGGGTAAGGTTTATGTGACTTCGTAAATAAGAAAATTTACACATGTGTAAAATCCCATAAGAGTGATTTTGAGCGTAGAAATAAACTATTTGATGTTGTATTTTAATTAAAATTAGGTTTGTATTAAAAAAAATTTGGTTTTGATTGGTTTTTTCATTCGTTCTCACGGTTCTTGGAATATTTAGCGTTTTCAAGATAAATATTCCCTATATATATAGGGTAAGGTTTATGTGACTTGGTAAATAAGAAAATTTACACATGAAATCCCATAAGAGTGATTTTGAGCGTAAGAATAAACTATTTGATGTTGTATTTTAATTAAAATGAGGTTTGTATTAAATTATTTTTGTTTTGATTGGTTTTTTCATTCGTTCTCACGGTTCTTGGAATATTTACCGTTTTCAAGATAACTCTCCCCTATATATATATATAGGGTAAGGTTCATACGAGAACCACCTTTATTGTGAGAACCGCGAGAACCACCTTTATTGCAAAATAAAATCTAAAAAAATCAAAAAAGCACTCAATTTTTTTACTATTTTTTTAATAAAAATCGTTATATTTCGTTACAAAAAAAAACTTTTTTTTCGAGTAACAGTTATCCATGCACATGTGCATATGTATCATAACTTCGACGCATTCAGTAATACGTTATCACTAGTAGACAATTGTACTTTAATTTACAATACCATCCATAATACACTCAATTTTACATTAAATGCACATGTGCATCATTATGTATAACAATTATATACCGTGTTTTGGTACAAAAAGGTTATGATTTTGAATGATGAAGTAGGCTCATATATATGTTTTTTTGGTTAGTTATATATAGTGGTTGATGGGTTCAGTATAGTTGTCACTTTATGATGTAACATGTTGATTGGATGGTATACAGTGTTGATATACATGTAATAAAGTGAAAATATTGGTATTGGTATTGTATTATAAACAATAGGTTGTAATGGTATTGTATTATGGACGATATGAGGTAATGGAAGTGTATTATGAATGGTATGATAGATGAAAGAGAAAGTGTATTCAAAGTAGTGTACCAAAACACCTTATTTCATGTTGATACATATAGATGCACATGTGCATTTCTTATATTGGTAACGTAAAAAGTAGTGTATTACACATGGTAGTGTAAATGAAAGTACAATTGTCTAATGTTTGTAATGTATTACAGAATTTGTCAAAGAAATGATGAAAATGTACATGTGCATGATAGTGTATTGTGGATGGTATGATAGATGAAAGAGAAAATGTATTCAAATTAGTGTACCAAAACATCTTATTTCATGTTGATATATATAGATGCACATGCGCATTGCTAATATTGGTAACGTAAAAAGTAGGGTGTTACACATGGTAGTATAAATGAAAGTACAATTGTCTAATGTTTGTAATGTATTACAGAATTTGTCAAAGAAATGATGAAAATGCACATGTGCATGGTAGTGTATTGTGGATGGTATGATAGATGAAAGAGAATGTATTCAAATTAGTGTACCAAAACATCTTATTTCATGTTGATATATATAGATGCACATGTGCATTGCTAAATTTGGTAACGTAAAAAGTAGTGTGTTACACATGGTAGTGTAAATGAAAGTACAATGGTCTAATTTTGTAATGTATTACGGAATTTGTCAAAAAATTGACGAAAATGCACATGTGCATGGATAGGTGGTACTCAAATTTTTTTAAAAAATTTTTTATTGTTGAGTAAATATAGCGAATTTTTCAAAAAACAAATATTATAAAAAACAAAAAAAATTTGGTAGTTTTTTTGGATTTTTTAGGTATTACTGTTTGTGTTCACACTTCTCGCGGTTCTCGCAATAAAGGGTGGTTCCTAACGCATCATTGTCCTATATATATATAGATATAGATATATAGGGGACCGCTAGAATGACCACCACGAGTTAAGAAAACCGTGAGAACTATACCATACGGCGTGAGTTGGGCTATTTTTTTTTTCATAAACGTAGAGGAAAATATTTTAAACACATTTGTAAAAAAAATAAAAAAAAAATTGTTGTGTGTGTTGTTTTTGCCACCCCAAGTTTAGTGTAAAAATTAAATTTAACTTTTACACTAAACTTGGGGTGGTAAAAACAACACACACGATAATTTTTTTTTGATTTTTTTACAAATGTGTTTTTAAACTTTTTTACACGTGGTTTTAAACTTTTTTTACGTATCGGTTTTAAACTTTTTTTACGCGCCGGTTTTAAACTTTTTTTACGCGCTGGTTTTAAACTTTTTCTACGCGTCGTTTTCAACTTTTTTACGCGTGGTTTTAAACTTTTTTTACACGATGGTTTATAATTTTTTTACGCGCCGGTTTTAAAACATTTTTTACGCGCGGTTTTAAATTTTTTACGCGCCCGGTATAAAAGTTTTTTTACGCGCGGTTTTAAACTTTTTTTACGCGCCGGTTTTAAACTTTTTTACGCGCGGGTTTAAACTTTTTTCACACGTGATTTTAAACTTTAAAACAATTTTTTTACGGGTTTAAACTTTTTTACAAAAAACAAAAAATATTTTACGCCAAACAAAAATATTTTATTTTTACAAAAAACTTTTACAATTTTTTTTCAGAAACTTTCAAAAAAAAATTTTTACGCCCCCGACACCCCGATTTCGGGTTTACGAAATTTGAGTATCTTACCAAGCGAACTCACCCCAAAAATCACCACTCAATAGATGTTTCATGTTGAAATTTAAATATAAGAGAGAGAAAAGATGTGACATGTTGACTTTTAAATAGAAGAGAGTGAAAAAATGTGACATGAGAAGTAAAAGACTAAAATACATTTTGATTTAATTTGGTCATGGGTGATGTGTAAATATGCTATTGGATGATAGGGGTTCTCATGGTTCTCGCAACTGGGATTGGTTCTCTCTTGACCGAATCCTATATATATATCTCTTCTATTTAAAAGTCAATATTTCACATCTTTTCTATCTCTTCTATTTAAAACTCAACATGTCACATCTTGTCTCTCTCTTCTATTTAAAATTCAACATTAGACATCTATTGAGTCGTGATTTTTGGGGTGAGTTCGTTTGGTAAGATCCTCAAATTTCGTAAATCCGAAATCGGCGTTTCGGGGGTGTAAAAAGATGTTTGACGTAAAAAATAATTTGTAAAAAAGTTTCTGAAAAAAAAATTGTAAAAAAAGCTTTTGTAAAAAAGTTTTTTGTAAAAATAAAATATTTTTGTTTGGCGTAAAACATTTTTTGTTTTTTGTAAAAAAGTTTAAGCCCGTAAAAAAATTGTTTTAAAGTTTAAAACCACGCGTAAAAATTTTTTAAACACGCGCGTAAAAAAAGTTTTAAACCTGCGCATAAAAAATGTTTAAAACCGATATTAAAAAAAATTAAAACCGCGAGTAAAAGAAGTTTAAAACCGGCGCGTAGAAAAGTTTTAAAACATCGCGTAAAAAAGTTTAAAATCGGCGCGTAAAAAAGTTTCTAAAACGGCGCGTAAAAAAATTTGAACCCGTGCGTAAAAAAAGTTTAAAACCGTGCGTAAAAAAAGTTTAAACAGCGCGTAAAAAAAGTTTAAAACCGGCGCGCAAAGAGAATTTTAAATCGGCACGTTAAAAAAGTTTAAAACCGCGCGTAAAAAAGTTCTAAACCGGCGCCTAAATAAAGTTCTATGGCGCGTAAAAAAAGTTTAAAACCGGCGCGTAGAGAAAGTTTAAAACCGCGCGTAAAAATAATGTAAAACCGGCGCGTAAAAAATGCTTAAAACCGGGCGTAAAAATTTTTGAACACGTGCATAAAAATGTTTAAAACCGGTACGCAAAAAAAGTCTGAACCTTTAAAACCAGTGCCCAAAAAAAATTCAAACCGGGCGTAAAAAGTTTGAACCCGCGCATTAAACAAGTTTGAATCCGCGCGTAAAAATGTTTAAAACCGGCGCGAAAAAAAAGTTTGAACCCCTACGTAAAATAATTTTCTTACTGCATGATTTAAAAATAACATTAATTAAATCACATTAATTAAATCACAAACATTAATTAAAACACAATGATTACAACTTTAAGTACCAATCATTAAAGAGCTTAATAAAAATAACAATTTACTCTTATCGCATTAAAAACAAAAACTCATTTATTAAAGCACAATGATTACAACTACTTTATTGTCTTTTAATCTCATCAATTAAAACACTTTTGATCAATGACTTATATTGGTTTGTACGGTTCTCACAACTAAAGATGGTTCTCATTTTGCCCATATAGATATATATATATATATTAAATTTACACATTTAAATTTATGTGACTTCGTAAATAAGAAAATTTATACATGTGTAAAATCCCATAAGAGTGATTTTGAGCGTAGAAATAAACTATTTAATGTTGTATTTTAATTAGAATGAGGTTTGTATTAAAAAATTGGTTTTGATTGTTTTTTTTATTCGTTCTCACGGTTCTTGCAATATTTAGCGTTTTCAAGATAAATCTCCCCTATATATATATATATATATATATATATATATATATATGAGACGGATCCGTTAGGAACCACCCTTTATTTCGAGAACCGCGAGAACCAACGTGAACACAACCAAAAATACCTAAACAAATCTAAAAAACACCCATTTTTTTTAATATTTTTTTTTGGAAAAATCGCTATATTTCGTCAATAATAAAAAAAATTAAAAAAAATATTCGAGTAACAGTTACCATGCACATGTGCATATGTATCATTTCTTTCACAAATTCCGTAATACATTGCCAATATTAGACAATTGAATTTTCCTTTACACTACCATGCGTAAAATACTACTTTTTACGTTACCAATATTAGAAATGCACATGTGCATCTATATGTATCAACATGATATAAGGTGTTTTGGTACACTACTTTGAACACATTTTCCCTTTCATCTATCATACCATCAAAAAGAACTACCATTACCTCCTACCATCCATAATACAATACCATTACCTCTTACCATCCATAATACAATACCATTACCAATATTTTCACTTTATTACATGTATATCAACACCCTTTATACCATCCAATCAACATATTACATCATAAAGTAACAAATATAACCAAACCATCAACCACTAGATATAACTAACCAAAAAACATCTACATTGGCCTACTTTATCATTCAAAATCACAAACGTTTTGTATCAAAATACGTTGTATCATGGTTATACATAATGATGCACATGTGCATTATTAATATTGGTAATGTAAAAAGTAGTGTATTACGGATGACATTGTAAATGAAAGTGCAACTGTCCACTACTGATAATGTATTGCGAATTTGTCGAAGTAATGATACATGTGCATCGATAATTGTTACTCGAAAAAAAAAGATTTTTTTTGTAACGAAATATAGCGATATTATTAAAAAAAATTGAGTGTTTTTTTTATTTTTTTAGATTTTTTTTGTATTCACAGTGGTTCGCGCGGTTCTTATAATAAATGTGGTTCTCGCATGAACCCTACCCTATATATATATATATATATATATATATATATATATATATATATATATATAAAAGTATATCGTCAATTTGTCTTAACGTACATTGGGTACGCGATTGGTAAATCGCACGTTATATTTTTACAAACTCAAAATCGCATGTAGTACAAAACAAATAATTTCGCATGTTGATTTAAGGCACCAAAATCGCATGTTGATAAAGCCCAACGTACGCAATGTATGTTAAGCTCAATTGTACGTTAACCTCTCCCTATATATATATATATATATAGCGTAAGTATAGAGAGAAAATCCCTCTAAGTAAGAAAACCTAGGAAACTCAAAGCTCTCGACATTTTTTTTGAAAAAAATTACACACGTAATATACATGTTTTTAAGGGTTTTGAGAAAAAAATAAATAAAAAAAGCGCCGAGTGAATTTGAAAAAAAAATAAATAAATTTCCAGCAACGCGTCTGTAACATAGTTTACACATGAATGTAACATATGTTACACAAAAAGTTGTTTTATTTTTTAATCTGTTCGGGCTTTTTATTTTTATTTTTTTGCTTAAAAACCCTTAAAAACATATATAGTACATGTGTAATTTTTTCCAAAAAAAAAAAGTCGAGAGCTTTGAGTTTTCTAGGTTTTCTCACCATAAGGGTGTTTTCATCTTAAAAACATACACACACACACACATATATATATACATAAATATAGGGTAGCTTTAGGAAAAGCGTAGTTTAAAAGTCAGTTTCAAAAGTGTAAGGTCAAGTTCGGGCGAAGTTGACCAACTTCGAGCGAACTTGATCAGTTTCAAGCGGACTTGTTGAGTTTTGAGGGGGCTGAGTCAACTTCGGGCGAACTTGGTCAAGTTCGAGCGAACTTGGCCAATTTCGGGCGAACTTGTTCCAACTTCGAGCGAAGTTGGCAGTTCGTACCTGTTTCGGGCGTTTAATCGATGCGTAACGGTCTGATTTGGTATCCTAACTATAGACTAGGTCAAACATGGCAGTTCTACCTAATTTTCCCTACAGTTATGGCTCTGATACCAATCTGTCACACCCCAACCGATGACGGAAACATCGGGGCGCGGCACTAGGCGAATCAGATTGCTCAAGAGAAATCCATAACGACTATTTAAGCGATAATATTTAAACGATAATATTTAAACGTTCAATATCCCATACTATCAAACATAAGATCCTCAAATACATTACAAATACCAAACAATCTCTTAAAACATATCCAATCCGATCTTCACTAGATTTCTATTACATGAGTTTCTAAAGATAAAATCCTAAGTCCATTTCAGCAATAGTCCTCAACCTGCCACATATGTTAAAATAAAACGTCAATACAATTAAGTAAATGTGAGCATACCGTTTGCATATATAATAGATATAAAAGCGTTTAGCATACACCGCATGAACATTCGTAAGAGATGTGAATTATACTACTGCATTGATACATGTAAACCAACAAACCGCGAGTGCGAGGCACGCGAACAATTTTCCACGTCCTAAAGAGAAAATAAATAAGAAATAAAAATGCGAGCCTTAACAACCTCGAGCCTCCGGGTGGCGGGTCAACCTCTAGCAAGCTATCAAGTTAAGGGTGGCATACAAACCAAGCAATACATACAATTCATCGATTCACGTATAATCATGTTAAGGCGGGTTGTGAATAAGCATTTTGAGTTGTGTGATGTGTTTTGATATAGGAACATATGTGACACCCAAAAGTACGTTTAAGCGTAAAAGGGTTCAAGTATACTCATAGTCGGTGTGATAAGAGAGAGAGAGATGGGATCTAATGTGGGTTGACGGGAGCGCTGGTTCAGCCTGTAAGCGAACAGAAGTGCATTAGTCTTCTGAATTGCTGAAACGGTCGAAACGTGAAGGAGCAGTGGACAAGTTCGGGCGAAATTGTACCAATTCCTTGGAATTGGTACAAGTTCGGGCGAACTTGATTGAATTCTTCTGAATTTATACAAGATCGGGCGAACTTGGTACCTTTTTTTAGAAAAAGGTACAAGTTCGGGCGAACTTGACTGGAACCTTGGAGAAAGGATCAAGTTCGGGCGAACTTGACTGGAACCTTGGAGAAAGGATCAAGTTCGGGCGAACTTGTCTGGTTTCCTTAGAAACTCTACAAGTTCGGTCGAACTTGGTTGATTTTCTTGAGAATTGGACAAGTTCGGCCGAAGTTGGTCACCAATCTGGTGACAACTTCGAGCGAACTTGCTTGTTTTTGGAGCGAACTTAACTATTTTGGTCACAAAATTGTGCGTTTCATGTCGTTTGCTGAGGAAATCGAGTGTCCATCCCTCCAATCTTAAGCTACTGAGCAAAACATAGGCTGGAGAGGTCTTTTGGAGTGAGTTTTAGCCACATAACAAGAACTCGGGCTAATCCGGGCGAACTTGATGGTTCGTACAGGTTAGTCCAGTTCGTGCAAGGTGACGCCATCGTCCTTGTGCTTCCGGATCTGAGATCTTGCTTGACAACGCCTCGTTCCACTTCATAGTGAACGAAAAATACGTCATTAGTTCGTATTTTGTGTAAAAATAAATGTTCTAAAAGGTTTTACTTAGATCCAACACTTAGTGAGTCGAAATCATAACGATCCTAGCTTGGGAAGCCAAAGCTAAGCCCAAATACACTCGTTTAGTGTAGATCTAAGTGAAAAACAGAAGTTTTGTAGAAAAAGATGAAGGTTTTCGTAAACAGAAGAGATTTTATGAAAACTACGGTAATCCTTGTGCAAAATCGTTGTAAAATGTTGTTGTTTGCATTAAAACGGGTTGAATCTTACCTGGAATTCAAGGGTTTTTGGTTTTGGGAGCTTTCGGGCGAACTTGCAGCAAGGAGAACACGAATGGAGGTGCTAGGTATTTATAGGTGAGGTGAAATAAGGGTGGCAGAGATCAAGTTCGGCCGAACTTAGCACAAATTCGAGCGAACTTGGCACAAGTTCGGGCGAACTTGGCTAGTTTGCTTGAACTTTGTGCAAGTTCAAGTGGACTTGCTTGATTTAGAGGGTTTTGAGGCCTGGTCAAGTTCGGGCGAACTTGGTATGACCAACTTCGGCCGAACTTGGCCTATTGGCTAGGTTTTGTTCGTTATTTTCACGTTAGGTGTTCGTTCGGTGATTCGGTTCTTACTAGATAGTTATGTTAAGCATTTTAGCTAAGCGTTAAACGTTGCGTTATTACATAAATGCGATTTAGCGATTCGAATAAGCGAGAGCGATGCGATAGCGAGTATAATCATAGATCATAAAAGCAAACATAACACATAAATAATATAATGTAACATAAATAACTACGATTGCGATGTGATGCGATAAGCGATGTTGTAGGCACAAGTGGTTATTATACAACAACACACTAGACTCTTTAGATAACATAATTGCTTGCGATTGCGTTGAGTTAGCGTTGTGTTTAATAGGTGTTTAGATGTGATATAATGGTGACAAAACACAATTAGTTAACATAAACCATCCTTTATTATTGAATCTCGGATTTACAAAGACAGATGTAAACAGAATAAACGGAAAAAGATAACAACGAAAGTACGAGTTGTTGCAGTCTCCCCTACTTTAGGAAATTTTGTCCCGGAATTTATGTAGTGGCCATAACATAGAGATGTGGATATTTAGCTTTCATATCACTTTCCAGTTCCCAAGTGAACTCGGCACCGCGTTTGCCTTCCCATCGGACTTTCACAATAGGAATGCGAGAGCGTCGAAGTTTCTTGGTCTCTCGGTCCATGATTTCTACTGGCTTTTCCACGGAGTGAAGAGTGTCGTTTATTTGCAAATCCTCAAGTGGAACATGAAGATTTTCTTCAGCTAGGCATTTCTTGAGGTTTGAGACGTGGAAAGTCGGATGGACGTTGTTGAGTTCCGCTAGTAGTTCGAGTCGGTAGGCCACTTTGCCAAATCTTTCCAGAATCTTAAAGGGACCCACGTATCGTGGCGCTAGTTTCGCTTTCTCTTCGAAGCGGATCACTCCTTTCCAAGGTGCAACCTTTAAGAGAACATGATCTCCCACTTCGAATTGTAGGGGCTTGCGGCGTTTATCAGCATAACTCTTTGGCGACTCCGAGCTTTCAAGAGATTGTCTCTGATTTGGAGGATCTTGTCGGTCATTTCTTGTATTAACTCGGGACCGGTGATTTGTGCTTCTCCGATCTCGTACCATGCAATAGGCGATCGACATTTTCTTCTATACAGTGCCTCAAAAGGTGCCATTTGAATACTAGTATGATAACTATTATTGTACGAGAATTCTACTAAAGGTAAATGCGTATCCCAATTACCACCAAAATCTATAATGCACGCATGAAGCATGTCTTCGAGGGTGCGGATCGTGCACTCAGTCTGACCGTCGGTTTGAGGGTGAAAAGCGGTACTGAGATTAAGCGTAGTACCGAGAGCGGATTGGAAAGTCTCCCAGAGATGTGAGGTAAAGCGACAATCACGGTCAGAGATGATGTCACGAGGCGTCCCGTGTTGACAAATGACTTCGTCGGTATAGATTCGAGCTAATCGTTCAACCTTGTCATATGGCAATAAAGTGAGCTGATTTAGTAAGACGATCGACGATAACCCAATTGCTATCGTGACCAGAGGAAGTGCGAGGGAGTTTCGTAACGAAGTCCATGGCTATACTCTCCCACTTCCACATCGGGATTTCGAGTTGTTCGAGCAAACTAGAGGGCCTTTGATGTTCGGCTTTAACTTTCGAGCAAGTTAAGCACCTTGAGACATATAAAACGATATCCTTTTTCATGCCCAGCCACCTGTACTTAGGACAAAGGTCCTGGTACATTTTGTCGGCTCCGGGGTAAATGGAATATCGAGATTTGTGAGCTTCCGTCATTAGCAACTTTCAAAGATTGTCACGGCTAGGAATCCAAATACGATCGAGGTAGTAGTAAATGCCATTGGGTTTAGCCATTAGTTGAGTTTCGGCTCTACATTTCATTTCTTCTTGCAGGGTATTCTCATTAAAACAGGCAAACTGGGAGGCGCGAATCAAAATTTCGAGATTATTCAAAGCTTGAGAGTCATGAACACTATACACATAGCTTCGTCGTCTGAGGGCATTGGCTACGATATTTGCTTGGCTGGGATGGTAGCGTATCTCACAATCATAGTTGTTGAGAAGTTCGACCCATCTGCGTTGGCGCATGTTTAGTTCTTTCTGATTAAAGATATGCTGTAAGCTCTTATGGTCGGTGAAGACCGTACACTTGGTACCGTAAAGGTAATGTCGCCATATCTTTAATGCAAAAACAACTGCACCGAGTTCGAGATCGTGGGTAGTGTAGTTCTTCTCGTGGATTTTGAGCTGTCGAGACGCATACGCGATAACCTTGTCTCGTTGCATAAGAACACAACCAAGACCAAGATTAGAGGCATCGCAATAAACAACGAAATCGTCGTTTCCGTCGGGTAGAGCGAGTACAGGAGCATTGCATAGCATATGTTTGAGAGTTTGAAAGGCTTCCTCTTGTTTGTAATCCTAAACGAAAGGCTTGTCCTTATGAGTTAAAGCGGTAAGGGGTACAACGATTTTGGAAAAGTCGGCGATGAATCGACGGTAGTAACCCGCCAATCCAAGAAAGGAACGGATTTCAGATGCATTCTTTGGCGTAATCCAACTCTTTACAGCTTCTATCTTTGCAGGGTCGACGTGAATTCCTTGACTGTTGACGATATGACCAAGGAATTAGACTTCTTCGAGCCAGAATTCATACTTAGAGAACTTGGCATCAAGGCGATTTCCTTGAAGAAGTTCGAGAACTAAACGGAGATGTCACGCGTGTTCGGCTCTCGACTTCGAGTAGATAAGGATATCGTCGATAAACACAACGACGAAACGATCCAAGAAGGCTTTACACACACGGTTCATCAAATCCACGAAGACCGCAGGTGCATTTGTGAGACCGATTGGCATGTCCACGAATTCAAAATGGCCATAACGAGTACGAAAGGCGGTTTTCGGAATATCTTCTTCTAACACTCATAACTGATGATAACCGGAACGTAGATCGATCTTAGAAAAACAAGTAGCACCTTGAAGTTGATCAAACAAATCGTCGACTTGAGGAAGAGGGTAGCGGTTCTTTATCGTGAGTTTGTTAAGTTCATGAGAATCGATGCACATTCGGAACGTCCCATCTTTCTTTTTCAAAAAAAGAACAGGCGCGCCCCATGGCTAAGTGCTCGGGTGTATAAAGCCTTTATCAAAAAGCTCTTGAAGTTGTCTAGATAGCTCGCTGATGTGTGCAAAATGCAACATATAAATTACATCAATTGAGGCATAAAACTAACCCTTTTTTAGTACTAATGTTGGAAAAAGCACGTTTCTTTGTTCCTTTTGTATTTTTAGGATAAAAATAGCATAAAAGAACGAAAGAAGCAAATAAGCAGCGAAAACCAACATAAATACGAAAAGAAGGAATAACGAACCATGCCCGACCCCTCAGCAACACCCCAAAAGACAAAAACAAGGTTACAGAAGATGACCACGGGCTGTGTTCATCCAACACGGGGTGTGGTCAGACCCTACACTTTAAGACAAAACCTGCAGAAGCTTCTACGCCCACCACGGGGCCGTGCCCAGGCCAACATGGGGCTTGGTCAACTATAAGATTTGCAGAATCCAGATAGTACAGCGAACGGTTGACCATGGGGCCATGCCCAGAGGCCACAGGGTCGTGTGGGACCCTCTGCTGTCAGATGTAATTAATGAAGAAAGAGAAGGATGAGGGCCACGGGCCGTGCCCACTGGACACGGGGCCGTGGCCGGGCCTCTGTTTTGACTATAAATAGGGGTGCTTGGTTTCTTTCAAAGGCATCCCTTGGCAAACCACTTCTCTCTCACTTTGCCACCACTCCACCACCACTACAACACCAACACCCACCACCATCACCCATCTTTCATCTTTAGAGTGTGTAGTAGTCTCGGGATCCAAGATTGATTGTAAGGGTTTTGTCAATCAAAGGCCATGCTTGGCTAATCTCTTACATCACTTGGTGAAGACAAGTCTTTAATGTATTACTTTTGATTTTTAATCTTTCGGCACTTTTTATTTGGGTTTGTATTAATGTCTTTAATTACTAGTTTCTTATGTTGAAAGTGATTTTTCCTACCATTTCTTCATGATGTCATTGATTTGCTCATTCGTGTCTTTACGGTCTATATAAAGTGCGTTAACTAACCTGGTAGGGGTTAGAAGGGTGGTTTGGTAAAATTCTTGTCTCGTTCAGTGTATAGATCCTGCGAGGACTTGGTTCGAGCTTATTAGGACCTCCTTCAATACCCTAAAGGTATTGGATGGCGGGGGTGCGGACGGGTTGAACCCCTCATATGTAATCTACTATTAATATTTTAAACCAGCTACTTGGGATTGTATCCTTGCTGACTCAAACCACTTAGCCGAGGGTAACGTCACCTTCAAAAGAGGGGCCTACCACTTTTCGCATTAATAACTTACTTAATTGTCTTCCAATACTCCGACCCTTTGGGATTGTATCCCTGCTGACTCAAACCACCGGGTTGAGGGTAACGTCACCTTCAAAAGAGGGGCCTACTACTATAACTAAGATAATCTCTTAAAAAGTCTGAAAGTGCGAAAATCATCAAAGGATACATTAAAGATAAGTTGGATCCAAGTGATTCTATCTTGTCTTTTTATTTTACTTATCTTCTTATTTTTATTTTTAATTTTTATATTTGAAACTTTTATCAAAAATTTAGATTGATTAGACGTTGACGATAAACCGGTATTAAAAGCTCTTGTGTCCTTGGACGATCTCGGTATCTTACCAACGCTATACTACGCTCACGATGGGTGCACTTGCCCAAGTGTGTGTTTAGTGTTAGTATAATATCGTGTTTTATAAATTTAAAACTTGACTAATGCGTAAAATGAACTTAAAATAATAACAAAAAAAATATAGTACCCTCAACGCATACCACTCCTGCATTTCGGATGGTGCAAGGCGATAGGGAGCTTTAGCAACGGGAGTAGCATCGTGAATTAAATCAATACAGAACTCGACATCATGAGTAGGGGCAAACCAGGTAAATCGTCTGGAAAGACTTTAGGAAATTCACAAACAACAGGAACGTCTTTCAAGGTTTTCTTTTCCTTCTCTGGGTTAATGATATGGGCTAGGAAAGTAATACATTGCTTACACAAACACTTGTTTGCTTGAGTACATGACAAAAGCATCAACTTCTTTGTGGGTGTTTCACCGTAAACATGTAGCTGATCACCGTTAGGAAGGGGAAAATGAATCAATTTATCGAAATAAACGACTTCAGTATGATTCTCGCGAAGAAAATCGATGCCTACTATGATATCGAAGCTACCTAGTTGCATAGGTATGAGATTGATCGAGAAGATGTGGTTGTTGAGATCGATAGTACAATCACGTAAGACGGAGTTAACTATAACGGTTCTTCCAGTGGCGACTTCAACATCAAAAGTCTTTGGGAGTTTAGCGCGTTTATATTTTAAAAGCTTTTCGAATGCTAGCGATACGAAACAGTTATCAGCACCAGTATCAAATAAACAAGAAGCATAAATACCATTAACAAGGAACGTACCATTGATAACATTGTTGTCATTCTGAGCTTGGCGGTGATTAAGATTGAAGGCTCTTCCACGCACAGCCTGTGGTTGTTGCTGCTGCTGCTGAGGCTGTGGCTGTGGGGGCTACTGCTGCGGCTCTTGCTTCACGGCTTTGTTTGGGCAGACATTGCTAAAGTGGTTCGGATCACCACAAGTGTAGCAAGCACGTGCTTTTGGGACTGGTGCTTGTTGCTGGGGCTGCTGCTGATTGGTTTGAGGAGCACGGGGTGGAGCTGGTAGTGCTGCTGGTGCTTGAGGAGTTTGCTGACGAGGACCAGTACGGCAGCTGACAGTGAAATGACCGTAGATATTACAGTTGGTACAGAAACGACAATTGCCTCCAACTGGGTGATGGTAGGTACACTTGGAGCATAGCGGGTGAGGACTAGTGTACGCACGCTTAGCAGGAGGTGCGTTCGTTGTAGCAGCCTGAAGCGGCTGAGAGTTCAATGGTGCAACAACGACAAAATTTTTGCTTGGGTTCCCTCTTTTGATTCTTGAGACGGCTCGGTAGTAGCACTTGGTTCGGTGGTAGCCTGATTCACGACTTTGCTGTTCTTCAAGTATCCAACCTGGACACGTTTGCCATTAATTTCGCCTGCAAGCTAAAAAGTCTCTTCGATAGTAGTAGTATGCGCTGTTTGGACAAAATCAACAACATATTCAGGTAGAGCACGAAGATACTTTTTTATTGCCTTTTTCGTGGTTTCCACCTGACCGGGACATATGATACTTAGTTGCTTGAAGCGAGCAGTGAGACCTGCGTTTTCGGGTCCATCTTGCTTGATATCCCAAAATTCATTCTCCAGTTTCTGAATTTCATGGGGAGGACAGAATTCTTTCACCATAACTGCCTTGAGTTCCTTCCACGTGAGCCCATAAGCTTCATCATTTCCGTGCCTGTTGTGCTCTGCGGTCCACCAATCAAGTGCCCTTGATTGGAACACACCAGTAGCGTTGATGGTGCAGAGAGATTCGGGGCATCCGCCTTGGCGGAACGTGACCTCAATGGAATCGAACCAATGGAACATCGCGCTAGGTCCATCCGTGCCCGTGAAAGTGAGAGGACTACACGCCTTGAATTGTTTGAAGCTGAACGAGGACTTGGGAGCATCATTCTTTGAGTCTACAGAGGAGTTGCTGCTGATAACCTGGATTTCGCTAACAACTTGGGGAATGACCTTGGCCATCTGCTTGGCCACGAGCGAGGCGATACGCTTGTCAGCATTGTTGCGCTGGATGTTCCTCCTAGTGTGATATCCCGTAGAAGACATCTACATGAAGGATTTGGATTTGGTGAGATTCGATTATAATAGGTTTATGTTTAAAAGTTTAGCGTTTCATACTTATTATTATTATTATTACGCAGATAAGACACAAAATCACATATTCACGTAGGCAGGTAAACACGTAGGCACATAAGCACATAACACATAAGCACATAAGCATGTAAGCACATATTTTGCACGTATTCACTTTCAATAAAAATCATGCGTAGCGCATATGAGATGCGAGTGGTATAAGCGAAATAAGCGAGATAAGCGAGTGATACTGCGTATGAGGACATTCGCGTAGGAGGGTTGAGCGTTTTAGTTTTGGTCGGTGATTAATTAGCATTTTAGATTACGAGAGCTATGTGAGTTGTGCATATATCGATAGAGCGTAAAAGCGATAAATCGAGAAATCGACAAGGCATAAAATGCACGAAGTTAAACATGTAACAAATATTAAATAATAAATCTCGATGATGCATAAAATCGGCGATTGTAGACTTAAATCAATTTGGGAGTGTGTTTGGGTTTTGAGACAGCGACTACCCAAAGTGATTCGACCATCCTTTGAATTTGGACACAAGTTTTGGCCTAATAGATAGATGCTCTCACTGCAAGCGGCTAACGACATTATCCTTCCAGTTACTACGTGTTCTAAATCATCGAAATAGTCGAGACTTTGGTGAGATTGAAAACCGAAGAGTGGAACTAGTTATTAAGATGCGGGTTTCACCCCTAACTTAACAACTTCATTCCTAGTTGTGGTTGTGCTCACCGATCAGATCGGGAGTTCCACTAGATAGAAATGGAGATTTTCGTCGAGGTTTGGATGTCGCCCTAGCTCAACGAAGGTATCTCGTGCAATAGAGACTGCGCAGAGTGAATGATTGATCGGGGTGTCGTGCCCCGGTCAAAGATAATATTTATAAACCCGATTTACCCTCAACTATGAGTTAGTGGTAGTACGGGGTCGATCCACGAAGAGTCTGTGGTTTGCATACGGACAAGATTGATTTTAAATAAGATTGTCACTTTATGAAGCTTGCTAACGAAATTGATTTATTGGTTTGTTTGAAAGTGATGTCGGAATGAACCTACAAGTTTTGACTAAATTAAGTAACGACTAAAAATTAAGAATGATTGCAACAAAAGTAAATATGATTGTAAAACAATAGTGAGAAAACAAGGTTCACACCCGGTTCAACAATTGCAAGACCTAGGGTTACTACACATTTTAAATCAATTTAAACGAATTAGTTCATTAACGGTTTAGAATCACAAAGCTTAGGTGCCAATTGCTATCAACGTCATAGACAACGGACCACAATGCACTTCGTTACTTTGGACAAGTGAAACCTATCAATCGACAAGGCATAAATACGCATACTCATTTCATGAAGTCAAATTTCATAACTCACTCGATAATTCACAAATACAATACAAATGTAAGACAATTATCAAAAGATTAAATGCAATTCGAATTGTCACAAATCAAATGTTTAACATGTAGTAAACCCTAGAAATCTTACAATAGTCTACACCGGGGTGAAACCTCCGAGAATTAGCCGCTCATGGTGAACATGACACGATCAATGGATGATGAAAGCTCGAATCTTAACATCTTGGAACTTGGAGATGAAGATCGAAAGTGTTAGGGTTTGTGGTAAATGATGGTGATGATTGGATGGATGATTGAGGAATGATGATAATGGTGATGAGATTAGGGTTTTGGATCAAAAGATGTGATTAGATGGATTGGATTGATGAAAGATAATGATTGGTGATGATTGTGGCTCCAAGAACAATATTCAAACTCCCCAAATTCGTAACTCCTGAATGGGTCCCCAAAAACAACTTAAAACCCGTCAAAGTTCAACAAAACGCGTCAGCGAGCAGGAGTGTGCGTCGCTGACGCACCCCCTGCGGCGCACCCCAGAAATGGGGTTTTGCTGCGCGTTTTTATGTTGTCTACGCGTGTTTCCCATCGACGCATTGCGTCGCCGACGCTCTAAGTGCGTCGCCGACGCACTCTCTAGCCTGGTTTTCGTCGGTTTTCCATTCCCCATGTTTCCGGTTGTTCCCGTTCGCTCCCGATACTTCATATAGCTCCCGAATAGCTCCTTAAACTCTCTTAGACCTGTAAAACACAAATCCCATTAAAAGTAGGCTATTCAAGATTAAAGGCTATGTAAAACACAAACTTAAACATAACAACGCACCAGTTTTCGACCATGTATCACATCCCCACACTTGTCTTGTAGGAAACGTCCACGATTAGCACGGGAACCTAAATTTGTTATCTATTGTCCGATTAGGCGGAAACTAATAACAAGTTAACCAAATAACAAGAATTACTCATTTAAACGTTGTTTTCATTGATCTAAAGTTCAATGTCTCCGTGTCAAAATCTCTGAAGTTACAAATGAAATCACCAATGCACCTATATATAGCAACACAAGTTCGCAGGAAGAGAGACTAAGTTCGGGCGAACTTGACCTAGTCAAGTTCGGCCGAACTTGACTTTACAAGTTCCATGACCAGCGA
The DNA here is from genome assembly GCA_947069175.1 of Scalesia atractyloides. NCBI lineage: Eukaryota > Viridiplantae > Streptophyta > Magnoliopsida > Asterales > Asteraceae > Scalesia > Scalesia atractyloides. Next base: position 29,375,522 of record CAMTDV010000005.1, read on the forward strand.
ATTGGCCTAAAACTAACTTAAAAATGCCTTGTTCTAACATATTAAGCCTTATTCACTCAGACTCGATACATAATGACGTAGGCAACAGACATATGCACCAACAGACTCCCCCTTGGATGTTGCCGTAGTCATTTAGACATTTAAAATCTTCCGAGTCTTTCGATCTTTAGTTCTTAATAAACTTTATCATCTTGATCTTTATATCCTCTTGCTCTTTCTCGAGCTTTGTCTTGATAAAACTTTTAATCAACATGCTCCCCCTAGCTTTAAGCTTTCGTCTCAGACTCCCCTTTGCTTTGATCTTTAGACTTCAAACTCCTTCTAGCTTTGAGCTTTCTGAAATCTATTGACAATGTTTTATCCAGTTCCCCCTCAAATTTTACTACCTGTCTAAATAAACTCTAACATTCAAATAAACATTTCAGATTCACTGTTGTGAAATTTGTACCATCAACATTTCAAACTATAATCTTCACTTCAATCCTTTCAAAAACGTTTTAATTGTTTCAAGTTCAATTAATTGACCTTGAATACATTTTACGTTTAAAACCTTCAACTTTCATATTTTTATCATTTGTGAAAATCCACTTAGTTGTTCAAGGCCAAGTTAATGACCTTGACTAACCAAATATATCAACCAAGTCCAAATTAATGACCTCAGTTTGAAAAACCGTTATGAACAATCTGATTTTAAAGTTTCAAATTAATGAACTTTTAAACATTCACCAGATTTTCTTACCAGACTTCAAAGATCCGTTCTCCAACATTGGCTCATTTGAAATTAATGTAGAAACAAAATCTTTTTGAATTTTAGAAAGTTTATGCTAAAACACACTGAAAATCTTTTTGATTTTTATCTTGAAAAGCAAGTAAAGTATTTACAGAAATTTTTTAATAAGTAAAGTAAACTATGTACAAACATATTTACAGACATATTTTTGTGAATTTGTGTCTAAGGATCATATCAGTTGTTTGAGACATATCACTAGTACCGTTGACCTTTTTGAGACTTTAAGTTTTAAACTCGTTTACCTAGATTGTCGATATGTTTGTCCACTTAAACTTCATCAAGTTTCTCAATTGTTTCAAGATATGTTAGGGTATGATTTGTGAAAACTTGACTTAACTATGGTTCCCACTTCTTGAATATACTCCCGAATCCAGATTCCCTAGATTTCATCTTACAGGTGAGTATAGCGTAATTGATATTTGTATCTGGGTTGTGCAAGACCTTGAGAGCTCAGGTTAGTACTATCGTACAGACAAAGAGATGAAGGCTCGTCTTTAAAGGTGTGTTCCACTTAAGGAATCTTTTAAGCATTGCAAATGATTAGATCTTTCGATACTTTTCAATTTTGCATGCAGTTTAGGGGTTTGTAGCAAAAGCATTATAGAAGTTCTAGGCTATTGCTTCCGCAAAATCAGAAGAACTTGTATAATACCTCAGATATCAATCATCTATAAAGACCTCGTATCTCAGAATCAGGCAACCCTTCAATCAAAATTTCGGAGTACTAAGTCCATATATCCAAGATGTGTTAATCCACGAGATTAAGCAGTTATAAAATTTAGTTTATATCTCAGAAACAATCTACTGAACGTGTAAAGCCTATCGGCACATCCACAGTAAGACTCATTTATCAATTTTAAACTTTACAATTCTTTAGCATACTATGATAGTCCACTGATGTACTATCATTTCCTTTTCGACAACCAAATTCTTTTTGTCTTTTTCAATGTTTTTGTACATTTTGAATTTTTAATGTTTTTGAGTTTTTGACTTTTTCATATGTTTTTGTTTTTTCTAAAAATTTTCAAATTTTCTTACTCCCCCTAAAATCAAAAACATATTTTTGGATTTTAGATTTAAAGAAATTCTTCTAAAAATGTAACAAACCAATGTCAATCACGAGAACTCGTCGTCCGATCCTTTTTTTTTCATATTTTGCATTATTACCTGTCAATAGGACAAACCATCAAGCTTAACATCAACTTGTAGAAACCACTTGTAAAACCTTTTGTAGAAATATCAATTTTAAATGGTTTTTCAATATAACAATCAATGTTCTGTTTAACGGTGTGGATTTTCTCAAATTTTTTCAAAAATTCTTTTAAACTTTTCTTTTTCAATGCCAAAATCTCTCCTTCTTTCTTTTAAATGAAATCCCAAGGCACCTATATATAGAGTTACAAGTTAGCTAGTAAGGGACAGGCCATGGGGTAAGTTCACCCGAACTTGACCTAGTCAAGTTCGGCCGAACTTGGCTTCTCACAATCCTTCATGGGCGAACTTGACTCAAACTAATCTTAAATACGCCTTGTTTCTAACAGTTAAAGCCCTATTCACTCAGACTCAATACATAATGACGTAGGCAACAGACATATGCACCAACAGAAAGAATGAAGATGATTCCGAGTTTGTGAAGTAGATTCCGAGTTTATGTTTAAAGAATGAAGTTGATTCCGAGTTTGTGAAGTAGATGTTACGAGTTTATGTTTTATGTCAACATGCGTGATTATGGAAGTGTTCCGAGTTTATGTTTTGTGTCAACATGCGTGATTATGGAAGTGTTCCGAGTTTATGTTTTGTGTCAACATGCATGATAAAGGTTTTGAGTTTTATAAAGTGCGTAATTTCATATCGTACGCTCATACGTTAAGGAATATTGTGCGTTAACCTCCTCCATATATATATATATATGTATAGGATTCTTATAAGGATAAATCCCATATGAGTTTAAAAAACTCTTGAAACCCAATTAGTGGACACCATACCTGGTATATGTTGCAGAGTTTGTGGAGGGTAATCCCGTAACTTTGTAGTGGACATGCTTTTGATGTTGCAAAATCAGCTGAGAAAAGAATTGTTCTTTCTTTTTATGATATGCTTTTGCTGTAGACACTTCTTTCTTAACACTTTCTTTAACAAACTTGCTTTCCTATCTCTCACTTTTTCAACACACTTTCTCCTTATCTCACTCTCTTCTTCAACACACTTTTCACATTTTTTTGAAACCAAATTTCACAACAATGAAAACAAAATGAAACAAGATCTCAAATAGAAATGAAACAAGATAGCAAACGGGATGAGAGAAACTGATGAGCGTCTGATCCAGTTCATGTTTCTTCAAAGGATCTAGATCTTGATCCATCATGTTTCTTTCCAGCCCCACGAAGACGAGTCATGTTTGGTTTAATTTTAAGAAAATCGCACGTGAAGATGGAAAATGATGATGAATCAGATATGGTTCCTGTTAAAGTTTTGATTTTTTCCCTGATATGAATTGTACATTTTTTGTATGTTTTATCAGGTTTAAGCCATAAAATGTGTTATTTACGTTGTTTCTAATTATTTGGTTTTGTCATTTTTTATGTAAAAATGTGTTTCAGATATCTGAACAATTCGAAACAATTTGGTTCAAGTTCTTGTTTATTAGATTTAAATCGAAGTTACTCTTTTCTTAGTTATAGATCATTGTTAAATTATTGTTAATATTTGTTATTATTTTCTTGTTATAATAATGAAATAGAGTGGGTTTTGTTACATACAAATAAAGTGGGTTATTGTTACATGAAACAGATGTACAAGTTTACAAAAGTTAAGGTGCCACATCCCAACCGATGGCGGAATCATCGGAGTGAGACGAAAACGAGATTTGCAAGAGACTTCATAACGACTATTTGTGACAATATTTAATAATCAAAATTTCATTTCATTTCAAACTCGGAAATACATAGTTTCGAATCAAAGTACGACATCTTGAACAAGGAAACAAAGTACAAAACATAAACATAATTTAAGTATGTTCCTAGTCTTCCTACTACATTTCTTACAACATACATCATCAAGTTCCTGCAATACGTATTAAAGTACATGTCAATACATAAAGTATTGGCGAGTATACAAGTTTGAGTTACTAGCATAAGTATAAAACGGTTTAAATGAATCCCCATGGCATAATCGTAAATTAAGACTTATCACACACTAGCATGCATCTCGTACTTGTCAACCCAAAGTTTCCCACTAGCGTACCTTGTCGTCACAACGACAAGACCGTTTTTGTATAACTTAACATGACCTCAAGAATACGGGCGGTGTGTTACTCCTATAGCGCTATACATGCTAAAGGATGCTTGTACGAAGTTAAAGACAAAGTATGGTGCAAATAAAGATTCTAGCATGTATGAGTTTCTAGCATCTCGTATTAAGCATGTATAATGGATTGTTTGTTTATGTTTAAGCATTTTGTATGTGATTGTGTGAGTTTAATAAATCATAAGTATTGCTTCCAAAAGTGTCAAAAAGTAAAAATGGGTCATGTACACCCACTGTTTGCAAAGCTTTCTAAAGTAATGTGAGTTGACGAGTCGTGGAGGGTGGAGCACCAAAGTTACCCTACATTGGGGAAGCGAAGATGTATGAGTATATGGAGTTCGTAGAGAGTTGGATTTGAAGTTAAGTATAAAAAGTATATGTGTGACGAAAGTACATCTTGTCTAGGTACTCGTTTGGACATTAAGTTTTCATGTGCTTTCATGAGTCCTAACTTGCCCATTAGAATCACAAACGAGGAGTCTAGAAACGAAGATAATCTAACCTAAGTCCTTGACATCTAACCATGATCCGGTTAGTATCAAGAATTCTGTTATTAAGTATATATTATATAGGTTAAGTTATAATTTAGTCCATCATGTATTATCATGTAAGTCAAGCGTGGAGGTAAGATGATTTTCATCCATTAAACCTCTTTGTATGATTCACTAAAGCACAAACTCATCAACATCGTTGATGAAATCGGTTGGTCATGAATATAAGATTAAATTGAACTAGCTAACTAGAAAAAACAACCAAGTGAGTAAACTAGATGCGCGCATCTCGATCATGGAAAGTGTTCGAGACGTGATGTTGCCTTGTCACTTTATGGAAGTTGTTTTTACACCAAAATATGCAAGTGAGGTAGTGGAACAAGTTTTGTGAGTCAAGGATTCCATGGTTCACACATTACCCATACACAAGTCTTTCAACATTGAAGGTTGAAAGCTTGGATGGTTTCAACACTTAGAATATTTTGGGCAGAATTTTAAAGAGGTTTTGAGCCTTACTTCTTGGTGAAAATCAACCGCACACAAACCCACCACTGTAAGCTTAGTTTGGAGCAAGGTTGTTGATGTGCCAAAAGCGATCTATAAAAACTAACTAATTTTAACCCCAAACTAGACACTCTAAGCTTTAAAGTCATAAACTAAGACTCTCTAAAACCTAGACCACACAACCAGCAAGTGTACCGATCAATGTAGTATAGCCTAAATAAGTCCGAGTATCGAACCCATGAGACTCTACTGATTACGTTTACTAGATTCGACTAACTTATCTAAGACTGACTCTACTAAATTGATTTTATGTTTTAAGGGGAGGGGGTTTCTAAATATCCTAAAATTATGAATTAATTAAATTAATTAACTAAGTTAACTAGACACAAATTATGACTCGGGTTTACTCAGATGATGGTGATGGACTACCTAGACTGGATTCCAGGATTGTACTAGTTATATTTTATTAGGATGTTTGTTACTATGGAACCAGGATATTTTAATGCTAAACCTATCGAGCACCGAACAAGACCACCGACCTTTCTCAGGAAGACACCTATGAAATTCTAAAGGTTGTTATGGACACCGGTTAGTCTAGACTCCCTCCCGGGTTATCTAAGTGGTTTATGAAAGTATCCTAATTTGATCTACTCCCTCACGGGTTATAAACCTAAGGTAAACTTGGGTTCTTGATTCGACTTGATAGATAACGGTCGATAAGGAAACTAGTTCAGACTCCTCACGAAGCCCCTACCTTGTAATTTATTAACTTAGACCTAACAATAACCTCGCACCTCTCAACTATTGAGATTAATAGAACACTTAGACCTACTTAATTATCAATTCCCGCTTCTAAGGTATATTGTCCAATTAACCAAACAGATCACACTATAAAACTATAATCTAGCATGACCCTATTATGTGAAAGACATCCACCAAGAATCACACGAAGCAATAAACGACAATTAGAAAAAACTAAGCATGCATATAAAATGAACCAATAAGAAATTCGGCTACTCTAGCATAAATAATCCATAATTAACAAGCATCCATAATAAAAATCAAAACTTTAACAACCGTTCATCTCAATCTAGGTAGTTTAAGTAGTCTAGCTAAAAATCAATATCAAGAACAAGAAACAAGTCTCAAATAAATAACAAATCATGTAACACAAAGTAAATCGAAACCGAGCACTAACTCGTTGCGAACCCGGAAACCGTGAAGCTTGAATCTTGAACCGCACACCTTCTCCCTCTTCAAGTCGTCCTCTTTGATACCTTCTGTTCTGTGTGCGTATTCCCCCTCGTGTTCAACCGTTCGTCTCTCAAAAATATAAATCTTCTAACAGTGGGTCGGCCCCCTCCATACAGTAGCGTATTATGGTATAAATATAATATCACCAGTTTTCCCCAAAAATTACAACCACCCTCTAATGTCTTAACTTTGCGTTTAGTTTAGCCCGACAAAACTTCAATTAAGCCCATTGATTTCGTACATCTCTAATACAAAACAAAATCTTCAGCCCATCAAGGCTTTCTGCATTGTGTAATACCGGGCCCAACAAGGGCTCGTGCTACTACGCCACATGATCAGCCGAAACAGCAATAGTAGAATTAGGACAATGGAATTATGTTGTAATATATTAAATTTCATTAAGGCCATCTTTGTAATTCTATGCATTCTTTAAATCTTTTAGCTCCCAACCTTTTTATTCTTTAGTCAACACATTGCTCGGTCAACAAAGAATTAGATGGTTAACAACTCAAACTATGTCATCAGTGGGACACGCATATCATATGGAATCCTTTATATATTTTTTTTAGCCGTGACTTTTGTCAAGGGATTAATCAAATTTCAAGCAATGGCTAATTATGGTCCCTCAACTTTGGTGAGCTATTTTTAAATAGCTTTCACTTTTAGCAGTTTAGTCCCTTTGATTTATTTCACACTCCCGTTTTATCGTTTATTAATACCCGTTTAAGCTCGTTTATTTTTTCTTTTTCGCATCGGGACCTGTAACATTATAAAATAATAAACTATACAATAAAACTAAAAAAACAACTCTAATTAATTACTAAACTAAACAAAATACATAGGATAAAAGTGTGTTTTTCAACACATCATAGTTACAAGATTCCACTAAGTTTTACATTATATATAAGAAACAAAAAGATAAATTAGAGCAGAATTTTATGCTATTTTGGACCTCAAATATGGTGAGGTTCCACCTTAGTTTACCATGGCAAACTTGTGGAAACCTTCATAGTGGTTGTCTAAGTAGTTTGAAAGAAGATTAGAAGAAGAAAGACGAAGAAAAGTGAGTGAAAACTCACTTAGAACACTTGAAAGTACTGTTACTTGCTTGGAATTCTTGAGAGGATTAGAGAGTTTGGGAGTAAATTAGTGTGTGGAAAGTGTTTAGGAGGTGGTGGAGGCTTGTATTTATAAGTGGGGATTATGGTTTGGGAGTTAATGAAGATGGAAGGTGATTGGAGGAGAAAGGAGGTGGAAAAGAGTGAAATATGATTGGCTAAAGAAGGGTGGAAGGTGATTGGGGGAGAAAGGAGGTGAAAAATGGTGAAATATGATTGACTAAGAAGGTGAAAGGTGATTGGAGGAGAAAAGATGTGGAAAATAGTGAAATCTAATTGGGAAGAGAATGGTGGAAGGTCATTGAAGGAGATAGGATGTAGAAAAGCTTCTGGTTTTGCTCACTTTTAGTCTCTGCACTTTATAACTAGGTTATTTATGTCGTTTTCTTGTATTTTAACTTGTTTTTAGGTATCCAAAGTGTATTTTAAGCCTCAGTTTTGCGTATAAACACGTATTTAAAGATTGATTGCGTATATAACACAAATATGGAAGGTAACACGTATATGTATAAAATAAATTTCCATTATGATCAAATCATCGGATTACAAGACTGGAAATGAACCACGAATATGACACGATTACAAGTTTCTAAAAATAGAAATGCGAATACAACTTTCTAAATATGGAAAGTACAGAAATGCAGAGCGTTACACAAGGGGTTTACATGAATGTACATTTCGGTCTTAGCAATGTAACACATGTTGTGTAACATTTTTATTATGTAACACAAAGTAGCTTGGAATTAGCAATGTTACAAATGTTGTGTAACATTTTTATGTAACCCAATGTATCTGGGTCTTAGCAACATAACAATTCTTATATGTTTTTTTAGTAACATATTTAACAATTCTAAAAAAAAACCGAAATTATTTGATGTGTAACATCTTTTTTTCACAGTGTACGTAAAGAATATGTAACGTTTTCTTAGTAGGAAAGATGACTTTTGTAATAATGTGACATAATGTAACATTGTGTGTCAGAGAGAGATAGAGATGAGAGGAAACGTGTTACACTTTGAGTCAGAAGAGAGATAAGATATAATTTGTGTTAGAAAAGAGAGATAACATGTTACATTTTTTGAAAGTATCATTTTTGTACTTCTTATCCGCATTTTTTATAAAAAACAATGTATTAACACAAATATGAAAGGTAACACATATATGTATAAAATGAATTTCCATTATGATCAAAGCCTGAGATTATAAGATTGGAAATGAACCACGAATACGACACGATTATAAGTTTCTAAAAATAGAAATGTGAATACAACTTTCTAAATATGGAAAGTACAGAAATGCGGAGCGTTGTAGTCTCCCCTATTTTAGAAAATTTCATCCCGAAATTTATTGAAGAAGAAGACTCGACGAATAAATGGAATTTTGGTGATTCGATACGAGTATAATCGGTTAAAATGTTTGGCCAAGGTTGAAAATTTGAAGTTTAGTGTCTATGCGTCGTTTATGTATAAGCGTGTTAAAAATGTATGGTTCAAAAGTTTTGGTAGTTTATGGTTTATTAGGCGTACACATATAATTGAGTGATAAAGGATAGGTTTGTAAAAGCAACTCGTTTGATTAAGCGGATTGGGATATCAACCGTAAGTAAGTGTAAAAATAAGTAAAAATTGTATGTGTGTATATAGGCCATGCAAAGTTGACCGAATTTGGACAACTCGGTGAAAGGAGTTTTTTCGAAAATGCGACCTAAGGATTGAAGTTTTAGTATAAATAAAGAGGTAATCTGATGTAATGTGGCGGCCCGCACTGTAGTTTGTAAGAAAAATCTTATCGGTTCTAAGGCGTATTAGTAAAATCACGAGTCGTAGGAAAATGTTTATTGATGAGAAAATAGGATGGTAAATATTCATGGTTTTCAAAAGGTTTTGGTGATAAATGTGCCGACTAGTTGTTGTTTGAATGTAATACAGGATGAAATAAAATTTTCAAAATATGTTGGCTGAATTGAGTTTGTGAGGATATTTGCTAAAATGGATTGAGCGTTTAGGCTGAATTACTATAGAAAAGATTTAGATGGAACGTTGAGTGAATAGTTGGGGATGATGGCATAGGAGTGAATGAGTGATTTAATAGCTATACGCGAGAGGTAAAAATAGAAAAAGTACCTGATGAAATGTGAAGGTAAAGAGTTGAAGGATGTTAGTTATAATTGTAAGCGTAGTGGCTAACGATTTTGGGTATGGGATTTTGTTATAGACAAACCGAGTATTAAGCGTTTCAAGTGAGTTTGAGTATAACCAAGGAAAGGTTTGTGAGGTACCATAGTTTGTTTGTTAACTGATAGTATTTAATAAGGTCCGAAAAACATCGAATTTCACATGGCACGTTTTACGAAGTCTGTTAACAAGGTATGAACACTTATATATAGGAAGTACCAGTGGCGTATCCACCATGTTCTAACCATGTTAAGTCTATTTCGCTTTCGGTGTCATGTTACGTTGCGTGCTACGAGACATAGTAGAACCTACTATGGTTTCGTGTGCCTACAATTATAATCTCATGTGTACCCATGATTATCCTGGTCATTGCATGATCCGCATAGTTTGTACCAGTAGTGTATGGGTCAAAGGAAATCTTAGTATTACAAGTGGGGATACACGTATGATAGCGCATGAAGAATTAAACATGTATATATGATTGTATTTAAGTATGTATGTGTCTAACGTAGGAAAAACCACTAGGGTTATGCCCATGTATGGATTCAAGTATGACTACCGCGTAGTGAGAATGTATGAATTTGAGTATGATTGATGACAAACACATTTAAGGTTGACATGTAATATCGAGCGTATAAGTTGAAGTATAAATGAGGTTAAGCACACATAAATTTAGTATAGAGTTTTGAGTGTATAAATTGAAGTGTGAGTACTGATACGTGTAAGAATGTCATGAAATATTGGTTGTATGAGTTGAAACGTGTATAACGATATGCATGCATATATGGTTGTTGGAACAAATCATTGAGTTTATCGAACCAAGTAGACCGGGTTCGTTGGGAATGGAGAATCAAACTCGTGAATGTCGAGAGGGTATTGGAAGAAAGTAGTATCTTACGACGAAAGATGTAGTTTGTAAAGGAAATGCTATATTCGTCTAAAATTTGGATTCACATACGTCGTAGGTTGTTGATCTTATGAAATTTTCATGCCCACGTATTTAGATTAGAATTGTGTATTAGCGATTTTGAGAAGGATTTTAAGAAGTGAACTTGCTCTATTGAATGTATTTTACATCAAAATGAAAAAGGTTGTGATTGAAAATTTTCGTGGAAAACTTTGTTTTGAAAAGTATTTTTTTTAGCAAAATGGACTTACAGATAATCAAGCTTCGTTGGTATTGGCGTGTATGTTTAGGGTTACTGTGTCTAGAGTATGTATGGGGAGTTAGGTTAACCAGTCAGATGGTTATGGTAGGTTGATTGAATGGTCGTTTGATGGTAAGGTATCGGTTTCTGACTAAATGTCTATAGGTGCGACACTTGGTGCACAACGGCACGGTGTATGAATGGTTACGGGTTATGGGTATTGGGTGATTCCCTAGGTATGGTTCTTACTGGGTTTCTTGGTTTGTGAATATAACTGAAGTTTGTACGAGGCTTGGGTGTTTCACCCTCGTTCTAAGGCGTTGATAAAATTATCGGTATGAGAGCTAGTTCTAAGTTGGGGTCTATTGTTGTGAATCGAAGCCTCGAGGCTGTATGAGTCGACTATTTGCGTTCATCGTTTAGGTTGACTATTGGTTGATTTTGTTTTGCCAACTAAGCGAGGTTAACGAAGCAACATCTATAAGAATTATACGTATGTGAGAGGAAGTTTTCTTTGGTTCCCTATTGGGAACAAAGTGTCCTTAGTATAATAGTATAATGTGAGTGTGTTGTAGTGATTAGATCGATTACGAATTTCATGGGCAAGAAATTAATTAGTCTGACTAGGTTGATAGGTAGCATATTATAAGACTTTAGAAAAATTGGGTAAGGAGATATTTAAGGCATGGATGAGATTATCACGCATGTGATTTAAGTAAATTGATTGCTGGTTAAAATACGTTTGGTAAAACAATGAAATTTATGATTCATGCGAAGGTTTGAAAATTTGACACAATGACTAATAATTCGAGTAAAAAATTTAATCGAATGGTTATCATGGAGTTGGTCGAGTTGCGATTTAATCTCCCTGTTGAGATGTGGACATCACTTCTAACTCAAGGGTTATTCAATGGAAGATAATTGGTAACGATCACCGATGTAAGGAAATCACCCCTAGCTTGTTGGTGAAGTCTTTCTGAGAAGGAGAGGAGCGGAGCTAATCGTCAAGGTAAGGGAATCACTCCTATCTTGATAATGATACTTCCATTTTTAGGAATACGAGTAGTTTCTTCCTTGTGGGTACCATTTTGAGATCGTACACATAAATAGTGTGGTAAAATATACGAAAGGATAGGTATAATATGCATATAACCGTCGTGAAAATAACTTGAATTTGAAGGAAGGAAGGTTATATTATGATATGCATAAAATTTGATACTAGTATAAGAGAGGTTTGATTAAAACTTAGATTGTTCCAGAACGTAACTTAAACTAAACCAAAGTGACCGAAATTTTTTTGAGTTTGGGAAGCATGCTTTGGCCTAATAGGTAGAATAGTCTCGCCGAGATTTCGGTTAACAGTATTCACCCTTTCGGTTACTACATTCCTTAGTCAATTAAAAGTTTGAGACTTTGGCGGGATTGAAAAATCGAGGAGTGGGACTATATATCGAGATGCGGGTATCACCCCTAACTTGATAATGTCATCCCCTAAACGTGGTTGGTACTTACCAAACAAGATGAGGACTAAATCTGGCTCATTGGTAAGGTCCATTAGAATAAGTATAGTGAAATTGTTTCATCAAGGTGAGGATGTCACCCCTAACTTGATGTATACTTTCATGAATATCGAGAACGCGGTGTAACACCTCGCAAAAACGTGTCCAATAAGGTGAAGACACGTGTCCTAAACCCTATTCATTTGGAAAGTTGACTTTAAAGGGGTAAAAGTGTCAACGAGCGAAACTAGTGCTTTCGGGAGGTCTACTGGCGAACCGGGAATCCTAAAATGTTTATTCATACTCCCATACATGCTTATTATCAGCTTATGATGGCATTATACAAGTTACAAGACCCTAAATACCGATTATATAAGTTGAGGGGCCAAACTTGTCAAATTTAAAAATGTGGTTCGCTGACAGACTGCTTACAGACCGTAAGGGTCCCATGCTTACGGTCCGTAAGCCTGGTACTGGGCGAATTTTTGTTTGGCCTCCACACATAAGCTTCAAAAAACCATCCTCTCGAAACAAGGGGCTACATGCTTGCTCAATACTCGTTTGGGGACACTTGGAGACATCCTAGAACACCTTGCAACACCTGGAAATATCTTGAGAAGGTCCTTACTATAAATAGGTCCTTCATGTTGCCTTTCATTCTTGCACGTTTCAAAATCTCTTCTTTCTCTCTTGGTTGCATTCTCTGGGAAACCTGATAAAAAAGGAAGCTCTCCTAAGTCTAATTTTCGAGCTAAGACCTGTAGTAAATGTTCTTAGCCACTCTAGTTCGGTTTTTATGCATTTAAAGACCGAAAGTTGTCGCAAAACGGCTTTGACCATCAGTTTAGACCTAAACGGTCCAGCCATTGTTCGAGGTGAATATGGCTACGTGACCGTAATTAGGTAGGTGTTAATCCCTCAAAATAAATAAATAAAAAGTCAAACTAGTCAGATTTTAAATAAAAATCAAATCTAATAATGTGAAGGTTATAAAACATATTTTATCACTTTAATAACTTGGGAAACAATATTAGAACATGTCTAAACATGTTCAACCCGACAATTTTAAGTTTAAGCTCGGTTCGCAACCGAAAGTCGCAAAAGCTTGACTTTTACCTTGACTTTCAGTTCTGACCCGAATTAGCTTATTTCCTTTATGCATTAGGATTCCTTTAGGACCATATTATGTTGTAGCATAACCCTCTGAGGTTATATTACATGGTCCCTTAGTAATCTGAGATCATATGCTTATTTCCGTTATTATGCTTTATGTTGACTAGTATGCCCTTTTTGTCAAAAATAAGGATTTTAAGATAAATGGTCATACAAATGGACTAGGTACTGATTAGTAAACATATTTAGAACATTTTGATGATTACAATATGGTCATAAACTGAAGTTATGTAATAAATCAAAATTTCACCTTTATAAGGACTAAGATGCCCTTTAAGCATGTAAATCGAGTTTTTAATATAACTTTGACATAAAACTCTTTACCTACTGTTGTGATATCATAGTTAGGATTTATTGAGGTGTTGAGTTAGATTTTATAATAACCTTAGCTTTGAGTTCTTGCATGAAACTCATAAATGATGATAATACCTTTTTTTGCAAATAAAATGACTCTGTATATAATTAACATGCAAAACATTTTGCTACTGATGTATTATGAAAAATAAAATATTTTGACACTTTAAAGCTGGTCAAAATCTCAGAATCGCTTTAACTTCGGAATAATCGTCATTTATCGAATTTTACGCTAACTTGGTGCATAGTATGGTTTTAAATCACATCTAGCACCCAAGACTTGATACCTACTGAATTTATAAATGATTTTAAGTGTTTTTATAGTAAGGATAATTCATGAACTCAGAATCCCAAATAAGTCCTTAAAACTATGTGTGAAATGACCAAAATGCCTCTTCGGAGCATAGTTTGGCCATAAATCATGAATCACATATATTTATGATATCCTACTGTTAAAATATCATAAATTAAATACTTTTACAGAATGTTTATGACCAAAACTTCAGTTTGTGTATAAACCCTTTTTATTGGACTTTAAATGACCAAAACTCCCTTATGGGGCCTAATTTGGTTTTTAAAACCTTTATGGGCGTAAATGTTGATATCCTACTGATATCATAATATATCTTAAGCATAATAACACCTTAAACTTGTATATAACTCGTTCGGGTACCCGTTGATGCTCATACGCGTCCGATTCGGTTTATGTAACTGGTTTACATTAATTAACCGACACGGGTTTAACCTTGTCATTCAAAAAATCCAGAATGTATCTAGTTTACCCATATTATACAAGTTTTCATACTTGTTGGGTCTAAATTACATTCCTTTCCGGTCACCGCTTAATCTAGCGTTTTGTACCGTAAATCATTCTTAAACTAACCGGTCTAAGTCTTTGACTTAAAGGAGACCCGTTAGTATCCAAATAGGTTAATAAAACCTTCCTTTCAGATTAGGTAGCCCCAGTACAAGATACCTTCATAAAGTCTTAATAAGATACGGCTGAGTAGAATTTCTTGCACTTAAAACTCAGGTAAATACATTTAACTTTTCCCTTATACGGGCTTGGGATACGGTAAAATATTGCCGCTTGGTCGGGTATGGGATCATTTAGTCGGATTGTGATTAATAAATCCGCATAACCCATTTTAATTTGTTTGTTTGATAACATAAGCTTTGGGGATTAACGACCATGTCCTGGATATCCTTGGCTCATTTAAGTTATTAATGGCCACGACCTATACACGAGGTGTAGGCATACACCTGACAGATGTAAAATGCTAAATAAAATACCCACAAAGTTGGGGAATAGCTCCTTTGTGGGTTCTATAAGTGGTGTGACAGTTAATCATGACCGGTTTCCGAATCGGCCCCAAAAGTATGACAAACATGTAAAATTGTATACAAGATTTTAAATGTAATTGTCCTAAGTTATAAAAGATTTTGTGCCTGGTGCACATGAATTAACATTTTCAAATGTTTACTAAATGAGTCAGGTATTTGTATTTACCAGTAAAAACTGACGTATTTTCCAAAGACTAAGTGACAGGTACCTCACGAAATAGGCTGGAGCTACTTGGCATTAAATAAGAGGATCATGCAAATCCCTAGATGCCTTAAGTCTGTGGAACTCAGTTTTATGTATTCATTTATAGATCCGCCTGTGGATCCTTTTACAACCGCCTGTATATTATTTTATTCGTACTTTAAACTTTCGGGTTGTAATAGTAATTTCCTTCCAAGCCTTCCGCTGTGCTATAACTGTGTATAATTGACTATGATGATATCAACTGCGTCACGATACTCCCCACCGGGCCCACCGGACTATGTGGAAATATCGGGGTGTGACAGGTTGGTATTAGAGCCAACGTTGAGTGAATTAAACACTAGCCTTTTGTGTTTAATCTCAATGACACAGTAGCACATTCTTTAGACTTTCGAGTCTAGACAACGACCTGGGATTACTCTTAATCTTTATTTGGTTTATATAGATATTGTTATTTTATTTTGACAGGCTTCCATATAAGATGCCGCCGCGTGTCAGAGGAAGAGGGAAAGGTCCAATGAGGGGAGGATCGTTTAGCCATGCGGGGCCTTCTCACCGCCATACGCCTTAAGAATCATTTAGCTCCGATTCCAATGACGAATGGAGACGTACATTGGAACCCGCAAGGCGATCCGTTTCACTAAGCACTTCGCCATCTTACCACCATTCATTTGGGCCACAATAATCACAAGAGCCACAACACTCTCACCATTTGCAGCATTCGCTGCATCCGCCCCAATCCAACCATTCTTCCCATCATTTGCACTATCTTTCACCCTATTCTCCGAGATAGTTTAACCCTAACAATTATATTAACTCACCAGCGGGTCATAACGTGTTGGGTCATGAGGATCACTTCCCTAAAGAGATGGATATGGATGATGATCTAGATCCATCCGAGGCGCCTTCGGGAACGCCCACGCATCCCGTTGACATATCCAGTGGTTCTTCCTTCACAAGATCACCCTATCATGGACCCGATGAATTTGTCGAATGGTGGGGACAGTGGAAATTCGTGAACACTCCTTCCTCTCGCAACACCCCACCACAACGTCCATTGGAGGAACTGCATTTTCAAGCAATGACACCATCACACCACCACTCCCTGAACACGAACAACCTCCGCCGCCACCAGAACCGCTAGGGGGGAGTAGAAATGCACGCATGTCCGTGTGAGGGGGCACACTTTTACAACCACTCAAGGTTCTAGTAACTACCCTCCCATTCCTGAAGATCCGCAAATAGGTGGACCTTCAAATCCTGCGCCGGAGATTGACATCACACCGGCCACCTTTGCACCTCAACCACCTCCGATGGGTTATGATAACCCAATTCCTACCTACCCACCTACAACAGAGTATAATCCTTTCGAGCGCTCCTGCGGAGTTTAACTACCAAGCCCCTGCTCTCGACCCATACATCGAAGCGGTCAACCATAATGCTCTCTATCATTCACCTTTTTCCTCCAGTATACCCAACTGGGTATCCTATCTATACATATCAACACCCTATACCTCAACCTTCACCTCAACAACAACAACCACCCCAGCAACAACAATTACAAATTTTGCAAAGGGTGCAAGATGTGGAACGTAGAGTGGAAAGAGGTGAGAAAAAGAATAATAAGTTTATTAAGAATCTTGTAAAATTTATCAGGGGAAAAAGGAGTGGCGATTGAAGATTTTCTTTGCTTTTATCTTGTATTTGCTATTTAAATTAAGTCCCTGCATGGACATTTCTTTTTAGTATTAGTCCCTGCGTGGACATTTCTTTTTAGTATTAGTCCATGCATGGACATTTTCTTCTAGTATTAGTCCCTGCGTGGACATTATCCTTATGTTTTAGTCCCTGCGAGGACTTATTTTCTTCTAGTCCCTGCGAGGACTTATTTTCTTCCTGTCCCTGTGTGGACAATCTATGATATTTAAAGACCCGTTTAGGGCAGTTTTGTAACCGCTAGTGGTATTAATGAAAATCTTCTTTTGGAAATTTTATATATTGCATCATTGTACAAGCAATCATTTCAATTTTATTTGATCTGCCAAGAAATTCCAAAAGATCTTCTTAATGGTATAACCTAGCCTATGTGTCAATTTGAACATGGTTATGATGGTAAAACCCTCTTAAGATAATAAATCCTTGTTAGCATCCAGAACATGTTAGCACTCCTGGCAGTGTGACTTGAGAAACTACACCAGCTGTCAAAGGTTTTGGGTTCTTCCAAGCTTTCATATAGCCTAAATGATCATTAGGAATTATGTCTTATATAATCCAATAGAATGTTAATAATAAGACATTCATAAGTGATAATTAGTCGTACTTCCGGCGAGGCAAACTGCATTCATAACTATGACAGTTGTAGTTCCTCTCAAAAGGCAATGAACTATGTTCAAATCCTTAAAATCTACGATCCAATAAGATCGTAAGTTATATTTCAAATTGTCCAAGTGACAAGGCCTTTGTTCCATGAAAAAGTATCTATGCAGCAATGACAGCTTCGACATATGTTCCCTGTCAAATATATGTAAAGGATTATATCCTGTTTAAATGCCTTTGATGGATCAATTGTAGCCTAGGCTAACTATCGTAAATCTTAAAATTCTCATTCCTCATAAATGCTATATCTTTTAGCCTATATGGTTTATTCATACCATGGCTAGTTAATCACCAAACGTGATATAGCCACGAAATAGATTATTGTTATTTGGTATATAGCATTCAAAACCTCACCATGGCTGGTTCAGACGAGGCACATAGTCACCCGGTTGAAGGGAATGATAATACAAGAATAAATATCACTGGCGCTGAACTGCAAGCCCTGGTAGACGCTGCAGTCTCAAAAGCCGTGGATAGAGTACTAAAGGAGTCGAGTAGTACTCGCTCCAAAACGCACACTAAAACCCATTCAAAACCACAACCATCAAAGAAAGATGAATCTGAATATTCATCTAATCGGAAGAGTGAATCACACAAACAGACTATGGATGATTAGACACCACGTTTCGGCAAAGGTTGTACATACAAATACTTCATCTCTTGCAGACTAAAAGACTTCACTGGAGAAGTAGGAGCCATTGACTGCATGAAATGGCTTGATGAGATGGACAGTGGTGGATATAAGTGGTTGCGCAAAGGAGGATGTAGTTAAATTTGTTTCACAGTCATTCAAGGGCGATGCCCTAACTTGGTGGAAAGCTTTGGTTTAAACCACCAAAAAGATTCCTCTGTACAACCTCTCTTGGGTCAAGTTCGTTGAGTTGGTTAAAGAAACATGCTCCCACAACACGAAGTAGAGAAGGTTGAAGCTGACTTCTTGACCTTAACTATGAAGGACCTGGACTGCAGATCATACGTAACCAATTTCAATGCTATGTCAAGGCTTGTTCCTTACTTGGTCTCTCCTAAACCAAAGCGCATCGTGCGCTTCATAGGTGGTCTAGCCCCTGAAATCTAAGAAAATGTAAGGCCTCAAAGCCTACCACCTACAGGTCAGCTGTAGACTTATCCTTGTCCCTCACACTGGATGTGATTAGGAGTAGGTCTAGGAAGACCTCAGATGAAGGAAAGAGAAGGAGAGAAGATGATCAGACTCATCATTCCAACAAAAAGAAGAAAGGAAATTTTGGGTTCAGGAAGAACCCAAATCAATCAAGTGATAAGCCCATGTGTAAGAACTGTAACAGGAGGCACTTTGGAAAGTGCACTGTAGATCCACAGGCCAAACCTTGTGGGATCTGTAAGAAAAAGGGGCACAAGACGTTGGATTGTAGGAATCTGAAAGATGCAACCTGTTATGGTTGCAATGAAAAGGGGCATATCAAGACGAACTGCCCAAAGAATGCTAAGAACCCTGAGGAGGCTAAGAAATCGAATGCAAGGGTATTTCAGATGAGTGCCAAGGAAGCAGTAAAGGATGATAAAGTTATAACAGGTACCTTCCTCATAAACGATATTTATGCTAGAGTTTTATTTGATTCAGGTGCACATAAATCTTTTGTAGATCATAAGTTTAGTAAACTGCTAAACCTGCCCATCAAAACTCTAGATATTACATATGAGTTAGAACTCGCTGACGGTACCTTAGAAACTGCTTCGACCCTTCTTGATGGATGTTGTATATCTATTAAGAATCAGTTAATCCCGTTATCTCTCTTGCCAATGAAGTTGGCTGGATTTGATGTAGTTTTAGGCATGGATTGGTTATCGTATAACCAAGCCCAAATTTCCTGTGATAATAAGCTAGTAAACATCAAAACCCCTTCTGGTGAATCAATCACTATTCAAGGAGATACGCATTATGGATTGCCTGATAAGGTATCTATACTTAAGGCATCCAAGTGCTTAAAGAGCGGATGTGTAATCTTCATGGTACAAGTGACAGTGGATGAGCCGAAATTGAAGATAGAAGACATCCCCGTTATCTCTGATTATCCAGATGTCTTCCCGGAAGAGCTACCTGGATTACCTCCGGAGAGGCAGGTAGAGTTCAGAATTGACATCATACCTGGGGCAGCACCGGTTGCACGAGCTCCATACCGCTTAGCACCAACCGAAATGAAGGAACTAAGAACCCAATTAGATAAACTTCTGGAAAAAGGTTTTATTCAACCCAGCTCGTCACCTTGGGGAGCACACATACTGTTTGTTAAAAAGGATGGTTCAATGCGTCTGTGCATTGATTACCGTGAGCTAAATAAGGTAACAATCAAGAACCGCTATCCATTGCCCAGGATCGATGATCTGTTTGATCAACTTCAAGGGGCAAGTTTCTTTTCAAAGATTGACCTAAGGTCAGGGTACCATCAACTCAGAGTTAAATCTGAAGATGTGCCTAAGACCACGTTTAGAACGAGGTACGGCCACTATGAGTTCTTAGTGATGCCTTCGGACTCACTAATGCACCCGCAGCATTCATGGATCTCATGAATAGAGTTTGCAAGCCATACCTAGATAAGTTCGTCATCGTATTTATAGATGACATACTTATTTACTCTTGTAATCAGGAAGATCATGAGAAACACCTTCGATGCATCTTAAGACTTCTACAGCATGAGAAGCTTTATGCTAAATTCTCCAAATGTGAATTTTGGCTTCGCGAAGTCCAATTCCTTGGACATGTGAGCAAGCGAGGTATCCAAGTTGATCCCGCTAAAATAGAAGCAATCATGATTGGGAAGCACCTAAGACACCTACTGAAATTCGCAGCTTTTTGGGATTAGCAGGTTATTACAGAAGATTTATCGAAAACTTCTGTGGATGCATATGTCTGTTGCCTACGTTATCGTATAACGTCGAGTCAGTATTTAGGAGCGAAATATCAAAGTTTATGTATATATAGGGTCAAGTTCGCTTGAAAAGGGAGTGTTGTAGTCAAGTTCGGCCGAACTTGACTAAGCAAGTTCGCCCGAACTTGCATCTCCTCCAGCAAACTTGTTATCCTATAAATATGAGGCTTGTCATTTCATTTGTAAGAATCAAAGATTTTGTCACGACAGAGACGAAGCTCTGTCCAAGTGTTTCTAGGATCTGTAACGTTTACACATTAATGAAACGGTGATTAATCAGTGAATAACTTGTATCCAATGTCGCCTATGCAAACGGATTCAGCACGTTTACCTTAGGTTTGCCAAATTAGGACTGGAGAGATCCGTACAAAGGACCTACAATTGGTATCAGAGCAGGATTAGCCTAATTTGAAGACATTGGACATAGAACATCTCATCTTCTACTCATTTCATTCATTTTTAACTTTTCTTGGACAATTCACGGACAAAATGGACTGATTTTCAAGTATAATACGTAAAATCCATAATAGTAAAACCCTTGAAAAGATCAGAGCTTAAAACAAACGAGTTCATACCGAAAAATTGAAAAAACCATGTTTGAAATCGCATGTTCGCTCGAACTTGTAAGCAAGTTCGCTCGAACTTGACTGAAAAACTCACTTTTTGAGTGATTTTTCATCAAGTTCGCCCAAACTTGACTTTTTTTCATTGAATTTTTACTAAGTTCGCTCGAACTTGTTCGTTTTTATCAAATTTCAATCAAGTTCGCCCGAACATGATTAAATCTTGCTGAAATTTACTACAAGTTCTCCCGAACTTGTAAGTTTTCTTGAAAAATCTCACAAGTTCGCTCGAACTTGTCAAGTAATATACAAGTTCGCCCGAACTTGTCCCGAAAAAGTCTCGGACATTATATATCGTTAGATTCGTATCGACGAGACGAGTTTAAAGCTCTAATCTGATAAAAACAATTTTCCAAAAAATTTTAAACGTTTTTTAGCAAACCGATACGTTAATATTGTCGGTTAAAAAGTCAAATTTTTACTAAAATTGTCTGTTTGCTAATCATTTTTCAAGTATTTTGAACGACAGATTAGTTTGGAAAACGAAATGGGGTCTGTGAAACCGCCAATATTGATGAGATTAGAAGACTATGAAGCCTGGGAAGAAAAGTTTACCAACTTGGTCCAAGCTATGCACTTTCAAAGTTGGGTTGCGATCAAAAAAGGATATGTCGTTCCAAGAGATGAAAATCAGAATATTCTAGAGAAGTACACGTATTCTACGCAACAGAAAGAGGAGTATTTTGCTGAAAAGAAAATGATTAGTCTGATTCAACAATCTGTTAAGGAAGATATCTTGATACTACTGCCTGAGTACAAAACTGCAAAAGAACTCTAAATATCTCTGAAAAATAAATATCAGGTGAAGAGAGAAGATAATGTAGTGGTTAAAAACTGTGAAGTTCAACTTTCAAGTACATCTACAAATGGATCTTCAAGTTCTAAACCAGTCTGTCCAATTTAGGATATAGATAACTATCGGGCAGATAATGCCAAACTCTTGAGTGAGATTGAGAGTTTGACATTAGAAAATAAAAAATTAAAAGAAAATGAAAAGAATTTTGAAAACGAAATAAAAATTTTAGAAAATGAAAAACTACAAATGGTAGTAGATTTTCAAAATGAAATTAAAATGTTTAAAAATGAAAAAAAATGTTTTTGAAAAATTAAATATAGAAAATCAAATAGCAATAAATTCTCATATTGAGAAAATAGCTCAACTTGAAAAAGAAGTTGAGACTGTTAAAAATAAAGTTGTTAATTCAGAAAAATTATTGAAAAGTTTTGTGACCTCCTCATTAAAGTTAGATCATATATGTCCAAAACCGATCAATAATAATAAAAAGGAAATTCCAATAAGTAATATTGATACAAATTATGACCGATGTCATAATTGAAGATTGTGACGATGATACCGGTGATGAACGAGCTAAAAATGATAAACATGAAATATTTTTAAAACTTAAAGAAAAATTTCAAGAAACTGTTCTGCAATCTACTGAAAAGGTGAATGCTCAACGCAAAAACTTTCTAAGCAGAATGGAGAACGAAAACAAAAAGAAAAACAAAATTTTAATAATTCTGAAAATTTTCAAAAGAAAAATAAAAGCCTAGCGGTACAATCATCCAATTATTATAAAAATTCAAACAAATTTGAAAAACAAAACTCACAAAAATTTTAAAATAAGTGGTGCAGGTCTGACCACATTACTTCAACGTCAAATCAAAGTTGTAGACAAAGCAGGAAAGAAGGCTACCACACGTCAAACCATTGTTATGATTTGAGTGTATGGTTTGCTAAAAATGATCATTATGTGAACAGGAAGTGTCATCAATGTGGAGTAACTAGACACATTGCTAAAAAAAGTTTTCAAATTAATCATAAACCTGCTCATATTAATAACAAAAAATTTGGAGTACTAACTCAGGTTTTGAAACAATGTAAAGAAACTACAAACAAGGTGAAACCAGTTATTAATAAATTTTCAAATTTTGAAACTGGTAAATCCTCGAACAATAATGAACAAAAAGTTTCTATATTGTATTTCAAGAAAGCTTTAATAAAAAATCAAACATGGTTGGTAAAAGAAAAAGAAGTTACACAATCAGTGAATATTGAAAGTTTAGAGGACTTTCTAAAATTTGAGAAAGTTCAAAATAAACTGATTGTGAAACGAAAGTCAAAATTAAGGTTAAAAAATAACGCCTAAGGCTAAAATGTGTGGGTGTCACTATTCAACTAATTGTTTGAATTTTTGTGCATGAACTTCTGAGATGAAAGTAAATTACTAAGAATGGAGTTCAGTAGCACACATTAAAGACGGGCCGGATTATCAAGTTTTATATAAAGGCCATTTTTACAAAAGATTTGAAATTCAAATAACGTCTACTTTACAATTTTTGAAAAATTTTTGGAAGAAAATTTTTCAAAAACATGTTCCAATAACGTTTACTTGAAAATTTTTACAAATTTTTGAAGAAAATTTGAAAAATTACACAGAACCCTCATTGTTGAAAAGACAAAACTCATGGATATAAATGTTTTATGAACACAAAGGTGTCAAGGTTTTTGTCATCATGAGGGGGAGAGGATTTAAAAGATAAATTGTGAAGCAGTAATGGATGGAGAATTGAAGTGATTCTCATCAGTTGGTCAATGTTTTTCTATAAATCAAAATTTTCAAAAAATATGTTTTTGAATTTTAGGGGGAGAAAAATTTTTCAGATTTTCCGAAAATCCAAAAACATATTAAAAGCAAAAAGTACAAAAACATTGAAAAAGACAAAAAGAGTTTTTGTGGATAAAAAGAAATGATAGTACATCAGTGGACTATCACAGTATGCTAAGGATTTGTAAAGTTTAAAAAGTGATAAACAAGTCTTACTGTGGATGTGTCGATAGGCTTTACACATTCAGTAAATTGTTTCTGAGATATAAACTAAATTTTACAAGTGCTTAAACTTGTGGATTAACATCTCTCGGGTATATGAACTTAGTACTCCGAAATTTTGTTTGAGAGATTGCCTGATTCTGAGATACGAGGTCTTCATAGATGGTTGATATCTGGGGTATTATACAAGTTCTACTGATTTTGCGTAAACAATAGCCTAGAACTTCTATAATGCTTTTGCAAAAATCCCCTAAAACTGCATTCAATTGAAAATATCGAAACAGACTACAATTGCAGTACAAAAAGATTCCATTTTGGAACACTACCTTATAAGTCGAGCCTTCATCTCTCTGTCGGTGCGATGGTACTGTTGATGCACTTTGTGTTCGTCACTTGTCGAATAGGCTAGATAGAGCGTGTGTTGAATATTGTATAGGTTAGGATCGAACACACGATCGAAATACGGAGATTTCAGTGTAAAAGGGATCAAATTCGCCCGAACTTGACCTGTATTGGTCAAGTTCGCCCGAACTTGATGTGCCTTTAGTCAAGTTCGCCCGAACTTGACTATAGCAGGGCCAAGTTCGCTTGAGAGTGCATGTTGATGTCAAGTTCGCCCGGACTCACCTCCACTCCAACGAACTTGTCTCCCTATATATAGGTGTGTTGTTCATTTTGTCATTTAAGTTTTTGGCATCCCTACGGGGAGGTGCTGCCGGATTCTCTCCAGGAACTCCGGCAGCTGGACTTATAAAGATGTATACTCTTTCGGGATGAATGAAGACTTCCGCTGCATTCTGTTTCTACTCCATCTTAATAACATTCTACCGAATCGGTTTACGTTTATCCACTAACTTCCGTCTAGAACCGCCTGATCACAGACCTACAATTGGTATCAGAGCTACGGTTATCACCTAAGCTCATGAATTTGGACATTTATGGACATTAGGAGGGGTTTTGGACGTAAATCATGAAATAAACCTACAATCCAAAGACAAAATCCAAAATTGAACGGATAGGTTTGTTAGAAAACCAATTTCGACCAGATCTATGGTGAAATCATCTCGAAATTTGAAGAAATATGGATTTTGGATCAAAAATGTGAAAGATGGCTGATTTGGGAGACCAAGTTCGCCCGAACTTGACCTGTCGAGGTCAAGTTCGACCGAACTTAACATGGTTTTTCAAGACTTTTCATCAAGTTCGCCCGAACTTGACAAAGTTTTTCATGAATTTTCATCAAGTTCGCCCGAACTTGACTGATTTTCATTGAAATTAAGCACAAGTTCGCCCGAACTTGTTATTTCATGCAAGTTCGCCCAAACTTGGTGGTGGTCAACCAAGTTCGCCCGAACTTGTCTCACTAGCATATACAAGTTCGCCCGAACTTGTCAAAGAGCCTAAAAAAAATCCTTATTGTTCGGTTTGATGAGACGGGTGTCTAGAAAAAATTTGGTGATAGAAACTTTTACGAAATTTTAACGTCCGATACTGACTGTTCGGGGACCGTCAGAGGCCTTAGAGATAGGCTGAGATGATGAGGTTAGAGATGGTTGAAGATGAGAGGGTAGTCATTGATACCAAAGCAATTTGGTGATCATTAGGTTGAAGACTACCGATGGGCCTTAAAGTAAATTCCGCATTTGTTAAATACTGAAAATTCCGGATTTGAGGGGGAATTTCAATGAAAAAATTGGTATGGTCAGAATTTGCAAAAATGAGGGGGAATAAAAAATTTCAATATTTGAAGATTCCGGCATTTTTGAAATTCGTGACACTGCAACAGTATTCGGGTGGTTTCTGACTACAGATTAACCAGGAAATACAGAGATTTGAGATTCATTTGTAAATTGATCAAGTTGATGTCTAGTTTGAAAGCAGGTGGTTACATAACTGAGTCTTGGAGGAGTTGTTTATCAGATTCTGCGGTCATGGTTATGGATTGACACCTGACTCGCGCGTATGGTTTGGAAGCACACACGACTGCCTATCTTTAACTCTGCTTTGCACATGAATTATTGACTGGACTAACCGCCAGGAGATAAAGATGCTTTGTAGTTTCAGTTGCCCCGGGTTGTACGCGGTACCATGATTAAGGAAGATGATTTATGGGATCGGATCTTCCAGACAAAGAAGTGTACCAGTTGCTCACGAAAGAGATTATCCATTTGGGATTTTGTGATCACAGGAAGTTCCGATTATTCAGATCATGATACAGATTGATGCTTAAGGGTCAGAGTCCTGATCTTCGTTAATGGAACAGTTAGCTGGATTAGCAGTCATTGGTACCAGTGAGGAACTGAAAACGTTCAAAACATTTGTTGATGATCTTAGGAATAAGTGACTAGCTCCGAAGACGGATGGTTTCAAAATCACCAAGTAAATCTGATGATAACTTTTGGTGGCCATTATTTTTAATCTTCAAGCAGATGAATCATTCTTCTCTTTGGACTAACCGCCGTTGGATGATGATGTTTGGTGATTAAGTGGCGCTGGTCTACCGGAGATAGCTATATATCTGACATTGTGACTGAAGAAGAAGAATGTGATTTTGATCGCGGACGAATGTTTCTCAGAGTCGAAGTGTTACTAGATTATTTGGTTCCGATGAAGATTTGCTGATTGAAAAAGATTACCGATTTGCTGATCTGGAGTGATTACGGAAATCGGGATTTCAGATTATTGCGGGTAAACATTGATTTGAAGTTTACTAGTGTGGTAATTTGAAGTTTCTATCAATTGCGGTTGAGTTTTTGAAGATCGGAAGATCAAGCATGGGAGATATGCGCTAAAACTGAACGCGGATGTGGTTAAAGTTGAAATGGAGAAGTTGTATTGATGAATTTCAAGTTGGTGTCTATTCAAGATAATCTGTCGGTCAAGCAAATCAGAGGAGGTTGGAAACTGTGCAACAAATATCTGAACTGGAGATTTCAGGGGGAAATAGATGTTGATAATGCAAACCCGAATCATCAATTAAGGGGGAATTTGTTGACGCGTTTCGACGACATCGGCAGATACCTTGATTGAAGTTGCAGAATATTCAAACACGGCTCAAGTTTGAAGACCAAGATTCGACAGTAACGAACAAGTGCTAATCGTGGATGTTCCAACAGGTACTAACCTGAGCTCTCAAGGTCTCGCACAACCCAGATACAGATATCAATTACGCTATACTCACATGTAAGATGAAATATAGGGAATCTTGATACGGGAGTATATTCTGAGATGGGAACCATAGTTAAGTCAAGTTTCTTAATTCTACATAATGTATCTCGGAACAATTGAGAAATGTGTTGAAGTTTAAGAGGACAAACATATCGCGACAATCTAGGTAAATTTGTTTAAAGCTTGAAGTCTCAAAAGGTCAATGGTACTTGTGATTTGTCTCAAAAACTAAAATGATCCTTTAACACAAACTCAACAAAATATGTTTGTAAATATGTTTGTACATAGTTAGAGTTTGATATTCTTTACATAAAAACAAAAAGCTTATATTATCTTTTAGTTTCGACCACTGATGATGAAAAGCTTGTTTTCAAAGTCTAGAGTTGCTGAAAAAAATCTAAAATTTTTGAGAACTGATATGAAAAGTTTAAAAGTTCATTCATTTGAAACTTACATTTGAATAAATGAATCAGTTTAGTGTCAATATGTTTAATCAAGATCATTAAGTTGAACTTGATACATGAATCAGATATTCAAGGTCATTAATTTGGACTTGATTAACTGAGAGGCTTTAAAAACTGATAGAAGATTAAAAATTGAAATGTTTGTGTTTAGAAATTTCAAAGGTTGAATCTGAAATGTTTATTTGAATGTTTAAGGAACGTTGAAACAGGAAGTAGATTCTAAGGGGGAGCTGGATAAAACATGTTGATTGAAGATCCCAGAAAGCTCAAAGTAAGGGGGAGCATGGAGATTAAAGTTTTATCAAGACAAGCTCAAAAAGAAAAGAGAAAAGGATTGTAGATGCTATGAAGATCAAGGAAGTTAAAGTTATTCAAGAAATAAAGATCAAGAGAACATTAAAGACTCGGGAACTTAATTGAAGAATGATGACTACGACAACATCCAAGGGGGAGTCTGTTGATGCATATGTCTGTTGCCAAGTCATCGTATAACGTCGAGTCAGTATTTAGGAGCGAAATGTCAAAGTTTATGTATATATAGGGTCAAGTTTGCTTGAAAAGGGAGTGTTGTAGTCAAGTTCGGCCGAACTTGACTAAGCAAGTTCGCCCGAACTTGCATCTCCTCCAGTGAACTTGTTCTCCTATAAATAGGAGACTTGTCATTTCATTTGTAAGAATCAGAGGTTTTGTCACGACAGAGGCGAAGCTATGTCCAAGTCTTTCCAGGATCTGTAACCTTTACACATTAATGAAACGGTGGTTAATCAGTGAGTAACTTTTATCCAATGTCGCCAATGCAAACGAATTCCGCACGTTTACCTTAGATTTGCCAAATTAGGACCAGAACGATCCGTACAACGGACCTACAACTTCTCGAGAATAGCCGCACCTTTAACTACTATGACCAGCAATAGTATAAAATTTAATTGGGGTCCTAAGCAGCAGGAGTCCTTTGAGATCCTCAAACAGAAATTGAGCAATACTCCGGTTCTAACCATGCCAGAAGGTGTAGATGATTTTGTTGTATACTGTGATGCTTCGCACACTGGCATGGGCTGTGTGCTTATACAAAGAGTTAAAGTAATCGCCGACGCATCACGGCAACTAAAGGTGCATGAAAAAAATTACACCACCCACGATCTAGAATTGGGTGTCGTATTCGCACTTATGTTATGGAGACATTATTTATATGGAACTAAATGTGTGATATACTCAGATCACAAAAGTCTCCAACACTTGTTTGACCAAAAAGAACTCAATATGAGGCAACGACGTTGGATGGAAACTTTAAACGACTACGATTGCGAGATTCGCTACCATCCTGGCGAAGCGAATGTAGTCGCCGATGCACTCAGCCGAAAGGAAAGAGTCAAACCTATACGGATTAATGCCAAGAGTATCGAACTTAAGAACAGTTTAAATGAGAAGCTATTGGCTGCGCAGAAAGAAGCAATATTGGAAGTTAACCTTCCCGAAGAAAAACTAGGAGCAACTTTTGATCAGTTGTCACCTGGGAAGGATGGAATCCTCAGACTAAATGGTCGAATTTGGGTTCCTATTCATGGAGGACTTAGAGATATAATCCTTCAGGAAGCTCATAATTCCAGGTACTCGGTTCACCCTGGGGGTGACAAAATGTATCAGGATTTAAAGGCAAGCTACTGGTGTATAGGTTTGAAGAAATCCATAGCCACCCATGTAGCTAAATGTCTGACGTGCTATCAAGTTAAAGCTGAACACCAAAAACCGTCAGGACTACTACAACAATTAGAACTTCCCACATGGAAATGGGAAATGGTAACCATGGATTTTATCACCAAGTTACCCAAAACAAAACATGGAAATGATACAATTTGGGTCATAGTTGACAGGTTAACTAAGTCAGCTCATTTCTTACCTATCAAAGAGACTCATAGCTCCGACAAACTGGCCCAGATGTATGTAGATAAGATTGTTTCTCTCCATGGGGTGCCAATATCTATTGTATCCGATAGAGATACTAGATATACTTCTCATTTTTGGAAAAGTTTCCAACAATCTCTAGGCACTCGATTAAATTTTAGTACCGATTACCATCCTCAGACGGATGGGCAGAGCGAGCGTACAAAGTTAGAAGACATGCTCCGGGCATGTGTCATTGATCTAGGAGGAAGTTGGGATGATCATCTCCCCTTGATTGAGTTCTCCTACAATAACAATTACCATACCAGCATTCAGGTTGCGCCTTTTGAGGCTTTATATGGGCGAAGATGCAGAACGCCTGTCTGTTAGGTAGAAGTAGGGGAGGCTCAGCTAACAGGACCTGAGATAGTCCTGGAAAAGACAGAAAAGATTGTTCAGATTTGTGATCGTCTAAAGGTTGCCAGAGACAGGCAAAAGAGTTACGCAGATTAAAGACGTAAACCTCTACAGTTCGAGGTAGGAGACAAAGTTTTACTAAAAGTCACCCTGGAAAGGAGTGATGCGTTTTGGTAAGAAGGGCAAGCTAAGCCCAAGATACATTGGACCATTCAAAATCATAGAATGGGTCGGTAGTGTGGCTTATAAGTTGAACCTACCCGAGGAACTTAGTGGAATTCACAATGTGTTTCACATCTGCAACTTAAAGAAATGCCTAGCCGATGAATCACTAGCAACGTCCCATAAAGAGGTACAAATAGATGAAAGCATGAGGTTTGTTGAAAGACCAATATCAACTGAAGATCGGCAGATTAAGAAGCTTTGAAGAAAGCATGTACCGATTGTGAAAGTAAAATGGGATGCCCGTAGAGGCCCTGAATACACGTGGGAGGTTGAGTCTACTATGCGACAAAAATACCCTCACTTACTTCAGTAAATCTCGAGGTCGATATATATATATATATATATATATATATATATATATATATATATATATATATATATATATATTTATCCTTTACGAGCCCGAATGTCTTTTAAGGGGGTGAGGATGTAACACCTTGCAAAAACGTGTCCAATAAGGTGAAGACACGTGTCCTAAACCCTATTCATTTGAAAAGCTGGCCTTAAAGGGGTAAAAGTGTCAACGAGCGAAGCTAGTGCTTTCGGGAGGACTACCGGCGAACCGGGAATCCTAAAATGTTTATTCATACTCCCATACATGCATATTATCATCTTATGATGGCATTATACAAGTTACAAGACCCTAAATACGATTATATAATTTGAGGGACCAAACTTGTCAAATTTAAAAATGTGGTTCGCTGACAGACTGCTTACGGACCGTAAAGGTCCCATGCTTACGGTCCGTAAGGCCTGGTACTGGGTGAATTTTTACTTGGCCTCCACACATAAGCTGCCAAAACCATCCTCTTGAAACAAGGGGCTGCATGCTTGCTCAATACTTGTTTAGGGACACTTGGAGACATCCTAGAACACCTTGGAACACCTGGAAAGATCTTGAGAAGGTCCTTTGCACTATTAATAGGTCCTTCATGTTGCCTTTCATTCTTGCACCTTTCAAAATCTCTTCTTTCTCTCTTGGTTGCATTCTCTGGGATTCCTGATCAAAAAGGAAGCTCTCCTAAGTCTAATTTTCAAGCTAGGACCTGTAGTAAGTGTTCTTAGCCACTCTAGTTCGGTTTTTATGCATTTAAAGACCGAAAGTCAAAGTTGCCGCAAAACGGCTGTGACCTTCGGTTTAGACCTAAACGGTCCAGCCATTGTTCGAGGAGAATATGGCTACGTGATCGTAATTAGGTAGGTGTTAATCCCTCAAAAGAAACCTCCTAATTACCACGTTTACTTAGTTATTTATCGGGCCAAAATAAATAAATAAAAAGTCAAACTAGTCAGATTTTCAATAAAAATCAAATCTGATAATGTGAAGGTTATAAAACATATTTTATCACTTTAATAACTTGGTAACAATATTAGAACATGTCTAAACATGTTCAACCCGACAATTCTAAGTTTAAGCTCGGTTCGCAACCGAAAGTCGCAAAAGCTTGACTTTTACCATGACTTTCAGTTCTGACCCGAATTAGCTTATTTCCTTTATGCATTAGGATTCCTTTAGGACCATATTATGTTGTAGCATAACCCTCTGAGGTTATATTACATGGTCCCTTAGTAATCTGAGATCATATGCTTATTTCCGTTATTATGCTTTATGTTGACTAGTATGCCCTTTTTGTCAAAAATAAGGATTTTAAGATAAATGGTCATACAAATGGACTAGGTACTGATTAGTAAACATATTTCGAACATTTTGATGATTACAATATGGTCATAAACTGAAGTTATATAATAAATCGAAATTTCACCTTTAGAAGGACTAAAATGCCCTTTAAGCATGTAAATCGAGTTTTTAATATAACTTTGACATAAAACTCTTTACCTACTGTTGTGATATCATAGTTAGGATTTATTGAGGTGTTGAGTTAGATTTTATAATAACCTTAGCTTTGAGTTCTTGCATGAAACTCATAAATGATGATAATACCTTTTTTTGCAAATAAAATGACTCTGTATATAATTAACATGCAAAACCTTTTGCTACTGATGTATTATGAAAAATAAAATATTTTGACACTTTAAAGCTGGTCAAAATCTCAGAATCGCTTTAACTTCGGAATAATCGTCATTTATCGAATTTTACGCTAACTAGGTGCATAGTATGGTTTTAAATCACATCTAGCACCCAAGACTTGATACGAATTTATAAATGATTTTAAGTGTTTTTATATTAAGGATAATTAATGAACTCAGAATCCCAAATAAGTCCTTAAAACTATGTGCGAAATGACCAAAATGCCTCTTCAGAGCATAGTTTGGCCATAAATCATGAATCACATATATGTATGATATCCTACTGTTAAAATATCATAAATTAAATATTTTTACAGAATGTTTATGACCAAAACTTCAGTTTCCGTATAAACCCTTTTTATAGGCCTTTAAATGACCAAAACGCCCTTATGGGGCCTAATTCGGTTTTGAAAACCTTTATGGGCATACCTGTTGATATCTTACTGATATCATAATATATCTTAAGCATAATAACACATTAAGCTTGTATATAACTCGTTCGGGTACCCGTTGATGCTCATACGCGTCCGATTCGGTTTAGTAACTGGTTTACATTAATTAACCGACACGGGGTTAACCTTGTCATCTAAATTTCAAAAAATCCAGAATATATCTAGTTTACCCATATTATACAAGTTTTCATACTTGTTGGGTCTAAATTATATTCCTTTCCGGTCACCGCTTAACCTAGCGTTTTGTACCGTAAATCATTCTTAAACTAACCGGTCTAAGTCTTTGACTTCAAGGAGACCTGTTACTATCCTAATAGGTTAATAAAACCTTCCTTTCAGATTAGGTAGCCCCAGTAGAAGACACCTTCATAAAGTCTTAATAAGATACGGCTGAGTAGAATTTCTTGCACTTAAAACTCAGGTAAATACATTTAACTTATTTTCCCTTATACGGGCTTGGGATACGGTAAAATATTGTCGCTTGGTCGGGTATGGGATCATTTAGTCGGATTGTGATTAAAAAAATCCGCATAACCCGTTTTAATCTGTTTTGTTTGATAACATAAGCATTGGGGGTTAACGACCATGTCCTGGATATCCTTGGCTCATTTAAGTTATTAATGGCCATGACCTATACACGGGGTGTAGGCATACACCTGACAGATGTAAAATGCTAAATAAAATACCCACAAAGTTGGGGAATAACTCCTTTGTGGGTTCTATAAGTGGTGTGACAGTTAATTTCCGAACGGCCCCAAAAGTATGACAAACATGTAAAACTGTATACAAGATTATAAATGTAATTGTCCCAAGTTATAAAAGATTTTGTGCCTGGTGCACCTGAATTAACATTTTCAAATGTTTACAAAATGAGTCAGTTATTTGTATTTACCAGTAAAAACTGACGTATTTTCCAAAGACTAAGTGACAGGTACCTCATGAAATAGGCTGGAGCTACTTGGCATTAAATACGAGGATCATGCAAATCCCTAGATGCCTTAAGTCTGTGGAACTCAGTTTTATGTATTCATTTATAGATCCGCCTGTGGATCCTTTTTACAACCGCCTATATATTATTTTATTCGTACTTTAAACTTTCGGGTTGTAATAGTAATTTCCTCCAAGCCTTCCGCTGTGCTATAACTGTGTATAATTGACTATGATGATATCAACTGCGTCACGATACTCCCTACCAGGCCCAACGGACTATGTGGAAATATCAGGGTGTGACAGGTTGGTATCAGAGCCAACGTTGAGTGAATTAAAAACTAGCCTTTTGTGTTTAATCTCAATGACACAGTAGCACATTCTTTAGACTTTCGAGTCTAGACAACGACCTAGGATTACTCTTAATCTTTATATGGTTTATATAGATATTGTTATTTTATTTTGACAGGCTTCCATATAAGATGCCGCCGCGTGTCAGAGGAAGAGGGAAAGGTCCAATAAGGGGAGGATCGTTTAGCCATGCGGGGCCTTCTCACCGCCGTACGCCTTAAGAATCATTTAGCTCCGATTCCAATGACGACTGGAGACGTTCATTGGAACCTGCAAGGCGATCCGTTTCACTAAGCACTTCGCCATCTTACTGTTGGGGTTTTGACATGTTTATCAAAGTTATTTTATCCATATAAAATAAAAACGCAGCGGAATAATTGTCACACCCCGACCCACAGCCGAATAAAAGTCGGGGCATGATTGGGTTATCACCAAAGCTCATGATATTTACTAAGAAGTTTCATATTTATTAAATTCAAATTACAAATTTAAATATCCAATAAACAAAATTCATACAAATACAAAGAAAAACAAATCTAAATGTTTATTCCAACGCAATAACTTGTTTATTCTTCTAGGCCATCCTAAGTGTTTCTTTCCTCAACTGGATCACCTGTATCATGTGTAAAACAGGGGAGATTTTGGGTCAACAAAAGTTGGCGAGTGAACCTGGATAGAACCTTTTAAATAATTGCTTGTTTTATTTATTAAAGAAAATTCGTGCATAAATCACATTTGAGCAAATATATATTTGTAAACAATCACAAATCACATTGAAGGAATATATGACATGAATGATGATGTATTTGAGATCAAGGCTCAATCAAACGGAGCCGATCTAGTGAGGCACCTGATGCTCAACCCGTATCCCACGGGGAACTGATGGGCCTAATGAAATGAGTGCACTGAAATGATAAATTTAATCCACATATAAATCACACAACAACCAATACACATTTGATCACAAAATGATATAAGCACAAGTGTTTAGATAAAATAAAGGAATAGCACGACACATGATACACCCCAAAACGTGATTAAAACGGGAAATTTGTAGAGATTCACTCACAGTGGGTGCGTATTCTTGGTTGATGATGAGTGCGCACGAGTGGAGGATTTGATCGACGAATAAAACTAACCAAAAATAATAATACGATGATTTCAAAAATATAAACAAATTAATATTTGGATTTTAATACTTTTTGTCAGATTTTTTTAGGTTATTTTTGGTGGTTTTTATTGAAATTGTATAACGTTCGAAATTGTAATTTTTAAGTATTTTAATTAATTTTTAACTAAAATATATAGTATATATGTAATATAATTAAGTAAAATAAAAGAAAAATAATATTAAAAAATCTGTCATATCTGACAGTTGATCTGACCGGGTCGCGGGTGATATAAGACAGCTTGTGCGGGATTCGAACTTGAGACCTCTCGTACATGTGCACGCAGCTCTTCCAACTGAGCTACGTGTCTAACCCATTGGATTCTCTATTTTAATTATTTTATACACTAGTTAGCTTTATCCAGAAATTATTTAATTTTAAAAAGAATTTTAATTATTGAATCGGGGAGGGTTACGAGTCTCGAACCCGCGATCACACCAACAACTTGCACCCAGCCCAACCAACTGGGCTGGGTGTCTAACCCATAATAAACTGAATTTATTTTATATTTATACACATACTGAAGCGAATCTGATTAAGCTTGTTTAAAAAGGAACATTTTATTCCAGGAAAACCAGTGTGGCACTAGGCTCGAACTCGGACATGCATGCTAATTATGCACACAGTCCACCACTGGATGTGTGTCTAACCCACTTAAAAACCCGATTTTAATTAAGTATATATTCAACTCAAACTTCATCTTCTTTATCAAAACAACCCAGAACTCTAAACCCGACTGTTAACCCACATGATTTCAATTCCCAGTTTTAAACAAATACATATAAACAGTATTGAAGAAAGTTGAATGTTTGTACCGATTGGGCGAGGTGCTAGACTTTTCGGTTTAACTCCGAGCAGAATTTCCGGTTGATTTCTGATGTTGGCAGAAAATTCCGGCGATGCAACAACTAGAGGCAGAGAGGGGTACAGTGAATTGTGAGATTCCAGGCGAAAGACTGAGCGAGTTTCTCAACAATG
Source organism: Scalesia atractyloides (assembly GCA_947069175.1). Lineage (NCBI taxonomy): Eukaryota > Viridiplantae > Streptophyta > Magnoliopsida > Asterales > Asteraceae > Scalesia > Scalesia atractyloides. The sequence continues at coordinate 29,411,678 of CAMTDV010000005.1, forward strand.
TATGCCCTCTATTTATAGATATTGCAAGGGAAAAATTTCGGAAATCGATTAAAAGATTTTTGTTATGATTGAATATCCTCCATGATTGGTAACAGAAACATGATTGGGTGTTTCGGTTTCTGTTTTGAAGATAACCACCATTTTCTTCGGATTGAAGGCTACAATCTGCCGTGATTTTGGGCGGTGAAACGTGAACTGGTTCAAATTTGGATTTAGTATAAACTTTATTTGCGTCGGGTTAATCTCACAAATGTGAGTGTAGACCAGTGGTGTTTTGGAACGTGCGAGTATGCGGGGGAACCCGGGTTCAATTCCGGTGCCCCGTCTTTTATTTTTATTATTCAGTTATATAAGATTTAAATTTATTATTTTTTCTTTATTGATTATTAATTAAGTATGTATTTTATTTATAAATATTGGTTATAAACTAAATAAATTAGTTAATACCAATAAATGCATAATGAATAATTACTTGAGACTTCAAACGGAGCGGGTTTTTGAAACCCGTTTTACACGAATGTTACAATAATTATATAAAACATGTTACTTACAAGATATAAAACCCATTTTATATGTAAAACCAAAACCCGGATCCATATATGAACATGCATGCTATCAAAACACAACCATAGGATGTTTCAAGAATACTACCTTTCAATAACAAGTAGATGAAAAGGATGATGCTTCTTGAATGGTAATCTTCTAAGTAGAAGACCTCAAACTTGTATACCCCAAGTCTTCCAACAAACACTATGATTTTTCTAGGATTTCTACACTTAGGATTCAAACTAGAACTCTCTTGGACAACCACCTTATGGCCGAAAATTTGAGAGCACTAGAAGGTGTTCTTGCAACTTGAAATCTTTTTGTAAGAGTATGTATGATAATAAATATCAAATCTTGCATATATCTTACATGATCTTGTGTAAGATCTCAAGACAAGTTGCATGCAAAACTATTGGACAAAAACCCACCTTGGGAACCCCATATGGACGGCCCTATGGGGTGTTTTATAAAAAAAATTATTTAAATCTTGTATTTATATATTTTATAACTTTTATAAAATATAACATAACATAATACAAGATTTTATGCAACATCTCTTAACAATTTATAATGTTATTTAACCCATTAAATAACAGTATAAAATATTCTCTCGAAATAAATTATCCATATAATTTATTAGTTTCTCAAGTGCAATTATTTAGAAAACCAATTTCTAAATATTCCAAGTGTTAATATTTATTTGTTTGATCATATCATAAATAAATATTATAAGTGTTTGTCTGGCTTGTTATTGGGTATGACCCGACTTGGATCATAACGTACTAGCCACATCAATTTAATATTTGTCTTGGGTATACCGATTCCAACAATCTCCCACTTGCACAAGATAAATAGAAGATTGATGCAAGTAGTAAATACCGCCTAACAACGGTTTACTACCCCTAATACGTATGACGAAGTGCCATTCAATAACATCATCCCCTTCAAGTCCCTTACTTGAACATGATTTAGGTGAAACGATCATTTATCCTTTCGTTACAGATGTCATGTCAAATCCAAAGACATAGAACGATCATTCTCTGTTGATTTAACTTTAGCAGGCCTTAGACATCTTACTCTCAACGAATAAGAGGAACAAATCCCATCTTGACTACATACGTCTCACACAATCACCTTGTACCACACCTAAGCTTAGCCTTATGTACTGCCATGTTTCAGAACAGCGAAGAACAAACTCAAAGTATAATATTTGGTGAATATCAAGACCAAATATGTATCTCAGGTCAGATGATACTATGATATTCGCCTTTACTCAAAATTACTTATGATCAATCACAAAGATTCCATGTAGTAATATTTGAGAGCGGGTCAGTCCAATATTTGTATCCCACAAATATTTATGAACTTTGGCAGCAACACTTTGCTCTATATTCATACCTAATGAATATCCACCAATCCAAGTTCATAATAGTCTTACCTTCATATTTGTTCCACAAATATGATCGACTACAGACATTTAGAATAATTAACTTATTCATGAATTTAAACATGCTAAAATTGGAACATAACTCAAAATGCCATAATCATTAAAATGAGTCAAAATAACAATTGTTCCAATATCCAAATACAAAGCAAATCAATTCCAATCACTAGAATATCGAAGTCCTAAGGCACAAGTATGACCCTCATGATTTGGCCGTTAAAGGAGCTTCGTGAGTGGATCCGCAATGTTTTGATCTTGCGAATACATATCTTTCCTTTTTCAACTTCATCCCTTATGTAGTTGAATCTCCGCTCAATGTGCCTAGTTTTTTGATGTGCACGAGGTTCCTTAATTTGTGCAATTGCACCCTCGTTATCATAAAAGATTTCTAGGGGATCCTGAATGGTAGGGACTACCCCTAGGTCGGTGATGAATTTCTTCAACCATGCAGCTTCTTGCGCTGCCAATGAAGCGGCGATGTATTCTGATTCTGTAGTGGACAATGCTACAACATCCTGCTTCGAGCTCTTCCAAGAGACTGCAGTTCCATTCAAAATGAAGACATACCCAGATTGTGATCGAGAACCATCTCGGTCAGTTTGGAAACTCACATCCGTGTAACCCTTTACAACGAGTTCCTCTTCACCAGATCCATATATTAGAAACATATCCTCAGTCCTTCTAAGGTATTTCAATATGCTTTGAACAGCCATCCAATGACTGTTACCTGGATTCTGCTGGTATCTACTTGTCATGCTTAAGGCGCATGACACGTCCGGTCTAGTGCATATCATTGCATACATGATGGGTCCTATAGCAGACGCATATGGGACTCCTTTCATTCTTTCTTGCTCATCCTTTGAGCTTGGACATTGAGACGCGTTCAATATCGTTCCCTTTTGAATAGGTACCAAACCTTTCTTAGAGTTCTCCATCTTGAACCTTTTCAAGACTTTGTCAACGTATGCACTTTGGTTCAAACCTATCAAGCGCCTTGATCTATCCCTATAGATCTTTATTCCCAAAATATAGACGGCTTTACCAAGATCCTTAATGGAAAAACAACTTCCAAGCCAGGTTTTAACACCTTCCATGGTTGGAATATCATTTCCAAATAGTAGAATGTCATCGACATACAGTACTAGGAAAGTGATAGTGCTCCCACTAGCCTTCTTATACACACAAGCTTCATCGGCGTTCTTGATGAATCCAAAATTCCTAATTTCTTCATCAAAATGGTGATTCCAACTTCTAGATGCTTGTTTCAATCCTTAGATTGATTTCTTTAACTTACATACTTTGTTAGGATGTTTTGGATCAACAAAACCTTCAGGCTGAACCATATAGACATCTTCATTAAGATATCCATTGAGGAAAGCCGTTTTGACATCCATTTGCCAAATCTCATAATCGTAATATGCAGCTATGCAAATAATATCCTAATTGACTTTAGCATCACCACGGGCGAGAAGGTCTCATCATAATCAACCCCTTGAGTTTGAGTGAATCCTTTTGCTACAAGTCTCACTTTATATGTATCCAAGTTACCATGCATATCGGTTTTCTTCTTGAAAACCCACTTACTTCCAACTACTTTGGAGTTAAGATGTGGCACAACCAATTCCCATACTTGGTTGTCATACATGGATTGCATCTCTACGTTCATGGCTTCAAGCCACTTGTCACAATCGGATTTTGACATTGATCATGGTATGTGGTTGGTTCATCCGAATCTACCACGTAGCATCCATCCATGAAAAATCCATATCTTTCGGGTGGATTACTAATTCTACCAGATCTGCGAACGTTTTGTGTGTATTGATCAACCACTTGATCCTTTTCAACAACTTCTTGTTGAGTGCTAGTATCAACCAAACGTGTATCGACTTGTGGTTCTTGATCCTCATCAAGTTCCATTTTTCTACTACTAGTTCCTTCCATAAGGAACTTAGTTTCCAAGAACTTACCCTTTCGAGCGACAAATACCTTTTGCTCTGTTGGATCGTAAAAGTAATATCCTATATCATCTTTAGGATATCCTACAAAGATACACTTAGTGGATCGTACTTCCAATTTGTTTGGGGTGTATTGGTTCACATAAGCTTCACAACCCCATACCTCAAATATGATAATGATGGAGCCTTTCATGCCATATTTCAAAAGGTGTCTTATCCACTTTCTTGGTTGGGGCCATATTCAGTATGCGGGCCGCGGAGAGCAAAGCGTAACCCCAAAATGATAGAGGTAATGTGCTTCTAGCCATCATAGATCGAACCATATCCAATAGAGTTCAATTCCTCCTTTCAGACACACTATTATGTTGTGGTGTTCCAGGTGGAGTAAGTTGTGAGATAATCCCACAATTCCTAAGATGATCTTGAAAAGCATCACTAAGGTATTCACCTCCTCTATCGGTGCGAAGGACTTTGATTGTTTTCTTGAGTTGATTTTCTACTTCACTTTTGAAATCTTTGAACATTTCAAATGCTTCATCTTTGTGTCTTATCAAGTACACATAACCATAACGACTATAGTCGTCGGTAAAACTAATGAAGTATCTTTCACCATTCCTGGTCATTGGCTTAAAAGGACCACATAAATGTATGATACCTAATAAGTATTTTGCCCTTTCAAAGGTGCGATTGAAGGGTGCCTTAGTCATTTTGCCTTGTAAGACAGATTCACATACATCAAATGAATCATCTCCATTTGTTTCCAAAAGACCATTCTTTCGAAGTGTTTGCATGCGATTTTTGTTTATATGTCCAAGGCGACAATGCCAAAGATAGGAATCACCCAAATCTAATTTGAGTTTCTTGGTGGTTGCTTGGTACATTGAACTATCAAATGATGTATTATCATGAACCAATTCATAAATACCATTTGAAGGCATAGCTTTAAAGTAAAACATGTCATTCATCAACATATAAATGTTATCGTTTACAAACTTTAAATTAAAACCATATTGTAGCAAGAGGGAAACTGAAATAATGTTCTTAGTCAAACTAGGAGCATACAAAACATTTTTCAAGATGATTTCCAAACCACTTGGAAGTTTCAAAACATAGTCTCCTCGGGCTTCAACTTAAACCTTTGCTCCATTGCCCATGAAGAGACTAATGTCTCCCTTCTTGTAATGTTTATTTCTTTTGAACCCCTGCAACAAATTGCCAATATGAGTTCCACATCTGGTATCCAATACCCATGTGTTTGAAGAAATAACATTAAGGTCAATATGTATCATAAAGATTGTACCTGAGGTTTGCCCCGCATCCCTCTTGGTTTTCAACTCCTTGAGATAGGTTGGACAATTTCTTTTCCAATGTCCTATCTCTCCACATTCAAAGCATGGGTCAGTCAAAGCAACCTTTTGCTTCTTTTCCTTTGGTTTCGTGGGTTCCGCTTTAACCTTTCCTTTTCCTTTCCCTTTGACGTGGCCCTTCCTTTTGGCAAAACTTGCCTTGGAGTCGGGGTGGGGCCTCTTCTTGTTGCCTCCCTCATTGATCGTTAGAACGGGTAAAGCCTTTTTATCCATGCCCGCCTTGGCAGTTTTGAGCATTGCATGAAGTTCACCAATGCTCTTATCCCATCCGTTCATGTTATAATTCATGACAAAAGTCTCAAACTTTTTTGTTAAAGAGTTGAGGATCAAATCCGTAGCCAACTCTTTAGAGACGGGACAATTAAGCCTTTCGAGACGATCAATGTGGCTTTTCATCTTAAGGACATAAGATGAGACCGATTGGGTTTCCTCCATTCGACATGCATGTAGCGCTCGAACCGTTTCGAAGCGTTCTACCCTTGCTTGTTGAATGAACATTTCCTTCAATTGGGTAATCATGTCGTATGCCCCGTGATGTTCAAAATCCTTTTGAATTTCGGGAATCATAGTTCCCAACATGAGGTAAGAGGCTTGCATAGAGTCCTCGGTATACTTAACCCAATCGTTATAGGCTTCCACATCTTCCATGCTAGGTTCATCGAGAATAGGATCATCCAACACATTTTCTTGCTTGAGAACGATTCTCAAGTTTCGATACCAATCCATGAAGTTGTTATGGTTGAGACGATCCTTTTCAAGGATTGTTCTTATTGATAGGTTACGGACGGTTTGGTAATTGTGTTTGCATTGTTAGCGGCCATCTACAAAATTTAACAAAGTTCAATTTAGTATTTTCGATATTATTAAATTTTAATCGTTAATACCCTTTTATGTCTCATAGACAATTAATAATTAAAATCTAGAATCCAACGTTACATTTAAATATTGGTTAGGTGACCTTTATCCCATTATTTAAATTAATAAGGTAGTCAACATTTGACGATTGCAACCCTTTGCAATTTCTAGCCAGATGGGATCGGTTAAACATCTTAATGTTTAATTGGCATGTTTAATCCCATCAACACCTTTGTACGCCATGCTTCGTTAACCCTAAGCACATGGTTTTCAAATCAGGTCTTCCTACTTACACACACATGTGAGTTTACACATACAAGTGGTTAGGTGACCTTTATCCCACAAATATTGTAAGTCCACCTCCAACTCACAAGTTCCTTCAAATGTGGTTAGGTGACCTTTATCCCACAAAGAATTCCCAAGTGATTCGAGTGTTGTATAAAAGGATGGTGTTTGACTTGTTTTATAAAAGGGATTTGAAGTTTTTCAAAATTCTAGTTTTAGAAAACTTTATGTACCATACATTTGCATGCATTCAAATTCATGATACCTTAGTGAAAACCAATTTTCAAGGTTCTTTTAATAAACCCATTTTATTATAAAATCATTAATTTTTTAATAAAATCATTTTATTATCACTTTAATGATTTTTAAAGAACCAATTTTAAGCTTGTAATGGATTATTAGTTGTTAAGCAAGCATATCCAAATATCATCCAATCAACCATAAATAAATAACCATACAAGCACAACACACATATCAATAGGTGCATAACCATAGCCAACTATTTTTTACAACACTTGTTAGCCAAAACAAGTGTGCCAAAAAGTCCTTCCTAAAGGGTAAATATTGACACACAAAAAAACTGTCGTTGAACTCCCACTTGAACCCGCATCCAAATGCTTCAAGTCTTCCTTTTGTGTTGCGATTTCTCCACTTTTGTTGGGCTTCCAAATGATCTTAAAATTCAGCCCCAAACTCCTTTGGGCTCCAAAATATGTTTTTGGTTATTGGGCTAAAATCCCGTTAAGAATTATGAAGTCCTTTAGGCCCAAAATTGGGTAAAACCAAAACCACATTTTGTGTGTGTCTTCTTTTACATAAAATGTCCTAATACATTTTTTCTAGTAAAATAAAATGCATCTAATCTATTTATTTTACATGCCAAATGAAATAAATAAATTACATATCTTTAAATGGAAGAACAAAGATAATTAATTATTACAACCCCATTAGAATAATAAAATAAATCACATCACAATCATTCAACATATTTAAACACAAGGTAATGGCTAGGTTATGAACACCAAAATATATATCCACATATATATTTAAATTCAAGAGCAAAAAAAATGATTTCCTTTTGTAACCCAATTTTCGGCCAAGTTAAAACCGAAAAGATGGGTTTGTGTCCAAACAAACATATCATCCATATGACATAATTTTTCAAGATACCTTTATGCATGTTAGTAAAAGTGTCTTGAAAAACAAGGGAAAACCATGTTTAAAATTTCGGCTATAGGGTTTCCGCAAACCCAAAATCCCGAAATCTTTAAATCCTTTGAAGCATGTATTCATATAACCTGGCTCTGATACCACTGTTGGGGTTTTAACATGTTTATCAAAGTTATTTTCTCCATATAAAATAAAAACGCAGCGGAATAATTATTTAAAACATGTTACTTACAAGATATAAAACCCATTTTATATGTAAAACCAAAACCCGGATCCATATATGAACATGCATGCTATCAAAACACAACCATATGATGTTTCAAGAATACTATCTTTCAATAACAAGTAGATGAAAAGGATGATGCTTCTTGAATGGTAATCTTGTAAGTAGAAGACCTCAAGCTTGTATACCCCAAGTCTTCCAACAAACACTATGATTTTTGCTAGGATTTCTACACTTAGGATTCAAACTAGAACTCTCTTGGATAACCACCTTATGGCCGAAAATTTGAGAGCACTAGAAGGTGTTCTTGCAACTTGAATTCTTTTTGTAAGAGTATGTATGATAATAAATATCAAATCTTGCATATATCTTACGTGATCTTGTGTAAGATCTCAAGACAAGTTGCATGCAAAACTATTGGACAAAAACCCACCTTGGGACATATGAACGGCCCTATGGGGTGTTTTATAAAAAAAATTATTTAAATCTTGTATTTATATATTTTATGACTTTTATAAAATATAACATAACATAATACAAGATTTTATGCAACATCTCTTAACAATTTATAGTGTTATTTAACCCATTAAATAACAATATAAAATATTCTCTCAAAATAAATTATCCATATAATTTATTAGTTTCTCAAGTGCAATTATTTAGAAAACCAATTTCAAAATATTCCAAGTGTTAATATTTATTTGTTTGATCATATCATAAATAAATATTATAAGTGTTTGTCTAGCTTGTTATTGGGTATGAGCCGACTTAGATCATAACGTACTAGCCATATCAATTTAATATGTGTCTTGTGCATACCGATTCCAACACTTACCACCATTCATTTGGGCCACAACAATCACAAGAGCCACAACACTCTCACCATTCGCAGCATTCGCTGCATCCGCCCCAATCCCACCATTCTTCCCATCATTCGCACTATCTTTCACCCTATTCTCCGAGATAGTTCAACCCTAAAGATTATATTAACTCACTAGTGGGTCATAACCTGTTGGGTCCTGAGGATCACTTCCCTGAAGATATGGATATGGATGATGATCCAGATCCATCTGAGCTGCCTTCGGGAACGCCCATGCATCCCATTGACATATCAAGTGGTTCTTCCTTCACAGGATCACCCTATCATGGACCCGATGAATTTGTCGAATGATGGGGACAGTGGAAATTCGTGAACACTCCTTCCTCTCACAACACCCCACCACAACCTCCATTGGAGGAACCGCATTTTCAAGCAATGACACCATCACCACCACCACTCCCTGAACAGGGACAACCTCCGTCGCCACCAGAACCGCCAAGGAGGAGAAGAAATGGACGCATGTCCGTGCGAGGGGGCACACTTTTACAACCACTCAAGGTTCTAGTAACTACCCTCCCATTCCTGAAGATCCGCAAATGGGTGGACCTTCAATTCCTGCGCCGGAGATTGACATCACACCGGCCACCTTTGCACCTCAACCACCTCCGATGGGTTATGATAACCCAATTCCTACCTACCCACCTACAACAGGGTATAATCCTTTCGAGCCTCAAGCTCCTGCGGAGTTTAACTACCAACCCCCTGCTCTCGACCCATAAGTCGAAGCGGTCAACCATAATGCTCTCTATCATTCACCTTTTCCTCCAGTATACCCAACTGGGTATCCTGTCTATACATATCAACACCCTATACCTCAACCTTCACCTCAACAACAACAACCACCCCAGCAACAACAATTACAAATTTTGCAAAGGGTGCAAGATGTGGAATGTAGAGTGGAAAGAGGTGAGAAAAAGAATAATAAGTTTCTTAAGAATCTTGCAAAATTTATCAGGGGAAAAAGGAGTGGCAATTGAAGATTTTCTTTGCTTTTATCCTGTATTTGCAATTTAAATTAAGTCCCTGCGTGGACATTTCTTTTTAGTATTAGTCCCTGCGTGGACATTTCTTTTTAGTATTAGTCCCTGCGTGGACATTTCTTTTTAGTATTAGTCCCTGCGTGGACATTTTCTTCTAGTATTAGTCCCTGCGTGGACATTATCCTTATGTTTTAGTCCATGCGAGGACTTATTTTCTTCTAGTCCCTGTGAGGACTTATTTTCTTCCTGTCCCTATGTGGACAATCTATGATATTTAAAGACCCGTTTAGGGCAGTTTTGTAACCGCTAGTGGTATTAGTGAAAATCTTCTTTTGGAAATTTTATATATTGCATCATTGTACAAGCAATCATTTCAATTTTATTTGATCTGCCAATAAATTCCAAAAGATCTTCTTAATGGTATAACCTAGCCTATGTGTCAATGTGAACATGGTTATGATGATAAAACCCTCTTAAGACAATAAATCCTTGTTAGCATCCAGAACATGTTAGCACTCCTGGCAGTGTGACTTGAGAAACCACACCAGCCGTCAAAGTTTTTGGGTTCTTCCAAGCTTTCATATAGCCTAACTGATCATTATGAATCATGGTTGATATCATCCAATAGAATGTTAATAATAAGACATTCATAAGTGATAATTACTCGTACTAACTGCATTGTTTTAATAACTATGACAGTTGTAATTTATAACTCTCTGTCAAAAGGCAATGAACTATGTTCAAATCCTTAAAACCTACGATCCAATAAGATCGTAAGTTATATTTCAAATTGTCCAAGTGACAAGGCCTTTGTTCCATGAAAAAGTATCTATGCAGCAATGACAGCTTTGACATATGTTCCCTGTCAAATATATGTAAAGGATTATATCCTGTTTAAATGCCTTTGATGGTTCAATTGTAGCCTAGGCTAACTATAGTAAATCTTAAAATTCTCATTCCTCATAAATGCTATATCTTTTAGCCTATATGATTTATTCATACCATGGCTAGTTAATCACCAAACGTGATATAGCACTAAATAGATTATTGTTATTTGGTATATAGCATTCAAAACCTCACCATGGCTGGTTCAAACGAGGTACATAGTCACCCGGTTGAAGGGAATGATAATACAAGAATAAATATCACTGGCGCTAAACTGCAAGCCCTGGTAGACGCTGCAGTCTCAAAATCCGTGGATAGAGTACTAAAGGAGTCGAGCAGTACTCCCTCCAAAACGCACACTAAAACCCATTCAAAACCACAACCATCAAAGAAAGATGAATCTGAATATTCATCCAATCGGAAGAGTGAATCACACAAATAGACTATGGATGATCAGACACCACGTTTCGGCAAAGGTTGTACATACAAATACTTCATCTCTTGCAGACCAAGAGACTTCACTGGAGAAGTAGGAGCCATTGACTGCATGAAATGGCTTGATGAGATGGAACAGTGGTGGATATAAGTGGTTGCGCAAAGGAGGATGTAGTTAAATTTGTTCACAGTCATTCAAGGGCGATGCCCTGACTTGGTGGAAAGCTTTGGTTCAATCCACCGAAAAGATTCCTCTGTACAAACTCTCTTGGGTCAAGTTCGTTGAGTTGGTTAAAGAAACATACTCCCACAACACGAAGTAAAGAAGGTTGAAGCTGACTTCTTGACCTTAACTATGAAGGACCTGGACTGCAGATCATACGTAACCAATTTCAATGCTATGTCAAGGCTTGTTCCTTACTTGGTCTCTCCTGAACCAAAGCGCATTGCGTGCTTCATAGGTGGTCTAGCCCCTGAAATCAAAGGAAAAGTAAAGGCCTCAAAGCCTACCACCTACAGGTCAGCTGTAGACTTATCCTTGTCCCTCACACTGGATGTGATTAGGAGTAGGTCTAGGAAGACCTCAGATGAAGGAAAGAGAAGGAGAGAAGATGATCAGACTCATCATTCCAACAAAAAGAAGAAAGGAAATTTTGGGTTCAGGAAGAACCCAAATCAATCAAGCGATAAGTCCATGTGTAAGAACTGTAACAGGAGGCACTTTGGGAAGTGCACTGTAGATCCACAGGCCAAACCTTGTGGGATCTGTAAGAAAAAGGGGCACAAGACGTTGGATTGTAGGAATCTGAAAGATGCAACCTGTTATGGTTGCAATGAAAAGGGGCATATCAAGACGAACTGCCCAAAGAATGCTAAGAAGCCTGAGGAGGCTAAGAAATCGAATGCAAGGGTATTTAGATGAGTGTCAAGGAAGCAGTAAAGGATGATAAAGTTATAACAGGTACCTTCCTCATAAACGATATTTATGCTAGAGTTTAATTTGATTCAGGTGCAGATAAATCTTTTGTAGATCATAAGTTTAGTAAACTGCTAAACCTGCCCATCAAAACTCTAGATATTACATATGAGGTAGAACTCGCTGTGGTACCTTAGAAACTGCTTCGACCCTTCTTGATGGATGTTGTATATCTATTAAGAATCAGTTAATCCCGTTATCTCTCTTGCCAATGAAGTTGGCTGGATTTGATGTAGTTTTAGGCATGGATTGCTTATCGCATAACCAAGCCCAAATTTCCTGTGATAAGAAGCTAGTAACATCAAAACCCCTTCTGGTGAATCAATCACTATTCAAGGAGATACACATTACGGATTGCCTAATAAGGTATCTATACTTAAGGCATCCAAGTGCTTAAAGAGCGGATGTGTAATCTACATGGCACAAGTAACAGTGGATGAGCCGAAATTGAAGATAGAAGACATCCCTGTTATCTCTGATTATCCAGATGTCTTCTCGGAAGAGCTACCTGGATTACCTCCGGAGAGGCAGGTAGAGTTCAGAATCGACATCATACTGGAGCAGCACCGGTTGCACGAGCTCCATACCGCTTAGCACTAACCGAAATGAAGGAACTAAGAACCCAATTAGATGAACTTCTGGAAAAAGGTTTCATTCAACCCAGCTCGTCACCTTGGGGAGCACCCATACTGTTTGTTAAAAAGAAGGACCGTTCAATGCGTCTGTGCATTGATTACCATGTGCTAAATAAGGTAACAATCAACAACCGCTATCTATTGCCCAGGATCGACGATCTGTTTGATCAACTTCAAGGGGCAAGTTTCTTTTCAAAGATTGACCTAAGGTCAGGGTACCATCAACTCAGAGTTAAAGCCGAAGATGTGCCTAAGACCGCGTTTCGAACGAGGTACGGCCACTATGAGTTCTTAGTGATGCCTTTCGGACTCACTAATGCACCCGAAGCATTCATGGATCTCATGAATAGAGTCCGCACCTAGATAAGTTTGTCATCGTATTTATAGATGACATACTTATTTACTCTCGTAATCAAGAAGATCATGAGAAACACCTTCGATGCATCTTAAGACTTCTATAGCAGGAGAAGCTTTATGCTAAATTCTCCAAGTGTGAATTTTGGCTTTGCGAAGATCAATTCCTTGGACATGTTGTGAGCGAGCGAGGTATCCAAGTGGATCCCGCTAAAATAGAAGCAATCATGAATTGGGAAGCACCTAAGACACCTACTGAAATTTGCAGCTTTTTGGGATTAGCAGGATATTACCGAAGATTTATCAAAAACTTCTCAAGAATAGCCGCACCTTTAACTACTCTGACCCGCAAGAATATAAAATTTAATTGGGGTCCTAAGCAGCAGGAGTCCTTTGAGATTCTCAAACAGAAATTGAGCAATACTCCAGTTCTAACCTTTCAGAAGGTGTAGATGAGTTTGTTGTATACTGTGGTGCTTCGCACACTGGCATGGGCTGTGTGCTTATGCAAAGAGGTAAAGTAATCGCCTACGCATCACGGAAACTAAAGGTGCATGAAAAGAATTACACCACCCACGATCTAGAATGGGTGTCGTTGTATTCACACTTAAGTTATGGAAACATTATTTATATGGAACTAAATGTGTGATATACTCAGATCACAAAAGTCTCGAACACTTGTTTAACCAAAAAGAACTCAATATGAGGCAACAACATTGGATGGAAACTTTAAACGACTACGATTGCGAGATTCGCTACCATCCTGGCAAAGTGAATGTAGTCGCCGATGCACTCAGCCGAAAGGAAAGAGTCAAACCTATACGGATTAATGCCAAGAGTATCGAACTTAAGAACAGGTTAAACAAGAAGCTATTGGCTGCACAGAAAGAAGCAATATTGGAAGTTAACCTTCCCGAAGAAAAACTAGGAGCAACTTTTGATCAGTTGTCACCTGGGAAGGATGGAATCCTCAGACTAAATGGTCGAATTTAGGTTCCTATTCATGGAGGACTTAGAGATATAATCCTTCAGGAAGCTCATAATTCCAGGTACTCGGTTCACCCTGGGGGTGACAAAATGTATCAGGATTTAAAGGCAAGCTATTGGTGGATGGGTTTGAAGAAATCCATAGCTACCCATGTAGCTGTCTGACGTGCTCTCAAATTAAAGCTAAACACCAAAAGCCGTCAGGACTACTACAACAATTAGAACTTCCCACTTGGAAATGGGAAATGGTAACCATGGATTTTATCACCAAGCTACCCAAAACAAAACATGGAAATGATACAATTTGAGTCATAGTTGACAGATTAACTAAGTCAGCTCATTTCTTACCTATCAAAGAGACTCGTAGCTCCGACAAACTGGCCCCGATGTATGTAGATAAGATTGTGTGTCTCCATGGGGTGCCAATATCTATTGTATCCGATAGAGATACTAGATATACTTCTCAATTTTGGAAAAGTTTCCAACAATCTCTAGGCACTCGATTAAATTTTAGTACGCTTACCATCCTTAGACGGATGGGCAGCGCGAGCGTACAATTCAAATGTTAGAAGACATGCTCCGAGCATGTGTTATTGATCTAGGAGGAAGTTGGGATGATTATCTCCCCTTGATTGAGTTCTCCTACAATAACAGTTACCATACCAGCATTCAGGCTGCGCCTTTTGAGGCTTTATATGGGCGAAGATGCAGAACGCCCGTCTGTTGGGCAGAAGTAGGGGAGTCTCAGCTAACAGGACCTGAGATAGTCCTGGAAACGACAGAAAAGGTTATTCTGATCCGTGATCGTCTAAAGGCTGCCAAAGATAGGAAAAAGAGTTACGCAGATTAAAGACGTAAACCTCTACAATTCGAGGTAGGAGACAAAGTTTTACTAAAAGTGTCACCCTAGAAAGGAGGGATGCGTTTTGGTAAGAAGGGCAAGCTAAGCCCAAGATACATTGGACCATTCGAAATCATAAATGGGTCGGTAATGTGGCTTATAAGTTGAACCTGCCCGAGGAACTTAGTGGAATTCACAATGTGTTCCACATCTCCGACTTAAAGAAATGCCTAGCCGATGAGTCACTAGCAATGTCCAATAAATAGATGAAAGCCTGAGTTTGTTGAAATACCAATATCAATTGAAGATCGGCAGATTAAGAAGCTTCAAAGAAAGCATGTACCGATTGTGAAAGTAAAATAGGATACCCGTAGAGGCCCTGAATACACGTGGGCGGTTGAGTCCAATATGCAATAAAAATACCCTCACTTATTTCAGTAAATCTCGAGGTCGAGATTTCTTTTAAGGGTGTGAGGATGTAACACCTTGCAAAAATGTGTCCAAGAAGGTGAAGACACGTGTCCTAAACCCTATTCATTTGAAAAGTTGGCTTTAAAGGGGTAAAAGTGTCAACGAGCGAAACTAGTGCTTTCGGGAGGTCTACCGGCGAACCTGGAATCCTAAAATGTTTATTCATACTCCCATACATGCTTATTATCAGCTTATGATGGCATTATACAAGTTACAAGACCCTAAATACGATTATATAAGTTGAGGGACCAAACTTGTCAAATTTAAAAATGTGGTTCGCTGACAAACTGCTTACGGACTGTAAGGGTCCCATGCTTACGGTCCGTAAGGCCTGGTACTGGGCGAATTTTTGTTTGGCCTCTACACATAAGATTCCAAAACCATCCTCTCGAAACAAGGGGCTGCATGCTTGCTCAATACTCGTTTAGGGACACTTGGAGACATCCTAGAACACCTTGGAACACCAGGAAAGATCTTGAGAAGGTCCTTTGCACTATTAATAGGTCCTTCATGTTGCCTTTCATTCTTGCACCTTTCAAAATCTCTTCTTTCTCTCTTGGTTGCATTCTCTGGGATTCCTGATCAAAAAGGAAGCTCTCCTAAGTCTAATTTTCAAGCTAGGACCTGTAGTAAGTGTTCTTAGCCACTCTAGTTCGGTTTTTATGCATTTAAAGACCAAAAGTCAAAGTTGCCGCAAAACGGCTGTGACCTTCGGTTTAGACCTAAACGGTCCAGCCATTGTTCGAGGAGAATATGGCTATGTGATCGTAATTAGGTAGGTGTTAATCCCTCAAAAGGGAAACCTCCTAATTACCACGTTTACTTAGTTATTTATCGGGTCAAAATAAATAAATAAAAAGTCAAACTAGTCAGATTTTAAATAAAAATCAAATCTGATAATGTGAAGGTTATCAAACATATTTTATCACTTTAATAACTTGGTAAACAATATTAGAACATGTCTAAACATGTTCAACCCGACAATTCTAAGTTTAAGCTCGGTTCGCAGCCGAAAGTCGCAAAAGCTTGACTTTTACCTTGACTTTCAGTTCTGACCCGAATTAGCTTATTTCCTTTATGCATTAGGATTCATTTAGGACCATATTATGTTGTAGCATAACCCTCTGAGGTTATATTACATGGTCCCTTAGTAATCTGAGATCATATGCTTATTTCCGTTATTATGCTTTATGTTGACTAGTATGCCCTTTTTGTCAAAAATAAGGATTTTAAGATAAATGGTCATACAAATGGACTAGGTACTGATTAGTAAACATATTTAGAACATTCTGATGATTACAATATGGTCATAAACTGAAGTTATGTAATAAATCGAAATTTCACCTTTATAAGGACTAAGATGCCCTTTAAGCATGTAAATCGAGTTTTTACTATAACTTTGACATAAAACTCTTTACCTACTGTTGTGATATCATAGTTAGGATTTATTGAGGTGTTGAGTTAGATTTTATAATAACCTTAGCTTTGAGTTCTTGCATGAAACTCATAAATGACGATAATACCTTTTTTTGCAAATAAAATGAGTTCTATATATAATTAACATGCAAAACCTTTTGCTACTGATGTATTATGAAAAATAAAATATTTTGACACTTTAAAGCTGGTCAAAATCTCAGAATCACTTTAATTTCGGAATAATCGTCATTTATCGACTTTTACGCTAACTAGGTGCATAGTATGGTTTTAAATCACATCTAGCACCCAAGACTTGATACCTACTGAATTTATAGATGATTTTAAGTGTTTTTACAGTAAGGATAAGTCATGAACTCAGGATCCCAAATAAGTCCTTAAAACTATGTGTGAAATGACCAAAATGCCTCTTCGGAGCATAGTTTGGCCATAAATCATGAATCACATATATGTATGATATCCTACTGTTAAAATATCATAAATTAAATATTTTTACAGAATATTTATGACCAAAACTTCAGTTTGCGTATAAACCCTTTTATAGGCCTTTAAATGACCAAAACGCCCTTATGGGGCCTAATTCGGTTTTTAAAACCTTTATGGGCATACATGTTGATATCTTACTGATATCATAATATATCTTAAGCATAATAACACATGAAACTTGTATATGACTCGTTCGGGTACCCGTAGATGCTCATACGCGTCTGATTCGGTTTATGTAACTGGTTTACATTAATTAACCGACACGGGTTAACCTTGTCATCTAAACTTCAAAAAATCCAGAATGTATCTAGTTTATCCATATTATACAAGTTTTCATGCTTGTTGGGTCTAAATTACATTCCTCTCTGGTCACTGCTTATTCTAGCGTTTTGTACCGCAAATCATTCTTAAACCAGCCGGTCTAAGTCTTTGACTTAAAGGAGACCCGTTAGTATCCTAATAGGTTAATAAAACCTTCCTTTCAGATTAGGTAGCCCCAGTAGAAGATACCTTCATAAAGTCTTAATAAGATACGGCTGAGTAGAATTTCTTACACTTAAAACTCAGGTAAATACATTTAACTTATTTTCCCTCATACGGGCTTGGGATACGGTAAAATATTGCCGCTTGGTCGGGTATGGGATCATTTAGTCGGATTGTGATTAATAAATCCGCATAACCCGTTTTAATCTGTTTTGTTTGATAACATAAGCTTTGGGGGTTAACGACCATGTCCTGGATATCCTTGGCTCATTTAAGTTATTAGTGGCCACGACCTATACACGGGGTGTAGGCACACACCTGACAGATGTAAAATGCTAAATAAAATACCCACAATGTTGGGGAATAACTCCTTTATGGGTTCTATAAGTGGTGTGTCAGTTAATCATGACCGGTTTCCGAACCGGACCCAAAAGTATGACAAACATGTAAAACTGCATACAAGATTATAAATGTAATTGTCCCAAGTTATAAAAGATTTGTGCCTGGTGCACCTGAATTAATATTTTCAAATGTTTACAAAATGAGTCAGTTATTTGTATTTACCGGTAAAAACTGACGTATTTTCCAAAGACTAAGTGACAGGTACCTCACGAAATAGGCTGGAGCTACTTGGCATTAAATAAGAGGATCATGCAAATCCCTAGATGCCTTAAGTCTATGGAACTCAATTTTATGTATTCATTTATAGATCCGCCTGTGGATCCTTTTTACAACCGCCTGTATATTATTTTATTCGTACTTTAAACTTTCGGGTTGTAATAGTGATTTCCTTCCAAGACTTCCGCTGTGCTATAACTGTGTATAATTGACTATGATGATATCAACTGCGTCACGATACTCCCCACCAGGCCCATCAGACTATGTGGAAATATCGGGGTGTGACAAGCGGATTGAGAGTCCTTCACAAAGTGAGGGTTTCACGCCTATTTTGGTGAAATCCTCTGGTTTGTATAATACGTGTATTTTCGTGCCTTCGTGTTTGTGGAATAAGTGTCTTTAGGAAAAGTCATATATATATTTTTGAGGCAAAAGAAGGAAAAAGAAGAAGCATATAGGAAGCATATTGTATAAGTAACATGAATAATCAAGAATGGTAAAAGTTCGGGATTCCTAACCATAGACTAGGTCAAATCATGGCAGTTTTTCCTAATTTCCTATGGTTATGGCTCTGATACCAATCTGTCACATCCTAACCGATGGCGAAAACATCGGAGTGAGACGAAAACCAGATTTGCAAGAGACTTCATAACGACTATTTGTGACAATATATAATAATCAAAAATTCATTTCATTTCTAACTCGAAAATACATAGTTTCGAATCAAAGTACAATATCTTGAACAAGGAAACAAAGTATAAAACATAAACATAATTTAAAGTGTGTTTCTAGTATTCCTACTAGACTTCTTTCAAGGTACATCATCAAGTTCCTACAATACGTATTAAAGTACATGTCAACACATAAAGTATTGGCGAGTACACAAGTTTGAGTTACTAGCATAAGTATAAAACGGTTTAAACGAATTCACACGACATAATTGTAATTTAAGACTTATCATACAACACTAGCATGCATCTCCTACTTATCAACCCAAAATTTCCCACTAGTGTAATCTTGCCGTCGCAACGACAAGACCGTTTTTTGTATAACTTAACATGACCTCAAGAATACGGGAAGTGTGTTACTCCTATAGCGCTATACATGTTTAGGGATGCTTGTACGAAGTTAATGACGAAGTATAGTGCAAATAAAGATTCTAGCATGTATGAGTTTCTAGTATCACGTATTAAGCATGTATAATGGATTGTTTGTTTGTGTTTAAGCATGTTTGTATGTGATTGTGTGAGTTTAATAAATCATAAGTACTGCACCCAAAAGTGTCGAAAAGTAAAAAGGAGTCATGTACACACTCAGGGTTTGCAAAGCTTTCCAAAGTAACGTGAATTTCTGAGTCGTGGAGGGTGGAGCACCAAAGTCACCCTACATTGGGGAAACGAAGACGTATGAGTCTATGTAGTTCGTAGTGAGTTGGATTCGGAGTTAAGTATAAAAAGTATATGTGTAACGAAAGTACATCTTGTCTAGGTACTCGTTTGGACACTAAGTTTTCATGTGCTTTCATGGGTCCTAGTTTGCCCACTAGAATCACAAACGAGGAGTCTAGAAACGAAGATAATCTAACCTAAGTCCTTGACATCTAACCATGATCCGGTTAGTATCAACACTTAGAACATTTGGGCAGAAGTTTTGAGCCTTATTTCTTGGTGAAAATCAACCACACACAAACCCACAACTATAAGCTTAGTTGGGGCAAGGTGGGTACAAGGTTCCACTAAGTTTTAAGCATTATATATAAGAAACAAAAAGATAAATTAGAGCAGAATTTTATGCTACTTTGGACCTCAAATATGGTGAGGTTCCACCTTAATTTGCCGTGGCAAACTTGTGGAAACCTTCCTAGAGGTTGCCCAAGTAGTTTGAAAGAAGATTAGAAGAAGAATGGTGAAGAAAAGTGAGTGAAAACTCACTTAGAACCCTTAAAAGTA
Organism: Scalesia atractyloides; assembly: GCA_947069175.1. Taxonomy (NCBI): domain Eukaryota; kingdom Viridiplantae; phylum Streptophyta; class Magnoliopsida; order Asterales; family Asteraceae; genus Scalesia; species Scalesia atractyloides. Next base: position 29,431,937 of record CAMTDV010000005.1, read on the forward strand.
TTCTTCTTTGCTTGGAATTTTTGAGAGGATTAGAGTTTGTGAGTAGATTAGTGTGTGGAAAATGTTTAGGATGTGGTTAAGACTTATATTTATAAGTGGAGATTAGGGCTTGGGAGTTAATGAAGTTGGAAGGTGATTGGAAGAGAAAGGAGGTGGAAAAGGGTGAAATATGATTGGCTAAAGAAGGGCGAAACTGTACGGGTTGAAACGGTGCGAGTCAAAACCGTTCAGGTTGAAATGGTCGAGGATTCCAATGAATTTACTTTAATTCCTTCACATATAGAAGGGGTTTTAAATTCCTTTTGTTAAAGGAATTTGAAGGAATTCATGCCTAATTACAATTCAAATTCCATTGTCAACCAAACAAATGAAGATTGGAATTAAGATTCTTCTGTGAACCAAACATTTTAAGAGATTTATATTCCAATTCCCTTAAATTCCATTGAATTACTGCGAACCAAACGCCCCCTAAGTTTATTGAGTTTTGAGACCACAAACCTCACACGAAGAAAATCAGTGACGATAAAATTATGATTCAAACTAAAAAAGAGTACATGGAAGAAATGAAAGCAATTTTTAAGTACTAATATGTGTGGAATGCTGTAAAAGTCGAGCCAAAATGACCCGAATCGGTCTCCTTCCAACCAAAAAGGACTAAGGGGGCGTTTGGTTCCGCGGAATGTTTTGTAATTGGAATTTGTATAGGAATTAGAATTTGAGGGAACTGGATTTAGAATTTAAACATTTCAATTGGAATTGGAAATTGTTGGAATTGGAATCTCAATTTCATCCTAGTTGTGTTTTGTTGTCAGATGAATTGGAATCCATCACCCCGTTAACCACAACCCCCGGTTCGGTCGAAACGAAATGGTAGGGGTCAAAACGGTTCGATTCAAAACGGTACAGGTCGCAACCGTTTGCGACGAAACGGTACGGGCCAAAAGGTTCGTGTCAAAACAGTTCAATTCGAAACGATACGGGTCAAAATGGTTCGCGTCAAAACGGTACGCGTCGAAATGGTTCTCACGCAGATACACTCTTTTGACGATGAACTATTTGTAAACCCAACATGGCTACATTGTCAAGAGAAATTCAACTCTTTAAAAGCGATCAAATATTAATGATCTAGAATTCCGGTTTTCTGCTCCGATGATCTATACAAACATTGTTTATAATAACGTAACTCTTTAAAAGCGATCAAATAATAATGATCTAGCTTTATACTAACTTCAACATTGTTTGTATATATCATCGCTTTTAAAGAGTTGAATTTTTAACTAGTATAACTTCATCAGTGGTCTTCAACATTGTTTATAGTAAAGTAATATCTTTTAAAGAATCGGTTCGTGTCGAAACGGTTTGATTCAAAACGGTACGGGGCGAAATAGTTCGGGTCGAGACGGTTCGATTCGAAACGGTTCGCGTCGAAATGGTTCGGTTCAAAACGGTACGGGTCAAACGGTTCGCGTGAAACGGTTCTGGTCGAAACGGTTCACGTCGTAACGGTTCGTGTCGAAACGGTTCGGGTCGAAATGGTACGCGTAGGAACGGTTCATGTCGAAATGGTACAGGTTGGAACGGTTCGCGTCGAAACGGTACGGACACGTCGAAACGGTTCGCGTCAAAACAATTCGCGTCGAAACCGTTTCCAATGAATTTACTTTAATTCCTTCACATATAGGAAGGATTTTGAATTCCTTCGCATAAAGGAATTTAAAGGAATTCATGCCTAATTTCAATTTCAATTCAATTGTCAACCAAACATATGAAGATTGGAATTGAGATTCCAATTCCATCAAATTCTTTGAACTAAACATATTAAGAGATGGAATTCAGATTCCAATTCCGTTAAATTCCATTGAATTCCTGCGAACCAAACGCTCAGTATGTCTACCAGAAACTATAGCAGCTCAGCTTCCGACGTACACACCTTGTCGTTGACCTCTGTGCTAACGAGACGGCGGCTTCAATTGAGGAATTCGGATCAATCTCGAGGACGAATTTCTTCGTCCACAGGCAAAAATAAGTCAAGGACACCAGAACTTGTTGACAAACTCAATGTTCGAATGGAAAAGTATATGGATCGAAGAGAGGTAACCATAGATGTGTTCAAAGGGCAAATGCAATGAAGTCTATTTAACTAAGATATTAACATGCTAATGATGGACAGAACACACATGAATCTGGAGAAACAGACAACGCACTTGAAGTTATGTAAACAAATAAAAAACATAACATATCTTATTTTTTTAGTGTATGTACATTTTTATTTTTAATTTATGTGCGTTATTATTGTAATTTATGTATGTTTTAAATTTATAGTCTATGTATGTTTTTATTTTTATTTTTACTTCTAATTTCTTATTTATAATTTATTTTGAGCTATATTCTATTATTTAAATACACACTAAATATAAAAAAATAAATTATTATAAAAGTAATTTGATATGTTTAGGTTAATTGTATAAGTAGGTGATTATATGGCATTGTGGGAAACCACTCGTAGTGAAATGGTGAAGTGGCGTGATGTCGCTACTTCACGCCGAGCACACCGCCCCCTTTTGGCGTTTTATTTTCTCGACAGAGATTTACTTAGTGACTTTAGGCTTAGAAGATGACGTCACTACTTGTCTCCATCTTTTCTTTCTAGCTGATGGACTTATTCACATTTAGTTGAGGGTGCTATGGGTTATTGAAAGGTGAGGGGCTTTTTATTTTCCAATGCATTTGTTAATTATTTTCAAAAAGTAAATATTAATTATTTTTAAAGAATTACTTAAAATCCAAAATGTCAATCTAAAACATGTCAAAATCGCTTACCCTCACATCCTATCTCCTCTACCCTAACGCTTACTTCTTTACTTCTCCACTATCATCTGTAAAGGAATTCTACATGAAAAACATCGAAGTCTGTTGCCCTCTCTTCTAGTCAAAGCATATGGCTGCTAGACGATTACACCTGCGACGGCATGAGATCCACGCTATATGATCTCTGTAATAATTTTAAAGCGTTATTATTATTATTATTATTACCAAATGCTCGAATCAGTCTTGTTGCAAACCCTACATCTAGCGCCACCACCCCAGCTGCCGCATTCTTCATGCCACTATAAACCCTAACCTGTTTTTTAGACGATGTAGATCTCCTGAACGCTTGTTATGCCTAATCTGTTTACACTAACACTTCATTCGTGTATTTGAATGAAGTCAGACAGACCATGTAAGTGAGAGGAGAAACATCTTTAGCTGTGAGGAACCCAACGAGGTTGACCGTCTTTTATATATCTACAATAATTCACAATTTTATCACGTTTGGGTTAATTCCACAGTAAAGTTAACTAAACACAGATATAAAAGTTTATAATGGTACTTCAAAAAAGCCTCACAAAAAGACTTATGCAAGAGAGAGAGGTTATGAATCAACAATGCTTTTGAACACATCTTTAAAGACATAATTCATTTAACAAACTGACACCATACAAAAAGGTAGAAACCAAAATTGATTTTTTTGTTTTTGTTAGGCACCACCATTTCATGTTTCCATCGTCTCGGGCTTGACCTCACCTTCGACTTTCTCAACTTGCTTACCTGAAACATCAAACGTTAAAGACAGGTTGAAAACAGACCCATTTGAAATGTTAGAATAAAACACAAGTTGAAACTGTGACGTTTGCTCAAAAACTCATGCCAACTTACCTTTCTTCTTCTTGCCGCCACCTTTCTTTTTGCTCTTTACGGGAAGAGATAACCACGCTTTGATTTCAGGGTGGTCATCAACTGTTTTAGTCGGCTGCAGTTCCTGGAGTCCATGAGACGTTATGCGGTCAGACCCATTTGGCATCAGAAGAACCGTGAATTTGATATGCGCAACAAAATCACCTGTAAACCACAAACTAAGAGTGTAAATGTTTGAACATAAATTTACAACATAACAGAGAAATAAGCATTACAGGTTCTATATATACATTTGTATTTTTAGTTATAGACTGTAATTATTTAAATATAAATACACAAAAAAGATCAAATATAAAAAAAATAAAGCAAAACTAGTGCCATGTTTGGGTTCAAGTGCATGACCCACTTTTTATGTTCATGTCTTGTAAGAACACGTGTCTAGTTGGATTTCAGGGACTGTGTTGGGTTGAACCCGCAATGAACACACCACCACCACAAAGGATCCTTGTCCTGCCTTGGTAAATAATATTTTATTGGCAACAAAAGTAAATGTCTTACCAGGCTTTTCATGAAGAACAGGGTAGGGCTGCAAAAGCTCATGGTTAACACACTCAACCAATCCTAATCGTGCACGTTTCTCTTCCAAAGCCCTATCACGCCCATTTGCATTTAGAAACTTCATAATAAAATAAATAAATAAAATTAGAACACTTAATAAACGAGATCCTACCTAGCTGAAAACGGCATGATTGGAAAATTCTGACAAATGTCACTGTATATAAACCGAGATGCTTTCATTTTCAGGTGATAACTCTTGTCAACTGCTCGTTTGTAAATCGTTGTTTGTTTTTCATCCAACAATTTTGGCTGCAAAACAGAACCATTAATAAGTTTTAACTATTAACCAATAAACCTCAAAAACTAAAATTAAATATGAAATAAGTCTGCACCTTGCCATCTCCTGTGCTGGTGACGATGTCAATTGCATAAACTTCATTTTCCTCAAATTCGGCATCATCGACTCTTGTCTCGGGATTTGAGACACTCAATACGACTTTGTTTCCGTCAATCACAAATTGTTTCAGCTGATGGCTAAGAACACCTTCCACAATTTTGCAGTCATACGCAGCAGCAACCTCTTGGATAGCCTTTGTCACATCTTGGTTCTGAAACAAAAAAAAATTATAATTAGTGAATATATTCCCCACAGAGACAGGTTGCACGGATCACGATGCTGGAACATGATTTTCTATCAGTGTAACTATGACTATTAAGAGCATCAGTGGATAAACTCCATTGCACATATATATACATCATCATTTAGAAATATCATGTTACATATCACCCAAAAAAATTAAAAGAAACAAAACTGGAGAAGTATACATTAAGTTTTAACAAAAAAAATCTATCAGAGTAACTATGACCAAAGCAACATTTGGAATGTTCTACCATAGCTTTTGATAAGTATTCATCATTTAAGACACGTGGCACAAATCAAGATGCTTAGAACCAACTATACTAGAACATGATTTTCTATCAGTGTAACTATGACTAATAAGAGCATCATTGGAGCAACTCCATAGCGCAAAAGTAACATCATCATCTAGAAAAATCATGTTTTACAAAAAACGCATTGACAAAACACAAAACCAGAAAGGCTCACAAAATGAGAAGCATGCAAACTGAGATTGACATTAATATGACACTTTAAGAGTTAAGGTTATGAACTAAAATAATATAATATTCATACAAAAGAATAGACATTCAAGAATGTAGGCTCACAAGAAGCACACTCAGCCAATTGAGTGGATAGGCGTGCAAAACACAAGAACAAGCCAAAGTTAATATAGGCAACAGGGAAAAAGAGGAAATCGAGAAACATGTGATCACCTCGGTAAAGTTGCCTCTTTTAAAAAACCTCAAATGCAAAACATGAATACTATGAATTGTATCAAACAAACACGCGTCTGAAGTGTATTACTAAAAACCAATTATACGGATAAAAAACTAATTATAAATTATAGGATCACAAGGAGCATGGTCACCCAATTGAGTAGATGAACGTTAAGAAAACCCAAGTGCAAGCCAAAGTTGATTTAGGCAACAGGGAAAAAGAGGAAATCATCAAGCAAGTAATCACCTCGGCAAAGTTGCCAGAAATAAGAATTAAAAAAACAAATGTGCATAACACATAGTGCCTAATTTAAAAAAGGTAGCATTTACCAAAGCGTATACGGGTTTTGCAAAAAAAAATAGTGTAAGCTCACAAGGCATATGGTCAACTAACAGATTAGATGCACAAAGAAAACCCAAGCTAAGCTGAATCATTATTGGCAACAGGGAAAAAGAGGAAACCAACATACAAGTGATCACCTTGGCAACGTTGCCTCATCAGAATAAAATACGAAAGTAGTTTATACGAAAGTAGTTTGCATTTACAAAGGAGATAAACAAAGAAGAAACAAAATCATGATTCCCATAGCTACATTAGAGTATAAATGTCAAAAAAATCACCTCAGAAAGAGGCCTAAACTAAAAACTCCAAAAATAAATAACAACTTGTTAGATCACAACATGTGTATACAAGTTATAAAAAAAACTGTAGCCTCAAAAGGCTTATGGTCAACTAACAGATTAGATGCACATAGAAAACCTAAGATAAGCCAGGATCACTGTAGGCAACAGGGAAAAAGAGGAAACCAATATACGAATGATCACCTCAGCAAAGTTGCCTCTTAAGAGGAATAAAAAAGGGCAGTCCACTTTTATGAAAGAGAAATAACGGAAAGAAAAAAGGCAAAAACACGGCTTGATAAATCAAATACTTCTCCAAGAAAAAAACAGAGTTTATAATTGTCAACGTCAACATGAATACTTTTTTGCTGAAAATATACAAGGCTTGAAAACAGCAAAACAAAACCAAAAAACAAGAACTGGAAAATTTTCATCTTGTTTTTACCCATTAGCAGTTTATTATGTAGATACCACGGATGAAGACTCACTTTCATTATCAAAAATAGACTATGGAGAACATCTAAATTACCTTCTTTCCAGGCTTCACAAGTCTTAACGCAACCTCAGCTGCAGTATTTGCAGCAGCAATAACATCAGCTGCCCGACCCGTTACAGGTCCTTGCTGAAGCACGTGTGTGTGACCCACCACGGCAATGAAACCATCAATATGACACCCCATATCACTGAAAGCACCCAAACCAATCATTATATATTTAGTACAAAACTTTGATAGTTCAGACCATGATAACACTTACATTTTCAAAATGTCACCTTCCTCCAATACTGTTTCATCACTGGCAAGGGGGGAGAAATGACAGACTGTGTTGTTCACTGACAAACATGTTGGAAATGCAACACCCCTTTCGATCTTCTTCTTAACATTCTTGTACATGTTCCCAGTTTGCCTGCGTTTAAAAACAGATGTCACAAAATGATAATAACCATTACAACAATCTTGCTCAAAACAGTGTCCCAGTAAATGATTAAAATCTTACTCTCTGATGTATGAATCCCCTTTCTCACATATATCAACAATCTTGGCTTTGGGTTTGCATTCTGACAAAACCAACTGCAATGCCTCTGCATAGTTGGAAATTTAAATAACTACTATTAGCAAACTATGATAGAACTACAGAGCTCAAATAAGTATTGTCTAACAAAACAGTCATAGCACAAAAGTGATCACCTGACTTCAGCCCCCCCCCCCCCCCCCTCTATATATATAATCTAACTTATCTAGAAATGTTCATAATCTGTTAAAAAACTAAGACTGTGGGGAGTGGGCTTGGATTGGGGGCGTGGGTTGCCCTTCAACGCCAGCTTTCCCACCCTGAGTTGGCATTGGGCTGGGCGTCGCCCCATTGGCGTGGGGCAGGGTGAGTTGGCTGGTTCAATATGGCTGGCTTTGGTTGGCTACTTTAGGCTGGCCACGCCAAGCTAGCCACGCCACACCACGCCTCACCACACCCCACTTCTTTTGGGACGGCCAGATGGAGCCCACCTACGCCATGTGTCGTGCAAAGCCCCCAACCCAAGCCCCCCCCCCCAGACCGGTTCAACCGAAAAACTATTACTCACAAGATTTCTCTCTTTTTATGCATAACATGAAAATCATAAACAAAAACAAAAAAAATCTTTTTCCCTAAACTTAGAAGAAGCTTAGAATTGTAGCACATACAAGTTACCAAAAAAGAATAGTGGTACATTTTATATGCTTTCACCATGTTCACCAAATATAGCAAAACAAACAAAAATAGTTAATCTTCTGTTTGCACAGTAATTTAAAGGTTTCTATTTTCTATTATCTCCAATCAAAATAAATTATAAACACTAATTCTATCTGTCATACTCCAAATAATTTCACAATCCAAAATGCATGCTTCATAGCTATAAAAACAACACATTCTGAACAAAACTCTTTAACTTTCTTAACAAGTAAGCAACAGAATCACAACAATTAGCATAAAAGAAACACACAAAAAGAACGATATTAACTGTTAACAATCTCAGCTGCAGATTTGTATTTGGTTACAACTTCTGGTGAAGAAAGATCCAGCTCCTTCTCTTCAACTCGTTCATCGTCCGACATGATTTCTCAACACTACAATCAAATCAAATCAAAATCAAGTAATAAATTAACAGAATAGGGAAAATAATTGGGGAGAAGTGAAGGAGGATTAAATTTGGATGTGAATTAGAGTGCTTACAGCAATTGGAGAAAACAATACAAGGATGGAGAGGGGGTTTAGGGATATGAAAATGGGGGGGTTGAGGACTAGGGTTTGAGGTCGGCGGTGATAGTGGGTTATATAAAGTTGTAGTGGTCCGTTACGAAGTAATTAGGGTTTCATCGTTGGATGACACGTTGAATTGCACATCCCTATCAATAAAATACGAGGCTTTTTTTTTTTTTTACCGTAAATGTTACTATTACTTAATTACACCAATAATTACAATTATTTTCTTTTAGGTAGTGTTTATTCTCTTTTAAGTAGTGTTTGGTATACAGGAATGATATTTCATTCCCTCAAAATCATTTCATCATCCCCTCATTTTTTTTCGTTCCATCCCTCTTGTACCGTTCATTAACAATACCATAACCCACCACTGCCACCAGCCACCGCCGCCACCAACCGCCACCGCCACACACCACCGACTCTCTTCGTCGCCGCCACTCACTAGTCGCTATCACACGCAACCTGCCATCACCTCCGCCGCCACCAACCGCCACACAGCCGCCATCGCCTCCACCACCCCCACCACTCACCATGGATTTTATTCCTTCGTCTTCTTTTGCCTACCAAACAATACACGGTAATAACTCATTTCATTCCTGGTGGTAACCAAATAAGACATGGAACGGTAATGATCCATTGCATTCCCTCATCCATTCCATTACCTCGTTCATTCCATTCACTCGTCCATTCCATTACCCCATACCAAACAAACCCTTAGTGAGGTTTGAACCTATAACTTTCCATTTAAGATATACTAGATTTTTAATCGTCGTGCATTACGGCAGTGTCGTACGCAAAATGATAACATACAAACTATAATCGACCAGACTCGTTTCCGAACTAAATTTACGTCAAAGCATATTATAACTCAAATTTATACCGTCGACTCAAAATGTATACATTTGACCCATTTTTCTTCAAACAAAACTTACGTCAAAACTAATCTAATTCAAAACGCATATAAAAATCAATATATAATTGACCCAATTCGTTTTCAAACAAAAATTACGTTAAAGCGTAGATGAAGTCGAATTTATACCGACACGTCCATAAAAATGTAAAAAATTTGTTTTAGGGTAAGCTCGAAACTTTAGAAACTTGAGGGGGTTAAAGTGACATTTACAAAGTTAGAGGGTTACATTGGACATAATAGCAAAGTTTGGGGGTAGAATGAGTTACATGTCAAAAGTTTTAGGGTTAAAGAGGAGCTAGAAAGTATAAAGGTCTTTTTGTCAAGTTAAAAAGTAGGAGTCATTTATCAAGTTAGAAAGTTAGTTTTTGTCAAATTAGAAATATGAGAGTGAATTTTGTCAATTAGAAAAGTTGGAATGATTTTTGTCAAATAAAAAAGGTGGTCAACAACAAAATTTCAATAATAAGTTATATATAATATGTCTATATGTCAAGTGGGCTAGCTATACATAAGCATGTTTCTTTTTTATATAGACTTTAAAAAAAATAAAAAAACTAATGAGAATGGTGGCTCATCGGCAAAGACAAACTCTTTGGTAACACCTAACTTTGAATACCTTGAATTCAAGTCTCACAAACAACAATATTAAAGAAATTTGTTGTTAAAAATATTATTATATAGCATAGATGTGTATAGTGTTCTATGCTACCATATGAATGAACTCTTATAGACAAAGATGCAATATTTCTTTAAATTTAAGACATGAATAACAACAATGTAATTTAACTTCATTTTAAAACACTTAAGAAAATTTATACTACATTTGGTACAAGCAACTCATGAAAAGCAATAAAAAATCCTTTTGTTTTTATAGCGCTTTCAAACATGCTACAAGTCGAGTTCCATCGAGTGGGTACGTCTCAATTCGGACCCAAACTCTTAGCACTTGATTCTTTACAATAATTTCTTTATCACATATGTATTCCCTTGCTAGTCGCAAAAATATCTTGTAATTTGTTTGAATTGTTTTCTCAAATCCCCGATTTCATTTAAACAGTCTTGCACAACTAAACTGATAACATGTGCCACACAACGATTATGGAAAAAAACGTTGTCGCAAGTCGGTTTATAACTTAACTTTAGTTATGTGACCGCGGCGTTGTTGTTGGATGCATTATCAAAAGACATAGCAAACAACTTGTCTTGTAAATTATAACCGTCAATAACTTCTTTTAAAATTTGAAACAATTTTTTTTTGCGGTATCTGGATAAGGAAATAACTCAAAAGCAATCGTACGCTTATGCATTTGCCATGTAGACGGATGTATCCAATGTGCGGTGACACAAAGGTACGATTCAGGTAACCCATGAGGTGCCAACCAAACATCGCATGTCAAATTCACATCGGTTTTTAAACTTTGAAAAGTCGAAAATAATTGTTGTTTGGCATGTATCCATGCTCTTAGACAATAACGTCAAAGAGTAGTGCGACTTACTTGGTTATAACGTGGTTGTAAAGTTCTTTGAATGAGACGAGTCAATCTTTGGTTGTCGAAGAATTTGAATGGCAAACCTTCTTGAATCATGAAACTTCCAAAACCTTCGTTGACCGACTCAACTTCATAATTCCAAATTTGTCCGTCGGTTGACAATGGCGGTTGACCTCGGTCCGGATCATTCTTCAACACTTTATAATACGTTGACAAGTGGTTTTTCAACGTCGTGTTCGAAAACGACTTCAACATAGCGCCACAATGAACGCATCGAGCTTTGTTTGCTCCAAATGACATTTTACATAACTCAAAATGAACCCAAATTTCTTAGTTTCGAGTTATAGGAATAACTTCCACGATGCTTTGGTGGTCGTAGAATCTATGCCAACGGAAGACGTAGCACTTTGCGAAACCATTTTAATAGCATCTTTTTGGTGATTTTCAATGTATTTCGGTGTATATGTAAGTTGTGTGAGTTACCCAAAGATCATACCTCTATTTATACACAATATAAGCTTTGAAATCTGCCCAAATAGCCTTAAGAACCCCACCCCAATACTGTAACACCCTAATCGAGTAGTAGCAACAACACGCGGCGGAAACATTGGGAGTTACGTTACAAATTGTTTCACAAATTATGGTATTTAAGTTTCGTTTTATCGAATTTAGATTACATAACATTGTCTAGGAAACACAAATAATTACAAATAACTACTGTTTATTTTAAACAAACTAAGGCCCTGGTCCATTCCTACGCGTTCCAGACTTGTAAATATTCACACATCTGTACCTGAAACATATGTGAAAGTAACGTGTCAACAATTAAATGTTGGCGAGTAACATAGGTTTGGGATACGAAATGACTTGTTTTGAATAAGAGATTATGATCTCTTTTTTTGAATAAAACAATTGACTTATTGTGAGAAACCATGATTTGATGATGAATACATTCAATCCTTTGTTCTGACTGATGGATAATCCCTCAGAAGGGGAATATCATTGACTTGCTCAGCTTCTGTCATTCCCTAAACAAACTTCCAAAACACAACTAGGAAGCGTGAATGGGGTTGTCAATCATATGGTACCATAACATACTACTGGTCGGCTTGGCCATAGCTAATGAATGTATAATTGATGATCAAGTCTCACACAATGTGAAAATATGTTATATGAAATGTGAACATGCTTTCATAATACGAGTAAATAATGCATAATAGTGACTTTGTATACTTTGATAATGTAAATGAATCAAAGTATTTGAGGGTGAAAAAGAGGTGTTTTGAGTACTTATATTATTATGAATAATAATATTTTGCAAATCCTTTTGAAATTATGTTTTATAAGCACATATGAATCACTCCAAAACATTTGAAAACGTAAAAGAGGGGACTATATACTCACCTTTGGGTGCGTTATATTAACAAGCAAAATTTCCTCAATGTTGATCTACACGTCCTAATTTCAAATAGGAACGATTTAATGATCAATTATTCTAAAATCCCTTAGTTTCTCCAAAACTTATGATTTTTCACATAACTTCAAGATTTTCTCAAAAAGTTATTATTTTGTTTATGTTGGCAATTTCTATTTATATGAGTTCATATATATATATGTGTATATATATATTAATATTTTGTGAACTTAAACGATTTATTGTTGACCGCTATTATGTTATATCCGTTTACGCACTCGTTTATATACAATATTCATAGTTTGCACGTTGTAACATAATTACGCATAATTTCAACATATCATCACATAGTGCACGTATTCCACTAACGTACATAATTTATTATTCTTAAATTATTTTATACATACAATAATTTCACAAGTTAGCCTATGTATCATTTTCATGCTCCAACATATAATTTGCATTTTAACATGTCTTTTAACGAAACTATCATGTAAAACGCACAACTGCACAAGTACGCATGCATAGATCTATATCTAACCATCATGCTACTACTTATCATTTCACATAATACATGTCCATATTCACATATCACACATCAACATACAATCCATGCATGAAACTACCCAAGTTCGTGTACCTTAAATATGCGTATTTTAACGTTTCCGGTAACGTTTTCGGGCGTCGGAAGTCACGTACGACTAGCCAAACACCAAAGATACTTAATATAAGATATATGTATTTTTATATCATCTTCATACTTACTTCATGTAAGTATTTCTTTGGTATGGTGAGTGTATTATTTCGGTTTTCCTAAGTGTATCTAATACATATACATAGCACATAATACACACACTTAGAAACCTTTTCAAAATATATAATTTCCATCCAAAAATTATATATGTATTATTATTATTTTCACCACTTATTTTTACTTAAAAATATATTCTTATATTTTCAAGAATCCATATTCATTAAGGACTTAACCATTTCCATCAAGTGTTCCATAACGATGTTTAAGGCCACTAATCGCGTTTAACCACGTTAATCACCCTTTAATCCTAATTTTTGATCGCGATTAGATTTTTAGTAAAATTTGCCATAGTTTCCCCCAAAATAGGATATTTTCCACGTTATAAAAACGTATTTAAATCATATTCAATCCACAAAGTCATCACTAATCAAAGTTTGTAATCTTCCAAAAATCACTTTTAAGTCCATTTAACCCTATTTAAACACTTGTTTCTTTATGAAACCCAAAAATTATGAGTTTAGCTCATAAAAGTGAGTATGATGATTTTTCTTGATTTAAACATAATCATGTTTAAATCACATATTTATGTTTGTCATGGTAAGATGATCACAAATATAAAATACCACATGAAAATAACAACATGATCATCATAAACATAATCTTTAAATCACTAATATTAACAAGATCTTCATAAACAACATGATCATACAAACTAGCTACACTAATCTACACTAAACAACACATAATATAGTTATATTTAGTGTTCTTTAACTTTGAGATTCGGGTTTTTTTGATCATGTTCATCTTTGATATCAAGATTTCCAACTTGTACTTCCATAATCTACTAATAATATGGATCATAAACATGGTGTTTAGAAGACTTACAAAGTGCACATGTTAAATAAGAATAATAAGAAGAGATTAAGCTCCAAAGAAGACTCCTAATGCTCCTCCATGCTTAATCCTTGCATTAATGACCTTAAAGTGCCTTGAAAGTGGGTAATTTATGGTGTTTAATGGTAATTTATGGTGGGTTTAGTGGTGGTGTTGTTGTGCCGTGAGTTAGAGAGAGAGATAGGAGTTCTTTTCTTTGAAAATTGATGAGTGAAAATGATGATAATTGTTGTGATATGATAACTTATAATGACATAATTCACCTAAGTCAAGACATCTATCAACACCATACCCATCACCTTACATCCTTGACCAATTGAACAAAATGGTGAGGCCTATGGGGCCCACCATAACCGTCCATAATAAGGGGGGGTTAAATGTAATTTTTTTATAAAAAGTCTTAATATGTTAGATATTTTGGTCATTAAGAGGAGTATGGTAATTAGGGGTTTAAGTGCACCATTAGAGAAGTAATTAGGGATTAGGATTATAAATATTAGTAACTAGTTCACTAGACTAGTAGAAATAATATTTAACTAGTTTATACGGTTCCCGGTTAGGCGTCGGTGCACTAACGAAGCTTTCGTGTCATAGCGATAAGAAATTTCCGCAAGACATGAAATTATATCTTAGAGTTGTATGAAGTATTTTGGAGTCCCAAATAAGCTTAACTAGTTCACTAGCTTTGTCGTTTAGTTGTTATGGTGTCCGAAATACCGCTTACTAGCTCGTCGGTTCGCTAACGGACAAATTATATCCATAGCGATATAATACCGGAAGCTTATAACTTTGAATATTCCAATGACATCCTTTAAATGTTTTATTGTTTTTTTCATCACTTGACATATTTCTAGAGGTCCAGAATTGTCGAATTATTATTACGGACGGGTTAAAATATTATTTTTTTTAGCCGATCGGACGTTCTATGATTTATGGCGTTGCACCGGAAAGTTGTGTAATTTTATAAGTCGTATTCCCACATTAGTGTTTTCATATGTATGGACTCAGTTTCATCCTTCGTGTGTCTTGATTCATTGTTCCGTAGCAGTTGCTGGCATGAATAGTGCAACCGTGAATAGTGCGCCCATCACTCTCTACCAACGCTTTTAGGACATAGTTAATTGTTTCGCGTTGTAACGAAAACCAGTAGATGTTATGTCATGTTTTTCTTGTCCTAATACTTGTTATGTGTCGTACGACTCCGTTACGTAAATAAAATACGTTTAAGTGCATGAGATAATAAAATAAAATAGGTGATTAGATTGTACGGAATTACCGGTTATTTGCCATTTGTCACAGGTCGATCTTTCGAAGGGTCAACACGCAATCAACACTAAGTGGGTTTTTAAGTGCCAAAAGGATGATAAAGGTGTGGTCGTTAGAAATAAAGCACGGTTGGTTGCTCAAGGCTTCAATCAGGAAGAAGAGATTGATTACACAGAGGTTTACGCACCCGTAGCTCGACTGGAAGCAATTCGTCTGTTTTTAGCATTCGTAGCTCACATGCGTTTCAAGGTCTATCAGTTGGATGTCAAGAGTGCATTCCTTTATGGGAAGCTTTCAGAAACTGTGTATGTATCTCAACCGCCTGGGTTCGCTGCTCCTGAGTCCGACAATAAGGTTTATAAGTTAGATAAAGCTTTGTATAGTCTTCATCAAGCTCCTCGTGCCTGGTATGCGACCTTATCAAATCATCTTTTGGAGCATGGATTCAAGCGTGGTGCGATAGATTCCACATTGTTCATTTTGAAGAAAGGGGGAGATTTTCTGATTGTGCAAATTTACGTGGTCGACATAATTTTCGGTTCTTCAAATGAAGAGTTGTGTCGCGAGTTTGAGAAAGTAATGAAGTCGAAGTTTGAAACGAGTGCGAAGGGAGAATTGTCATTCTTCTTGGTCTTCAAGTCTCTCAGGAGAAGGAGGGGACATACGTGCATCAAACAAAGTATGTCCATGAGGTTCTCAGGAGATTCGATTTGGAAGATAGCTCACCTTTCGACACACCTTTGCCAACAAATCACAAGCTGACAACTGATAAAGAAAAGGATCCTAAAGTGGACCCGACTCTATATCGGGCTATGATTGGATCTCTTATGTATCTAATTGCGTCATGTCCCGATATTATGTTCTCTGTTTGTTTGTGTGCTAGGTACCAGTCTACTCCAAAGGAATCTCATATGGCTGCCGTCAATCGCATCTTCAGATACCTGAAAGGTAAACCTAAGCTTGGATTGTGGTATCCAGCTGAAGGTGGACTGGATTTGATTGCTTATGCAGATGCAGACTTTGGAGGGTGCCCAGTCAACAGAAAATCAACCTCAGGCGGCGCACAACTGCTTGGAAACCGTCTTGTGTCTTGGCAATGCAAGAAACAAGTTGCCGTGTCGCTATTCACATGCGAGGCCGAGTATATAGCAGCGTCGAGCTGTTGTGCTCAGGTTTTGTGGATCCAGCAACAACTAAGGGACTATGGTTTGAATTTTACTTGAACTCCAATTTTGGTCGATAATAACTCTGCCATATCCATAACAAATAATCCGGTTAATCATTCACGCACTAAACACATAGATGTTAGGCATCATTTTATTCGTGATTGTGCTGAAAAGGGTTTAATTGAGGTGGTTAGGGTAGACACGTTGGATAATCTTGCCGACCTTTTTACTAAGACTTTTGATCGGGCTAGGTTTGAGGATCTAGTTCGAATGATCGGCAAGATCAACCCAGAGTGAAATACTTTCAAAAACTCGCATAGAAACTTTATTTTAAATTTCATGTACAGTTCTTACTGCTTTTCAAAATGCAAAAATCCAAAAATATTTTACTTAGTTGTAGGATTTTTATTTAAAGAAAATTCAAAAACATCGAAAAAATGAAAAATGAAGTTGTTTTGAGGAATAGGAGAAATGATAGTACATCGGTTGTCGTATTTGTTGCAGGTCTATGGCAAAATATATAATAAACGTTAACTGTAACAGCTTCATCATATGTTGCTTCGGTAGGCTTTACGCGTAAATAAGAACCTGCTTTTGGTATATAAACATAATGAACTGTGTAATTTGTGTGACGCATCCCTCGGATATATGGTCTTGGTACCGTAATTTCGTTTGACAAATTGCCAAGCTTCTGAGATACTAGGTCTTTATGTTTGTTAAATCTCTGGGGTATTATACTTGGTCTTCTAATATTGTGTGAGCAATGGCCTGGACCTCGTATAATGCTTTGCTAAGCGCTTCGTTTGTGCGCAAACCCTCTTGGTGGATTTCTTTTCTGCCACAACAATCATCACCGGATGATCTGTTCCAATGTGTCATCACTGGATGTACAAGTTGCCAATCTATGCTACCACCGGGTGCATAAAATAAACTGCTAAAAATTATGCAGAAAAAGATACCAAACGATGGTACACCACCTTTAAGTCGAGCCTTCATCTCTTTGTCTGTGCGGTGGCACTAACCTGAGCTCTCAAGGCATCGCATCTAGCCGGATACAGAGATTTTTCCGATATACTCACCTGTAAGATGCAATGTTTGGCAGTTTCGACACGGGAACATATTCTGGGGTGGGATTACATAGTTATAGTCAGAAATTAATACACTTAACGCATATCTCGAAAGCAGTGTTCGAAAGCGTACTAAAGTTTAAGTGGACCACAATACCGTTGAATGTCTTGAACTGTTAATATCATACTAAGTGCTTATCCAGAAATCTATAGTTTTGTAATTGGATATTGACAGAAAAGCCGATATGATCTCCTTACTCCAACTTCACAAAAACATAGTTAGTGTAAATATCAGTCGTACTGTTTCAATTTACTTCCTTCTTGTCAAAAATGAAAAATATCAAAAAGATTTTCGTTTCACGTTTCTATGTGCGAGTTATATTTTGAATACTCTGTCGGGTTGTGAGCATTTTTTTAAATAAGGTGAAGAATTTTATCAGGTCAGGTAATTGGTCATTAAGTCTTTTCCTAATAAAAATTTTCGGTCGTGTGGGTTTTATCTAAGCGTGTACTTAGTTATGTTCGTCAAAAGGGTGTCAGTTAAAAACAGATTCAGTTGTGATATATTTCATATTTCAGGGGTTTAAAATGAAATATGTGTTTGAGTTATCTTATATATAAGGATTTCAGGGTCTTGTTCTATCCGAGATAGCGTTTCCGGGTTCGTGGAAAAGGAATGGATCGGTTTTGTTTTTTAAAAAAAGGGGGTACGGGTTTTAGTTTTATCGTTTTGCGACGGTCGGGTTCCGGGTTTTTCGAAAACCCTATAGGATTCCGGGTTATAAAATCCCACAAACGGTCACTTAGCTATTCTTTTTTCATTCCTCTCTATTCTCTCACACAAAACCCACTTCTCAAGTTCATCTTCTTGCATAAAAACTCTAATTTGAAGGCTAATTCCTTTGAATCTAGCATCTAAATCTCTGAGGTATGTTCTTTTCTTCATGATTTTGTAAGGTTTGCTCTTAAATTTCTAGGGTTTGATAGTTTGAAATTGGGGGTTTTTTGTGTTATTGTTCAAGAACTTGGTGTTCTTGGTTGTTTATGAGAGAATCTTCAGATTTGGTGAATGTTTGTGGTTAATCTTTAAACTCATTCATGTTCCTTGAAACTTTGTTTGAAAAGCAAAAGGTTGAATTTGATATTCTTGGCGGGATTTTGGGTCGAGTCATCTTGATGTAAATGAATAAACATTTGAAAAGGAACCTTTTTGATGTTAGAAAGCTTTTGAAAATTTTCGTGTTTTTGTTTCTTTGAGAAATCCAAGTTTCCGGCTCTGTAAGTTCAGAGTTGTGATGCTTGTGTTTCTATGATAAGATTCAAACAGTCCGGGTTTAATAACTGTATTAATGTTTCCGGGTTTCCGGTATCTGTCCGGGTTTCCGGTATCAGTCCGGGTTTTGAGTTAATTGGGTTTAATCGTTCTGTCCGGGTTTAATCGTTCTGTCCGGGTTTTCCGATATCTGTCCAGGTTTCCGAGTTTTGGTTTTCGGGTTCCGAGTTAACTGGGTTTCAAGTTTGTCTCCGGCCTTTCAAGATTAACTGTTTCCAGGTTCCACATTTCGAATGTTTAAATGTGATTCAGGATGTGTTCACTAGTGTATAAGTATGCTTAATCTGTTCTTCGGATTTAAATTGGTTAATCTCTCTCATATTTGTTCTGTTTTTCAAATACTTAGTGTCTTATGTGTTGGTTTTTAGCTTGTGAACAGATATGGCAGATCAACCAGTTGAACATGCAGGTGAACAAGGAGAACAACCTGCAGCTGCTGCGGCCGTTCCTCCTTGTCTGGTTCGACTCTTTCATAGTCATCACAATCAAACTGCATTAATTAACGAAAACGTTCGTGTTGGGGCCGAATATGCTGATATTATGCGGTTTCTTAGAAATTTAAGAATCTGTTTCGCGATTTCAGAAAATATTCACCTAGTTCCAGAGTATATTCGAGAGTTTTGGCTACGGCTCGGATTGTTGATAATTCTATAGAAGCTACTATTCATGGAAGCCCTATTGTTATCACAGAAGCTATTATTCGTGCGGCATTGCGGTTTGGTAACTTAGATTATGGAGACACTTGCTATGTAAGGCAAATTCGTGAACGTGGGGCTAGATCTTTCGGTTACGGGTGGGATGCTTTTCGAAGAAACAAGTCGCCAAAGGATTGGTTCTTGGGCAATGGAGATACTTTTTCCATGTGTTGTCGCAGTGTTTAGCTCCGCGTAAACTAGGTTTCGATAGCATGTCCAACGATCTTCTGTCAGCAATGATCGGGTTAACTTATAACCAGCCGTACAATTTTTCACTGATGATTCTCCAAGCTTTCAAACTTCATATTGGTCTAAAGGAAGATGATAAGCATTGATGATTCTGTATCCTCGGTTTCTTTCGCTTATTATTCGACATTTGTTGCCAAATCTTTTGTTAGATGCAAATCTTCCTGCGTTCCCTCTAGCTCCCATACATACTCGTATTTCACTGATTGCGCCAAGGTTAAGGAGACAAAGCACTCTACAGTTTGTCCTGTTCTGACTCCTTTGCGGGGTGCAATTATTCAAGAGAACTACAATCCGGAAAATGATCCCATTTGGTTAAACATTTGGAATGGTGTTTCTCAAATCTTTAGTGGAGGAGAGAATGCAGTTGAGGCTAATGTTCACGAACCCGTGGTTGTTCAACCTCAAGTTGATCTTCAACAACCACCGGTTTTAGTTCCAGAACCTGAACCAGTGGTCGATCAAGTGATAGCCATACAAATTGATGATGCTCTTGTTCAAGAAAACCTTATTATTGATGCACCAGTTTCTACGTCTTCGGCAACAAGTGTTGCTGTAGAAACTGATCCGTTGATTCTAGATATTGATGCGGCTCTAGAGGCAGGTCCGTCTTCTCGTGTTATTGATCAAGGGAAGCGACCTATCGAAGAGATTTCTGTGGTAGAATCTGATGATGATATGCTTACCGAAAAGAAATACCTCCAATTAGTTTTGAAGAATCTTCAAAATCATATCACTCCTTCTGAATTTGAAAAACTTGATTTTTTTCGCGCAAAGGTTGCTTCTTTCGGTCCCTCTTCCGGCTGGAGTTTACGTCTAGCGGCTTGGAATGATAGATTGAACGACGTAGATTCAATTGTTCTTAGTTCTTATTCTTCTGATGATGATGATGACCATCATCATCCTGATGCTGGTGCTGTTCGTATCACACCTCATCTTAAGACATACAAACGACGACGCTTGGTTAGAAATTCGGTTGCTCAAGTATCGAGTTCTGAGGTTTCTTCAGTTATTGTTTCTTCTGGTGTAGTTGTTTCCTCAGTGTCTCTGTCATTTGTTACTGCTTCGATTCCAGTTCCTCCCTTGGTACAGTCCACCAGTATTGCTACTTCTATGGGAACATCATTGCCGGGGTTGTCTTCTGCTATACCCTCTACTCCGTTGTTTGAGTCTCTATCTTCTATGGGCTCGGGTAATTTGTTTGCCTCGTCGGGAAGTTCTACACAGCCTCCTTTGTCTCCAGTCTTCTTGGGTATGCCTCCAGGTGCATCTCAAAGTTTTGTACGACCGAGTTCACCGAACGTTCAAAGTTTTTCTGGCACCAAGAAGTCAAAGCAGATGCCTCCTAAGTCTGGAGCGGCTAAGGTTCGTAAAGTTCTGGCTTTCGGTCCTAAACCTTCTGGGCAAAAGAAGCTACGTGTGCCGAATTCAACTATTCCTCAACCATCTCGTTCCAGACCATCTGTCCCTAGACTGACAGGAACCACGGATTCTGGTCATGAACAAAACTTTGAGGGGTTTGCTCGTGCAAAGTTTAGGGAAGCTGCTACTGTGATGCGGGTTCATCAGGATCAAATCATTCGTCAGCAAAAGGAGCTTGATTACTTGAAGAAAAAGGATTCTGTTCGAGATCAGCAAATGACGCAACTGTCTCGCCTAACTAAGGAACAAAGTATTCATTTGGGAAATTTCATTCAACAAGATGCTTCGACTTCTGCCCGACAGGAGACTTTGGTTAGGGCAACAGATTAGCTTCTCCAAATTATGAGGGATCTCGTCTCAGTCACTCCTTGCTGCTCAGGGGGAGAGTACGGATTTCCAGGTTCAGGCTCAATGCAAGATCGATGAGCTGAAGAAAATCCGAGATGATCTCGACAAGGACAAAGATCCCGAAGCAGCGATGCAGGGGGAGCAGTCAAGGAGCGCACGTGCTCCTGAAACTGCAACCTCGGCTCAAGTTGAGGGGGAGTCTTCGGGTGCGGCCGCAGGGGGAGATAAAGGTCCTGTAGATGCTGATACAGGTGTCTTATCTGATTCTGAATTGGATCCTGCTGTCGATTTGGTTTTAGGGGATGGTAAAGTGGTTGAGGATATGGTTGAAGACTGGCGAACGGATGACGAACTAGCTGGTAAGTTCGAATTCATAGAGACTGGGAAAGGTAAAAGGATCGAGTACAAACCCTTAAGGTTAACATTGATAATCTCAGAACTTTCGTGTTTGGTAGTGAAATGCCAGAAGAGATCACGAACCCGATTCGAGTTCCAGAAGAAGTTAGTTTGGCAGCTCACAGATAGTTTAAGCCTCTACTCGACGAAACTCAAAGGAAGAGGTATATGAACACCAGAGGTGAGTATTCGGGTCAGATTCGAAGTTGGGATTTTGATGAACAACACAACTTGGTGATGATCAAAAGGACTGATGGGGTACAGTATTTCAGGCCATGGGCCAAGTTCCTTCAGACTTTTCCAGCTCGTGATCTCCATCATATTGCTCAGCTGGATCTCAACAATGATACGAATGTTGCTAGCATCAGAGGATTAATTCCTCACCTCGTTGCTGAGATTCGAGCAAGTAAATGGAAGACTTTCAAGCCAGCAGTTGGTCGGGGTGTTAAGTTCTTCAATAAGTTCACCGGCAAGGAAGAATGGAAGATGGTCTATCCTCCAGCGAGATGCCTCCGTAAAATCCCTATGCGCAAATTTGATCTTGATAAATTTGACAGCTTAGGTTATTGGTATCTTGATGGCAAGACTGGGGAAGCGGTGATTACCAAGAAGATAGTGACTGAAGATATTGCAAGAATTCTGGATCTGATTTGGCTAGTCAACTTAAGGGAAGCACATCTGAAGAAGCTTCATCGTCTGCCTCTGAAACACCTTAAAGAAGATCGCTAGTTGGCTGTTCAACTCATCAAGGTAGTTCAGTTCTGTGTGAAAAACAAGGTTTGGGCAGGCAGCGAATACTCGAAGCAAGGATGAAGATTTCAAGACACATGAAGACCATGCACTGATCAAGGGGGAGTTTGTTAATGCACTTTGGGTGATAAGTGCAAGGCTTCCAAGTGTTAGGGTCTTTATTGTACATGTCTTGAAAGTTAGTCCAAGGTTTATCCTTGGACAATTTGTCCAAGTTTGTGTCAAGGCCTTTGTCAGGGTTTCTATTTAGGGCAAAGGTCAGGGGTTTTAGTTTAGGACTAGAGAAAGGGTTTATGTATTGTTTCTCTTGTCCATGTTTATGTTTTGAATGTTTTGTTCGGGCTTCCAAGTATGTCATGGAGTTCGGAGTTAGTCTTGTATATATACCTTTATGTGGAATAGACAAGAAAACGTTTTTCTTTTGTGGAAATCTGTGCCCTAATCATTGTGTGGGTTTTGTCTGGCGGCTGCTGTGTGTGTGACGTCACTCATCTCCTACATCAAGAATACTATGTGTATTCTTGATTTCTCTCACAAATCTTGCATTCTTGTTCTACATCCTACAATGGTTGATCATCATGTGGATTCCGCACACCTGTTGGTAGTCTTTGTTGAGTGAGATCTTGGGTTAGGTGACCTTACATTTCTCAAAACATTTTACGAAGTAAGACACTTCAACATATCATAAAATAAGTTCATCGTTTGAAATGATGACGAAACATAGTGCGAAAGCTTGTATCTTGATCGTGTTTGGTTCGTGTTCGTCACTTGATCTTCTTCCGGAGACTTATAACGTTCACCTAACATTAAAAACACTTTTAACGTTAGTTATTAAGGTTTTAGTATATCAAACCAAGCTACTATCTCAAAATAACAAAATAAATCACTTTTGCATGTTTTGGGGGCGTCGCCGTACGCCACCCCCCCTTTTTACAGAAAGTTTTGATACTGGTGCTGCAGATTTCGAGCAACCCATTTTTTTTACTTAAACCTTCATACCTCGCTCAATTTTTATCCGTTTTACGATCCGTTTCTTCCTACGTGATCGTAATTTAATTCTCCATCATATGGAGTTAAAATCCGACACCCGGATTAACAAGATTTGAGATTTTTAAGCCTTCGGCTTAATATACATTTACTAAGTTTTTACCCGTTCATATATTCATCAAACAAACATGTTTGTTTGATCCCAATTTCTCATGAACCTCATAATTTCAATGTTGTCCATTATACTAGGATCAAATCAAGAGTTATATACATTCTTAAACCCGTTCTTACTTAAATGCTTATTTTGACCCGTTAAGGGTATTTAAGTACTTTTCCGCATAATTCACTTTCATTCACTTCTAGCATTATATTACCACATTTCTTATCAAATAATCTCCACCACAACTATAATTGTGGGGGATTTTAATGTGGTAATTATTAGTTTCGAGTTTTATCCCGCGGATTACTATTTACGACAAGACGCATTTTAAGGCATTTGACTCACAAGAATCATACTTTTCGCTTTTATACTTGTTCTAAGTATTTACTTGATCAAATGACTTATTTCTAAACAACCCATAAGAGTCGTTTGTTTGATTTGTCGATCAAGGGCAAATGGTCCATTTAAGCCTTTCATTTATGATAAATGATTTCGAAAGGCATATTGACCCAAAATCTCACATATTAAACTATGATCTTGTTTGAATAATCATATTGTTTTCAAAACACAATAACTATAATGTAAATCATTCGGTTTACCTAAAAGATAACCAGATGTCCATTTTTTGACCTTATTTAACTCTCATTGAACCTTAAGTTCTAAATGAGTAATTAAACTGTTACACTTACCTGGCTTGGATCAATATATTGACCCGTTAATACCTTGCTTTAGTAACCACCAATTACTATCAAAGTGGATATCCATTAGATATTTATTCCTGTAAACATACAGCTCGACAGATAATCTTAGTCGATGTTGTTAAAGGGTGATACCTTCACCTTTTGACCCGTTTAGTCTAAGTGACCGTTTTTCTTTGTGAGATGACATTTATTACCATCTAATCTACATGACTCGCTCCGGTTTACACCATACGGTCATTTTATTATTAAACCATTTCTTAACTCTTTTGACTCCCTATGGCTTACGCCATGAAATGTAATTTCAAAACTAACAGTTATTGTCAACGCGTGACCAATTTACCGTTTTGACCTTATCATTCGTTTTGGTTTACCCTATAAGGTAACCATTAAAAGTTCATTTTCTATTCGTCATAATATGTCCAAATTCCCAATTTACTCCTTCTTAACCATTGATATGATTTCGTATCATTTTGCTTATCTCGTTCCGTATGACTACATGTTGGAACATTATACTTCAATTGCATATTTATCTGATTCATAATTAGTATGATAAGAGAATATTTTACGAATCAAGAATAGTGTAAGCTATACTTACCTTGCATCCGAATTATGCTTTTCCTTCACACTCGATTTGTTTGACCCACTTCCTTCCCAAGCTTCCACCTAGCTTGTTAAGCGTCAAACTATCATTGTAATTTGTAAGATGGTTATATTAGTCATACTCATTCACGACTATTCCATCCTATGATTTTATGTCGAATTTATCATTCGATCATGTCATTGGTCAAAGTCAAACTGCCTATTAGCGTAAGTAATTACACTATGAGTTCAACAACTCATTTAAGCAATTTGTTAAATATCTGGTAGGCATTATTCTTGCGCTACCGTTTTAATTACTTATTAAATCAAGTTATCGAAATCATAACTTGTTATATTATCATTACATCAATCATTCTTAACATATGATGATATCAAACATCATTTTAACATGAATCTATCATCATTTTCATTTTATCATACAAAACCTATTTCATAGTAAGTAGGATTATATACTCAAACACAAAATTTGTTCAAGTAGTTCCTTATTACTATCATGTATGATGATTCTAAACACAATTATATCATCAATTTCATCATATGATCAAAATCCACTTATCCTAATGTGGTAAATCATCTAAACATTCAATTCATAGCTTCATATGTATAATTTTCACTTAGGGTTTTGTTCCTAAGCAAGTATACATCACTAATTCAGCCATACCTTCTATAATCCATACATAATTCACGATTATGATGTTTCCTTAAATTTCACCACTTCACAAATCATCAAAATTCGACATACCTCATGATCCCCTAGCTTGGGTGATCGATAATTTAGTTTATGCACAATTTGAAGATCCGAATTGGACCTCTAATTTGATGATTTGAGATGAACTAGTGTTTTCCCCCTTTATCTTGCTCCTGGTCGTTACACACACACACACACACACACCTTTTGTGTGTGTTGTGTTTTATTTTTAATCTTATATATTTACGTTTCAGCTTTTCCTCTTTTGGTCCCTCATGTTTGAGGTTTTATTTTTAAAGAGCTACAACTCATTATTTTATTACTATTTCATGTCACTAACTAGGTTAATTTATTCCTAGTTAGTTTGTTTATGGTTTCACCTTACCACTAACGGTATTTTACCCGCTCTTTAAATGTTGACATGGTTTGATTACCAAACCCGTTTTTGGGGTGTTACAACCCAAGCAAGAGGAAGCCTTCCAAACCTTGAAATACAAACTTTGTAACGCTCCTATCCTATCCCTACCCGATGGCAACAATGATTTCATGGTTTATTGTGATGCCTCTAATCTAGGCCTTGGATGTGTTCTTATGCAAAGAGACAAAGTCATAGCCTATGCATCAAGACAATTGAAAATCCATGAAAAGAATTACACAACTCATGATCTTAAGTTAGGTGCAGTCGTTTTCGCTCTCAAAATTTGGAGACACTACCTCTATGGTACAAAATGTGTGATCTTCATAGATTAAAAAAGTCTCCAACATATTTTAAATCAGAAAGAACTTAACATGAGACAACGATGTTGGGTTGAAATTCTGAACGGGTATGACTGCGAAATTCGTTACCATCCTAGTAAGGCGAATGTCGTGGCTGACGCACTTAGTCGCAAAGAACGTGTAAAACTCCATTGTATTCGAGCCCAAACTGATATTCAAACACGTATTTACCAAGCCCAACATACCTCTGTGACCCTAGGTATAAAGTCTGATGAAATGCATCTTGAGCTTCAGCTTGAAACAACAGATGATGGGTTACTCTATTTTATGGGTCGTTTATGGATTCCAAACCGTGATAATCTACGCACTTTGTTGATGAATGAAGCCCATAAGTCTTGTTACTCTATCCATCCTGGCACATATAAGATGTACATGGATCTTCATACCCATTATTGGTGGCCTGGTATGAAGAAGGAGATAGCTTTGTATGTGTCCAAATGTCTTACTTGTCTTAAGGTCAAGGCAGAACATCAACGTCCCTCTGGTTTACTTGAACAACCTGAAATTCCTGTATGGAAATGGGAAAGCATTGCCATGGATCTCATCACCCAATTACCACGCACTCCAAAAGGTCACGATGCAATTTGGGTAATCGTTGATTGTTTAACCAAATTAGCACACTTTTTGCCAATCCACGAGGAATACTCTGCAAGCAAACCTGCAAAAATTTATGTTGATGAGATTGTATCTCGTCATGGTGTTCCCTTGGATATCATTTTTGATCGTGACGTCCGTTTCTCTTTTCATTTCTAGAAAACCATTCAATCTGCCATGGGAACCAAGGTAAATCTAAGCACCGCCTATCATCCTCAAACTGATGGACAAACCGAAAGGACTATACAAACACTCGAGGACATGCTTAGAGCATGTGTGATCGACTTTGGTTGTAGTTGGGACTCGCATTTACCATTGATCGAGTTTTCCTACAACAACAGTTATCATTCCAGTATCAACATGGCTCCTTTCAAGGCTCTTTATGGTTAGAAGTGTCGTTCACCTGTCTGTTAGTTTGAAGTAGGTGAAGCCCAAATCACCGGGCTAGAACTCATTCAAGAAACCACAGACAAAGTTCTGAAAATCCGCAATAACCTTTTGACTGCTAGAAGTCGTCAAAAGAAGTATGCAGACAAACGACGCAAGCCGTTGGAATTTCAAGTTGGTGATCGTGTCCTTCTGAAGGTATTCCCTTGGAAAAGTATCATTATATTTGGAAAGAAAGGTAAATTAGCTCCTCGTTTTGTAGGACCTTTCAAGATCATCGAAAAGATCGGAAAGGTAGCCTATAAATTCGAATTACCTCCTGAGTTGGGAAACATTCACCAACCTTCCATGTATCCAACTTGAGGAAGTTCTTAGCTGGCGAAAGTCTCCACGTTTCTCTTGACGAAATCCACGTTGATGACACTATGCACTTCGTCGAGAAACCCGTGGAAATAGTGGACCGCGGAGTCAAGAAAGTAAAGCGCAATCGGATACCAATTGTCAAGGTTCGCTGGGAATCCAAAAGTGGCCCAGAGTTTACTTGAGAAGGAGAGGATCAAATGAAGGCAAAACATCCACAACTTTTCTCACAAGTCTCCGCTAAAAGAATTTCGAGATAAAATTCCCAGAAGTAGGGGAAACTATAACATTTGCAACTTTCAAAGCAGTGTTTAATTTCAATCATTTCCGTACGTAATAAATTTATGACATTATTCATAGTGATTGGTGTTAATTTATGATATTTGAAGTGTTGGCAAGTCCAAAGTTTATCTAAATTTATGTTGACAAAAATGCGATACAAGCTTATCGCGTAACAATCAAAATGCGAAACGAACATCGATGACCGCCCGATTAACGTTAAAATCCTAAAAATATACCGTTATGATTAAAACACTGTTTTTAATCATATTCGTGAGGAAAAAATATTTAAAACGCTTAAAACTCTATTTTTCGAGTTTAAGCGCATAATGCACAGTACAACGCGTATACTGTGAAATACAGACAACACAGCCAGTCTAGGAAAATAAAATATATTTCAGCAATATTAAGGCAAGTTTATTTTTGTAGAATGATAAAAATAATTTTAAACGCCTTAAAACGGGATTAAAACACTAGATAGAATACCCGGTAGTCAGTTAAATACATGCATTTAACTAATATGTATTATATATATATATATATGCATGCATGTGTGAGTAGTGTGAGTAGGTGGCGGCATTTTTTATGCCCACCTTTTTCTTGTTTCCTAAATTTTATGCCAAGTGTTGAGGCTAGATATGCATGCAATCTCTACAAATCATGAGATCTTCCATAATATTCACTTTTCAATATCACAATTTTAAATCTTCCTTTCTCTCTCTCTCTTTCACCCAACCATCTTTCAAGCTCTATATCATCAAAAATCTCATCAAAACCCACTAATTTTATTAAAGGTATACACTTATTTTTAAAGTTATGTTCTTGTATTTTGATGAGGATGATGATGGAAAGTTTCTCAAATACTTGGATTTCTTCACAAACTTAAACTTTAATCAAGTTAATGGTTTTAAACAAAATAAAAATGGAAGTGTATACATATGTGTGCATGGCAGAAAATATATATATGTGTGGGTTAGTGTTTGTGGTTTGTGGTTTGTTAAAATGATGATTATTGAATGATGTGATTATTGAAAAATGATTGCATGTATGATCAAAAATGGTTTTCTATAGAAGTTCATAAGATTGGAAAGAAATGTATAAAAAATAGGATAGATGTTTTATTTTTAAATCTTGGATGATGGTGATTTGATAATCATGCATTAGGTACCTGTACATGATTATATATGTTGATTAAATGATCATAAGTTGGCGAACTTGAAATGATAAGATGAAATGTAGTTAAAACATAATATGAACATTAAAAATAATGTTATATGATGTGTTTTGATGCTATAAAGTCATGTCATAAGTTTGGTAGCTTTGCATGTTGTACATTAGGCTTAAAAAGTGGTAAATTGGATGAAATTGTGCGATTTATGTGTCTTATGTGAGACCTGCACTATCATGAGTATAACCACTATTTAATCAGTAAATAACATGTATTGTGTCAAATTATCAAGTCGTTACGATTTGGGATGCTGATATTAAAGTTCGGTGCAAGACTATGCGTTAAAAACGGTAAAAATTGACTTTTTAAGAGATTTTTATGAAACTGTTTTAGATCAGTAAGTAAACTGATATTTTGATGTAAAAATAAGTATTTTATACATTCCTATGTATATTCCAAAGAAGTACCACTAAACGGACAAGTGAGAGAACTGGATAACGGACGAGCCTACAAAAATATTTAAAACACATGGGCGCTACCAAACACAAACTATATATATTCAAAAAAAAACGACAACACCTTCAAAAATATATATGTTTTTTTGGGACACCAAACTAATATATATGTTTTCGATAACAAAAATCCGGAAATTTAATAAGATAAAAGTTTCTAAGTGTTGCAAAACATACTTAGATTAGATTCATGTAAATCCCACTAACGGGCTTAAAATATGTTAATGGGCTAGGCCCAAATCATATAATTAAATGGACTCAAGTTTATGGAAACGGGCTAGGCCCAAATCACATTACAACATGGGCTAAGCCCAACATATAACATATGGGCTAGGCCCATTGATAACACAACTTGGGCTAGGCCCAATCATATAAACCAAGTGGGCTAGGCCCAATGATATAACTAAGTGGGCTAGGCCCAATCATATAAACTAAGTGGGCTAGGCCCAATGACAATATAACATGGGCTAGGCCCAATGACAAAGAAAACATGGGCTAGGCCCAAAGACATGAAAACATGGGCTATATCCAAGGACAGGATGACATGGGCTCGGCCCAATGACATGCGTGCAAGGCACCAGGACAAGTGAAGGGCAAGGCCCGTTCACACACGATTAATTACTTGATAACAAATATATATATATATATATATTTGTGAACTATATATATACATAAATAAAAATAAAACACACAAACTACCAACACTATAAAAGTAATAAAGTTGTTCAAGAAAACAAATGAATACATAACACTAATTCAAGATGAACAACTTGTACGAGGTCAAACCCGACCTAAGTGTCTAATAAAATTAGTACCCTTATAGGTTACAAGCGTACCCGGACACTCGCATTACATTAGTACGACTTTACGGAACGCAAACTTGTGAGTTCATGACCCCTTTTCTTTTAAACGTTTTTGGTTATATAACACTCGGGGGGAAATACATGTTTATGACAAATATTATGTTAGTTTCGGGTTTAGATGATGACAATGATCGATGTGCGTAAGTAGGATTATGACATTAGTAACCATTAATCACTTAGTGACCACGGTGCAAAAGGTATAAATCTATTGAGTTTGAGACACGCTCCACTCCTAGTTGTTAACCATGGAGTGCTTTTGCGAGCCCTAGTTGATGATAAAGTTGTCTCGGTTTGGTTATTTACTTACTTATGGAACATAATGTCAGCGGACTAGCTACCCACTGATAGATCCTTAAACCCATGGTAAATGACAATAACATACATGGATTTTAATACTGATGACATTTATGACATTTATACGAAAACGATACTACATGAACTAGCTCAACTTTTGTTGATTTTTCAAACTTACATGTATTTCAGGGAACAAGACATGAGCCGGTGATAGTATTCGGGAATGGGAATGATATAACAATGGATGCCACTTTTGAAGGATTTGCCTCTTATATCCCAAACTTGTATGGGTATATAGGAGTCAAAACCTTGGTTTACTTTATGAGATAACAAACTTGTTTTTGTGATGTAATGTAACTACAACTATGTTTTTGGGGTAACATCTTGAACGTGTTGAACTTATGCAAACTGTTTTTTTTTACAAAACTTGTAATGTTTGTTGCAACTTAGTATATGATATGGCATCATTGTTAATTACTATGTGTTTACGCGATTGGATGCAATGATTACCTCATAGTCACACGTTTGCGCTTCCACTACGACCTGGGTGTGACACCACCAAATTCCACACTTTTAGTTTGTCGAACTGAGCTAACTCTTCTTGCATTGCCTCATGCCATGAGCTATCTTTCAAAGCCATTTGATAATTTTTTGGCTCAACTTGAGAGAAAAGCATTCATGAAGGCTTAGATTGAAAATCAGTTCCTGTTTGATTTCTGTAAACAGACACTGCATTTCTGAAAGACTTCTCTGAGTTTGCACTCCGGCATTTGGATTCCCAATAATATTATCAACAGGATGATAGATATTTGTTCTCGGAACAGGGATAGCCGGAGCTTGGAGATTGCTTCCCAAATTAGATTGAATCTCCCCCTCAGCACTTGCACTGCTACTCGCTTCAGAGTGAGTGGGACCAGCTTCATTGGGAATCTGACCAGCAACAACATTGTTTACTATCGATGGATCAGCGACTGGATCTTCTGATGTGACATTCAGAGTTACGTCTGTTGGAATACTTTCCCTCCAGCTAGCATCCACTTCGTCCTTATCCACCAAATGCGTGTAGACAACTTCCGAATCTGCTTCTGGAACATCAGGAAGACCAAAAGAATCAAATAATTTCTCATAGTCATACCCATTTTTAGGACCAAATTCGGACGGTGGAGGATCGTAACTTAAAGGAGTAATATCAAACACAACCTCCACTGCCCGTTTTTTAATGTTATACACACGTTTATTTGGAGCTCCGTTAACATAACCCAGAAAGAAACCAATCTCTCCAAGTTCGCCCATCTTAGGAGTATCCTTAGTGCGTCTAATAACACATTTGATCCCAAAGGGTTGAAACCCTGACAAATTAGATTTCTTATTATTGATAAGTTCATAGCAAGTCTTATCTTCCCTTTTGACCGTAAGCACATGGTTAAACACATAGCATGCTGTGTTTACTGCCTCAACCCAGAAGAAAATAGTTAATTTTGATTCAGAAAGCATAGTACGGGCCGCCTCAATAAGGGTTCGGTTCTTCCGTTCTGCGACTCCATTCTGTTGAGGAACATAAGGAGCGCTAAACTGATGAACCATTCCCATTTCCCGACATAACTCATCCATATGTTGATTTTTTAAATTCCGACCTATTGTCACTTCAGATTTTCTTAATAGGTAGTGAATAATTTTTCTCAAGTTGTTTAAAAAGATCTCTTCAAATACCATGTGTTTGATCCTTAGTTTTTAAGAAAAATACCCACGAGTATCGTGAGAAATCGTCGGTGACAACTAGACAGTAGGACATACCACCAATGCTAGCAACATGGATAGGGCCGAAAAGATCCATATGAAGCAATTCAAGTGGTTTCTGGATCGAGTTAACAGTTTTCGGTTTATGAGGCTTTCTTTTGATTTTTCCTTTTTCGCATGATTCACATTTGTTATGCATATTAAAACTACGTAAAGGAACCCCCAACACCAAGTCGTTTTTCACTAAGTGGTTCATTTTTCACAGATGCACATGGCCCATTCGTCTATGCCATAAATATGATTGATCCTCATTCGCTTTCGATAGTAAACATGTTACTGGAGCAGATGAGTTGACCCGAGGAGCCCTCATAACGATCCAATCTTCAGGAACAGCAAATCCAGGACGCAAAACGAAGCAAGCTTTATCAGTGAACAGCATCGTATACTTGTTGTCACAGATTTGAGATACTGACATCAAATTATGCTTTAGCTCTTCGACAAAATTCACTTTGTGCAGCGTAATCTTTCCATTTGAAACAGAACCTTCACCAGTGATATAACCTCCCTTTTAACCAGCAAAGTTCACATAACCACCACGAATCGACTTGAGATTTTGCGACAACTCTTTATTTCCTGTCATGTGTCTGGAACAACCACTATCGATATACCAAATATAGATAGCCCTCTTCAGCTGCTCCTACACTCACCAAAGAAAATCAGTTAGAATGTGGGACCCAAGCCATAACGGTCTTAGGTTGTCCCATTTCATCAACATACGAAAATTCTTTGAAATAACTGTCACCACCACCACGTCCTCTATTTCCATTTCGGAAGTTGTTGGAGTGGTTCCCATCGAAACGGGAATTGTATGGAGTTGACGATCGATTCATCTAACTAGAATTTTCAAAGTTTCGCCCACCATGATGTTGATAACCGAAATTTTGACTTCTCGGAGTTTCGAAATTTCGATTAAACCTTGGCGCTTCGTAATTTCTTGAGAATTGTCTAGATTGGTTAACCGAATGTGCTCTTTGATTGTGATATCAGGGGGGGGGGAGGCACTTCGGTCATTCACAAACCGGTTCTGAGCATGAGGTCTAACATAGTCGCCGTTAGTTCCTCCATAACGTTTCTCATTCTCTTGTGATTGGAAGGTAACACGATTTTTGCGTCGGTGAGGCGTTTTCTCACGAGCATCGTGTGTTTGTGATGAACTTTCCAATTCATGTTTTGGATGTATATCCAGTGGTTCCTCACGTTGATCTTGATGTTGTTGTGATTTAACATTTGATTTAACAACAGGTTTTGTTTCTTGTTTAATCACTACTGCTTTCTCAACCTTTTGAGGTTTGTTATTTTTCTTTTCAACTTTTACCTCAATTTCAGTTTTTTCAACAAATGGTTTTCTTAGATCAGGATCAACAAGGGGTTTACCATTGTTGTTTGGACATTCAGCAGCTAGGTGTCCTTTCTCACGACACTTGTAACACTTTCTAACTTTCTCCGTCTTCTTTGGACGTTCCTCATGACTGTTCGAAGATGATGAGGCATCTGTTTGATTTTTTAAGATTTGTGAAGCAAATTGTGAATTAGATATTGTCTCAATTTTCTCGACTTCCGTATGAAAGTCTCCTCCCTTGACAAAATCAGTTTTGGAAACATTTTTCGATTTCTTTTGAGACTTCCCACGAGGTTTGGGTTTCTCACTAACATTCTGAACTTGATTAAAGATTTCCAAAATTTTGTTACTGGTTAAGTTTTTCAAAATTAAATTCACTTTTCTTTGATGCTTCATCGAACTTTGAGTGTTCTGAGTCTGAGGAAATCTCAAGCTCAGTATCCAACCCAAATGGCGGATCAACAGTCAAAGGAGTCGTTGGAACAACGTTAGCAATCTCTGGTTCAATGCTTGCCATCGAAGTATAGTTGTGATTAACTGGTGGAGGAACCGTACTATACCCGACGCCAAACATTTCCTCTTCAGTGTTCTTAGTACGTTGGCTATTAATACAGAAATTCATCACTTCAGATGAGCTTCCAAACTTTTCAATTTTTCTCTCCAAATCAAGAATCAGATTGTCTTTTTCTAAAATGATTTTGTTCTTTTCCAAAACACAATTTTGATTTAACTCAAGTTCTGATTTTAATTTTTGATTTTTCAGAGTTGCTTGAGCCACACGTATTTCAAATTCAGAGATGTCATTCTTTAGAGATTTTATCTTAATTCGGTGTTCCTTATCCGAACAAGATAGAACAGCAATGAGTTCTCTGGATTTTTCAAGATCAGCAATTAGGTTTGTGTTGTGTAGAGCATATCTATAAATTTTTGTAACAAATTCAACGCATCTAGCACAACATTTATCTACGGGATTCGATTTTACCTCAACACCAGCCATGAAAGCGCAATCCTCATCTGTCGTGGAGCTTTCATTCAATTTCTGAGCTTTATCTTCAGCAAATTTCTGCATTTCGGCTGTAGAGATTCTGAACTCAAAGCTTTCACCTTTGCTCTCTGTCCTTTTTTGTTTCTTCCTTTTCAACAGCCTCGTTAGCAACCAATTCGTCACTTATAACTTCTACTACAAATGCAAGTTCTGCCATACTAGCTTCTTCGATAGCTTCCACACATACTTCTTCTATGACATCTTCCTCACAAACTTCATCTTCTATAATCTTAGCATGAATGCTTGTGAAACAATGGCCACTACTAAATCTTCTAATGCATAACCCCAATCATGTGGTTCAGTTACACCTTGTAATGGTTGAGCAACTAAGGCATTGTTTGAAGAAGGAGCAAGATTGTCTGAAATGTTTGAACGAGAAGCCGAGTTGGATCCATTATTGCCATTCGACTGATTTCTTGAGTTGCTTCCATTTTGTGAACTTCCTTCTCTGTTCGATCTCTCCATCTTCGGCTTTCGACAATCTCGGGCATAGTGTCCATAGATACCACAATTGTAGCATTTTACCTTTGACATACCAATACCCATTCGTATCTTGGTTTGACCACCGATAAACTTCTTACCCGTTTTCAAAAGAAACTTCTTTGCTCTTCTAACCAATAACGGCCATATTGAGTTGAAGATCAAGTTCTTCCATTTCATCTTGATCAATTTGGTCAAAGTCTTCATCAAGACTAGATTGTTCGACAAGCTTCCCGAGACAAATGTTTTCATAGGCCGTCATAAATGACGCTAGAAGACTCATGTTGTCTTCTATAAATTTTAAACAGTTTGGATCAATCTTAGGAATGTTGACGTTTGTTGCTTGTGACTTTTGACATCCTCCCGAAGAGTACATTCCTTGATTCAAACTTGCAGTTCCACTCGAACCACTGGCATTTGCATTGTTACCTATGAAGGCCTGATGAGTAGCTTGATCTCCATTTTCAGAAAGTAGTGCAACTCCAGCACCACTTGCGTTACCCTTATCTGTAGGCTTTGAGGCTTTATACAATTGAGGATCCTGAATCTTCTCAAAGTCAGACGCTTGATCTTCCATGTTCCAAGCATAACCTTTTAATTTCTGGATTGTATTTTCTAATGTCAGTTCATCAAACAAGACATTTTCCCTGATTAACGCAATGTACATATTCCACTCCCGAGAAAGACAGTTTAGAAATTTCTCAACTTTCTCAAATTCTGTGTAAATATTCTCTTCACTTCGGTCAAGCTCACTTAGCAAGTGATATAATCGATTCACAGTGTCATCAAAAGACTCGCCCTTTAATGCCTTAAACACCACAAACTGCGTTTTAGCCGTTCTAAGTGTCTCTTCTTGTACATAGCATTACCTTCATAACGCTCAATCATACTATCCCATAATTCTTTCGAAGTGCTTCTTTTGCGAAAAGTATGAAGTATCGATTGAGTAAGAGCCATAGTTATCATGGACATAGCTCTCTCTTCACATTCGTAAAACTTCGCCTGCTCATCTGTTAGAGCTAGATAGGTATCAATCGTTAAAGTTCGAATTGGTGTTGCTCCACAACCTTTGACAATACACAACCATATCTTGATATCCTTAGCTCTCACATATCGTTCAAAACGTTCCTTCCATTCAGGAAAGTCTAATTCGTTAATTAGAAGAGGAGGTTTGTCGCTGCTTCCCACTTCGGCATTGTGTTTGAGATTCTGAACCATTGCAGTGAGATAGTTCGCCATTTGAACAATGTTTGAATGCAACAGTAAGTTCACAGAAGTTAACAGTAGGTTTCCAAGCAAAACAGGCTAAGAGAATTTCTATGTCCAAAACTCGGAGAGAAAAACACGGAGTGCAATGTCTGATGAATCAGAGTGAGGAACCAGGATCACCACCTGAAACAAAACACAAGCAAAAACTCGGACACAACACAATCAGAAAATCAAACTCGGTCCATGAGGACTAAACTCGGATTTCTTTCAAAAACAATTAAAACTCGGATTAAAGCAAAAAAAGGAACAAGAACAGAGGACTAAACTCGGACCAAATCAAACTAGAAGCTTAAACTCGGACCTATATATAGCTTAAACCATGAATCTGTTGAAACATTTTATAAAACTCGGACACTTTAAACTCAAACAAACACTAGAGAGTCTCAAACTCGGATCACAAATAGACTAGACTTCATTTACACTCTAAAACTCGGACCTTAACATATAAGAAACTTGGACTTTCTAAAACTCGAACCTTAACATATAAGAAACTTGGACTTTTTGTGGAGGATAAAACTTGGACTTTTTGTGAAGGATAAAACTTGGACCTTTTTTTCAGTGAAGGATATGACACCGGACTAAAAACTCTGACTGAGTTAAACTCGGACCAATTAAACCAAAGGAGGAAAATTTGGACCAAGTTAGAAACTCGGACAAGTTTGAGTAACCAGCTTCTGGATTATCTCCCCAGTGTGACTTCACATTGGTTCACCAATATCCCAGAAACACAAACACTAAATTTAAAGCACGGACTATCCTTCCAAAAGATCAAACAAGGAATCTTTCACAAAACTCCAAGACACAGGATGAACACCATGAACACTCTGTGAA
This sequence comes from Scalesia atractyloides, assembly GCA_947069175.1. Taxonomy (NCBI): domain Eukaryota; kingdom Viridiplantae; phylum Streptophyta; class Magnoliopsida; order Asterales; family Asteraceae; genus Scalesia; species Scalesia atractyloides. The sequence goes on from CAMTDV010000005.1 coordinate 29,469,648, forward strand.
AACCCAGATGAAGATGAACACTAAAAATCACTAAACTACTCAAAATCCATCACCAAATCATTAGAAATGAATGAAGAATCAAGGATAAATCACAAAAACTCACTAAACTAACACTAAACCCTATCAAAGTTTGAACTTTTCTCACAAAACCTTCAAACTAAGAAACACATACAGTAGTATGAGCACACTGCTATGATACCACTTGTAAGGTTACCTAACCCAAGATCTCACTCAACAAAGACTACCAACAGGTGTGCGGAATCCACCTGATGATAAACCACTGTAAGATGTAGAACAAGAATGCAAGATTTGTGAGAGAAATCAAGAATACACAGAGTATTCTTGATGTAGGAGATGAGTGACGTCACACACACAGTAGCCACCAGACAAAACACACACAATGATTAGGGCACAGATTTCCACAAAAGAAAAACGTTTTCTTGTCTATTCCACATAAAGGTATATACACAAGACTAACTCCGGACTCCATGACATACTTGGAAGCCCGGACAAAACATTCAAAACATAAACACGGACAAGAGAAACAATACATAAACCCTTTCTCTAGTCCTAAACTAAAACCCCTGACCTTTGTCCTAAACAGAAACCTTGACAAAGGCCTTTTGACACAAACTTGGACAAATTGTCCAAGGATAAACCTTGGACTAACTTTCAAGACATGTACAATAAAGACCCTAACACTTGGAAGCCTTGCACTTATCACCCGAAGTGCATTAACAAGAAACCCGTATTTTCAAACGTATGTTCAATCGTAAATACACAATTATAGTCGAAACTAATATGGATATTGATAAATAGAAGTAAGGGTCTTACAAGTTGGTAATCAGAGCTCTAGGTTAAAGTGTACAGTGTTCGGTTCGAGACTTGATCGCATAATCCGGTAAGTTATAAGTATGTTAACGGTTTAGCATGTTAAAGTGTTGTAAACAACACATAGGGTTATCGTGCAATACACGTTACCCTAACTAAATTTATAAAGGATCAATATAGTTAACGAAATTACGTGTGTTGACACGTATAGTGAAAAGCCTTGTATTATAGTACAGGCATTTATTGAAGTCGACATTACTAATCTTTGTAAATGTTTTAGTTGAAGGACACTCGCAACTGTAGATGGTGAGAGTTTAACAAATTGCGGATATGACGGAGGAACGGTCCGAAGTATGACAAGTAGAGCATGTTAACCAAGGACCTAAATCGCGTAACAATCGCAAATAAGAGTAATGGCATGGAAAGCCCGTTGGGGCGAGCATCTACCAGGTGCACGCTTTAAATTTATTGTACAAATAGTAATATGCAACAAATACGTAGATATTGACTGTTGCATATGTAAGATAAAAACTTGGAAAAACGGATAGAATACCTATCCAGGATGATGTTTCCAAGAGAAATTTTGTAGAAACATGTGTTGTTCACAATTGTGGATAACAAAGCAATAACAGGATTAGTTTATATGGAAATTTGGACAGAATTAATCATCCAAGTAAATAATTCTCAAATAATACTATTGAGAAAAGTAATGATTACATTAACGAAAGTGATGGTATAACAGTTTGATAAAAGGAAAACATTATAGATGTGCGAGAATAAAACGGGTAAAACTATTAATTGTTAAATAACAATTAAATAAAGTTTTACCGATTGAAACCATGAATATAGAAATTATTAGGAGGGTTGCTTACATGGGACGTGATGCGAAGATTATAAAAAAGTCATGTGTGTCATGTGTTGTTCGCTTACTCTGGCCAAGTAAGTAGTGAACACGTGATACCATGAACTTCTTATAATGGACACATTGATGTCCGACGTGGTAAGGATGGGGGCGAATGGGACAAATTAAAAAGGTACCCAAAACGGATCAAATAAGTAAAATATTTGATAATAAATGTAAACGCAAGCCGGGTAACGGAAGCGTAATACATTAGAATAACGAGCCCGAGGGAAGGGACAAGAATCAAAGTAAATGAAAATACAAACCGATTAATGAGAATGCTAAGGCATATGAGATAAAGTTTGTTTTACTGTCATAAGTGATGAAATTCACATGGACAAGTCAAACGAATTAAATAAAGAATAAAGTACTTGGTCGAATAAAAGTGATGGAATTCGCTAAGACGACCAAATAAATTAAAACAAAGTCTAAAGGCATACCAGAATGGTTGCTTTGATGATGACTTCGGTAAAATACCCGATAGATGGGTAGGATTTAGAGAATATGCGTAAACCAAGAGACGGGAACGCGGATTAGAAGGTCAAAAGACTCGGATTATGAGTTATGACTAAAAGAATAATAAAATCTCGCAAACAGAAGTTTGTTAATGATGTTCAACTATCTTGAAGTTGAACGAGCTAAATAAAGAATGAAGTTTGACTGTCATAAGTGATGAAATTTCACACGAACATGTCGAACGGGTCAAATAAAGTATAACGCTTGATAGTGTAAATAAGCGCAAACCGAGTAATGGGAGCGTAAAATATTAATAAACTTATGCAATAGGTCATGAGAGAATATATAAGAAAAAAAGAAAACGCAGACCAGGCAACGGGAGCGTTAAAGACATTAAGATAAAAGAACCCGGGTTACGGGATGTAAAGAAATATAGGTGTGAACCGGGTAACGATAAGCGTAGAACGAACCGACGTGTAAATGACGTAAGAAGTCATAGAGTCGGGAGAATAAAAGAAAACGAATGTAGCCTTAGACTACGGTCAAAGTCATTAGAATTCGAAAATGAAAATAAATGATTTTTAAACTTAAAAAGGGTGCCTTGACACCAAGAATACATATTTTAAGAGCGAAATGACACGAGTAAAAGATGATCTACGGGATCACCATAACCTTCGGGTTATAAACGATGTAAAGGTCTACGAGACCAAAATGACCCTTGGGTCACGAAAAGAAAGAAACGAACTATAGGGGTCTCACCTGAAAAGGGTGAAAACCTGAGGAAGTAGGCTACGAGGCTAAGTGAAAGAACCTACGAGATATTTAGATGAAGCGAGGAAAATATTTGAGAATTCCCGCGTAAAATAATTACGGAAAAGAATAAATTCTTGGTTGTCAATTTCTTGATATGAGTAATTGACATAAGTTGAAGGGAAACCGTTAAACTAAAATTCAATTTTTAATAAGAAATAACGTTTTCACAAATATGAATATTTTGATAGAAATCGAAATAGTAAATATTAAAAGATACAGGTCTTGACACCGATAGGTGTAAGATGATACATTCGAAAAGAAATATTTTCGATAACGAAGGGTTGATATAAACTTAAAAATGACGTGAAAAATGACATGACGCAATCTCGGTCAAGAAAGGTAATGTGAAATATAATCACATTATAGCCCGAGTGATGGGTATAAAGTAACTGGACTAATAAGTCTAGTCAGTGAGACTGGTTAAGGTCAAAATTTAAATTAAGAATTTGTTTAATACGCTATTTATTATGAAATTAGCGTGGAATAAACATAAACAATAGACTTATATGACCAAGTGGCCAAAATGGCGACTCGGTCAAATAAAACAATAAAGGTAAATGGGTACAAGATAAAAGTGACGGCCCATGAGACCTCACTAACAGAAAAATACTGATCACCTATATTATGGGATCATGAGATAACCTAAGTGATGTGTCGGGAAGTCAAATCGAGCAGAGGCACGCTTGAAAGATAAAGCTATAAGTATGTGGTTATATACTTCATAGAAATTATGTTATTTTGAGTTGCATTATTTCGTATGAGATACGTATATGCTTTGTAACCAAAAAGATATTACCATACTTTTCTGGTAATACTAACAAATGGTTAGACTATGAGCAATGCTCAAAAGATTATTGAGACTAAGGGCATTGGGTTTAAAACCAAATGAACTAGGTACGAAAGATTTCGAGGGCGAAACCTCTTTAATGGGGGGTAGACTTGTAACACCCCAAAAAGGGGTTTGGTAATCAAACCACATCAATATTTAAAGAGCGGGTAAAATACCGTTAGTGGTAAGGTGAAACCGTAAACAAACTAACTAGGAATAAATTAACCTAGTTAGTGACATGAAATAGTAATAAAATAATGAGTTGTAGCTCTTTAAAAATAAAGCGTCAAACATGAGGGACCAAAAGAGGAAAAGCTGAAACGTAATATATAAGATTAAAAATAAAACACAACACACACAAAAGGTGTGTGTGTGTGTAACGACCAGGAGCAAGATAAAGGGGGAAAAACCCTAGTTCATCTCAAATCATCAAATTGGAGGTCCAATTCGGATCTTCAAATTGTGCATGAACTAAATTATCGATCACCCAAGCTAGGGGATCATGAGGTATGTCGAATTTTAATGATTTGTGAAGTGGTGAAATTTAAGGAAACATCATAATCGTGAATTACGTATGGATTATAGAAGCTATGGCTGAATTAGTGATGTATACTTGCTTAGGAACAAAACCCTAAGTGAAAAGTATACACATGAAGCTATGAATTGAATGTTTAGATGATTTACCACATTAGGATAAGTGGGTTTTGATCATACGATGAAATTGATGATATAATTGTGTTTATAATCATCATTCATGATAGTAATAAGGAACTACTTGAACAAATTTTGTGTTTTATAATCATACTTACTATGAAATGGGTTTTGTATGATAAAATGAAAATGATGATAGATTCATGTTAAAATGATGTTTGATATCATCATGTGTTAAGAATGATTGATGTAACGATAATATAACAAGTTATGATTTCGATAACTTGATTTAATAAGTAATTAAAATGGTAGCGCAAGAATAATGCCTACCAGATATTTGACAAATTGCTTAAATGAGTTGTTGAACTCATAGTGTAATTACTTACGCTAATAGGCAGTTTGACTTGACCAATGACATGATCGAATGATAAATTTGACATAAAATCGTAGGATGGAATAGTCGTGAATGAGTATGACTAATATAACCATCTTACAAATTACAATGATAGTTTGACGCTTAACAAGCTAGGTGGAAGCTTGGGAAGGAAGCGGGTCAAACAAATCGAGTGTGAAGGAAAAGCATAATTCGGATGCAAGGTAAGTATAGCTTACACTATTCTTGATTCGTATAATATTCTCTTATCATACTAATTATGAATCAGATAAATATGCAATTGAAGTATAATGTTCCGACGTGTAGGCGCACGGAACGAGATAAGCAAAATGATAGAAATCATATCAATGGTTATGAAGGAGTAAATTGGGAATTTGGACATATTATGCCGAATAGAAAATGAAGTTTTAATGGTTACCTTATAGGGTAAACCAAAACGAATGATAAGGTCAAAACGGTAAATTGGTCACGCATTGACAATAACCGTTAGTTTTGATATTACATTTCATGGCGTAAGCCATAAGGAGTCAAAAGAGTTAGGAAATGGTTTAATAGTAAAATGACCATACGGTGTAAATCGGAGCGAGTCATGTAGCTGAGATGGTAATAAATGTCATCTCGCAAAGAAAAACGGTCACTTAGACTAAACGGGTCAAAAGGTGAAGGTATCACCCTTTGACAACATCGACTAATGATTATCTGTCGAGCTGTATGTTTACAGGAATAAATACTTAATGGATATCCACTTTGATAGTAATTGGTGGTTACTAAAGCAAGGTCTTAATGGGTCAGTATATTGATCCGAGCCAGGTAAGTGTAACAGTTTAATTACTCATTTAGAACTTAAGGTTCAATGAGAGTTAAATAAGGTCAAAAATGGACATTTGGTTATCTTTTAGGTAAACCAAATGATTTACATTATAGTTATTGTGTTTGAAAACAATATGATTATTCAAACAAGATCATAGTTTAATATGTGAGATTTTGGGTCAATATGCCTTTCGAAATCATTTATCGTAAATGAAAGGCTTAAATGGACCATAATGCCATTGATCGACAAATCAAACAAACGACCCTTATGGGTTGTTTAGAAATAAGTCATTTGATCAAGTAAACACTTAGAACAAGTATAAAAGCGAAAAGTATGATTCTTGTGAGTCAAATGCCTTAAAATGTGTCTTGTCGTAAAATAGTAATCCGCAGGATAAAACTCGAAACTAATAATTACCACATTAAAATCCACCACAATTATAGTTGTGGTGGAGATTAGTTGATAAGAAATGTGGTAATATAATGCTAGAAGTGAATGAAAGTGAATTATGCGGAAAAGTGCTTAAATACCCTTAACGGGTCAAAATAAGCATTTAAGTAAGAATGGGTTTAAGAATATATATAACTCTTGATTGATCCTAGTATAATGGACAACTTTGAAATTATGAGGTTCATGAGAAATTGGGATCAAGCAAACATGTTTGTTTGATGAATATATGAACGGGTCAAAACTTAGTAAATGTATATTAAGCCGAATGCTTAAAAATCTCAAATCTTATTAATCCGGGTGTCGGATTTTAACTCCATGTGATGGAGAATTAAATTACGATCACGTAGGAAGAAACGAATCGTAAAACGGATAAAAATTGAGCGAGATATGAAGGTTTAAGTAAAAAAAATGGGTTGCTCGAAACTTGCAGCACCAGTATCAAAACTTTCTGTAAAAAGGGGGTGGCGTACGACGACGCCCCCAAAACGTGCAAAAATGATTTATTTTGTTATTTTGAGATAGTAGCTTGGTTTGATATACTAAAAACCTTAATAACTAACGTTAAAAGTTTTTTTAATGTTAGGTGAACGTTATAAGTCTCCGGAAGAAGATCAAGTGATGAATACGAACCGAACACGATCAAGATACAAGCTTCCGCACTATGTTTCGTCATCATTTCAAACGATGAACTTATTTTATGATATGTTGAAGTGTCTTTCTTCATAAAATGTTTTGAGAAACCCGTATTTTCAAACGTATGTGTAATCGTAAATACACTATTATAGTCGAAACTAATATGAATATTGATAAATAGAAGTAAGGGTCTTACATGGGTCCACACTCAAAAGGTTTATTCTTTTGAGTTAATGCAGTGAGGGGAACCGCGATTTTAAAGAAATTCAAAATGAAGAGACGGTAGTAACCGGCAAGACTGAGAAAAGAACGAATTTCGGTAGGAGTAGTGGGTGTTCTCCAATCTTTGATTGTTGTGATCTTGGCAGGGTCTACATGTATACCTTGTTCGTTGACAATGTGGCCTAAGAATTGAACTTCTTTTAGCCAAAATTCACATTTTGAGAATTTGGCGTAAAGTTGTTCTTTCTTTAGTAGTTCCATTGTCAATCGGAGGTGATGTTCATGTTCTTTCCGAGATGTTGAACAAATCAAGATGTCATCAATGAAAACAATGATGAACTTATCCAAATAAGGCTTCCAGACCCTATTCATCAAGTCCATAAAAACAGCAGGAGCATTTGTCAAACCAAAAGGCATGACTGTGAACTCGTAGTGTCTGTAACGGGTACGAAAAGTGGTATTGGGAATATCTTCTTCGAGCACACGAAGTTGATGATACCCAGAACAGTGATCAATCTTGGAAAAGCAGGATGCCCCTTGTAGTTGATCGAAAAGATCATTGATGCGAGGTAGGGGATATCGATTTTTAATCGTGAGTTTGTTGAGCTCAGATAATCGATACACATTCGAAAGGATCCATCCTTCTTCTGTATGAATAACACGGGAGCACCCCACGGAGAATGACTCAGACGAATGAACCCTTTATCCGAAAGCTCTTGGAGTTGTTTTGCTAACTCTTGCATTTTGGACGGTGCAAGGAGATAAGGAGATTTGGCTATGGGGTTGGCACCAGGTACAAGGTCGATTCGAAATTCTACTTGGCGTACCGGGGGTAGGCCAGGTAGTTCTTCAAGGAAAACTTCGGGAAAGTCTTGGATAATGGGAATGTCTTGAAGATTTTTACCTTTGCCTTTATCTTCTACAATATATGCCATGAAAGCCACATATTCCCTTTGCATGTATTTTTGGGCTTGGGTGCAGGTTATAAATTTGAATTTACTAGAAAGTCTTTCTACTTGAATCTCTAAAATTTTGCCCGATGGAAGAGGTATACGAATGGTTTTGTTAAAACAAATGATTTTGGCACGATGTGTGGTTAAACAGTCCATGCCTACTATGATGTCAAAACTTCCGAGTTGCATAGGTGTGAGGTTGATGGGAAAAATATGGCCGTTGAGGTTTAGTTGGCAATTACAAATGATTGAATCGAGTACAATTATTTTTCCACTAGCTACTTCCACTGGTAAGGGTTTTCCTAGTTTAGTTCTAGGTAATGATAGTAAAGGCTCAAATGCTAAGGATACAAAACTTTTATCAGCATCCGGATAAAAAAGAATACATGTTGGATGATTGTTATTGGCACGAGCCTCATCAGCATTGATATTGAATGCATGTCCATGAGCTTGAACTGCATTTATGAGCTTGGGGCAACTATTCTTGTAGTGAGTAAAGTCACAATTAAAACAGGATCCAAGTGGGTAGCGAAGTCGAGCAGGATTTGCTTGATTTTGGGCCATGGGTGGAGCAGGATTTTGAATAGTTTGGTTTTGGGCAGTATTACGGCAATAGTTTGATGGCGGAAACATGGGGTAGTGGCACTAGGCGAACCAGATTGTCTCATGAGAAATTCCATAATACTATTTAAGCGACAATATTTAAACGTCAATATCCCATACTACTAACATAAAATCCTTAAACAGGTTACAAAATTTGAGCATTCTCATAATACAAATCAAGTTCGATATCCCCTAGATTTTCTATTACAATGCGTTTCTAGTAGACCAATCCTAATCCGATTACAAGTAGACAAATCCTCAACCTGCCACATATGTTAAAATAAAACGTCAATACAATTAAGTAAAGTTGAGCATATAGGTTTGCGTACATAATAGATATAAAAGCGTTTAGCATACACGCATGACGTACGTAAGAGTTGTGAACTATGTATTTACTAGATTCAAAAAACCAACAAACCGCGATTGATCGAGGCATGCAAACAAGTGTCCACATCCTAAAGAGAAAATAAATGAGAAATAAAAATGTGAGCCTTAACAACGCCGGGCCTCCGGGTGGCGGGTCAACCTCTAGTATACTATCATGTTAAGGGTGGCGTACAAGCAATCAAGTAACATATACAATTCAACAGATTTCACGTATAGTCATGTAATTCAGCGGGTTGCGAATAAGCGTTTGAGAGTTGTGTGGTATGATTTGATATACGAACATATGTGACACCCAAAAGTGCGTTTAAGCGTAAAAGGGGTTCAAGTATACTCACTGTGGATGCGTTTTGAGAGAGAGACGGGATCTGAGATGAGTTGAGGAGAGCGCCGGATCAGCCTGTAAGCGAACAGAAGTGCATCAGTCTTCCGAATTGCTGAAACGGTTAACGGGTGAGAGAACAGTAGACAAGTTCGGGCGAACTTGTACCTTAGGGTACAAGTTCGGGCGAACTTGTACTATTACCCTTAGGAGAGTACAAGTTCGGGTGAACTTGTCTGGTTTCCTAGGAAACCGGACAAGTTTGGGCGAACTTGCCTCATGTGCTTGAGGTTAATACAAGTTCGGGCGAACTTGTCTGGTTCCCTTGGAAGCCATGCAAGTTTGAGCGAAATTGGTTAGAACCTTGGAAATTTGTCAATTGTGGATCAAGTTCGGGCGAACTTGTCACCAATCTGGTGATAAGTTCGAGCGAACTCGACTGTTTTGGCATCCAAATCGTGTGTTTTTCACGTCGTTTGCTGAGGAAATCGAGTGTCCATCCCTCCAACCTTAAGCCACTGAGTAAAACTTAGGCTGGAGAGGTCTTTTGGAGCAAGTTTAGCCATTTTACAGAAACTCGGGCTAATCTGGGCGAACTTAAGGGTTCGTACGGGTTAGTCCAGCTTGTGTAAAGTGACGATTTCGTCCTTGTGCTTCCGGATCTGAGATCTTGCTTGACAACGCCTCGTTCCACTTCAAAGTGAACGAAACATACGTCATTTAGTCCGAATATTGTGTAAAAATCGATGTTTAAAAGGTTTTACTTAGATCTAGACATAGATCTAAGTGAAAACAGAAGTTTTGTAGAAAAAGATGAAGATTTTCGTAAACAGAAGAGATTTGATGAAAACGAAGGCGAGGCCTTGTGCAAAATCGTTGTAAATCGTTGTAGAATGTTGTTGTAGTTGAAAACGGGTTGAATCTTACTTAGAAAATAAAGGGTTTCAGTTTTGGGGAGCTCCGGGCGAACTTGCAGCAAGTTCAAATGAGAAGAGGAGCTGGGTATTTATAGGTGGAGTGGGAAAGTGGGCTGAAACATCAAGTTCGGGCGAACTTGTATCAAGTTCGGGCGAACTTGTATCAAGTTCGCTCGAACTTGTATCAAGTTTGCCCGAACTTGCTTGTTTCTTGTGTTTTGAGGACAAGTCCGGCCGGACTTGATGAGTTTGGAGGATTTTGATGGCTTAGACAAATTCGGGCGAACTTGTGATGCAAGAAGTGCATAGTTATTGTACAACAACACTCGGATATTAAAGTAACATAGTTACTTGTGATTGCGTTTGAATTAGCGATGCGTTTAATGAGAGATTAGATGCGATAATCATTGTAAACAAACATAATTAATTAACATAACTTTCTTATAATCAAATCTCGGAGTACAACGATGAAAATAAACGGAATAAACTGAAATAAAATAACAACGAAAATTTCGAGTTGTTACAGTTTGCCAGTTGACCAAACCACCCGCTCTTAGTGCATTTGCGACATTGTGTATTGGTTGAATGATGATAGCTGCATTGGTTACACAAAGGTGTTGTACCCGTGTATGGCTTCTTGGCAGGTGCTTGAACTGGTTGGTTGGTTGGGGGCAACTTGCTTATTGGAGTTTTGGGTAACAACAACAAAGTTTCTTGAAGCATGGAGGTTTCAGTCTTGTTCTCTTTCTGTTTTCCTTGAGCAGTCTTAGCAGATGGTTTCTTGTCGCCTTTGCGATGGAGTTTACCCTTCTTGACTTGTGAGTCAGTCAGGGTAGCTGCTAATTCAATGGTCTGTCTAACGGTAGTAGGATTGCTACCGGTGACAATATACTGAACTGGATCATGAAGACCATCAATGTACTTCTCAATCGCCTTATCCAAAGGCGTGACCATAGAGGGACATAGAAGACTCAATTCCTATACCGGTCAGTGTAAGCACAGTTTTCTCCACTGTCTTGCTTTAGGTCATGGAATTCATTCTCGAGAGCCCTTATCCCATGACGTGGGCAGAATTCCTTCATCATAAGAGTTCTTAGTTCCTCCTAAGTGAGTGCCATAGCTACATCCGCACTTTTATCCCTCACAATGCCGTTCCACCATGCGAGTGCCTTTTTTGAAAGACACTCGAGGAGAATTCAACCTTTCGCTCGTTGGGGCATTGACAATGGCGGAAAGTGGTTTCCATACGTTCGAACCATTGTAAGAGAATAGTAGCTCCTTCGGATCCACAATACTTGTCAGGATGCATAGAGTGAAATTGTTTGTAGTTGCAAGGAGTAGGTGCGTTATTGTTATTGTTAGCTTGGTTTATCTGGGTGATGAGGTTTGGGAGTATAGTTGCCATTTGCTGGGTGAACAGAGCTGCCATTTTGATGTTTTGAGTGTTGTCTTGTCGAGGAGCCATTCTAGAAAACACGAATGAGAACGAGTAAGGTTCAAGTTTCAAAACGGGAATTAAAACAATGAATATAAAACGAAGGATTGTACCCATTTATTCATTAATTAAAACAAATAAACGATACATTGACTAATCAAAGTAAATGGATCTTTATAATGTATAGTGAAGACATGCTTTAGCCTATAAGTGGACACTCACCCCAAAGTTCCCAGGTAAGAGTGACCGGTCTGATTAGGTGGATTTGTATGAACACTCTAGCCTTAGACAGAAAATTCGGGGTATAGACATCCACCCTTCCGGATTGCACGTGTTCACATTATTAAAACCCAAACTTTGACGAGATTTAAAAAAAAAACATTTGAGGCTAAATGCCCTAAATAAATCATCTAAGGATAGATGATGATTTTATTTTGTAAAACTTTTGAAAGCTTGAATTGAAAGAGGATTGATGTTTGTATATTATGTATTCTCCTAAGGATAGGTGATGGTTTTGTGTATTTCATGAATCTAAACGCAAGTTACCTCACGTTTGGTTCCTAGAAAGGTTATAGTCTAGGTCAAAAGTAATTCTAATAACCTAATTCCCTATAACCAGTGCTCTGATACCAATCTGTAACACCCCAATCGCGTAGTAGCAACAACACGCGACGAAAACACTGGGGAGTCACATTACAAATTGTTTCATAAAACATGGTATTTAAGTTTCGTTTTATCAAATTTAGATTACATAACATCGTCTAGGAAACACAAACAATTACAAATAACTACTATTTATTTTAAACAAACTAAGGCCCTGGTCCATTCCAACGCGTTCCAGACTTGTAAATAATCACACATCTGTACCTGAAACATATGTGAAAGTAACGTGTCAACAATTAAATGTTGGCGAGTAACATAGGTTTTGGATACGAAATGACTTGTTTTGAATAAGAGATCAAATAACTTGTTTTGAATAAAACAATTGACTTATTGTGAGAAACCATGATTTGATGATGAATACATTCAATCCTTTGTTATGACTGATGGATAATCCCTCAGAAGGGGAATATCATTGATTTGCTCAGCTTCTGTCATTCCCTAAACAAACTTCCAAAACACAACTAGGAAGCGGGAATGGGGTTGTCAATCCTATGGTACCATAACATACTACTGGTCGGCTTGGCCACATCTAATGAATGTATAATTGATGAATCAAGTCTCGCACAATGTGAAATATATTATATGAAATGTGAACATGCTTTGGTAATTGTTAAAGATACGAGTAAATAATGCATAATAATGACTTTGTATACTTTGATAATGTAAATGAATCAAAGTATTTGAGGATGAAAAAGAGGTGTTTTGAGTACTTATATTATTATCAATAATAATATTTTGCAAATCCTTTTGAAATTATGTTTTATAGGCACATATGAATCACCCCGAAACATTTGAAAATGTAAAAGAGGGGATTATGTACTCACCTTTGGGTGCGTTATATTAACAAGCACAATTTCCTCAATGTTGATCTACACGTCCTAATTTCAAATAGAAACGATTTAATGATCAATTATTCTAAAATCCCTAAGTTTCTCCAAAACTTATGATTTTTCACATAACTTCAAGATTTTCTCAAAAAGTCATTATTTTGTTTATGTTGGCAATTTTTATATATATGAGTTCATAATTATATATATATATATATATATATATATATATACATATTAATATTTTGTAAACTTAAACGATTTATTGTTGACCGCTATTATATTATATCCGTTTACACACTCGTTTATATACAATATTCGTAGTTTGCACGTTGTAACATAATTAAGCAAAATTTCAACATATCATCAAATGTCGTAGTGCACGTATTCCAAACGTACATAATTTATTATTCTTAAATTATTTTATACATACAATAATTTCATAATTTAGCATATGTATCATTTTCATGCTCCAACATATAATTTGCATTTTAACATGTCTTTTAACGAAACTACCATGTAAACCGCACAAGTACGCATGCATAGATCTATATCTAACCATCATGCTACTACTTATCATTTCACATAATACATGTCCATATTCACATATCACATATCAACATACAATCCGTGCATGAAACTACCCAAGTTCGTGTACCTTAAATATGCGTAGTTTAGCGTTTCCGGTAACTTTTTCGGGAGTCGGAAGTCACGTACGACTAGCCAAACACCAAAGATACTTAATATAAGTTAAAATACTTATTTTTATATCAAAATATCAGTTTACTTACTGATCTAAAACAGTTTTATAAAAATCTCTTAAAAAGTCGATTTTTACCGTTTTAACGCATAGTCTTGCACCGAACTTTAATATAAGCATCCCAAATCGTAACGACTTGATATTTTGACACAATACATGTTATTTACTGATTAAAATGGTGGTTTTACTCATGATGGTGCAGGTATCACATAAGACACATAAATCGCACAATTTCATCCAATTTACCACTTTTTAAACCTAATGTACAACATGCAAAGCTACCAAACTTATGACATGATTTTATAACATCAAAACATATCATATAACATTATTTTTAATGTTCATATTCTGTTTTAACTACATTTCATCTTATCATTTCAAGTTCGCCAACTTATGATCATTTAATCAACATTTATAATCATGTACAAGTACCTAATGCATGATTATCAAATCACCATCATCCAAGATTAAAAAATAAAACATCTATCCTATTTTTTATACATTTATTTTCAATCATATGAACTTTTATAGAAAACCATTTTTGATCATACATGCAATCACTTTTCAATAATCACATCATTCAAGAATCATCATTTTAACAAACCACAAACACTAACCCACACATATATATATATTTTCGACCATGCACACATATGTATACACTTCCATTTTTATTTTGTTTAAAACCATTTACTTGATTAAAGTTTAAGTTTGTGAAGAAATCCAAGTATTTGACTAAAAATAAGTTTATACCTTTAATAAAATTAGTGGGTTTTGATGAGATTTTTGATTATATAGAGCTTGAAATCACCTTTGAAGCTTCAAACACCTTTGAGATCACCTTGGAATAAACTTGAATCTTCAAGATATCATAAAAACTTGGAAATACAAGAGAAAGAGGAGTGGATGGTTGGGTGAGGGAGAGAGAAAGGAAGATTTGAAATTGTGATATTGAAAAATGAATATTATGGAACATCTCATGATTTGTAGAGATTGCATGCATATCTAGCCTCAAAACTTGGCATAAAATGAAGGAAACAAGGAAAAGGTGGGGATAAAAAATGCCGCCACCTACTCACACTACTCACACATGCATGCATATATATACATATATATAATACATATTAGTTAAAAGCAGGTATTTAACTAACTACCGGGTATTCTATCTAGCGTTTTAATCCCGTTTTAAGGCGTTTAAAATTATTTTTATAATTTTATAAAAATAAACTCGTCATAATATTGCTGAAATATATTTTATTTGCCTAGACTGGCTGCGTTGTCTATATTTCACAGCATACGCGTTGTACTACGCAGTATGCGCTTAAACTCGAAAAATAGAGTTTTTAAGCGTTTTAAATAATATTTCCTCAAGAATATTTCCTCAAGACGACGGCTCAGGTGCAGGCCGGTTATATCACGCTTTTTTAGGAGTATTATGCTGACGGTAACTTCTGGTTACCAGTTACAAAGTTTTTTCGTAGACCTCCTTAACCATTACCGATTCCATATTTCTCAACTGAACCCAATGGGGATGGTGAGAATAAGACATTTTGAATTTTTATGTCGGTTCATGGATATTACACCGGCTGTAAATCGATTTCGAGTTTTTTTATCAACTTCACTGTTCATTGGGCTTCTATTCATTCCAACAACGACTTTCGGCGAAGAAACTGCTGCTCTCCCCCACAAATCTTATCACGATTGGAAACATAAATTATTTTTCATCAAGTCTGGAGTGATCCCCTTGAAAATGAACTTTCGAGGCACTGATGACATACCTTTGGAAACAATGTGTATCCCCGTCCACGAGATGTGGTATCAAGATCTTAAGGAAATTCCAACTACTCAACTGCCTAAGCGGGCGCTGGTTGCCGCTGGCATGAGTTTGCAGTGGAAGGTGGATCACTGTGATAAGCAGGTGTATATGGAGGGCGAAAAACGTAAGTGTTAGTACTTTCAATATGTATCGTTTGCGCAATACATTAGGCTCTTTGCTGATGTGCACGCTGTTTCCAGGAGTGCTTTTGTATGTGGTCTCATACAAGAGTGAAAATGGCCAGATGGCCTGCGTGCCGTTGGATCCTAAGGAAGCGTCTTGGTATCAACAAATCCTGGGAAATTTTGAACTCCCCAACTTTGAAGATCTTCAAGCGCAAGCTGCGCCAGGTGTTGGTAAGTGATTTAACTTATGTTGCGCCTGGGGAAAATTGCAATATTATTCTTTGCTTATATTGTGTTAGTTGATTAGGTGACTTGGTAAACTTGGGCATAGGCCCCGATTCAAAAAAGAAAGACGCGCAGGTCTTGTTGCTAGTGTAACCAAGAAAGCAGATGCACCCAAGGTAGAAGCGAAGAAAGGTATGCGCTCTGTATCTGATACTTGGTGCGATTATGTAGTGATCTCTGATTCCCTGGAGGGACTTGCGCCTGTAGGTTTGAAAAAACCTAAGGCCGAGCCTCAATAGATGGCTGACATTCTTATGCAAAACCCAGATGATCCCATTAATCTGGACTCAAGCCCTGAGCACTTGATTCGAGAGAAACCGAAGAAAAGAAAAATTCCCGAAGGCGATACTGGCGCGCAGCCTGCGAAGAAGATACCCCGAAAGAGAATCGGGAAGAAACGAAACCTAAATACGCTTGCATCAAAATTTTCCCCTAGTAAGCTTCTAATCTTGCGTCATAGTTAGACAACAGTGTGATACATTGTTAATTTTATGCAGAGAAAACTGGCGCATCATTTCAAGCAACAGAGACTTTGCCACCCTCTTATGATGAGTGCGCCCCATCACCTCCCTCGGATGTTAGCAAGGTAACTTCAGGGGGGTGAGAAAACTGCTGAAGCTGAAGCGAAGACAGTTGGTGTTGACTTCACCAAACCAGTTTCTCCTGAGGTTGTGACGGCCACCCCGACCCAGAAAAAGAAAATGTTGATGTTGCTGTTGGCGAGCAGCCTAAAGATACTGTTGCATCTGCCCCGGCGCAGTCTGATCCGCTCAAACCCATGAAGGAAAACAAAGAAAAACACACCGAGATTCCTGAGACTGAAGCTCAAGAGGAAGAGTCACCAATTCTGTAACGCTCCGATTTTCGCGATATTTATTTATCCAACATTATTTATTCAAATTATTTAATAATTTAATGATTTATTTATTCATTATTTAATCATTTATTTATCCTTTATATAACTAAATTAGCTATTTCAATAATTATTTGGGTTAATTAATTTTATTTAATTAATCAATCATTTAATTTATCTTACCTTATATAAATAAGAATTTGATTTAAAAAAAAAACTTAACTTTTGAATAACTTAAAGATAATTAAGTTAATAAAGCTAACTAACCAACTTACATAGGTTAGTTAGTCAAGTACAAGGGCCAAATGTGCATTCACTGAAACTATATGGTACACGGACTACTTGTCTAATTTTAGAAACTTTTAAATTGGAAACAAAAAGAAACAAAAGGGCCACGGCCAGGTATCGAACCTGCGCCACCCCTCTAGCAAACAACCGTGTTCACCGGTCGGGCTGTAGGCCTCATTAAATAACTTTACTGATATAAATATATATATCCGCTCGTTACCAGTTTTGAGTATTACCGCCAAAACGACCAAACGCGTAAACCCAACCTGTTCCTTCCATTTTTACTCCCCTGATTGTTCGAAATCGATAACGGGATTCATGTTTCCTTGTTTATTGCCAATCATGAACCCAGGCCGTTTACGTGACTCGATTCGGTGACGGAGTGGGTATAAATACCCGAACAATACATCCCCATTTGAACCCACTTCATTCTCTTCACCCTCACATCCTCTCACACCTCCTATACCCTCTCGATCTCTCACTCTCTTTCTGTTCAAACCGTCTTACCGGAAAACCTGCAAACGCGCCGGAGTTCGGAGGAGGCAACCGAAAACTCGCCGGAGGACTCGCTTCATCACTCACTTTGTTTCGGTATTGTTTTTTTTTTTTGATCTTTTCTTGATCTTGGTAGTCACCAGTTAATGTCTAAATCCTGATTACAACAATATATAGCAACCTGCGTTTTCTGTTTTAAATTAATGAAGAAGATGATTAAAAGTTTTAAAAACTCAAATAAAAAGCCCAACTGGGCTATAGCCCAGTGGTGTTCGCAGACACCAGGGTTCGACCCGGCTGTTCGTTTTATGGCTGTTGGGCCAACATTTTTTTTAAAACATTTTCTAATGTTGGGCCAGTTCTAAACAGACTTATGTATTTTGGGCCAAACCTTAAAAAGCTTAGAAATCATATTACATATCAAACTAATTTTTGTAAGGAAATTGATTTACTGATTGTTAATTTTATCCAATTAAAATGGTTAAATTATTTAGATTTGCATAAATTTTAGTAATATTATTGTTAATCTTGTTATTTTAATATTCAATCAAATATTACAAACTATCATTACTAATAATATTACTTATTGATAATATTATCTCTATCATTATTATTTCTAAAACTATTATTAAATCGTAGTTAACAGTATTATTCTAAAATTTACGAATATTAATCCTATAGTTTTATTGAACTATTATTTTTATTTTTAACCCTTGCAAAGTTTGAACGTAATCGGAAGCGAATAATTAAATCGATTTCTAAAATCTATATCATCCAATAACTTAATTCGATAACGGATTCACTATCTTATTCTAGGATAAACACTCTTGTTGATCTTTCAATCTTTACTCATGCGAATTCCAAGAAATCAATCTTACGCACTCTAAGGTGAGCATACTCGATCCCCTTTTTGTCTTATCACTTTTGGGGTGCAACATGTATTCTATATCAAATACACGCAACATTTGAAACTTGTTATATTCACACTCTATCCACATTTAACATGAAACAATTTGATGCTTGTGATTCTTGTATGTTATATAAATATTTATGCCTATATGAGCCCACCTTAACAATTATAGTACTATGCATATGCTATAGGAGTAACGCACCGCCTTCTCAATCTTAGGGGTATTATTAAGTCAATCATGTGAACCTCCCGTCAACCTTTGGGACAGGCAAATTTGGCGTTGCAATCTAGGGTTTTATCATATAGTGACATCGTTTCAACATATTTAGAAACTTGTATCATTTATTTCATGGTGGATTTGAGCTTTTAAACTTGTTATTCTATTATGCTATGTATCAAACTTGTATACTCGCTCAACATTTTTGTTGATCATATTTTAATACATGTTGCAGGTTGATAGACAAGATGATGTGAAGAAATCAAGCTAGGACAAGCTTTAGAAACACACATTCAATATTTGTTATACTTGTTCGTTTATTTGAAACTTTGTATTTGAATCTTTAGTCATTAGTGAAATTTGATTTAAACATATTGTCACAAATAGTGTTATGATGCTTTTGAACGATTTGTTCGTCTCATCCCGATGTTTCTGCCATCGGTTGGGGTGTGACAAATTCGTCATGATGAAACACCAGGTGACTACTACTATCACTCATGCTCAGAGAAACGCGCGGGAGACATACACATACCAGTTTGGAAGCTAAAGCAAGGTGATAAGTTTAGCCACTGGCAGGTATGCCGCGAATGGTTCAAAGGTGCTTTCCCACGGCAGAAGTGAGAGTGCGCGGTGAACAAAGCTATGAGCAAACATACCACTCCTATATACAATTATCAACGAGTTCTGCCTCCAACACACACAAGATAGTTCGCGAATAGCGAAGCATGCACCGAGAACGTGATAAGTTTATCGCTTCCAAGAAAGAAATGGTTGCTGAGCAGGCGCGGATGGCCGTGAAAAAACAAAATTTTGATGCCGAAAAGGCTAAGTTCGAAGATTTGCAGAAGACCGAAGAGTGGTCAGTGTTGGGTTGGAAAAAGAAGGTGGAAGCTGAGGCTGCCACGCTTGCAAAGGAACGCAATGCGTGCGAGAGAGATAACAACAAAAAGATCACCCTCCACAACGAAGTGAACCATCTGAAGGCTGAGGTCGAGAAGTTGAAGAAGGAAAAAACTAATGCAATTGTTGCGGCGGAGGAAGCCTGGTCTCATCGAGAGCGCAACGAACAGAAAGAGGTAGAAACTAGTGCAGCTCTTATCTTAAAAATTAAAGAGATTGTTGACCTTACCTCTATACTGTTTGAGCAGGAGCAAGCCAAGGCAGAGCTTGAGGTTGCCAAAAAAGACTTGCAGCTTGCACAAGTGGAAAATGCCGAATTAGCCCGCCGTTTGTCTGAGAACAAAGAAAAACGCAACTGTTGGAGGTGGAAATTGGCGCAGACAAGAGACGTGCTGAGGAGGCGGAGAAAAGACTCTAAGATGCAGAAGCGGCCCGCGCGACTGTAGAGAGTCTTGTGCATCCTTTGATGAACCGCACCACATGGTTGCAACAACATGGAATTGTGTACGTAAGTCCTGAACCTTGTTGCTTGTTCTTATGTTAAAACTTTGAAAAACTCATCAACTGTAATTTGCATTGTACAGATTACCAATTCTATTCCGAACTCGGTGGTGCTGGATAGCGCTGTTGCTAAACTGATGGTTACGGCGCGCCATGACGGGTATGCCCAGGGCTATGCTGAATGTACTCACCATGTTACAAGCGCTCTAGACATAAACTGGGACACTAGTCGCGCTGCGACTCATGGTGTAAACACTAGCACTGCCTTTGCCACGACGAAAAAAGAATATGACCATCTGCAACTGCCGGTGATGGACTTGGTTGATGAAGCTCTCCAACGTGATGACTTTGTCAGCCGTTTACGAGATATTTTTCATGATGATGCAGCTGACGCGCAAGGAGAAAAGGATGCGGAAGGGTAGTTGATAGGATTTCTTGTTTACAGATATGATGTAATAGTAAGTAGATAAATGATGCGAGGCATCAATGTTTGTATATGTACCTGTTGTTTTAATGAAAATTCCAACTTTTTGATCACATAATGATGCTAAAGTTATAAGTGTTTTCGTTATTTTGTTACAATATTTTGGTGAGTTAACCAACTTTGTCCATGTAGAACAAATAAAGTTTGGAATGAAGCTCATGTATGAACAAGTTACAGTCCCTTCTTCACTCCATGTTATGCGATCATTTCACGGGAATACATAATGTTCATGGGACTTGTATTATACCATAATGTTTTTGTGTATACCAAAGATGGTTTCACGCATTTGTAACAAAGTATAAAAGAAAACTGCATAATGTAAGTAGCGAGCTGTTGTATTTAAAGATAAGGCGCAAAAGCCATGAGTTAAAAAGTCACTAAGATTACATAACTAGAAATAAAGTTGTAGGTAGCGATCTTTTACACCAAAAATGATAAGGCATAAAGCCGGTGCGTATAAAGATGCTAAGATTACATATAACATCTACGTAATTGTTGTGCGTTCCATGTCCTAGGGACATCTGTTCCATCCAATCGTTTGAGGGTGTACACACCCTTTCCTAAGACTTCATGGATAATATATGGGCCTTCCCATTTAGGCGCGAGTTTACCTGGACGCTCAACATTTGAAACTTCATTGTCTCTTAAAACGAAGTCTCCTGGAAGGAAAGTGCATACACGAACCGCGCATTGCAGTATTTTCCAACTTAGTTTTGTATTTTGGCATCATTGATGGCGGGGTTTTCGCGCCTTTCTTCTAAGAGATCCAAGTCAAGCCTGCGCCCTTCCTCATTGTTCTGTTTTTCCATAGCAAGCATGCGCGGTGAAGGGAGGCCAACTTCAGCAGGGATTACCACTTCAGTCCCATATACCAGGCTAAAGGAGCTTCTCCTGTGCTGGTTTTTGGCATAGTGCGATGAGCCACAATATACTAGGCAACTCATCAACCCAGCCTCTTCAAGCTGTTCCCAACCTTGCTTTGATTCCCTCGACGATTTGTTTGTTGATTCTTTTGACCTGACCATTGCCTTGAGGGTGCGCAACTGATGCAAACGTGTGTTCAATGTTCATTTCTTGCATCCATTTCTGCAAGTCTTCAGATGCGAAGTTTGGACCATTGTCGCTAATAATGCGCAGCGCAAACCAAATCGACAGATAATATGTTCCCATATGAATTTTCTGATGACCATTGCAGTGGTTGACGCCAGTGGTTTAGCTTCTACCCACTTTTTGAAATAATCAACTGCTACAATGATAAATTTCACAGTGCCAGGCGCGTCTGGGAAAGGTCCAACTAAGTCGATCGCCCACTGTTGAAATGGCCAGGCGAAAGTGAATGGAATCAAAGGGTTTTTTTGGGCGCAGTGTCTTTGGTGCATGGCGCTGGCATGAAGCACATTTCCGTAATATTTCAATAGCATCTAAGAGCATGCCATGCCAATAATACCCTGCGCTCAAGACTTTTGCTACGGCCATACGGGGACCAGCATGTATCCCGCATATGAATTTCCCGAATTAGGTACTGAGCATCTTATTTATAAACACAACGCAGAAGAGGACCCATATATGAATTTCTGTATAATATTCCATCTGACATTTCGTAATTTAACGCCTTATGTTGAATTTTTCGTGCTTCCGCTTTTCCCTCTGGAAGAGAACCGGTTTGCAAATACATGATGATTGGGGACATCCAAGACGGATTCCCAATTTCTAATAAATTTACATAACGTAAGGGTATAGACAGGTTTTTGAGTACCTCAATGCGCACTTCTTTCGCGAGGTGTTTGAAACTTATAGTTGCCAGTTTGCTGAGCGCATCAGCGTGCTTATTTTCACTGCAGTTGATATGAATTACTTTGAAAGTTAGAAATTTGGTAATTAAAGACTTTGCCTATTTTAGATATAGGGCCATAGGTTCACCCTTCGCATCGTGGAGGCCGTTGATTTGTCCAGCAACTAACAAAGAATCAACATGTGCCTCTAGATTTTTCGTATCCATTTTGATTGCCAAACGAAGACCGGCGAGGAAAGCCTCATATTCTGCTTCGTTGTTGGTACTTTTGAAATCCAACCTGATGGCATATGTAAACTCGTGATTTTCGGGGCTGACTAGCCGAAGACCAGCTCCTGCGCTGTCATCATTAGACGTGTCATCCGTGTGTAAGGTCCAAACGCTGTCATCCTATACCGGGATCGGATTCTGGATAACTTCGCATTCTTGAATCTTATTATTTGGTACTTCAGTAACGAAAGGAGCTACAATCTAATCCTTGATGGCTGGGCGTGGTTTGTAAATAATGTTGTGTCCACCCAACTCGATAGCCCATTTTGCCAATCGACCAGCAACATCAGGTATGGATAAAATTTGACCCAGATGATAATTTGTAAGAACTGTTATTACATAACCAAAGAAATACCTGCGCAATCAGCGCGAAGCATGAACCAAAGCTAATACTAGTTTTCCATTACTAAGTAATGTGATTCTGGATAAGTTAACATTTTGCTGACGTAATAGATTGGTGTTTGAACCCCATCACGTTCTACTAACAAAACTGCGCCGACTGCAATGTCAGACGCAAAGAGATACAATATCAACGGTTCTTCTTTTCATGGAGCTGTAAAAGTTGGTAACTGGATCAAGCATTCTTTCATTTCTTGAAAAGTTTTTTCTGTTTCTGGGTCCACTGAAACTGATTCTTTTTGACGCAATTGTGCAAAGTGCTAATGAAAGGAAAATATGTAGCAGCGTGGTTTGCTAAAAACCGATTAAGCGCAACCAATTGACCAGCCAACCTTTACATTTCCTTGATAGTCGATGGTAATGGCATGCGCTGAATGGCTTCCACCTTTTCTGGATTAACTTTAAAGCAATTCTTAGTGACAATGAAACCTAAAATTTTTCCCTCTTCCATTCCAAACGAGCACTTTCCTGGATTTAGCTTTAGATTAACCTTTCGTAAAGATGCGAAGGTGTGCTGAATGTTCTTGAGCATTAATTCTTCATCAGGGCTCATGATGACTAGATCATCAATATAAACTTCAATTGTTACGCTTATATCATCGCCAAAAACCTTATCCATCAATCGTTGATATGTGGCTCCCACATTGCGGAGACCGGAAGGCATCTTTGTGTAACAAAAACATACCTTTCTCCGTGCGAAAAGCTGTTTTATCCTCATCTTCCTTTTTCATTTGGACTTAATGGTAACCTTTACAACAATCCAAGAAACACTTCTAGTGGAAAGAAGCTAAAGAATCTACCTTCTTGTCAATCTCTGGGAGAGAGTAACAATCTTTTGGGCATGCTTTGTTAAGGTCCTTGAAATCGACACACATGCACCATCCACCATTATGTTTTTCGACCATTACTAGGTTAGCAACCCATGTCTGATATCGAACTTCGCGTAAAATACCTGCTTGAAGCAGTTCAGATACTTGATCTGAGTCTTTTCTAGGCCTAGACTGCGCTTTGCCTGGATAACTGGATCCACTGAAGGAAAAGTATTTAACCAATGTTCGCTACATCTCGTGGTACACCGGTCATGTCCGCTAGTGACCATGCAAAAATATCCATGTTTTGAAATAAAAGCTGTTTAAGCTTTGCGCGGACCGTTGGCGACATGACGGGTCCCAACAAGATTGTTTGCTCTGGATGCTTACTATTAAGTACCCATTTCTCTGTTTCATCTGATGAAGACTGCTTCGCTACTTTTACTGGCGGCTCATCATCAATGGACATGACTTTCTTTCGTGAATACATAATTGCCACAATAGTTTCTGTTGGAAAACCATAAGCGGCGTGTGGAGTTGATGTGATCATACTGAAATTCCTTTGCGCGCACCGACCAAGTAATACATCATGACGAGAGTTAGCGGGCATAACCATAAAATTAACCAGAACAGTGCGTATGTGCCTTCTGTCAGAAAGCATAACAGGGAAAGAACTTTGGCCCAGCGGAAAAACGGCTTCATTGTAGAAACCAGTTGATGGAAAGTCAACCGGTTCTAAGCGCGCCTTGTCTTTTGGATCTAATTGTTCAAAACACTGTTCGTAAATGATGTCCATAGAACTTTCCGGGCCAATAAACACATAAATCAGTGCGATAATGACCAAAAATGCCGGTTATCACAACCGGTTATTCTTCTTGTGGTCCCCCAGGAACAATTGGAAAAATCACTTGTTGTTCTCACCAATTTTCACTACGACCCCACTTTTGGCTACGCATGCGCGGTTGACTGCGTTAAACCATTGAAACCTGCTTCATATTTTTATTACTAGGACCTTCATCACCACGAGTAATCTGACGAACTTCTTTGCGCTCATTTTGAAGCAAATGGGTAAGTTTCCCACTCTTCAATGCTTTCTCAATTTCGGTGCGCAAGCTGATGCAATTGTCTGGGTGTGTCCAGTATCCTTATGAAAATCACAAAAAAAGATTAGGATCCTGACCTTTTTTGTTTTTCATTGGTTGTGGCTGCTTAAACTGATGATTCTCAGTGCTAAGCACCTCCGCCGGAGACTTTGTCAGAGGTGTCCACTGCCTTTCTCGGTTTTCCTGTTTAATCGCCTTTTGAGTGGTGATCTTGTTGATTGTTGCGCGAGCATCAACTAGCGAATAAGGGGAAAAAAGAATTCTGGTTTGATTTTTCCAATTTTTCTTATTCTTTCGATTGTTATTTCTACTCACATCCTGTGGACGATACTGAGGTAAAGGAGGTCTATTAGAACTCAAGTTGCGTTCAGTTTGAGCGTAAACTTTGGCTGCCACCATAAGTTTTTCCCAACTCTCCGAGAGACCTACACTTCCTGACAAAACATTTATCATTTCATTACACCGGACAACATATTTGAACTGTGCGCGAATCAAATCTTCATGCGCATCACCGATTTCAAGGTCTTCTTTGTTATAACGAGTATTAAAATCTTCCAAACTTTCATCATCTCTCCGCCAGATGTTCATAACATCTGAGGAATCTCTGACATATCGCCGTTGTTGGCTAAAGTGAGTTAAGAATTTATCCTTGAGATCATTCCAGGAAGTAAGTTTACCTGTTTGTGGGTTGTTAAACCATATATGCGCAGCCCCCGTAAGAGTCTGAACAAACAAATGACACCACATAGGGAGCGTCCAACCCCCAATAAGACATGCGCTCATAAATAAGCGCATATGATCATCTGGATCTGACATGCCATTGAACTTTCCCACATTGGATGGTAACTTTATGCGCTCAAGCGGAGCTAACGGAATTTCTTTCACAAATTTTGATTGTTCAGCGGCCTCCGCTGGTGGATATACCAAATTATAATATGCTCTGCCTCTGGATTATACACGTGTCTTTGGTTTATAATCAGCATGATCTTTCTGTAACCGGCGGAACACACTCACACTATCTCCTTCATCATAAGTTTTATCATATTCTTCACGGTTAGTATCCCGCCCCTGGGATGGACGTGGTCCCAAACGTCAATGTACCAATGCCCACTTTTGAGAATTTTGTTCTTCCTGATACTTGCAGCGCCTGGTGCCGGAGTGTGTGGATTCAAACCTTGTTCTAGATTGAGAATACATTTCAGTTTCTTCTGCAGAGATGTGCGATGGTGCACGCTCTCTGGCTGGCGAATCATAACTCAATACTCGAGGTACAGGTGAAGCATGCACCTGAGTTGTCGGGAATTGCACTTGTGGAGCTGATGTGCCGGTGTGTGCACACAGCTGTGCATAAATAGCATTTAAAGTGCTCTGGGACTTGATAAACCAGGACATCGGAGTCTCGCCGAGCGATAACACTGAAGCAACTTGAACAGAGGCAATTTCATTCGGAATCCCCGTAGTTACTAGAATGTTCACACGACCAGGTCATGATGAGTATCAGCTTCGCTGGAGAAATCTTCTTCCACTTGTCCGTCGATCCGGGAACCATGAATGACATTCCTGATCTCAGATCGAGGACCTTGTGGATAATTCGACGGAGCTTCAGCCATGAAAACTGAAGATCGTAGAAACAAAACAAGAGATGAAGAAATAAAAGAGAGAATCGGTGGGCGCCAATAAAGAAACACCAAACCGAGATTAATCGGAATTAATCTAGATCTGAGGACATGGTTTCTGCATAACGGGGTTAATTTATTGTTTGATCGTCGCTGGATATCATCTCACCTGAAATCACTACAAAACAGACAACGCCATTAGCCTCGCCATAGGGAGAATGGGGGTTCTCTCTGTCACACCCCAACCGGTGGGAGAATCATCAGGGCGCGGCACTAGGCGAATCAGATTGTTCAAGAGGATCTATAACAACTATTATAATGACAATATTTATAAGTTCAACTTCCCATACAATTAAACAAATATTCCATAATAGTTATACATATTACATGTCTCTTAAACAATACAAAATCCGACAACTTAGATTTTAGTGTGAGTTTCTAGAAGTCCTACCCGTTTGCAGCATGAACTAATCATCCACCTATCACATATGTTAAAATAAAAGTTAATACAATAATGTAAAGGCGAGTACACAGGTTTTGCATAATAATAGTAAATAAGCGTTTAACGAAACCAGCATGCACTAACGTAGTCATGTGAACATATATGTTACCTATACCGAAATAGACTAACCAACACAACCGCGAGTGAGACAAGTAAAGTAAAGCGAGAGCGAGCATTAACAACCCCCGAACTATTTTGCACGTATCACATAAGCACATATTTTGCATGTATTCACATAGTTCACGTAACACACATTTTGCACGTGTTCACCTTCATTCATTTATGCGTAGCGCGTTCGAGATAGTGTAATGTTTCTTATACTACGCTACATTAGCAAGTAAGGCAGCGCATGAAGGCATGCGCGTATGAGAGTTGTGCGTTTAGTTTGGTTCGTGATTAGCTAGATTTTAGATTGCGAAAGCTGTGCGAGTTGTGCATACGTTTATAGAGCGAAAAGCGTTAAAACGAGAAATCGATAAAGCCTAAAGTTTCGGATTCACAAATTTAAAACACATAAACATAATAAAACTCGATGATGCGTAAAAGCGAGTGTAGGCTTAAAATCAACGGAGCATCCTGGGTTTTGAGACATCGACTACCCAAAGTGATTCGACTATTCCCATAAGTTCAGGCACACGCTTTGGCCTAATAGACAAATGCCTCGGCATTTATTCCTTCCAGTTACTACGCGTTCCAAGTCACGAAATGATTGAGACTTTGTTGAGATTGAAAATCGAGGAGTGGAAGTAGTTATTATGATGCGGGTTTCACCCCTAACTTAACAACTTTGTACCTTAGCCATGGTAAGAACAACCACAAGATAGAAATAGAGATTTCCGTCGAGATATGGATATCACTCCTAACTCGACGAAAGAATCTCGTGCAGAGAGTAATACGCGGGATGAGCGTCTTATCGAGAGTTCTCAGTTTACACAGCTAATCTCGACACAATCACTCGTTTGTGTTATATGAGTACCTTCAAGCGTGTATTGTGGTAGCTTTAGGAAAAGCATATATAGTTTAGTTAACAGGGCTAGATCAGAAACATAATAGGTAAAGTTCGGTTATTTCATTTGATAAACTATCCTCTTCGTACGAGTTGGCCCGCTTCGTGCGGGTTGTACAATTCGTACGACGTGACCCTCCTCATGTGAGGAGATTCACTTCGTACAAGTTGAATAATTCGCACGAACAATGCAGTTCGTACGAGTTGAGACAGTTCGTACGGAAATGTCTATTTTAGGTACTTAGACTATAGGCTAGGCCGAATCATGCAATTTACCTAATTCCCCATAGTTATGGCTCTGATACCAATCTGTCACACCCCAACCGGTGGTGGAATCATCAGGGCGCGGCACCAAGTGAATCAGATTGTTCAAGAGAATCCATAACAACTATTATAATGACAATATTTATAAGTTCAACTTCCCATATAATTAAACAAATATTCCACAATAGTTAAAACATATTACATGTCTCTTAAACAATACAAAATCCGACAACCCGTGTGAGTTTCTAGAAGTCCTATCCGTTTGCAGCATGAACTAATCATCCACCTGTCACATATGTTAAAATAAAAGTCAATACAATAATGTAAAGGCGAGTACACAAGTTTTGCATAATAATAGTAAATAAGCGTTTAACAAAACCAACATGCACTAACGTAGTCATGTGAACATATATGATACCTATACCGAAATAGACTAACCAACACAACCGCGAGTGAGACATGTAAAGTAAAGCAAGAGCGAGCCTTAACAACCCCCGAACTAACGGGTGGCGGGACAACCTATAGCAGCTATCATGTTAAGGGTGGTTAGCAATCTCAAGGCATACAATTAACACATAGCTGTTCATCGTTTCACGCATAGTCATGCGAGAGTAGGTTTGCGTTTGAAGCGTTTTAGCGTTGTGTGTTGTGATCGTTTGATAGAGAACGTATGTAACACGCAAAAGTGCACTAAAGCGAAAAGTGGTCAAGTATACTCACAATGCGTGTTTAAGCATTAAACACGAGCGAGATGGAGCGGGGAGAGCGCCAGATCAGCCTGTAAGCGGGAACAGAAGTGCATCAGTCTTCCACAGTGCTGAATCGGTCGAAACAAAGTGTCGGTGCGGCAAAACAGGTCAATTCATACGAGTTGTACCAGTTCGTACGAATTGTGCTTCATACGAAGTGAGTTGTTTAGTGTCCAAAATCATGTGTTTTCACGTCATTTCTTCGGGAAATCGAGTGTCCATCCTTCCAACCTTAAGCTACTGAGCAAACCAAAAGCTGGGGAGGTCTTTAGAGCGAGTTTAGACACTTGTGGGAACTTAGACTGGTTCGTACGAACAGGCCAGTTCGTACGAGCCAGTCCAGTTCGTATGAGTTGACTGTTTTCATCTTCGTGCGTCCGGAATTGAGTTTTCGCTTGGAACAGACGTGATTTCGAGTCCGTTTCAGGCCGGTTTCGACACTGCTTCGTCCCACTGTCTAGTGAACGAAACATACGCCGTTTTGAGCCCGTTTTAGTGTAAAAGTCGATGTTTGAAACAGTTTTCTTTGGATCAACACTTGGTGAGCTGGAAACATCACGTTTTCTAACTTGAGAAGCCAAGGCTAACTCAAACTTGCTCATTTAAGTGTGATTCCGAGGAAAAAACAGAAGGTTTTATGAAAAAGATGAAGATTTTCATAAACAGAGAAGTTTAGATGAAATCGGAGATAAAATAGTGTAAAATTGTAGTGGAAATAATTATGATTCATATGAAAATGGTTGTTTCTTACTTGGAAAAACAGAGGAGAAGGTTTAGAAAGCTTTTCGTGCGAGTTATAGCAAGAGAAGTGCGTGTGAGGGAGCGTGGTATTTATAGGAGAGGAGTGGGGTGAGTTTGGAGGCAATACGTACGAATTGTGCTAATTCGTACGAGCTGGTCCATTCGTACGAATTATGGCCAGTTTCGTGCGAATCGTTTCCAACTCACGCGTTGGCTGTACGTTCGATGTTTTCGTTTATATTAGTTAGTTTTGTTCCGTTAAGTGTTTTAGTGAGGTGTTAAGCGTTGCGTTACATAATAGTGTGATAAAACGAGGTGCATGAGCGAGCGAGCGTTTGAGCGAGAAATTTAACTACATATAAAACATAAACATACATAACACACAACATAACACAACCAACATAAATAACTGCGTTTGCGATTTAGTGCGATAAGTGAGAGTGAAGGCGAAGGCGAGAGTGAGTACCGAACAAACAAACACACTCGATAAATAAAGTAATATAATTAACTGCGATTCGTGTTGCGTTAGCGTTACGAGTATTAAGCATTTAAGTGTGCAACATTGAGGCTGTGTGATGAAAATGTATTTAGTATAACATAAACCACTTTTTATACAAACGGCTACAATAGAATAAACAGTACTAACAGAACAACCGGATAAGTCGGGTTGTTACACTCTCGTGACCATCCTTTGGTGAGAGAATAAGTACAGTGATCGGAGAAGATGAAGTAAGAGTGAGAGTAAGTAAAAGTGAACGCCAAGCTTGTACCTCAAGTCTTCTATTTATAGCAGAAAGTTTGGGTGCCAAGAATTTAACCGAGAGATGACAGAACCTTCTTTGCCCTTAACGGTTACATCTCCATCCATGCACGGATTGGGAGATGATAAATGGCTAGGGTCATGCCATGTGGAAAGCGGTTTTCTTCGATCCTTTGTGAAGATTTGTGCTGACATCGTGTGTAAGATGGACGTTCCCGATGCTGCCACGTCACATTCGGTTGCAACCAAATGGATGCCTGCACGATGGTCATTTAATGCTTTTAGAAGATCTACAGCTATGGAGCCTTGATCAATTGCCACGTGTCCAGTCGGTTATAACTGAAAATATTCCTTTTGTCTGGTTCCTTATTGCCTATGCGCGAAGATGTCTTTGAACGAGACTTGAGAGTTTTGATCGTTGTTTCTGTTTTCAAGCTTAACTGTACCCTTGCGCGGTTTAGCGCAAGGGTGTTAAATGAATTTTACCGATCTCTCATTGCTCTACCGCAAGGTTAATAAGAATTAAGCCTTCTGGATACCAATCTGTCACACCCCAACCGATGGCGGAAACATCGAGGCGGGACGAAATAGATTGCTCATTGCTCGTAAAACTAAATGTGACAATAATTAATTAAGTCCAAATTTCATTTCATAGCAAAAGTCAATACATTACAAGGGAAATTCAAATAACAACATTAATACGGCAAAATTTGATACAACAATATTAAACCTAAACGTCTAAATGTGTACCTATCGTCCTTGCTACTTTGATTTCATAGCATCATCTCCATCAACCTGTAACATGTTTAAAATAACAATTCAATGCAAAAGCAAAGGCGAGTACACAAGTTTAAGCATAACATACGTATATGAATAAAGTTTAAACAAATCCTCATGGCAACTATGACTTTACAAGGGCATATACAAGGCATGCAATACTACTAGTCAAACCCTTAACGCAAACACGATATTTTAACATGGCCTCTAGATTTCATGAGGAGGGGGTGCTTTACTTCCTATAGCGCTATACATGTCAAACGAAGGCTTAAAATAAGGTAATGACTATGGTCTCATATAAAGAATGTCCAAGATATAAGCATCAAGTAAACGATTCAAGTATTCATGATTATAGGATTGTTTGTGCATTTCATAAAGTTTATGTGTTGTGATTTTATATATGGTAAACATGTTACACCCAAAAGTGTTATAAACGAAAGTGAGTCGAGTGTACTCACGGTTTTGCTAAGTCTGCTAACTTGACAAGTCCGTGAAGGTAGTTGTTTTGATGGGATGAACGCCGAGTTATCCTACAAGAGGAAAACAAAGGCGTATGAGTATTTTGGGATGATGATGGAACATTCAGATTTAAGATTCAAAACATGACAAAGTATATAATATGAAAAATAGTCACTAAGGTATTAGCACTTGTCTTTGACACTATAGTAATCCATAAGGATTGAATGTGATTTCATAGGTTCAAGACCTATTAGAATCGTGACAAGGAACTATATACATTAGTGATAAACTTATTAACTTGATAGGTGATTACTTAGTCACTATCAAGGGTTCGGTTTTAAGGATTATATTATAGTCCATATATACATACATAGTTATATAATCATGTAGAAGGTGGGAGGATGAACCATCCACTTTGGAACCTCTTGGTGTCATGTAAGTCAAGTAGGAGGTGGGAGGATTAACCATCCACTTTGGAACCTCGTATAATGTTCACCACTACACAAGTTACCATGGGTAACAAGGATTGTCTTAGAACAATAATATGAACAAGAATGTAAAGTGTGTCACCATGATACCAAGTAGCCAAGTGAAATACAACCCGGTGAGCACACTTTGACACACATCAAAGGCTAGACAGGGTTGTGACACTTTCAATCTAGCAAACTACTCGGGATAATGATGAAAATCATCAAGTGATGTGTGGTCTCAAAGTTAGGATAGCCCAAGCTAACCAAGGTGGACACACATGAACAAGTTCATGAACTTGCATCACCTGTGAGCTTAAAGCTCAATGAAAACAAAATGTTTGTGAGGATAAATCCTCTATTTTAAATGTCTCAACCTTGTTTTTAATCCTAACCAACCACAAGTAGTGTTGTAAGCATTAGGACATAGGTTTGAGATGAGTTAAACTCAAGTTTGATAAGTATAAACAAAGTTTGAAAAGGTTTTGAAACAAGCAGAAAGTTTTCGGACACTTTAGGGGCATTTCTAGGTCTAGATTCTCCATGGAGAACCCTTGGATTCAACCCTTAAGATTATCCAAGTAAAAAAAGAAGAATCAAGTGATTCCGTTGAGTTTTGAGCAAGTTATGCTCACTTTTGTAAGAGGGTATGAATCTGCCCGAATTTTTGATGTTGCAATTGATTTGGAACAATTTGAGAGTGATTGAGAGAGATTAGTTGGAGATTAGAAAGTGTAAAATGTTTGGTATTTATAATGGAAGAGTTGGGAGGTGGTTAGGAGAGTTTTTAATAGGGTTTAAGGCTATTGGGTGAGCTTGGTTCGATGGGATTCGTGCAAAACCCGCGATCATGCAACCTTCTGTCCCGCCCAGGTCCCTTGCAGACCGCAACCACATCCCCATGCGGTTCGCATGGGCTTTGGCTGGAACATTTTTATTGTTGTTTTTGTTATTTTTCTAAGTGTGAAGGGTTTAGGTTGTCAGGATCTAAGTTTGAATCACTTGTAGTTTTTGTTTATAAAGATGGAAAGTGGAATGAATTTTGAAGATATGCAGCGGAATTATTGAAAAACTTTTACTACAAGCAATTGGTCGTTTGTTTTCATCATCATCATGCTTTCAAGTTGGTAAACTCGCATGTGATTCACAAACTCCCCCTTAGCCAATTACAATCGTTTGATAGTAAGAAATGTAGAAGATAAAGTGCAAATTGATCTTTTTCAGGAAGATAAGTTAATACCGATTGATTGTTGTAAAAGTTTTCCATTGATCCGCTGCACTTATTCTCTGTTTTCAATCATTTTCCATTATTTGAAAAAAAAACAGCAATCAATTCAAACTTAGATCCTGACAAAGTGCAAAGCATCATTGATTTGAAGATCTTCTAGTGGAACTTGAAGTCCTTCTTCAGCTAGACACTTCTTTAGATTGGAAACGTGAAACACAGGATGAACATTGTTGAGCGTTTGAGGTAGGTCCAGTCGATATGCTACCTTGCCAATCCTCTCGAGAATATTGAAAGGACCTACGTAGTAAGGAGCGAGTTTGCCTTTCTTACCAAAATGGGCAACACCTTTCGAAGGGGATACCTTGAGAAGTACATGATCACCTACATTAAATTCCAAAGGCTTACGTCTTTTGTCAGCGTAGCTCTTTTGTCGACTTCGTGCTTTGAGGAGATTATCAAGTATTAGTAAGATCTTGTCCGTTGTATCTTGTATTAGCTTGGGACCGATGATTTGTACGTCTTCAATCTCGTGCCAACAAATAGGCGAACAACACATGCGACCATACAATGCTTCAAATGGAGCCATTTAAATACTAGCGTTATAACTATTGTTGTACGAGAATTCTACCAAGGGTAAGTGCGAATCCCAATTGCCGCCAAAATCGATTACGCATGACCGAAGCATATCCTCCAAAGTTTGGATAGTACGCTCGGTTTGACCATCAGACTGAGGATGAAAAGCGGTGCTAAGATTAAGCTGAATGCCAAGGGCGGATTGAAAGGTTTGCCAAAGACGAGATGTGAAACGAGCGTCGCGATCAGAGATAATATTGAGAGATGTACCATGACGACTAATGATCTCACTTGTTTCAATCTGATTACTAGATAATCATCAATATTTGCAGGTCTTGGGTAGCCATCAAGAGATAATATGGTTCTTTTGTCAGGGTCTTCCTCAGAATAGAAGCTTAGAATTTCTTCCCTGACTGCTGGTAAATCAAGAGGATATTGTTTTGCTGCAGGTATAACTTTAAGGGAATCAGTGGTTTGAGTTGAAGACGGTGGAAGCATTGATGTGGAGGTCAGTGGTTGTGACGATAAAGGAGTAGGAGCAGGAAAGATTTCTTCTTCATTCACAATCTTTGTAGTCCTTCTCCTCTTGAATTTGACTTCAGGTGATGATGGGTGAGTTGGAATTTTGGTTGGTGTTGGTAGAGGTTGGGTGGATGTATTAAAAATGACCATGGCAGTGGATGAGATTGCATCTGCTGCAACCTCTGCTGTATGAACAGATGTTGACACAACAGTTGCTGTAACATCTGCTTTGGTGGAAATGGTTATGGAAGTTGAAGTAAGTGTGCTTGATTTTTGGAGAGAAGAGGTTTTAATGATTGCAGCAGGCTCAATTTTGGAAGGTGTGGGAGTTGGTTAACTTACTTTTCTAGGAGGACTCCTCTTTGCTGAGGACCAGCCTCTTCCTTTTCTTTTTGTTGCTTAATCTTTTGCTCAATCAATACCTTGCCATCAAGATACACTTTTCTCTTCTGCTTCTCATTTTCTGGCCAAGATATCATCTGTTAGATCCTTTTTCTTTGAACCATCTAGCCTGACAATATTGTAAGCTTCTTCTGTCCCAAAGGTTTCTCCCATTTTTGGCATCATCTTTACTGTTTACAAAAATTACTGTAGGTGGAGCAGTACCAGTGGTTTGGAGAAGATGGGCTTTTATTGTTTTAATATCTACCCTTGTATCCATGAATCTAGCTTCAACCATGTTTCATACTTCTTGCATTTGATGTTTGTGTTGTAGATCAGAGAAGTGCTTTTGTTGCTGAAATAGAGGGTCTAGGGCTTGTTTTAGATCAGCAGTGGTGAAGACAGAGGGTTGGCTCTAGATAGCTATCAACTGCTTTAAGAGATTTTTGATCTCATCAACAGAAGTTTCAATCTTTGATACTCTCTCCGTTAAATCTTAGTATTTTAGATCATCACCTAATTTAATAGGATCATCTGAACTGCTACCTGAGGTGGTCTTTATATCTAAGATATGATGAGCATGTGTTTTGACACTAGCTTCAACCTTAGATGCCCCTTTTTCTTGCTACTGGGGACTTCCCACAATCAGAGGTTACCTTGGTAACCTCAGCAGTGGTTGCCTTCAACAGAGACTTAGTAATGTAACCACTGTCCAAAGGAAAACTAGGTAGTTTTGCAATTGTAGTGGCTGCTCTAGTTGAAACATCACCAAAGGTTACATGTAACCCAAGGGATGTAGCCCTGATGGGCTAGCAATGAATAGAGATTCAGACCCAGCATCATGTTTAGGTATATTCTCAGTGATAGGTTGGTGAGAAGTGCTGGATAATGTTTGCTCTAGTTCTATTGCACTCAACAAGGGTAAAAATGTTTGTGGTAGTGATTTTATTGGAGAAGGGATAGGTGCAGAAAGAGACATTGCCCTGGGAGATGGGCTGTGGAAGATAGAACCAAGTGGTCTTAGAGCTTCATAATTTGGTGTCCCTGTGTTTACAACCTGATCCTTTTGTGAGAATGCAGGAGGAGTTTTATAGCCAGGTGGAGATCTGTCAACCATCTGCTGTGAAGAAGTAGCAGCAGTGGTTTGTAACTTTGGTGGTGTCACAAGGTTTACCTCTGGGATCTCATCTTCCAGAGGTTTGGTGGGTTTTCTGGATGTTTTTATTGGTTTCTTTTTGGTGATTTTAGGTGTGGGTTTCAGAGCAGTGGTTGCAATGCTCTGATCACCTAGAGTAGTGGGCTCAGTAGCAGGAGGAAGAGATTGAACATTTTGTTCTTGTAAAACTGGCTCATCCTCCTCTACTTCTGTTTTGGAAACCTTTTCTTGATTTGTTATTCGTGTAAAGGTTTCATGAGTTAGGCAGCCAGGTGTGGTCATTGCGCCTTGTTTACTTGCTTCAGATCTGATCTGGTCTTGCAAGTAAACACTCAAGAAACAAGGATGTATCAAGAAAGCTTTTCTTTTGAGATATTTTTAAAATTATTTACAAGATCATTGAACAATACCTGGGAATAGTTAAAATCAGATTCAGTCAAAATTGCATATCCCAGATATTGCATGTTCAATGGAATTTCATTGAAAGCAGTAGATTTTGCAGAGAGACATGTTAAAAGAGTATGGAAAAAGAATTTCATCTCTGCTGGAAAATGGGGTTTAAAGATTGCCATACCTTTCAACTGGCCAGTGTAACCCCTTTCCACAAACTCTGCTTGCATCTCTCTTAAAGAAAATGACACAAGATGTGCCATATCATTCAATTGAAAAACTTGAGAGATCGATTGTGGGCTAATTTGCATAGAAGTACCCCCAACCATTGAAGTTATTGCATAAGGAACACCATCAGCGGATGTTTTGACCTTAGCATTTTTCCAAAAATCCCAAAGAGAATCGATGTAAATTTTGATTTTGACTTCGAGCATATGCTTAAATTTTGACTCTTAGAATCCAAATCATTGTGTGGTATCATGTATTGACTTTGGTTTCTTCTAAGATCCGCGTGTAATTGTGTGGGGTTTTGATAATCAGGACGAATGGTGGTAAATCTTGCTTTGATTTCTTTGATTTTGTTTTAGGAGCCATGATTAGTGCAAACCGTTTTGAGATTTTTGAAATCGACACAGTTTGGTGAATCCTCTGTTCTGGATAGAACATGGTTTTTATAGGGTTTTTGAAAAAGTGATGATGACATGGTAACTGATGCAACGACTGTCAAATAACATCTGACCACGTGTAACCTTTGATTGAAAATGGAAGACAGTTGTTTGGCTAAACCACTGTTTTAAAATTTTTATAAGAGGATACACTTTTTAACAGTGGATAGACTTTTCTAATTGAACAGTGTTTATGTGCTGTCAGTGCTTTGAACAGACTTTGAGGATTTATTGAAAAATTCAATTTTAAACTATTTTTAAGGATGATCTTGATTTTCTAAAAACATTTTATTGCTATTTACACATGGATCACAAAAAAATTGTGTTTAATCCATGTTTAGCATTCCAAGACTAGATATCAAATTGTCAAAAGTGTGAGCATCAAGTGCTTTTGTCAACACATCTGCCAATTGATCCTTGGTATGGACATGCTGTAAAGAAATCAAACCTTTTTCATAGCAATCCCTCACAAAGTGACGTCTGATGTCGATGTGCTTTGTGGTTGAATGAGGGACAAGATTTTTGATGATATTTTCTGCTGCTTGACTATCAATCTTGAGTGGAGTCTTTAAAGCAGTGATACTAAAATCCAGCAATTGATTTTGAAGCCACAAGAGCTGAGTAGTACAACTTGCAGCAGCTATATACTCTGCCTCAGCAGTGGATGTAGAAACTGCAACTTGCTTTTTACTTTGCTAAGACACTAAGCAATCACCTAGGAATTGGGCTCCTCCAGATGTGGACTTCCTTGTTGTTTTACATCCAGCAAAGTCACTATCAGAATATCTTGCAAGCTCAATGTTACCATTAGCTGGATACCAGATACCAAGTGTGCGAGCACCTTTTATGTATCTGAATATCCTTTTTACAGCAATAAGATCTGATTTTCTTGGCAATGACTGTGATCTGGCACAAACACATGTTGCAAACATGATATCTGGCCTTGATGCAGTTAAGTACAATAACGACCCAATCATGCTTCGATACAATGTTTGATCAACAAGGTCATCTTTGCCATCAAATGTGACTAGCTTGGATGTTTCCATGGGTGTGCTGCAAGGATTACAATCATCCATATCAAATTTCTTAAGTAGTTCTTTCACATACTTATTTTGATGGATGAAAGTGCCATGTTGCATTTGTTTGACTTGTAAACCAAGGAAACATTGCAACTCACCCATGGCACTCATCTCAAACTCTGCTGCCATGAGTTTTCTGAACTCTTCACACATGGCAGTGCATGTGGATCCAAAAATGATGTCATCCACATAAATTTGGACAAGCATCAAATCTTTTCCTTTCCATTTTAAAATTTGGGTTTTATCAATCCTACCTCTGGTGAAATCAACAGATAAGAGAAAAGTGGATAGAGTTTCATACCAGGCTCTGGGTGCTTGTTTTAGACTACATAGTGCTTTGTTTAACCTGTAGACATGATTAGGATGAAATGCATCTTCAAAACCAGGAGGTTGACACACATACACTTCTTCCTTGATCTTTCCATACATGAATGCACTTTTGATGTCCATTTGATACACCTTGATGTGGTGGTTAGCAGCAAAAGCTAAGAATAGTCTGATGGCCTCCAATCTTGCAACTGGAGCAAATGTTTCATCATAGTCTATGCCTTCTTCCTGTCTATAGCCTTGAACCACGAGCCTTGCTTTGTTCTTGACAACAATGCCCCTTTCATCTGTTTTTTTTCTTGAAGACCCACTTTGTGCCAATAGGACATACATCTTTTGGTAGTGGTACAAGTTCCCATACTTGTTGTCTTTTGAACTGTAGGAGCTCCTCTTGCATGGCTTCTACCCAACTGTTGTCTTTTAGTGCCTCTTGGTACTTGACAAGTTGTGTGAGTGATAGAAAACAAGCAAAAAGACAAATGTTTTGGGATTGGCTTTTGGTGAGCACTCCCTCATTGATGTTGCCAATAACTTGATCCACAAGATGGCTTTTGAGGAAAATCAATTCACCTTAATATGGGACAATGGCATTCTGAGGTGAAGCTTGCAAATGTGTATCGTCTGAGCTATCCTATGTTGGTGAATTTGATGGTCCAGCCTCTGATTGGAATGGTGGTGGAGGGATTGGTGGAATGGATGTGAAAGTGGGTTGACTTTTGTCCAGTTGTTGTGGACTTTTATCAACAGATGTTTGGTTCGAGAGCTGGCAGAGGTTTGAGTATTAACTACTGTTGACCTGGCAGAGCTTTCACCATTGCTACTAACATCCGCTCCTCTGCCTGAAGGATTGATTTTCAAATTTGGAAGAATGCAATCATACCCTTGCTCTTGATTTGATGACTGTGGGGTACCTGCATGGTTAGTCTTGTCAGACACATATTCAAATGTAAATTTAGATAGGTCAAATAATTCAGCAGGATTTGCTGGGATTTTCAAAGATGAGAGTTCATTGAACTTCACATTCAGAGTTTCTTCAACACACTTGGCCCTAGAGTTAAAAATTCTGTAGGCTTTGGCAGTGGTGAGTATCCTAGAAATTAACCACAATCAACTTTGGCTGCAAACTTGGATATTGAATCCTTTAAATTTAAAATGAAGCATAGTTAGCCAAAGACTTTATAATAAGAGATAAGAGGTTTGATCTTATAAAGCAATTCATAAGCAGTCTTTTGATGCCTAAGGTTTATTAAAACTCTATTCTGAACATAACAAGAAGTGTTTACAGCCTCTGCCCAAAAAGACAAGGGTAAACCAGAATCTGCTAGCATAGTTCTTGCTGATTCAATCAAAGTTCTGTCTTCCCTTTCAACAACCCCATTTTGTTCTGGAGTTCTAGGGATGCTATATTGTCTCACAATCCCTTTTGACTCACAGAAGGCATCCAACTCTTTGTTCCTAAACTCTGTCCCATTATCACTCCTAAAGATTTTTACAGGAAGATCAAATTGATTTTCAACTTGTTTAACAAAGTTTTACAAAATGTTTGCTGTTTCTTCTTTAGAGTGTAAAAAGAAAGTCCATGTGAACCTGGAAAAATCATTAACTATCACTAGGTAGTACCTTTTGCATTTTAAGCTCATGATTTTCACAGGTCCAAACAAGTCCATATGAAGTAACTGTAAGCACTGACTTGTTTTGGACTCTTCAATTGACTTGTAAGAACTTTTATGTTGTTTACCTTTTAAACAAGAAACACAATGTTCTTCACAAGTAAATTGTTTGTGAGGCAAACCTCTGACAAGACTTTGTTTCGAGAGAGTGGAGATGGTTTTTAGATTTGTGTGACCTAGTCTTTTACGCCATAATTCTGTTTCTTTGCTTGAAGCAACTGAGAACAA
Source organism: Scalesia atractyloides (assembly GCA_947069175.1). Taxonomy (NCBI): domain Eukaryota; kingdom Viridiplantae; phylum Streptophyta; class Magnoliopsida; order Asterales; family Asteraceae; genus Scalesia; species Scalesia atractyloides. The sequence goes on from CAMTDV010000005.1 coordinate 29,510,310, forward strand.
ACATGCATTTGACATAGGATTATCTTTTACCATGTCTACCACATACACATTTCCTACCCTATTAGCAGTAAGTTGTGTTTTGCTCTCTACAATTATTTGATTAATCTTTTTAATAACCTCTGGGCCTACTATCTGACAAGTTTCCTTTATGAAGAAAGATCCATAACCCTTATCACTCATTTGTGAGACACTCAGAGGATTGAAATTTAGATTATCAATGAGATTCACATTCTCAAACTTGAGTTTTCCAGCTGAGACACATCCTGACCCCAACACCTTTCCTTTTGAATTATTTCCAAAGGATATATCACCCCTTCCATGAACATTAAAATCGCTAAGCAGGGCTTTACATCCTGTCATGTGCCTGGAGCCCCCACTATCTACATACCAAAGACTGTCAAGGCAAGTAGAAGCTCCCTGCACATGTTTTGAAATGATTAGTCCAGGTGAGTTTCCAAAGCCAGAATGGCTTTGGATGGGGAATTAGATGAGCCAGACTCAAGTTTAGATAAATGAGCAGTGGTTAGATCAGGTTTTTGTAACCACTGCTGTGAGTAATTTCCTATCAACTGTTGGTAACCATGAGGATGCCTATTTACCCTTAGCTTAGAAACTTTTTGTAAGTCCCATAAACCATAGGCACCTTTTGATAACTAGGCTGGATTTTACCTCTTGGAAATTGGTTTGATGGAGGTGCATCTGTCACTTGAATTTCTCTGTGAACAAAGGTTTGATTTAAGGCTTTTGTGATAGATGTTTCCATTGATTCAAAGTTCTGTTTAGATTTGTTTTCAGAAAAGCTTGAACTTTCTCTTTCAAGAGCTTTTGCTCTAATCTCTTTTACCTTTTGATGATAGATTTTGAGATAGGCACACTCTTGGGTCATGTGATTTGTTTTGTTGAGATGGTGCATCTAGGAGATTTGGGTATAACACAAGTTTTTTTATGTCAAAGGCTTTTAGAAGAAAACAATCTGCAGCCACATGATTTCTCTTTTCACAAAATTTACAAAACAAGTATTTAATCGTTTCTTTCCTTTTCCTATCAGACTTTTTGAGAGCAGTGGGTGTAAATTCTGCAGGCAAGTCTTTGATAGGGATCACCAACGCTTTTGGTGCTTTTATACCATCAATGGTTGAAAATTCCATTGGCTTGAAGTTTTCCAGAATATCACATTCATCTGACCAGGTTGGTTTAAACTGATACTTTTCAATTTTTTTATCTTTTGCTGAAACCTCTGGTTTTTCAAGAATAATTTTGTTTCCATTTTTATCTGTGATTTTAATTTCTTCACCAGCCAAGTTGGTTGGGACTATTTCAACCAGCTCAGAAATCAATTTTTGCAGCACTTTCACAAGTCTGGTCATAGTCTCTAAAGCCTATTCCAAACTTTATGTTACTCTTGATTTGAGCATCAAGCATAAGCTCATAATCTTTACAAGACTCTACCCATTTTTCACAGGTGATCTGGGTAGATTCAAGCTCCTGTTTTCAAACTTGATATTTTTCTACCATAGTTTGGAGCTGGTCTTTGGTTATGCTTGATCCATGCCTTAGGCTATTGTCACACCCCGTATTTCCAACACAATCCCGGTGGGCCCGGGTGGGGAGCACCGTGACGTAAGATTGTATCATCATGGTCAAACATATACAGCACAACGGAAGACTTGAATATTAAATATTATTACAAACCATTGGATTTAAAAGTCTATAAAACAAATACATGGTTTGCAATATTAGATCCACAGGCGAATCGAAAGTACGAAAATGATAATCTCCGACAGACTTTAGGCTTGACTAAGAACTTGCAAAATTCTCTACGTCGTTACCAAGCAGCTCCTAGCCTATTCCGTGCCGAAACCTGTCACTTAGCCTTTTTGGAAAATACGTCAGTTTTCACTTGTAAATACATTTAACCGACTCATTTTGAAAACATTTAAAATTAGTTTAGGTGCATTGAGCACGAAAATCTTTTATAACTTGGGACAATTCAAAATGATCTTGTTTACAGTTTTACAAGCCTGTCAATACATATGGGGTCCGGTGCAAAAACTGAATAACCTGATTAACTGACACACCACTTAATAAAATTCACAGAGGAGTATAATAAAAATAATTGTTTAACATTAGCGTTTGTCAGGTGTATGCCTACACCCCGCGCTTAGGTCGTGGCTATTAGTAATTTAAATGAGGCAAGGATATCCAGGACACGGTCGAGTTAACCCCCAATGTTTAAGTTATCAGAAAATACAGAAGACGGGTTATAAGATTTAGTAAATCACAATCCGATAAACATGATCCCATACCCGACCAAGCGGTATTATAATACCGTATCCCAAGCCCGTATAGGGAAATAAGTTAAAGTATTTACACGAGCTAGTTCTTCTAACGAATAGTAACTCAGCCATTAATCAAGAAGACAAATGCAAGGTTTTGATCTACTAGGAGGCTTCTAGTCTGAAATGATGGTATTAATAACCAATTAGAATGCTAACGGTTTTAGGTTGAGTCGATGACTCGAACCGGCTAGCTTAAGGATACGTAACGGAACGATACGCTAGATTAAGCGATGACCGGAAAGAATGTTGTTTAGACCCAACAAGTACTAGGACTTGTATATTTTGGGTAAACATATAACATTCTAGATTTTGATATAAAAATGACAAGGTTAGACCTGTTTCGGTGAATTTACGTAAATAAGTTACGTAGGCTTAACCGTACGCATATAAGCGATACCGGGTAACCGGATGAGTCATATACAAGTTTCATGTGCCATTACACTTAAAACATGTTATAATATCAGTAAGATACTCACATGTATGCCCGTTGTAGATTTAACATCGAATTAAGTTTCAAAAGGGTAATTTGGTCATTTTACGACTTATAAAAGAGGTTTGCAATGATGTCAAGGTCATAATTATTCAGTAAAAATAGTTAATTTATAATGTTATATCAGTAGGATATCAAATATATGTGTGGCTTATATTAAAGACCAAACTATGCCCTGAAAGGGTATTTTGGTCATTTCACACATAGATTTGAAGACTTATTTGGGAATCTGAGTTTATAACTTGTACCTACTGTAAAAATGTTAGAAATAGGTTTTATAATCAGTAGGTAACAAGTCTTGATGCTTAGATATGGTTTTAACCCATACCATGCGTCGAAAAGGCGATAAAGTCGTTAAATTATTTAATCGATGTTTAAGGAAAATTATGGTTTTGATCAGGTTTACTTATTCAAAATATTTTATTTAACATATATAATCAGTTTGTAAAAGGTTTGGTAAGGAAGATATCTTTAAAACTCATTTTATGCACCGAAATGTTATTATCGTCATTTATCGATATCATGCAAGAGCCTTTACATAAACTCAGTTTATAAACTGATTTAACATCCCAAATAATTCTAAATATATTATAACATCAGTAGGTAAAGTATTTTATTGTAGGAGTTATGGGTAAAACATTTTATTTGCCGAAAAGGGCATTTTGGTCCTTTAAAAGCTTGATTTGCGATATTTAGGAAAAACTCAGATTATGACCAAATTATTACATGCATGCAAGCCAACCAAGTTAACATATCAGTGGGTAACTTGTTGCATGTTCATTTTTAGTTTAAATCTCATTTTAAGCAAAAAGGGCAAAGTAGTCAATTTTGACACATTAATGAAACTTGCGCATAAACTCGGATTATGATTATGACCATGTAGTATGACCTCAGGGGGTTATACTACATTATATAAGGATCATAATGAAACTTAGAATCAGCCTTGAAAGACTCTAAATCGGGTCAGAACTGAAAGTCAAAGTAGGAGTCAAACCTTGCGATTTCGATTGCGAACCGACCTTTAGACCTGGATTTGACGAGCCGAATACGTTCCCACATGTTCTTATAATTATTACAAAGTATCCAGAGTGACAAAACTGATTTTATAACATGCATGTTATTAGTTATGCTTTTATTATCAAATCTAACCCAGTTTGACTTTTTATAAAATAGTTTGACTCATCAATTGATCAAGAATTCGTGGAAATCAGGAGGTGCCCTTTTGAGGGATTAACACCTACCCAATTACGATCACGTAGCCATGTTTGAATCTGACCATGGCTGGACCGTTAAGGATTAAACCGAAAGTCAAACCGTTTTTACGTCAAGCTTGACTTTTGGCTTGAAAGCTTAATAAAATGAACAAAGAGGACTAAAGACACTTACAAAGGGTCCTAGCATGGATTTGGAACAGGCTTGAAGATTGCTTAAGCTCCAGAACTTGCAGAGATTTGAGGATGAGAGAATTTTAAGAACATGCAAGTTCTTTAATGGATGCACAAGACCCCATTTTATGGAGTTGGAGGATGAAGGAGGTCAATACAGGTGTTAGGCATGCACTCCAGGAGTAAACAAGTGTCAAGGTACGTGCTAAATGCTGAGACATGGTGGAGATTCGCGAAAAAGGTGGCATGCATGTAGGTCTGCAGCTGGCATCAACTTGCTGCAGACAATCCGTCGCGCGTCGCGAAAGGAGAGAAGGGGGTTGTCGCGTGGCGCGACAGAGATCAAGTTCAGCCAAACATGTTTGAATTTTGGCAGGATCAGTCCTGGACCTCATAACTTGTTTTAACTTTCATTTAAAGCATCTTAGGCCCTTCAAGTTGGATTTAGGTATTACTTGGAAGTATAACCGAACACCGTTAAGTTTCGGTTCCGCTAAATGGTCGCTCAGAGGTATAATTAAACATGTTGACACTTTTAGTCCCTCAACTTTGTTATACGTTGTACAGAGGTTATAATAATAACATAACCACCGTTTTTGGACCCTATCGGCCAATACGTGGCAAATAGAGGAACATCGGGACACGTGTCGGGATTTAATTGGACAGGAAAATTACGAGGTGTTACATCCTCACCCCCTTAAAAGAAATCTTGACCTCGAGATTTTATTAAAACAAATGAAGGTATTTTTATTGCATATTGGACTCGACTTCCCATGTATATTCGGGGACCTCTACGAGCATCCCACTTAACCTTTACAATAGGTATCTTCTTTCTTTGAAGCTTCTTGACCTGTCGATCTTCGATCGCAATTGGTTTCTCAATGAACCTCAGGTTTTCATCGATCTGGACGTCCTTATGAGACATTGCTAGCGATTCATCTGCTAGGCACTTCTTTAAGTTGCAAATGTGGAACACATTATGGATTCCGCTTAGCTCCTCCGGTAGATTTAGTTTATAAGCTACTGATCCAACACGTTCGATGATCTCAAACGGTCCTATGTACCTAGGGCTTAGCTTGCCCTTTTTCCCAAAGCGCATTACACCTTTCCAAGGTGATACCTTCAACAAGACCTTGTCCCCTACTTGGAACTGTAGAGGTTTATGCCTCTTATCTTCATAGCTCTTCTTCCTATCCCGGGCAGCTTTGAGACGATCAAGAATATGTCCAATCTTTTCTATTGTCTCCAGGACTATCTTAGGTCCTGATAGTTGGGCCTCCCCAACTTCCGCCCAACAAATAGGCGTTCGACATTTCCTTCCATACAAGGCTTCAAAAGGAGCAGCCTTGATGCTTGTATGATAACTGTTGTTATAGGAGAACTCAATTAGGGGTAAGTGGTCATCCCAACTTCCACCTAAATTGATCACACAAGCGCGAAGCATGTCTTCTAGTGTCTGGATGGTACGCTCACTCTGACCATTGGTCTGAGGATGGTAAGCCGTACTGAAGTTTAATCGGGTGCCTAAGGATTGCTGGAAACTCTTCTAGAAGTGAGAAGTGTATCTGGTATCTCTATCGGATACTATAGATACCAGCACACCATGCAGTGACACGATTTTATCCACGTAAAGCTTGGCTAACTTGTCAGAGCTATGCGTCTCCTTTATGGGCAAGACATGTGCTGACTTAGTCAGTCTATCGACGATTACCCATATCGTGTCATTTCCACTCTTCGTCTTGGGTAACTTAGTAATGAAATCCATAGTTACCATCTCCCACTTCCATGTGGGTATTTCCAATTGCTGAAGAAGTCCTGATTGTCACACCCCGACCCGCAGCGGAATAAGAGTCGGGGCATAATTGGGTTATCACCAAAGCTCATGATGTTTACTAATATGTTTCATATTTATTAAATTCAAAATTACAACTTCAATATTCCAAACAAGTTCATCCAATTACAAGGAAAAAGTAACTAAATAAACAATCCAAAGCCTAAACCGATTTATTCTTCTAAGCCGTCCTATATGTTTCTTGCTGCAACTGGATCACCTGTATCATGTGTAAAAATGGGGGTTTTTGGGTCAACAAAAGTTGGCGAGTGAACCTTGTTAGAAAACATTTATTATTGATTTCTTGTTATATTTAACATGGAAAAATTGTGCAATAATCATATGTGAGCAAACGTAAATAAACATACAATAACAAATAACAAACCACCTTGCATGAGCAAAAGACATGAATGATAATGTATATGTTGGCAACGTCACGTTCCGCTCATAAGTAATGGGGAACGGACGGCCTATGATGATGTATGTGCGATCAAGGCTCAATCAAACGGAGCCGATCGTATGTTGGCAATGCCTTGTTCACGCTCACATGTAATGGGGAACGGTTCCGCTCATAGGTAATGGGGAACAGACGGCCTATGATGATGTATGTACTGAAAATGATAAATTTAATCTAAACATTAAACACACAAACAATTGAAACATATTGGATACACATTTGATCATGGATACGATGGATGCACAAGTGTTTAAATGTAATATAAATAAGACACATGATACACCCCAAAAAGTGATTAAAACGGGGAATTTGTAGAGATTCACTCACATTGGGTGCGTTCGTTTGATGATGTTGAATGCGCACGAGTTTAGAGGGTTGATCGACGAGGAATAACTAACCTAAATAATAAGTGGATTTTATTAACAATTTTAATAGGGTTTTTAGATTTATTTTTGTGAGTTTAAGGTCATTTTCTAACTTTAAAAATATTATTTTTAAGTATTTTTAATTGATTTTTAAATTAAATAAATAAATAAAAATATAAAAAAAAATGTTGACTTTTTGGGTTGACCGTTGACCGTTGACCATTGACTTTGACTGTTGACCGGTTCGGACTTGTATTTGTTTGCGCTGAGTGAGGTTCGAACTTGTGACCTCCCGTACGCGTGCACGCAGCTCTACCAACTGAGCTACGTGTCTCACCCGAAATATTTTTGTTTTTAATTATATTTATATACTATTTAATTTATTCAGAATTCATTTATTTTAAAAAGAATTTTAATCATGTCGAACCGGTGCACATAACAGATCTCGAACCCGGGACCCGTTGTTTAACATTGCACACAGTCCACCGCTGGACTGTGTGTCTAACTTGGTTAAAATACTGGTTTTTATTAAACTTAACATCTTACAGCGAATTACTACGGTTCGGTTTAAAAAAGGACATTTTTATTTCAGAGGATAGGGTTGTGTCAGGGATCGAACTCGAGACGTTTGTTTTGTTTGCGCACACAGTCCACCGCTGGACTGTGTGTCTAACCCGGTTTAATATCTTGTTTTAATTAAACTTATACCTAATGTTCGACTTCACCTTCTTCGTTCAAAAAACACAGACAACGATTTATTCTTCTGTTCTTGTTTAATTCGATTGACGGACATATAAATGATTAAAATGAAATGGATAGAGAAAGTTTTGGGAATGAATGTACCGGAAAAATGATTTTTCTCAGAACTCCGGCAAAGTCATCGGCTCTGTTTTATGAACTCCATCTGAGCGGACCAATTAACAGTTTTGATTAACTAATTGTGAAATTAAATGACTAAACAAGAGTTATCAGAGAGTTTAGATGCTCATACCGATTCACAGCGTGATTTCGGAATTTTCAGAAATTTTCCGGCGAGTGCTGAATATCCGATAACGTCGTCTGGGACCGATTCTGATTAAAGGGTTTGAGTTAGTAAAAGTCTAACAATGGATAGAAGATGAAAGAATTGAGAAATTTACCGATTCGATGAATGTCACGGTTTTCCGGCGAAAGTCCGGCGATATCAGAAAGCGTTTCCGACGAACAGAAAATAGAGCGAAAGTGAAATTGGAGGTTCTGTGAGTGTTTCCGAATTGAGAGGCGATGATATTGTTAGAGTAAATCAGGAAGTAAATGATTTCGGTATTCAAACCCGAAAATCATATAAATCGAATTCAATTGAAGACTGAATTGATTAAAACGTGGGTTGCAAATGCTTCATCGGTTATAATCAGTAACTCATGATCACTCAAACGTCTGGAAAGTTGAAAGCCGATGATCGGTTTCAGTTTTGGCGCAAACAGATAGATTCACGGTGAACTTAAGGTTTTATTTGCTTCCTTGATTACACAAAAACAGCAAGTGGCGGAGTGGTTAAGTGTTTGATGTTTAAATCTTCCGCCTGACCCGGGTTCGAAACCCGGCAGCCCCCTTTTCTTTTTTATTTAATTTATTTTTACTTTTTAATAATTATAGTTTTTAAATTCTAAAATGTTTATTAATTATGTATTGTTTAAAATTAAAACTAACCATAAATACGCAACAAAATTTTATAACTTGATATTCGATTAACAAACGAAGCGGGTTTGGAAACCCGTTTTTCGACGGATGTTACAGTATCCCCTACTTTTAGAAATTTCGTCCCGAAATTTAAGTAGTAGTGGTAACAGGAAAAAGATGCGGGTATTTTTCGCGCATTGAGTCTTCACGTTCCCAAGTAAACTCAGGTCCTCGTTTCGACTCCCAGCGTACCCTAACAATTGGAATACGACTCTGTCTTAAACGTTTTTCTCCGAAGTCCATGATCTCTACTGGTCTTTCAATGAAGTGCATAGATTCATCGATCTGAATATCTTCTAGGGGAATATGGAGGTTTTCATCGGCGAGGCACTTCTTTAAGTTTGATACGTGGAATGTAGGGTGAATTCTGTTGAGTTCTTCTGGTAGGTCAAGCTTGTATGCTACAGGTCCTACTCTTTCGAGTATCTTGAAAGGTCCTACGTAGCGTGGTGCTAGCTTGCCCTTCTGGCCAAAACGAACTACTCCCTTCCACGGTGATACTTTTAAAAGTACATGATCACCAATGTTAAACTCCAAAGGCTTTCGTCGTTTGTCTGCATAACTCTTTTGACGACTTTGTGCCGCTAGAAGATTGTTTCGAATTTAATGGATCTTGTCTGTGGTTTCTTGAATCAATTCTGGACCGGTGATTTGAGCTTCTCCAATTTCGTGCCAACATACTGGAGATCGGCACTTACGACCGTATAAAGCTTCGAAAGGTGCCATGCCGATACTTGAATGATAGCTGTTGTTGTACGAAAATTCAACTAATGGTAGATGAGCGTCCCAATTTCCCTTGAAGTCTATGACACATGCTCGAAGCATGTCTTCAAGTGTTTGGATGGTGCGTTCAAATTGTCCATCAGTTTGAGGATGATAAGCAGTACTGAGGTCTAATCGTGTACCCGAAGCGGCTTGTACGGCTTGCCATGTTCGTGAAGTGAAACGACCATCACGATCTGAAAAAATGCTTAACGGTACACCATGACGGCTTACGATCTCGCTGATGTAGATACGAGCTAACTTCTCGTTCTTGAAGTCCTCGCGAATCGGAATGAAGTGAGCTGATTTTGTAAGACGATCAATGATTACCCATATAGTGTCATACCCATTGGAGGTGCGAGGTAACCCGGTAATGAAGTCCATGGTTATGTTTTTCCCACTTCCATACAAGTATTTCAGGTTGGACTAGAAGTCCTGAGGGTCTTTGATGTTCAGCTTTTACTTTAGAACATGTAAGGCACTTGGAAAACAAAAACAGCGATATCTTTCTTCATGCCAGGCCACCGGTAGGTGTATCGAAGGTCTTGATACATCTTGTTGGCGCCTGGGTGTACAGAGTATCGTGTTTTGTACGCCTCATTCATAAGGAAATCACGAAGGTTATTGTGATCGGGGATCCATATGCGATCTAGATGTTACAGAATACCGTCGGATTTGGTTTCGATTTTAAGTTCTGCTCCACAAGACAGCTCATTGCGTACGTCGTTCTCTGTTACAGAAACATGTTGAGCTTCTCGGATTGATCTTTGATGTCGGTTATGATTTTATGCATAATAGTTTTGAGGGAATTGATACGTTTGAAATGATAAGGTATGTATCATAAAACAAAAACTTCAACCATGACGATATTTAAACCTACACGGAACTTCTCATAACCTCCTGGTAATGCTTTTGATCCTTTGCCAAGAATACTTATATATAGGAAGTACCAGCGGCGTATCCACCATATTCTTGTCAAATTTTCGTTGGCTTTATCAGTAAATCATGATCAGTTCTATGTGACTCTAAAACATAAACAAACACAACAACCAAAGCTTGAGTCTCAATTCTGAAAGGATACATGACTGAATGATGACAGTACCTCTCTCGTTTGTTATGATGAAGGGGTCAGTCTATGTAAAAGTGAGACACAACCCAACTTCTTTAAATGATGAGATTGAGATACGTCGAGATGTATGATGATATGAATGTTAAATCAATTAGTATAAAACAAAACTATAATATCAATTCGCATTAAAATTCTTGGATACATAATTTCCAAATTTTACAACTGGGATACGGAAAGATTGAGATAACATAAAGAAAACATTAAAACTAGACGATCGGAGTTGAGTCTTGATTCTTGGTGAGGAAAACTAGTTGGGTGATTCGTTTGGGCCGTTGTTATTTTCAACAGGATTGGCGTTAATGTTGTAAGCTCTTCCTCTTGCAGGTGGTGGAGCTTGGTTAGCTTGATTCACCGGATTTGCCTGAGCTTGGGCATGAATGATGTTCACCAAGCGTGGACAAGTGTTTCTAAAGTGGTTTGGGTCTCCACAGTTGTAACAAGCCCGCATAGGTTGTATCATGGGATAGTTGGGTTGGTAGTAGGATTGGGCTACATGTTGAGCATGTGGTAGGAGTAAAGGTTGTTGGGCTTGACCCACTATCTGATGGTGGGTCTGGGTTGAGGGCTGATTGCGGTTCGTTCGCTGAAATGCGCGACAGGTTTGGATGGTGTGACCTGCGCGGCCACAGCCGGTGCAATGTTGGCAGGGATGATCATGAAAATGATGGTATTGGCAACGGTTGCATTGTGGGTATGGGCCGGAGTATGGCTTTTTATATGGTGCAGGTAAGGGGCAACTTGGGTGATGGGTGCAGCAGGGATAGGGAAATTTGGTTGTGTGACAGCAAAGTTTCTGGTGTTTCGGATCCTTTTACCAGTAAACTTCGAAGAGGAGCCAGAATGGTTTGAAGTTTGAGCCTCAATGGGGGCTTTCCTTTTCTCCTCTTTGAATTTACCATTTCGAATGCGATTTTTGGTAAGTTCGGTAGCTAGTTCCATTGCGGCTTCAAGTGTCGCAGGCGAAGTGCTTAGAACTGAGTCTTGAATTTTTGAGGGGGGGCCTCGAATGTAGTGTTCAACCAAGCGGTACACTGGGGTGAACAAGTTGGGGATCATTTGGTTCAACTCTAGAAACCTTTTGTTGTAGGAAGTATGATCTCCTTCCTTTTGTTTTAACGAGTGGAATTCATCTTCCAACTTCTTGATTTCGCTTCTTGGACAGAAGCGTCTTGTCATTATTTCCCTTAACTCTTCCCATGTTAAGGCAATAGCATCTTCGACTCCTCTCTTACCCTTCTCTGTGTTCCACCAGGTCAGGGCTACCCCAAACAGTCTCCCGGTTGCGTAACGTACCTTGCGATCCTCTGGACAATCGCAATTGAGGAAGGTGTTCTCCATTTCCTCAAACCAGTGGAGGAGAGCAGTGACACCTTCGGTCCCTTCATACTTTAGGGGATCGCAAGACTTGAAGTGTTTGTAGGAGCACTTTTTGGAAGGAGGGTTGTCGACGTTCTGGTCTTCTTGGTTGGGAGGGTTGATGGGATTTGCGGCGAGAGCTTGTTGGACCTGAATTACGATGTCAGGAAGCACCGCGGCCATTTGTTTTGCGATTTGAGTGGCCAAGCGTTCGTTTGACCTTCTACCTCCACGTAGTTGCCTAGTCGACATCTACAGGAACGTACATAGGAAGATTGTGAGTTTAAGAAGTTTTTAGGTGTCATGTGTCATTAAAAATAATAAAAATAACATAAACATCAATAATGCAACTACATCCATAGGATGTCTTGGGTTTGCTCATGTTTGGGCCTCCAATATCCCCCATACCTTCACCTGTATAGTCATGTGGGCCCCCATGACTATTGGCTTAGTAGGATTCACATTGGTGTTGGCGGTTTAACACTCGCATCACCCGAATGAAAACTATGAAATATGTTTGCGAGATGTATGGTCGGAGGGTGTCCAGGTGTAGACACAATGACAACTGAAAGTGGGGTTAGCTCACACGACGTTTGGTATAGCATGCTTTGGCCTAATAGGTCCTTCGTACTCTCATCGTTAGTCCCCAGGTAGGCAAACTGGTCCTTTATTTTGGATTTATACGAATGCCAAGCCTAGACAGGACCTTCCGACTACCGGTACTTGTACCCTTCCAGTTACTACATGCCCGTCATGAGAACTCACTTTGATGTGATTTGAAAAAATACAAAAATCGTTGCAAAAATCATGGAAATTGTGTGGTGTGTGCTCTCATGGATATGATATGTTATGAGGATATGATTCATGATGAGCATTGTATAGTAATATGTACTTATGAACATGCTTGCATAACATTGAATGTAACAATAAACATAAAGCATATAAACATCATGAATTTTGCATGTAACACACAAACAATTTACAAATTCTAATCAACTATAGTATAGGCTCTAAGGGTCTAATAACCTATCCTATATCCCTATAGTCATGGCTCTGATACCAATCTGTCACACCCTGACCCGCAGCGGAATAAGAGTCGGGGCATAATTGGGTTATCACCAAAGCTCATGATGTTTACTAATATGTTTCATATTTATTAAATTCAAAATTACAACTTCAATATTCCAAACAAGTTCATCCAATTACAAGGAAAAAGTAACTAAATAAACAATCCAAAGCCTAAACCGATTTATTCTTATAAGCCGTCCTATATGTTTCTTGCTGCAACTGGATCACCTGTATCATGTGTAAAAATGGGGGTTTTTGTGTAAACAAAAGTTGGCGAGTGAACCTTGTTAGAAAACATTTATTATTGATTTCTTGTTATATTTAACATGGAAAAATTGTGCAATAATCATATGTGAGCAAACGTAAATAAACATACAATAACAAATAACAAACCACCTTGCATGAGCAAAAGACATGAATGATAATGTATATGTTGGCAACGTCACGTTCCGCTCATAGGTAATGGGGAACGGACGACCTATGATGATGTATGTGCGATCAAGGCTCAATCAAACGGAGCCGATCGTATGTTGGCAACGCCTCGTTCACGCTCATAGGTAATGGGGAACGGTTCCGCTCATAGGTAATGGGGAACAGACGGCCTATGATGATGTATGTACTGAAAATGATAAATTTAATCTAAACATTAAACACACAAACAATTGAAACATATTGGATACACATTTGATCATGGATACGATGGATGCACAAGTGTTTAAATGTAATATAAATAAGACACATGATACACCCCAAAAAGTAATTAAAAACGGGGAATTTGTAGAGATTCACTCACATTGGGTGCGTTCGTTTGATGATGTTGAATGCGCACGAGTTTAGAGGGTTGATCGACGAGGAATAACTAACCTAAATAATAACGAAAAGGTACGGTAAATAAGTGGATTTTATTAACAATTTTAATAGGGTTTTTAGATTTATTTTTGTGAGTTTAAGGTCATTTTCTAACTTTAAAAATATTATTTTTAGTATTTTTAATTGATTTTTAAATTAAATAAATAAAAATATAAAAAAAAGTTTGACTTTTTGGGTTGACCGTTGACCATTGACCATTGACTTTGATTGTTGACCGGTTCGGACTTGTATTTGTTTGCGCTGAGTGAGGTTCGAACTTGTGACCTCCCGTACGCGTGCACGCAGCTCTACCAAATGAGCTACGTGTCTAACCCGAAATATTTCTGTTTTTAATTATATTTATATACTATTTAATTTATTCAGAATTCATTTATTTTAAAAAGAATTTTAATCATGTCGAACCGGTGCACATAACAGGTCTCGAACCCGGGACCCGTTGTTTAACATTGCACACAGTCCACCGCTGGACTGTGTGTCTAACTTGGTTAAAATACTGGTTTTTATTAAACTTAACATCTTACAGCGAATTAATACGGTTCGGTTTAAAAAAGGACATTTTATTTCAGAGGATAGGGTCGTGTCAGGGATCGAACTCGAGACGTTTGTTTTGTTTGCGCACACAGTCCACCGCTGGACTGTGTGTCTAACCCGGTTTAATATCTTGTTTTAATTAAACTTATACCTAATGTTCGACTTCACCTTCTTCGTTCTAAAACACAGATAACGATTTATTCTACTTTTCTTGTTTAATTCGATTGACGGACATATAAATGATTAAAATGAAATGGATAGAGAAAGTTTTGGGAATGAATGTACCGAAAAAATGATTTTTCTCAGAACTCCGGCAAAGTCGTCGGCTCTGTTTTATGAACTCCGTCTGAGCGGACCAATTAACAGTTTTGATTAACTAATTGTGAAATTAAATGACTAAACAAGAGTTATCAGAGAGTTTAGATGCTCATACCGATTCACAGCGTGATTTCGGAATTTTCAGAAATTTTCCGGCGAGTGCTGAATATCCGACAACGTCGTCTGGGACCGATTCTGATTGAAGGGTTTGAGTTAGTAAAAGTCTAACAATGGATAGAAGATGAAAGAATTGAGAAATTTACCTATTCGATGAATGTCACGGTTTTCCGGCGAAAGTCCGGCGATATCAGAAAGCGTTTCCGACGAACAGAAAATAGAGCGAAAGTGAAATTGGATGTTCTGTGAGTGTTTCCGAATTGAGAGGCGATGATATTGTTAGAGTAAATCAGGAAGTAAATGATTTCGGTTTTCAAACCCGAAAATCATATGAATCGAATTCAATTGAAGACTGAATTGATTAAAACGTGGGTTGCAAATGCTTCATCGGTTATAATCAGTAACTCATGATCACTCAAACGTCTGGAAAGTTGAAAGCCGCTGATCGGTTTCAGTTTTGGCGCAAACAGATAGATTCACGGTGAACTTAAGGTTTTATTTGCTTCCTTGATTACACAAAAACAGCAAGTGGCGGAGTGGTTAAGTGTTTGATGTTTAAATCTTCCGCCTGACCCGGGTTCGAAACCCGGCAGCCCCTTTTCTTTTTTATTTAATTTATTTTTACTTTTTAATAATTATAGTTTTTAAATTCTAAAATGTTTATTAATTATGTTGTTTAAAATTAAAATTAACCATAAATACGCAACAAAATTTTATAACTTGATATTCGATTAACAAACGAAGCGGGTTTGGAAACCCGTTTTTCGACGGATGTTACAGTATCCCCTACTTTTAGAAATTTCGTCCCGAAATTTAAGTAGTAGTGGTAACTGGAAAAAGATGCGGGTATTTTTTGCGCATTGAGTCTTCACGTTCCCAAGTAAACTCAGGTCCTCGTTTCGACTCCCAGCGTACCCTAACAATTGGAATACGACTCTGTCTTAAACGATTTTCTCCAAAGTCCATGATCTCTACTGGTCTTTCAATGAAGTGCATAGATTCATCGATCTGAATATCTTCTAGGGGAATATGGAGGTTTTCATCGGTGAGGCACTTCTTTAAGTTTGATACGTGGAATGTAGGGTGAATTCTGTTGAGTTCTTCTGGTAGGTCAAGCTTGTATGCTACAGGTCCTACTCTTTCGAGTATCTTGAAAGGTCCTACGTAGCGTGGTCCTAGTTTGCCCTTCTGGCCAAAACGAACTACTCCCTTCCACGGTGATACTTTTAAAAGTACATGATCACCAATGTTAAAACCAAAGGCTTTCGTCGTTTGTCTGCATAACTCTTTTGACGACTTTGTGCCGCTAGAAGATTGTTTCGAATTTGATGGATCTTGTCTGTGGTTTCTTGAATCAATTCTGGACCGGTGATTTGAGCTTCTCCAATTTCGTGCCAACATACTGGAGATCGGCACTTACGACCATATAAAGCTTCGAAAGGTGCCATGCCGATACTTGAATGATAGCTGTTGTTGTACGAAAATTCAACTAATGGTAGATGAGGGTCCCAATTTCCCTTGAAGTCTATGACACATGCTCGAAGCATGTCTTCAAGTGTTTGGATGGTGCGTTCAGATTGTCCATCAGTTTGAGGATGATAAGCAGTACTGAGGTCTAATCGTGTACCCGAAGCGGCTTGTACGGCTTGCCATGTTCGTGAAGTGAAACGACCATCACGATCTGAAAAAATGCTTAACGGTACACCATGATGGCTTACGATCTCGCTGATGTAGATACGAGCTAACTTCTCGTTCTTGAAGTCCTCGCGAATCGGAATGAAGTGAGCTGATTTTGTAAGACGATCAATGATTACCCATATAGTGTCATACCCATTGGAGGTGCGAGGTAATCCGGTAATGAAGTCCATGGTTATGTTTTTCCCACTTCCATACAGGTATTTCAGGTTGGACTAGAAATCCTGAGGGTCTTTGATGTTCAGCTTTTACTTTGGAACATGTAAGGCACTTGGAAAACAAAAACAGCGACATCTTTCTTCATACCAGGCCACCAGTAGGTGTATCGAAGGTCTTGATACATCTTGTCGGCGCCTGGGTGTACAGAGTATCGTGTTTTGTACGCCTCATTCATAAGGAAATCACGAAGGTTATTGTGATCGGGGATCCATATGCGATCTAGATAGTACAGAATACCGTCGGATTTGGTTTCGATTTTAAGTTCTGCTCCACAAGACAGCTCATTGCGTACGTCGTTTTCTGTTACAGAAACATGTTGAGCTTCTCGGATTTGATCTTTGATGTCGGTTATGATTTTATGCATAATAGTTTTGAGGGAATTGATACGTTTGAAATGAGAAGGTAGGTATCATAAAACAAAAACTTCAACCATGACGATATTTAAACCTACACGGAACTTCTCATAACCTCCTGGTAATGCTTTTGATCCTTTGCCAAGAATACTTATATATAGGAAGTACCAGCGGCGTATCCACCATATTCTTGTCAAATTTTCGTTGGCTTTATCAGTAAATAATGATCAGTTCTATGTGACTCTAAAACATAATAAACACAACAACCAAAGCTTGAGTCTCAATTCTGAAAGGATACATGACTGAATGATGACAGTACCTCTCTCGTTTGTTATGATGAAGGGGTCAGTCTATGTAAAAGTGAGACACAACCCAACTTCTTTAAATGATGAGATTGAGATACGTCGAGATGTATGATGATATGAATGTTAAATCAATGAGTATAAAACAAAACTGTAATATCAATTCGCATTAAAATTCTTGGATACATAATTTCCAAATTTTACAACTGGGATACGGAAAGATTGAGATAACATAAAGAAAACATTAAAACTAGACGATCGGAGTTGAGTCTTGATTCTTGGTGAGGAAAACTAGTTGGGTGATTCGTTTGGGCCGTTATTATTTTCAACAGGATTGGCGTTGATGTTGTAAGCTCTTCCTCTTGCAGGTGGTGGAGCTTGGTTAGCTTGATTCACCAGATTTGCCTGAGCTTGGGCATGAATGATGTTCACCAAGCGTGCACAAGTGTTTCTAAAGTGGTTTGGGTCTCCACAGTTGTAACAAGCCCGCATAGGTTGTATCATGGGATAGTTGGGTTGGTAGTAGGATTGGGCTACATGTTGAGCAGGTGGTAGGAGTAAAGGTTGTTGGGCTTGACCCACTATCTGATGGTGGGTCTGGGTTGAGGGCTGATTGCGGTTCGTTCGCTGAAATGCGTGACAGGTTTGGATGGTGTGACCTGCGCGGCCATAGCCGGTACAATGTTGGCAGGATGATCAGGAAAATGATGGTATTGGCAACGGTTGCATTGTGGGTATGGGCCGGAGTATGGCTTTTTGTATGGTGCAGGTGAGGGGGCAACTTGGGTGATAGGTGCAGCAGGGATAGGGAAATTTGTTTGTGTGACAGCAAAGTTTCTGGTGTTTCAGTTCCTTTTACCAGTAAACTTCGAAGAGGAGCCAGAATGGTTTAAAGTTTGAGCCTCAATGGGGGCTTTCTTTTTCTCTTCTTTGAATTTACCGTTTCGAATGCGATTTTCGGTAAGTTCGGTAGCTAGTTCCATTGCGGCTTCAAGTGTCGTAGGCGAAGTGCTTAGAACTGAGTCTTGAATTTTTGAGGGGAGGCCTCGAATGTAGTGTTCAACCAAGCGGTACACTGGGGTGAACAAGTTGGGGATCATTTGGTTCAACTCTAGAAACCTTTTGTTGTAGGAAGTATGATCTCCTTCCTTTTGTTTTAACGAGTGGAATTCATCTTCCAACTTCTTGATTTCGCTTCTTGGACAGAAGCGTCTTGTCATTATTCCCCTTAACTCTTCCCATGTTAAGGCCATAGCATCTTCGACTCCTCTCTTACCCTTCTCTGTGTTCCACCAGGTCGGGGCTACCCCAAACAGTCTCCCGGTTGCGTAACGTACCTTGCGATCCTCTGGACAATCGCAATTGAGGAAGGTGTTCTCCATTTCCTCAAACCAGTGGAGGAGAGCAGTGACACCTTCGGTCCCTTCATACTTTGGGGGATCGCAAGACTTGAAGTGTTTGTAGGAGCACTTTTTGGAGGGAGGGTTGTCGACGTTCTGGTCTTCTTGGTTGGGAGGGTTGATGGGATTTGCGGCGAGAGCTTGTTGGATTTGAATTACGATGTCAGGAAGCACCGCGGCCATTTGTTTTGCGATTTGAGTGGCCAAGCGTTCGTTTGACCTTCCTGACCTTCTACCTCCACGTAGTTTCCTAGTCGACATCTACAGGAACGTACATAGGAAGATTGTGAGTTTAAGAAGTTTTTCGGTGTCATGTGTCATTAAAAATAATAAAAATAACATAAACATCAATAATGCAACTACATCCATAGGATGTCTTGGGTTTGCTCATGTTTGGGCCTCCAATGTCCCCCATACCTTCACCTGTATAGTCATGTGGGCCCCCATGACTATTGGCTTAGTAGGATTCACATTGGTGTTGGCGGTTTAACACTCGCATCTCCCGAATGAAAACGATGAAATATGTTTGCGAGATGTATGGTCGTAGGGTGTCCAGGTGTAGACACAATGACAACTCAAAGTGGGGTTAGCTCACACGACGTTTGGTATAGCATGCTTTGGCCTAATAGGTCCTTCGTACTCTCATCGTTAGTCCCCAGGTAGGCAAACTGGTCCTTTATTTTGGATTTATACGAATGCCAAGCCTAGACAGGACGTTCTGACTACCGGTACTTGTACCCTTCCAGTTACTACATGCCCGTTATGAGAACTCACTTTGATGTGATTTGAAAAAATACAAAAATCGTTGCAAAAATCATGGAAATTGTGTGGTGTGTGCTCTCATGGATATGATATGTTAGGAGGATATGATTCATGATGTGCATTGTATAGTAATATGTACTTATGAACATGCTTGCATAACATTGAATGTAACAATAAACATAAAGCATATAAACATCATGAATTTTGCATGTAACACACAAACAATTTAAAAATTCTAATCAACTATAGTATAGGCTATAAGGGTCTAATTACCTATCCTATATCCCTATAGTCATGGCTCTGATACCAATCTGTCACACCCCGACCCGCAGCGGAATAAGAGTCGGGGCATAATTGGGTTATCACCAAAGCTCATGATGTTTACTAATATGTTTCATATTTATTAAATTCAAAATTACAACTTCAATATTACAAACAAGTTCATCCAATTACAAGGAAAAAGTAACTAAATAAACAATCCAAAGCCTAAACCGATTTATTCTTCTAAGCCGTCCTATATGTTTCTTGCTGTAACTGGATCACCTGTATCATGTGTAAAAATGGGATTTTTTGGGTCAACAAAAGTTAGCGAGTGAACCTTGTTAGAAAACATTTATTATTGATTTCTTGTTATATTTAACATGGAAAAATTGTGCAATAATCATACGTGAGCAAACGTAAATAAACATACAATAACAAATAACAAACCACCTTGCATGAGCAAAAGACATGAATGATAATGTATATGTTGGCAACGTCACGTTCCGCTCATAGGTAATGGGGAACGGACGGCCTATGATGATGTATGTGCGATCAAGGCTCAATCAAACGGAGCCGATCCTATGTTTGCAAGGCCTCGTTCACGCTCATAGGTAATGGGGAACAGACGGCCTATGATGATGTATGTACTGAAAATGATAAATCTAATCTAAACATTAAACACACAAACAATTGAAACATATTGGATACACATTTGATCATGGATATGATGATGCACAAGTGTTTAAATGTAATATAAATAAGACACATGATACACCCCAAAAGTGATTAAAAATGGGGAATTTGTAGAGATTCACTCACATTGGGTGCGTTCGTTTGATGATGTTGAATGCGCACGAGTTTAGAGGGTTGATCGACGAGGAATAACTAACCTAAATAATAACGAAAAGGTACGGTAAATAAGTGGATTTTATTAACAATTTTAATAGGGTTTTTAGATTTATTTTTGTGAGTTTAAGGTCATTTTCTAACTTTAAAAATATTATTTTTAAGTAATTTTAATTGATTTTTAAATTAAATAAATAAATAAAAATATAAAAAAATGTTGACTTTTTGGGTTGACCATTGACCGTTGAACATTGACTTTGACTGTTGACCGGTTCGGACTTGTATTTGTTTGCGCTGAGTGAGGTTCGAACTTGTGACCTCCCGTACGCGTGCACGCAGCTCTACCAACTGAGCTACGTGTCTAACCCGAAATATTTCTGTTTTTAATTATATTTATATACTATTTAATTTTTTCAGAATTCATTTATTTTAAAAAGAATTTTAATCATGTCGAACCGGTGCACATAACAGGTCTCGAACCCGGGACCCGTTGTTTAACATTGCACACAGTCCACCGCTGGACTGTGTGTCTAACTTGGTTAAAATACTGGTTTTTATTAAACTTAACATCTTACAGCGAATTAATACGGTTCGGTTTAAAAAAGGACATTTTTATTTCAGAGGATAGGGTCGTGTCAGGGATCGAACTCGAGACGTTTGTTTTGTTTGCGCACACAGTCCACCGCTGGACTGTGTGTCTAAACCAGTTTAATATCTTGTTTTAATTAAACTTATACCTAATGTTCGACTTCACCTTCTTCGTTCAAAAACACAGACAACGATTTATTCTGCTGTTCTTGTTTAATTCGATTGACGGACATATAAATGATTAAAATGAAATGGATAGAGAAAGTTTTGGGAATGAATGTACCGGAAAAATGATTTTTCTCAGAACTCCGGCAAAGTCGTCGGCTCTGTTTTATGAACTCGTCTGAGCGGACCAATTAACAGTTTTGAGTAACTAATTGTGAAATTAAATGACTAAACAAGAGTTATCAGAGAGTTTAGATGCTCATACCGATTCACAGCGTGATTTCGGAATTTTCAGAAATTTTCCGGCGAGTGTTGAATATCCGACAACGTCGTCTGGGACCGATTCTGATTGAAGGGTTTGAGTTAGTAAAAGTCTAACAATGGATAGAAGATGAAAGAATTGAGAAATTTACCAATTCGATGAATGTCACGGTTTTCCGGCGAAAGTCCGGCGATATCAGAAAGCGTTTCCGACGAACAGAAAATAGAGCGAAAGTGAAATTGGAGGTTCTGTGAGTGTTTCCGAATTGAGAGGCGATGATATTGTTAGAGTAAATCAGGAAGTAAATGATTTCGGTTTTCAAACCCGAAAATCATATGAATCGAATTCAATTGAAGACTGAATTGATTAAAACGTGGGTTGCAAATGCTTCATCGGTTATAATCAGTAACTCATGATCACTCAAACGTCTGGAAAGTTGAAAGCCGATGATCGGTTTCAGTTTTGGCGCAAACAGATAGATTCACGGTGAACTTAAGGTTTTATTTGCTTCCTTGATTCCACAAAAACAGCAAGTGGCGGAGTGGTTAAGTGTTTGATGTTTAAATCTTCCGGCTGACCCGGGTTCGAAACCCGGCAGTCCCCTTTTCTTTTTTATTTAATTTACTTTTACTTTTTCATAATTATAGTTTTTAAATTCTAAAATGTTTATTAATTATGTATTGTTTAAAATTAAAATTAACCAATACGCAACAAAATTTTATAACTTGATATTCGATTAACAAACGAAGCGGGTTTGGAAACCCGTTTTTCGACGGATGTTACACTGACGGCCTCTGATGTTCTGCCTTGACTTGCGAACATGTCAAGCACTTCGCTACATGATTGGCGATGGATTTCTTCATACCCATCCACCAATAACTCGCTTTTAGATCCTGATACATCTTGTCACTTCCAGGATACATCGAATATTTGGAGCTATGAGCTTCCTGAAGGATTATATATCTGAGTCCTCCAAAAATTGGAACCTAGATTCTCCCATTGAATCTAAGAATTTCATTGCTACCAGGCGTCAATTGATCAATAGTTTTACCTAGCCCTTCCTTAGGGAGGTTCGCTTCCAACATAGCTTGCTTTTGAGCATCAAGTGTTTCTCATTCAAACTATTTTTGAGCTCAATACTTTTGGCGTTGATCCTGATTGGCTTAACCCTCTCCTTATGACTAAGCGCATCGGCAACTACGTTTGCCTTGCCAGGGTGATATCGTATTTCACAATCATAATCGTTTAATGTCTCCTTCTAACAGTGTTGTCTCATGTTTAAATCCTTTTGATTGAATAGGTGTGGAAGGCTTTTGTGGTCAATGTATATAATACACTTCGGCCATATAAGTAATGCCTCCACAATTTTAGTGCAAATACCACGGCACCTAGTTCCAAGTCATTGGTAGTGTAATTCCTTTCATGTACTTTTAATTGTCGCGATGCATAGGCAATCACCTTGCCCCTTTGCATAAGCACACAACCCATGCCAGTGTGCGAAGCATCGCAGTAGACAACAAATTCTTCTGTACCTTCAGGCAGAGTAAGTACGGGAGCGTTGCTCAACTTGTGCTTGACAATCTCAAAGGATTCTTGCTGCTTCGGTCTCCAATTAAACTTGACAGCCTTGCGGGTTAAGGTAGTTGAGGAGTGGCTATTCTTGAAAAGTTCTCAATGAACCTCCTATAATAACCGGCCAGTCCTCGGAAACTACGGATCTCAGAAGGAGTCTTGGGTGCTTCCCAATTCATGATAACTTCAATCTTAGCTGGGTCAACTTGAATACCACGTTCGCTCACCACATGCCCTAAAAACTGGACTTCTCTAAGCCAAAACTCACACTTAGAGAATTTTGCATATAACTTTTCCTGTCTTAGAAGCTCTAGAATGCACCTTAGATGTTTCTCGTGGTCGGCTTGATTACGAGAATAGATAAGGGTGTCGTCTATGAAAACGATGACAAACTTATCCAAGTATAGTTTGAAGACTCTATTCATAAGATCCATGAATGCTGCTGGTGCATTAGTGAGTCCAAAAGGCATCACTAAGAACTCATAATGACCGTATCTGGTTCTAAAAGTAGTTTTCGGAACGTCTTCACTCCTGACTTTCAGCTGGTGGTATCTAGACCTTAAATCGATCTTTGAAAAGTAACTAGCTCCTTGCAACTGGTCGAATAAGTCGTCGATCCTGGGTAAAGGGTAACGGTTCTTAATTTTTACTTTATTCAACTCACGATAATCAATGCACAAACGCATTGAACCATCTTTCTTTTTCACAAACAATATTGGAGCTCCCCAAGGCGATGAGCTAGGCTGAATGAAGCCCTTTTCCAACAGCTCATCTAGTTGGGTTCTTAGTTCCTTCATCTCTGAGGGTGCTAATCGATAAGGAGCCTTCGCAATTGGTGCAGCTCCAGGCAGGATATCAATCCTAAACTCCACTTGTCTATCTGGGGGTAAACCAGGCAATTCCTCAGGAAATACATCCACATACTCTGAGATAATTTATAAATCTTCTATCTTTGGCTTGGATTCGTCAATGGTTACTTGTGCCATGTAAATGATACAACCTTTCTTCAGACATCTTGAGGCTTTCAGAAGAGACATCTTTTCGGGTAACCCATGGTGACGATCTCCTAGTATGGTAAGGGTTTCACCGGACGGGGATACGATTTCGATGAGTTTCTTATTGCATGCGATGCAAGCTTGGTTATGGGATAACCAATCCATGCCTAAGACTACATCAAATCCCGCCAACTTCATTGGCAAAAGAGAGACTGGAATAGATTGATTCTTTATAGATATGGAACATCCATCGAGAATGGTAGATGCAGATTCTAAGGTTCCATCAGCGAGTTCTACTTCATAAGTTATATCTAAAGATCATATGGGCAAATTCAACAACTCACTAAACTTAGGACTTACGAAAGACTTATCAGCTCCGGAATCAAACAAAACTCTTGCTAAAATGTCATTAATGAGAAAATTACATGTGATGACATTATCGTCGTTGACGGCCTCCCTAACAGTCATCTGGAAAGCTCGAGCATTTCCTTTGTTTGCCCCTCCATTCTTGGCACCATCCTTGGTGGCCTTAGGGCAGTTGGTCTTTATGTGGCCCTTTTCGCCACACCCATAAAAGATGCGTCCTTTAGATCCTTACACTCCAAGGTCTTATGCCCCATTCTCTTACAGATTCCACAAGGTTTAGCCTGTGGATCAAATCGACACTGACCCCCATGCTTCTTCTTGCAAATCTTGCATGTGGTTCTATCATCGGACCGACCTTGGTTCCCTTTGAACCCAGGCCTCTGCTTCTTTCTATCAAACTTGTGGGAGTTGTCATCCTCCCTTTTCCTCTTTCCCTCGGCATCATTCTTGACTGATCTTTGCCTCACTATGTCTTGAGTTAGGGACATCGCTAGGTCCACAACAGACTGGTAAGTGCTAGGCTTAGAAGCCTTGACCATCCCCTTAATTTCTGGAGCAAAACCATTAATGAAACGCGCAATGCGCTTTGGCTCTGGGGTGATCAGATAGGGAACTAACCTCGACAAGGAGTTGTAATCAGTAAGATACTTGCGGCAATCTAGATTCTTCATAGAGAGAGTTAAGAAATCAGCCTCTATTTTCTTCACCTCGTGGGGAGGGCAGTATGTCTCCGTGATCAATTCAACAAACCTTTTCCATGCCAAATTATACAGGGCTACCTTCCCTGTAGACTGCACCATCGCTTTCCACCATATCATGGCGTCGCCCTTGAATGATTGAGAAACAACTTCACCACATCATTCCTAGCACAACCACTAATATCCACAATAGTTTCCATCTCATCTAACCACCTAAGACATTCCACTGCACCTTTTCACCATTAAAGTCTCGTGGCTTGCAGGAGACAAAGTACTTGTAGGTGCAACCATCTCTGATGGGATGGTCCTTTTTTCTATGCTCATGTGACCCTTGGTCATTTGTCTTTCTAGATTCACTTCTCTTATTTGACGAATGAACAGAACTACTCCTCTTAGCTGAGGATCATGGAGTAGATGCGGTTTTGGAATGAGTAGTGCTGGTATCTTTTAGCTTTTCCAAAGCTTTGTTCATGGTCTTGCTTACAGCCTCATTAATGCGAGCTTGGAAGGCATCGTCATTGATGTTAACGTTAGCATGATCATCATTCTCGGGGTGACTATTGGCTCCTCCAGAGTCAGCCATCTTTGTAGATCTTGGTACTACATAATTTAAAAGTCCATTGGTTGATCATTGAAGTTGATAATTCGTAGAGTGTCATGGTATTCTTAACCATTTAAGTACATTAAGGTACATGTTTCTTAATAAACTTGGCATAAAAGGCTTAGACTTTTAAAGAGTTGTGTATGGTGTTTGGACATGGGATTTATGGCTCAAAGGCATTTCATCACTGATGGATGTTCAAATTTTCTTATTGTCATTGCTTTTCTGACAAGATGATATAAGATTGATCACTTATGATCGATGAGGTTTGGGCGTAGCCCAACTACCTCGGTGACTAGTGTGGTTCCTCAAGTCACACTGTCAGGAGAGTCATCATCACTTAGATGTTGACTACGATTAATTGTCTTAAAATGGTTTTTATAATAAAGCCTAGGTTGTATTTATGATCATTTTAATAAAGTTTGGAGCGTGGCTCACTACCTTGGACAGGGAACCTTAAAGGTTACAACGTCCTTGACTCCATTGGATGATTAGGTATGGTTGGAAAGCCATTCATCCTGGAGTGATAATGGAAAGTGTTTATCATTCCTGATGTACACTATGATCTTGTTAACCATTAGGCTTTGAGGTGGAACATAGTTCACCGCCTCTGGATAGAAGGGATACTCTTCCTTAGCTATTATGATAGAAGGTTACCAGTCCTTAAATTATCATAGTTTGCCAATTTATTATGGTCTATTGCAATTTGGCTATGAAACCATTAAGAAGATCTTTTGGAATTTTTGCGGATCAATAAAAATTTCGAGTAAAGTTGAGACGATCGCTTGAACAAAGGATAATTCTAATACTTATATATACACACATATAAAATTTTGAATCATTTCTCATTAAAATAAATAAGGGATTACATTAAGGCCTTAAACAGGTCTTTTAATTGAGATTAATTGGTCCTCGCAGGGGCCTAACAGAATAACTAGTCCACGCAGGGACTGAACGAAATACTCGTCCACGCAGGGACTAAAATAAAGATACTTGTCCACGCAGGGACTAAAATAGAAATACTTGTCCATGCAGGGACTAAAATAAAGATACTTGTCCACGCAGGGACTAAAATAGAAATACTAATAGCTCAATCCCTCACTCATCTTTCTTTCCCTTCCATATTTTTGTCAACTTCTTGAAGGCCTTGAAGGTTTTCTTATCCTTCTTCTCAGTTTGGCGCTGCAGTTGTTCTACCTTTTCTAAGGCCTGACTAATGGCCTCTAGTTGTGGCGTTGATTGCGGTGTTTGCGGCGGTGGGGGTTGCTGTTGCGGTTGATACTGGGATGCAGAAAGGTATTGGTATCCATAGCCAGGATATGATGTAGCTGAGTATGGGAGATAAGGAGTTGGGTTATAAGCATTATATGCGGTGGCTTCCAAATATGGATCAACAGACGGCGCCGTATAGTCATAGTGTAAAGGTGTAGGTGTATGGTGGTACCCAGATGAATCTGGATAGGAAGGGATCAGGTTTCCTGGTTCCGGCAGTGATAGCTGAACAGTAGGTTCAATGGCCAGTGGTAAAGGTGGCAACACCGCCTCTGATGATGTGTTTGAGGGTCCACCCATTTGTGGGTCCTCAGGGATGACAGGGTAAGTTCGGGACAAAGGTGGTTGCGAACCCATCTATTGCCCTGCACGCACTGACATACGGGCTCCACGCTTCCTTCTTGGAGGTGTTTGTTGTTGTTGGGGTTGTTGTTCCTCCACTTCCATTTGTTCAGCTTCTTGGGGGCTTGGAAGAATGGGGAGAAGGGGTATAGTAAAACTGGTATTGGCTCCATCTCAAATCCCAACTATCGAGGCCTTCAAATGGTGATCCTGTGCGAGAAGGGGGACCACTTGACAGTTCAATAGGATATTCATACGATCCCAAGGGTGGCATTTCTGGATCTTCCTCCATGTGGGTGGGTGAGTCAACCGGTGGCGTTATAGATGGAGAACGCGCATAGTTGTTTGGGATGGAGGCTTCTTGGTGAGGGTTGGAGTGATCAGATGCGAATGGTACGAATGGAAAGAATAATGTGAGTCTTGGGAGTCTGATTATGGGGGAGAGTACTCGCGTGGAAGCGGGTGCCCGAATGGTCGCCATGATGATGAAGAATCTCCTGATACTTCGTGTGGGTTTGGGCTCGGTACACGAGATGGTCCTTGCCCGGATGCTCCTCCTCTTGTTGAGCCTTCTCCTCTCCTAATGCTACCACAGCATCTTGGCGGCATTTTTTCCTGCTTCAATACAATTTAGAAAACAACGCAAAACAAAATAAATAATAAAACTCTTAATAATGGTTAGAGAAATCCTAAGTTGATGTCTAGACTTGGAGACTAAGGAATGTGCTATTGTATGTACTCGCGATTAAACACAAAAGGCTAGTGTTTAATACACTTGAACATTGGCTCTGATACCAACCTGTCACACCCCGTATTTCCAACACAATCCCGGTGGGCCCGTGTGGGGAGTACCGTGATGTTAGATTGGTATCATCATGGTCAAACATATACAGCACAGCGGAAGACTTGAATATTAAATATTATTACAAACCATTGGATTTAAACCTCTATAAAACAAATACATGGTTTGCAATATTAGATCCGCAGGCGGATCGAAAGTACGAAAATGATAATCTCCGACGGACTTTAGGCTTGACTAAGAACTCGCAAATTTCTCTACGTCGTTACCAAGCAGCTCCTAGCCTATTCCGTGCCGAAACCTGTCACTTAGCCTTTTTGGAAAATACGTCAGTTTTCACTGGTAAATACATTTAACCGACTCATTTTGAAAACATTTAAAATTTGTTTAGGTGCATTGAGCACGAAAATCTTTTATAACTTGGGACAATTCAAAATGATCTTGTTTACAGTTTTACAAGCCTGTCAATACATATGGGGTCCGGTGCAAAAACCGAATAACCTGATTAACCGACACACAACTTAATAAAACCCACGAAGGAGTATAAGAAAAATAATTGTTTAGCATTAGCGTTTGTCAGGTGTATGCCTACACCCCCCGCTTAGGTCGTGGACATTAGTAATTTAAATGAGCCAAGGATATCTAGGACACGGTCGAGTTAACCCCCAATGTTTAAGTTATCAGACAATACAGAATAAAACGGGTTATAAGATTTAGTAAATCAGAATCGATAAACATGATCCCATACCCGACCAAGCGGTAGTATAATACCGTATCCCAAGCCCGTATAGGGAAATAAGTTAAAATTATTTACCTGAGCTAGTTCTTCTAACGAATAGTAACTCAGCCGTTAATCAAGAAGACAAATGCAAGGTTTTGATCTACTAGGAGGCTTCTAGTCTGGAATGATGGTATTAATAACCAATTAGAATGCGAACGGTTTTAGGTTGAGTCGATGACTCGAACCAGCTAGCTTTAAGGATACGTAACAGAACGATACGCTAGATTAAGCGATGACCGGAAAGAATGTTGTTTAGACCCGACAAGTACTAGGACTTGTATATTTTGGGTAAACATATAACATTCTATATTTTGATATAAAAATGACAAGGTTAGACCCGTTTCGGTGAATTTACGTAAATAAGTTACGTAGGCTTAACCGTACGCATATAAGCGATACCGGGTAACCGGATGAGTCATATACAAGTTTCATGTGACATTACACTTAAAACATGTTATAATATCAGTAAGATACTAACATGTATGCCCGTTGTAGATTTAAAATCGAATTAAGTTTCAAAAGGGTAATTTGGTCATTTTACGACTTATAAAAGAGGTTTGCAATAATTCTGATGTCAATGTCATAATTATTCAGTAAAAATAGTTGATTTATGATGTTATATCAGTAGGATATCAAATATATGTGTGGCTTATATTAAAGACCAAACTATGCCCCGAAAGGGTATTTTGGTCATTTCACACATAGACTTGAAGACTTATTTGGGAATCTGAGTTTATAACTTGTACCTACTGTAAAAATGTTAGAAATAGGTTTTATAATCAGTAGGTAACAAGTCTTGATGCTTAGCTATGGTTTTAACCCATACCATGCGTCCAAAAGGCGATAAAGTCGCTAAATGATGATTTAATCGATGCTTAAGGAAAATTATGGTTTAGATCAGGTTTACTTATTCAAAATATTTTATTTAACATATATAATTAGTTTGTAAAAGGTTTGGTTATGAAGATATCTTTAAAACTCATTTTATGCACCGAAATGTTATTACCGTCATTTATCGATATCATGCAAGAGCCTTTACATAAACTCAGTTTATAAACTGATTTAACATCCCAAATAATTCTAAATATATTATAACATCAGTAGGTAAAGTATTTTATTGTAGGAGTTATGGGTAAAACATTTTATTTGCCGAAAAGGGCATTTTGGTCCTTTGAAAGCTTGATTTGCGATATTTAGGAAAAACTCAGATTATAACCAAATTATTGATATGCATGCAAGCCAACCAAGTTAACATATCAGTGGGTAACTTGTTGCATGTTCATTTTTAGTTTAAATCTCATTTTAAGCAAAAAGGGCAAAGTAGTCAATTTTGACACATTAATGAAACTTGCGTATAAACTCGGATTATGATTATGACCATGTAGTACGACCTCAGGGGGTTATACTACATTATATAAGGATCATAATGAAACTTAGATTCAGCCTTGAAAGACTCTAAATCGGGTCAGAACTGAAAGTCAAAGTAGGAGTCAAACCTTGCGACTTTCGATTGCGAACCGACCTTTAGACCTGGATTTGACGAGCCGAATATGTTCCCACATGTTCTTATAATTATTACAAAGTATCCAGAGTGACAAAACTGATTTTATAACATGCATGTTATTAGTTATGCTTTTATTATCAAATCTAACCCAGTTTGACTTTTTATAAAATAGTTTGACTCATCAATTGATCAAGAATTCGTGGAAATCAGGAGGTGCCCTTTTGAGGGATTAACACCTACCCAATTACTATCACGTAGCCATGTTTGAATCTGACCATGGCTGGACCGTTAAGGATTAAACCGAAAGTCAAACCGTTTTTACGTCAAGCTTGACTTTTGGCTTGAAAGCTTAATAAAATGAACAAAGAGGACTATGGACACTTACAAAGGGTCCTACCACGGATTTGGAACAGGCTTGAAGGTTGCTTGAGCTCCAGAACTTGCAGAGATTTGAGGATGAGAGAATTTTAAGAACATGCAAGTTCTTTAATGGATGCACAAGATATGGAGTTGGAGGATGAAGGAGGTCAATACAGGTGTTAGGCATGCACTCCAGGAGTAAACAAGTGTCTAGGTACGTGCTAAATGCTGAGACATGGTGGAGATTCGTGAAAAAGGTGGCATGCATGCAGGTCTGCAGCTGGCATCAACCTGCTGCTGTAGACACTCCGTCGCGCGTCGCGAGAGGAGAGAAGGGGGCTGTCGCGTGGCGCGACAGAGATCAAGTTCAGCCAAACATGTTTGAATTTTGGCAGGATCAGTCCCTGGACCTCATAACTTGTTTTAACTTTCATTTAAAGAATTTTAGGCCCTTTAAGTTGGATTTAGGTATTACTTGGAAGTATAACCGAACACCGTTAAGTTCCGGTTCCGCTAACTGGTCGCTCAGAGGTATAATTAAAACATGTTGACACTTTTAATCCCTCAACTTTGTTATAAGTTGTTCAGAGGTTATAATAATAACATAACGACGCGTTTGGTCCCTATCGACAAATACGTGGCAAATAGAGGAACAGCGGGACACTTGTCGGGATTTAATTGGACAGGAAAATTATGAGGTGTTACAGCTACTCATTTCAGAATCTTTTTTACTTAACTTTGTTTTCAACTCTTTGATAAGTTTTTCAAAATTAAGTTCATCTTCTAAAATTTTGTTTCTCAGGTTTTCATTCACCTGCTTTATGTTTGCAAAAGCAATGATGCATTTGTCAGAACATAGATCTTTAAGGATCTGAGGTGATACCTTCGAAGCAGCCATAAGAGCACAATCACACTCTTCTTCCTCACCCACCTGCTCGTCCCAAGTGTCAGATAGAATATCTTTTTAACATCAACAACATTCACTTCAACCACTGGTGTAACTTCTGGTATAACCACTGCTTCACAACAATCAAACACATCAGACTTTAACTCCTGCTCCACAGATTCATCACCTTCAACAATGGTCTCCAAAGCCATTAAACATATATTTTCATTTTCAAAATCATTTTTGGCTATGAGGGCAAATTTTCATCTGTTAAATCCTCAGGCAAACTACTCCAATCAACAAAACCTTGTGTGAAAAAGCTTTGTTGATTAACCTCTGCTGGTGTAGCAGTAGTTTGAGTAACTTATGGCATTTGCTGCACATGTACTTGAGGTGGTGCTTGGACATATTGAATCTGTGGTGCAGATGCTTGGACAAAATGGACAGGAACTGTAGCAACATGATGTGCAAAGTGTGCAGTGTTTTGCATTTGAGGTACAGGGGTATATTGGGAATATTGGACAGTGCTTTGAGGTTTGTTGCCAGGATGTGTTACAATTGGTCCTGCAGATTGTGATATGCATTCTCTGGCAAAGTGACCCATCTTGTTACATTTGTAACATTTGATTTTAGACTTATCCAACCCAACTTTCAACCCCCCATGCAATCCTGGAAATCTTCTACCAGTTCTTTTGTTAAATTTACTTGCTCTAACACTTAAAAGTGCCAGCTGATGCAAAATGTCCATTTCTTCAAGGTCAGTGGGTTCAAAATGTTGTAAGTCATTCATTTCAAAAGATAGATTGTCAGAGGTCTGGCTTTCACAATTTGCAGCAAAGGCAACATTGGGTGTACATGGATCAGAGTTGAAATTTTTTCAAGATGTTATGTCAATGTAATGATCATAACTCTGATTCTTTCCACAGCTAGACCCCTCCTCATGACTATATAAAGCGGTGTTTCCCAAATTATAGTCATCAGTCATTTTCCTTGACTCTTGCAACTTCTTTTTCTGGTTCAACTCTATCTCCTAAGTGAGGAGTCGTCCATGAAGTTGTGTCAAGGTCATTTCCTTGTAACCAACAACTGTTCTAGTGATATAAGCTAAAATCTCCCATTTCTCAGGTAAAGATCTCAAGAAACGACTATTGACAGTCGAATTTGGAAATTCCACATTTACCAATTTGAGCTCACTGATGAGACAGCTATATCGTTCGAACTGTTGGGTTAATGACTCACCTATAACGTGGCAAAATGTTTCATACTGTTGATTTAAAAGCTCTCTATTATTCTCTATCACCTCTTTAGTACCACCGAATTACTCTTTAAGAGCATCCCATAACTCTTTAGCACTATTACAATGAAGTAATCCCGCATAAATCTCATTGGGCAAAGCCGAAGCAATGATGCTAAAGGCCTTAGCATCCAATTCGATTTTAAGGAAATCCTGTTCAAAGTAATTTTCGAGTTTCTTAGGGACTTGAGTGTGGGAATCCTCTGTACTTGGAACCATGGGTACATGAGGTCCAAATACAACGGATCTCCAGCATCCGGTGTTCTGTTGGGCGAGAATATGACCCATCCGACGTTGCCAAATAAAATATTCATTTCGTTTCAACATCGGAGGTTTGAACATGGATCCAATATTGGATTCCGGTGTGTTTTTTGCCATTTCTCTTGTTTACAACAAATTTGTGTTTTAAAAACTTTTGTAGTAATAAACTCTGTATTCAAGTAAAACTATCAAAAGAATTAGCACAAAGAACTGATCTGTTCAATCAATTTGACTGTTAAATCAAAATTGATTGACCAAGCTCTGATACCAATTGTCAGGATCTAAGTTTGAATCACTTGTAGTTTTTTTTCTAAAAATGGAAAGTGGAATGAATTTTGAAGAATGCAGCGGAATTAATGAAAAACTTCAACTACAAGCAATCGGTCGTTTGTTTTCATCATCATCATGCTTTCAAGTTGGTAAACTCGCATGTTATTCACAAACTCCCCCTTAGCCAAGTACAATCGTTTGATAGTAAGAACTGTAGAAGATAAAGTGTAAATTGATCTTTTTCAGGAATACAAGGTAACTGTTACAACGTTCACCTATTTATACTAACTATCTAACCACTGGGCATCTTTTGCGACGTCATGGTTAGTGACAGCTAACAAAATTGTAAGTAACTAAGACACTGTTATACTAAAACTATCAGTGCATAGAACTTTTACATTGAATAAAGTAAAACTAGTCTAAGCACTGATCTTCTATCCTCTGATCTTGTTTCTTCTAGCAGACCTTTGCTTCTTGATTCAATCAGATGATAGGAATAGTTGTTTAAGGAAAGCAGTGTAAAGGTTGATCAGAGGTTGTAACCTCTGATAGTTGAACCAAAGCTCGGATAGTGTATTTGGCTTTGATATCATCTGTTCCTTTGTTATGGTTCAATCCCAACATAGGTGCTAATTCATGATATTTTAGGAACATGTAAAGTATTTTAAGCATAAAAGGCATGTCCCATGATGTGTGTAAGTGTAAAATGAATATGATTAAGTATGAATATCACGTTTAAGTCTCGAATAAGTATAATCATCACGTTTTGCAAGTTTGTTACACGATTACGAGTATCACGAATACGTTTCACATGTTCAAGTGTATGCATAAGTATAGGTATAAAATGGTTATGAATAAGGAATACATGAACAAAATACGAGTTTTCATTATGATCCAAGTCTCAGAATACAATGATTACAACGACAATTTGAATACGAGATACAATGCTTTCCGAAAATAGAAATACAATACGAGCTAGATATAAATATAACGTATGGAAACGCGAGGCGTTACAGTCTCTCCTCCTTTAGGAAATTTCATCCCGAAATTTAGAAGATGCAACGAAGAGATGCGGATACTTAGTCTTCATATCACCCTCGAGTTCCCAAGTATACTCAGCGCAACGTTTTCCTTCCCATCAAACCTTGACCATAGGGATTCGACTGCACCTTAGTTGCTTGACTCCTTGGTCCATGATTTCGATCGGTTTTTCCACAAAGTGCAAAGTATCATTGATTTGAAGATCTTCTAGTGGAACTTGAAGTCCTTCTTCAGCTACACACTTCTTTAGATTGGAAACGTGAAACATAGGATGAACATTGTTGAGCGTTTGAGGTAGGTCCAGTCGATATGCTACCTTGCCAATCCTCTCGAGAATATTGAAAGGACCTACTTTACGAGGAGCGAGTTTGCCTTTCTTACCAAAACGGACAACGCCTTTCCAAGGGAATACCTTGAAAAGTACATGATCACCTACATTAAATTCCAAAGGCTTGCGTCTTTTGTCATCGTAGCTCTTTTGTCGACTTCGTGCTTTGAGGAGATTATCAAGTATTTGTAAGATCTTGTCCGTTGTCTCTTGTATTAGCTCGAGACCGGTGATTTGTACGTCTCCAATCTCGTGCCAACAAATAGGCGAACGACACTAGCGACCATACAATGCTTCAAATGGAGCCATTTGAATACTAGCGTGATAACTATTGTTGTACGAGAATTCTACCAAGGGTAAGTGCGAATCCCAATTGCCGCCAAAATCGATTACGCATGACCGAAGCATATCCTCCAAAGTTTGGATAGTACGCTCGGTTTGACCATCAGACTGAGGATGAAAAGCGGTGCTAAGATTAAGCTGAATGCCAAGGGCGGATTGAAAGGTTTGCCAAAGGTGAGAGGTGAAACGAGCGTCGCGATCAGAGATAATATCAAGAGGTGTACCATGACGACTAATGATCTCACTCGTGTCGATAAGAGCCAATTTCTTGACTTTTTAATCTTCACAAATGGCGAGGAAGTGAGCGGATTTCGTCAGGCGATCAATGATAACCCAAATGCTATCGTGACCAGAAGGAGTACGAGGCAATTTCCTGATGAAATCCATGGCTATGCTTTCCCATTTCTAGACAGGGATTTCTAGTTGTTCAAGCAAACCAGAGGGATGTTGATGTTCTGCCTTGACTTGGAACACGTAAGGCATTTGAACACGTAAAGAGCGATATCACGTTTCATTCCAAGCCACCAATAGGATGCACGCAAATCATGGAACATCTTATCAGCTCCAGGGTGAACAGAGTATCGGGATTTGTAGGCTTCATCCATCAAAGTAGTCCGAAGATTGAGACGATCGGGAATCCAAATGCGACTATGGTAGTAAAGAATACCATCTAGCTTAGGTTCGAGTGGGTTTTCGACTCCACAATTCAACTCGTTATCGAGGTTACCCTCGTTAATGGCGGAAAATTGTGCTTGTCGAATCAACTCGTTTAGTTTTCCCACGATCTGGTAGCAACTAACACTCTTAACATGAGTCTTACGACTAAGTGCATCGGCCACGACATTCGCCTTACCAGGGTGGTAGCGAATATCACATTCGTAGTCGTTTAACAATTCTACCCAATGACGTTGACGCATGTTGAGTTCCTTTTGATCAAAGATATGTTGGAGGCTCTTATGGTCGGTGAAGACCGTACACTTTGTGCCATAAAGGTAGTGTCGCCAAATCTTTAATGCAAAAACAACTGCACCAAGTTCAAGGTCGTGAGTAGTATAGTTTTTTCATGTATTTTGAGCTGCCTTGACGCGTAAGCGATAACTTTGTCTCATTGCATGAGAACACAACCAAGACCTTGGTTAGAGGCATCGCAATACACGACAAAGTCGTCGTTCCCATCGGGGAGCGTAAGGATAGGAGCATTACAGAGCATATCCTTGAGCGTTTGTGAAGGTCCGTGATCAGGCAGTTCTAGACGGAAGTTAATGTGTAACGTGTCAATTTCGGTCGAATGTTATTACAGAAAGGAGTAGAAGTAGAATGCAGTGGAAGTCTTCATTCATACCGAAAGAGTTTACATCTTTATAAGTCCAGCTGCCGGAGTTCCTGGAGAGAATCCGGCAGCACCTCCCCGTAGGGATACCAAAAACTTAAACTACAAATGAACAACACACCTATTTATACTTAGTCAAGTTCGCTGGTGGGGAAGCAAGTTCGGGCTAACTTGCTTAGTCAAGTTCGGCCGAACTTGAATACAAAACATACACTCTCAAGCGAACTTGACTCTAAATACACTAAAAACTCTGTATTTTGGTCGTGTGTTCAATTCTAACCTATACAATAATCAACACACGCTCTATCTAGCCTATTCGACAAGTGACGAACACAAAGTGCATCAAAAGATTCCCCCTTGTTCGTTACTGTCGAATCTTGGTCTTCAAACGTGAGTCGTGTTTGAATATTCTGCAACTTCAATCAAGGTATCTGCCGATGTCGTCGAAACGCGTCAACAAATTCCCCCTTAATTGATTATCCGGGTTTGCATTATCAATGTCAGATTCCCCCTGAAATCTCCAGTTCAGATATTTGTTTGCATAGTTTCCAACCTCCTCTGATTTGCTTGACCGACAGATTATCTTGAATAGACACCAATTTGAAGCTCATCAATGCAGCTTCTCCATTTCAACTTTAACCACATTCGCGTTCAGTTTAGCGCATATCTCCCATGCTCGATCTTCCGATCTTCAAAACTCAACCGGCAATTGATAGAAACTTCGAATTACCACACTGGTAAACTTCAAATCAATGTTACCTGCAATAATCTGAAATCCCGATTTTCGTAATCACTCCAGATCAGCAAATCGGTAATCTTTTTCGATAAGCAAATCTTCATCGGAACCGAATAATCTGGTAACACTTCGACTCTGAGAAAACATTCATCCGCGATCAAAATCACATTCTTCTTCTTCAGTCACAATGTCAGATATATAGCTATCTCCGGTAGACCAGCGCCCCTTAATTACCAAACATCATCATCCAACGGCGGTTAGTCCAAATAGAAGAATGAATCATCTGCTTGAAGATTAAAAATAATGGCCACCAAAGGTTATCATCAGATTTCCTTTGTAATTTTGAGACCACCCGTCTTCGGAGCTAGTTATTAATTTCTAAGATCATCACCGAACGTTTTGAACGTCCTCAGTTCCTCGTTGGTATTAACGACTGCTAATCCAGCTAACTGTTCCTTCACCGGAGATCAGGACTCTAACCCTTAAGCATCACTTTGTATCATGAACTGAAAACTCGGAACCTCCTCTGATCACAAAATCCCAAATGGATAATCTCTTTCGTTAGCAACTGGTACACTTCTTTGTCTGGAAGATCCGGTCCCATAAATCATCTTCCTTAATCATGGTACCGCGTACAACCCAGGGCAACTGAAACTACAAAGCATCCTTATCTCCTGGGTCCAGTCAATAATTCATGTGCAAAGCAGAGTTAAAGATAGGTAGTCGTGTGTGCTTCCAAACCATACGCGCGACTCAGGTGTCAATCCACAACCATGACCGCAGAATCTAATAAACAACTCCTCCAAGACTCAGTTATGTAACCACCTGCTTTCAAACTAGACATTAACTTGATCAATTTTACAAACGAATCTCAAATCTCTGTATTTCCCGGTTAATCTGTAGTCGGAAACCACCCGAATACTGTTGCAGTGTCACGAATTTCAAAAATGCCGGAATCTTCATAAGATGAAAATTTTTTATTCCCCCTCATTTTTGCAAATTCTGACCATACCAATTTTTTCACTGAAATTCCCCCTCAAATCCGGAATTTTCAATATTTAACAAATGCGGAATTTACTTTAAGGCCCATCGGTAGTCTTCAACCCTAATGATCACCAAATTGCTTTGGTATCAATGACTACCCTCTCATCTTCAACCATCTCTAACCTCATCATCTCAGCCTCTCTCTAAGGCCTCCGACGATGTCCCCGAATAGTCAGTATCGGATGTTAAAATTCGGAAAAATTTCTATCATCAAATTTTTTCTGGACACCCGTCTCATCAAACCGAGCAATTAAACCTTGTCAAGTTCGGCCGAACTTGGTCTCCCAAATCAGCCTTTTTTCATATTTTTCGATCCAAAATTCTTATTTCTTCGAGTTTCAGATGATTCCACCATAGATCTGGTCGAAAATGGTTTTCTAACAATCCTATCCGTTCAATTTTAGATTCTGTCTGTGGATTGTATGTTTATTTGATGATTTACGTCTAAAACCCCTCCTAATATCCATAAATGTCCAAATTCATGAGCGTAGGTAATAACCGTTGCTCTGATACCAATTGAAAGTCCGTGATCAGGCAGTTCTAGACGGAAGTTAATGCGTAACATGTCAATTTCAGTAGAATGTTATTACAGAAAGGAGTAGAAGTAGAATGCAGCAGAAGTCTTCATTCATACCGAAAGAGTATACATCTTTATAAGTCCAGCTGCCGGAGTTCCTGGAGAGATTCCGACAGCACCTCCCCGTAGGGATACCAAAAACTTAAACTACAAATGAACAACACACCTATTTATACTTAGTCAAGTTCGCTTGTGGGGAAGCAAGTTCAGGCGAACTTACTTAGTCAAGTTCGGGCGAACTTGCTTAGTCAAGTTCGGCCGAACTTGCTTATTCAAGTTCGGGCGAACTTGACTACAAAACATAAACTCTCAAGCGAACTTGACTCTAAATACACTAAAAACTCCGTATTTTGGTCGTGTGTTCGATTCTAACCTATACAATATTCAACACACGCTCTATCTAGCCTATTCGACAAGTGACGAACACAAAGTGCATCAACAGTTTGGAACGATTTCTCTTGCTCAGGACCCCAAACAAAAGGTTTATCTTTTTGAGTCAACAAGGTCAAAGGAACATCAATCTTTGAGAAGTGCGAGATGAAACGGCGATAGTACCCAGCTAGGCCAAGAAACGAACGAATTTCAGAGGGCGACTTAGGTGCAATCCAATTTCACAGCTTCTATCTTTGCAGGGTCAACATGAATACTGAGTTCATTGACGGTGTAACCTAAGAATTGAACCTCTTTTAGCTAAAATTCACACTTGGAGAATTTGGCATAAAGACGTTCGGTTTGCAAAAGCTGAAGAATGAGACGCAAATGTCGTTCTTGCTCTTCTTTCGTCTTGGAGTAGATTAGGATATCGTCGATGAATACAATGACGAAATGATTGAGAAGAGGTTTACACACCCGATTCATGAGATCCATGAACACGGCGGGCGCGTTGGTCAAACCAAAAGGCATGACCACGAACTCTAATGTCCATATCGAGTGCGGAAAGCGGTTTTAGGCACATCTTCTTCGTGAACTCGAAGTTGATGATAACCAGAACGGAGATCGATCTTTGAGAAGTACGTCGCGCCTTGCAATTGGTCGAAGAGATCGTCAAGACGAGGAATTGGATAGCGGTTTCTGACTGTGAGCTTGTTGAGCTCACGATAGTCAATACACATGCGGAATGTGTGACAAATGGCAAATAACCTGTAATTCCGTACAATCTAATCACCTATTTTATTTTATTATCTCATGCATTTAATCGTAATTAATTTACGTGATTGAGTCGTACGACACATAAAAAGTATTAGGACAAGAAAAACATGATATAACATCTATTGGTTTTCGTTACATCGCAAAACAATTGAAACTATGTCCTAAACGTGCTGGTAGAGAGTGCTGGGCACACTATTCACGGTTGCACTATTCATGCTAGCAACCGCTGAACAGAACATAACAATGAACAAGGCATATGAATGACATAACTGAGTTCATTTATATATGAAAACTCTAATGTGGGAATAAGTCTTATAACGCTACACACCTTTCCAGTGCAACGCCCTAATTACAGATTGTTCGATCGGCTAAAAATATAACGAGTTTTAACCCGTCCGTAATAAAAATTCAGCAAATCTGGACCTCCAGAATTATGACAATTGATGAAAAACACACTAAAACATTTTAAGGATATCAACGGGATGTCCAAAATTGTAAGCTTCCGGTATTATATTGCTATAGCCATAACTAGTCCGTTATCGACCCGGCGAATTAGTGAGTGGTATTTTCGCCACCGTAACAACCAAACAAAGAAGCTACTGAACTAGTTAACATCCTCTAACACCTTAAGACTTCATTAATACCCCAATTCCTTCACCCTTACACTAATTAAACTTAATTACTCTAATTACCAACATATCTTTAACTAATCTTTTCAACATGTGATGATATTTAAAATAATGAAAACGCCATCCTTGTACCCCCCCCTTCATGAACTCAGTCAACAAGTGGGTCCCACCCACTTGTTTCATGTTGAAGTATGGAAGATTAGAAGTATGGTGGTAAGATTTGAGCATGGGGCTTGACGTTGATGTTGACTAAGTGGAAGAGTATGGTTATAAGACATCACACACACAACTCCCTCCATCATTTCTACACCTCACCAAAAGAAATTGAAACAAGAAAACCTCTAGTCTCTCCCTCTGAATCACGGCAGCCACAAACACCCTCTTTCCCACCATTTATTCCATTAAACACCTTCTTTCATTCACTCTTAAGCCACTACAAGATCATCTATGCATGGAGTAAACATGGAGCTTCACTAGGAGTCTTCTTGGAGCTTAAATCTCTTCTTATTCTTCTTGTTTGACTCTTGCAAAGTTGTAAGACTTCTAAACACCATATTTAAGTTCCTTATTATGTGTAGATTACAGAAGTACAAGTTGATTATCTTGAAGATTAAGAAAAATCAAACGAAAACCCTAATCTCAAACATAATAATCTATTAAAACACAACATAATATGTGATCATTTGTTTAGATTTGTGTAACTAGTTAGCATAATCTTGTTGACTATGTTGATTTTTCTAAAAATAAGTTGTTTAAAGATGAGTTCATGATGATCTTGTTATAGTATTTCATAAGTATCATAGTCTTGTCATGTTAGACTTAAAAAGATGATTTAAACAAGAAGATGTTTAAATCATACAAGATCATCATCTTCAAAATCATGAACTTTACACATCCATATATAACTTTGATTATGGTTCTTAAAAGATAAAACGTGTAATGGACTCGAAACTAATCTTTTAAAAACACTAGTAAACTTGGTTTTTATATAAAACAAGTTATATAATGTAACACCCCAAATCGCGTAAAGCAACACGCGGCGGAAACACCTGGGGAGTCACATTACAAATTGTTTTGCAACACATGGTTTTAACATTTTGTTTTATTGATTTATCAAAATTTACAGTTGTCTTGGAATAACGAAAATAAAGTACAATAAAATTGTCTTCTAATATTAAAGTCGCTAAGGCCCGCGTCCATCCTATGTCTAGCATGCAGCGACAATCATCATGTAAATGAACCTGAAACATATGTGAAAATAGGTACGTCAGCATAAAAATGCATGTGAGTAACATAGGTTTTGTGATGATGATTCATGGCTTTGGATGTTTTGAGAAAAGAACATATGTTTTCAAAAGTAGCCATGAATCCTTGAAAGAGTTTAGTATCTAAAATACTTTGCTTTTTGATAAAAATTGTTTGTAATATATGTGTGAAATATACTTTTGGTTTTGAAATAACAATATAGGTAGTATATCAAAATATATATACTTTTGGTTTCAATAAGAGACTTGATAGTATATCAAAATATGCTTTGGTAAACAATATCGCCTTGGTAGCATATCAAACTATGTTTTTGTTTATAAATAAGGATTCGGTAGTATATCAAACTAGACTTTAGTAACATAACAAACTATGCTTTGGTTTAGTATATCAAACTATACAT
Organism: Scalesia atractyloides; assembly: GCA_947069175.1. NCBI lineage: Eukaryota > Viridiplantae > Streptophyta > Magnoliopsida > Asterales > Asteraceae > Scalesia > Scalesia atractyloides. The sequence goes on from CAMTDV010000005.1 coordinate 29,552,743, forward strand.
AAGAAATCAATATCGCATTGGTAGCATATCAAATTATGCCTTGGTTTCGGAAATCAACAAAAGATAAGTTATTGCGGCTTAATTGAAAAACCTTTGTAAAACACACATTGTGGTCGTTTGGCAATACATTCAAACCTGAGTATATCAAACTATACTTTGGTGACTATAGATTTACCACGAAGGCAAAATTTATTTGGTTTAAACTTGGTTTCTGACATTCCCTAACCCAGGGAATGGGGTGTCAAGTCCTATAGCGCTATATCGTACTACCAATCGGCTTGATCATTGTTAACGAATGTATAAAAGAAATACAACCCAACAATGGTCTCACAAACTTTGAAAATCATTATTTAAGCCATATGTATAGGTTTCAACTCGTTAAAGGTAAGTGTTATGTATGCAAAATTATACAGTTTGGAAATCGTGAAAATAGCGAATAAGCACATATGAATCACCCCAAAATATTTGCAAAACGTAAAAGAGGGGACTATGTACTCACTTGGGGTTGCAAAATAACCTTGAATAAAAGATCAAACACGCTCAAAAGTCCGAGAGATCAAACGTGTCCTAAAACCGGATAACTATGTAAAATATCGGGACTTTAATCGGCGGATCAGATAGAACGAGGTCTTGTAAACCAAATGAGTGTTGGGACTCATATGAAATGGTTTAACAAAGTCTACATTCTGATTTGAAAAGATTCCTAAGTGCTTTTGACCCATTATGACTCGTTAAGGTAGTTTACGCTACTTTAACGTTTCATTTGCATAAATATGTGATCGGATGGTTAAACATGTCCTATTGTCACACCCGACCCGCAGCGGAAAAGGTGATCGGGGCATGATTGGGTTTCATCAAAGCTCATGACATTTATTATAATGTTTCATATTTATTATTAAAATTTAAAGGAGATCATACAATCATAATTACAACATGTTCTACACATCTTTCTAGACTTCATTATTTTCTTCTAAGGCATTTCCTATGTTTTCCTTGCTTCATCCTGTTCACCTGTATCATGTGTAAAAATGGTTTTTGGATCAACAAAAAGTTGGCGAGTGAATCCTATGAAAAACATTTGAACAAGTTTATTGAATTGATTATAAAATAAAGTGCATAACCACATATGAGTAAATATAGATGTAAACTTATTCACAAAACACTTAATATTAAATAATGCACACACACATACAATAATAGCTTGTTTTGAGGCACGCGTTGTTCAACTCGTCTCCCACGAGGAACTGATGGGCCTAATGAATGAGTTTTAAGGCACGCGTTGTTCTACGAACTAATGGGCCTAATGAATGAATTTTAAGGCACGCGTTGTTCAACTCGTCTCCCACGAGGAACTGATGGGCCTAACAAATAATTTGCATACAACTTGACAATATGTAATACATAACTACAAACAATATTTACATTCTAAGTTTAAATCATAATATGGTATGGCACGAGTTTGAATAAACGAATTAGTTTAAGCGACACATGATACACCCCAAAACGTGTAATAAAAAGGGGAGTTGTAAGATTCACTCACATTGGGTGCGTTCGGTTGATGATGTTGAATGCGCACGAGTTTAGAGGATTAATCGACGAGGAAAAACTAACCTAATTAATAACGAAAAAGTAAGGTAAATAAATGGATTTTATTAACAATTTTAATAGGATTTTTGGATATATTTTTGTGAGTTTAAGGCTATTTTCTAACTTTAAAAATTTTATTTTTAAGTATTTTTAATTGATTTTTAATTTAAATAAATAAAATAAAAAAAATGTTGAGTTTTTGACTTGACCGTTGACCGTTGACCGGTTCGGTCGGTTATATAGTTGCACTGAGTGAGGTTCAAACTCGTGACCTCTCGTACGCGTGCACGCAGCTCTACCAACTGAGCTACATGTCTAACCCGAAATATTTCTGTTTTTAATTATATTTATACACTAATTAAGTTAATCCGAAAATCAAATATTTTAAAAAGGATTTAATTGCATCAACTCGGTGCTCGCCACAGGTCTCGAACCCGGGACCTGTGGTTTAGTTTGGCACACAGTCCACCGCTGGACTGTGTGTCTAACTTGGTAAATATTCTGGTTTTTATTATACTTAACATCTTACTGTTGTGGATCCGGTTCAGTTTAAAAAAAAGTACATTTTATTACAGCGAAGATGCGTGTGTCAAGGATCGAACTCGGGACGTATGCGTATTGTTTGCACACAGTCCACCGCTGGACTGTGTGTCTAACCCGTTTATAATACCAATTTTAATTAATCTTATAATCACACTAGACTTCATCTTCTTCGTTCAAAACACAGACAACGGTTAACCATGCTGTTACTTGATTAATTCGGTTAACGAATAATATGAACAATTGAAAAGTATTGAACAGAAGGGTTTGGGGAAAGAAAGTACCGAACAGATTGTCTTCTTCAGAAATCCGGCAACGATTCGTCGGCTCTGTTTTGGTGACCTTCGGCTGTTAGGATCAATTAACAGTTTGGAGGGATTAGATGTGAAATTGAACTACTGAGTAACGATTATCAGTAGGTTAGAATGATCATACCGGTTAACAGCGAGTTTCTGAAAATTCCAGAAGTTTTCCGGCGAAAACAGAAAATCCGGCAACGTCGTCTGGAATAGATTCTGGGTGAGGGATTGATGTTAGCAATAGTCTAACAATGGGTTAAAACAAAAAAAGTCGAGATATTTACTGTGTAGATGAAAGTCTCGGTTTTCCGGCGACTTGCAGAGAATTCCGACAAGTGAAATTGCGTCGAGAATTGGTGTGATTAAGCGAAAAGGTTATCAGAGGTTAGAGGGTGTATTTATAGGGAAGAACATCGACGAATTGTGTCTGATTACCGTCTTGATTCGTTGGTCAAAAATTCTCCGGCGGTTATGACTAATGTCGCGGACTGGACATCGGTTATAACCGATGTCGTTGTTAATTCTTACGTTAAGTCAAAGGTAACCGACGATGATTGGCGAAATCGTCAGATTTTCCGGCGTCAGCGGATTTGGGCGCGCTGTGTGACTGGGTTTGATTTCCAGATTTATTTTATGTATTAATTGTTTCAATATGTAAACAAACAACACAAGTGGCGGAGTGGTTGGGCGAGTGAGAGTTAAGACTTGGATGATTCTCGGCTGACCCGGGTTCGAAACCCCGCTTCAGCATTTTATTTTTAATTCACTATTTTTAATACATTTTCAAATATAAATTTTATATTCTAATATACTTATTAATTATGTATCGTTTAAAATTAATTTGAGCATTAAATACGCAACTAAATTTTTAACTGGTTGTTCGGTTAATAAACGAAGCGGGTTTGGTTAACCCGGTTTTTTACGGATGTTACAGTATCCCCTACTTTTAGAAATTTCGTCCCGAAATTTAAGTAGTGGCATGTTTGTCTCAAAAGGATGGTGTTTAGTTTGACAGTTACATACTTAGAAAGGAGTAAGAGTTTAAATTTTGTTTGCGGCGGTAACGTTCCTTGTAAGGGTTGAGTACCCTGCTTCAGGAATCGCTTTTTGATGCCTATGATAATGAATATTGATAAACAGAGTTGATTGACTAAATATGATTTCATGCGCAAGAGTTTTGGTATGTTTGGAAAGATAAGGTTATATCCTAAAACAAAACTTCTACTATTAAAACCTGCATGGAACTTCTCATAACCGCCTGACAATGCCTCTGATCCTTTGGCAAGAATACTTATATATAGGAAGTACCTACGGCGTATCTACCATATTCTTGTCAAATTTTCATTGGTTTCATCAGTAAGTTATGATTGGTTCTATGATGTGACTCTAGAACATAAATAAACACAACAACCAATGTCTGAGTCCTAATTCTGGTAGTATACATATTTGAATGGTGACAGTACCTCTCTCATTTGTTATGATGGAGAGGTTAGTCTATGTAGAAATAGAACACAATCCAATTTCTTTAGATGATGAGATGATATGAATGCTAAATCAGTGAGTATAACACAAACTTCAACCAAGACAATACTAAATCCTACATGGAACTTCTCATAACCGCCTGATAATGCCTCTGATCCTTTGGCAAGAATACTTATATATAGGAAGTACCAGCAGCGTATCCACCATATTCTTGTCAAATTTTCATTGGTTTTATCAGTAAGTTATGATTTGTCCTATGTGACTCTATAACATATACAAACACAACAACCAAAGCTTGAGTCTTAATTCTGATAGTATAAATGTTTGATTGATGACAGTACCTCTCTCGTTTGTTATGATGGAGAGGTTAGTCCTTGTGGAAGTGAGACATAGCTCAACTTCTTTAAATGATGAAATTGAAATATGTTGAGATGTATGATGATGTAAATGCTAAATCAGTGAGTATAAAACAAACTTCAACCAAGACATTACTAAATCCTACATGGAACTTCTCATAACCGCCTGACAATGCCTTTGATCCTTTGGCAAGAATACTTATATATAGGAAGTACCAGCGGCGTATCCACCATATTCTTGTCAAATTTTCATTGGTTTTATCAGTAAGTTATGATTTGTCCTATGTGACTCTATAACATATACAAACACAACAACCAAAGCTTGAGTCTTAATTCTGATAGTATAAATGTTTGATTGACGACAGTACCTCTCTCGTTTGTTATGATGGAGAGGTTAGTCCTTGTGGAAGTGAGACATAGCTCAACTTCTTTAAATGATGAAATTGAAATATGTTGAGATGTATGATGATGTAAATGCTAAATCAGTGAGTATAAAACAAACTTCAACCAAGACATTACTAAATCCTACATGGAACTTCTCATAACCGCCTGACAATGCCTTTGATCCTTTGGCAAGAATACTTATATATAGGAAGTACCAGCGGCGTATCCACCATATTCTTGTCAAATTTTCATTGGCTTTATCCGCAAGTTATGATTAGTTCTTTGTGACTCTAATACATAAATAAACACAACAACCAAAGCTTTCGTCTTAATTCTGATAGTATACATGTTCGAATGATGACAGTACCTCTCTCTTTTATTATGATGGAGAGGTTAGTCCTTGTGGAAGTGAGACATAGCTCAACTTCTTTAAATGAGTGAAATTGAAATACGTTGAGATGTATGATGATGTAAATGCTAAATCAGTGAGTATAAAACAAACTTCAACCAAGACATTACTAAATCCTACATGGAACTTCTCATAACCGCCTGACAATGCCTTTGATCCTTTGGCAAGAATACTTATATATAGGAAGTACCAGCGGCGTATCCACCATATTCTTGTCAAATTTTCATTGGTTTTATCAGTAAGTTATGATTGTCCTATGTGACTCTATAACATATACAAACACAACAACCAAAGCTTGAGTCTTAATTCTAATAGTATAAATGTTTGATTGACGACAGTACCTCTCTCGTTTGTTATGATGGAGAGGTTAGTCCTTGTGGAAGTGAGACATAGCTCAACTTCTTTAAATGATGAAATTGAAATATGTTGAGATGTATGATGATGTAAATGCTAAATCAGTGAGTATAAAACAAACTTCAACCAAGACATTACTAAATCCTACATGGAACTTCTCATAACCGCCTGACAATGCCTTTGATCCTTTGGCAAGAATACTTATATATAGGAAGTACCAGCGGCGTATCCACCATATTCTTGTCAAATTTTCATTGGCTTTATCCGCAAGTTATGATTAGTTCTATGTGACTCTAATACATAAATAAACACAACAACCAAAGCTTTAGTCTTAATTCTGATAGTATACATGTTCGAATGATGACAGTACCTCTCTCTTTTATTATGATGGAAAGGTTAGTCCTTGTGGAAGTGAGACATAGCTCAACTTCTTTAAATGATGAAATTGAAATACGTTGAGATGTATGATGATGTAAATGCTAAATCAGTGAGTATAAAACAAACTTCAACCAAGACATTACTAAATCCTACATGGAACTTCTCATAACCGCCTGACAATGCCTTTGATCCTTTGGCAGAATACTTATATATAGGAAGTACCAGCGGTGTATCCACCATATTCTTGTCAAATTTTCATTGGTTTTATCAGTAAGTTATGATTTGTCCTATGTGACTCTATAACATATACAAACACAACAACCAAAGCTTGAGTCTTAATTCTGATAGTATAAATGTTTGATTGACGACAGTACCTCTCTCGTTTGTTATGATGGAGAGGCTAGTCCTTGTGGAAGTGAGACATAGCTCAACTTCTTTAAATGATGAAATTGAAATATGTTGAGATGTATGATGATGTAAATGCTAAATCAGTGAGTATAAAACAAACTTCAACCAAGACATTACTAAATCCTACATGGAACTTCTCATAACCGCCTGACAATGCCTTTGATCCTTTGGCAAGAATACTTATATATAGGAAGTACCAGCGGCGTATCCACCATATTCTTGTCAAATTTTCATTGGCTTTATCCGCAAGTTATGATTAGTTCTATGTGACTCTAATACATAAATAAACACAACAACCAAAGCTTTAGTCTTAATTCTGATAGTATACATGTTCGAATGATGACAGTACCTCTCTCTTTTATTATGATGGAGAGGTTAGTCTATGTAGAAGTGAGACACAACCCAACTTCTTTAAATGATGAGACTGAAATATGTCGTGAAGTATGATGATATGAATGTTAAATCAACGAGTATAAAACAAAACTGAAATAGTAATTCGCATTAAGATTCTTGGATAATTTCCAATTTATAATTGAGATACGTGAGAATTGAGATAACATAAAGGAAAAACATAAAAACTAAGCGGTTGGAGTTGAATCTTGATTTTTGGTGAAGAAGACTAGTTGGTTGGTTCGTTTGGGCTGTCATTAACTTCAACAGGATTGGCGTTGATGTTGTAGACTCTTCCTCTTGCTGGTGGCCTAGTGGTTAGGTTTTCTTGATTTGCTTGGTTAACTGGGTTTGCTTGAGTTTGGGCGTTTATGATGTTAACCAACCGAGGGCACGTGTTTCTAAAGTGGGTAGGGTCGCCACAATTAAAATAAGCTCGAACATATGGAAGCATGGGGTATTGGGGTTGTTGATATGTTTGGATCATGTTTTGAGTAGGGGTGAGGTTTGGTTTTGAGGGGTGCGGCAAACCTTGCTCAAATGACCATAGCGTCCACAATTCACACATAGTCGACAAGGTAAGGTAGATGGATGGTGATAAAAACAGGTGTTATATTGAGGGTGAGGTCCAAGGTAAGGTTTCTTATTTGGGTAAGTTGAGTTGGGTGCTACTTGGGTGATTGGGATAGCTTGGAGGGGTACGGCTTGTGAGACTGGTTGATTGCGTTGGGTGACAGCGAAAAGTTGCCCATCTCGTTTTCTCTTAGGAATGGATCGTGAAGGGGATTCGGTTTGGGTGGAGTTTGAGGTTTCAGTTGATGCTTTATCCTTCTTCTTCTCCTCCTTGAAGTCTTTATTACGTATGCGGTTTTCGGTGAGCTCTGTAGCTAATTCCATTGCTGCTTCCAAAGTTGCAGGTGTGGTACTTATTACAGAGTCTTGAATTTTTGAAGGAAGACCTCGAATGTAGTGCTCGATCAAACGGTAGAGGGGAGTGAACAAGTTGGGAACCATTTGATTTAACTCGAGGAACCTCTTGTTGTATGTGGTGTGATCGCCTTCCTTTTGTTTCAAAGAATAGAACTCATCCTCCAATTTCTTGATTTCGCTTACCGTCTTGTCATGATTTCCTTCAACTCCTCCCAAGTCAAAGTCATAGCATCTTCAACACCTCGTTTGGCCTTCTCTGTATTCCACCATGTAAGTGCTATTCCAAGTAATCGACCAGTAGCATATCGCACTTTGCGATCATCGGGGCAATCGCAATTTAGAAAAGTGTTCTCCATTTCTTCAAACCAATGGAGGAGAGCAGTGACACCTTCAGTCCCTTCGTATTTTGGAGGGTCGCAGGATTTGAAATGCTTGTAGGTGCATTTAGTGGTATTTGGGGGAGGGTTGATAACATTTTGATCTTCTTGGTTGACGGGATTAGCGGTAAGGGCTTGTTGGACTTGAACTACAACGTTGAGTATTACGGCAGCCATTTGTAGAGCGATTTGGGCAGCCATGCGCTCGCGGGCTTTTCCTGATCTCATCTTCCTACGAGCGAGGCTAGAAGACATTTACAAGGAATACATATCAAGAGTATGAGTTGGATGTTTTAGGGATCATGTGTCGTATTTAGGAATGAACATTCATAAAATAAATATAGAATAAGAAATCTACTACATCCATAGGATGTCTTGGGCTTTGATCGTAATTGGGCCTTGCATGCCGACATACTTCACCTTCGTAATCATGTGGGCCCCCATGACTACCGGGTTTTTCATATGGTTCGCATGTGTTAGCCTAGTTACGTATACTAAAAACCCGGAGAAAATCGAGAAATAAGTATGTAACGTATGATATTCGGAATGTATCCAGGTGTGGACACGGTGACACCTCAAAGTGGGGTTAGTTCGAACGACGTTTGGTGTGGCATGCTTTGGACTAATAGGTCCTTCGTACTCTCATCGTTAGTCCCCAGGTAGGCAAACTTGTCCGTTATATTGGATTTATACGAATGCCAACCTAGACAGGACGTTCCGACTACCGGTACTTGTACCCTTACAGTTACTACATGCCCGTCGCAGAACTCACTTTGATGAGATTTGAAAAATGAAAAATGCGACAAAATCTTGAATAACGGAAGTATGAAAATGAATTGAATATGTGAACATTGAAATATGTATGATGAATGTGTATGTAATTATGTATGTTTGACTGTAAGTATAATTCACTATGTATCACAAAATGTAGTATCGGGAGTGTTTGCATGCATTTGTGTATGTAATAAATATGAAAGAAATAAACATTTTGAGTTTGCATATAACCACATAAACAATTAAAATCTAGTCAACTATAGTATAGGCTCTAAGGGTCTAATAAGCTATCCTATATCCCTATAGTCATGGCTCTGATACCAATCTGTCACACCCCGACCCGCAGCGGAAAAGGTGATCGGGGCATGATTGGGTTTCATCAAAGCTCATGACATTTATTATAATGTTTCATATTTATTATTAAAATTTAAAGGAGATCATACAATCATAATTACAACATGTTCTACACATCTTTCTAGACTTCATTATTTTCTTCTAAGGCATTTCCTATGTTTTCCTTGCTTCATCCTGTTCACCTGTATCATGTGTAAAAATGGTTTTTGGATCAACAAAAAGTTGGCGAGTGAATCCTATGAAAAACATTTGAACAAGTTTATTGAATTGATTATAAAATAAAGTGCATAACCACATATGAGTAAATATAGATGTAAACTTATTCACAAAACACTTAATATTAAATAATGCACACACACATACAATAATAGCTTGTTTTGAGGCACGCGTTGATCAACTCGTCTCCCACGAGGAACTGATGGGTCTAATGAATGAGTTTTAAGGCACGCGTTGTTCTACGAACTGATGGGCCTAATGAATGAATTTTAAGGCACGCGTTGTTCAACTCGTCTCCCACGAGGAACTGATGGGCCTAACAAATAATTTACATACAACTTGACAATATGTAATACATAACTACAAACAATATTTACATTCTAAGTTTAAATCATAATATGGTATGGCACGAGTTTGAATAAACGAATTAGTTTAAGCGACACATGATACACCCCAAAACGTGTAATAAAAAGGGGAGTTGTAAGATTCACTCACATTGGGTGCGTTCGGTTGATGATGTTGAATGCGCACTAGTTTAGAGGATTGATCGACGAGGAAAAACTAACCTAATTAATAACAAAAAAGTAAGGTAAATAAATGGATTTTATTAACAATTTTAATAGGATTTTTGGATATATTTTTGTGAGTTTAAGGCTATTTTTTCTAACTTTAAAAATGTTATTTTTAAGTATTTTTAATTGATTTTTAATTTAAATAAATAAAATAAAAAAAAATTTTGACTTTTTGACTTGACCGTTGACCGTTGACCGGTTCGGTCGGTTATATAGTTGCACTGAGTGAGGTTCGAACTCGTGACCTCCCGTACGCGTGCACGCAGCTCTACAAACTGAGCTACGTGTCTAACCTGAAATATTTCTATTTTTAATTATATTTATACACTAATTAAGTTAATCCGAAAATCATTTATTTTAAAAAGGATTTAATTGCATCAACTCGGTGCTCGCCACAGGTCTCGAACCCGGGACCTGTGGTTTAGTTTGGCACACAGTCCACCGCTGGACTGTGTGTCTAACTTGGTAAATATTCTGGTTTTATTATACTTAACATCTTACTGTTGTGGATCCGGTTTAGTTTAAAAAAAAAGGCATTTTATTACAGCGAAGGTGCGTGTGTCAAGGATCGAACTCGGGACGTATGCCTATTGTTTGCACACAGTCCACCGCTGGACTGTGTGTCTAACCCGTTTATAATACCGATTTTAATTAATCTTACAATCACATTAGACTTCATCTTCTTCGTTCAAAACACAGACAACGGTTAACCATGCTGTTACTTGATTAATTTGGTTAACGAATAATATGAACAATTGAAAAGTATTGAACAGAAGGGTTTGGGGAAAGAAAGTACCGAACAGATTGTCTTCTTCAGAAATCCGGCAACGATTCGTCGGCTCTGTTTTGGTGACCTTCGGCTGTTAGGATCAATTAACAGTTTGGAGGGATTAGATGTGAAATTGAACTACTGAGTGACGATTATCAGTAGGTTAGAATGATCATACCGGTTAACAGCGAGTTTCTGAAAATTCCAGAAGTTTTCCGGCGAAAACAGAAAATCCGGCAACGTCGTCTGGAATAGATTCTGGGTGAGGGATTGATGTTAGCAATAGTCTAACAATGGGTTAAAACAGAAAAAGTCGAGATATTTACCGTGTAGATGAAAGTCTCGGTTTTCCGGCAACTTGCAGAGAATTCCGGCGAGTGAAATTGTATCGAGAATTGGTGTGATTGAGCGAAAAGGTTATCAGAGGTTAGAGGGTGTATTTATAGGGAAGAACATCGACGAATTGGGTCTGATTACCGTCTTGATTCGTTGGTCAAAAATTCTCCGGCGGTTATGACTAATGTCGCAGACTGGACATCGGTTATAACCGATGTCGTTGTTAATTCTTACGTTAAGTCAAAGGTAACCGACGATGATTGGCGAAATCGTCGGATTTTCCGGCGTCAGCGGATTTGGGCGCGCTGTGTGACTGGGTTTGATTTCCAGATTTATTTTATGTATTAATTGTTTCAATATGTAAACAAACAACACAAGTGGCGGAGTGGTTGGGCGAGTGAGAGTTAAGACTTGGATGATTCTCGGCTGACCCGGGTTCGAAACCCGGCTTCAGCATTTTATTTTTAATTCACTATTTTTAATACATTTTCAAATATAAATTTTATATTCTAATATACTTATAATTATGTATCGTTTAAAATTAATTTGAGCATTAAATACGCAACTAAATTTTTAACTGGTTGTTCGGTTAATAAACGAAGCGGGTTTGGTTAACCCGGTTTTTTACGGATGTTACACCTATGATAAGTCTTAAATGCCCAAATATGTTTAATAATATTGTAATATCTGTTTATATGTCAAAACTTTAGACACATATGCTTAAAATGAATTTATGTGCAAAAAAGGCATTTTGGTCATTTATAAGGAGCATAATAACGACCTATCATAATACTAACCAAACGACGTGACCATAAGGTATAACCTCAGAGGGTTATTCCCTATTCAACTATGGTCACAAATATGAGTTTGGTCGGATTCCTAAGATCGACCAAACGGGTCGGATTCGAAAGTCAAAGCGGTGGTCAAGACCGCTGACCTTAAACAAGCGCTACACTAAACGTGACGAGTTAAACATGTTAAAACATATTTAACTAAGTTAGAAAACTGATTCGATATCAAAACAAAGTGTTTTGATACTCGAAAATAGTTTCGTCGTATAATGCCCGTTTTGCGCATTATTGACCGAGACTTTGACTCGTCACTTCGACTAGGAAATGTGGTAATCGGTAGGCATGATCGCTATGGATCATAACCATCGTGATTACGATCACGTTGCAAAGTCCAATTGGACTTTGACTTGACCAATTAATGGTCAAAACTGAAAGTCAAACAGAAAGTCAAACTGTTCGACTTTTAGCTTAAACAAGCTAAAAGAAATGGAACAAGACTAGGAGAGGACACTTACTTGTGTTGGAGAACACGTGAAGGTCCCCAAGAATAAGAATGCTCAGTTAGGAAGCCTCCAAGTAGAGCAAGAGAGAAAGAAAGAATGAATGAGCAAGGAAATTGGTTGCAACAACGGGGGTAATTATAGATTTCTTGAAGCCACAAGATCATTCCAAGTGTTAGGAGATGTTGTAGGATCATTACAAGTGTTTAGTGAGGTGTTGCAACCAGGAGAAGTGTGGCAAAAAACGAGTAATAGGTGTCAAGTCAAATGAACAAGAAGCTGCCAAGTAATTGCTGAAAACTAACATCCCCCGCGCGTCGCGGGAGATCTAGATGACTCTCTCGCGTGGCGCCTGGGATTCCAAAGTTTCAGAATTGGCAGAACAGGTCCCTGCAGCCTAAAAACTTGTTTTTCGATGCATTTTGGCACTTTTAACACCCGCTAAGCCCATTTTTAAGCTTTATAAGGAAGATAAAGCTTAGGGAACTTGAAAAATGCTCGGAAACTTTTCGGATGTTGGTTCGTTTGGTCGTTTGGTCGTACGGTTGCGGTTTTTGGTTAGTTACGACGGAAATCGTAACGAACGCGCAAATGACCGTAAATGCGCAACGAATGATATTTTGCATTCCAATCATTAAAATACAAGATTTTAATGATTACAAAAATACTTGGATATACGTACGTGTTTCGTATTAAGAAATACGTGAATCGGCAGACTTTCGCAGTTTGACGCAAATAGTCCCGAAGCACGAATAAACATGTTTTTGCCATACCAAATCCTTTAAAACTTATTCTAAGTCATGTAAAGGATGTTTAAGGTATGTTTAGCCTATTGCATTGTTCTGGAGTGTAAACTGATTACATTTGCGTAATAGTTTACGTATAATTTCCAAAAAAAAGCTTTGAGGTGTCGAAATTGTACATGAACTTATATGTGTGAATGCCTGATGAAATTATACAATTTCCGAGAATAAAATGCAAGATTTCATTGGATTTGAAATCGTTCGGAGTTGTATGACGGTTGTAAAGGCACAGATGCTACATATAAAGTTTATTAAAAGTTGTACATGAAAAGGCTTGGTATTTTGATAACCTAGACGACTAGGTAACTCATCTGGGTTATTTCACAAAAAGTAAACAGATAACCTAGACGACCAGGTAACTCATCTAGGTCATGTCTCAAAAAGTTAACTAATAACCTAGACGACTAGGTAACTCATCTGGGTTGTCTCAAAAGGTTAACAGATAACCTAGACGACCATGTAACTCATCTAGGTTATGTCTCAAAAAGTTATCTGATAACCTAGATGACTAGGTAACTCATCTGGGTTATGTCACAAAAATTAACTGATAACCCAGGCGACCAAGTTACTCATCTGGGTTATGTCACAAAAACTAACTGATAACCCAGGCAACCAAGTTACTCATCTGGGTTATGTCACAACCTAACTGATAACATGGACAACCAAATAACTCATCTGGATTATGTGGTAAAATTTCTAAGTATATGTATACACATCGATACACTTGCTGAAGTATACTTTTGAAGAGAGTATCGTACGAATACATTAACGGATATATAACTAAGTGGGCTAGGCCCAGTGACCTACACTAAGTGGGCTAGGCCCAATCTTATAACTAAGTGGGCTAGGCCCAATGACCTAAACTAAGTGGGCTAGGCCCAATCATATAACTAAGTGGGTCAGGCCCAATGACATGGACTAAGTGGGCAAGATCCAAGGACATGCGTACAAGGCATGGGGACAAGTGAAGGGCAAGGCCCGTTCTCATACGATAACATACAAGATAACAGATATATATTTGTAGAATAGCTATGCAAATATTAATCGAAAACACAAACCTACCAACACTATAAAAACAATGAAGTTGTTCAGAGAAAACAAACGGATGCATAACAATAATTCAAGATGAACAACTTGTACGAGGTCCAATTAGACCTAAGAGTCTAATGAATTCAATACACATGTAGGTTATGCACGTGTACGGACACTCGCGGTACAATAGTACGACCATATGGAACGCAAAGTAGTGAGTTCATCTTCCCCCTTTTCCTTTTAAACGTTTTCCAGTTTTCTAACAAACAGGGGTAAAATACATGCTATGACACTTTACGACAAAGGGGTATGTTAGCTACGGGTTTAGAAAAGAACTAGATCAATGTGTGTAAGTAGGATTGATAATATAATAATCATTAATCACTTAGTGACCAAGGTGCAAAGGAGTAGATCTATGGAGTTGTGAGACACACTCCACTCTGAATAAAACAAGTCCGTTCAGACTGCTTTTGTGAGCACTATGAAACTATGAATGACAAGTTGTCTCGGTTTGGTTATTTACTTACGACACATAATATTAGGGACTCGCGACCAGCTAGATCCTTAAACCCTAGGAATTACAATAACATACAGGTATTTTCAAAATTGTTGGCAAATGGCTTATGACAGTGGCCGGATTTCAGTTATGACAAATGGCTTATGACAGTGGCCGGATTTCAATTATGACATTTTATACGAAAATAATAACTACATGAACTCGCTAAACTTTTGTTGATTTTTCAAATTACATGTATTATCCAGGAAACAAGACATGAGCCGGTGATAGAATTTGGAATGGCATGACATAACAATGGTTGCCATCTTTTGGAGGGTTTGCCTTTTATATCCCGACCTTGTATTGGTATATAGGAGTCAAAACCTCACTATGTTTTATGATGAAAAAACCTTTTGTTTATGATGTAATGTAACTTAAACCATGTTTTGGATAGCAAACGTAAACTGGTTGAAAACTTGTGGTTTTACTTTTGGAACTTGTAAACTTTGGTTACAACTTAATATATAATTATGGCATCGTTGTTAATTATTATTGTTTACACGATTGGATGCAATGATTACCTCATAGTCACACACTTGCGCTTCCGCTACGACCAGGGTGTGACAGATTGTTATCAGAGCTTCGATTGTAGTGAACCAGGGAAAAACTTTTACTAAGTTTGGTCTACAATCACCAAGGGCTCTCACACGAAAACAAAGTTATGACATTACAAAACTATTTTTGAGAATATAACAAGAATGACATAAAGTTTCTCAAAAAGTCACGATAACATGAGGATCTATCACACGAGCTCAAGCATAGGTAATGAGCAAGGATTAATACATGGACTGCCTAGGAGGAATAGACATAAAACAATAAGGATTACCTGTGAAACTAAATAACAAATTTTCATGAGATTTAGTGATTATATATATAATGTATTTATATATGTGTTGTACGGAGTATTTTGCCATGACAAAAATACCTTCAACTATGAATTCTATTATGACCCTTGACTCACGCAATGAGAATCACGACCTCGCGTCTATTACGAAGCTTATGGCGGACATGGTTCCTAAGTAAGACCCAAAAGCATTGATCCCATGAAATATGGTTGTTTTCCCTCATATGGGTATATGTCCGGCTTCGGAAGTGGCGACAAGGCGGATGTGGCGGCCTTGGACAATAACTCAATTAGTGCGACGAGGTCACTGAGACACATGCAAATCGTGTTTGATGACACTCTTGTCCAGACAAGGAAGATGAAGTACCCATCTTAAAGGTGCCCCTCCAGTTGCTATTGCTACGGATTCTCTCTACTTCTATTTCGTCTAACGTTGTGCCCTTTCACGAATAATCACAACGAGGGTTAGCATGTGGACCATCACGAAGGTCCCTTCTATGTTGAGTGTATGAAGACAGTAGTGTCCTCTCTCTGGCTAATCGTCTGCTTTGAACAAGAGACACTAGGGTGACTATGCAAGACAATTAATTATTACGGGGGCCCACATAATAACAACTTGTAGTGGATGGGAATCCTAGTGGGCTCTGCGGGTTAAGCTAATGATCACTACCCATTCGAAATTCTTAAGTTGTGCAAATCTCTATCTAGTAGAACACTAACCAGGGTGGTTACTATAACACCCTACGATACCGAAAGACCACACGTATTTGTTCGCACCTAACATTCGATCTATAATGCGAGTCGTTGAGACTAGTCATAAACAAACAAAACTTGTTAGCCACTCATGGAGGGTTTTCCTCGTCATTCTCGAAATTCCTATACATGGGTTGGTTCTTTGGTATCCATGGCACCTTATCTCATCGTATTTATTGGAAAAGGTTACACTAAATTTCGTCGTTTGACATTTGTCTTATTCCAAGGGATGATATAGCATGAGCCATACTACAACCTCTTCATTGCATTCTATTCGACATCTACTAAATTATAACGATTTTGTTGGAGCTCGTGGAGCTCAAGGGATATCAACTCTTTCGTCACACGGGTTAGTGCGGCGAGGGATTTTCTACTTTGGACAATCGAGGTCCCTGAAGTATGGAGTACATACTAAAAGGATGGAGACGACCATTTGGTTTCTCTTCCTCAACGGATTACTTCTTTTCCCACTTAGGCATATGGCCAGTACACACAAGAAGTAGTACACATTGGGATTGTTGTTATTCGCGTTATCATTGTTTCAGACATGTATAGGCAATGTAATCTTGAAGTTTCAAGGATCGATTGCATACATTACCTTTAGGCTCATGGTAGACTATATTTAACCAAATATGTGTCTAGTTTACTTTAATATTGAGTATTAAGAAGGAACATGGCGCCAAAAGGAAGACTACACCCAAAGAGGGTTAGTTGGTTAACATCTTGCCAGTAAAGCCGAGCTAGAGTTCTTATGGAAGGACATAGAGTTGCGAAAATCACATGAAACGAGAGTAATGTAGTGGACACTAGTAACGTTACTGGTGGTACCAGTAGTTCAAATGGCTCGGATCCCAATAGATTGGGAACGGGTGGCAGTGCTACACCTGAAGATGCAATCATACAAAGTTCTAGATTCTAAGGCTTTTGGACTGTAAGCCGCGAGACCACATTGGTGCGGGAGGTGCGATAGGATCTATCCGCTAAATAATGACAATAGTTTCGGTTGGCAGTGCTAGTAAATGTACTCCTGAATAAATGTTTAGGTAAACAAAGAGTCTCTTGCTAAGAGTAGCATGAACTTGATAAAATCCTCAAGTTTAAACTTTAGGGAGTGATACTACGAAGAGGTTATTATGGGAAGAACTCAAGAATCTTACGCGAGAAGAGTATGCTAGCTGACTGGAATGCCAAGGGTAGAAATGAAATCCTAGAACTCGATCACGATTGCAGCCAACGTTGTTGGTTATATTAGACGTTTTCACGACCTCTTAAGAGTTGTTCCATACTCGAACCCCTGAATTCAAAAGCATCGAGCGTTACATTGGGGATTAGCCTCTAAGATCCGAAACATGACCACACCATCCCACCCTACCTTCATCACTCAAACAGTAACTCTAACAGCTAGTCTCACCAAGGATGCGGTGAGAATGGGAAATTATCAAAGAAAGGTACGGAAAGGAAGAAAACGCGCGTGGATTCTACTAACAACGGGAAGCGAAAATACACACCCCTAAGGCAGGATCGAGAGTGAATAACAAACAAAAGGGAACTCTCGTGATAATAGAAAAGAAGGCAATTGCTGCCATAATTGATGCTAGCATAAAAAAAAAGAGTATACTAATAACTTAATAAAATCCTAGATGTGATAAGTGAAAATTTCCTCTGGAGGGCAACTGCAGAAGTGCCCAGAGTAGAAGTGTGGTGAAACAAGATACAAGACAGAGACCAATAAGTTAGTAAGACCCAACCGAGAACTAGGATGTTAAGTCTGGCATGGAGGCCACTTCAAGCATGAATGTCTTAAGAATGAGTAAGACTAATCATAATGTGAGCGATTAGAAACTATGTATACCTCGAAGATCCTGATGTCGTCATACGTACGTCCTACTATACAACCATTGCGTGTCAACTCTTTTGATATCGATGCCGAGTCCAGTTAGTGTCTCTAGGTAGTAAGCATATACTCGTATTAGAGTCATGTAAATTAGACACGCTGTCAAGTTAGCTAATGGGGAATTAGCTGAGTCATGAGGAATCATTAAAGGTCACCGACACTTTTCATATCAACCAACATTTCACATCCATTTGGTTTGATACCTGTGCCGAATTTAGTATCCTATCCATAGAAGTCAAAATATACTAGACCTAGAGTTAAGCAAGTTAGACGTTCCCTCACTCTATAGCATTTGCCAACGGTAAATCAGTCCAATCAGGAGAAGTTATAAAAGGATGCACTTCGGAACTAGTAAGAATTTAATAGTGACCTTTTACTCGTTTATCTGGGTTGTTACGATGTAACTTTGGCATCGACTTGTTGAAGTATAAACAAGTGGAAAGTAGTTGTTCTACAGAAACTATTCATACCCCCTGCCTGATGAAGGAACACTTGTAGTTCACAGAAGGAAACATGAGACACCTTTAGGAATTATAAACTACATGAAGGCCAGAAGTGCCTACAAAGAGGTTGCATGGCCTTGTTAACTCATATAGCCGACAAGGAAAATGTGGAGCCAGCGTTGAAAGAAATCCCCATTGTGAAGGAGTTTCCTGAATTCTTTTAGAAGACTTGCCAGAACTACCTCCTCCACGGCAATTTTAGTTCTCATAGGTTGGTGCCGGGAGCCACACCAGAAGCGAAATTCCCACGCCAATTAGCTCCGTCCGAGGTGCAAGAACTATCTATACAACTTCAAGGGTTGTTAGACAAAGAATTCATTAGAACGAGTTCCTCACCATGGGAGCTCCGATGCCTTTTGTCGATAAGAAGAACGAAAGCTTTCGGAGGTGCAAGATTCGAGCTTCTATTCCAACATTGATTTAAGACCCGGATATCATCAACTAAGAATCCGAGAGGAAAGTATTCCTAAGACGGTGTTTAGGACTCGCTATGGTCATTACGAGTTCCTTGTTATGCCCTTCGGCTTAACAAATGCTTTGCCGTATTCATTGATGACATATTAATATATTCACGAACCGAGGAAGAACATGAACAACACTTGGGAACTATATTGGGACTATTAAAGAAGGAGAAACTATATGAGAAATTCTCAAAATGCGATTTTGGATTCACGAGGTATAATTTCTTGGTCAAGTAATGAACAAGAACGAGATATAGGTTCACCCGTCTAAGATAGAAGCCATAAAGAACTGGAATGCCCCGAAGA
This sequence comes from Scalesia atractyloides, assembly GCA_947069175.1. NCBI lineage: Eukaryota > Viridiplantae > Streptophyta > Magnoliopsida > Asterales > Asteraceae > Scalesia > Scalesia atractyloides. Next base: position 29,572,101 of record CAMTDV010000005.1, read on the forward strand.
CTCCCACAAAAGTAAGACAATTTCTAGGCTTAGCGGGCTACTACCGGAGATTCATCGAGAACTTCTCGAAAGTTCCTCAGCCGCTAACATCCCTTACACAAAAGGATAAAAGGTTTGACCAGGGAGAAAAACAAGAATCGGCTTTCCAAATGTAGAAGGATAAACTAAGTAAGGCATCGATATTATCCCTACTTAACTTTATGGTGTCTGTGATGCATCGCATCAAGGTTTGGGTTACGTGTTAATGCAACAGGAAAAAGTCATCGCGTACACGTTATGCCAGCTAAAAGTTCACCAAAAGAACTGTACCACCCATGACCTAAAGTTAGGCGCGGTGGTATTCGCATTGAATATCTGGCATCACTATTTATTTGGCACTAGGTGTACCATATTCACAGATCATAAGAGCCTGCAACACATATTCGATCAGAAATAATTGAATATGCGCCAACGACGTTGGGTGGAACTGTTGAATGATTATGACTGTGAGATCAAGTATCATCCGGGCAAGGCTAACGTTGTAGCAGATGCCTTGAGCCGGAAGGAACGAGTCAAGACTCTACGAGTAAGAGCTTTGGAAATGACAATTCACACAAACTTTACTACTCGTGTGCGTGATGCACAACAAGAAGCCCTTAAACCAGAAAACATTCCAGCAGAATCGTTAAAGGGAATGGAAAAACAAATGGAACCGAAGAAAGATGGAACTTTATATTTCATGGGAAGAATCTGGGTTCCCTATTTTGGGGAATTACGAGACTTAGTACTAGACGAGGCCACACAAGTCTAAATACTCAATTCACCCAGGATCTGACAAGATGTATCAGGATCTGAAGGAGTATTATTGGGTGGCCTAATCTCATAGGAGATATTGTGACCTATGTTGGGAAATGCCTAACTTGTGCAAAGGTCAAGGCCGAATATCAGAAACCATCGGGATTATTACAACAACCTGAAATTCCCGTCTGGAATGGGAGCAGATATCAATGGATTTCATTACAAAGTTGCCACGGACCTCTCGAGGTCATGACATGATTTGGGTTATTGTTGATCGATTAACCAAGTCAGGTCACTTCTTAGCAATTCGGGAGAAAGACGGTATCGAGAAGTTAGCTGAGCTTTACCTTAAGAAGATTGTGGCACGTCATGGAGTGCCAGTGTCGATAATCTCAGACAGAGATGGTCGCTTTGTGTCACGGACATGGCAATCATTTCAAGCTTCGTTTGGATCCCATTTGGATCTAAGCACAGCGTTTCATCCGCAAACTGATGGCCAAAGTGAACGAACCATCCAAACTTTGGAAGATATGCTTCGCGCCTGTGTGATGGACTTAGGCGGAAACTGGGATACTACTTACCATTGGTAGAGTTTTCCTAAAATAACAGTTATCAAACCAGGATTAAGGCCGCACCATTCGAAGCACTTTATGGACGAAAGTGCCGATCTCCGCTATGCTGGGCGGAAATCGGTGACAATCAACTTATTAGCCTCGAACTGGTCCAAGAAACCACAGACAAGATATTCAAAATCCACGAGCAAATCAAGACAGCTCGGAAAACTAAACCCAATGTATATTGGACCATTTGAAATTCTGGCTAAGGTTGGAACCGTTGCTTATAAGTTGAAACTGCTAGAAGAACTAAATAATGTCTACGACACATTTCATATGTCCAATCTCAAGAAAAGCTCCAACCAAGGAAACAGTTATCATCCCAGCGGATGAAATTCATATAGATGACAACTTCAGTTCACCGAAGAACCTGTTGAGGTTATGGACTGGAAAATTCAGAAGACTCGGAGGCGAATCATACTAGTCAAAGTCCACTGGAACTCTCGTCACGGACCTGAGTATACTTGAGAACGTGAAGATCAGATCAAAGCAAAGTACCCCCACTTGTTCGAGAAGAATCCTCAGAGGATGCCGCCAAGTGAATTTCGGGACGAAATTCTTTTTAACAGGGGGAGTATGTGACAAGTGGCAAATAACCGGTAATTCCGTACAATCTAATCACCTATTTTATTTTATTATCTCATGCATTAATCATATTTAATTTACGTGACTGAGTCGTACGACACATAAAAAGTATTAGGACAAGAAAAACATGATATAACATCTATTGGTTTTCGTTACATCACAAAACAATTGAAACTATGTCCTAAACGTGTTGGTAGAGAGTGTTGGGCGCACTATTCACGGCTGCACTATTCATGCAAGCAACCGTTGAACAAAACATAACAATGAACAAGGCATATGAATGACATAACTGAGTTCATTTATATATGAAAACACTAATGTGGGAATAAGTCTTAACGCTACACACCTTCCGGTGCAACGCCCTAATTACAAGATTGTCCGATCGGCTAAAAATATAACGATTTTAACCCGTCCGTAATAAAAATTCAGCAAATCTGGACCTCCAGAATTATGACAATTGATGAAAAATACACTAAAACATTTTAAGTATATCAACTGGATGTCCAAAATTGTAAGCTTCCGGTATTATATTGCTATAGCAATAATTAGTCTGTTATCGACCGGTGAATTAGTGAGCGGTATTTTCGCCGCCGTAACAACCAAACAAAGAAGCTACTAAACTAGTAACATCCTCTAACACCTTAAGACTTCATTAATACCCCAATTACTTCGCCCTTACACTAATTAAACTCAATTACTCTAATTACCAAAATATCTTCAACTAGTTTTTTCAACATGTGATGAATATTTAAAATAATGAAAATGCCATCCTTGTACCCCCCCCCCCCACCTCATGAACTCAGTCAACAACTGGGTCCCATCCACTTGTTTCATGTTGAAATATGGAAGATTAGAAGTATGGTGGTAAGATTTGAGCATGGGGCTTGACGTTGATGTTGACTAAGTGGAAGAGTATGGTTATAAGACATCACACACACCACTCCCTCCATAATTTCTACACCTCACCAAAAGAAAATGAAACAAGAAGACCTCTAGTCTCTCCCTCTGAATTACGGCAGCTACAAAACACCCTCTTTCCCACCATTTCTCATCCATTAAACACCTCCTTTCATTCACTCTTAAGCCAGTACAAGATCATCTATGCATCGAGTAAACATGAAGCTTCACTAGGAGTCTTGTTGGAGCTTAAATCTCTTCTTATTCTTCTTGTTTGACTCTTGCAAAGTTGTAAGACTTCTAAACACCATATTTAAGTTCCTTATTATGTGTAGATTATAGAAGTACAAGTTGATTATCTTGAAGATTAAGAAAAATCAAACGAAAACCCTAATCTCAAACATAATAATCTATTAAAACACAACATAATATGTGATCATTTGTTTAGATTTGTGTAACTAGTTAGCATAATCTTGTTGACTATGTTGATTTTTCTAAAAATAAGTTGTTTAAAGATGAGTTCATGATGATCTTGTTATAGTATTTCATAAGTATCATAGTCTTGTCATGTTAGACTTAAAAAGATGATTTAAACAAGAAGATGTTTAAATCATACAAGATCATCATCTTCAAAATCATGAACTTTACACATCCGTATATAACTTTGATTATGGTTCTTAAAAGATAAAACGTGTAATGGACTCGAAACTTATCTTTTAAAAACACTAGCAAATTTGGTTTTTATATAAAACAAGTTATATAAAGTTTATTATTAAAAGTTGTACATGAAAAGGCTTGGTATTTTGATAACCTAGACGACTAGGTAACTCATATGGGTTATTTCACAAAAAGTTAACAGATAACCTAGCCGACCAGGTAACTCACCTAGGTCATGTCTCAAAAAGTTAACTGATAACCTAGACGACTAGGTAACCATCTGGGTTATGTCACAAATAGTTAATAGATAACCTAGACGACCAGGTAACTCATCTAGGTTATGTCTCAAAAAGTTAACTGATAACCTAGATGACTAGGTAACTCATCCGGGTTATGTCACAAAAATTAACTGACCAAGTTACTCATCTGGGTTATGTCACAAAAACTAACTGATAACCCAGGCGACCAAGTTACTCATCTGGGTTATGTCACAATCTAACTGATAACATGGAAAACCAAAAAACTCATCTGGGTTATGTGGTAAAATTTCTAAGTATATGTATACACATCGATACACTTGCTGAAGTATACTTTTGAAGAGAGTATCGTACGAATACATTAACGAATATATAACTAAGTGGGCTAAGCCCAATCATATAACTAAATGGGCTAGACCCAATGACCTAAACTAAGTGGGCTAGGCCCTAGGACATAAACTAAGTGGGCTAGGCCCAATCATATAACTAAGTGGGTCAGGCCCAATGACATGGACTAAGTGGTCAAGATCCAAGGACATGCGTGCAAGGCACGGGGACAAGTGAAGGGCAAGGCCCGTTCTCATATGATAACATACAAGATAACAGATATATATTTGTAGAATATCTATGCAAATATTAATCGAAAACACAAACCTACCAACACTATAAAACAATGAAGTTGTTCAGAGAAAACAAACGGATGCATAACAATAATTCAAGATGAACAACTTGTACGAGGTCCAATTAGACCTAAGAGTCTAATGAATTCAATACACATGTAGGTTATGCACGTGTACGGACACTCGCGGTACAATAGTACGACCATACGGAACGCAAAGTAGTGAGTTCATCTTCCCCCTTTTCCTTTTAAACGTTTTCCAGTTTTCTAACAATCGGGGGTAAAATACATGCTATGACACTTTACGACAAAGGGGTATGTTAGCTACGGGTTTAGAAAAGAACTAGATCAATGTGTGTAAGTAGGATTGATAATATAATAACCATTAATCACTTAGTGACCAAGGTGCAAAGGTGTAGATCTATTGAGTTGTGAGACACACTCCACTCTGAATAAAACAAGTCCGTTCAGACTGCTTTTGTGAGCCCTATGAAACTATGAATGACAAGTTGTCTTGATTTGGTTATTTACTTACGACACATAATATCAGGGACTCGCGACCCGCTGATAGATCCTTAAACCCTAGGAATTACAATAACATACAGGTATTTTCAAAATTGCAAATGGCTTATGACAGTGGCCGGATTTCAATTATGACAAATGGCTTATGACAGTGGCCGGATTTCAATTATGACAAATGGCTTATGATAGTGGCCGGATTTCAATTATGACATTTTATACGAAAACAATAACTACATGAACTCGCTCAACTTTTGTTGATTTTTCAAATTACATGTATTTCAGGAAACAAGACATGAGCCGGTGATAGACTTTGGAATGGGATGACATAACAACGGTTGCCATCTTTTGGAGGGTTTGCCTTTTATATCCCGACCTTGTACGGGTATATAAGAGTCAAAACCTCACTATGTTTTATGATGAAAAAACCTTTTGTTTATGATGTAATGTAACTTAAACCATGTTTTGGATAGCAAACGTAAACTGGTTGAAAACTTGTGGTCTTACTTTTGGAACTTGTAAACTTTGGTTACAACTTAATGTATAATTATGGCATCGTTGTTAATTACTATTGTTTACACGATTGGATGCAATGATTACCTCAAAGTCACACACTTGCGCTTCCGCTACGACCAGGGTGTGACAATTGGTATCAGAGCTTCTTTTTGATTAAAAGAACGGGAGCGCCCCAAGGAGAAGTACTAGGGCGTATAAAGCCTTTATCAAGAAGTTCTTGAAGCTGGCTCGATATCTCTTGCATTTCCAAGGGTGCTAATAGATAGGGAGCTTTCGCAACAGGAGTTGCGCCAGGGATAAGATCAATGCAAAAATCGACAGCTCGAGGAGGCGGAGGACCAGGAAGATCTTTGGGAAAACGAAAGGAAATTCACAAACGACAGGAACATCACTTATGCTAGGACTTTTGTCTTTCTTTTCCACAACGTGGGCGAGAAAGGCAAAGTACTTCTTACGCAAGTACTTTTCGCTTTGATGCACGACATCAGCTTGAGACCTTTAGAAGGTTTCTCGCCATAGACGTGTAGAGAATCACCTTGAGGAATAGGAAGACGGGTGAACTTTTCAGAACAAAAAACTTTGGCACAAACTCGCCTAAGCCAATCCATGCCTACTATGATATCAAAACTACCCATTTGCATGGAAATGAGATCGATGGAGAAATTATGATCGTTAAGGATCAAAGAGCAACCAGAAAGAACGGAATCGACGGAGATGGTTTTGCCATTAGCGACTTCAACAGCAAAAGGATTAGGCATTTTAGTTCGTTCACACTTAGGGTTCAAATTCTAAGGACACAAATCTTCTATCGGCACCAATATCAAATAAACATGTAGCATAAATATGGTTCACAAGGAGCATACCAGTAATGACGTCGTTTGAGCTTTGGGCTTGAGCGGAGGTAAGCATAAAAGCTCGTCCTTTAGAAGGCTCAGGCTGCTGTTGCTGCTGCTGTTGTTGGCGTGGTTGGTTGAGAAGAGGGCAAACATTGGCGAGATGTTTTAAATCGCCACATTTGAAACACGCTCGTACAGGGGCATTTTAACATTTCGGTTGAGCTTGGTTCGGTTTTAGGGTTAGGACTTTGCATGATGGTTTGGGCTTGCTGGTTTTGGGGTCGAGGAAAGTTCCAGCAACAGTTAGCAAAATGTTCTAAACTTTGACATTGGGCACACTTGCGACATGGCGTGCCAACGGGATGGTGGTAGGAGCAGTTAACACACTAGGGATGAGGTCTAGTGTAGCCACGCTTGGGTTGTTTGGTGGTAGTGGGGGTGATAGCTGCAATGGTTTGGAGAGGTTGAGGGTTTTGCGGAGTGACGACCGCATTATTTTGAACAGAAACCTTCTGCTTCTTGTTCTGGTTGTTGTTCTTCTTGGTTTGGGAGGGAGGAGATTCGGTAGTGGTGGTGGTATCGATGATGGCTTGGTGTGCATGCTTCATAGGATCCTTGTCGTAGGCCCCTTGAATGATGCAATTGTGGTTAAGCTCTATGACAGTGTTATAGGCTTCTTCGAGGGTTTTGGGGCGCGCGGCAGCTACATGGTTCATAATCACAGGCGAGAGGCAACAGAAGAGTTTGGCGATCACCTTGGGAACGGTATCAACCTGTCCAGGACAGATGATACTAAGTTGTTTGAAGCGCGCGATCGGCGTCGCTCCCCTGTTGTGTGAGATTCCAGAATTCGTTCTCGAGTTTATGGGTCTCGTGGGGAGGACATATATGATCCCTCATGAGTTACTTAAGTTCGTCCCGAGGTAGAGCGTGGGCTGCTTCGTTGCCACACTTGTTGCGCTCAGTAGTCCACCACTCGAGGGCTCTCTAACAAAAGACCCCGGTAGCGTTGAGGGTTCGAAGTTCATCAGGACACCTGCCCTGAAGGAAGGTAAGTTCTATCGCGTCGAACCAGTTTATCATGGTCGTGGCACCGTCCATGCCAGTGAATTCGACGGGTTTACAAGCCATGAAGTGCTTGAACTAGTAAGACATTTTGGAGTTTTCAGTTTTCGAGTCGGTGGAGGATTTGGGTGTTTCTGTGTGGATGGTTTGAAGTTGGCTAACAATATCGGGGATGACACGGGCATTTGATCGGCCATTTGTTCAGCGACAAGACCAACGAGGTCTTGTTTGGAGATGTAGTCCTCATTGTTGTTGTTGCTGTTGGACCCCTTGTTGGACCTCTTGGACTTCTTGGTAGAGTTTGGGGAGTTCATCTAGAGGTTCAACATAGAAGAAAAGGGTATGAGACTTGATCATAATGAAGAAAGAAAACAAGTTTTGCATGTATAAGCATGTATAAGGTTCAAGTATGGTTCACATAAGATTGCATGGGTTCATCAAGTATGGTTCACAAAGTTCGTATGAATGTATCAAATATAACATGTATAATCACGTAGATACGAATAAAGAGTATAAATTTAGTTTGTTCATGAGAATTCGTATTGTTTTTTATTGCGATAAACGTGCGAGTTGTGTAACGGTTCGAAATGAATAAGGTAACAAGTATAAAATCACACAAAAATTGAGATAACATAAAAGATTGGTTCAATAAACATGGGATTGTTTCGGGTAGAGAAACGTCGACTATTCCAAAGTGATTCATAAGATCTTTCGAGTTAGGGAACATGCTTTGGCCTAATAGGTAAAACGCTCTCGTCGAGAAGCGATTAACGACATTTTACCCTTCCAGTCACTACATGTCCCTAGTCGATCGAAAAATCGAGACTTTGGCGAGATTGAAAATCGAGGAATGGGACTTAATCGACAAGGTGCGGGTTTCACCCCTAAGTTGACAATTTCGTACCCTAAGTGTGGTTGTTTCTTACTAAACGAGGAGCATATTCCGACTCATTGTAAGATCCACAGTATGAAATGGAAGTTTCCATCAAGATGTGTATATCACCCCTAACTTGATGGTATAACTTCGTGAAAAATCGAATACGCGGAATGAGGGATTTCACCAAAAATTGTAAGTCATTGGACCTATTTTGTTGCAAATCGCCTCGTTTGCATCATGAGTGTTTTCAAGTCTTCAAGTGTATTGTGTAAACGTCTTAGGAAAGATGTTATGTAAGTATTATGACCAATAGAAAGGAAGGAGAAATGAAGGAAGAATAAATTTTTAAGCATAAGACAAGAATGGTAAAAAATGGACACTTAAACTATAGACTAGGTCGAACATGGCAATTCTACCTAATTCCCTATAGTTATGGCTCTGATACCAATCTATCACACCCCAACCAATGGCGGAAACATCAAGGCAGGATGAAATAGATTGCTCATTGCTCATAAAACTAAATGTGACAATAATTAATTAAGTCCAAATTTCATTTCATAGCAAAAGTCAATACATTACAAGGGAAATTCAAATAACAACATTAATACGGCAAAATTTGATACAACAATATTAAACCTAAACGTCTAAATGTGTATCTATCGTCCTTGCTACTTTGATTTCATAGCATCATCTCCATCAACCTGTAACATGTTTTAAAATAACAATTCAATGCAAAAGCAAAGGCGAGTACACAAGTTTAAGCATAGCATACGTATATGAATAAAGTTTAAACAAATCCTCATGGCAACTATGACTTTACAAGGGCATATACAAGGCATGCAATACTACTAGTCAAACCCTTAACGCAAACACGATATTTTAACATGGCCTCTAGATTTCATGAGGAGGGGGATGCGTTACTTCCTATAGCGCTATACATGTCAAACGAAGGCTTAAAAATAAGTTAATGACCATGGTATCGTATAAAGAATGTCCAAGATATAAGCATCAAGTAAACGATTCAAGTATTCATGATTATAGGATTGTTTGTGCATTTCATAAAGTTTATATGTTGTGATTTTATATATGGTAAACATGTTACACCCAAAAGTGTTATAAAGGAAAGTGGGTCAAGTGTACTCACGGTTTTGCTAAGTCTTCTAACTTGACAAGTCCGTGAAGGTAGTTGTTTTGATGGGTTGAACGCCAAGTTATCCTACAAGAGGAAAACAAAGGTGTATGAGTATTTTGGGATGATGATGTAACATTCGGATTTAAGATTCAATACATGACAAAGTATATAATATGAAAAATAGTCACTAAGATATTAGCACTTGTCTTTGACACTATAGTAATCCATAAGGATTGAATGTGATTTCATAGGTTCAAGACCTATTAGAATCGTGACAAGGAACTATACACATTAGTGAGAAACTTATTAACTTGATAGGTGATTACTTAGTCACTATCAAGGGTTCGGTTTTAAGGATTATATTATAGTCCATAGATACATACATAGTTATATAATCACGTAGGAGGTGGGAGGATGAACCATCCACTTTGGAACCTCTTGGTGTCATGTAAGTTAAGTAGGAGGTGGGAGGATTAACCATCCACTTTGGAACCTCGTATGATGTTCACCACTACACAAGTTACCATAGGTAACAAAGAGGGTCTTAGAACAATAATATGAACAAGAATGTAAAGGACAAGAATGTAAAGTGTGTCACCATGATACCAAGTAGCCAAGTGAAATACAACCCGGTGAGCACACTTTAACACACGTCAAAAGCTAGACGGGGTTGTGACACTTTCAATCTAGCAAACTACTCGGGATAATGATGAAAATCATCAAGTGATGTGTGGTCTCAAAGTTAGGATAGCCCAAGCTAACCAAGGTGGACACACATGAACAAGTTCATGAACTTGCATCACTTGTGAGCTTAAAGCTCTATGAAAACAGAATATTTGTGAGGATAAATCCTCTATTTTTAATGTCTCAAACTTGTTTTTAATCCTAACCAACCACAAGTAGTGTTGTAAGCATTAGGACATAGGTTTGAGATGAGTTAGACTCAAGTTTGATAAGTATAAACAAATTTTGAAAAGATTTTGAAACAAGCAGAAAGTTTTGGGACACTTTAGGGGCATTTCTAGGCTTGGATTCTCCATGGAGAACTTTGGAATTAACCCTAAAGATTATCCAAGTAAAAAGAAAGAAGAATCAAGTGATTCCGTTGAGTTTTGAGCAAGTTATGCTCAATTTTGTAAGAGGGTATGAATCTGCCCGAATTTCTGATGTTGCAACTGATTTGGAACAATTTGAGAGTGGTTGAGATAGATTAGTTGGAGATTAGAAAGTATAAAATGCTTGGAGGAGCTTGGTATTTATAGTGGAAGAGTTAGGAGGTGGTTAGGAGAGTTTTAAATAGGGTTTAAGGCCATTGGGTGAGCTTGGTTTGGTGGAATTCATGCGAAACTCGCGAGCTTTCAACCTGCTGTCCCGCCAGGTCCCTTGCGGACCGCAACCACCTCCCCATGCGGTCCGCATGGGCTTCGGCTGGAACATTATTATTTTAGTTTTTGTTATTTTGCTATGTGTGACGGGTTTAGGTGCTAATTCATGATATTTTAGGAACATGTAAAATATTTTAAGCATAAAAGGCATGTCCCATGATGTGTGTAAGTGTAAAATGAATACGATTAAGTATGAATATCACGTTTAAGTCTCGAATAATTATAATCATCACGTTTTGCAAGTTTGTCACACGATTACGAGTATCACGAATACGTTTCACATGTTCAAGTGTATGCATAAGTATAAGTATAAAATGGTTATGAATAAGGAATACATGAACAAAATACGAGTTTTCACTATGATACAAGTCTCAGATTACAATGATTACAATGACAATTTGAATACGAGATACAATGCTTTCCGAAAATAGAAATACAATACGAGCTAGCTATAAATAGAAAGTATGGAAACGCGAGGCGTTACAAAAAATACTAACTAAAATAGTGTACGAATCCCATAAAATTAAAATACGTGTACGAATCCCAAAATCCGTGACTCCAAAGTTTGGTTTGGATCGGTTCGTATACACGCTTCCACTCGATAAAAAAATTAAAATAAGGGTATGAATCCCAAAATCCGTGACTCGCGAAACACTATGAATTGAACCCATACCAAGTCCTTTTCCGATTTCATCAGTTCCCTCAAATTTATGGTCAACTACTTAACTCGGAGGACAACAACAATGGTGTTATGATGCGACAGTAGTGACGATGGCGACAATAGTGATGGTTGGGGCGGATGGTCGGCCTGGGGGAGGGTGAGGTGATTATGAGGAGTGTGTGATAGTTTGGGTGTATTCTCAAAGTAGTGCAAAGAGAACAGTACCTTAAGGTCCATATTCTTATCCTAGGTAACCTAGTATCCCTCAGAACCCTAATCCTTTTCAGGCTTAGATAACATGTGAGCTTTCCAGGTTTATCAACTCGGGTTTGTTTAATATATCTAATAATTCTAATTCACGTTTTATACATTTAATTCAAATCAAATTTGAATTTATTTATTATTTATATTTCCACACACATATATATGGTTAGGTTAATGAGAAAACAAATAAAATTTTGAAATGGAGAAAACTATTACCGAAAAATCAATGTTTTTTACTTTTCAATTTTTAATTATGAAGTTAGTATTGTAAAAGACAAATAGAAAATATATGTAGATTAGCGTGCTAGATATATGTAGATCGCAAAGGTACACATATGGAGCATATATATGTTTTTCATTTTCCACAAATGTTGGTACACCGTCGCAACCAACCCGAGTTTTTGGATCGAGTAGGGGGAGTGAATACTACAACTCAGAGTGAGTAAGGGGAGTGGAACATTGTGTGTGACCGTTGAAATGAGGAGTCAATAGTGGGTTGAGCTAGGAGAATCCTCCCTTCTATTTGGGTTTAATTAAGTTATATTGGGTTAAATGATATGGCACAACCCTATTGGATAATGATGCCAGTAGTTGTCGGTTGCTAGGAGAGTGCCCCCTCCACCCCAAGACCTTATGGGAGGCGAGGAAGTGCTCGGGGCCGGCTACATCGGACAGGAAAAACCAAAACACGGTGCCCCTATTTCATTTTTGGTGACAACATCCCCGTTGTTCACCCTGAGCCGCACACTTTCTCTCTACTTTGTTTGCATTATTTTTTGTTTTTCCACTTGAGTTGAATTGAGTTTCAGGTGAACATTGGAGGATGGTTGAGGTTAAAAATGGGATAGTGATGAGGATGAAGGATAGAGGCAGTAAATTTATTTTCAACTATTAAATGTGTGGTGACGAAGATGAAGGATTTGACAAAATTAAAAGTAGGATGGTTTAACTGCTACCCATATTTATTTTTCCAATATTGATTTTTTTCAAAATAATTTATTTTAATTATCAAATGTTTAGCAAAATCAGAATTACTTACTTTTTAAAAATAATTAAAAAGAAGAGGTAGGGGATAACCATAAAATAGGTATGGGGATTGAGGGGAAAGATGGAAGAGATGGTTGTCAGGGCATAGATTTTTATAGTTATGGATTATGTGTCCTGAAGCGTTGTCTGGATCACTTATCCTTAGCGGACGATGCAGGAACTCGGAGGATCAAGGATCCTTAACATTACTTATGATTTCTAACAATTGTTCTCCACGTTTTTAATGCTTATATGCAGGTAATGGACGTAGTAGACTAAATCTTAGCTGGAATCTCGGGAATATTCGTTCTTTATGCCGCACATGTTGAATTCCATTGATGGTTATGGCCCAAGGACATGGTCTTCCTAGAAAATATGACTTATTGTTAGCTTATTTATTGAGGGGTTGATCAAGTGTATTAGGCAATTCATACGCACTCGCAAACCAGAGCTCTCACTTAGCATTCGATTGTACCACACTTAATCAACATCTGAAGTTGTAAATTGATTTTTACATTCTTGTTCAATATAGTCGGTGATCGGTAGTTTCCATCACCCAAGGTTTTTATGCCGGCGCTCTACTAGTGATCAAGGGCTTTTCCTCGTATAAATCCCTGTGTTCATCATTGTTTACAGTTCATGTTCGTTCACACAATTGTTCATCAATCATTTGATATTCAAGCACTCAACCTCACAAAATCAAATTTGGTTACATTATCCTTATTGTGATTTTTGACCAAAACAATTTGGCGCCCACCGTGGGGCAATCGGTGCTTCAATTCTAAAAATTTCGTTAATTTCATTCATTTCTGTTCATTTCCCTCAATCGCATGGCTTCTTAGGGAAAATCCACTTCAAGTGTCATGCCGGCAGTTACCTCATCCCAAGCCAGTGCACCGTTGCCTCCTATTCCCCCCGCATTCTAGAAGAATGCTGAAAATTCTCAGAAGAATACATCATCTGCCTACACAGGATCAAAAACCTCTGTTGTTTCTTCATCTACAACTACTGACAATGATGTTTCTACTTTGATTTTGCAGATGAAAGGCTACATGGAACAACAAGAGAAAACCAACCAGAAGATCCTTCACGGGATTGATGAAATAAAGAAGCAAACGAGACCAGTGGAAAATCAGTCTCCACTCATTACTAGAGCATTGGATTTTGCTACTCCATCATCAACAATCCAGCATTCCAAAGGATCCACGACTCAACCCCAAGGATCCTCTATCCTTCAACAAGGATCACTAGTAATGGCGCAGCCTCAAGGATCCTCTATCCTTCAGCAAAGATCACTGGAGACAACTCAGAATCAATGATCCTTCCTCCGTTCAAGAGGATATATGGAGACGTTTCCAGCTCAAGGATCCTACTTTCAGAATCAAGGATCCTCGTCTCAGGTTCAAGGATCCATGTATTACCCTCCAAGGCCTTCAGCACCAATGTATCCAGGATCCAACATCTTTCAGGATCAAGGATCCTCAAGGAGTCAGCCATTCAGAAGTTCCGAAGTACATGAACTGGATTTCATTCCTATGCGGACCATTGCTTCATCTGGTCCTACCATTGCACCAGACATGTCTTACCCTAGATATACTTCTGGGATACCAGTTCCAAATCAATCGGGAGGTAACAATTTCAATACATCTTTTGATACTAACTTTACTTACATGCAGGACTCATGTATCAACCAAGCTATGGCAAGGGAGTTACAAAAACTCAAGGATATGATATTCAGTGTTCCCAGAGCGGTCAAACCCATTCCTGAGATTTCGGATGGAAGTCACAAAGTGTCTCGCTTTGCACCTCACATAACCAATGCCGATATACCAAAACGTTTCCAGACTCCGAGTATAAAGCTCTATAATGGTACCACTGATCCGGAAGAACATGTGGCTCAGTACAGAGAAAGGATGGAGATCAACCCTGTCCCTGAAAGGTTAAAGGAAGCCTGTCTGTGTAAGGGCTTCGGATCCACACTCACTGGATCAGCACTCAAATGGCTGCTAAGTCTTCCTCTTTACTCTATAACTTCATTTTCACATTTAGTTAACTTGTTCAATAATCAATTTTCTTGTAGTAGATCTTTTGAAAGGTTAACTAGTGACTTGTATAGGGTCACCCAAGGTCGTGATGAATCACTAAGAGATTATATCACTAGATTTAGTAGAGAATCCTTGGAAATCCCTAGTTTAGATATTTCCAATGCTGTGGAAGCCTTTAAGATGGGATTACTAAAAGATTCTCCATTCTATGATGATCTTGTTATGACACCTTGCAGGAATTTAGACGAAGTAAGGAACAAGGCCCTAAGGTTCATCCATTTAGAGGATGGCAAGAGGATCCAGGATAAGTTGTCAGGATCCTCAAAACAGGAGAATCAAGGATCCTTTCACAAGAATAATTGATCCAAGCAATACTCCAAGCATGACAATCAGAATGTGCATGCAGTTGAAAAAGAGGAAGACGATGAAGATTATCCTCATATTTCTGAATATTGTTTTTCTGCTGATAACGCTGAACTACTCCTTGCTTTGCAGAATTTAGGTGACAAGGCTAGATGGTCGGGGAAAGATAAGTCGAAATGGTGTGTTTATCATAAGGATTTCGGTCACCTCATTGATGAATGTATAGCACTAAGGAAGGAAATAGGCTATCTTTTGAGCAAAGGTTACCGGAAGAAGCTGCTCGGAAGGAAGAAGTCAAGGATCCAGGTTCCTGAAAAAGTTCCTGAAAGAGCTCCTCCACCGCCAACAGATATCTGCACAAATCATTAACTTTATCTCTAGAGGCTCTGATATTTGTGGAACCTCATTTTCTGCAGCTAAAAGGCACGCCAAGGAGACAAAGATGGAGAATGGAGAGAGACCTCTTCAAATGACCACTATAACCCAGCAGAAAGTGATATCCTTTGATGAGGATAACCGGGTTGACATACAGGATCCTCATCATGACGGTTTAGTCATTACGTTGTTTATTTCTAACCATTTGTTCGCAGGATCCTTATTGATGGAGGAAGCTCAATGAACATAATCCAGTTGGATGTCCTCAAAAGAATGAACATTCCTGAATCCAAAATTGTCCGAAGATCATCGGTGCTTGTAGGATTCAGTGGAGAGACAAAAAATACATTGGGGGACATCAAACTCCTGATCTACATAGAGGGAGTAAACTTTATTCAGAAATTCTGTGTTATTGATTACTTATCCTGTTGCAATGTTATTCTTGACAGGTCTTGGATATACGACATGAAGACAGTCCCCTCGACATACCATCAATGTGTAAAGCTACCAACCCCATGGGGAGTGGTGAAAATAGAAAGTGATCAACAGGAGCAAAAAACTGCTACACGTCTTCTATGAAGCCAGCTTGGAAACCAAGGGAAGCATAGCAATTAAAGTATCCTCCAAGGGATGTCAAGGAGGCAGGGGAGCAAGATGTCAAGGATATACTACCAGACCCTAAGGATCTTGAATCCAAAGTTTTATAGGATCCGGGATCCTGGATAGCATAGAGCAGGATCTGGTATCCTTCTTAAAGGGAAGAAGGTCTACCTTCGCTTGAAGCATGAAGCTGCACTCAAAACCCTAAAGGATTACTTATCCTCTGCACCAGCCCTGATGAAATCAGAAGATGGAGAATCATTATCCATATACTTAGCTATTTCAGGTAAAGGGTAAGAGCGATCCTGGTTAAGGATCATGAAGGCCAACTACATCCTGTATACTATGTAAGTAAAAGTTTACTTGATGTTGCGGCCAGGTATTCTCATTTAGAGAAACTAATTCTTGCTTTAATAATGGCTTTTACTAAACTTAGACATTATTTTGAAACTCACACTATAATTGTTAAGACCAACTTTCCTATTAAGAATGTCCTCAGGAAACCTAAGATGTCAGGCAGATTGGCAAAATGGGCAGTCAAGCTTAGTGCATATGACATTAAGTATGAATCAAGAACTGCCATTAAGTCCCAAGCTTTAGCCGACTTTGTGGCTGATTTCAGTAGTGATCTACAAAGGGAAGCTGAGTAGGAAGTGCAACAACTAGAAGAGACTAAGGATCCTTGGACACTCTTCACAGACGGAGCTTCAAATGTCAAGGGAACTAGACTACCAATCCATTGCATCTGAATTCCAAACTGCCAATAATGGATCAGGTATCTTCAAGTGTATTTAGCTAAGTAAAGGATAGGGTATCTTCAAGTGTATGTAGAGTCATTATTAATTACTAATTATTATAATGGTTCATATTGTGTCAAAGGAGAAAAGCTAATCAAATATTTAGAGGTAGTCAGGAAACTTGCAGATTCTTTTGGGCTTGTCCCCAGTCTATTTAGGCTTGTCCCCAGTCTATTTGGGCTTGTCCCCAATCTATTGCTTTTTTCAGTTTGACACAGGTACCTAAAGAAAAGAATGCAGAAGCAGACGCTTTAGCTAACCTTGGATAATCCATAAAGATGCTAGAGGATGTCAAGATACCTATCATCCATGTTTGTCTCCTGCAATTGACGAAAATGAAGCAATGGAGATAGTGGAGGACGCTGCAATTGTACCTAGTAATGATGTGCAGTCAACTTCAGGATCCTGAATCCTTCCAATTTTATATCCTGAAGGGGAAATTCCCACAGGGAAAAAACCTAAAGCCTTCAAGATTAAGAGATCCCAATTCACCATATTAAATAACATGTTATATAAGATATCTTTTGCAGGTCCCTATCTACGATGCATTGAGGATCCTAAGATCCAAGAAGTCTTGAAGGATTTTCATGAAGGAGACTGTGGAAATCACACTGGGGGCAGAGCACTATTTTCAAAGATCCTCAGAACAGGATATTACTGGCCTACAATGAAGAAGAATGTTGTGGAATACGCAATGAAATGTGATGCTTGCCAAAGACATAGTAACATTCTTCATCAACCAAAGGAATCTTTGCATCCTATATCATCCTCTTGGCTATTCATGAGATGGGGAATGGATATAGTAGGCAAGCTTCCCAAGGCACCAGGAGGAAAGGTGTTCATGCTAGCCATGACAGACTATTTCTCTAAATGGATAGATACAGAAGCTTTTACTCAAGTCTGAGAAAAGGAAGTTATATCCTTCATTAAGCTAAACATTATTACTAGATTTGGAATTCCTTCTGAAATTATTTGTGATATTGGATCCCATTTATTGGGAGTAGAACTACTAACTTTTGTAACAGATGGCAAGTTATCAACAAAGAATGGCTAGAGCATATAACCAGAATGTCAGGATCAGAAGATTTCAAGTTGGTGATTTTGTGCTAAGGAAAGCATTCTAGAACACTATGATCCAGCTGATGGCAAATTAGCACCAAAACGGGAAGGCCCTTATTTGATTGAAGCTGAAGCTTGAAAGGGGGCATATTGTTTGCTGACTATGGACAGTGATCTTCTCCCAAGAGCTTGGAATGTTGTTCATCTGAAGAAATACTTCATGTGAAAAGAATCATGGATCCTTAGAGATTTCAGTACCCTAACTCAGGAACAAGGATCCTCAAAGGATATATGATCCTTACTTCGGTAACATCTTACTTTCACTCTCTTTCATTTTATACTTATTATTCATTATAAGGAAAGGATGTTAAACATTTAACATCTACTTTTATCAAGTTTGATGCTTTTGCAAAGCTTTTAACATTTATTCACAGAGGATTAAGGGGCGGCCACCTTTTTCCCACGATTAATGTATCAGCAGATCTCAAGCTCCCTAAAGCAACAGTTTGGGCTAGTCCCCAGTCTTTTGGGCTTGTCCCTAGTGTTCACGAGCTTGACCCTAGCTCTAAGGTTTAAAGGTTTTCACCTCTCATACGAATTGGGTTTTGACACCCCGCCAGTAGCGCACGTTATCCAAGTATAGTTTGAGGCAATGGGACCAATACCCGCTTTAGGGGCAGACAATTTCATTGTTGTTGGCTATATGTAGGATCTTAAGTATAATGGTAGACGTACCATACATCCGTTCCTAAGGTTTCTAACATTCACGTTATCCAAGGTTTTGGCATTTTCATGTCACTAACGATGGGCTAGTCGCCAGTTTGGGCCGGAAGCCAGTATTCTAAGGTTTCTAACGTTTTCATGTTAGCTAAGGTTTTGGCATTTTCATGTCACTTATGTTGGGCTTGTCCCCAGTTATCATTGGCTTGTTCCCAGTTCTTTTGGGCTTGTCCCCAGTTTATTTGGGCTTGTCCCAAGTTGTTTAGGCTTGTCTCCAGTTTATTTAGGCTTGTCCCTAATTTATTTGGGCTTGTTCCTAATTTATTTGGGCTTGTCCCCAGTTTGTTTTGTTTGGCTTAGTCCCAAGTTGATTTCAACAGGTTTTGAAGCTTTGGAGACTCAGAGGTTGATTTAAAAAGGATCCTAGATCCTTAAAGTTTATCTAACGATGGCTTATTTGTTTGTACAAAGGTAGTTCCTAAAGATACAAAATCCTAACTTGGATTTTCTGGTATCCTTTATTCTCATACTTGTTTATCTTATTAACTTCACTCTGAACCTTGCAATTAAGGGTATATGGCTTATTTACTTGTATCTAATCAGATTTTATCTATGATTATTATATACAAGAATTTTCAAATTTTTAACAACATGAATTTTTCTAAGTTCTTATAAAGTCAAACTTATAATTTTTCACAAACAATCTATTTGAATGTTGAAACACAAGCATATCAAGTAAACTTTACCAAACAAATGAACAACACCAAGTATAGTCAAAAGGTTAAAATTTCTATTAAAACCCTGCTAAGGTTACCAATATGCTCAACCTAAGCTTCGCTAGCAATCCGTGGCCCGTCCACTCGGGTTGCCGTAGGGTGTTGCTAATTGTTTCAAAGTGCAGGAAAACGAAGGGTCTAAAAGGCTTCATCCTCCTCAAACAGAAGGATTTTCTGGTCTTTAAAGAAAATAGAGTTATCTCTAACTCTATATTTCGCAATGATATTATAGCAGGTCTTATCAGTGACGTCAGGAAGTGTAACGGCTAGTTACATGCAGCAAAAGCTAGTCCGCTTCTAACGAAAATATGACAGTTGTGAATCCTTATCACAACTGCCATATTGGGGGCAATTGTTAGGGCATAGATTTTTATAGTTATGGATCATGTGTCCTGAAGCGTCGTCTGGATCACTTATCCTTAGTGGATGGTGCAGGAACTCGGACGATCAAGGATCCTTAATATTACTTATGATTTCTAACAATTGTTCTCCACGTTTTTAATGCTTATATGCAGGTAATGGACGTAGTAGACTAAATCTTAGCTGGAATCTCGGGAATATTCGTTCTTTATGCCGCACATGTTGAATTCCATTGACGGTTATGGCCCAAGGACATGGTCTTCCTAGAAAATATGACTTATTGTTAGCTTATTTATTGAGGGGTTGATCAAGTGTATTAGGCAATTCATACGCACTCGCAAACCAGAGCTCTCACTTAGCATTCGATTGTACCACACTTAATCAACATCTGAAGTTGTAAATTGATTTTTACATTCTTGTTCAATATAGTCGGTGATCGGTAGTTTCCATCACCCAAGGTTTTTATGCCGGCGCTCTACTAGTGATCAAGGGCTTTTCCTCGTATAAATCCCTGTGTTCATCATTGTTTACAGTTCATGTTCGTTCACACAATTGTTCATCAATCATTTGATATTCAAGCACTCAACCTCACAAAATCAGATTTTGTTACATTATCCTTATTGTGATTTTTGACCAAAACAATGGTGATGTGGCAATGACAAGACCGTTAGAGAAGAAGGGGATAGTAAGTAACACACAACCATAAAATAGGTTTGGGGATTAAGGGGAAAGCCGAAAGAGATGGTGATGTGACGATGGCGAAACAGTTAGAGAAGAAGGGGATAGTAACACATAGCCTAATAATGTCCATCAATTTCACGAAATAAAGAATCTTAATAAACTTATCCCAATCAAAATGGGGCACAAATTGAGGATTTACGACCCATTGGTTTTTGTATCCCAGTCTAACTGCCATATTCGCTTCATGTTTTCCAATACGCTTATAGTGAATATAAGTTGACTCCAAGCAGTTCAGAGCATAACTAAAACGCTCAAAATTTCCAAAGGTTGAACCTTTGGGTTACTATTGCCAGAGTAGGTACTTGTATCATAACAATCACACTAATAAATATATATAAGTCCATAAATCTCAACTCACAAATCTATAAGTTCTTTACATCCATAAATTATTTAGATCTTCATTATATATCAAGTTCAAAACACATGGGGAGTCTGGATGTGTTTATTTTGTGTAAGCATTATCCTACCATATTAGCGTATGAATACTAGAATATGCCTCTACACATCTTAGGGTAGAGGGAGCGTCCCTTTCATGTACCCTAGCCCCCTCCAATCCTACACTACCACATTATTTTTAACTATAACTACTCTCGTCAAAAAAATACCAGCACTCATTTTAATTACTTTAGAATTAGTTTTTGTAAAAAAATTAAACAAATTAAAATAACTAAATTATAATTTCATTAGAAATAAAATATTACATAACTTAAAATTAATAAAATACATAAAATTTGAATTAAAGAAATTATCTCCATCGCGGATGAGTTCTCACAATCTTCCAAGCCTTAAGGTGAGAATCAAATTCTCTAGGCTCGTACGTCTGTTTATACTCACGAAGGGCAACCTGAATGAGGTCCTCCTCGTTTTGCATATGTTGGTTGCTCGTCGCCTCTTTGAGCAATGTGTCAAACTTGGCACCGTTAATTAGGAAAATATGCCACCTATTCACGAGCTCATATACTTTGCGGGTTTTGTTACCCATTTTTGTCACACCCCAACCGATGGCGGAAACATCGGGGTTAGTGGCACTAGGCTACCAGATTGATTTCACGAGATGTTCCATAATAATCATTTAACATATCACAACCTGCTTAATATCCCATACTATTAAACGTAACATTTAAACAATTATTACGAAACGGAGATTTCTCATAAAATTCAACCGAGTTCCATTTCCCATAGATTTCATATGTGAGTTCCAAAATTAGAAATACATCAACATACTAACTAAACAAAACAAAACTAAACTAAACTACGCAAAGCCACATCCAAAGCATCCACGCTATAAATCTTCATCCTGTTACATACGTTAAAATACAAGTCAATACAATTAAGTAAAGGTGATCATACGAGTTTTGTAATACTAGCATAATAGGGAAACCGTTCATAAGATAATCTAACTACATATCATGATACACCGAAACATTTTCACACAGATTAACATATGCTTATTTCTCATGCTAACTACCATGAGAAGGCTTGCGTGTCCATCCTAACTAGACTTAGTCGGGTGTTAGCCAAACTATAGTACCATACTATCTAAGGAGGCAAGTTAACGAAAATAAGTCATAGTCTCATGTTTCTAGCATCACGTATTGAGAACATGTAATCAGATTATTCGCGTGTGATAAACAGTTTGATTTGTGAAGTGATTTTGATATAGGAACGTATGTAACACCCAAAAAGTGCATTTAAGCGAAAATGGGTCAAATATACTCATGGTGGGTGCGTTTTAGGGAGAGTTCGGGATTTGTGAGGACTTGAGAAGAGCGCCGGATCAGCCTGCATACGCGAACGGAAGTGCATCAGTCTCCGAAAAGCCGAAACGGTGAAGTTTGAGTTGGGCAGTAGCTAAGTTCGGGCGAACTTGTGTGTAAACACACAAGTTCGAGCGAACTTGTGTGGAATTAGTGAGATTATAGCCAAGTTCGGTCGAACTTGATGAGTTTCTTTGAGAAACTTGTCAAGTTCGGGCGAACTTGTAAGATAACCTTACTAAACAGGAAAGTTCGGACGAACTTGTTTAGTTTCCTAAGAAACTAGGCAAGTTCGGGCGAACTTGCAAGAAATTTGGTGAAGGACACTCAAGTTCGGTCAAACTTGACCCAAATGGGTACAAGTTCGGTCGAACTTGACCTTGTGAGCTGGAGATTCTCGAGCGAACTTGATGTTTTCGGGTCCAAAATCTTGCGTTTTCCGTCGTTTGCTGAGGAAATCGAGTGTTCATCCCTCCAACCTTAAGCCACTGAGTACAACTTAGGCCGGAGAGGTCTTTTTGGAGCGAATTTAGCCATTTTACAGAAACTCGGGCTAATCCGAGCGAACCGGTGGGTTCGTACGGGTTAGTCCAGCTTGTGTAAAGTGACGACTTCGTCCTTGTGCTTCCGGATCTGAAATTTAGCTTGACAACGCCTCATTTCACTCCAAAGTGAACGAAACATACGCCATTAGTACGAAAATAGTGTAAAAATCAATGCTTCAAAGGTTTTACTCAGATCTAAGCATAGATCTGAGTAAAAAACAGAAGTTTTATGTAAAAAGATGAAGATTTTTGTAAACAGAGGAAATTTGGTCAAAACGAAGGCTATGCCTTGTCCCTAAATCGTTGTAAACCTTTGTAAAACGTTGATAAACGTTGTTGCAGTGAAATCGGGTTGATTCTTACTTAGAACATGAAGGTTTCGGGTTTTGAGAGCTCTGGGCGAACTTACAGCAAGTTTAAATGAGAGGAATGAGCTGAGTATTTATAGGAGAAGGCAAAAATGAAGGCTGGTGGAGTCAAGTTCGGCCGAACTTGTACAAAAGTGTACAAGGTGAACTTGTAGATTTTTCAAAGGGGGGTGAGTTAAGTTCGACCGAACTTGTGCATATGTGCACAAGTTCGAGCGAACTTGAGTAGAACAAAGAAGGATGTTTGGCCAGTCAAGTTCGGCCGAACTTGGTATCACCAAGTTCGAGCGAACTTGACCCAAATATTGGGTTTTCTTCATTTATTTCACATTAAGAGCTCGTTTGGCGATTCGGTTCGTATTAGATAGTTAATTAAACACTAAATTAAAGCGTTAAGCGTTTTAATTGATATAATAGTGCGATTTTAGCGATTCGAGAGTGCGATAGCGATTGTAATTATTACCATAAACACACATAACACATAAATAACATAAAACCACATAATTCACTGCGATTTGCGATGCGATGAGATAAGCGATGCGATTTTATAAGCGATTAGATGCGATAATAACGTACAATACCATAATTAATTAACATAAACTTCATTATCAACCAAATCTCGGGATTACAAAAGATAGGTACATCGGAAAGACAAATGAAAAGATAACAACGAATTTCGAGTTGTTACAGTCTCCCCTACTTTAGGGAATTTCGTCCCGAAATTAGGCAGTGGCCGTAACAAAGAGATGCGGATATTTCGTTTTCATATCACTTTCGAGTTCCTAAGTGAACTCGGCGCCGCGTTTGCCTTCCCATCGGACCTTCACGATCGGGATGCGTGAGTGTCGAAGTGTCTTGGTTTCTCGATCCATTATGTCAACGGGTTTTTCCACGAAATGGAGCGTTTCATTGATTTGCAGATCTTCGAGAGGGAAATGCAGATTTTCTTCTGCTAGGCACTTTTTGAGGTTCTATTGTGTCGTGAAGGACTCTCCATCGGCCACCACCGATGCGCTCATAGACCTGAGCGATTCGACATACACCTTCTTTAACAAGAGCCCGTATAAGGGGAATAAAGGTCGGTTTTGCCCACTTGTAAGTAGTTTAGGTTTTACCCTTTCTGATAACCTCTTGCGTTATTGCATAAAATGAGAGCAATTAAGATACCTTCGTCACTTCGATGTTATTCCTTCTAGTAAGGAACCTCCTGATCACAGTAAGGAACCTCCTGATCACAATTAAGATACCTTCGTCCTAAACAAGACAAAACTTCATAAACACTCCAACCACGGGGCCGTGTCCGACTAACACGCCCCGTTCCCACCGGAAAAATCACCACGGGGTCGTGTTCAGACCAACACGCCCCGTGCCTGCTAATAAGGACAAATGTGTCAGAGCCTTGTCTAACCACGGGGTCGTGTTCAGCTAGCACGGGGCCGTGGTCACTGAGCTATCACTTTCTATAAAGTTAACTTTGGTGCTACATGTTTGGACCCATTCTAAAGACAAAGATCTCTTGAAATTTTTCACATATACCTTAAAAGGTATGTTCTTGAAAAGGTTTCCTCAAACCATCTTGTCTTTGCCACTTTTGTCATTTTCCATTCTTCTCTAAAGAACCCAAAACCTCCATTAAAGCTAGAAACTCCATAACTTCAAGCTTTATTCATGCAAAATAAATGTTTTAAACCAAAAACTCTCAATAAACAAATGTTTTATTACACTACTTTAAGTTATTTTCGTTCAAAAATGTCAAAACCACATTAAAATAAATTAAACCAATGAGTTCTTGAGTTCAACTATTTCTAAAATAAAGAATATCCATAATTAATGACAAATGATAACCATCACATATATCCGCATACACCTGATTATGAGCAATTCAAATTTGTTACTTAATTTGGATTAGGCTTTTTTTATTATTATTATAATCTACTATATACAATTGTTAAACCTGGGTTTTGTCTTGGAACTGATACTGAACATGCGGATGGATAACAAAAACTTCCATGTGGGCAACTTATAATAATAATCAAATCAGGATCTAGCGACTCAAATCGCCAATCGCAAAACACCAATCACTAAAAAACAAACAATCACACAATTAACAACCACTACTATTTCAATTCATACTAAAAAAGTGTACATGATTTACAACAAAATCAAGTTCAGATCCATGAATCTGAAAGCATCAATGAGCATCAATAAGAAAAATTGCAAAAAAATCACCTAATCTGAGTAAGAATGCAGACTGCAAAACCGATATTGTTTAACTTCTCTCGGCATTAGTACAACAAAACCTAAAAAACACCAAGATTTCCAATATCGAATTAAAAGGGTTGCATCAAAATCTACCCAAGAAGAATCAAACTAGGACCATAGAAACCATAATTGTGAGTGTATTATCGGACCTAACTTGTGAGCTTCCGGTGAGATTTGCTCAGCTAACAGAGGCGGAATTCATTGTTAACCGAGTGAACAAACAATCACAAGTACGATGATTACTGTTTAACACGTCTGAATCTTGTATTAATCAACTTTGAAAAGATTACACACTCGAGCAGGGCTTCACCTCTGACTAACAAAACAACATGCATGACTAACATCCCAAGTCACCTATTTATAGGCAAGACAAGATAGCACCAAGGGACTGGGATAAAGGAATTTTCTCATGAAATTTTCGTGCGAAAATTCTCTTGAATTCTCGTGCGAAAATTCAGATCATAAAACAAAAACTTTACAAACTAACTTTTGACATTACGAAACCCTATCTATACATCAGACTCATCCTAGACTAGGTAATAGACATATGTGCACCAGCAGACTCCCCCTTGGATGTTGCCGCAGTCTTAGACAGTCTTCAAAAGTTTTTCTTCAAAAATATTCAAACACATTTGACTTGATCATCCGAAGAAGCGTTTAGAAGGCTTTCGACGCTCCTCAGAAGCAATAGGAGTTTGATCTGTTGGAGGAGGTCGATTGTATGTGTTGCCAAACTTGAATCTTTCACGTGTGGCCAGGTTTCATCTTGCTTCGATCCTTTCCTCCTTCTTATCTTCCTTTTTCTTCACTTTTGCTTCAAGCTCTCTCCAGGATTGCTCCATGTTTTACCTGAATGAATATCATGAGCTAACACACGTTAATGATCTTTTGGAACTGCAGAGCTTGAGCTTCATCCTTATCTTCATGACTGATCTTTACAAAGAATAGACGTTCATTATCCTTCTTCGAACAGTTAACCAACCACATAGGATCCAACACACGAATCCCTCTCCATAAGCCATAGATACGCTTGTGAGAAATGACAGAAATCTTCAGTAATCTTCCAAGAGTCTTCATCGGGTTCAACACAAATAACAGCTTCCCCTGTACTAGAATCATAATGCCACCACTTGAAAATCTTGTCAAAGTCTTGTTCCATTTTCTGGAGAGGC
This sequence comes from Scalesia atractyloides, assembly GCA_947069175.1. Lineage (NCBI taxonomy): Eukaryota > Viridiplantae > Streptophyta > Magnoliopsida > Asterales > Asteraceae > Scalesia > Scalesia atractyloides. The sequence goes on from CAMTDV010000005.1 coordinate 29,598,728, forward strand.
ATATTATTCATTGCACAAGGTCACTTGAAAATCAACGTGACATCCTTCTCTTTAGTAGCTGGATCAATCTTTGTGACTTTTCTTGGATAATGTGGCTTCCATAGAGGAAAATCATGCATTGCCTCGTACTTAATCACTTTCCACAATTCCAAATCATGAAACTTGATCTTGAAGTTGAATAATTTGCATTGTGTCAGTTCCTTCACATCCCAATGTGGCAATGTCTTTATATCTTTTAAATGCTTGAAGTACTGAACACCAAATTCCCTTTTGATAGCATACACATCCATTTCTTTGATCCATCCCCAGCTAATTATATCTCCTAACGAAGCATCAGGATCTCTGGTAAGAAAGCCAAGGGACGTAAATACTTTCGCTCTACAGGCATTTCTTTGAACCATCTTTTCTTCATTTCAATAATTTCTTCTTTTGACATTTGCTGAGGCACTGTTCCTGACCTAACAGCCTCTTCAACTTTGTTATTTAATAACTCTTCATTCTCAGATGCGAACATTTCAGAAAAGATTGGGAAGACTTTTGTACCCTCTCCGGCATACGTAGCTTCATTGTCATCGGAACCATCTGAATCCCAATCTTCGATAATCTTTAGCATCTAGAACAGGATGGAACACATAGTCATTGGGATCGACACTAGTGTTGTTAAGATCTTCTTCAAAATCAAGCAAAAAGATTCTTCGTTTAGCCCATAGAGTTCTGCTAGCTCAGCCTTGGAGAAATTATGTATGTATTCCCCTTCTTCAACATCATGCTCAAGATAGAATATTCTTGGTTTAGGCGTAACAGGAACAGACGACGATGAAGTCGCTGTGAGGATTCCTGTTTGCCCTGAGCTTTGAGCCAAATTACTCGACTCCCCCTGAACTATATCTGCAGAATCTTGGTTAGCAAAGTCAATCAAGTACACAGAAATATCCATATTTTTATTAGAAACATTTTCAGATACACGAACCCTAGATCCACCAACATCCTTATCATCCACACTACCACTAACACCACTATCAATCTCTAGATTCTCGAAATATCTTTCAACTTCGTCCTCAATCTCTTGATCCATTTGACGCTTCTTTTCTCGCTTCCTCTCCATAATCTTGCGGTGCTTCTCAGGAAGACCTGAATAATCTATCACTACATCTTGAGGCAACCTAACCATAACAAATCTTGGAGAAGGAGGAGGCTTGTAAATAACCATGTCAAGACATACTGGCACGGATTCAGCTTCCGGCGCAGATTGATCGATTACAGGTTCTTTCGGTCATGATAACCTCAGGCTCTGGCTCTTTTTCAACAAATAATCCCTCTATCTTCTTTTTCCCTTTGCCTTCAGCGTCTGAGATTGCCTTAGCTGCTTGTTCTTTCTCTGCCACTCTCTGTCTTGTTTCCTCTCTTTCTATCTGTTCAATCTCATCTGCTAGAGAAATTCTGAGAGTTCTTGCAAGTATTTTCTTCATAAGCTCAATCTGTCTGTTGTTGGACGTTCGTTCTGCCTCATATTCATCCATCTTTTTCATTCTCCAACACTTTGATTCTTTCCTCGTATGCAGAAACTTTCTGAGATGCACGCATAAACTTGTCATTATCATCAGTAACGACCCTTAGAATCTCCCTGTAACTATCCCTGTCTGACTCAAGGACTTTGATGCATTCCACAACATTCTTTAATTTGGTTTCCAATTCTTCAAGTCTCCTAACGTACACATCATCAGCTGTGAAACCTTCTCCCCCTGGGATAGCACCATAATCAAAGAAGTAATCATCAAAGGTTGTGTCTGTTAAAGGTTGATATTGTGTAGGATGAGCATACGATGTTGTCTGTGGCTGAGAAACAGATGGAGTGATAATAGGTGACGTGGAGGAGACGGAATAGGAACATCTACTGTAGTGTGTTGTGGTGGAGGAGATTGCGGCTTTTGAGGAACATCAATGAAATCCTCCATCATTTGTGCTTCTTCACTCTCATCTCCACTACCCTCGTTTCTCCATTTACCTTCTAGAGGGGCAACATAATCTTCCTTGACATATGTACCGAAAACCGGTTTGAAAGTCGGTGCCTTTCTTCCCTTTCGATAATTGCTGATGTTGTGAAAATATGACGGTGACATGTGTTCTAAATCCAGCAAATCATCTTTCTTCTTTTCCAGATTAGGATGTAAATGATCAAGAAGCATCTGAACGAATCTGGGATACTGCGAAATCGACCCTTTCCCAAATTTAATACGATATGCTCAAAAATCAACTTGCTGAAGTTATACGGCTTGTTCAGGATGAGTGCCACCATCATGCACATGTGGTAATCAACCAAGTCGTCCCATCCCCCTTTTCGGTGACTTAAAGAGCGAGTAACATAGTGAGCCAAAAATATGTAGGGTATACCCAATCTGTTGATCTTGTATGGTGCGGAATTTACATATCCGTTGTACCCCATATGATAAAAACAACCACTGACCATCTTTGAAGTAAACTCTGAGGATCTCCACTATCGTCTTTCAGTTGCAGAACTTCTCGTATAAGGTCTCTGTAATGGTCACTTCAATATCATCCTTACTGATTCTCACTGCTGACTTGATCGCCCTGGGTTCTAATTGTAACTCTGCTGCACCCCAGAAACGATCAACGTGTGAAGCATACACATCATGCTTATATGTGAGAACATAGAATATAGGTAGTCGTTCCATAAATTTGAAATATTGTGAAAACGGAGCAAATTCCGACACCTTTTTGTTAATGAGGCAGCATGAATTGTGCATGGGATGAAACTCGTGTGAAATTTCATGTGAAACAGAGACACGTGAAAAAGTTAGACAAAAATTCTCAAATGCACAAATTACATCGTGCGAAAAATCCTTCAAGTTTATAGAGAAAATTTCCGTGCGAAAATATCTAACATACAATATAACAACTTAACATCCCTAATTTCGTGCGAAAATCTAAGATTTTCGTGCGAAAATCTTCGTCGTCCCCAACAATTCTCCAACTTGAGCCGAAACAAAAACTTGTGATTTTTGTGATATTGAAACGGTAAACCTTGGTTAAAGAAGCCGTTTAAACATTGGTGAGTTCAATTTTAAGTTTTACCGGCTAGATTATCCTAGAACTACGTGTTTAGTCTGTTTCGGTCCAAATATCTTAAGTTTATGATTCGTCCTTCACCATTATGAGAGGTGTGTGGATCAACCTCCCTAATGTGAAAAATCGTAATAGAAACGAGTAGAACCAAGGAATCTCTCAAGAACTTTCAGAGAGAATACACAATCTGTTCCATCTCTTCATATATATAGTAGACAATTTTCGTGCGAAAATGTGGCTTGAATTTTCGTGCGAAAATTTTGGCCTAATTTTCGTGCGAAAATTCTTCATTCCTTTAAACCTTTTAAACTTTCTAACATTTTCGCGTGTTTTCAGTTCTATTTTCCCACACATTTGACCAAGTCCAAGTTAATGACCTTGTTTAACTGTTTTGGCTACCAAGTGCAAGTTAATGACCGTGGTAACCACGTTTTGACTAAAACTGACATTTTCTTTTGATTTTAAATTTCAAATTAATGAACTTTTAAACGTTTCAAGCCAAACTTTGTTTCCAGATTAGCTCCCAGCCCATGGTTTCTTAGCTTTCCTTCTGTATTCTGTCACTTTTGACTTTGAAGATCTGTTTTCCATCATCTTTTTGAATTTTTGCATATTTCTGAAACTAAAGAAACTTAATGAAATATGTACAAATATTTTTACAAACATATTTTTGCGAGTTTGTGTTAGAGGATCATATCAGTTTATTGAGACCCATTACCAGAACCGTTGCTCTAGATAAAACTTTAAGTTCTTAAAAAGATTTTTTTAGATTGTCAGTATCTTGATCCACTTAAACCTCTACACGTTTCTCAAGTGCTTCAAGATATGTTAGGTAATTTTTATCAACAAGACCTAATCTGTGTTTCCCACCTCAGAATATACTCCTGCATCGAGATTCCCTAGATTTCATCTCACAGGTGAATATATCTAACTGATATCTGTAAAGGGTTGAAATGCGAAACCTTGAGAGCTCAGGTTAGTACTTCCGTACAGAGAAAGAGATGAAGGCTCGACTTAAGGTGGTGTTCCTCTTGAGAATCTTTTAATTTTTGTACTGTAGAATGTCGTATCTTTTTATGACATTTATCTTTCATTTTTATGCAGCTTTGGGGTGAGAAATGCGAAAGTATTATACAAGTTCTAGGCCATTGCTAACGCAAAATCAGAAGAACTCGTATAATACCCCAGATATCAACTAAATATAAAGACCTGGTATCTCAGAATCTGGCATTCTCTCACATGAAATTTCGGGGCACTAAGCCCATATATCCGAGAGATGTTAAGCCATAGATTTACCAGTTTATCTTTTTTAGGTTTATATCCTGAAAGCAGTTTACCGAACGTACAAAGCCTACTTACACATCCTTAGAAAGACCTGTTTAGACGCTTTAAACAATACATTTCTTTAGCGTACTATAATGGTCCACTAATGTACTATCATCTCCTCTTATACACAAACTCTTTTTGATTGATTTTTTTAATGTTTTTGTATTTTCAAAATTTTCAATGATTTGTATTTTCCACAACTTTTTCTCCCCCTAAAATCAAAAACATATTCTTTTGGATTTTTTTTAAGAAAGCATGAAAAATATGTACAGAAAAATGTTTGACTTATCAGTGAGGATCACATCACAACATCGTCACCTCAAATTCAACCTCTTAAACATCCCCTTATGTCAGATTCTTTAAACCATTTAATTTTGAAAGATTTCGAAATCTTGCTCTGTCAAAAGCTTTGGTGTAAAAATCTGCTTTTTGGTCATCAGTGTGGATTTTCTCAATTCATACCAACTTTTCTCGTGACAATCACGGATAAAGTGGTATCGAATTTCAATATTTTTAGTGCATGAATGTTGACAAGGATTGACGGTGATATCAATAGTCGCCTTGTTATCTACATATATTGGCGTATCAAGAAATTGCAATCCGAAGTCTCTCATCTGTTGTTGTATCCACAGTATTTGGGAACAACAACTGGATGCTGAAACATATTCATCTTCACAAGTAGAGAGAGCGACCGCGGTCTCTTTCTTGCATTGCCATGTTACCAAACGTGTTCCGAAGAACTGGCAGCCGGCCATTGTAGATTTAGCATTCTGTTTGCAGCAACCAAAATCAGAGTCAGAGTAACCCATAAGGTTGAAATCATCATGATGTGGATACCACAAGCTGGTGCTTGGGCATCGTTTCAAATAACGCATGATAAGTTTGACGGTCAACAGATATGTTTCCTTCGGGTTTGACTGATATCTGGCGCAAAGGCATGTGGGGTACATGATATCTGGTCTTAAAGCTGTGAGATACATCAAGGATCCGATCATGGAGCGATATAATGTTTCATCGACTCTCTCTCCATGCTCGTCTGGAAAAATGTTGTGGTTTGTGGCTAAAGGGGTGATGCGGGTTTAGTTCCTGTCATGTCAAATCTCTCCAACACGTCATGAACATACTTCGTCTGGTGAATAAAAATACCGTCTGGCAGTTGTTCAACCTGAAGCCCCAAAAAGAATTTTATATCGCCCATAGTACTAATTTCGAATTTCTCTTTCTCTTTCATGACTTTCTCAAGGTCCTTACACAGCTGTTCATTTGTCGACCCAAAGATAATATCGTCCACATAGATTTGCACAATAATTAGATGTCCATCCACTTCCTTGGTAAAGAGGGTACTGTCTATTGTTCCTTTGGTGAAACGGTCAGCTAGAAGATGTTTGGAAAGTGTCTCGTACCAGGCTCTCGGGGCCTGGTGTAAACCGTATAGTGCTTTGTTTAGAAGGTACAGTTTATCTTTGTGTATCGGATCGACAAACCCCGGTAGTTGGCCGACATATACCTCCTCTTTCACCTTACCGTACAAGAAAGCAGACTTCACATCCAACTGGTACACGTTAAAACCTTTCCATGAGGCAAATGCCAGGAAAATGCGGATAGCTTCAAGACTCGCGACTGGGGCATAGACTTCATTGTAGTCTATCCCTTCCTGTTGACGAAAACCTTGAACCACGAGCCGTGCTTTATTGCGCACAACTACTACTCTATCATCTCTTTTGCATTTGAAGATCCATCGAGTGTTTATCTTTTTCTGTTTTGGTGGTAGGGCAACAAGTTCCCAGACTCCTAGTTTCTGGAACTGCAATAATTCTTCCTGCATTGCTTCCAACCAACTTTCATCTTTAAGAGCATCTCTGTAATTACCTGGTTCTACCTGAGAAACAAAACAACTATGAGAAAATCTATTTTGAAGTGGAGCAACTTTAGAATAAAAACAACTTAGATCCTTATTGATCTGATTTCGCGTTTTCACGCCAGCTTGTAATTCTCCTATGATGTTGTCTGATGGATGGTAGGAGACTGTTCTTGGCATTACTTCGCCTGGAACATTCACTGTGCTATCCAAATTTGTGACATTTTGATCAGCAACTTGTTCTGAGGAAGTGGCCTCATTTGTTGCACTGGTTTCTGCAGCTTGGGTGTTAAGATAACTTGTAATCTCTTCTGGTCCCTCATCAGAACTAGATCCTCCATCCTCAAAGGTAGGAGCTCTTTTAGGATCTGCATTCGCTGGCTGGACAGAAGATGGTGCTTCGTTGCTTTGAATAGGTGTGACTATAGGTTCTGACTGAGTGTTGCTCGAACCTGCTTCAAAAGAATTTATTGCTGTTTGAGGAGAAGAGATCACCAATGGTCTTGTAACTTGCTCTTGATTAGCTATTTGGTGCTGTTGAAATAACAAGAGAAGCTCTTCCTCTGAAGGTAATTCTGGTAGGTCAAATGAATTCCACAACCCTTCGTAATTGAACAGCCAAGGATCACCAGGTTTTTGCAAAGGCGTTGTGTATCTCTGGCAATCAACATGTTGAGCAACAATAACCTGGTTTATTCTTGGTAGATAGACTCTCTTTTGCGGGCTTGCATATCCAACAAAGAAACCTTCCAAAGATCTGGCTCCATTTTTTCGTTCAAGGTCCAACACAGTACATGCTGATCCAAATGGTTCCAAGAACTTTAGATTAGGCTTTCGCTGGTTAAGCAGTTCGAAGGATGTCTTGTTATGTGGCTTGACAGTCATTATGCGATTAAGGGTGTAACATGCAGACGCAACGGCTTCACTCCAAAAACTAATAGGCAGTTTAGAATCAGCAAGCATCGTGCATGCAGTCTCAATAAGCATTTTGTTCTTTCGTTCAGCTACTCCATTTTGTTGAGTAGTATAGGGGGCACTGAACTCATGATGAATACCCTTAGCGTTGCAGAATTCAAGAATTTTGTTGTTCTTAAACTCAGTACCATTATCACTTCTGATTCTCTTGATCGGTAAATGGTAGAGGTTTTCAATCTTTCGAAACAAAATCATCAAATTTTCAAATGTTTCATTCTTGCTCTCTTTAAAGAAACCCATGAGAACCTGAAAAGTCTTTGGTTACGACAAGGCAGTATAGATCTCCTGTGATACTTTTCACATTGAAGGGTCTAAATAGATCCATAAGTAGCCTTTCTAGTGGAAGCTTAATTGAGTTCAGTAACTTTCTTGGGTGTGATTTCTTATGCTGCTTCCCCTTTTTGCAGCTAAGACAATCATCTGATAAATGGAAACTTTTAAGGTTCACCCCTTCTACTAGCTTGTTGTGCACCAAATAATTCATCTTCCTTAGGTAAATGTGACCCATCTTTCTGTGCCAAAGAATAGATTCATTTTCAGTGGCTTTAGATACGAAACACTGTCCTTCCTTTGAAGTAGTGGATGCGACGCTCATGTCCAAGATATATAGATCATTTTCACGAGGAGCACGCATGAGGATCCACTCTTCGGGAATTATGAAACCAGGTTAAGAATAAGACATTCCTTGTCATTGAAGTGGGCAGTGAGCTTTTTCTCGTAGATTTGAGATATACTTAGCAAGTTGTTCTCAAGCTCAGCAATGTAGTTCACCTTGTTGAATGATACCACTTCGTTTGTAAGAATACCTTCTCCCACGATCCTGCCGCCCTGTGTTCCGGCAAACCCAACATAACCTCCCCTGATAGCTTTTACATTGTATAGCAAAGCTAACATCCCTGTCATGTGCTAGAAGCTCCACTGTCCATAATCCACTTTGAAATGACTGACCTTGGAAGCCCCTGCACAAATAGGAAACATATTACTTAAAGAGAGAGACCCAAGCCCTTCCGGTCTTGGGTGGGATGGCAATGTCAACTTTTGGAACATTGGCACCTTTGACTTCCTTTTAATTTCAACCCATTGTTCATTCTTTTGTTCCGTTTTATCTTTTGGTTTGACTGAAACATTGGTTGATTTTGCAACCCAGGTTTGTGCCTTAGAAAATGCCTTTTGATGTAAAGATTAGATTCCTTCTTTTCATTTTTCTATGATGTTTCACCAACTTCGTATCTGGACCCTTTTTCTTCTCATCTACTGTGAACCTCTTTTGTTCTTGAACATGTTTTGGACGATTTTGAGAACACGTGCAATATGCCCAACTTTTTACATCTGTAGCACGTTCTACTGTCGTTTCAAACAGTGTGTTCCAAAGCTTGTTCACGAAGCTCCTTTTTTTCTTAAACTCATCATTGGTTTGTTTGTTAATGGTTTCTTTTTCATCAACAGTGTTTGTTTCAAAAACAAACTCAACTTTCTTTATAAAATTTGTTTTTCGTGACTTAGTGTTATTTTTCTTCTTTTCAAACCCTAACCCATCCTTCTTGTGTTCAGGGTAACTTCTTCCTCTGGGATGGATGGTTTTGTTAGATTTCTTTGGTTTTGAGTAGAAACCAGCAACTTGCTTCTCAAGATCAGATGTTTCAACTTCAATGAGTTTAAAAAATTTGTCGACACGATCAAAATTAACATTCTGGACTGGAAAATCTTCATCAGTATATAGTTTATCTGATCCTTTCAGTTTGTAGATCACTACATTAGGATCATCATTTAAACTATTATCTGATGCTGTGATAAAATTTTCATGAAAACTTTTCTCACTTCCAGAAGGTGAACTTGTCTCTGATTTCTCATTGTTCGACTCAGCACTCTCATAAACTGTGCTATCAGACTCATTTCAAAAACATTTTCAACCACTTTGGTTACCACCTCAGATTCACAGTCCTTTTCAGATTTGGAATATGTTACGTCAAGATTTTCAGGCAGCTCGTTACTCTTTTCAGTGAGTAGATTTAAATTCAGTACCTTTTCCACCCCGTCAGGATGTTTCTTAGCATAGCTATTCCACATAGGAGGTGGAACATGATCGTAACATTTTCCAAGATTTTTCTCATTCTTACCTTCTTTGCAATTTTCAGTTTTTGGAAGAATGTGATCAATGACATACATACTGGTAGAGTAACTGATTAACAACTTGTTAACCCGTTCAGCTTCAATTTTTGTTTTCTCCAGTTCACTTTTAAGCTCAACAATTGTGTTAATGTGAATGTTAATGGCCATTTGTTTGTCCATCACAGTTGCTTTGAGCATTGAAAGAGTTTTATCATCTTCTTTGATTGCTTTCTCATACTGTCGAATGGTCTTGCTAAGTTTATCATATGATTCTTTTACCGTGTTATAATCATATGACAACTTATCATTGTATGATTTAAGTTCTTTCAAAGCTTTTTCTTTTTCAGTACATTCTTCACATGCTTTGACACATTTCAAGCATGATTCGACCATTTCGACAGTTTGAGCGTTGATTGTTTCTTTTACTGTTTCAACCTTTTCTACATGTTCTCCCACACTGACTACCTCTTTTGTGTTGGCCATAAGAGCTTTGTTGGCAATGTCCGTTAAGCTCTCCAGTGTTACAGGCTTGGTTACATCAGTTACTTCCACACATTCTGTCTTTGTCTCATCAGGGCTTTCTCCTTGATGATTGAATCAAAACTACCTGCAAAAGTTTTAAGAATTGTGTCAAACAAACAGGGTTTAGGAGTACCTTTCAGACATTCTTCTTCTGCTGATGATGTTCTGAAATAGTCTGCAAGCACTTCTTCCATTTCTTCTTCTGAGACTTTCTCTGATGATTCTGGTTCATCCATAATTTCAGCTATGAGAGCAAGACCTTCCTTTTTGGAAATGAAGTTGTTCCAGTTGAACCCTTCATCTTCTTGCGTGACCACAAGAGCTTTGTCTTTTGTGTTCGACGGCCCATCTTTGTACCATTTTTTCTCAGGCTGTGGTCGATGATAGATCGCCTTTTTGTAGTAATCATCCCCAAATGGATTATGATTCCCTTTGACTTCTGATTTGGACATTCCCGCTTGAAATGTCCTTTCTCCCTACATTTGAAGCATGTAACTTTGGATTTATCAAATCCGAGTTTTCCATCAAGGCCTATCAAATCATCTCTCCCTGTAATTTCCTTGAAGTGCTGAGCTCTACGAACTACTGATGCCATACACCACATGATATCTATCAACTCCATTTCTTCCTGATAAATCTGGTCATAATCTTCTTTTGTCATTTTCGGATTTCTGATTCTCCCTGCTACCAAGCTTTCATAGGATTCCAGAACTGCTGCAAGTAATACAATGTGTTGCTTAGCGGTTTGCTTATTGAAGTCTTGAGCATTCTGGAGGTTTACTGCGATATTACACTGCAAGATTCGCTGGTTAGAGTTGGATTGATTTTGCTGGTTGTTGTATGGTTGATTGGAGCTTTGAGACGATTGTTGCCCTTGGTGATTATTTGGATTGAAGGAAGCAAATGACTAAAATCCGCTTGATTGATTGGAGGCTGGACTAGCATTAGAGCTGGCACTGAAAGCTGTTTGAATCTTGGGGCTCTGAACAGGTGTATTTGGATTTCCTTTGTAGTATAAACTCACGTCTTCTTGCGAGTTTGACTTTTTGCTTTTTGCCGTTTTCTGCATCTCTAATTCATGCCCTTCCAATTTTTCGATAAATCTTGGCAAACTGAGACTATCATACTCGGCTCCATTCTTCAGGATGGTTAAATATGTTGCCCATTCGCCTTCAGGTAGTGAATCTGCCAATTTATCAACTAATTCTTCATTGGTTTTAACAATTCCCATTCGCTTCATTTGAACTGCCAGGTGGCAGTATCTTTCTATTAGTTGTTTCATTATTTCGCCATGAATGATTGGCAGTATCTTTCTATTAGTTGTTTCATTATTTCGCCATGAATGAGATTGAAAACTTCAAATTCTTTGTTCAATAGCGCTTTCTTTCCCTTTCTAAGCTGAGTACTACCTTGTGCCCTTAATCGTAAAGCAAGCCACAATGACTAAGCATCGCCGTCATGTTGAAAAAGAACTAAGATACCTTCCTTTATGGCTTGTTGTAGAAGATTCACCATCTTCTTATATTTTTCTCGTTCATCATCGGACAAGCGGGCCAAAGTTTTCTCAAGACCAAGTTCATTAAGTGGTGCTTGGTACTTGTCTCAAGTGCAAACCAGCAATCTAAATTTGTCCCTTGAACCCAGTTCTTGAATCTCTCACTACAACTTTCGTAATCTTCTATGTTCGTGAGTTTCGGAGGCTTTGTAGTGGTTCCCATTTCGTTTTCGAGATTCATATTCTGAGCCACTACGGAAGTTGTGACTACTTGTGTGGCAAACGCATTATGAAATTCTTCCTCACCTGACATCTTAAAAATACTTTTAACAAGAAAACATATTAGAACTGGTTAGCCTGACGCAAGAAAGTCTAGGACTGACAAGAAATTTTCGTATGAAAAGGTGACCAAATTTTCATGCGAAAACTTTGATTTCGTACGAAAATTAGTTTAGTGCGAAAACTTTAGATAGTGATACTTCAAACTTTTAAGTATTTTAACCTCCTAATTTTCGTACGAAATATAGAATTTCGTGCGAAAATTCTTATCTGCTTTGAACACTTGTTCACAAATTCTCGTTTTCAGCAATTTCAAGCATGATTTTGATGAGTTTTAGGTTTGAATGTTTCAGTGATTTGTTTAGAATTGATTTTAACACATTATACTAAAAACCTAGTCCAATTTGTCCATAAAATCCCTTAGATCTAGATTAAGTTCCAAGAAAAGGTAGAAGAAGAGTTCTTCAATGGATGAATCTTGAACTTTGAAGGTTGAATCCAGCTGAAACTTGGTTGTTTGTTCCCAAATCAGACCTCAAGGCTCTGATACCGCACCAACAAGAATCTTTAAAATTTTTAAAGTACATGTTTAGATCGAACAAAGAACACTGTCAAATTTTAACCATAAAAACATATTGGTTTCATTATTGAACAAAAGTTTGGACAACATTAAATTTCTTGGGTACGAAAGATTAAAAAAAACTTTAGTCAAACAAATTCATCAATAATGTATTTTAATGACAAAAAACGCATACACTTGAAATCGAAAATCCACTTTAATTGAAAATCTGAAATAAGAATCCCAAATTCTCAAAGGCTCCAAAACATAGGTGGTTCAATATTATTTCTTTTAATCAAATTCAGAATTGATGGAACTGGTGATTTTACTCAGATTTGCTCAGCTAACAGAGGCGGAATTCATTGTTAACCGAGTGAACAAACAATCGACAAATATGATAATTACTGTTTAACACACCTGAATCTTGTATTAATCAACTTTGGAAAGATTACAGACTCGAGCAGGGCTTCTCCTCTGACTAACAAAACAACATGCATGACTAACATCCCAAGTCACCTATTTATAGGCAAGACAAGATAGCACCAAGAGACTGGGATAAAGGAATTTTCGCACGAAATTTTCGTGTTTCAGATCATAAAACAAAAACTTCACAAACTAACTTTTGACACTACGAAATCCTATCTATACACCAGACTCGTCCTAGACGTAGGCAATAGACATATGTGCACCAACAAGAATCTTTAAAAATTTTAAAGTAAGAAACGAATGAATAACATACATGTTTAGATCGAACAAAGAACACTGTCAAATTTTAACCATAAAAACATATTGGTTTCATTATTGAACAAAAGTTTGGACAACATTAAATTTCTTGGGTATGAAAGATTAAGAAAAAACTTTAGTCAAACAAATTCATCAATAACGTATTTTAATGACAAAAAACGCACACACTTGAAATCGAAAATCCACTTTAATTGAAAATCTGAAATAAGAATCCCAGATTCTCAAAGGCTCAAAAACATAGGTGGTTCAATATTGTTTCTTTTAATCAGATTCAGAATTGATGGAACTGGTGATTTTAGGATTTAGTAAAGAACAATGGATGGAGTGGAATGGGAAGCTCTAGGGTGATTGCTTTATGAATCGGTAAAACCCGCCTTTTAGATCTGTGTAGAAAAAAACTCACCAAGAAGAAGAAAGACCGCGTTGTGCGATGATGGATGGTGGTGGTCGGATTAATTGTAGAATAACGAAGAAGAAAAGAAAGACGGTGTTAGCTAGGGTTTGAGAACAATAGCGGCTGATGTGAAGAGAAAAAGAACAAAAAGGTTATATATGGATCTGATTATAAGGGTCAGGTCATTATGTGGGACTTAATTGCGTAAAAAAACCAGTGGTTTTCCCGCCAAAAGCTATCTAGGAGGCTCTAAAATCATGTCACCTCATCCCAAATCCTTTGATTTATTACATATAACTAGGTTATCACCCGAGATTGCTTCCCGGAATCGAGAATCAATATAGTTAAAAGAAGTCTATGATATCATTGAAATATATACTTTGCACATGTTCAAGATAATAGTTCTGGACCATATATGTGATTAATTGAAGGACTAAAATATTAAATGTGGAATTTTGTATATTGTCAATTTGAATACTAACATATAATATCAGGCATACAAACTAAAGTAACATAAAGTTATATTGTAAATTTTATATACTAATGAATAAAATCAAACGGGTTGTCCGTATGATATGACCGTGTTGTGATTTTGGTCCCAAAGTTTTATTGGTTACATCTTTAGTCTAATTGTTTGCCTAAACATAACATGTGTGGCTCCTGAAATGAGTGTAAGTTAAGTTTTTCTGTTAAGTCGATGAAAAATGACCAAAATACCCTTAACGTCAAAAAAAATAAAAATAACAAAACATGCAAAAGGAAGTATTATAAAATAACCTAGATTGTTCATCGAAAATTCTCCTATCACCATTTAAATTACCTCTCCAATCATTGGCAACACCTCTTATCTCCCTTCAACCCTCTGGCAATCGAACGCCACCGCAAGCGATCTATAGGCTAGCTTTAAGGTTAAATTTCATGACCTTCATCATGAAGTGGGCATGGGTGGTAAAGGATTGCAAATAGTTGTGTGGATCTCTAATTTAATAAACACGTTTTATTTTCATTATTAATTTTTTTTTTATATAAAGGGGTATTAAGGTTATTTTAAAAAAAAATGATGAAATATCAAATGCCTATATATACAGTGCCATGATATTTTAAGGTCTATTTGTTTAAGAAAAAAAAAAGAGTATGCAGATGTCTTTTGTTGTGTTGGATGGAATGATGGAAATAGAAAAGATTGAGTTTCAGTAAGGACGGTTTTCAAGAAAAGAGCATTGTTAATGTACATAGGGTGGAGTTTGCTACACATTTTCGTTACATGATGGCGTGTAAAGTGTTAGACATGTTATAGTTGGTTTTCTCTTTCGTGATCCGATATCTAGCATTCTTATGTTCTATAATAAATATAGAAATAGTAATACGAATACGTTTTAGAAATAAGGAAATCAGAATTTTGCAAGCGGAGAAGACACAAAGTTGCATGTTAATAGCATAAGATTACCTTGTATCTGTGATTTTCTTATACTCAATGTAGGAATAGCAATATGAATACATTTTAGAAATATAGTCACCATAAATTTGCAAGTAAAAACACACAAAGTAACATGTTAATAGTATAACATTACCTAAACAAATAAGGAATGAAATAATATGAAAAGCTTGCTAAATAAGAACTGATAACCTTTTTTTAAGCAAGATATATATTTCTTCAAAGGACTATATCAAGCATAAAAGGGTCTTTACACCTGCACATATTTATTTAATCAAGTTATTACAATCTATTAGTGATCAATCTCACCCTAAGTAAAGATTAAGAAGTCATTTGCAATGTTAACCTTTTCAACAACATATGAATTTCTTAAGGATTCAATTTCAATGACTTTGAAAATATTTTTTTTGTGTATGATTGAAATACTTAGAAGATATCAAATGGAACTGTAAGAGGTTTGAGCTCATAGTTGTTAAACCTCAAAAAAAAAAAGACTTCAAATTAGGAAACTATAAACAAATAGAAACCCATAAACAAAACCCTAGAAATTCTAACTGTAAAGGCTAAGGGAAGAAATACCCAAAATCAGAACATACATGTGCTGCGATAATATCTATACGACGATGGAAATAAAAAAGATGAATTAAAACGAAACACTAAACTATATACAGGTGAAGGGAAAAAACACACCGTTAACCGATTGAGAACGCCTATCAAAACAACCTTCTACCACAGACTATCAGAAAGCTAAAACCCTCACCGTAATTGTTGGATTTAGGTTGGTTGCCTCACTGGTACGACGGCTGTGACCACAGCTGCCGCTTATGCCGCCACCAAGTCATGACTACCCATGTTGCCAGCTATTCGCCAGAAGTAATTATCCTTCTATCTTTCTTTCTATCACTACCAAAATAAGGAGACACACAATACAGGTCAAGACCAGATGAGTGGCATGTAAAAAAACATAGTACGTGTGTTCAGCAAAGGAAGTAAAGAAGGGGAAAAACAAAGAAAATGCACCCAAAAAGAATCAAACATGGGTAAGTCCAATAAACTAACACCCACATAACCATCAGATCAGGAACGACTTATATTCCCAAAATCGCACTAAATGCATTATGTCATTATTTAAATAAGAGGAAAACACTACTTATGCTCACTTTCAATTCATATATAGTTAATTAATGTAAGATGAGATAAGGCTGGACATGTGAGTATGCATAACAGTATGATGTGTTGAATTATTTGGCAATCATGTGTAGCAATGCGTAAAAAAATGTGGTCAGATCAAAGAAGTATGATTTCATATGACTCATAATTGTACAAAATAGGGATGAGCAAATGGTATCGGATACCGGTTCCAAACCGGCACCGGTATCAATTTACCGAACCGGGTACATTTTCGGTACCGACTTTTGACATTTTTGGTATCGGTTAGGTACCGACACCGATACCCACTTTTGGGGAGTTTCGGTACCGGTTGGTACCGAGCTTATCCCTAGTACAAAACCATGAGAATAACATGTATAGTTTTGTAATTCTTTCAAAGAGATTTAAGCCAATCACATGATATTTGAGTTCTGTATCCAAAAGGATCTTCAAATAAGTCAGACATGAGAACAACATATCTTTTAATAGACTTAGCCATTAAAATAACCAATCTTGTGTTATTTTAAAACACAACATATGTGTTTAAACTTAGTTAGCCCTACACCTCCTAGGGTGGCTAAGCTAGCAAACCAATATAAGAAAATAACCACACAAACATAAGAAACCGTTTTTTTCTACTGCATTGCTAAATGTCAAATGATCTTCTAGCAAGTCGTCACTCAAATCATCATCCTATTCAAGAAAACAAAAAATCCAAATTCAATGTTACATTTCAAAACAACTTCTCTGTAGTTATCAACTATCCATTTAGTCGTGTTATAACTTAAAGCTGGAAAAAACAGAATGCCTTGTAGAACTGATAAAAAATCTCCCAAGAACTAACATTTTGTGTAAAACAATCATTGTGTGTCTTTCAAAGAGAAAAGGATGGCACTTAACAAACCTTGGATCCGGCTATATAACCATCATTTCATGAAAGTTTCTATAATGATATCTACATCAGTAGTATCTACAAGTTAAAGGTCATATACACCTCTCCAAATAACCAAAGACCTGCATTATGTAATATGGTAAAGATGTAGTTCATCATCGGAATGGATCTTGAATTCAATCAGGCCACATATGAGATAGCATACACAAACTGGTATGTTTTGTGGATCAAAGTTACAACATAATTAAGTCAATGATAACCATAAAAAGTAAACCAATTTTTACATTAAAACATAATTAGGTTACCTCCAACATGAACCCTATGTTGATTGATTCCAAAGCTTCCGCATGCCTCTTTTCATATTCTAAAGAAAATCAGAGAAGGTAGCCATATATTTTAACTGAATAGATTCTTACAAATATCATATTTGATGTAAAGAAATTGTAAAAGACAAGCAACTCATAATCCTCAAATGACATCTGAAAATGCCACATTCTATAATTTTCAAGAATATTGAAAGAATAGTTGGCTTAATATTACAGCACACTTAAAACATTAAATAGCCACCAAAACATGCTTCAAATTATGTTTATAAACTATCTAAACATTAAACAGGTCAAATAGGCTTCTGGTAAACTCTTTTATATAAAAGAATCGAAACATCAAATAATTAAACTGAAGTTTAATTTATTGAACAATTAATAATTTGGTAGTTTTGTACAGTAAGCAATCATTTTAGATGGCATACCCATGAGCAAGAAACAACAAACAGAACCATACTCATACGTTCCGTGTGCAAAAACTCCATCCTATGGACAAACAATGCAAAAAAAAAACGAACACCAGCAAAGCGATAAAATCCTTATTCAAATCGAGATAAAAAGAGCACAATATAATGCAGATTTCAAGAGCCCTATTGGAAGAGGAACAAACCCGTTGATTAAAATAACAATAAACACATCATAGCTCAATAATATATAGTCCTAGCAATGCACATTGTGTATAAATAGCAGCATCAGATTATCAATAGAGTTTTAATGGAGTAAAGACCAACCAAACATATGATTATTTATACAAATTACCCACAAAGCAAGCCATGTTGCCTCCTCTTATAGTGAAATAGTGATGTGTGAAATTACTTTATTCCAAGAATGCCAATGAGATTCATTCATAGATGTTTCATCTTGAGCATACATCAAAGAAGAAATCCACCAACTTGGTATCGCTATACTAACTGTTACAAGACAGATAGATAAAAAGTTAAAAAATTGTAAAAAATAACAAAAATTAGTATTGTAATCACAAAACAAAAATGAATTTACCTCTCGAAAATACATATCCACCAAGAGCCATAAACTTTAGTAGATTTTCCAAACAAAATCACGTGAATCCTAAAAAAAATCATCAATCGGCGGCGATGTTCAAAAGCATAAAAGCGTCAACAATACACAGGACCAAAAATCACGACGCTGGAATTGTGAATAATCATAACTGTAAACCCTAAAATTCGTCAAACACAAAAAAATAAGAATGGATTACTGACCTTTTAGATTTTGGATTAGCGAGAATCGATTATGTGTATCGTGGGAGAACAACACCGGTTACGCTAGGGTATTAAGTAGGTGAAGATCGAAGAACTGGTGTCATGTTTTGGCCGGAGATTGAAGAACCGGTGTCACGTAGATACTTGAGGAGTGTGTTTCTAGCCCCATTTAGTGTGTGTTTAACATAGAAATCATAAATTGAAGATAGAAGTCCCGGAAATCCGGATCAAACAACGATATCAGACGATCACCAAGGATAGGCGGAATCCAAACTTGATGATATTCAAGAAACCCGGAAAATAAGAACGAGATGATCGAGAAGAATAAGAATAACACGCGAATCACTTTCAAACTTGCATACGATTCTATTACTTTCTCAAGCAAAACCGTCTGATATAAGTTATCTCTCTCTCGGCTTCTCTCACTAGGATGGTGGAGGCTACCAAGTTTTCTCTAAAGGCTTCTAAGGCTTCTTCCTACAAATGACATAATATTCCTTATATATCTAGGGTTTGCCCATGCCTCTCATGGGCTTCCTTTGGGCTTGACTGGCCTACATGGTCTATGGCGTGCCCAAGTGACCTATAAAGGTCCAAACCTAATACAAACTAACCTAAATAATCCCAGTTCACAGCCATAGTCCGTTACGTTAATTTGATGCGCCAGTCTCACACTTTTAGGACCTAACAATCTCCCCTAAACTGATGCATCAAATTGTCTTCATAACATGAATTCAGCAACATCTTAAATGGAGTCAATGGTTGTCGCTATGCTGTAAGAGGAAGTCAGCCTCACACTTTTAGGATCTCTCACTTCAGCGAACTCTCAGCACTGGGTCTCTTCATTCAGCTCTTGTGGTTAGCTCCGTATCAGCTTGATCAGCTTCTGCTTGAAACGTCTTTGTTGAAAAGAATGCAAGAGGAGGATTCTCAGCAGCTCTTTTCTTTTTCAATCTTTCCTTTTCAAGCAGGTTCACAGGTACTTCAAACATACATTCATTGTCAGATGATGACTCGTATCCGATTCTTCTGACTCAGGTACATCTTGCTGTTGTGATGCTTCATGCTTTGTCAGCAACTAGTAGCATCTCAATCTTCAGCAACCCCTTTTCTTGATCTAAACCAAGTTCTGCAAAATTCTTTGAAATTTATAAGCGAACATTTCTTTGCAGCGGAAGAAAGTACCATGTGAACACTAGGTACATCAAAGTACTTGTACTTGGATCAAAATTCAAATTTCTTTATCTTTTGATGATCGGTCAAATCTTCAAGAACTGTTAATGCTTTTTAAATAAAACGAATAAAACACTCTATTTTTAGATTTTTGATTTTGTAAAGACAAGACACTATTTTTGGATTTTCTATTTTTTACATTTTTTAAATATAAGAATATAAACAAAAACGCAACTAAACGAAGAAACTAACTCAGTAATTACAACTATACAATTGCAATGGGATCAAAGTCGTTTTCAGGCGGACCAAGGAACACTTTTCAGTGCGAACTTACTCAAACTGGTCTAAGCGATTGTCGATATGTTTGTCCACTTAAAATTTACGCTCAAATTTTCATTTTTCAACTTCGTGATATGCTTAAGGTAGTTTTATAATAATAATAATAACACCTGTCCGTCCCATACCATGACATACCCCCGCGATCAAGGTAACAACAACGATTCATCATAGCAGGTGAGTATACTGAGTTCTTCCTTTATCTTTTACAACGTCAGACGTATTGGTGTACAGGTCAGTACTTTCGTACAGCAGAGTAACCAATAAAGTGTCCGACGAGGGTTTAGGAAAATACCTTTTTGGTACGTATTTAGCTTTAAAAGCTCATGGAATTCTCTCAATTGATTTTGTCTTCCGTTAAGGTTTTTGGCCCTTCTTTTTTGCTCTTTTAAGATATCTGACTATGCCTAGGTCTGCATATATCTGGATGCAACAGAAGGACAACCCTGATATCTCGGATGACTCATCAGCATAAAGACCCGAAACCTCAGACGTTGGCTATCTATCAACGCAAGATTTAAGTCCATGAAATCATACGCCGATGGTATGTTACCCACAAGATATATAGTCCGTTATGTTTGTATCACTTAGTATCTTTTACCTTTTGAGCGTCAGGCCTATCGACATATCACATTAGATCCTAGTCTTTTCTGCTACGACACCTTAAATGTGTCATTCACCACCCTTTAGCACGAATATTCATTCCACTTCCATTGTCAATAAAATATTTGATTTTTTTGTTTCAAATATTTTTGTTTTTTCTTTTTTTCCCCTCAAATGCTATGTACATATATGTCTCTTCTCCCCTAAATTTGTCTGCATCACACTTTATGCACAAATTTACCTAATAACGAAAACGTTTGTACAGGGTTTTAAACGAAATAAAAAAGAAAATATTTTTGTTGTTTTTGGTTAACCGTTCCGCCATTAGATTGAAGACTAATCAATTTCAAAATTAAAGCGTTAAATTTAATTGTACTTTTTGGCTGATCTTGTCTTACCTCATCTCCTCCAAAGGAAACATCACACTTGCAAAGAATATGAACTTTTTGCGACAGTGAAATGTTACCCTTTATGTCTCTGGAACAACCCTATCAACATACCAGAGATTGTCAACAGCTCCTCCTTGGTTATCCCTGAAAAATAAGACACTTTTTTAAACACAAGTCCCCTTTTGTTTCAAGGATTGGAGTTGTTGCCGTTTTGCATTTAGGTTTCCAAATTTGTTTTGTCTTAACAAACGTGTTTGTTGCCTTCGGTTGAGCAACTTTAGCTGTTTTAGGTTTATTCGTTTTAGAAGCAGATTTTTATTTCTGAACAGCCGTGCGTTTGTTTTTAGCAACGTTCCAATCCCCATCAGATTGTTTAACCCTGGGATTCACATTCTTCATTGCCTTACGTGATGACACCTTTATCGGCTTGGAATGATTGTTATCCTTTGGTGTAACCCTCTTATTTTGAGCACGATCTAGAACATGGGGACTATGTATGTAGTTCCGAGCAATGTGACCAGGAATGCCGCAATTAAAGCACGTTTTTCTTTTCACATATAAGGCATTCTGATCAGCTTGTTTTGCTCTTGCAGGCCCTAAAGGATGAACTACTCTCTTCTATGCTTGATTTCCTTGCACGTTTCTAGCAGACGACGATGTATTTGGATGCTGATACTTGTCGTTTGTGGAGGCCTTTCGCTGTGGAGATTTCTTCTGATTTTTCTTGTTTTGTTTAGACTGCAAGTCTTGTTCAGAAAACTCCCCAACTTTCTGAAAGGCTTTGTTAGCATGGTCAAATGCATATTTTTCACATTTGGCATTAAAGTCCGGCTTAACAAAGGCGTTCTTCTTATCACGAGCCTTTTGAGGGCTATTGCTACCCGTAGATGATTTCAGAGAACGAGATTGTCTTTGGTGTTTCTTCTTCTTTCCTCGTCTCCGATTTGCTTGTTTCGGCTCTTGTTGTTTGTTCTGAAGCTTTGAAGCACTAATAGAAGGTTCAGATTTTTCATATTGCGTACAAGAAGCCTTAACATCGGTGCTTACTCCATCAGCTTTGATAGAATTGGAGCGTCCTGGTTAATCAGATTAAAGACCAGACACTTCGGCTGAATCATTAGCACACGACGGTTCTGCACATGACCCACGTTTAGTAGACTCCCGTGTGTCGGATGTGTAATCACTAGGTTTGCCGTACACCATATGTTGTGCATTTTCAAGCTCTTCCTTGGTTTCAGGTATACTTGTGTGGTTGTGATTATATGGTGGGGCAACCTGATTAAATCCCAAACCCTTCCCCTTGTTGTTTTTGTACGCTAGCTGCACATTGCACATGTCTTGAACTACCTTGCTGGATGTACCAAACTTCTTTATATTTACTTCGTTTTGTTAATACTTTCCAGTCAGGAGCTCTAGCTCAGCTCTCACAGACTCAAGTTCCATGTTTTTTGAATTTAGTCTATTCTTGTAATCATGGACTCAACACTGCTGTTGATTGAGATCCAAGTGAAGCTGAGCTATATCCTTCTTATGTGCTTCAACCTTTTATGTAAGCAACTTGTTGCTTTGTTGAAGGCCGATGCACTGAGCCATTGCATTGTTGTAATCATCAGCCATTTTGGAATTAAGTGCCCTGAGTTGAGAAATCCTATTCCTGCAAGGTTCAGTGTACAAAAGGTAGTTGACTGTGTCAAGGAGCGCTCTTGGTTTGTCCGTCTGAGGTTGGGCTTGGGGTTCTGGGCTACTGATTGCGGCTTGCTGGGTTTGAGGTTTGTCTTCGGCCACTTCTTCAGGATGAGATTCCTTTGAATGTGCACATTGATCTTGGTTAGATTATAGATGATCCCACAACTAAGACACAAAGGCATGTTTATCATCACCCAAAAAGCTATTCATCTCATTCCTTACGTCCTCTTTTTACCTCCCACGTTCAAGCAAGTGCATCACATAGTCAGCAATAGGATCAACATTATATTCTCCTATAAACTTGTTCAACTTTTCTTTCACTTGATCCTGCAAGCTTCGGTTTTGATTTTGTACCTGGAGTGTAGTGTTGTTAATGGTAGTTTTGATGAGTGGGCTAAAGACGATGTTCGGATTTGCATTCCGCCTTGGATTGCACACTGGGCTGAAAATGATGTTCAAGTATAGAGCTTATGCTGTAGACATCTTCGGATAATCGAAACCGTACCGGTAAAAACATTAAAAAAATCCAAAAATTGTTTTTACCACATTATACTGTTAGACTCTTCTCGACAATACGAATCCAATGATATATAATGTACAAAACTATTTTTTACTCGAAACAGTGTCCTATTCGGAATGAGGGGTCAACTCGGAACATTTCCAGATATACACTAGATATGCACTAGAGATGCATTAGAGATTAGGGATGCATTAGAGATGATTCCAGATGCACTAGAGATGATCAGAGATGCATTAAAGATGATCAGAGATGCACTAGAGATGATTTTTTAGTTTTGAATAATAACTTTTTTTAATAATAATAATAATAAAACAATTGAACCTTTAATCTATTTTAACACCTTTTAAGCATATCAGAAAACAAAATATGATGAAATTTTCAAAAATTCTGATGAACATGATGAAGAATGCGAAGAACACCAACCCAAAAATTCTGGAAAACCTGAATGTTCGATATCTATCCGAGCCTAGAAACAGGTTCTTTTAGGCTCTGATACCAATTGAAAGTCCCGAAAATCCATATCAAACAACGATATCAAACAATCACCAAGGATGGACAGAATTCAAACTTGATGATATTCAAGAAACCCGGAAAATAAGAACGAGATGATCGAGATGAATAAGAATAACACGTGAATCACTTTCAAACTTGCATACGATTCTATTACTTTCTCAAGCAAAACCTTCTGATACAAGCTCTCTCTCTCTCTCTCTCGGTTTCTCTCACTAGGATGGTGGAGGCTACCAAGTTTTCTCTAAAGGCTTCTAAGGCTTCTTCCTACAAATGACATAATATTTCTTATATACCTAGGGTTTGCCCATGCCCCTCATGGGCTTCCCTTGGGCTTGCCTGGCCCACATGGCCTATGACATGCCCAAGTGACCTATAAAGGTCTAAACCTAATACAAACTAACCCAATAATCTCAGTTTGAAATCATAGTCCGTTGCATTAATTTGATGCGTCAGGCTCACACTTTTAGGACCTAACAGAAGATGATGGAGGGATGATGCAGGGAAGATGGAGAATCACCATGATTGGGAGTGGAACAACTTGTGAGGCTGATATAGGGTTCCTTCAAATGCATTGGGTAGTAAACGAGTTATTAATCAAGCAGATTTGTTAAATGGTGCTTCACTTATGAAAATATTAACCCGAATATTTTCCCACCAAAACCACGTGTAGAAGACTCTAATATGGTGCCACATCAGCCTAATTTTTTTCATTTATTATATATAATAATAATAGATAGATTGTAATATAAAACTAAAACACGAATTATTTTGAGAATAATCAGTTATATTAAAAGTAGTACCAATCACATTATTAAAAAACACGTTTTTTCATAGTTAGAAGAAAATGTTAGTAAAAAATTAGAATAACTTTAAAAATAGTAAATTGTCAAAAGTGTCTTTCCGGTTTGGGTATTTGTCAGATCCATCCAAAAAATGTTAGTTTTAGCTGTGTTAGAGAAATGGATGGACCAGATAACTTTTATGAAACCTGAGTGTACAGTTGAAAAAAAAACTTTTTGGATGGATCTAGAAAAAGCGTCCAAACCTTAGGTACGATTTTGATAGTTTCCTCTTTTTTTAATAAACCGTGTTTGTTAGCTTAAAAAAGTCAGAATTCACGTGTGTATAATTCAACATTTATTGAAAATGAAGTTTCATTTAAAATAAAGTACTTTTTAGTTACCCTACCCAACCCAACCTATACTGGCCAAACTTAGGTACCGATAACTGTACTTTAATTGTTTTTTTTTTATTTTCGATATGTGTTGCTTTCAGTATTCTTATTTTTTTGTCAACATTACACTATATATTTTATTAAAAACAGTTGTTTTTAGGATAAAGTATCTTTTTGATATCACAAATGGCTTTCCCACGTGATTAGATTGTAACTTTTATGTTTATTTACATGCGTTTGGATTGGTAACTTTGGCGTGATATAGTTATGCACCTCGACGATGAAGAGTATATATTTAATCCTTTTTTATGTTACATTTATGTTTCGTCATATAAAATGTTGAGTAAAATGTCATTTTCGTCACCAAGGTTTGATCACTGTTGTTACTTTCATCCAAAGGTTCGTCTTTCTGCATACTCCTCATGGTTTCAAAATCTTGTCATTTTCATCCGACACACTAATTCCATCCGAAATTTTCTTAACCTTTTGTTAAAAGACCAAAATACCCTTGTTTATATGTTTTAAAAAAATCTATAATCTATAATAACAACAATAAAAATATATAAATAAAACCACCACACCAAGAATCTGACCACAACCATCGGCCACAACTACTTCCCGGTGCAGTTGCAGGACGTTATTGCACCTGCAATCGATGTAGCTGTAGATGAAAGGACGATGTACAATATCGTCCTAAAAGCCATGGTCCCAAAATCGCCTACTATAACGTCTCAAAGGAAGATGTAAAAGGAAGATGTACAATGACATTATTGCACCTGCAATCGGTGTAGCTGTAGATGAAAAGAAGATGTACAAAACATTGCGGTACATATTCCTTTCATCTAGAGCTACATCGACTATAGGTTCAATAACGTCCCAAAAGCAGTAGTCCCAAAATCGCTAGTCGAGTATTCGTTCCATTCCGATTTTCGACAATTGTACTTGTGCTTCTTGCGATCTTGTTTGACCACAATGATCTTAACAATGGCTGAACTTGGCTCTGATACCAATTCAAGTCAAACACGGGGTGGTGATCGACCTCAGGCGCCTGATAATTACTTGTGCTTCTTGTTATCTTGCTTGACCATACCATAACAGTAATCGCATAAGTACATATATTTTGAGTGTCTTCGTTTCTACTTTCTGTTCGTTTGATTATTCACCAGGACTTGAATAGGACTTGAATTTGGTATCAAATTTTGATGTTGTTAGTAGTCATGCTTAATACATGTTACATGTGTGAATATGTGTTTCTTGTTTGTTTGGTCTTTGAGTGAGCGGTTGGACCATAGCATTGTGTTAAGGGAAGATGTGACAGATTCCATAAATTGCAGGGCCTTGAACGATGGTATGTGTTTTGGTAAATTTTAAGGGCATGAGTCTTGAAAGACACTACAAGAAAAAACCCATATAGGGACGAAATTTATTGGGATAACACGGGTCTCTCTATAGATCATCATATAGAGACGACATGTCGTGTCTATAGGGATTTCGTGCTTTTTGAGATAGGTTACCTTACAGAGACGACATATCCTCTCTATAAGGTGAAAATACTTTTTTTTTGCTTTTTTTATTCCAAGGTTTGACGAATTAAAAACCCTTAAAAAATGTTTCAACTTATAGAGACAACATGTCGTCTCTAAAAAGTTTGACTAGTCAAAAATAATTTTCATTTAGGAGGCAAAACTTCCCATCATTCCAAAAATTTTTTAAAAAACAAAGTCCAACCTATAGAAACGACATGTCGTCCCTATAGGGAAAATATTCTTGTTTTTGATTAATAAATAATTAAAAATAAAAAAAAGGTTTATACATATATAGAGACGACTTATCATCCCTGTAAGTCCAATTAAGTTTAATAATTTATTCTTTTTTGTCTAAAAATAAAAACATAAATTTAAACATATAGAGACGACATGTCGTCTCTAAAATGTTTGATCGGTAAAAAAATTATTTATGAGGCAAAACTTTCCACCGTTAAAAAAATTATTTATGAGGCAAAACTTTCCACCGTTAAAAAAATTGAAAAAGAAAATAATCTAACCTATAGAGAGGACATGTCGTCCTATACGAAAAAAATTTTTTTTTTTTTTTGTTCTTTCTTAATAAATAATTAATTATAAAAAAAATTATGAGGCATAAATGTTTTTTAAAGAAAAACTGTTAGAGACGATATGTTGTCTCTGTATGAGAAAATGTTTTCTTTTATTTTTCTAAAAGAAAACCTATGAAGACGACATATCGTTTCTATAGAGCCCAAACACTTTTTTTAATTTTTTTTAAAGAAAGCTTATAGAGACAACATGTTGTCTCTAAAGGGTTTAAATTTTTTTATAATTTTTTTATTTAATAAGTATTAATTCTATTTTTTTAATTATTTTCTTTCACAAACTTCTAGAGACGACATGTATGACCTATAGGGACGGAGCTGTAGAGACAATTTTTAAGATAATTTTTATAGAGACAACGGTGAAAAATACCTATAGAGAGGATATATCCTCCCTATAGGCCTAGAAAATGTTATTTCTATAAAGATTTTTTTCTTGTAGTGAGATGATTTTGAATGTATGTTTCAAATAGTAGCTTTGAACCCGCCAACATATAGTAACTTGTTTAAGCGTCTATTACAAGGAGTTCTGAGGCCTCAACTAGCAAGGGTAAGGGTCAAACGTATGTGTTTCTTTAAAACAAGTGTTTGTTGAGAAATTCCATGTAACTTATTCACCCAGGTATAGGTTGTGACTTTATATAAGCCAAACATGCAACTTTCTAAACTTATGTTTTGAATATGTCGTCGTCATCATCATCATACTTAGTAAATTCCATTAATAGCAAAGTTAAGGTAGGGTATGAGGAGGGTAAGATGTAGACAGCCTTACATCTATACATTTTGAATATGTAATTTATTCAAAACTATTTGTATAATTAAGTCTAAACCTTTTGATAATAAAATTGTATTAAAAATTATATAAATTATATTTGAGATTAATAAAGTTAAAATCAGTGTGAGAAATTTAGTTCGTGTAATTATTATTTATCTTTTATTTCTGAACACTTTCAAACCCATTCAAACCCATTTTTATCAGAAGTTTGCAAAATTTCCATAGCAGTCCATGTTATCTGCACACAAGGATATTTCCTATGCTTTAGAAAAAACTGTTTTTACAATAGCTGACGTATATTCCTTAATATAAATACAAAGAAAAAGTGAAAATATATTACTCCCTCCGTCCCATTAGAAATGTCCTATTTTGAATTTTCAAAGTCTTGATTTATAAACTTTGACCTTAAATAATTTTGTTTGCGTTAGGTAATACTTGATGAAAGTTATATGATTTGAGTGCATTTTACATGTGTTTTTATTGGGTTAATTTTCATTAAGTTTTATAAAACTCAAAAAATATATAATTAAAGTTAAAATTTATAAATAAAGACTTTGAAAATTCAAAATAGGACACTTCTAATGGGACAGAGGGAGTAACAGTGAATATTGATAGACCTCCAGCTACTGAGCCATCACGTCTATTTCCATGAAGAATTATGTTAGCGGAGAATATTTGTAGGATACACAAGACCACTGTTGCAGAAGAGATTTCCGTTGTACTTGAGTATGGGTTTATTGATTCATCGTAAAGGTCAGTTTCTTGGTTCTCCACGTTTAACAAGTTTGTATTCTCTTCATCACAGTGTTGACTCGCCCATGGATGTTGAGTAAACTTGCGTAATCCTTCAAGTTTAGTCGCCACTTCTTTCATTGTTGGTCGCTCATCGCCCATGAGATTAAGGCATCTTTTCACAAGCTCTCCAATTTGTTGTAGCTGCTCTAGAGTACCCTCCCTTACAACTCTAGGTTAAGAATCTGAAACAAACGGTCTCCTTTCAGTGACATAATGAAATAAGTTGCTAAATTCCATTCTTCTTCAATTCGTTCCATACACATCGGCTTCTTTCAAGTCAATAACTCAGCTAGCACAACTCCAAAGCTATAAACATCACTCTTTTCTGTTAACTGACTCGTGTGAAAATACTCAGGATCTAAATACCCTAATGTCCCTTGGACGAGCGTGGAAACTTGTGTTTGATCAATGGGTACCAGTCTTGAAGCCCCAAAATCCGCGACCTTTGTGGTGTAATTATCGTCTAATAAAATGTTTGCGGATTTCACATCTCTATGGATAATAGGGGTCAATGTAGCTGAATGAAGATATGAAAGTGCGCCAGTGGCTTCAGCAGCTACTCTTAAACAATTCTCCCACGATAATATTGATATTTAAACTAAATATAGGGGTAGTATGTAAAAGTAGTTAGTTAGTACTGTATTTAGATTAGATACGGAAGTACGAGGACAAGAAGTGGGCAATCGAAAGTGTGTAACCTACAAACTAAAGGATGCGATGTCTTCTTGGGTCGTACCTGTTCATGATCGACGGCTTCAAACAAGAACAAGGAGACGCACCTCTTCAAATCAATTGACATCCACAAGATCAAGAATCGCAACCATTCGCAAAGGACACATCTATTCGATTCGCACCTGTTCGTATAGTATATATTGGGTTCATGTATGACAATTGTAAACAACTCTCATTCTCAATTATATACAAGTAAGTTTTATTGTCATTCGATTCTCAATTTTCATACATTATACATGTGATTAGCAAGTTCAATACCAACAAATGGTATCAGAGCACACGTTAACCGATCAAGGGAATATAGCGAGAAACAATCGCATCGCAAAATCAAAGCAAGAAACGATTATCTGCGATTATATTGCAAGCAAGGAACGAAGGGCAGCGCCGTTTGATTGAGCGAAAAGAAAGACCCAGGAGACGAACCCTGGTTTGATCAGAAGTTCGTTTCATCCTGCAGTGTTGGTTTGCAAATCGCAGAGCGCATCACGAATCCGGGAAGAAGACACGATTGAGTCACCACACGATTCAACCAGTTCGGGAAAAAAGGAAGCGCATGCATATCCGCTTTGTGATAATCGAATTCTGGTGGTGGTTGTGTTGAAAGCAAGAAGAACATTGCATTAGTTTCCTATTTGAGACTAAGACAGCATTGGCATCGTCGATTGAAATCAACGGGTTCCAAATTAAAGGTTAGAAAGTATTTAACCTCAAACTTAATAATTCTGTCTTTGAAACAATTAAAGTGTTCATCTAATCACGTTTTTTTGAAAAAAAAAATTGAATTGTTTTTTTAGAAATTTGATTTTTTAATCGTTTTTGAAAACCCAATTCATTATCAATTGAAATTTGATTTTTCTTTAAGGAATTATATAATCAAGTTAACAATTACAATGCAAAATAATATAAAAAATGAACCCGTTGGTTCATAGCAAGTCAAACCGAACACGTGTTTGTTCATAGCAAGTCTAGAACCATTTTGGTTTAAATAGCAAAGCAAGTAGCAAATTTGAATCATTACGATTCAATCTAGCAAGAAAAGACCATCCTTGATCAAAGCAAGAACAAGCAAGTACAGCAGGTTGATCTAATCCAATTAGCAAGTTGGTTGGATAGTTTTGATCAAACTGACAACATCAAGTTAGCAAGAATCTGATCAGCAGGTCGGTCAGAACCTGATTAGCAAGTGGGTCAGGGTTACATACAAATTCGATCAGCAAGTCGGTCAGAAGAAACGCAAGAATCTGGTTAGCAAGTTGGCCAAACGCAAGTACTAAGTAAGAAGTTTGATCTATTTGATCAAGAAAGGACTCATCCGATCACAAGCAAGATAGGCAAGAAAATCAAGGCGAGAAAGAAAGGAAGCATGACAGACAAAGAAGGAAATGCATCGACATCACTTCACGAGCAAGGGAATGTGTCTCTTCAATGCCCAAAATTAAAAGAGTCGAATTACACCCAATTGGCAGTTATAATGGAAACAACATTGAAGGCATATAGTCTATGGGAAACAGTTGTTTCAACGGAAGTGATAAACGAAAAGAAGGCGCATACAACGAAAGCAATTATTTTCCAAACACTACCGGAAGATGTTTTGATGCAAGTTGCGCAATACGAAAAAGCAAAGGAAGTATGGGACGCAATCAAAGTTCGTTATCTTGGAGCAGATATGGTTCAGAAAGCACGTCTACAAACTTTGAGGAGCGAACTAGAAACTTTAAATATGGATGAGAACGAAACAGTAAGTAGTTTCGCAAGCAAGTTGGGTGGTATAAAAGCCAAATTTAAAACTCTCGGTACCACCATCAAAGACAAGAAACTTGTAAGGAAATTACTTATCTCCGTTCCAAAGAAGTTTCTACCCATCGTGGCAAATATGAACAGTATTCAGAAATAGATAAAATGCCATTTGAAAAAGCAGTGGGAAGAATAATAGCTTTTGAAGAACGTCTCTACAGTCAAGACAAGCAAGAAGATAATGATCAAGGAAGACTCATGATGGCAAGTGCAAATAATCAGTCTGAAAGTTGGTAACATGGAAAGGGTCGTGGTGTTCAAAACCATGGTGGAAGTCAAGGACAAGGATCTTTCAAAGGAGGAAGAGGACGTGGAAAAGATATGGGTCCAAGAAACCAAGACAAGAGCAAGTTCAAATGTTATGATTGTGGAGAACTTGGTCATTTTGCAAAAGATTGCACCAAATGGAAGGAAAAGGAGAAAGATATGCAGCAAGAAGCCAATCTCGCATTGGAAGAGGAACCAATGCTATTGCAAGCCAAGCAAGATGAAGACCCTCGTTAAACTATATTTAGTTTAAGGGGGAGTATTGATATTTAAACTAAATATAGGGGTAGTTATGTAAAAGTAGTTAGTTAGTATTGTATTTAGATTAGATATGGAAGTACGAGGACTAGAAGTGGGCAATCGAAAGTGTGTAACCTACAAACTAAAGGATGCGATGTCTTCTTGGGTCGTACCTGTTCATGATCGACGACTTCAAACAAGAACAAGGAGACGCACCTCTTCAAATCAATTGACATCCACAAGATCAAGAATCGCAACCATTCGCAAAGGACACGTCTATTCGATTCGTAGTTGTTCGTATAGTATATATAGGGTTCATGTATGACAATTGTAAACAACTCTCATTCTCAATTATATACAAGTAAGTTTTAGTGTCATTCGATTCTCAATTTTCATACATTATACATGTGATTAGCAAGTTCAATACCAACAAATGGTATCAGAGCACACGTTAACCGATCAAGGGAATATAGCGAGAAACAATCGCAGCGCAAAATCAAAGCAAGAAACGATTATCTGCGATTATATTGCAAGCAAGGAACGAAGGGCAGCGCCGTTTGATTGAGCGAAAAGAAAGACCCAGGAGACGAACCCTGGTTTGATTAGAAGTTCGTTTCATCCTGTAGTGTTGGTTTGCAAATCGCAGAGCGCATCACGAATCCGGGAAGAAGACACGATTGAGTCACCACACGATTCAACCAGTTCGGGAAAAAAGGAAGCGCATGCATATCCGCTTTGTGATAATCGAATTCTGGTGGTGGTTGTGTTGAAAGCAAGAAGAACATTGCATTAGTTTCCTATTTGAGACTAAGACAGCATTGGCATTGTCGATTGAAATCAACGGGTTCCAAATTAAAGGTTAGAAAGTATTTAACCTCAAACTTAATAATTCTGTCTTTGAAACAATTAAAGTGTTCATCTAATCACGTTTTTTTGAAAAAAAAATTGAATTGTTTTTTTAGAAATTTGATTTTTTAATCGTTTTTGAAAACCCAATTCATTATCAATTGAAATTTGATTTTTCTTTAAGGAATTATATAATCAAGTTAACAATTACAATGCAAAATAATATAAAAAATGAACCCGTTGGTTCATAGCAAGTCAAACCGAACACGTGTTTGTTCATAGCAAGTCTAGAACCATTTTGGTTTAAATAGCAAAGCAAGTAGCAAAGTTGAATCATTACGATTCAATCTAGCAAGAAAAGACCATCCTTGGTCAAAGCAAGAACAAGCAAGTATAGCAGGTTGATCTAATCCAATTAGCAAGTTGGTTGGATAGTTTTGATCAAACTGACAACATCAAGTTAGCAAGAATCTGATCAGCAGGTCGGTCAGAACCTGATTAGCAAGTGGGTCAGGGTTACATACAAATTCGATCAGCAAGTCGGTCAGAAGAAACGCAAGAATCTGGTTAGCAAGTTGGCCAAACGCAAGTACTAAGTAAGAAGTTTGATCTATTTGATCAAGAAAGGACTCATCCGATCACAAGCAAGATAGGCAAGAAAATCAAGGCGAGAAAGAAAGGAAGCATGACAGACAAAGAAGGAAATGCATCGACATCACTTCACGAGCAAGGGAATGTGTCTCTTCAATGCCCAAAATTAAAAGAGTCGAATTACACCCAATTGGCAGTTATAATGGAAACAACATTGAAGGCATATAGTCTATGGGAAACAGTTGTTTCAACGGAAGTGATAAACGAAAAGAAGGCGCATACAACGAAAGCAATTATTTTCCAAACACTACCGGAAGAGTGTTTTGATGCAAGTTGCGCAATACGAAAAAGCAAAGGAAGTATGGGACGCAATCAAAGTTCGTTATCTTGGAGCAGATATGGTTCAGAAAGCACGTCTACAAACTTTGAGGAGCGAACTAGAAACTTTAAATATGGATGAGAACGAAACAGTAAGTAGTTTCGCAAGCAAGTTGGGTGGTATAAAAGCCAAATTTAAAACTCTCGGTACCACCATCAAAGACAAGAAACTTGTAAGGAAATTACTTATCTCCGTTCCAAAGAAGTTTCTACCCATCGTGGCAAATATGAACAGTATTCAGAAATAGATAAAATGCCATTTGAAAAAGCAGTGGGAAGAATAATAGCTTTTGAAGAACGTCTCTACAGTCAAGACAAGCAAGAAGATAATGATCAAGGAAGACTCATGATGGCAAGTGCAAATAACCAGTCTGAAAGTTGGTAACATGGAAAGGGTCGTGGTGTTCAAAACCATGGTGGAAGTCAAGGACAAGGATCTTTCAAAGGAGGAAGAGGACGTGGAAAAGATATGGGTCCAAGAAACCAAGACAAGAGCAAGTTCAAATGTTATGATTGTGGAGAACTTGGTCATTTTGCAAAAGATTGCACCAAATGGAAGGAAAAGGAGAAAGATATGCAGCAAGAAGCCAATCTCGCATTGGAAGAGGAACCAATGCTATTGCAAGCCAAGCAAGATGAAGACCCTCGTTAAACTATATTTAGTTTAAGGGGGAGTATTGATATTTAAACTAAATATAGGGGTAGTTATGTAAAAGTAGTTAGTTAGTATTGTATTTAGATTAGATATGGAAGTACGAGGACTAGAAGTGGGCAATCGAAAGTGTGTAACCTACAAACTAAAGGATACGATGTCTTCTTGGGTCGTACCTGTTCATGATCGACGACTTCAAACAAGAACAAGGAGACGCACCTCTTCAAATCAATTGACATCCACAAGATCAAGAATCGCAACCATTCGCAAAGGACACGTCTATTCGATTCGTAGTTGTTCGTATAGTATATATAGGGTTCATGTATGACAATTGTAAACAACTCTCATTCTCAATTATATACAAGTAAGTTTTATTGTCATTCGATCTCAATTTTCATACATTATACCTGTGATTAGCAAGTTCGATACCAACACATAACCAAGTCATGGTTCCTATACCATGAATATGATTATAAAGAGTTCCATTAGATACATACTCGTATACCAATAATGGAACCTCTGTCTCTAAACAACATCCCAAAAGCTTCACCATGTTCCGATGGTTAACTTTTGTTAAGATGGTCACTTCATTGATGAATAATTCAATTTGGGTTTCATCCATAACTCGTGACTTCTCGATTGCTATGACTCATTGATCTTTTAGAACGCCTTTGTATGCAGTCCCATAACCACCACGACCCAAGATTCGATCTTCGGCGTAATTGTTGGTGGCGTTTTCTAACTCTAGTGTGGTGAAGACCCTTGTTGAATCGACATTGCCTTCATTGGTTGTGATACGTTGTTTGAGTAGCAAACCACCGTTTTGTTGATAAAACTTCTGTCGGAGCTTAACGAGGTTCCTCTTCTTGAAGACAAAGTAGAGCCACGTTATTCCTACTAAAATGGCCAAGAAACCAAAACCCATACCTGTATTTGGACATATGAATAAGCAACCTCGATGCAGAAATTGTCAGTCTCATATCATTGATAATCTTTCTGTGATATCCAGGGCCAATTCAAATTGAAGGCCCTTCTAATTATTGTTTTTGGCTAATAACCTTCTCTTTTATTTCCAACTAAAAACAACAAGCAAAATTAAATACTTCCTAGTTTACGATATTAAAGAACTTATTTTTTTAATTTATATCTATAAATAAAAATATGATTAATAAATGACAAATAGTCTAAAAAATTGGAGTTCTAGAGCAATTGCGTCACATTGCACACATAAGGCCAGTCTTAATTGGTAATATCTACCTGAATTATATGTTATTCCTATGGTGTACAGGACTACTTGCTCTTGGTGATCTTTCGGTAAAGTTCTCGTTAAAGAATTATTGCATCTGATTCCATTGTCATTGTAATTCCTTTCCCATTTTTTAAATGTTAATTTCTGTTTTTCACCTCTTCTTTGTGATAGATTTGGCTTTTCTTTATAATAGGTTTGGCCCTCCCTGAGAATTCGAGTACCCGTACAAGTAGAAAAAATTGGCCCCTAAAACTAAACTTATAGAAAAAAATTGTTCACAATTGTGATATTTTCCTTATTATTAATTGGGTTTAAACATTTAATTGTTTAAAACATCTTACTGGGTATTGACGTTAACGGATTGAGTTAGGTAACTGAGCTAAAAGACAAAGAGGTTTTAGTTGAGTTTTAAATTTAATTAGCTGGTGGGGATTGTGCGTTGTGGCGGTGGCATTAACGTAGTTATCAACGTAGTGTTGAAGGTGATAGTATATTCGAAAATCATGAAAAAACTACATCGTTATAAAAATAAGCGTTAAGAAACACGAAAAGGAATTTAATAAAAATGGTATAACTAAAAATATATAACCATAAATACTTTAAAATGTATTTAGTTAAACAAAGGAATTACTAAACATAAATACTTTTGAATAAGAAAAATAGATTTCAAAATTACATTTAGGAACTGATATGGAAAATCACGAAAAAGATGTAAAATACTTTAAGCAAATTTATATATACAGGTAATTACTTTCTTGTTATTTTGGGCCCTTAAGAAAAAAGGGTCTCGGCCGGAGGTGCGGCTTGCCCACCCCAAGGCCGGCCCTGGCCATGGGTATAATTCCTCTTACTTTTTTTAAATGTTTTATATATTTTTTACACCTTTTCTTTTTCTTAAACTTGTATGTTTTTAAGTTCTTGGAAGTGTAAAAGTATAGATGCTGGTTCTGTAACTTAAGTTTTACACCAGGTATTTCAAAGCACATAATTACCAAGTTTCTTTTTATCAGATCTTTAAAATCACATGTATGTACGATTAATTAGTTAAATGAAACAATAAATTGAACTCACCTAGAGATAACTTAACTTTTTCTTGGCACAACCTCGCCCGTTTTTCAGGCCATCTCCAACGTACCCATCTTCACAACTACACGTATAAACTTCCAGCTGTATTCGTACAAACACCGTTACAAATATTATTAGGATCCGCACATTCGTTAATGTCTGAAAGGTAAGGAATTTTCAGTTATTCTTGTTGATTGATAGTTTAAGGTTGCAACCTGAATTGGATCATCAAAATAACAAAACTAACCTTGGCAACCTGGCTCTAGATATGGTTGACCCTGATATCCATTATTGCAAATGCATCTATATCCTGGAACTCCAGTATCCGAATCAACACACCGGCTATTCGCTTGACAAGCCAACACACCCGCATCCCTAGCCTCGCGACAGCTCAAGTTTCCAACCACCCAATCGACCAATATAGGAACACTACCCATGGTCCGGTTCCTAAAATTGGGGTCCATAAAATCCGACACCCCATGCCGTTCTTGCTCACCGAAAAACGAGTAAGTACAAGGATCAAAAGACCAGATGGTAGTGTGGTTGAGTGGTAATTTCAAATGATGTTGTCATTTTTTTTGGGATACCGCTGAATTAGTTTTCGTTTTTTGTTTATATATATTTGTTGTTTTCGGTTGTTAATTTCAAATGATGTTGTCATTTTGGCAAGTTGTTGCATATCATTCACCTTACGTACATACTCCAATCTTAGTTTATAAATGTTTACATGTTTGTTTCCGTTTACTTCCGATCATGGACTTTGTACATATCTATAGTAACTTTGTCAATCGAATATTGGATATATATATGATTTTTAGTTACGTACTTCATTCTTAGTTTAAAGATATATACTGAAGAACAACAATGTTTTAAAACTGGTTTTTAAATCACATTGGATTGGTCTAAAAAATAGTTCAACCAGAACCGGGTTGTACCTAGCGGTTCAACCGGGTTGTTCAATTAACTTTATAATTCCATGAATTACACACATACGTCCAGATGTATATACACCAGCTACTATACATATGATACATCATTATACATATTGACTCACTAAGACTATCTTGTATATACACACATCGTACTACTACGACCAACAACAAAAATCAAAATGACCTACCAATCGCAAGTTGGAGTTTGGAACAAACTAGAGTGATAAACAATGAACGATGAATGAAGATGAAAGTGTAGAACAAAATTGGTGGATGAAGATGGAAGTCTAGAACGAACCATAGAGTGAGGGAAGCAGGTTTTGAGTTATAATTGATGGAGATGGAATATAGAAAGTCGCTACTCATTAGGATAAAACCGGGGAGTAAACATGGAGATGGGCTGATAAAGAGTAAAAATCCAAACCCAAGAACTAATACGGGCAGGTAGCGGTATAGCGGTTGAAACGGTATATCAGATATCAGCGGCAATACAAAGACGTGTCGTTTGCCCTATTTACAAGGGTGTTTCATACCGCAATTACATCCGACATATTACCGGTATAACCGGCCGGTATTTATCGGTTTTTAAAACATTGAAGAACAACATTAATCATACTATCTCTCTACATCATAATGTAAGTAAAAATATCTCAATAAAATGCAATGCATCTTTCTCACTGTATATAGATGCTAGAGAGGCCAAAAGATGTAACCGACTGTGTAACTAACTCTCATAACAAACTATTCTAATAACTAACTTAATAGACTATTGCTGCACACTAATATCCTCCCTCAAGCAGAACGTGACGTAACTACGTGAAGCTTGAATGTTGAGACGGGGACAACCCTTTGGATGGTAAATCATCCAAGTTGAATAGTCGTAGGCATATAGGGAACACAATATTTGAGCCAACACCATGACCCGAAGAAAGTGTATTTCACTAATTAACTGCAAGATAGGTAGCACCCATATTGTCAGACCAAAGAGTAGGTGAACATGCTCCTGTAAAGGGGCATAATCCATCTGAGCTTAGCAGCAATATGAGTCAAAGCATGATACTCAGCCTC
This sequence comes from Scalesia atractyloides, assembly GCA_947069175.1. Taxonomy (NCBI): domain Eukaryota; kingdom Viridiplantae; phylum Streptophyta; class Magnoliopsida; order Asterales; family Asteraceae; genus Scalesia; species Scalesia atractyloides. The sequence goes on from CAMTDV010000005.1 coordinate 29,636,977, forward strand.
TGTACTAATACATGCAACTATATGTTGTTTCTTGGACCTCCAACTAATGAGGTGGCCAAGAAAAACACAATATCAAGTAGTAGACCGCCGAGTATGAACGCATCCAGCCCAATCAACATCAGAATAAGCATGAAGATCAAAACAGTCAGATCGACGAATGCACAATCCATAAGACCGTGCCCCTGAGATATCTCAAAATATACATGACTACAACCCAATGGCAATCAGTAAGGGGTGTCTCTATAAAAACTGTGACTCCTTGCTAACCGCATAAGTAGTCTCAGGTCGAGTCAAGACTAAGTATTGTAAAGCACCAATTGTACTTTGATATAAAGTAGGGTCGTCCAATGGAGTACCATTATGATGAGAAAACTGTATGCCAGAAGTAACATGAGTAGATAAAGGGTGACACTCAGCAAGACTAGTGCGTTAGAACAAATCAAGTAAATACCAAAGCTAGGAGAGATGTAAAACATCATAATATTTCCTTTGCTTTAGAAAAGTTGTTTTTAATTCATTGTGTTTTCGAAAAAAAAACACCTTCTTTTTTGTTTTTTAGTCCATTGTGTTTTAGGGGGAAAATCTATTTTTTGTGCTTCTTGTCCATTGCGTTTTAGGAACAACCCATTTTTTGTGTTTTTTGTTCATTGCGTTTTACGCATCTGGGTTTTTGAAAAAAAATTTAAAATTTTTAGCAATAGTATACTCGTTTTAAAAATTAAAAATGCCTATTTTTATGGTGCCAAAAAAATTGAAGGAGTGAGAAACTATTCCATTGGTTGGATGGACTAGAATATCCCAAAACTAACTCACGCGTCTCTTTTTTTATTATTATTCCACCAATTTAATCCAAGTCTTTGATTACTCAATAGATTGTCAAGGTTATTTCTTGACCTTCCGACTTAAATAAACTTCCTAGTATATCCTAACTCATTCCTTTAATTATTTTTTGTAAGTGCGTAACTTTTTTAAATGTTTATGTACATTTGATCATAACGTTTTAAATATTTCATGCTCTGATCTATCAACGAACCGTGATATAATAATGGTGCACCCAACCAAATACAGCTCTACGTCTTAAAATGCCGATGCACTTAACTTTTTCCTATAATACACATGCCACACATGAATTATTTGTATGCTTTAAAGAATTTGGTAGAGTCGTTCGTCATGGTATAGTGATTTTATCCTTTCTTTGTTTACTTCTTGAGTCAAACCCTGAATACTAGATATGACCTCAAAATAACAATGGCCGAGTTTGGCTAGTGATACGATAAGGGATAAGCTAGATCGTCAAGAGAGAAATCACCCGGATCACCAAGTAAGGCTCCTAAATTGCCGCTCAATGATCAAGAAGGTAAGAGTGTGGAGACCCACTAATAGAGGGTTTTTGTATGGAAGACGAATCAGGCTACATTTTTCTACAACAGCTAACCCATATGTTTGTGTACATTCAAATAGCAGATCACATCAATCGAAATTTTGGTTTTATTCAAAGAGCAAAGAGCTAAAGGAAAAAAATTAAGAAATGAATGGAAAATACGATAATAGAGGAGGTAAAAGTATTCAATGAAGCAAAAGTGTCATTGAACAATTTAGATCTTCTGGTAGAATCTAGGGATCTATCAATGGAAGAAAAACAGAAAATGAGAAAAGAAGATTAATATGGATCTACAACAAAAATCTAAGGTGATGTGGGTTCAACATAGTAATGAGAATTCTTCTCTTTTCCACAAAATTATTAATAATCATGTTATGATGAATAGAGTGCATGGATTGTGGATTGACAAAGCTTGGGTGGATGATCCAGGAGACAAAAAAAGTGTTTTAGGGAGTTTTTTAAAGGCAAATTTAGTGAACCGAAAGAGCATCGACCAAGAATGATAGGTGAAGGTTTCAAAAGACTCTCAGCGGAACAAGCAGAGGATATTGTGAAACCATTCTCAAAAGACGAAATAATTAGTGCTATGAGGGAATGTGGGAGTGATAAAGCGCAAGGCCCTGACTGTCCAACATTCGCTTTTATTCGTAAATATTGGGAGCTATTAGAACCTAAGTTCGTCGCAGTTCTTGATGAATTCTATACTTATGGTGCTTTATATAAAGGATGTGCTGTATCTTTTATTGCGTTAATCCCTAAGATTGCCGATCCAACAGTTCCAGCAGATTTTCGTCCCATCTTACTCATCGGAGCGGTGCAAAAATTGATTTCGAAAGTTTTGGTGAACCGTCTCAAACATGTTATGGATACTTTGGTTGCCTCATGCCAATCAGATTTTATTGCCGGACGTAACATAGTTGACAGCCCGTTTATTATTAATGAAATTTGGGCATGGGCGAAGAAATCTAAGAAGTTACTGGCATTCTTTAAAGTCGATTTCGAAAAAGCTTATGATTGTCTTAATTGGAACTTCTTGATATCGGTACTAGCTCATATGAGATTTCCAAGTAAATGGCGGTGTTGGATCATGGGGTTGTTATTTAACAGGTCGGCTTCGGTTATAGTTAATGGGTCTCCCACGGGTAACTTCAAATTAGAGAGGGGTCTTAGACAAGGTGATCCTATATTGCCTTTGGTTTATCCTCGCCGTGGAAGCTTTGAATATTTTGATGTGTAGGGCAATTAATCTTGGCGTTTATAATGGCATACAACTTCCAAATTATGGTCCGGTTATTTCGCATTTATTTTATGCGGATGATGTCGTATTTATTGGTGAATCGAACGTCCAAAATCTGAAAAATTTGAACCGCATTCTGAGGGCTTTCTACTTGATCTCGGGTTTAAAGATTAGTTTACTAAAAACTAAAATATATAGGATCGGATTGGATTGGATCACGAGGAGGTACTTCAAGCGGAAAGGGCGGTTAAATGTAGGATTGGAACTTTTCCATTTCAATATTTAGGTTTGCATGTTGGTGCTATTATGAATAGAATTGATAGTTGGAGACCGGTTGTGGAACGGTTCAAAAAAAGCTGGCAAATTGGAAAGCTAAGCATATCTTTTTCGCTGGAAAGATGACTTTGGTTAAAGCAGTTCCCGGTAGTTTACCAACTTACTACATGGCTCTCTATAAATTTCGGTTAAAGTGTTGAAAACTTTAGAAGGTATCAGGCGGAATGTTCTATTGGCAGGTGTGTGTTTGAGCTAAAAGATAAATTGGGTGGGTTCGAAAAAAAAATGGTGGTTCCAAAAAAGAACGGTGGATTGGGTATAGGTGGTCTACATGAAGCGAATTGTGCATTATTGGCTAAATGGTGGTTTCGATTGAGGGATCAAGATGATCATATGTGAGCTACGGTAATTCGTAGTTTACATGGTCGCAACTAGAATAGAGTTCAGTAAATAAGAATATTGTTGGGGTATGGAACAAGTTGTCAAAGTTGAAAGCGAGTTTCTCGAAGTCAATATTGACTTGCAACAAAAAATCACTTCTTGGGTAGGAAATGGCGAGAAAACTAGATTTTAGCTTGATAACTGGTTGCCAATTGGGTTTTTGTGTTATGTCTTCCCATGTATTTTTAGATTGGCAAGTGCTAAAGGTTCTCGGGTTAGCGAAAATTATAAGAGATATGGAATAGGGTCGTGTGGGATTCACATCTCAATTCTAATCTTCTCTAGGACAAGTTTTTTAGTTGATGCACCCGTTGAACGGGTGTATTATAAAATGTAGCGTAGATGTGTGGGGTTGGAAGGCAGCCCAGGGGGTCTGATTTCGAGGTTAAAATAGTTAAAGAAGAATTCAGAGCTGCAGGTAATGAACATGTAGTTTCGAACGCCATGCAATGTGGTAATTGGGCAATGGCAAAAGCTAACATTTTTACATGGAAAGCTTTGCAAAAAAAAAGATCCTAACTTTAGTCGAATTAGTAAACATAGGCCTTTTGGGTAACAATCTGTGCCCAAACTGTAGAAGACATGAGGAATTTGTGGATCATATTTTAGTACAGTGCCATCTAACAAAGGAGCTTTGGAGGTTGATCAGTATTTGGCTTGAAATCCCATCGACTGGAAGTAGCTTAACAATTATAGAGTGTTGGGATTGAACCCTATCAAAGGACAGATAATATAAAACCAAAACTACATCAAAGGATTGATCCAGAATAACAGAGTTAACAACCTCTGATGCAAGATCTGTTGACCCAAGCTCTGCCGTGTAACCGCTGAGGAAGACTAACAGTTGATAGGGTCATCAGAGTTTCTTCTTTATTAATGTAACAGTGTCTATAATAGTAGTGTTTAGCTTATCAGAGGTTAGAGTTAGTTAGTTATTGTTAGCAGTCACTATCAAATCTTGACGTCAGCAAAGATGCTCAAAGGTCTGACATTATGTATAAATAGAACAGTACATTGTATTGTTCCATCTATCTATCAAAAGATCATTTTACGCATTTCTTTCCAATCATCTTTCTTACATTCTGTACTAACAAACTATCATTGGGCTGAGAGGGAGTTTGTAATTCACATGCAAAACTTAAAAGTTTGAAAGCATGATGATCAAAGCATTCTTCCATTAGTTGTATATAAAGTTTTCCTTCCACTGCATATTCACTCTGTTTTATCTTCAATCATAAACCATTTTCTAAAAAAATCGCAACTAATTCAAACTCAGATGCTAACAATTGGTATCAGAGCTTGGTCAATCAAAATTTGATTTAACTATCAATTTGATTTGAAAGATCAGCTCCCTGCTAATTAGTTTGTTTGTTCTCAGTGGAAAACAAAGTTTAATTACGTTCAAAGTTTTTAAAACTAAATCTGTTTAAAACAATAAGAATGTCTCAAAACACACTGGATTCCAACACTGGATCTATGTTTAAACCTCCGATGCTTGTCAGGAACGAGTATTACATATGGCAGCGTCGAATGAGTCACATTTTAGCTCAGCAAAACACCGGTTGCAGGAAGTCCGTTGTATTTGGACCACACGTTCCTTTGGTTACAAGTACAGAGGACCCTGCAAAACAAGTGCCAAAAAAACCTGAAAACTACTCTGAGCAGAATTTCCAGAAAAGAGAGTTAGATGCTAAGGCGTTTAGCATTGTTGCTTTTGCCTTACCTAACCAAATCTATGTTGGCCTGCTCTACTGCAATAGTGCAAAGGAGTTGTAGGATGCCTTGAAAGAGCAATTCGGTGGAACTGAGGAAGTGATTGAAAACAATAGAGAAGTTCCGAATCAACAATACGAAACTTTTTGTCATGTCAAAGGAAAGTCCCGAACCCAACAGTTCGAGCGATTTAGCTGTCTCATAAGTGAACTTAAGCTGGTTAACATTGAATTTCCTAAATCGACTGTCAATAGTCGTTTCTTAAGATCGTTACAAGATAAGTGGGACACCATAGCTTTCGTGACACGAGCATCTGTCGGGTTTAAAGAGATGAATCTCATCCAACTTCATGGTAGACTCCTCACATATGAGAGAGAGTTAAACCAAAAAAAGAAGTTGCAAGAATCAGGCAAGGTTGTTGATGGTTATACTTTTGGTAACACAACACTTTTAGGCCAAGAAGAGGGTTCTGGTAGTGGAAAGGATCAGAGTTATAATCATTATGATCATTTTATTAACATAACTTCTGGAGGAAAGTTTTACTCTGATTCTTACTCACCCAACTATGCATTTATTGCAAGTAGGGAAAGTCAAACCTCTGACAACCTTTCCTTTAAGTTGAATGATTTTCAACACTTTAAACCATCTGATTTAGAAGAACTGGACATTTTGCACCAACTGGCTCTATTAAGTGTTAGAGCTAGTAAATTTTACAAGAGAACTGGTAGAAAATTCCCAGGGTTGCATGGGGGGTTGAAGGTTGGGTTGGATAATCAAAGATTAAGTGTTATAAGTGTAACAGGTTAGGACACTTTGCTAGGGAGTGTAGATCTCAAAATTCTGGACCCACTGCTACACACCCTAGTTCCAGACCTCAACACACACAAAGCACTGCTCATTATTCCCAATATACCCCTCCTCAAATGAAAAGCACTGCTCATGTCACACCCCGACCCGCAGCGGAAAAGGTGATCGGGGCATGATTGGGTTATCATCAAAGCTCATGACATTTATTATGCGTTTCATATTTATTAAATACAATTTAATGGAAATTTACAATAAATGTTACAACATGTTCTAGCTATCAATCTAAGCATCTTTGTTCTCTTCTAAGGCATTTCCTATGTTTTCTTTGCTTCAACCTGTTCACCTGTATCATGTGTAAAAAGGTTTTGGATCAACATAAAGTTGGCGAGTGAATCCTATGGAAAAACATTTGAACAAGTTTATTAAATTGATTATGAAATATGTGCACAACCAAACACGAGTAAAAATAGATGTAAGCTTATTCAACAATCATTAGATATTAAATAAAGCACACATGAACAATAATGGAACATTTAGAGGCACGCGTTGCTCTACTCGTCTCTCACGAGGAACTGATGGGCCTATTGAATGAATTGCATAAACATGATAATATGAATGACACAACTACAAACAATATAAACTCAATGATACACACATGAACAATAATGGATTGGTTTTGAGGCACGCGTTGTTCAACTCGTCTCCCACGAGGAACTGATGGGCTTAATGAATGAATTTCATATAATTTGACAAAATGAACTAAGTAATCACAACAATATAAACAATCTAAGTTTAGGTCATGATATGGTATGGCACAAATTTAAATAAACGAGTTAATTATTTGAGACACATGACACACCCCAAAACGTGTAATTAAAAGGGGGAGTTGTAAGATTCACTCACAGTGGGTGCGTTCGGTTGATGATGTTGAATGCACGCGAAGTGGTTTTAACCACGAGTGAGATTAACCTAGATAAATCGCATTATGGTTTGGTAAGTAAACGGATTTTATTAATCTATTTTAGTAGGATTGTTGGGTGTATTTTTGTGAGTTTAAGGCTATTTTCTAACCTTAAAAATGTTATTTTTAAGTACTTTTAATTGATTTTTAATTAAAATAATTAAATAAAAATAATAAAAAAATTTGATTTTTTTGCTACAGTGACCGTTGACTTTGACCGGTTGACCGTTGACCGGTTCGAGTGCGAATATAAGTGCGCTGAGTGAGGCTCGAACCCGAGACCTCCCGTACGCGTGCACGCAGCTCTACCAACTGAGCTACGTGTCTAACCCGTCATATATCTGTTTTTAGTTATATTTATATATTAACTAGTTTAAACAGAAAATCCTTTTATTTTAAAAACAATTTAAGTGAATCGGACGGTGCGCTCCACAGGTCTCGAACCCGGGACCTGTGGGTTATGATAACACACAGTCCACCGCTGGACTGTGTGTACAACTTGTTAAATTAATTGATTTTTGTTATACTTAAACACAAATTAGTTATTTTCATTTCTGACTTATTTAAAAAGGTAACTAATTGTCCGGGTCGATGCAGAAGACCGGACTCGAACTCGTGACCTGTGATATAAACATACACACAGTCCACCACTGGACTGTGTGTCTAACTTGGTTATTATTCCGGTTATTAATATACTTAACATATAACAATGTGACTTCCGGTTCGGTTAACGAAACAAAAAGGTATTTTATTAAGGCAGCGTGTGTGAAACAGGATTCGAACTCGAGACGTTTGTATGTTTAATGTGCACACAGTCCACCGCTGGACTGTGTGTCTAACCCGAGTAATATCTTGCTTTTAATTAAACTTAAACACTACCGAACATCGTCTTCTTCGTTGAGTTATATCCAGAAAAGACGACTGACTGGTTCAATGATTAAATCAGGTTCCTTTAACGTTTTAGGTTAATTATAGATGAGATATAAGTAAAAAAGAAAAAATAGGCGTGAGGTATACCGACTAGCTTTCCTCTGTTTTCCGGCAGAACTCCGGCGACGGCAATCCCTTCCGACGACGAGTGTCTTGCAGCAGAGAGTCTTCAGAAAGCTTACAAAGGGTGTGGGTGGCTTCGGTATAAGCTCAGAGGGTTTAGTAAGGTTTAGAAGTGGAAGGTTCGGTTTTCCGGCGACGAGCAGAAATATTCCGGCGAGTGAGTTTTCGCCGAGAAAGGGTGCGGTTTTGAGCGAAAAGGTTTGCAGAAGTTCGAGGTGGTTTTTATAGGGTAAATCGTCGATGTACTTGGCCCGATTTCCAACTGGATTCATTGGTTTGAATTTCTCCGGCGGCTATGACTTTGGTCGCGGACTCAAACATCGGTTATAACCGATATGGCGTTTATGATTTACGTTATAACTGAAAGAAACGTTAAGTTTCGCGAGATTACCGGGATTTCCGACGACTGAACTTTTGGGCGCCGGTTTTGAATTTGTAAAGTCATGATATCAATTAAATGATCTTAATGGTTAACAAAAGACATCAATGGCGCAGTGGTTTGTGTGTTGTGTGTTAAGTTGTTGCCGGACCGGTTACTGACCCGGGTTCGAAACCCGGCAGAACCAAAACATTTTTATTTTGCGATTTTTAATAGTTTTTCAAAACAACTTATATAATCCCGTATAATAATTGATTATGTATCGTTTAAAATTATTTTGGGCATTTAATTCGCAACGAAAATTTTAACTGACTGTTCGGTTAATAAACGGAGCGGGTTTGGTAAATCCGTTTTTTTGACGGATGTTACAACTCATTTTGCACACCCTGCTGCTACTGTTCCTGTACACTATGTTCAAGCCACTGTTCCACAGATTCAGTATGTTCAGGCACCATCTCCACAAATGCATGTGCAACCTGCACCTCATGTCACTCAAACTACTCAAACCACTGCTCCGGTAGAGGTTAATCAACCAAGCTTTTTCACTCAAGGTTTTGTTGATTGGAGTAGCTTGCCAGAGGAGTTAACTGATGAAAACTTTGCTCTAGTAGCCAAATATGATTTTGAAAATGATTTTTGTTTCATGGCTCTAGACACAATAGTTGAGGATGATGAATCTGTGGAAGAGTGTCTAAATCTGATGTATCTTAAATTCATGATGAAACAGTGGTTACAAAAGAAAATGTTGATGAAGAAAATGACTCTCTAACTGATCCATGGGATACAAGTGTGTGTGAATGTGATTGTGACTGTTCCATGATGGCTGCCGCTAAAGTATAACCTCAAATCCTTAAAGATCTATGTTCTGAAAAATTGCATAATAGCTTTTGCTAACATAAAGAAGGTGAATGAAAATCTTAGAAAATTTTTTTGGAAGATGAGTTAAATTTTGAAAAACCCACAAAAGAGTTGAAAACAAAATTGATTAACAAAGATTCTGAAATCAGCAGTCTAAAACATGATGCAAGCATAACCAAAGATCAACTCCAAACTATGATAGAGAAATATCAAGTTTGCAAAAAGGAGTTGGAATTTACCAAAATCACTTGTAAAGTGGGTAGAATCTCACAAAGGTTATGAGGTCATGCTTGAAAACCAGATCAAAAATAGGTTTAAGGAAAAATGACTAAGTCACTGATAAAAATGGAAACAAAATCATTTTAGAAAAACATGAGGGATCCTCAACTTTCGACGAAGTTGAGAAATATCAATCTAAACCCACATGGTCTGATGAGTGTGACATTCTTGAAAACTTCAAGCCAATGGACTTTGCAACCATTGATGGTGTCAAAGCACCAAAAGCAAGAGTGATTCCCATTAAAGATCTTCCATATGGCCAACTTATTTATCAAAAGGTTCCTTTTAGTTATGAGGGTTACAAAAAGCCCTCAAATCCAAGAGTCAATAGGCATCCTCATGGTTACTAACCTCTGACAGGAAATGGTCCACAACAGTGGTTACAAAGACCAAATCAAACCACTGTCCATTGTCTTGAATTTGAGATTGAACACTCTGTGACTCCATCTAAAGCCATTTTGGCTTTGGAGACCCACCTAAACTAATTGTTTACCCATGTGCAGGGAGCTTCTACTTGCCTTGATAGTTTATGGTATGTAGATAGTGGAGGTTCCATGCACATGACAAGATGTAGAGCCATTCTCAAAGATTTCATGGCTCATGGAGGGGGTGATATATCCTTTGGTAACAATTCAAAATGGAAGGTGTTGGGGTCAGGGTCTGTTCAGGCTGGGAAACTCAAATTTGAACATGTTAATCTCATTGATAATCTAAAATTCAACTTACCGAGTGTCTCACAAATGAGTGACGAAGGATATGGATCCTTCTTTACAAAGAAAACATGTCAAATTGTTGGACCAGAAGTTGTTAAAAACATTGATCAAATCATTACTGAGAGTAGAGCACAACTGGTTGCTCATAGGATTGGCAATGTGTATGTGGTTGATATGTTGAAGGATAATCCAATGTCCAATGCATGCCTGTTCTCAGTTGCTTCTAAGAGACAAGGTTATGGCATAGAAGACTTGGACACACAAATTTGAAACTATCACCACTCACTCAAAACAAAATCTTGTTAGAGGTTTACCCTCAAAACAATTCACTTGTGAGGAATATTATGTTTCCCGTTTAAAAGGCAAACAACATAAAAGTTCTTACAAGTCCATTGAAGAGTCCAAAACAACCTAGTGCTTGCAATTGTTTCACATGGACTTGTTTGGCCTTGTAAAAATCATGAGTCTCAAAAAGAAAAGATATTGTCTTGTCATTGTAGATGATTTTTCAAGGTTTACATAGACATTTTTTAGGCACTCTAAGGATGAAACTGCTGACTTTTTGCAAAACTTTGTAAAACAAGTTGAAAAGCAATTTGACCTTCTAGTAAAAAAAATTAGAAGTGACAATGGGACAGAGTTTAGGAATATGGAGTTGGATACTTTTTGGTGAGTCAAAAGGGATTGTTAGACAATATAGCATTCCAAGGACTCTAGAACAAAATGGGGTGGTTGAAAGGAAACAAAACTTTAATTGAATCTGCAAGAACAATGCTTGCAAACTCAGGTTTACCCTTGTCTTTTTGGGCAGAGGCTGTAAACACTGCTTGCTATGTGCAGAACAGAGTTTTGATCAATCCCAGGCATCAAAAAAATGCCTATGAAATTCTTTACAAAATCAAACCTCTGATCTCATATTTCAAAGTCTTTCGCTGCCCATACTTCATTTTAAACTTAAAAATTTCAAAGTTTGCAGCCAAAGTTGATTGTGTTTATTTCCTGGGATACTCAACTACTGCTAAAGCCTACAGAGTTTTTAACTCTTGGACCAAGTGTGTTGAAGAAACTTTAAATGTAAAGTTCAATGAACTTTCTTCATTGAAAATCCCAGCAAATCCTGCTGAACTGTTTGATCTAGATAAATTTACATTTGAAGATGTGTCTAGCAAGACTAACCATGCAGGTACATCATAATCTTCTTATCAAGATCATGGAATGACAGTGTGCTTCCACAATTCAAATCAATCCATCCATCAGAGGAGCGGATGTAAATAGCAACTGTGAAAACTCTGCCACTGCTGGCTCAACAGTTGTTGATCCCCAAACCTCTGTCAGCTCACAAAATCAAACCACTATTGATAAAACTCCACGCCCTGTGAACAAAAATCAACACAATCTCACATCCATCCCTCCTATACCTCCAACTCCATTCCAAACATATGTTGGCACTTCAAATTTGCCAACAGATGTTAGCTCAGATGATTCCCATCTGCAGCCTTCACCTCAAAATGCCACTGTTCCATATAAGGGAGATCTTATCTTCCTTAAAAGTCATCCATCTGATCAAGTTATTTGCAACATCAATGAGGGAGTGCTCACAAGAAGCCAATCCCAAAATATTTGTCTTTTTGCTGGCTTTCTATCATTCACACATCTTGTTAAGTACCAAGAGGCACTAAAAGACAATAGTTGGGTAGAAGCCTTGAAGAAACCCTAGATCAACTAGACCGGAATCAAAGTAGATCTATGGAATGGGTTATGCATAAAAGGATTAACCCTCCATTTGGTTTCACGATGGATGATGAATAGAACAATATTCCAGCTGATCTTGCAAAACAGAACACCGTTAGCTCGCCACGGGGAGAAGGGGGTTCTCTCCGTGACCACCCTCCAGCGTGAGAGTAAGTACAGGTAGTCGGAAGTAAGTATTGTAGGTGAGAGAGTAGTTGAGTGTGAATACCCTTCCTTGAACTCCAAGTTACTTATTTATACCCTGTGTTTGGCACCAAAAAGAGAGATTGTTAACTTCAACGGAATCTTTTGTTATTCCGTTAACGTTTGTTGGCAATCCGTTAGTGCACACGGGTCGTGAGCTCATCAGCGGTTAGGCCAGATAAATGAAGCATTATCAAACAAGAATGTTCAAGGTTAACTTTGAACCTTGCGCGAGCCCGCGCAAGTAGTTAAATGAAGCATTTATCCAAAGAGAGTGATCAGGGTTAACTTTGAACCTTGTGCGAGCCCGCGCAAGGTAGTTAAATGACGCTTTCCTCTCTTGGATATTTAGCGCAAAGTTCTAATAAATCTTATTTTCGCAAAGAAGTCTACGCGCAGCTTTCTTAGAAGTTATTAATGGGTATGGTTTCCTTGATTGTCGCAAGGTTTTTGGGAATCCTTGCAAGAAGAACTCCTATAATTCATAAGACAACAAGTATGGGAACTTGTACCACTGCCTAAGGATGTATGTCCGTGGGTCTTCAAAAACAAAACTGATGAAAGGGGTATTGTTGTCAAGAACAAAGCAAGGCTCGTGGTTCAAGGCTACAGACAAGAAAAAGGCATTGATTATGATGAAACCTTTGCTCCTGTAGCAAGGTTAGAAGCCATCAGATTGTTCTTAGCCTTTGATGCCAACCACAACATCAAAGTGTTTCAAATGGATATCAAAAGTGCATTCTTATATGGAAAGATCAAAGAAGAGGTGTATGTTTGTCAACCTTCTGGATTTGAAGATGCATTTTATCCTGATAATGTCTACAAGCTCAACAAAGCTTTGTATGGTCTGAAGCAAGTACCCAGAGCCTGGTATGAAACTCTTTCCACTTTTCTCTTGTCCATTGGTTTCACCAGAGTTAAAATTGATAAAACCTTATTTTTAAAATGGAGAGGAAAAGATTTGATGCTTGTCCAAATTTATGTGGATGACATCATTTTTGGATCCACATGCACTGCCATGTGTGAAAAACTCGTGGCAGCAGAGTTTGAAATAAGTGCAATGGGTGAGCTCCATTGTTTTTTTGGTCTTCAAGTAAAACAATTGCACAATTGTACATTCATTCATCAAAGCAAGTTTGTCAAAGAACTACTCTCAAAATTTGATATGAATGATTTTAACCATGTAGCACACCTATGGCAACCTCAAAGCTTGTCATTGTTGATGACAAAGATGACTTGGTTGATCAAAATCTTTACAGATGCATGATTGGGTCTTTATTGTACCTAACTACTTTTAGGCCAGATATCATGTTTGCAACATGTGTTTGTGCAAGATCCCAGTCAGCACCTAGAAAGTCTAATCTTATTGCTATGAAGAGGATATTAAGGTACATAAAAGGTGCTCCCACACTTGGTATCTGGTATCCTGCTAATGGAAACATTGAGCTTCCAGGTTACTCAGACAGTGATTTTGCTGATTGCCACACCACAAGGCCACATCAGGAGGAGTTCAGTTCTTAGGTGATTGCCTAGTGTCGTGGCAAAGTAAAAAGCAAGTTGCAGTCTCCACATCCACTCCTGAGACAGAATACATTGTTGCTTCAAGTTGCACTTCTCAACTCTTGTGGCTTCAAAACCAACTGCTGGATTTTGGTGTAACTGCTTTAAAGACTCCTCTCAAGTTAGATAGTCAAGCAGCTGAAAACATCATTAAAAATCCAGTGTCCCACTCCACAACAAAACACACTGACATCAGACATCACTATATGAGAGGTTGCTATGAAAAAGGTTTGATTTCTCTGCTTCATGTTCCAACTAAAGATCAACTGACAGATGTTTTAACAAAAGCATTAGATACATCCACGTTTGAAAGTCTGATCTCTAGGATTGGTATGCTAAACATGGAATAAAATATTATTATGTGTTCCATGTGTAAATAGCAATAAAATGTTTTTAGAAAATCAAAAATCCATCCTTAAAAATAGTTCAAAACTGAAATCTTCAATAAATCTCAAAAGTCTGTTATATCCACTACCTTCTTGAAACCACTGATTGGCTTGAAAATCTGTACACTGTCAAAAGTGTATCCTCTGGTTGATCAAATCACTATGTTGAACTTATCAACTGATAGCTATCCACAGATAGTGTAAAATCAAAACACTGTTCCCATCCACTGTTGATGTCACACCCCGACCACGTAAAACAATAAACCGTGGCGGAAACGTCGGGGAGTGTTGTAACAAAATTATTGTTTCAACAACCATGGCATAATAAGTTAAGTTTAATTGAATATAATTGTTTACATGTCTTAGATAAAACGGAAAATACAACATAAGTTAAACTGTTCTTCTTGCTTTTATTGTCACTAAGGCCCAAATCTGCCCTATGTGTAGCACGATCAATCTCAAATATTCGCCCCTGAAACATATGTGAAAATAAAGTAAGCAAAGAAATGTCGGCGAGTACATAGGATTCTGTGTTGATGCTTCATGGCTTTGATTATTGTAAGAAAAGTTTAAAGTAGTAAAAAAGTCGCCATGAACCATAAAAAAGTTTCTTTTATAAAAACCATATGAAAATCAATATGATATAAAAGAAATAAAGCTTGGCTAAGGAGATAACCAAAAGTAAGTTTTATCTCGTATAAAAATGTCGTGTTTTGTATAAGATATGTCATGTCTTGTATTTTGTTTAAAATGATTTAGATAACGCCACAATATGTAAGATAATAAAAGCACTTATATATAGGAAGTACCGTCGGCGTATCCACCATGCTTTTATCATATTACACAAGTCACGCTATTTAAGTCATTCACCATAAACCAATGTCGAGGAAAACAATTTAATGTAATCAATGTTAAGTAACAAATGTCATGTAAACCAATGTCGAGTAAACCAATGTCGAGTAACAAATGTCATGTAAACCAATGTCGAGTAAACCAATGTCGAGTAACAAATGTCATGTAAACCAATGTCGAGTAAACCGATGTCATGTAAACCAATGTCATGTTTTATAAACCATTGCCTTTATTGTTAAAACATATATAGGGAATAACCCTCTGAGGTTATACCTTATGAACATAAGGTATAACCACAGAGGGTTATTCCCTATATATTTATGGTCATAAATATGTATCTGGTCGGGTCTAAAAATCGACCAAACGGGTAAGATTCAAAAGTCAAAGTGGTGGTCAAACCGCTAGACTTTTGACTCTAAACAAGCACTAAAACAAGAGTGACGAAATTGACATATCTTGACATGTCTTAATAAGTTTATAAAAGTATTTTAGCATCAAAACAACCTGTTTTGATACGCGAAAACAGATCCTTTGCAAAATGCGCAAAAATCGCATTTTGACCGAAACTTTGACTTGCCAAAATAACTAGAAATGGTGGGAATCAGTAGGCATGATTTTTAGAGATCATAACCACCTTATTTACCATTATTTTGCAAGTTTCAATTGAGCTTTATCTTGATCAATTCATGATCAAGACTAAAAGTCGAACATAAGTCAAGCTGTTTGATTTTTAGTCAAATTAAGCTATAATAATTGAACATGGCAAGAGTGGAATACTTACAAACACCAAGGAATGATTCAAGAACCAGAGAATAGCTCCAAGGAGGTTGCAAATTCGGATTTGTGGCAGGTTATAGTATGAACAATGGTTGCAAGAGTTCAAATGTAAAGAACACTATGGTATTTATAGTTTTCTTGATGTGTAGGTGATTAACAAGTGTCCCATGACTCACCCACAAGTTAGATTAGTGTCCCATAGGTGTCAAGTGCAGAATTAAGGGTGGCAAAGTCGTTTGGTGAGTCAAAAATGAAATTATTCAGCTACTTCCATGTTTCTGGTGAGCTGGGGGTCCCTTACGGACCGTATGGACTTTGGTCTTACGGTCCTTAAGACCCTATCTGGCAGAAACTTTCACAAATTGGCAGAACAGGCCCCTGAGCGCGTTTCGTCGCGTTTTGGCACTTCCAACACCCGTTAACCTGATTTCTAAACTCCATAAGGACAACAAAGTATAGGAAACTTGAAATATGTCCAAAAATGTTCCAGAGGTCAGTTCGTTTGATCGTACGGTCGCGGTTTTCGGTTAATTACGACGAAAATCGTAATGAACGCGTGTATGACCGTAAATGCGTAACGAACGACAATTTTTTGCATTCCAATCACTAAAATATGATATTTTAATGATTACAAAAATTTTTGGATGATCGTACATGTTCCGGATAGCGATTTACGCAAAAAGGCATAGTTTCGCAAAATTTGCAATATAGCCCCTTGAGTTGCATAAGTATGTTTTTGACATAGCGAACCCTTCAAAACTTATTTCTAAGTTATGTTAGGGTTATTTAAGGTATGTTCAACTTGTTCCCTTGTCCCGGAGCGTACATCGCATTAAACTGATTAAATTTACGTAACGGTTTGCGATTTCATATCCAGAAAATGTTTAAAGGATCAGATTTGAACAAGGATTAAAAATACACAAATGTCATAAGTAAGTATACATAAAATTTCATTAAATATAATATTGTCGGATAGAATACAAGGATCGGAAAACACAAATGTCACAATCTCCCATACTTCAGGAAATTTCGTCCCGAAATTTTAACTTGAGGAAACTGGTGGGAAAAGATACGGATATTTCGCCTTCATTTGATCCTCTCGTTCCCAAGTAAAATCTGGGCCACGTTTGTATTCCCAGCGAACTTTGACTATCGGTATACGTCTGCGCTTTAGCTTCTTGACTTCACGATCCAATATTTCCACTGGTTTCTCAACAAAATGCATCGTGTTATCAACACGAATTTCATCAAGAGGGATGTGGAGGTTTTTATCAGCCAAACACTTCTTTAAATTGGACATGTTGAAGGTTGGATGAACATTTCCAAGCTCCGGAGGTAGCTCAAGTTTGTAGGCAACTTTTCCGATTTTCTCGACGATCTTAAATGGTCCAACGTATCGTCGCGCAAGTTTTCCTTTCTTCCTGAATCTAATCACGCCTTTCCAAGGTGATACCTTAAGTAGGACATGATCACCGACTTGGAATTCCAAAGGCTTGGGTGGTTTATCCGCGTAACTCTTTTGACGGCTTCTAGCTGTTAGAAGGTTTTCGTGAATCTTCTTGACTTTGTTCATTGTATCATGAATAAGTTCAGGTCCAGTGAATCAAGATTCACCAGTCTCATTCCAACAGACAGGTGAACGACATTTTCGACCATAAAGAGCTTCAAAAGGTGAGTAATAACTGTTGTTGTAAGAGAACTCGATCAAAGGTAGATGCGAATACCAACTACCACAAAAGTCAATCACACAGGCTCTTAGCATATCCTCCAATGTTTGGATCGTCCTTTCAGATTGTCCATCCCTTTGAGGATGATAAACAGTACTCAGATTAAGCTTGGTTCCCATGGCAGATTGCATGGTTCTCCAAAAATAAGATGAAAATCGAGCATCGGGATCAGATATAATATCCAAAGGGACACCATGACGAGATACTATTTCATCCACATAGATCTTAGCAAGTTTGTCAGCAGAGAAGTCCTCATGAATGTCTATAAAATGTGCTGACTTGTTAGTCGATCGACGACTATCCAAATGGCATCATGTCCTCTAGGCGTACGCGGTAATTTGGTAATGAGATCCATGGAAATGTTTTCCCATTTCCAAACCGGAATCTCTGGTTGTTCAAGCAAACCAGAAGGACACTGATCTTCTGCTTTTACCTTCAGACAAGTAAGGCATTTGGATACTTACAAGGCAATGTCTTTCTTCGTACACGACCACCAATACTGAGTACGAAGATCCTTATACATTTTGTCTGCACCAGGATGAATTAAGTAACGACATTTATGAGCTTCGTCCATTATCAAGGTGCGGAGATTGTCTAGACTTGGAACCCACAAACGGTTCAGATAATAAGATAACCCATTGTCTTTTGTTTCCAGCTGAAGCTCGAGATGATGAGGCAGTTCATCACCTAGTTTGTCTTGCGCGACACAAGTGCGTTGAGCCTCAAGAATACGTGTCTGGATATCAGATCGAACCTGTACACAATGCAGCTTGACACATTCTTTACGACTTAGTGCATCAGCTACGACATTCACCTTGCCAGGATGGTAGCGAATCTCGCAGTCGTAGTCGTTTAGAAGTTCAACCCATCGTCGTTACCTCATGTTTAGTTCTTTCTGATTGAAGATGTGTTGAAGACTTTTGTGCTCCGTGAAAACCACACATTTTGTACCATAAAGATAATGTCTCCAAATTTTGAGGGCGAAAACAACAACACCCAACTCAAGATCATGAGTGGTGTAATTCTTTTCGTGAACTTTCATTTGTCTCGAGGCATAAGCTATAACTTTGTCTCTTTGCATGAGAACACAACCGAGGCCTAAGTTAGACGCATCACAATATACAACGAAGTCGTCGTTACCCTCGGGTAAAGATAGTATAGGAGCATCACAAAGCTTCTGTTTCAAAGTCTGGAAAGCTCCTTCCTGTTTGGGTCCCCACTCAAAAGGTTTATTTTTTGAGTTAGAGCAGTGAGAGAACCGCAATCTTGGAGAAGTTAGCAATGAAACGACAGTAATAACCCACGAGACCCAAGAATGAACGAACTTCGGTAGGAGTAGTAGGTGTACTCCAATCCCTGATTGCACTAATTTTTGCGGGATCCACATGAGTACTTTGTTCGTTGACAATATGTCCCAAAAACTGAACTTCCTTAAGCCAAAATTCACACTTGGAGAATTTGGCGTAAAGTTATTCTTCCTTTAGGAGTTCCATTGTTAGACGAAGATGTTGTTCATGATCGGCTCGTGTCTTGGAATAAATCAAGATGTCATCAATAAAAACAATGATGAACTTGTCCAAATAAGGCTTACAAACCCTATTCATCAAGTCCATGAAGACGGCAGGAGCATGGTTAAGCCGAAGGGCATAACAGTGAACTCATAATGGCCATAACGAGTGCGGAAGGCTGTCTTGGGAATATCTTCCTCGAGTACACGAAGCTGATGATACCCAGATCGTAGATCAATCTTTGAAAAGCAAGTAGCACGGTGTAGTTGGTCAAAAAGATCATCAATGTGAGTAGGGGATATGGATTCTTGATTGTGAGTTTGTTAGGCTCACGGTAATCGATACACATGCGGAAAGACCCGTCTTTATTTTTCACAAATAACATAGGAGCACCCCAAGGTGAAAAGCTCGGTCTAATGAATCCTTTGTCAGATAACTTCTGAAGCTGTTTAGACAACTCTTGCATCTCAGACGGTGCAACACGGTATGGAGATTTGGCTACTGGGTTGGCACCAGCTACAAGGTCAATACGGAACTCAACTTGATGAGCAGGAGGTAAACCAGGTAGCTCATCTGGAAACACCTCAGGATAATCCCAAACAACAGGTATGTCCTGAATAGTTTTGCCCTTGCCTTTCTCCTCTACGATATGTACCAAGAAAGCCACATAATTCCTGCATAGGTATTTCTGAGCTTGGGTACAAGTCATGAGTTTGAGGCTACTACCCGGTTTTTCTCCATGAACTTCAAAAATTTCACCAGACGGAAGAGGTACACGAACAATCTTATCGATACAAACCACCTCAGCATGATGTTTGGTTAACCAATCCATTCCCACTATAATGTCAAAGCTCCCAAGTTGCATAGGCGTGAGGTTAATAGGAAAAAGATGGTTATTAAGGTTCAATTGGCAACCAGGAATGACAGAATTGAGTACAAGAGGTTCACCACTGGCTATTTCTACTGTCAAGGGCTTTCCTAGTTTGGTTCTTGGTTTTGCAAGTAAAGGCTCAAATGACAAAGACACAAAACTTCTATCAGCACCCGAATCAAATAGCATAGAAGCAGGATGGTTGTTAACTAAGAACGTACCATTCACCACCTCGTTATCTGCCCGTGCCTCGTTCGCATTGATATTAACTGCTCGTCCACGAGCCTGGTTCACATTTGCCAATCTTGGGAAAATGTTACGGTAGTGGGTGAGATCCCCACAGTTGTAACATGATCCTGGTGGGTAATGAGGTCGCACAGGATTGGCTGGCTGCTGAACAGGGTTATGAGCCATATTATTCGGGTTGGGAGGCGAACGACAAACATTGGCCAAATGACTAGACCTACCACAGTTTGTACAAATACAGCATGGAAGATGAGGCTGGTGATGACTGTTGCACCTGTTGCACAAAGGTGCAGTGCCGGTATACTGTTTCTTGGTAGGAGGCTGAGCAGGCTGGTTGGGAGCAGCTTGATTAAGTGTGGCTTGGTTGGGCTGAGTAGTGACTGCAAAATTCTTGGAAGCCTTGCGCTTCCTATACTTCTTCGAACCTTCGGATTTCTTACCCTTTTGTTTCTCAGACTTGTCAGACGATTTCTTGTCACCTTTACGGTGGAGCTTACCCTTTTTGATCTGCGATTCAGTCAGTGTCGCAGATAGCTCAGTGGCTTGCCTGACAGTAGTAGGGTTGCTGCCGGTGACCATATCCTGAACCGGGTCAGGAAGACCATCTATATATTTCTCGATTGCCTTATCCAAAGGCGTCACCATCTCAGGGCACAACAAGCTCAACTCCTCATACCTGTCAGTATACGCACGATGCTCACCACTGTCTTGCTTCAGGTCATGGAACTCATTTTCAAGTGCCCTCTTTTCATGTCGGGGACAAAACTCTTTCATCATTAAGGCTCTGAGTTCCTCCCAAGTGTGACCCATAGCAACGTCGGCACCCCTGTCTCTCATCACTCCGTTCCACCATGTTAACGCTCTCTTTTCAAACATGCTTGAAGCAAACTCAACCTTGCGCTCATTCGGACATTGCTCATGACGAAAAGTGTTCTCGAGACTCTCAAACCACTGTAGGAGCGCAGTTGCTCCCTCAGAGCCACTAAACTTAAGTGGTTTAGCCGAATTGAATTGTTTAAAGTTGCACACAGCATGTGCATTGTTGTTATTGTTGGCTTGGTTCATTTGAGTTACGAGATTAGGTAGTACAACAACAATCTGCTGAGCTATGCTAGCTGCCATGGCGGGTTCCGGATTAGCGTTTACGTCTCGTCGAGGAGGCATTCTAAAAGAGAGAAAACATGAGTGAAACGAGTGAGATGAATGTTTGAATAATCAAAATGAGATGACAAAATATCGACAAATGTAAGGATGGTGGTCATTCGTTCGTTTACTCAAAACAAACAAACGACACACAGTGCCTAATCAAAGTAAATGGGTCTTTATAATGTATCGCGAAGACATGCTTTAGCCTATAAGTGGACACTCACCCCAAGAGTTCCCAGGTAAGAATGACTGGTCCGATTAAGTGGATTTGTACGAACACTCTAGCCTTAGACAGAAAACTCAGGGTACAGGCACCCACCCTTCTAGATTGCACGTGTTCACATTAATAAGACCCAAACTTTGACGAGATTTTGAAAACATCAAAGGCATAAAGCCAAAACTAATCATCCAAGAATTAGACGATTGATTTCAAAATCGTTTTGAAAATTGTGTTTATGTTTTGGTAATCACCTAAGGATAGGTGATTGTATCGTGTTTTAATTCTAAACGCAAGAAAACTCGCGTTAGCGTCCTAGGAAGGTTATAGTCTAGGTCAAAGCATTACTAATAACCTAATTCCCTATAACCATTGGCTCTGATACCAATCTTTCTGTCACACCCCGACCACGTAAAACAACAAACCGTGGTGGAAACGTCGGGGAGTGTTGTAACAGAATTATTGTTTCAACAACCATGGCATAATAAGTTAATTTTATTGAATATAATTGTTTACATGTATTAGATAAAACGGAAAATACAACATAAGTTAAACTGTTCTTCTTGCTTTTATTGTCACTAAGGCCTAAATCTGCCCTATGTGTAGCACGATCAATCTCAAACATTCGCCCCTGAAACATATGTGAAAATAAAGTAAGTAAAGAAATGTCGGCGAGTACATAGGATTTTGTGTTGATGCTTCATGGCTTTGATTATTGTAAGAAAAGTTTAAAGTAGTACAAAAGTCGCCATGAACCATAAAAAAGTTTCTTTTATAAAAACCATATGAAAATTGATATAAAAGAATAAAGCTTGGCTAAATAGATAACCAAAAGTAAGTTTTATCTCATATAAAAATGTCGTGTTTTGTATAAGATATGTCTTGTATTTTGTTTAAAATGATTTAGATAATGCCACAGTATGTAAGACAATAAAAGCACTTATATATAGGAAGTGCCATCGGCGTATCCACCATGCATTTATCATATTACACAAGTCACGCTATTTAAGTCATTCACCATAAACCAATGTCGAGGAAACCAATGTAATGTAAATCAATGTCAAGTAACAAATGTCATGTAAACCAATGTCGAGTAAACCAATGTCGAGTAACAAATATCATGTAAATCAATGTCGAGTAAACCAATGTCGAGTAACAAATGTCATGTAAACCATTATCGAGTAAACCAATGTCGAGTAAACCAATGTCATGTTTTATAAACCATTGCCTTTATTGTTAAAACATATATTATGGATTGTTGGCGAATACATTCAAGCCTTGTTGACTGTCGGATAAACCCCTATCCGGTCAACGGTTTATCAATGTTCATCGGATTCTGTCATTCCCTAAGGTCGCTTCCAAACATACCTAGGAAGTGGGAACGGGATTGTCAATCCTATGGTACCATTACATACTACCGGTCGGCGTGATCAATATTAATGAATGTATCATTGTCGAGTTCAACGTACCAAAATGTCAATAACAATGTAAGCATGTCTTGAAAATGTCTTTGAAAACCATGTACTAGTATGCTAGGTTAACATACATAGCAAAAATGTCTTTGAAAACCAATGTGCTATATATGCTAGGTCAACATATGAAGCAAAATGCAATGAAAATCATGTACTATATATATACATTATAATCAAACATGTATAATGTCATGAAAACATGAAAGTAGATATAGGCACAATATGTTTCACCCCAAAACATTTGAAAACTTAAAAGAGGGGACTATGTACTCACTTGTGGTTGCAAAAAGTATCCTTGTTCAAGAAGATAAACCAAGATCAAGAGTCCGTGAAATCAAGCGTGTCCTAAAAATGGTTAACTATGTAAATATCGAAACTTGAAATCGGAAGATTAATGAGACCTTATAAACCATGTGAGTGTTGGAACTCATATGATATGGTTTAATAAGTTTACATTCTGAGTTGGATAGATTTTTAAGTTCCTTTGACCCGTTATGACCCGTTAAGGTAGTTTAAGCTACTTTAACGCGTCATTTGCGTAACTACGCATTTGGATGGTTAGATATGTGTTATGATAAGTTTCAAATGCTTAAACATGGTTAGAATGTTATTTGATCAGATTATATGTCAAAATTTATGTTACCTATGTGTTTAATTGGTTTTCTTGCGAAAAGGGCATTTTGGTCATTTTTAAGGAATATTTACCATTGATTAACATAACAGTATCCGAAAGACATGACCAAAAGGTATAACCTCAGAGGGTTATTCCCTATATATTTATGGTCATAAATATGTATTTGGTCGGGTCTAAAAATCGACCAAACGGGTCAGATTCAAAAGTCAAAGTGGTGATCAAACCGCTAGACTTTTGACTCTAAACAAGCACTAAAACAAGAGTGACGAATTTGACATATCTTGACATGTCTTAATAAGTTTATAAAAGTATTTTAGCATCAAAACAGCCTGTTTTGATACCCGAAAACATATCCTTTGCAAAATACGCAAAAATCGCATTTTGACCGAAACTTTGACTTGCCAAAATAACTAGAAATGGTGGGAATCAGTAGGCATGATTTTTAGAGATCATAATTACCTTATTTACCATTATTTTGCAAGTTTCAATTGAGATTTATCTTGATCAATTCCTGATCAAAACTAAAAGTCAAACAGAAGTTAAGCTGTTTGATTGTTAGTCAAATTAAGCTATAATAATTGAACATAGCAAGAGTGGAATACTTACAAACACCAAGGAATGATTCAAAAACCAGAGAATAGCTCCAAGGAGGTTGCAAATTCGGATTTGTGGCAGGTTATAGCATGAACAATGGTTGCAAGAGTTCAAATATAAAGAACACTATGGTATTTATAGTTTTCTTGATGTTGTAGGTGATTAACAAGTGTCCCACGACTCACCCACAAGTTAGATTAGTGTCCCATAGGTGTCAAGTGCAGAATTAAGGGTGGCAAAGTCGTTTGGTGAGTCAAAAATGAAGTTATTCAGCTGCTGTCATGTTTCTGTGAGCTGGGGGTCTCTTAAGGACTGTATGGACTTTGGTCTTACGGTCCGTAAGAACCCTATATGGCAGAAACTTTCACAAATTGGCAGAACAGGCCCCTGAGCGCGTTTCGTCACGTTTTGGCACCTCCAACACCCGTTAACCTGATTTCTAAGCTCCATAAGGACAAAAAAGTATAGGGAACTTGAAATATGTCCACAAATGTTCCAGAGGCCGGTTAGTTTGGTCGTACGGTCGAGGTTTTCGGTTAATTACGACGAAAATCATAACGAACGCGTGTATGGCCGTAAATGCATAACGAACGACATTTTTGCATTCCAATCACTAAAATATGATATTTTAATGATTACAAAAATTTTTGGATGATTGTACATGTTCCGATAGCGATTTACGCAAAAAGGCATAGTTTCGGAAAATTTGAATATAGCCCCTGGAGTTGCATAAGTATGTTTTTGACATACTGAACCCTTCAAAACTTATTTCTAAGTTATGTTAGGGTTATTTATGGTATGTTCAGCTTATTCCCTTGTCCCGGAGCGTGCGTTGCGTTAAATTGATTAAATTTTACGTAACGGTTTGCAATTTCATATCCAGAAAATGTTTAAAGGATCGGATTTGAACAAGGATTAAAAGTACACAAATGTCATAAGTAAATATACAAAAATCATAAATGTAACACAAAATTTCATTAAATATAATATTGTCGGATAGAATACAAGGATCGGAAAAATTTCACAGTTGACACACAACAGTGGTTCTCCATAACACCTGTCTTCCATTCACTATCAGGGGTTAAAGGTGGATAGACGTTAGCCGGTAGATCTTTGCCACATCATCATCATTTTTTCACTTTATAAAACCCTGTTTTATCCCAATCAGAGGTTTTCACTCTGTCGTATCGAATTCAAAATTCCAAAAGCGGTTTTCTCTCAAATCTTCTTTTTATTCTTCACAAATTTCTTCACTTAAATCTTCACCATGACGCTCATCATTAAAACTCCCCACAACTACACACCAATTCTTGAAGAAACTAACTCAAATAGACAGTATCATGCATTGATCAAAGTCTTAAAAGAGTCGAAATACAAAGAAATCATGGAAATCAAAGCCCCAATCTATCAAGGTGCTTTACGACAATTCTGGGCGAATGATGAGGTTCATTCAACAAAAAAGAAACCTTATGCCATTGTTACCACTATGGGAAAAACATTGCTTCAAATAAGCCCAACTTCTTTTTCAGAGGTTTTTGATTTGAATGACCTAACTCATCCTACATCTTTTCTGATCCCTGATCTGCACAATGATTTCATTGAAAGAGGGTATGAAGGTCAACCGACAGGTAAAACCATTTACAAACCAAAATTTCCTGCTGAAATGAGGTTTTTCTTTCATACTTTGTTGACTTGTTTGTCTGCCAAGACTGCTTTTAATGATATTCCTTTAAACATGCAATACTTGGGCTATGCAATTTTGACAAAATCTGATTTTAACTTTTCCCAAGTACTGTTCAATCACTTGATGGCAAATATTGGCAACATTAAAATGGAAAAGCTTTTCTAATGCATCCAAGGCTTTTAAGTGTTTATCTTCAAAACAAAGTTGTTGATGATGCTAAACAAGGTGCTGTGACTTCTCATGGTAGCCTTATACATGAAACTTTTACACGCATCACCAACCAATCAAAAGTTTCAAAAACACAAGTACAGGGGGATGGGCAAATTTTAGATGCTCAAAAATCACAAGCTCAACCCACTGCTACTGACCCTAGTGCTCCTGGTGATCAAAGCACTACAACCAGTGTTTTGAAACCCACACCAACCATTTCCAAAAAGAAACCAAAAACGAAATCCAAAAAGCCCATCAAACCCAAAACCAAAAAAAGGTCATGTTGAAGATGAGATCCCAGAGGTTAACCCAGTGACAACACCAAAGTCACTTGAAACCACTGATGCTACTTCCTCACAGCAGATGGTAGAAAGATCTCTACCTATAAGCCAAACTCCTCTTGAATCCTTACAAAAGGATCAAGTTTTAAGCATACGGACACCTCAATATGAAGCTGTAGATCCACTTGGCTCTATCTTCCGCAGCCCCTCTCCAGGGTACTGTCGCTTTCTACACCCCAACCCTCACCAACAAATATTCCACCCACCATTTTACCCTTGTTGAAGGCAATTGACATGGATCAGACAGATATCAGTTCCTCTCAATCACACATCAATGAGAGTTCACCTCTACATGTAACTGAGTCTGATACTCATGTCTTTGCTATCCCATCAATAGGTGAGGAGGCTACATCCCTTGGGTTACATGTAACCCTTGGTGATTTTTCAAGTGGAGCAATCACTACAATTGCAGAACTCCCTATTTCTCAATTGGACAATGGTTACATTCATAAGACTCCTGGAAGGCAACAACTGTTGAGGCTACCAAGGTAACCTCTGTTCCAGTTGGAGGTCCCCAGAACCAAGAAAAAGGGGCATCTGGTTTTGATGACATAGGATTCATTTCCATTGAGAATCTAGATACAACCACCACTGGTGGGAGTTTAGATGATCCTATTAAGTTAGGTGATGAGCTAAGATACAAAGAATTGACGAAGAGAGTATCAAATATTGAAACATTTGTTGCTGACATCAAAAATATGATGTAACAGATGTTACAATCCTCAAAAAGTCAATCCTCTGCTCCAACATCAAACACTGCTGCGCTATGGCAACAATTGTATCCTCTGCTTCAACTTCAAAGACAACATGCTGATCTTCAACATGAACAACACATGCAATTATTCAGAAATATGGTTGATTCAAGATATCAAGATACACTTGAAGATATCAAATCCTTTAAAGCTCACTTACTTCAAACCACTGGCACTTCTCCTCCTACAGTTATTCTTGTTGAAACAGCTGATGCCAAAAGGGGGAGAAAGAAAAAGAAGGGGTTAAAACTGAAGCCTGATACTAAAGCCAAACCTGTTGTGAAAATCCCTAAGCCAGATGGTACAAAGAAAATTGATGAAACTCTCAATCTTTTTGTTGAGGAAAAGCAAAAGAGAAAAGAGAGGTTGGAAACAAAAGGTGCACAAAGATTTGAAAAAGAAAAGATTGCTTAGATGGAAAAGGAAGATCTTGGTACTTCAAATCAAAAAAGAAAGTCAACCAGAAAGGTTAACCAACCAACATCCACCCCTTCCAAAACCACTGACAACTCTTAAAGCTCACCAAAATCATATCTCCACCAGCAGATGTTATAACATCTGTTTTGTCAACAATTGTTGATACAGCAGTGGTTACAACAAATGCTACTTCAACCACTACTATGATCACTTTTCCAACCACCACTCATCAAATACCTACTCCCACAAGAATTCCCACTCAACCACCATCACCAAACTCATTTTCAAAAGAAGGAAGATAACAAATGTTATAGATGATGAAAATATCATTTCTTCACCACTTCCACTATCATCACAACCACTGACCACAACCTCTGTTTCTCTTCCAATATCTACATCATCTCAAACCATTGTGAAACCACCAACAGTGCTTTCTCTTACCACTGGATTTACCTGTTGTTAAGGAAGAGATCAAATCCTTCTATTCTGAAGAAGATCCAGAAAAGAGAGATTTCCCATCTCTGCAAGGATATCCTAAGCCCAAGAACATTGATGAATATTTTCATTTGAAGGCCAAACAAGCAGAGGATGTAACCAAGAGAGATACAAAGGGAAGGAGTGATAGAGAAGTACAAAATTACATGTAGTATCAGCTTAGCAAAGTCAGAAGACTTGAAGATTTCTCACAAGACTTGTGCAAGAAGCTTTCTGAAAGAGATGATGAGAGTCTGAGAAAAGATTACATTGATCATATCATGGAAAACAAACAATATAAGGCAACAAGAGCACAATTCAAAGACTGGTCTGTGAGTGATCTCAAACAAGAAGTAGAAAGAATGCAAGAGAAGCTAAAAGATCCAAGCAAGAAGCCCACTCCTCCAGACTGGAATAAATTCAAAAAGAATGTATCTGACAAAGCCTTGAAACTTAAAAGGATGAAGGAAGAACTGGTTGCTACAAACTATGGTACAAAGAATCAGATTACCAGATGGTCAGAGGTTAAGGTAGTGGATGCCTACAAAGGTTTAGAAGAGCTAAGAAAAAGAGATCCATCAGTACCAAAGAAACCAGACTACTCAGCAGAGGTTATAGTTCATCAGACCCAACCTAATCAAAAATCTTCTTCAACATCTGCTCCTTCCATCCTTGCCTTAAATCAAAGAAAAAGGCAAAGGGAGATGTCTGAAGAAGGTTAGAGAAGGTTTGAACATACCTTCATCAAAGAGGGCATCATGAATCAAGTCCAATTCCATACTGATGATGCAAGTGATATGCTAAGAGGGCCTTATACAAGATTGCTCATCAAATTCAACCATCATTCTCAACAATAAAGAACCATCCTAGAAAGCCATCTGATCCAAAAATTCTAAAGTGGAAGGTTGACAAAAACACCCACGAATTAACTCTGCTCAAATCAAATAGTGATTCTACCCAGATAAGAAAGGAGGATGCATATGGGCTCTGTGTAGAAGACCTCCAAGACCTAATGAATCTGGAGATTGAAAAGGATGAGGATGATATTGAGTCTCTTAACTTGGAATTACAATTCAAAGGACAAATAAGAGAACTCATGTTGAGAAATTAAGATCAACAATAATTGGGTTTTGGCATCATCTGTTCACGGGGAGATTGTTAGGATTGAACCCTATCAAAGGAACAGATGATATAAAGCCAAAACAACATCAGAGGATTGATCCAGAATAATAGAATTTACAACCTCTGATGCAAGCCACTAATCAACTTAAAGCTGCATTACAAGATCTGTTGACCACAAGCTCTGTTGTGTAACCGCTGATGAAGACCAACAGTTGATACGGTCATCAGAGTTTCTTCTTTATTAATGTAACAGTGTCTGTAATAGCAGTGTTTAGCTTATCAAAGGTTAGAGTTAGTTAGTTATTGTTAGCAGTCACTATCAAACCCTAACGTCAGCAAAGATGCTCAGAGTTTTGACATTCTGTATAAATAGACAGTACATTGTACTGTTCCATCTATCTATTAAAAGATCATTTTACGCATTTCCTTCCAATCATCTTTCTTACATTTTGTACTAACAAACTATCATTGGGCTGAGGGGGAGTTTGTGATTCACATGCAAAACTTATAAGTTTGAAAGCATGATGATCAAAGCATTCTTCCATTAGTTGTGATATAAAGTTTTCCTTTCGCTGCATATTCACTCGGTTTTATCTTCAATCATAAACCATTTTTTAAAAGAATCACAACTAATTCAAACTCAGATCCTAACATGGAGGTTATGGAAAGTGTGAGAAATCTATATGTTGCAAGAAAGAGAAAGAAGGTGGTTTTGACAGTGGTTATCGTTGCTCTATGGATAATTTGGGGGGCAAGAAACAAGAAGGTATTTGAAAATCGGCATTTAGGCATTTGTGGTTTTGAAAGTGCTGGAGGAAATTTAGGAAACAACCTTCATATGGCTTAAACATCGGGCCAGATGGAAGACAATGACTTTTGACGAGTGGTTAAAATTTGATGTAAACCTTTTCTAGTTTTTTTCGTTGTATTGGTGTTTGTATGGCCTCGGCTAGCGCCTAGCTGGTTCGGGGTGTTTGTGCTTGGTTTTGGTGTTTTATGTTAGTTGGCTTTGTTTGTTAAAAAAATAATCATCCTATATAAACTACTTTAGAGAAGTAAAGAAAAGAATTTAATTAAATATAAATTCAATGTTCATTATGAAGTTTGCCAGCTCTTTAATTAGTTTGACAAAATCCTAAATCAAACTGGCTTTATATACTCAATGGAAACAACATAAACGCATAAATACAATTTTGTATCCCATTGACTAAATATTTAGTAAGTCAACGGAGGAATGTATCACCGCAAGAACCGGTCAATGTTTTCCTACATGGCATGTTGACTCTTTTTGAGAAGATAAGGATTAGTACCCCCACCTTCAATTTTTTTAAAGGATTTTTACGTATTTCCCCTCCTAAGATGGCTTATTATATATTTTCCCAAACAAAAAATTCAATTACATATTTCCCCTTCATAACCCCTATATATTACATATTCCCCCATTCATTAAAATTACTCATACTAATTACTATTTTACCCTTAATGAACTTATTAAATGACGAATTATACATTTCCCCTTTCTACCATGAATTACATATTTCCCCATTTCTTCTATTTTCTCAATAGATTTTACATATGTTCCATTCCTAAGACCCTTCCTAGAACGTGACGAGAGCCTGCTCAACCTTTATGAAGGTCCAAAACGAATTTTCAAAGTGAGGCATTTTTGTAAATTTTTGTTTTTACTTTGACTAATAGATAAAATGCTTAAATAATACTCATGATTTTCCAGCTTCATCATTGAATACAGAAAAAAAAAACTTCTTGATCAACTATGCAAATATTTTCCATGAACTGTACATCTACAGGAGCAACTTAGGCATGACGTAAGATTCAGAATTATGAAAATAAATGTACATACAAAGTTCTGAAAACAAAAAATATAGTTATTGAAGAAACACGGATCCACCGCTTTCCATAAGAGACCGAGATCCACACCTCGTTCTTCCTCTTGAACCTAGACCTGCAAAGAAGAAAAGAGAGAAGTGGGGTAGAGACGGTCGGTAGAGGAAGAATCCTCTATTTCCAGCTACAAAAAGGTGTGTTAGCTCTAATATCCCATGTCCTAATAATGAGGTGAAGACCTCCTTATATAGGAGACAAGGGAAACCCTAACCTCATTGGGCCAGGTGTCACACCCTGACCCGCAGCGGAAATGGTAGTCGGGCATGATTGGTTTTTCATCAAAGCTCATGACATTTACTATAAAGTTTCATATTTATTATTTCTTTTTAAAGAAGAAGTTACAATAAGCATACAAGCACAACATGTTAAAATACATTTTTTCATGACTTCTTTATTTTTCTTCTAAGGCAATTTCCTATGTGTTCCTTGCTTCAACCTGTCCACCTGTATCATGTGTAAAAATAGGGTTTTGGGTCAACAAAAGTTGGCGGGTGAATCTTATGGAAACATTTGAACGAATTTATTATATTGGTTATAAAAAGGTTCATAACCACATATGAGTAAACGTAAATGTAAATTTAATCACAATACACATAATATCAACTAATGCACACGCACACACCAAATGATGAACAATGAGATCAAGGCTCAATCAAACGGAGCTGATCTAATGAGGCACGCGATGTTCAACTCGTCTCCAACGAGGAACTGATGGGCCTAATGAATGATTTGCACGCAACTTTACAAAATGTAAACACACATCACAACAAAAAAACATTTACATCACAAGTTTAGATCATATAATGGTAACAGCCCAAGTTTGAACAAACGAAGTAATAAAAGCAACACATGATACACCCCAAAACATGAATAAAAAGGGGAATTTGCAAGAATTCACTCACAGTGGTTGCGTTCCTTGATAATGATGAATGCGCACGAATTTTTTATTCAACCGACGAGGGAAAACTAACCTAAATAATCACGTAATAATTCGATAAATATATATATATTCTCTTTGAGATTAGTATTTCTAATTAATGCCTTTTATTAGATTTTTAGATTTGTTTTTATTGTATTTATTTCGAATTAAAACAAAAAGTCTTACTTTTTAGGTATTTTAAAGGATTTATAATTGAAATAAATTAAGAAAATAGTTATTAAAAAATATACCTTTAACAGGTTTGACTGGGTCGAACCGGTTTGACTTCTAGAATTATTGGCAGCGTGTGAGGTTCGAACTCGTGACCTCCCGTTCGTGTGCACGCAGCTCTACCAACTGAGCTACGTGTCTAACCCGAAAGATTCTTGATTTTTATTATACTTATATTCTCTTTAGAGTTAACCGAATTTTATTTAAATAAAAAGGTTTTTTTTTCAAAATCATTTGGCCAGTGTGCATAGCGGGGATCGAACCCGCGCCCTCAACATGTTGGCCACCCAGCCCAACCAGTTGGGCTGGGTGTCTAACCCATTTATTATATGATTTATATTAAATTTAACTATCAACTGTGAGTGTTCTGTTTAGTTTTAAAAAAACGTTTTGATGGAGTTTGGAACCTGATACACACACAAGTCGAACCCAAGGCCTATGCTGTACAATTGCACATAGTCTACCACTGGACTATGTGTCTAACCCACTTAAAATCCCATTTCTTATTATATATATATAAAGTGATTATCTTCATCTTCTACATCTGGAATAACCCAGATTCTGATTTGTCGATCCCATTTTAAAATAACCATTGACATTGCTATATGTTGAATCAAAGCAGAATAAAACTAGTTTCAAAACAAAATTTCAAGAATTACCGGTGACTGAGAGGTTTCGACAACAGATTTCGACGAACAGAAATGAACTCCGGCGACTTAGAACTAGTTTCTTTTTGATTGAGCAGCTTCCGAATATCAATTGGGAGTTTGAGTGAGCTTGGGAATGATTTGCATATGGTATTTATAAGCAGTGAGGTCTTCAATCACTTTTAATGCTTTCGGTTACAGTTTAAAGGTTTAAGATTGGTATGATTTGAAATCTTCGGTGATAACTGATATTAAACATCAGTTACATCCGTTTAAGATTGAGAGTAGACGTTAAAAATCACGAATTTGGTCTTGACTGATGATCCGAAAAGGAAACTTTCCTTGAGTTGCAGGTTCACTCAATAACTCGGCTATAAGAATTATTTGTTCTAGAATTATAACACCAAGGTGTGTGTAGTGCAGTGGTGTTTGGTGCGTGTAATTATATGGGAGACCCGGGTTCGATTCCGGTTTGTCCCTATATTTTTTTTTTACATTTTATCCTTTGTTTTAATTAAACTCTTTTTATTCTATGAAAACATTTAAGTTTTTAAATGTTATTATTATTACATAACAACAAATTTTATATCTAAAGTCCATAAACTAAATAAAAAAATATTCACTATGAAACGGGACGAGTTTTGAAACCCGAATTACACAAATGTTACACCAGGCCCAGTTAGAGGTTGTCTCTACAAGGCTACAGCCTAGTATAGCTTGAACTATATGGCGCTAGGCTTCGCGGGTTAGTACGCAATAAATAACATAATAAAGTACGATAACGGTAATGACGGATCGTTTGGGTCGGGTCCGATACCCTACCTCGACAAGTCCCCCAGTCTAGCATTGCTCTCGTGTGCAAGCGCCGGGAGGATCACTAGACTTATTAGGAGTGCTTGGAAGTGAAAAATATTAATTCTAGGCTTACCTATCGTCGCGGGCGCAAGAGCTTTGCTAGCTGCGCTTGTTACGTCCTTCTTTAACTGTGAGTGGAGATCATGGAGCAGTGAAAGGCGCATGATTGTTCCTCGTAGAAATTGGTTGGGCAGAGCCCGACTGCTATCTTTTGAACTGGCGCACTCTTATGAGTTTCCAAGGTTGCCCGTATGCATACAAGTCCCGCGCATGAACCTTGGAACAGGTTGAGTTTTTTGGTTGCTGAGTATTGGTATGGCCCAGTGCGCGTATGACTTGTACGACATTTGAGACCATGTCCCTTCGTGTCCCAGTCCGGTATTATGATTGAAAATAATGATATCGGACTAGGATGAATTCGAAAAATGGAAAATAGATTACCATTAGACAATGAATGACATTCGAACCCTTGAAAGGGTTGATGTCCATGCATTGACGATCCCTGCCACGCGTCTGTGTCACCAGGTGTATCGCCGTGCCGTAATGTGTAGCCATTGGTGGTTGTAAATGCTGATATGGATGTGGTACCCTCAGGCGAATGTAGAACCGCTGACGGTTGCACCAGTCGTTGTTATCAATGATAAGGTTATGGCAATCATTGTTGCAGCCAGAGAGGAGATGTGCAATACACCCATGCAGAAGTGCTTGCTATGCTCAGTGATCCCGAAAGGGTGTTTAGAGCGTTATGTATGTTTCCCACAATGTTTTATAATTTGGGACAAGTACTTGGTTTTTCATCAGTGGTTATGTGCATCTATTACCAAGATACCCACTGGGATAATAGTGGTTATGTGCATCTATTACCAAGATACCCACTTGGTTTTTCATCAGTGCTTATGGCGTTAACGAACACGTATTCAGATAATTGGGTGCTTTATACGCGCTTAGCGTGAATGAGCACTTATTAAATTATCAAATATATTTCCTGTCACGCACCGGCATGTGGAATATTTGCTTAAATTTCAACAAGTGATACTCTCTGTCGCGCTGTGGAGTGTGAGACACTTGACCAAAATGATAAAGTGTTTACGCGCTTGCCGTGAATGAATACTTTTTACGTATTTTTCTGTGACCGAGTAATGTAACCTTTGTTGCCTATGGGGTGTGAGTTTTCTATCATCCATGTCGCCTATAGGCGTGGAAAACACATATTCGAATGAGTATTTTTTCCTGTCACATAGCGTGTGGAATACTTATTCGAATTATCCAATATATTAGTTTTTCCATACGTATGTTTCAATTACGAAGCGTATGTCGTACCACATGCTATAGTTGGTGACCAAGCGATGTGGGAAGTTAAATACCTTATCGGCGCGATTCATCATTAACTAAAAATATGGCGCGTAGCCAAGTAATATATGTAGACCCACAATCAAATAGAATGTGGCGTGTATAGCCAAATGGTGAATATCCAAACAATAAATGTTGTATTAGTAGCCCTATAATCAAACACGTCACCATATAAAGATGTGGCGCACGACCAAGTATTAATGTGTAGCATGTAGTTGGGTAAAAATGTAACAAGAGACTCAATGAGTGGCGCGCTGCCCAAAAGAGAGGTAGCGTGTGTGACTCTTTGTATGTCTCGTTCAATCATTAATGTTGTACCATGCTAGTCCCTTAGTTCATTCCTGCTAATTAAATGTTAGTAGCATTGAAAATAGTGAATGCAAATGCACAAGGCATACACCTTGCTGATTGTAAGCGTCTTATTAGCTTAAATGTTAAAACTGTTTTTCAGAATATATTGATTTTTTTAAAGGCAAAAAAAAGGGATAATCCCCTAGGGTGTTACAAGCACTTGAATGTCATGTTGCAACGATCTGGTGTATGACAAATGCCCCTTTGGGCTTGTCATCGACCTTATTCAGCATGTTAGGCTTGTTATGACTAGTAATAGCCTTGTGTCATGCTTTTTGCAATCCAACCTTTTTAGCCGAAACGGCTTTGATCAGCGTATTCCAAAATGATGCTCGCATATCTAGCAAAGATTTAGCGCGTTCAGATAAGTAGCGTGGAGATGGTCACCCGTCAAGCAGATGGATTAGCGCGTAAATCATCTGACAGAGACATAACATGACCTCACTCATGGTCATCCAACAAGCATGATATAGTATAGCCGGTGAATACAATGGTTCGACAAATGATATGGCATGGCCTTCGGTTATCTTTAATCAACGATTGATTAGTGTTTGGATTAGAAGATCTAGGGGTTACAACCATGTTTGGTGTCAATAGCGTTATCCCCCGTGACTTTCGCAGTTTCCTGCTAGTAAAAATGTCAGTAGACTTGGGAATATGTGATAGAACACCGTGAGCTTTAAGGTGTGTTATATAGGTCCAATGCTGGCAGATTGCATCTCAGCTAGATTATTGCATCTCATATTCCAGAAGAAATTGTATCAGAAGTCATCCATGTCTATATAAATTAATTAATTTACAATTAAAGCCATGGTGATTATCACCTTGTATATACAAATATGAAATATCTACAAATATTTCTGTTTTAGGCAACCCCGAAACCCATAATTTTTATTTCTTATTATACACATGATTTTCATGTTATGCTTATAAAATAAAGGGTCGTCTAGGATTACTTGCTTCATTTCATATGCATGAAGGCGTATGGCGAGATTGTTATGAACTATCAAATAAATAATGCAATGAATGTATGAGTTGTACCCGCTACTACATTATAGAATTATACTCATTAATCATGCAAACCGAGATGTACAAGTTAGAGATGAGAATTAGAACCTGTCACTTGGTAATCATATATACAGAGTTGTGTTCTGCGGACCGGTTACTATCATGCTTTGTGTGTAACGAAGGTAGCTTCCTTGGAATGTTACGCCTTGGGATTGGAATCAGGATCTTTCACCATATGATCCATCATGCCCGCAGATTAATACAAACTCTGGTGCTATCGGCCCGGTAATAATGGTATCACAACGCGTTAGTCTCCTAATTGGATACTGAAATGTCTCCCGCTCTCCCGCATCTCTTTCGAAAAAGGGAATAGCAGCGGTGAGCGAGTGGCGTGGAGTGCCGGTTGCGCTAAGGCAAGTGATGCAAAGCAGGGCACGCGATGGCAGGTGGTGTGCTAACTCTTCCTTGAAAGTAAGCTCATACGACAAGCAAATATATTTAAAAATAGTACTGGGACCTATGAATATATATTTGATATAACTAAGCACTTCATGGGTTCACGCCATAGGTGGGGCTCATGGCCAGGTGAAGATATATGCTTTGCGTGATTTTTCCGATGGTCTGTTTGGTTAGCATGTAACATAGGGGACTTTCATGAGATAAAGCCTAATGCTTTGCCATGATCCTTGTTAACCAACCAAATTTTGGCCCTACTTTAATTTTGCTCACAAAATTTCCATCCCATGTTATACAAGGGTATTTACAGAGTGTGAAAGAGTATGTTCTGAAAATGTGTCAAGGGTGCAACACGTGATTAAGGTTATTCACCTTTGGTTTATGAGTTTCGTCTACCCTTTCAAATCTAAGTGTCCGGAAATAATCTTCCGCTGCTACCTCTGAAAGTTAATCATCTTTGTAAAAATGTTAGCTATATAATTCCCTGTGGGCTAGCACCCCCACGTAGGGTCAACATGGGCGGTTGCTATAGTAAGGTATTTTGTCTTCCTTTAAAGATATGCCATTATAAATGAAAATGCTTGAAGTGTCCTGAGGGTCTGAACTGTAAAAAGTTGTCATGCTCCAGCCATATGTGATTATGTGTTAGGAACGACAAATTTAGTTTTATCTGGAGTGAAGTCCAGCTCCGACAAACCCATTAGGCGTGTTTACATTTGTTTCCGGTCAAAGTTATATGCAATCAGAATAAAATCGATTAAAAGATTACCATAGAACTTTATGAAGTAACAAAAATGTGAATAGCAGTGAGGAGATTAATAGGTAATTAACATGAATGTTAATGACTACCGATTGAACTAAAGTGTTTGAACCGTTTTGATAGCTACACTACCAAGTGGTTCAAGCATGTCAACATCCCTCCTAATAATTGGTTTCACAATCTTAGTGATACCAAGAATGAGGCTAAACCAATTAACTGCAAGCTAGAGCCAGAGTTACAGAGCGGCGTGATTGATTAGAGATTAAAATACATGATGTATGATATGCGATTAAGTAAGCACAAATAAATGCACGTATACATAAAATAATAATCCAATTAACAAGTTGTGGATATGACCTGGTCGGTTGCAGTCATGCAACGTTAAATGGCTGGTACATGATGTAAAAATATAGCCCCGTGCAAACTTCGGTTGTTGTATCGTATCCGAGTAAGGAACCGACTCATCTCCTATCTAGGCGTATGAGCTGATATCTGAAAAAGTTTCAACTATTTTGCCAAGCTCATGAACTAATTCCATAATTGACATAAGAGGTTGCCAAACACGTACAAGCGTACTACAAAGCAAGGCGTCTTGCAGCCCTAATTAACTAACATGGTTCCTTAATAGACAAAAAGAATTAATAAGCAGGTCAACATGAGATTTGTTGCACGATTGTATTATTTGTATAAACTTCAAAATTTATTTGAATCACTATATATGTTGGGAGTTTCTGATTTAAGTCAGCGTCTAAACCCCACCTTGGTTGTTGTAATTGGTTTATCCAAGAGTTCGTTTGTATTGTAAAAAATAACTCGACTCTTGGAATTTAACGTGTTCGAACTATAAAGTCGAAAAGCAAATTGTGAAACCAAAATTGATTTATCCAGTTCATTGCAACATAGTGAAATCAAAATTGTTATGATGGGTAAAATAGTGCCTAACCTTGTTTGAATTGCAGAACTGAAAGGAGACATAAATTAATAAAGGCTTCCAAGGTCTGAACATCGTGTAAAAAGCACCGACATGAACAAATTATATGCAACACCAACCAAATCAGATTTGAAGGAATCACATGTTATGTAGCATGACTTAATTCGTGATGCTTCTCGCATACGGTAGAATATATGTCATAATAGGTGGGTTTGAGCCGGCAGACCGAAGACGGATTATGTGGATAAGGGTCGTACGAAGGCGGGTTGGCGTGAACGCCGGTGCGCGGATGCGGATGGTTATGAAGGAAGTACAGATGCGCGGAGGCGGGCTAGTGTGAACGCGGGCGTGAAGGAAGGTTGTGTGAGCGCTTATAGTGGAGGCGTGTAAGCAAGAGTGTCCGCGGACGCGGGCGGCGTGGATGTAAGTGGCACGAAGGCCATGTCCCGGCCGCGCAAGGTAAGCTGCGTGAGAAAGATAGCGCGCGGCAATCAAGCGGAGTCCGGTCAAGATGGTGACACGCCACACCGCCTCATATAAGATATGCATATATAATACCTTTTTGAAAAATAAACAAGTGGTTTTCAAGCATGAATAAAGATGCGAGAAACTTCTATTTCCAGCTAAAAAAAAGTGTATTAGCCCCAATATCCCATGCCCTAATAATGAGTTGAAGATCTCCTTATATAGGAGATATGTGAAACCCTAACCTCAATGGGTCAGGGCCAGTTAAGGGTTGTCTCTACGAGTCCACAGCCTAGTATAGCTTGAACTATATCGCGCTAGGCTTCGCGGGTTAGTACGCAATAAATAACATAATAAAGTACAATAACGGTAATGACGAATCGTTTGGGTCGGGTGCGATACCCTACCTCGACAAGTCCCCCAGTCTAGCGTTGCTCTCGCGTGCAAGCGCCGGGAGTATCACTAGACTTATTAGGAGTGCTTGGAAGTAAAAATTATTAATTCTAGGCTTACCTATCGTCGCGTGCGCAAGAGCTTTGCTAGCTGCGCTTGTTACGTCCTTCTTTAACTGTGAGTGGAGATCATGGAGCAGTGAAAGACGCATGATTGTTCCTCGTAGAAATTGGTTGGGCAGAGCGCGACTGCTATCTTTTGTACTGGCGCACTCTTATGAGTTTCCAAGGTTGCCCGTATGCATACATGTCCCGCGCATGAACCTTGGAACAAGTTGAGTTTTTTGGTTGTTGAGTATTGGTATGGCCAGTGCGTGTATGACTTTTACAACATTTGAGACCATGTCCCTTCAAAGCGAATTTTCAATTTGAGACTAGGTCCAAAGCGAATTTACAATTTGACGCATTTTTGTAAATTTTTTTTTTACTTTGATAGATAAAATGCTTCAACACACAAAAAAAATAGTATTGATTTTCCAGCTTCATCATTGAGTACAGAAAAAAAACTTCTTGATAACTATGCAAATATTTTCCATGAACTGTACATCTACAAGAGCAACTTAGGCATGATGTAAGATTCAGAATTATGAAAATAAATGTACATACAAAGTTCTGAAAACAAAAAATATACTTCTCACCATAAAAACTAGAAAAAAGAAAAAAAGAGAAGACATCCATAAACATTATTTATGTTAAATGACCAAAAAGATTTTTTTTAATCTCTAGTTTATCTGTACGTGTGCATAATGAGCACCAACTCCATGAAAACAAGAAAAAGTTGAACGATTTCACAGAATTAAATAGTCACAACGATTTTGATTTTCGAACAGAGGTAAAGGCATTCGTCAAATCTTCATCTTCAAAACTCCAATACTCCTGATTATACTCAAGAGAAAGACGTTAGAATCAGCTGACGATAGTGGAATCTATAAGTTTATTAAGGGTAAAATAGTAACTAATAAGAGTAACTTAGAGAAAAGGGGAAATATGTAATTTATGTGGATTAGGAAGAGGAAATATGTAATTGAATTTTTTGTTTGCGGAAATATATAATAAGCCCACTTAGGAGGAGGAAATATGTAAAAATCATTTTTTTAATAGTTGTTGGTCTATCTATAACTTATGAAAGCAAGGAAAAGACACAAAAATGTATGGAAATAAAATAACAGAAAAACAATTAAAATAGAAAATAAAGTGACAGAAAAAGAAAAAGAAAAAGAAAAAAAATCGGAAGGGGGAAAGACCTACAAAGAACTAGGGAACACGCACATGGAGAATCAGAGACAACCAAAACGATGTTATAACATGTTAAAAGGTTTCTAATACAACTTGTACAAGACAATGCTCATTTATAGCACATATAACTCGCTTGTTAAAAGGGGTGAAGCCACTAGTGACTAGGGGGATTCGAGGGGCATTACACCCATGGGGATGTATATGGAGCATCGCCCTATGCGGTGATCAGATTCAATGTGGATAGCTTAATATATAGAGAATGATATACGTCGTGTTCCTAAAAAATGGCATAACATAGCCTCCTTGGAGAACTAGCTCAGCCAACAAAAGTGAGAAGAAAAACTGTTGCGAGCTCATGCCCAACTTCCATTCGAAATACTCAACCCTTACGCCTATCAAAGTTCCATCCCGGCAATGGCGATGCCCCAGTCTATTGTCGTATTAACCACACCAACACAAACGAGGTTTCTTTCTATAGAGAAAGAAGCAGAGACACAAGAAGATGATGAATTAACACGTCCTTACCGGCACTCATCAAAAGTTGATCCTAGCAGAAGGATAACACACATCCAATTCTCTACATCTTTAAAAAAACCACAT
This sequence comes from Scalesia atractyloides, assembly GCA_947069175.1. Classification (NCBI taxonomy): domain Eukaryota; kingdom Viridiplantae; phylum Streptophyta; class Magnoliopsida; order Asterales; family Asteraceae; genus Scalesia; species Scalesia atractyloides. The sequence goes on from CAMTDV010000005.1 coordinate 29,678,166, forward strand.
ATAATAAACCTCTATCAGAGAATTTCTGATAATCATATAATACTTAACAATATACGAAATGACCATCACTTATGAAAAATTAATGGAAAGTGATCAATATACGATTAACAAACTAGGATTATTCGGTATATTATCCTCAACCGAAACTAAGGTCATCGATTAGGATATTGTAGTAACCACTCGGTTCTCAGTTAATCGGCTAGATTGACGGTTTTTGGTTTGATTCGTAATTTTGGTTAGTAGTCAAAACCAAACTTTGGCTAAAACTTTTGCTTATAAATACATGAAACTTTAGGTATAAATACAAGAAATTGATGTATAGATACATGAAATGAAATATAAATACATAAAATAGATGTATAAATATGAAATACATGAACTGAATGTATAAACGCTAGAAATACATGAAGATATGAATTCTTCGATTCGGTTAATTTTGGTTAAACGATGGTAAAAAATCGATAACCGATTTTCGTTAATCCGGGTTTCGGTTAATGATTTTCAGTTAATTCAGTTTTCGGCTGCTCCTCTTAGACACTGTTAATCTCCATATCATTTTTAATTAAAAAACTATTGAAATAAAAAGGTGTATATGAACGATTTAAATAAAAAAAGATGAAAAGAATTAGTAATCTATATAATTAAAATATGTATACAAGTATTTTATGTATGTTAAATATCTATTATTATAAATAACTTTCGCGAGCCTGAGAAGCGCCCGGGTGATAACTTAGCACTCAAATTAAAGATAATAAAATACACGTTTTATTGTGTATTGTTTTTAAATATAAACTTACAAAAAAGTTTTGACCGTTAAAAATCATGAAGGTTGTTAGTTTTTTATAAAGGGATTTAGTGTAGTTACTAAAAAATTATCTGTAGTTCGTTAAAGATAAAAAAAATTAAATTATAATTATTGTTTGAAAGACTAATTTCATTTAGGATGTACTTTAGGAATTAAAGAAAAAAATCTTAAAATTTTTTTGTGCATTATATATAGTATAAATTGTAATAATTATTGTGCTTTTTTCTCCAAAATATAATGATATATATATATATATATATAGGATTAGGTTTAAGAGGGAACACTGGTGTATTTAGGAACTGTGCGAACTAATCCTGGTCATACACGTGTGTAGATCAATGGCCAGGATTTGTTCACTCAGTTCGCAAATACACTAGTGTTCATTCTAGAACCCTACCCTATATATATATATATATTAGATATTTGGTATAAATTTTGTTGTAGACAATAATTATTTGATAACTAAATAAATAAATATGATAGTTATGGATAGTAATATTAAAATAATGTTGTGTCGTGGATAGTTATTATATGTCATGTATAAAAATAAATCTATTGTATTTAGAAAAATCTAAGTTTTAGTTCGTAATTTCTTATACATATTCAAATATTAAAATACTAGGTTAGACCCCCGTATACTACACGGGTTGAATAAATGTAATTTAATATATTAAATAATAAAACAATATATCTTTAGAAATATCGTTTATTACACGTGTTGAATAAATGTAATTTTATATATTAAATAATAAAAATTATATTTTTATGAACAACGTGTATTATATGTGTTGAGTAAATGTAAATTTATATATCAAATAATAATAAATTATATTTTTAAAAACCTTGTGTATTACACACACGGATTGAGTAAATGTAATTTTGTATACTAAATAATAATTTTTTTAAGAAACCTCGTGCATTTTACGGGTGATTTTATATACAAAATAATAAAAGAAATTATAATTTTAAAAACTTCGTGTATTATACGGGTTGAATAATGTAATTATGTATAGTATATACACGTAGCTCGTCGATCTTCACATACACGCTCCTTTGAGACCCCGAAAATAGACAAATTCATTTTCATAGGAACAAATACAGGATTCGTCACTACAAAAAGGATAATGGTAACCCCACCATTAACTACTTCATTTATGAAATTCATAGTAATAGAGATACATGTCTTAGCGAGACGGAATTTAGAACTTGCTATATTTTTTTAATTTTCACAAATAATATGAATATGAATATATAAAGAGAATGAAAAAAAAAAAAAAAAATCCTTTTAACAGTGGTTTTGTAAAAGCTTTTAAAAAATACTTTTACTCTTAAGAAAATTACTATTGACTTACTCTTTTACATTAACCATTTATTATATAATTATATAAATTGAAGACTACAACTAAAAAGAAAAGTAATTACTCAAAGAAAAAAAAAGTAATCCGTGTTCATGCGTATGCTTCCAAAAATTTATTAACATAACTAGTTTAGTAATCACATCTTATATATTTCCAATTACATGAATTTGAAACTTATCTATCTTATTTTGTCAAAGATATATATTTGTTATGTTGACATTCAAATCAAAATTTTGAATTTATTCACTTTTAATGTCTATAAGATTTTTAAACAGGGGATGATACAAAATATAAAATTAGAATATAAGCTCCAATTTCAACTTTCGAGATAATCATATTATTATAGATTATATGTTAAGCCTTATCATTTATTGATATTTATATAAAAAAAGTTATTTGATTACAAAAAATATAACTATTTATAATTAAGTAATAGATAATTATGTAGGAGATATAGGCGGGAAACAAAAAATAAATAGATTCAATGAATACATGTGTCCTCCATAGGTTTCTTTTATTATATAGTATAAATTTATAATTGAACTAGGTTAAAACCCCGTGTATTACACGAGTTGAATGAATATAACTTGATATATAAAGTAATAAAAAGTTTATATCTTTAAAAAATCCGTATGCTGCAACGACTAAATAAAAACTATATATTACACATGTTAAATAAGAAATTAATTAACCGGTAACACATATAATCGTCAAAACATGTCTTTAAAAATGAATTTTGATGTATTATTGCTTATTATAATATTTTACTTTGTTTTGTTTATTATTAGGTTAAAACACATGTATTACACAGGATTGGATCATTAAAATAGTACATTAAAGGCTCCCATTATTCACACACCTCTAAAATGTTATTTTCATACTCCTACATGTATACGACAGGATTGGATCATTAAAATAGTATATTAAAGGCTCCCACTATAGAATTATACGAGTCGTATACTATAATGTTGCACATAAAAGTTGTCAGTGTATGTTTTTTTTGTCTCCATGTATACAAGTCTTATAACATTATACGATCCGTATTGAATGTTATACGACTCAAACTCCGTATAACGTTATACTACCTGTATAATATTATATGACCCGTATACAATGTTATAGGACTTAACGACCTAATATTTTTTCCATCTATACGAGTCTTATAGCATTATACGACCTAATATTTGTCATATACGAACCTATAGAGGGTGTAAAAATAAGATTGTGGGGTGTTGCTTTATTAACAACAAAAAAGATATTAATTTTATGGGTTGGATTATTATTAAATTACTAAATTCAATTAGTTATCAATAAGCAAGTATAATAAAGGAAATAGCTAATAAAGAAATATTAAATAAATAATAGAGAAACGGAAAAATTATAATTTGATGATTTAATATTATTGTTTAATATGAGAGAAAAACGAAAAAATAATGATGACATTGGACCTGAGAGTAACATGTGTTCATAAAAAGATTTTTCGAATAAGAAGATTTTTATATATAGAGGGTAAACTACACATGTACTCCATGGCTTCCAAGCTTCATATAAATGGGAAAATTACTAAAACTCGTTGGGTTTACATAAAAATTTACAAGAGAAGCAAAGAAAAAAAATAAGTAAAACATGTGAAAGAAAAAACAATATAAAATCAAATAAAGTCAAAATCAGAAGAAAACAGTAACTGAAAAAAAAAGTGAAAGTAGTAGATTAAATGTTTTGTGGGACTTAAACCTGGATCTGAAGCGCACCAACCATTATACAAACTATTTTTTTAATATTAAGAACTAACAAAGTTCTATACAAAATTAACCGCTAGAAATTAAAAAAGATTACATTAATAAAAACATGACATGTGAATAATAGATCTTAATTATCGTGAAAAGCCTTTTCTTTAAACATATAATAATAATAATAATAATAATAATAATAATAATAATAATAATTTATATTTAAAGATAAGGATAAATATTAGTGATATTGTTATTATTAATAATAATTATTATTAATTCATATTTTCACTTATATTTTTTTTACTTTTCGATTTTTTTTACTTTTGGTAGCTTTTTTTAGGGTCATGTGCCTTTTTTTAATTATTATTTTTTATTTTTTTATAATTGCTATTTTAGTTTAATTTTTATTAATTATACGGTTTTCCATTATTCTATTATTTAAGTAATCTATTTGTATTATTTTACTAAATAATATTTTAAAATGTTAAATTTAATATTCTACTTAATGATTAAACGTAAGATTTTAACTCTTATCTTTAACTTATAATAATAATAATAATAATAATAATAATAATAATAATAATAATAAGAATAATAATTTATATTTAAAGATAAAAATAAGGATTAGAGATATCCATGTATTTTAATGTATTGATTATTAAAAATCTAACATAAAACATAAGAAAATTTTAGAAGTTGAATAAGGTAATGTCATATGATATTAATTGAATTTTTTTTAGAATTTAGATAGGTTACATTACATTAATTAGATAAAAATAAGGATAAAGATAAGAGATATCTATATATTAGTTATTAATATTAAAAGAAATATATTAAACAACTATAAATATAAGTTATGAGGTTGAACAAGAGAATGCCAAGTAGCATTATTTGTAGTCTTTTATTATATGTTAGATTCACATTTATCGGTTATATAGAAAAGGTTATCCACAGTTAAACAACCGTACGTTTTGATAACATATCATAATTTATAGTTGTCACGTCAAAACTCATTTTTAAAGAATATTGTTGATTTTATATGTTAACAAGTTGATGTTCCGCCCGTGTTGCGGGCGGATGGCCGAATAATTAGCGAGTGTTAGGCAGCTCCTTCACACGAAAAACAATTAAATCGAGTCAACCAATTAAAAAAAACACTTTTATAGTTTTGCTAAAAAAACTAAAGCGATGGCAATGCTGTTATTTTAACTAAGGGAAAGTTTTATTGTTTTACTTGGGTAAAATTATAATTTTGCAAAAGCTAAAGTGATGGCAGTATTGTAAATTGGAACCAGAGGCAAAATTGTAAATTTACGCAGGGGAAATTCCTAATTTTGAACTTAGGGTAACACAGTAATTTGAACTAAAGGCACGATCGTAATTTTAGGCGGGAGGCAAAACCAGAATTTTATTTTGAACCGAGGGCAAAATCATGATTTTGCGTTGGAGCCAAAAGCATAATTTTATTTTGAACATGGGCAAAAACGTAATTTTGAACTGAGAGCGAAATCATAATTTTTTATACGGGGAAAAATCTATTTTTGAAGAGAGGCAAAATCGTAATTTTAAGCTGAGGTCCAAATCGTAATTTTTCTTTTGAACTAGGGCAAAAACGTAAGTTTGAGCTGAGGGCCAAATCGTAATTTTGATTGAGGGAAAAATCCTAAATTTGAGGCAAAAGCGTAATTTTAAACTAGGGGCAAAACCGTAATTTTAAAATATATAAAAAAACTGTTTGGTCCAATGGGGGAGTGCCAGACAACTGCCTGACACTATTCCCCCAATTGGTTCTTGTATGTACTAGTTGATGCCCTCGCCCGCGTTGCGGGGTGGTAGGCCGAATATTTCTCAACCAATTAAAAAAACACTATCATAGTTTTGTCAGAAAAGAAAATAAAAAACGATGCGAAGACCGTCATTTTGAGCTCGGGACAAAACTATAATTTGTCAGGACTAATGACCAAGTGTTAGACAGCTTCTTAATACGAATAAAAAATTAAATCAAGTCAACAAATTAAAACAAAACACTTATATAGTTTTGCTAAAAAAATCTAAAGCGATGACAATATTGAAATTTTGAACTACGGGAAAATCGTATTTTTTGACCGGGTAAAATCGTAATTTGTCAAAAGCTAAAGCAATGGCAAAATTGTAATTTTGAGCTGGCTTAAAATCGTAATTTGCTAAAATCTAAAACGATGGCAATACAATACTTTTTTACCAGGGAGAAAATCGTAACTTTGATGAGGGGGCAAATTGGTAATTTTATTGAGTCAAACAAGTAAAATAAAACAATACTATAATTTGCAAAAAAAGGAGTAAAACGATGGCAAGATTACAATTTTTAACTGGGAGAGAAGTCGTAATTTTTGAAATTGGGACAAAATCATAATTTTGAAAACATGACAAATCGTAATTTTAAATTGGGGGCCAAATTATAATTTTATTTTGAAATGGGGGCGATATCATAATTTTGAAATGAGGGCAAAATCGTAATTTTAAGCTAGGGAAAAACATAAATTTATTATGACGGGGTGAAGACGTAATTTTAAGATGAGGACAAAATCATAATTTTGAACTTAGAGAAAAATCGTAAATTTGAGGCAGGGGCAAAAAGATAATTTTATTTTGAACTTGGGCGAAAACGTAATTTTATACCGTAATTTTAAAATGGATATAAACTGATAATTTTATTTGTCCAATAGGGAAGTGCCAGACAGCTCTAACACTATTCCCCAATCTTAAATTTGTATGTATAGAAATAAATAGAAATATATTATTTTTTCAAACACTTGAAAAGTGTGGGTTTATTCAAACCCTACAACACACAGATTTTTAAATACATAATTATTAATTATTATATATATTTATTCAACACGTATAATACATAAGATTCTAACATAGTATAAATACATATAAAAAAGACAACAACATAATAAATAGTAAATAGTGTTTTTCAGTTACGTCTTACGTGAGAAGCATTAGGGTTTTCGAATGGCCTATTTAGGATATTTCATTCATGACATTTTGCTGAATAATATAAGTAAAGAAGGGACTAGAAAACCCATCTTTGCCTACTAGATTGAAATTTACGTAATGGACTTAGAACCGTGGCTGGCTGCAATATATGTGCTTACTTCATATAAATCAGTTCCCGAACCTCGCCACCGGTAAATCTTAATTATCGACTTAGTCGGCACTTAAATAATCCCGATAACAAAAGGACAAGTCATCGAGTAAATCGTCAAAAACGGGACACGTGTAAAACCTAAATGGAATCAAAGGGTCTATATTCCATTGAAATAGTACACAAAAATTGGGTTGAGGTTCTTTCAATCCATTGAAATAGTATCGATGTTGATAAGGCTCATAACAGTATGAACGTTGCGGCTGCAAATATTAGTTTAGAATAAAGTTTGCCACGCCAAAAAACGTTCGTTTTTTACTTTTATCATCATCGCCTGGGTTTTAGTTGTTATTTTCATGAAGTAATTAACCCAAAATTCAAAGCTTTGTCAATAAACACTTCTTAAAGCAAGCAAATAATTTAAAAAAAACAAACCAAAAGTGCATGGACACGTGTCCATCTACTATTCATTTCGTTTGGTTATTAGTAGAGTAACGTGTTCATCAGCGCATCCATCGACACTATCTTTGCTTAAACAATCATACCTAAGATTAGATCATGATGGTTGTAGCTCGTAGATGTTACTCTAAAGTGTATAACGAATTCAAGTTCTTGCACAGGCTCAGATGAATACGTGTTAATCATCATTGCCATCCATAAATATTGTTTCTCAAAAATTATAGCCATGATTGAATCAAGACTCAGATGAGAATAAAGTCAACATCACAACTATCTTCGTCGGTTAACACGTATCATTAAACAAACACTCTCTAAAGAGTAAAAAATCATCAAACGGAAAGAAACACGAACCAGCTTGAAGGGAGAGCACCCAAACAAGCATATGCAAAAAAACAAGTTAAATAACCCTAACAAAAAAAAAAAAAACTCGTCATCAAGCGGATCACCCAAAAAGGGAGATGTGTAAAACCCAAATGACATCAAAAGGGTAAAAATAAAATGAACCCGAGGCTCAACCGTGAAACATTCAATCCATAAAAACACAACAGTACATATAAACACTTGTAAAAAGGGGTAAACTAAAAAATAGACCAATAGTGTTTATACATTGATCAATCCTTAGATAGATACATCAGCAAGTATATGTAACATCCACCAGAAGTAGGTAATAGAAAAAATTGATCCATTTTAAAAATCGGATCCGAACCGTTTGTAAACTGGTTCGAATAGTTATAAATAAAATATATTATATTCAACCATACTCTGATTTTATGAAACTAAGGTCATGAGATATTGAAAAATAAGCTCGTCCTAACGATACTATACCTGCAATCAATAAGATTCTAATACATCTTTCTGTGATGTTATAATTGGGGAGCAATATCCCCAACCTAATTTTGTTTATCCTTGTTTGTACATGTTTGATTTGAATTAGATTGGATCTAGGGTTTCTTTATTGAACTAATATGGGGAAGATGGTTATCGCATGGATGTTTTAAAAATAATAATTGTCGACGAGGGTGCCTGATTGGGCTCCTCGTCTTGGGCCATTTGACTGGGTCCTGAGACAGGCCCACCACATGCATTCTCTGAAGCCCAATTCGTAAAGGAAAAGAGTCACGATTTAAGCCCACCATTTCATGTCATCTTCTCCAAGTTACAGGCATTTAATACCTGTAACTCGACATGACCTCCTAGCCGAAATAGTACGAGGTAGTTGCAGGAGGCATTTAATGAGGGAAGCATCTCATCCATAGGGAAGCGACACATGTCTCTGGAGATCAGTGGCCAAGCTAGCCTCCGATACTACCATTGGGTGATCTCAGGAACTCGATAAGATGATAAGAGATTCTCTCTATATAGAACTAGGTGGATAACAACTAAGTAAGCATTCAACACCCTCACATTAACTTCTCTAGCATTTACTCTCACATTTATCTCAGGCATTCTCCGACCACATTAAAGGCTAGAAGATCCACACCTAGATACTCCGACGACTACCATTTGTCGGAAACTCCAACTCTCCGGCAAGTTTACTTACTCTCACGCCGGAGCTTGGTCATGGATCCCCCTTCGGGGCCCTCCGTGACGAGGCTAACAATTTATTCTTTTGCAGTATATCAAGAAGACTTAGTCAAACGTCGGCGAATCACTAGGTCCTTTCGATCTGAAGCTTAGGGATTCGACAGTGTTGTCATCCGTGGGACATCTGTCATCAAAGACATCCCAGTAAGAACTTTAGACGTTTGGTAGAGTTATTCCCTAGAAAAAACAACATCAACAATGACGACACCACCTCTCGACGGCTCCTAAATCTCAAAGGTCACAACAATGCCAGAAAAACTGGTAACCCCTCGCTTCATACTTTCCATATTTAGAAAGCACGTGTTATATTCTATTTTTGGAAACCTTTGTATCTTGTATTCGTTCTTTCATTGTAATCATTGTAATCATTGTAATCCGGGACTTGAATCATAATGAAAACTTGTATTTTATTCCTATTCATGTTATGCTCATTCGTAATCACTTTATACATATACATATTCATACATACATGCTTGATATTCGTAAACGTGTGACAAATTTACAAATACATGACAATCATACTTCATACAAGACTTATTCGTGATATATATACTTAATCGTATTCGTTTCATAGTTATGTAGACTTTAGATCATGTTTGATATGCTTAAAAATCTTAATATGGCCCAACAACACGTTTTATATAACATCTAGACAAGGCCCAACCTTTAAAACAAAAAAATAAAAATTTGTTTTCCTGGCCCGGGCCTTGCGGACTGTATGGGATTGTGGTTGTGGTCTGCAAGGACCCCTGGCGGGCAGCAGATTTGAACCAACCGCGGGATTTGCACGAAATCCCATTTTTCTTCCTTCCCCAATCACCTTAAACCTCCATTAAACACCCCCAATTAACCCTAAACTCATCCCTATAAATACCACACCTTCTCCACACATTTTTCCAGTTTAATCACCCTCAAATCTCTCTCAAATCAGTTGCTAAAGACAAGTCCGAGCAGAATCTTCAACCTTCACCAAAGTGAGCATAACTTGCTCAAATCTTACTTGTTTTACTTGATTCTTCTTCATACTTCTTTGGATAAACCTTAGGTTTGATTCCACGGATTCTCCTTGGAGAATCCAGACCTGGATGACCTAAAGGGCTCCAAACTTTATGTTTGATTAAAACATTTGTAAACTTATGTTCTACTTCATACAACCTTGTGTTCTTGAGCTCCTAATCAAGTTTATGATTAGTGAAGCCTAACCAAGCTTGTTTACATGAACTTATGGCTGTTTTATCACCCTAAACTTTCTGTTTTACACGAGCTTTAAGCTCATAAGTGTTGCCAAGTCAAGAACTTGAAGCTAGTGTGACTACAAGGTTAGCTTGGGCTATCCTACATCTAAGTCCACACAACACTTGATGTTTTCTCATTCCATCCTAAGTAGCTTGCTAGTCTAAAGTGACACAACCCCGTCTAGCCTTCGACTTGTGTCGACGTCGGCTCACAGGGTTGTAGCTTACTTGGCTACTTAGTATAGATATAACATGTATTCCTTTTCCTTATTATTATTAATCTTTTTCTTGATCCTCCTTGTTGTCTATGACAACTTGTGTAGTGGTGAACTCTTATGAGGTTCCTAACTGGATGGTTATACCACGTACCTCTTACATGACTTCTATGACATCCTTGTGGACTTATGATATATAACTATTATAATCTATATAATATATACTTAAAACATAAACCTTGATAATGACAATATAATCATGTGTCAAGTTACTAATTTTAATCACTAAAAGTGTTTAGTTCCTCGTTATGATAGGTGTATAACCTATGAAATCACATCAACCCTAATGGGATCCCATAGTGTCAAAACGAGTGCTAGACCTTAGTGATATTTTTGTATGCGTTACTTTGTTATGACTTATTCCAAATTCCGAATCTACCTTTATCATCCAAATACTTTTCCTCTTGTAGGATAACTCGGTGTTCCTCCCGCAACCAAACAACCCTTCACGGAACTAACAAGTCGGAAAGCTTGCAAAACCATGAGTACACATGACCCATTTTACATTTTTGCCACTTTGGGTTGTAACATGTTTACATTATCAAAAATCACACAACTTATGCTTATTCTAAATGCACGAAAACAAATCCATTATACATGAATACTTTGATACATTACTCGTGATTATGCTTGGACCATTCTTATGTAATACCATAATCATTATCTTATCGTAAGCCTCCATTTGACATGTATAGCGCTATAGGAGTAACGCACCGCCCAATCGTGAATCTAGTGGTCATGTTAAAATATCGTTATTTCGCTTAAGCAAGAGGTTTGACTAGAAATGTTGCATGTCATGTATAATGCTCTTGTAATAAACTTAGTTGCCATGTGGATTCGTTTTAAACCTTATTCGTATAGGTATTCTTATGCTTAAACTTGTGTACTCGCCTTTGCTTTTGCCTTGAACTCTATTTTAAAACATGTTACAGGTTGATAAAGATGATGCTATGAAATCGAAGTAGCGTTTGTCATACCCCAACCGATGGCGGAATCATCGGGGCGTGGCACTAAGCGAACCAGATTGTATCACGAGAAATTCCACAACTTTATTTCAACGACTATATTTAAACGTCAAAATCCCATACCTTCGACATACAATCCTCAAATAACATTACAGAATGTCAAAATTCTCATAACACAAATTCCAGTTTAATAATCTCTAGATTTATTACAAAGAGTTTCTAAAGCATGAACCTAAACTAAGAAAAACTACGTCCAAAGCATCCAAGCTAAAATCCTCAACCTGTTACATACGTTAAAATACAAGTCAATACAATTAAGTAAAGGTGAGCATACAAGTTTAAGTAATACTAGCATAATAGAGAAACCGCTTGCGAAATGGTGCAATTACATATCATGATACACCAAAACACATCACACCAACTAGGCATATTTCTCATGCTAACTTCCGTGAGAAGGCTAGCGCGTCCATCCTAACTAGACCCCGTCGGGTGTTAGCCACACTACAATACCATACTAGCTAAGGAGGCAAGTTAACGAAAATAAGTCCTAGTCACATGTTTCTAGTATCACGTATTGAGCACATATAATCAGATCATTCGCGTGTGATAAACAGTTTGATTTGTGAGGTGATTTTGATAGAGGAACATATGTAACACCCAAAAAGTGCATTAAAGCGAAAACGGGTCAAGTATACTCACAATCGGTGCGTTTAGAATAGAGAAGACGACTGTTGGTAGATGGAGAATAGCGTCGGATCAGCCTTCATACGCGAACGGAAGTGCATCAGTCTCCGAAAAGCTGAAACAGTGAAGTTTAGTTTGGGCAGTAGACAAGTTCGGCTGAACTTGTATGTAAACATACAAGTTCGAGCGAACTTGTGTTGGTCAGTTGGGATTTGAGTCAAGTTCGGGTGAACTTGTGGGGATTAGTCAGATGAAATGACAAGTTCGGCCGAACTTGGGGGGTTTGTGCTGAAAATTTGGATAATCATACTCAAGTTCGGCCGAACTTGACCCTCGGAGGGCAAGTTCAAGCGAACTTGACCCTCGGAGGGCAAGTTCAAGCGAACTTGACTAATGTGCTACACAAAAATCAGCTAAATCACGAGCGAACTTGATGTTTTCGGGTCCAAAATCTTGCGTTTTCGCATCGTTTGCTGAGTAAATCGAGTGTTCATCCCTCCAACCCTGTGCTACTGAGCAAACTTAGGTTAGAGAGGTCTTTTAGAGCGGTTTTAGCCGTTTTACAAAAGCGTGGGCTAATCTGGGCGAACTCGTGGTTCGTTCGGGTTAGTCCGCCTTGTGTAAACCGACATAAGCGTCCTTGTGCTTCCAGATCTGGGATCTTGAATGATAAATGCTTCGTTCCATATAAAAAATGAACAAAACATCACCAAAAGTCCGTATTTTGTGTAAAAATGTCTTTAAAAGGTTTTCCATAGATCTAACACTTGGTGAGCCGAAATCATTAAGATTTCGTGTTCGGGAGGCCAAAGCTAAGTCCAAATGAACTCATTAAGTGTAGATCTAGGGTAAAAACAGAAGTTTTATAGAAAAAGATGAAGATTTTCGTAAAAGAATGGATTTTGATGAAATCGAAGGTAAAACCTTGTGTAAAGATCGTTGTAAACGTTGTTGTACGTTGAAAACAAGTTGATTCTTACTTAGGAATGACGGTATTCGGGTTAGGAGAGCTCTGGTTAAACTTTCAGCAAGTTCAAATGAGAGAATGGAGCTTGGTATTTATAGGAAATGCAAAAAGTGAGCTGGTGGGAGTCAAGTTCGGTCGAACTTGCATGGAATTTATGCAAGTTCGGGCGAACTTGCTAGATGTTTATGAGATCCCAGTCAAGTTCGGCCGAACTTGCTAGATGTTTATGAGATCCCAGTCAAGTTCGGCCGAACTTGCTGATTCTGTGAGGAATCAATGCAAGTTCGAGCGAACTTGAGGGAAAATAGAGGGTTTTGTTTGGCCAGTCAAGTTCGGCCGAACTTGGAGTCACCCAAGTTCGAGTGAACTTGTCCAAACACTTGGAATTTCTTTGTTTTTCATTCGTTTATCGATCGTTCAGCGACGTAATCGAGTTTTAAAGTAACGTTAAGCGATTAAGCGATGCGATGGCAAGTGTAATGATAACCATAAACACACATAACACATATTTATCATAAAACCACATAATTAACTTCGTTATGCGATGCGATGAGATAAGCAATGCGACGGCACAAGTGTTTATCAAACAATAACACACTCGGCTCGTATAATAGCGTATCTAGTTGTAATTAAGATTAGATTAGCGATGCGTTTAATAAGCGATTAGATGCGATATAATTGAAATAAAACATATTTAATTTAACATAACTTTCTTATAAACCGAATCTAGAGATTTACAAAGGATAGATACAACGATAATAAAAGAAAAAGATAACAACGAAATTCGGAGTTGTTACAGCGTTGATGCTAGATACACACATAGACGTTAGGTTTATTAATGTTGTATCAAATTTTGTCAAATGTTGTTATGTTTATTTGAAATTTCCATGTATTGTAATGACAATTTACTTACGAAATGAAATTCGGTGTAATTAATTATTGCCACTATTAGCGTTGCGAGCAATGAGCAATCTATTTTGTCCCGCCTCGATGTTTCCGCCATCGGTTGCGGTGTAACAGATTGGTATCAGAGCCATAACTATAGGGAATTAGGTAGAATTGCTATTTTCGACCTAGTCTATAGTTTAAGCGTCCCGTTTTGACCATTCTTGTATCATGCCTAAAACTTTATTCTTCCTTCATTGCTTCTTCCTTTCTTTTGATCTTAAAAACTTACATAATGTCTTTCCTAAGACATTTTACACAATACACTTGAAGACTTGAAGACACTCGTGATGCAAACGAGGCGATTTGCACCAAAATAGGCCCAATGGCTTACAATTTTTGGTGAAATTCCTCAAGTCGCGTATTCGATTTTCATGAAGTTACACCATCAAGCTAGGAGTGATATCCACATCTTGATTGGAAACTTCCATTTCATACTCTAGTGGATCTTACTAACGAGTCGGAATATGCTCCTCGTTTAGTAAGAAACAACCACACTTAAGGTACGAAATCGTCTAGTTAGGGGTGAAACCTGCACCTTGTCGATTAAGCCCCGTTGCTCGATTTTCAATCTCGCCAAAGTCTCGAATTTTCGATCAACTAGGGACATGTAGTAACTGGAAGGGTAAAATACCGTTAATTGCTTCTCGACGAGAGTATTTTACCTAATAGGCCAAAGCACGTTCCCTAACTCGAAAGATCTTACGAATCACTTTGTAATAGTCGACGTTTCTCTACCCGAAACATTCAAATGTTTTATTGAGCCAATCCTATATGTTATCTCAATTTTTATGTGATTTTATACTTGTTACCTCGTTCAATTCAAACCGTTACACAATTCGCATGTCAATCGTAATCAAAAACAATAATAATCCTTGTGAACAAACTAAATTTATACTCTTTATACGCATTTACACGTGATTATACATGCCAATACTTGATGAATACATGCAAACTATGTGAATCATACGTGAACATACCCATACTTATACATGCAAAACTTATTTTTACATTGTGATCAAGTCTCATCCTTTCCCTTACTATTTGTGACAACTGTGAAAAAGTCCCGGTAAATTTTGATTGGTACAAGTCCGTGGTAATCGGACGGGATATGTGTATCATGATATTATTATGATTATGTGTGATACCCAGGACGAAGCAGGTACACCTTAATTGGTCCTAAACTTAAAGCATGACTAAAACTAGAATTGTGCGTAAACTTTGTGAAATTTCTGGACTTGTGTGTTGTGCGAAACGATATATGTTATATCTCGGAGGAATCTGAGAACACGTCATGGGTGACATGACACTACTAAGGACCAACGATGCGAGGTTGGCGTCCTTAGCCTTGAACAATGTGTTAACGGGGACTTGACGTTTAACAGCGTATTAAACCTTTGACGTTGATTATTAGATTATCGCTAGCCTTATTTAAGATTCCGAGTTCCAAGAATAACTTAGTTTTGTGCCATAGACAGTGACATAAGGTTTGAAAATAATCAAAGCCCGGGCACGCTAAACGAAGCAGCTCCCGGTTGGGGAAACGCATTTGTTCCGGGCATAACATAAGGCAACCGAATGTGCAAGGAACGATCGATCAAGCTTAAAAACACTTAAACGAACGTCAAACAAGACTTTTATGATTAAAACATATATGGGTTTGGATTTTAAGATGGTTATGCATAATTTTTAAAACCGAGTCTTTTGACACTAAGTACGCGCAAAACGAAGTCCGTTACGCAAATCTAGAATGCGCGCAGGACCCGAAAACGAACCTAACTTATCCAGAAGATAAACATCATCTTTAAGCGCGTTATACGAAGCACGAGGTGACCCTATGGGGCCCACCCCAAACCGCCACCCCCCATATTTAAACATTTCTTTTGTTTTTTCTTTTAAATTCCACATAAAATTCTTTCAAAATTCTAGTTTCTCTCAAGAGCTAGAGCCGATTTCTTCATAAACCAACCCCAATCAAAGGTATTAACTCAAATCCATAAGGTTTTAAGCATGGTTTCTTGATTAAACATGATTTCTATCCGAAAAACGCTTTTTAATCCATGAATTTTGGAGTTTTAAACAAGTTTTAGGGCTGAATATGAACACCACATGAAATCTCTGGTCTTATATGGCAGCCATGGTTACTAATCAATAGGGTTTGATACCCTAATCAACTCTTATTCGACAAAAATCGCTTAACTATTTGATTTACCGAAAAACAATGAAATAAAGCTTGATTGATATAAGTTCTAGCATATTTGGATTGTACTTGGTGTGTAGGTCTTGAATATAGCCTTTACACACTTCTGGGATCAAGATAAATGCTTGGAATCGGAAGAATCGCTAGGTATAACATCCGAGAACCGAAACTAACATAGGCAGAATCTTGTTTTAGCTATAACTTAGTCCGTGAAACTTGGATTGAGCTGAAAATTTGGTGTGGTGATGTAGGGTATTGTCAGGAAGGTCCACGTAAAATTTTAGAATTGTTGGAATTTCCTACGATTTTTGGTGATTTTTTAACTATTTTAGCGAAAGAATTTCAGAAACATTATCAAATGAATTCAATAAATTACCAAATTTTACAGAGAAACTAAGGAACATATGGGGAGTGCTCTGGGAAAATTCGGAGTCCATTGGTTGAGTTTTGATATGGGATAAAAATCAGTGTTTTTGCGAGTTTCGGTAGCCGGGAACGCACCGAAATGAAATCGGAAAAATCTCCAAATTTTGTGAGAAGTTCCTGGAAATGTAAAGAGTGTTCTGGAATTTTTGGTTAAAAATAGTTTTATAAATAATTTATTTAAATAAGTAAATGAACAAAATAAATTCCTAGATATTTTTCCCATAATCTACAGACTTTTATAGAGTTATATAAAAATTTATAGATTTTTATTTAGATTAAATGGGAGTTTATGAAATTAAAAATAGATTATTTAAATCAATTTCGGCGGTTTACCGTATAACGAACCTGCCAGAACCGGGAACCGAGTCAACCCGAAAAATACTATAATTGGAACACCGGGAGCATTCCGGGAAATTACCGGCCAAATTGGGAACTATGGGTGTGTCCTAAGACAACTCGGGAAAATTCCCGACGGTGAAAATGGAAACTCAAATTTGGGTAATCTAGACTCCCCAAATACTCAAACTCCCTTGATGAAAAGTTAAGCGTTCTTAAATAACCACGTGATGGCACTATTAATATTTCCATACATTATCTGAACACGTTAAACTACTGGCTTTAGCTGGCACGCGAACCGGTGCCCGGAAGCCAAACTGAAAACTAATACTACCCTGACGTCCATCACCATACTAATGTCCTATAAACTCAATCCGGAGTAAATAACTCCCGACCAGATCCAAGTTATAACCATTACCAACCTAGATACTGATTTGAGTCCATACTTGCATGTATATTATTAAAGTTGATCCAGTTGCTTGATCACTTTTGCGTTGAGATCGCTACTCATACTGTGAGTTTCACTTCCCCACTTTTAAATGATTTTATTGTTTTCAGGGGACTTGCATGTTAAAAACTGTGTTGAATACACCAATCTGGGAGTGAGTCTTACTCCCCCACTTCTAAACTGTGATACTGTTTCTGAGATGATTGGCATGTTATAAAATTGTGTAAATTGCACCAACTTATGATGGGAATTATCAAACACACGAACTACCTCCCATCTACAAGTGATTAATATAAGCCGTGGGCAGTGAATAGTACTATTGGTCTGATGAACCCAGGCCGCGCCCGACAGGAAGGTCGGCAACCAGGTCTGCATGTGGCCTAATTTGGTTATGTTGTTAGGCATAACTGCTAAGGGGCGTTTAACTGCATGTGACACAGTTGATGGGCCGGGAATGTCTTTGTGACACAGTCTGGTGTCCGGGAGTGTCTGGGATGACATGGCCCGGGGTAAAGCAGTCAAGTTTCACTTGTGTCCTCGTGTAATTCCATTTGCGACTATAGCTATGACTGTGACCGTCATTGTGACTAAGACTGTGACCAGTGCAATTGAACTTGTTAACATATATTGTTACACAACAATTAAACCAGTGGAACTCACGCAACGTTTAGCTGACCTTTTTAAAACTAACATGCATTTCAGGTAACTTGAGACTGGTGTGATCCGTGTATGTTGTTCAAGACATGTTTGTAGGCGAACCCTGTTATAGACGCATGTGGCTTAGAAGACTTATGTGGTTCACGGGAACACGCAGTTGTAACATACATGTAGTATGTAATCAACGTTTTGTAAATAATAAATGTAGTATCTTTATAAACAATGTGCTTGTACCAGAGGTGTCTGTTACTTTGTCTTCCGCTGCAAATCGGGGTGTGACAGAAGATGGTATCAGAGCCATTGGTTATAGAGAATTAGGTGCCCTTAAGGAAACCTAGACTATAACTACAGGCTCGGACTTTAGTGGACATCATTGGAAAAATTAACCACACTAAAGATGCTCAGTGAACAGTGTAAAGTATCCTATTTGCAAGTACCAGGATGGCCTTGTGGGGCAAGTGGGTTATTATGGTCCGGAACATAATAACAGACTTGCTCATACGAGGCAGTGTTGGGAAAGCCACGGTAGTAAACACACTTAAATACGTGGAGCGATACATACGTGTGCTAAGGTGATAGTGTGTGAATGTTGGTGCGAGAATTGATACATGAATTGGAATTGGTGGATACTGCGTTACTACATATGCCTTTGGGGTAGGTAGAAAACTGGTACTACAGTCCATTCCACATTCCTACTGACCACTGTTTAATATACACTAGAGTTGGATTCATGCCACTTCTACAGTGGGTACTTATACTTTATGATGTGAAACCCAAGCTTTAGTGCAATACGATCTCACCAACCTTATCCTTATAATTGTTATAACACCGATGGCATACCAGAATGGTATTTTAAAGTGAACATAGATACACAAAGAACACACAGGTCATTCAGATAGACTGGGAGGACGTGTACGGATCCTCACTTCACTTCTCGTTGCTTCACATTCGATTGTTATACAATCGCAGAGTTCAAACATCTTACGGAACCTTTTCGTCCTTGAATCCGTGATTCATTTGATGGTCCGCGGGATTCCTCTTCTGCTTATAATTTTGGCTTTAGCTTTTATGCCGTGTGATACCATAATACTTAGCGGTATTCATTAGCACGTGTTTCGATATATATTATATCTGGATATGACGATCTCTGGGTCATGAAGATGGCATGGGGTGCGGGAATAAGTTACCCTTCCTGTTGTCATTTGATTCCTTGGGATTCTAAGTTGGTGATGGTACAGGTCCCTTTGAAACGCTTTGTGTTCTGGAACCTCGTTTCGTGTGACCATCGATTACATTGTGGTCTTTTACGATTTTTGATTGTTTCGAATTTCAGTTGGTTAATTGCAGAAAGTAGTATGAGGCCCGAATATCGTGGAGAACGGAATATTGATCAGGTATATGGGTGTGGTGGATACACTGCGGTACTTCCTATATATAAACACCCGGCTACATGATCAAGGTACCGTTACTCAGGGCAGACGGGCTTCATGTAGCGATTTGTTCGGTTATGTTTTGGGCAATGCGGTATTGAGACTTCAACCCTGTTTGATGCGGTAGATGACGCCATAGTTGTCGTAACCACGATATCTATACGTGTGTAGTAATTTTACATGAAAAGTAGTTTGGGGCGACATATAAATGACCATTGGATTAATCCTGGGAAGGTCCTTTTTTTCTCAAATATGTGACACGATTTCTAGGGGTACTACACCTCGGCAGTACTCCGTACTGAACTATTTGGGTATAGACGGTGATAGCTTACCCACATCGATGACCCAATGATCGATTCGCGATAAGTAACAATGTTTTTGTCTTCGATAAGACAATTCCGCGTAAGTTGATTCTTTTGGTGGGATCTGCTAGAACGTATAGTCATATATTCGAAATCATTACGTTACGGCGAACAACCTATACTCATGTCACCGACCGTTGTCTATGAAATTGCTCAGCGAAGCATCTATTTCCGTTATTAGTTGTCGTTCGCTAATGATGCAATCACTAATTCTTAATGAGGACGCGTAATTAACATCGGTATTGACAACCCAAGGGGATTCAGGGGTAACACATAAGTGGAGAAACTTATTCGAGGTAATCAAAGTTTGGTAAGGAATTGTGTGGATGCGGATCTGATGGTGGTGAGACTTGTGGAGGCGGGAACAATTTTGCCGATATTCCTCGTAACCGTTCATGCTTCATATTAACATGACATTCCTATGTATACATTTAATCATAAATATACAACATTAACCGCGGTCTAATCCAAGTGTCAATTTGGTAAATTTCGGTTGAGGATGACATAACCCGGTGCAAAGTCTGAAAACTATAATCATGAAAAAATCCGACTCACTGCTTCAAATCAATTCAATTCTCCTTACTAACACCATTGGAAAGTGTTAAGATCCGGTACATATAAATTACTAATTTGATACGCCCTATCGATTTAGTTCGAACCAATACAATATAAATTCCTAGTAACTCGATGGGTAAGGAATGAGCGGTACGAAGGACCATAACGAAGCTACCTCTTAATGAATATTTAATAAACAAATGACGTCGAACGACTATTTTATATATATATATATATATATATATATATATGTATCAAATCTGAAGGACGGTATTTAAAAGAATTGTATGAAATTTTTATATATCAAACGATCCCTTGTTTTCAGCCCCGCATAATTTAATGAAAATATGTTCTAACGCAAGACGAGGTCGCCTTCGAGTAGTATTCAAGTACTGTAATACGATGATTAACCTATGACAACTCGTATTTACATCTCCAAACTCTAGACTACACTGGGTCCTGACCTGGATTCTTTTGGTAACCCTGAGATAGTAGGTCTTGAATCTATATCACCAGTATGAGGGCAGTGCATTCATGCTAGAAATCGCATAAGGGGATACATGGTTCTTTGATTCCAGTCGATTAAGGCTTTTCACGACACGATAACTACTACGGCGCGAGTGGTCCTGGGTAGGGACTAACTCTGACACTTTTACGTCTAAAAACGTATTGACTCCCCAACTTTATGAAGATAATAATAATACCCGGGAAAACATCATATGTCTCCTCCTCTTCTCTGAAACATTCACGAAGTCCAAATATTTATACACGACGTTATTCACGATTCACAAGGGATGATCGAAATTCCCTTCGGACCTTTGTAAAGGTGTTATTTGGTAAGGTCTCCTAAATGTGTAGGAGGATGATACATGGGATACACTGACCTTCATCCGCCGATGGTATACAAAGTGAACGATACCCTACTCTTGTGAGTAACCTAAAGTTATTCGGTAGACGGTGTTGCTAGTCCTCATGAGTATACGAGGACTAAATTCTCTAGATCAGGGAAATATTGTTGAAACACCCCTCGTCTTTGTTCAACTAGTTAGGTACCTTCAATTGATTTTCAGTTTGATCAATTTAAATAAGTATTTGTAAATTACAATGTTACCGAGCAACCCGATTCTTTGTTATTTTCGAGTGACGAAAATTCTTGTGTTACTTAAGGAAATAAGAACGGGAGAAATCATAAGTATAATATTGTATATAGATATACGTACCTGGGTATTCGTACCACGAGTGAAATTTACGACCGTGGGGATGATTATCGAAAGTTGTGCACTACCATTTACGCGATTTCTGCCTCGGTCATTGGTGGTGAGCGTTTCGGGATCATTCTATTATAAACAAAAAATATATATACATGCATTAACGTCACATTTTCAATCGTCTCATATCACACAAATTCGTCGCACGCATGAGTCCACAACCTGTATAACCAACATCATTATTGTGTATGTAATAATATCCGACGTTATGAACTATTAAAATTGCACTTAGACTTAACCCAAAAAAGGGCAAGTGCTTAAATGTGCGGTCAAAGCATGTCACTAGAGTGACGTATATACACCATACTATGAAAAGCATGAACTACTATGTATGAAGGAACACGGTCAAAACCAAACTTTCTTTGAAATAGGAATAGTCATGAGTTGTCCGAATATTGTAATTGGTGTCTTTTGTGCGCTGAACTCACTTGGCGGAAAGCTAAACCAGAAATCTCGTAACCTCGATCATTCCAGATGAAGATGAAGGGACTAGTGAATCTTCCGAATACGTCCCTCGGATATCATGTCCATCCAGAGGGAAATTCCGTTAGTAAGTACGCCATATATACTTAGAGGAGGAATAAGACCTTGACACGACCACTAATACTCTTCAAACTTGGAGAGTTACCTAACACAAGTTACGAATTGTAAATAACTCGATGTGCGATAGTAAGTCAAACTAAATGACCAAAGTGTTGCTTGGTTGGATGCACCGGCCGGATGTGAAATGGCATTCATAACCTTTATTCGTATCCTAGCCGTCAGAGTACTAGGCTTACCTCGATTAATTACGGTTTTCATTCAGCCTCCTTGAAACTGCTTTTATTATTTCAAGAGATTGCCGAGCGATTGTGAATCTGTGTTGATTACATTTCTCAGCAGCACATATTCCTTCCGTGCCCTATTGGGAAACAGAACTGACTAATCCTACGACCAAGGGGTCGAGAAACTCAACAAGCCTAGTCTCGACCAACCCGGGGGTCGGGTCTTCATTTCTTGTTTACATTATTACGAATATGAGACTAACGGGAAAAATCAGATTTAATGGTCAATTGTCCCTATAGGACTAGGGTGACTATGAATTTGGCTTCAGCCCATGGATTCGTAAAACCACGCGAATTTCCCAATCTAAACCAAGATGGTGTGGCATGAACGAATGCGATGAATCCCTTACGTTTAAGCGGTGATTCAGTTGGCGAAGGTGCCAAGATGGGAAGGCATTATATCTTTTTATACTCATGTACAGTTCAGATCTTACCAAGTCCGAATTGGACTCGAAAAACCACGAGACCGAGACGGTCAAGTGGTGATTAACGCCCTTGTGACTAGTATGGGTTATATTCGCCTATGCATTAGGTAATCTTTCAAGAACATCATGGGAAATGATTACTTCTCATTGTCTCATTAACGACATCCTTATGAAATGATAGTCGAGCATGGCTACGTTCCCACCCTGCGAAGGGTACTCCGTCAATGGGGAACCTTAATTCGATGACTCATCACTTAGTCATCTTTTACCAAATTACCCGTACGTCTACGATCAATGCCAATCCCATGTGTAGGGGAATCATAGTGATACTTGTGATCGTTAGACACTCATCACGCCTTAAGCATTTCCACGTGATATAGTAGCATTCTAGATGTAGTGCTACTAGAATTAAAACTGCATGGGGCGCACACCCTATCATTCACGGTATATGGGAATTTTTATACGATATCTCTCGGAGAATCACATCGATGTCATCGAAGTTACTAAGTTGTTTCTTTCTGGAAAAGACATAAACAATATACAACAGCTGGAGCCAAGCTCCCAAAACTTAATACAAACTGGAATTAATACTGTAGAAATTCCATATCCTTACGACGTGATTAGACTACTAGTGGGTAGTTCGGGCACCTTGTTGATGTGAGGGTGCAGATTCGTTGTTACTCGTGTACATGCTTGCCTTATGGCAACCGTAGGCTCGTAAAAGCCTTTCTCTTCCTCTACCATAGAGTAGGGACTCTCGTGGTCGGTTAGTATTAGCCGAAGATACTCACGTACACGACAACAAGGGAAGAGTGGCGTGCACGACTCGGTAAGACCAAATTTATTCCCTTAACACAAACATGCGGAGCATTGTGCTCATTATTGCAATGTTTGTAACAAACCTTGGGAGAGTACCTATACTCCTCCTTTATAGGGGGTGTTCAATAACTATTAAACGAAATCGTAATTGAAACATGTGGTGTATGAATGGTGAAGATAATGAATGCAAAGAAAACGTAATAATTGCAGTCAGCTATAAGCTGAATACGAAACTCATATCCTACTGTGAGTCCAACAACACTCTCACTTTCAGATTGGAAGTGATGACAGACGTTACTCTTAACAATACGTAGGAATTGTGGATGGACAAATTACACTGCTACTATGAGCACAATTATCATCTCTGTACGATGATGATACTAAACGAAAAGCAAAAACATACTTGTCGGTCAGATGACTGACATGGAAATAAATACGGAGCTTTCCAACAAATTACTAAATGAAATTTCGAGGACGAAATTCTTTGAACTGGGGGAGACTGTGACAACTGTGAAAAAATCCCGGTAAACTTTGATTGGTACAAGTCCATGGTAATCGGACGGGATATGTGTATCATGATATTATTATGATTATGTGTGATACCCAGGACGAAGCAGGTACACCTTAATTGGTCCTAAACTTAAAGCATGACTAAAACTACAATTGTGCGTAAACTTTGTGAAATTTCTGGACTTGTGTGTTGTGCGAAACGATATATGTTATATCTCGGAGGAATCTGAGAACACGTCATGGGTGATATGACACTACTAAGGACCAACGATGCGAGGTTGGCGTACTTAGCCTTGAACAACGTGTTAAACGGGGACTTGACGTTTAACAACGTATTAAACCTTTGACGTTGATTATTAGATTATCGGTAGCCTTATTTAAGATTCTGAGTTCCAGGAATAACTTAGTTTTGTGCCATAGACTGTGATATAAGGTTTTAAAATAATCAAAGCCCGGGCACGCTAAGCAGCTCCCGGTTGGGGAAACGCATTCGTTCCGGGCACAACATAACGCAACCGAATATGCAAGGAACGATCGATCAAGCTTAAAAACACTTAAATGAACGTCAAACGAGACTTTTATGATTAAAATGTAAATGGGTTCGGATTTTAAGACGGTTATGCATAATTTTTAAGACCGAGTCTTTTGACACTAAGTACGCGCAAAACGGAGTCTGTTACGCAAATCGAGAACGCGCGCAGGACCCAAAAACAAACCTATACTTATCCGGAAGATAAACATCATCTTTAAGCGCGTTATACGAAGCACGAGGTGGCCCTATGGGCCCACCCCAAGCCGCCACCCCCCATATTTAAACATTTCTTTTGTTTTTTCTTTTAAATTCCACAAAAATTCCTTCAAAATTCTGGTTTCTCTCAAGAGCTTCAGCTGATTTCTTCATAAACCAACCCCAATCAAAGGTATTAACTCAAATCCATAAGGTTTTAAGCATGGTTTCTTGATTAAACATGATTTCTAGCCGAAAACGCTTTTTAGTCTATGAATTTTGGAGTTTTAAACAAGTTTTAGGGCTGAATATGAACACCATATGAAATCCATGGTGTTATATGGCAGTCATGGTTACTAATTAATGGGGTTTGATACCCTAATCAACTCTTATCGATAAAAATCGCTTAACTATTCGATTAACCGAAAAACAATGAAATAAAGCTTGATTTGTAACATCCGTCAAAAACGGATTTTACCAAACCCGCTCCGTTTATTAACCGAACAATCAGTTTAAAATTTCGTGGCGTATTTAATGCCCAAATTAATTTTAAACGATACATAATTAATTATTATATTGGAATATATAATTTGTTTTTGAAAAATTGTTAAAAATAATGAAATAAAAATTAAATGTTTCTGCCGGGTTTCGAACCCGGGTCAGTCAACCGGTTCAGTAATTTAACACACGCACACTCAACCACTGCGCCACTAGTGTTTCTTGTTAATTATTAGAATCAATTAATTCATAACATGTTTTCCGAATTCAAAACCGGTGCCCAAATTTCAGTCGTCGGAAATCCCGGCGATCTCGCGAGATTGGACGGTTACTTCAGTTATAACGTAAACCTTAAACACCACATCGGTTATAACCGACGCCTGAACCCGCGACACAAGCTATAACCGCCGGAAAACGTAATGACTTTGAATCAAGTCGGAAATCGGACCAAATTCATCGACGACTTGCCTTATAAATACCCCCTCAAACCTCTGCAAGCTTTTTCGCTCAAAACCGCACCTTTACCCGACGTAATTCCACTCGCCGGAAAATTTCTGCACATCGCCGGAAAACCGAACCCTCCACTTCTGAGCCTTACTAAACCCCCTGAGCTTATACCGAAGTCACCCACATCCTTTTCAAGCTTGCTGAAGACTCTCTGCCGCAAGACACAAGACGCCGGAATCTTTTGCTGTCACCGGAGTTTCGCCGGAGAAACAGAGGAGTCCAGTCGGTATACTTTACGCCTAATTTTTCTTTCTTTTTATTTATATCTCACCTGTAATTAACTGAAACACGCTAACGAACATGATTAAAACTTCGAACCAGTCAGTCATCGTTTCTGGTTAAAACTGACGAAGAAGACGAAGTTTCGGTAACATATAAGTATAATTAAAATCAAGTTATAACTCGGCTTAGACACACAGTCCAGCGGTGGACTGTGTGCACAATAAACACGTAAACGTCTCGAGTTCGAATCTTGTCCCACGCATGCTTGCCTTAATAAAAATGTCTTTTTTTTTGTTAACCGAACCGGAGTCACAGCTGTACATGTTAAGTTTAATAATAACCGGAATAATAACCAAGTGAGACACACAGTCCAGTGGTGGACTGTGTGTATGTTTAATCACAGGACACGAGTTCGAGTCCGGCCTACCGCACCGGTCCGAACAATTATCAAACTTTTTATTTAAGTCAGAAATGAAAATACTTAGTTTGTATTTAAGTATAATAAAAATCAGTTTAGTTAACAAGTTGGACACACAGTCCAGCGGTGGACTGTGTGTTAGCATAAACCACAGGTCCCGGGTTCGAGACCTGTGGAGCGCACCGAGTCTTTGGATTAAAATCGTTTTTAAAAAATAAAGGATTTTCTGTTTAATCTAATTAATATATAAATATAATTAAAAACAGAAATATTTCAGGTTAGACACGTAGCTCAGTTGGTAGAGCTGCGTGCACGCGTACGGGAGGTCTCGGGTTCGAGCCTCACCCAGCGCACACTTACACGCATACGAACCGGTCAAACAGTCAAGGTCAACGGTCAACGGTCAAAAAAGTCAACTTTTTTATTATTTTTATTTATTTATTTTAATTAAAAATCAATTAAAAATACTTAAAAATAACATTTTTAAGGTTAGAAAATAGCCTTAAACTCACAAAAATACACCCAACAATCCTACTAAAATGGATTAATAAAATCCGTTTACTTACCGAAACATTATGCCATTATCTAGGTTAATTTCACTCGTGGTTAAAACCACTTCGCGTGCATTCAACATCATCAACCGAACGCACCCACTGTGAGTGAATCTTACAACTCCCCCTTTTTAATTACACGTTTTGGGGTGTGTCATGTGTCACAAAATAATTAACTCGTTTATTTAAACTTGTGCCATACCATATCGTGATCTAAACTTAGATTGTTTATATTGTTGTGATTATGTATTTCATTTTGTCAACTTATATGAATTTCATTCATTAAGCCCATCAGTTCCTCGTGGGAGACGAGTTGAGCAACGCGTGCCTCAAAACCAATCCATTATTGTTCATGTGTGTATTATTGAGTTTATATTGTTTGTAGTTATGTCTTTCATATTATCATGTTTATGCAATTCATTCATTAGGCCCATCAGTTCCTCGTGAGAGACGAGTTGAGCAACGCGTGCCTCTAAACGATCCATTATTGTTCATGTGCGTATTGTTTAATATTAAATTGATTTATGAATAAGTATACATCTATTTTTACTCATGTGTGGTTGTGCACTTTATTTCATAATCAATTAAATAAACTTGTTCAAATGTTTTCCATAGGATTCACTCGCCAACTTTTTGTTGATCCAAAAACCCTTTTTACACATGATACAGGTGAACATGATGAAGCAAGGAAAACATAGGAAATGCCTTAGAAGAAAACAATGAAGCCTAGATTAATATTTAGGACATGTTGTAATACTGATTGTAATTTTCCATTAAAGTGTATTAATGAATATGAAACGTTAAAATAAATGTCATGAGCTTTGATGATAACCCAATCATGCCCCGATCACCTTTTCCGCTGCGGGTCGGGGTGTGACATGATTGATCTAAGTTCTAGCATATTTGGATTGTACTTGGTGTGTAGGTCCTGAATATAGCCTTTACACACTTCTGAGATCAAGATAAACGCTTGGAATCGGAAGAATCGTTAGGTATAACATCCGAGAACCGAAACTAGCATAGGCAGAATCTTGTTTTATGTATAACTTGGTCCGTGAAACTTGGATTGAGCTGAAAATTTGGTGTGGTGATGTAGGGTATTGTCAGGAAGGTCCACGTAAAATTTTAGAATTGTTGGAATTTTCTACGATTTTTGGTGAATTTTTAACTATTTTACCGAAAGAATTTCGGAAAAATTATCAAATGAATTAAATAAATCACCAAATTTTACAGAGAAACTTAGAAACATATGGGGAGTGTTCTTGGAAATTCGGAGTCCATTGGTTGAGCTTTGATGTTGGATAAAAATCAGTGTTTTTCCGAGTTTTTGGTAGCCGGGAACGCACCGAACAGAAATCAGAAAAATCTCAAATTTTTGTGAGGAGTTTCTGGAAATGTAAAGAGTGTTCTGGATTTTTTTTGTAATTTTTGAACTACTGATTATATTTAATGTTAATTATGTGGTTAAAAATAGTTTTATAAATAATTTATTTAAATAAGTAAATGAACAAAATAAATTCCCAGATATTTTTCCCATAATCTACAAATTTTTACTGAGTTATATAAAAATTTACAGATTTTTATATAAAATATAGATTAAATGGGAGTTTATGAAATTAAAAATAGATTATTTAAATCAATTTCGGCGGTTTACCGTATAAAGAACCTGCCGGAACCGGGAACTGAGTCAACCCGAAAAATACTATAATTGGAACACCGGGAGTATTCCGGGAAATTACCGGCCAAATTGGGCACTATGGGTGTGTCCTAAGACAACTCGGGAAAATTCCCGACGGTGAAAATGGAAACTCAAATTTGGGTAATCTAGACTCCCCAAATACTCAAACTCCCTTGATGAAAAGTTAAGCGTTCTTAAATAACCACGTGATGGCACTATTGATATTTCCATACATTATCCGAACACGTTAAACTACTGACTTTAGCTGGCACGCGAACCGGTGCCCGGAAGCCAAACTGAAAACTAATACTACCATGACGTCCATCACCATACTAATGTCCTATAAACTCAATCCGGAGTAAAACCTCCCGACCAGATCCAAGTTATAACCATTACCAACCTAGATACTGATTTGAGTCCATACTTGCATGTATATTATTAAAGTTGATCCAGTTGCTTGATCACTTTTGCGTTGAGATCGCTGCTCGTACTGTGAGTTTCACTTCCCCACTTTTAAATGATTTTATTGTTTTCTGGGGACTTGCATGTTAAAAACTGTGTTGAATACACCAATCTGGGAGTGAGTTTTACTCTCCCACTTCTAAATTGTGATACTGTTTCTGAGATGATTGGCATGTTATGAAACTGTGTAAATTGCACCAACTTATGATGGGAATTATCTAACACACGAACTACCTCCCCTCTACAAGTGATTAATATAAGCCGTGGGCAGTGAATAGTACTATTGGTCTGACGAACCCACCGCACCCGACAGGAAGGTCGGCAACCAGGTCTGCACGTGCCTAATTTGGTTATGTTGTTAGGCATAACTGCTAAGCAGCGTTGAACTGCACGTGACACAGTTGATGGGCCGGGAGTGTCTTTGTGACACAGTCCGGTGGTCGGGAGTGTCTGGGATGACACAGCCCGGGGTAAAGCAATCAGGTTTCACTTGTGTCCTCGTGTAATTCCTCTACGACTATAGCTATGACTGTGACCGTCATTGTGACTAAGACTGTGACCAGTGCAATTGAACTTGTTAACACATATTGTTACACAACAATTAAACCAGTGGAACTCACGCTACGTTAGCTGACCTTTTTAAAACTAACATGCATTTTAGGTAACTTGAGACTTGTGTGATCCGTGTATGTTGTTCAAGACATGTTTGTAGGCGAACCCTGTTATAGACGCATGTGGCTTAGAAGACTTATGTGGTTCATGGGAACACGTAGTTGTAACATACTTGTAGTATGTAATCAACATTTTGTAAATAATAAAATGTAGTATCTTTATAAACAATGTTCTTGTACCAGAGGTGTCTGTTGCATCCCGTATTTTTGTCTTCCGCTGCAAGTCGGGGTGTGACACTATTTCAACCCTAGATGTCTTTTCCAAGCTCCTCAACGAAATCCAAGGTCCAAGGAGGGTTCCAACAACCATGGGGACTCTATTTCGAAGCAATAACTCGTAGGGTTAGTCGCGGAACAAATGGCCGAGCAGATGGCTAAGATTATCCCCAACATCGTGAGCCAAATTCAAACCATCCATGACACCCCGAAATCCTCCGTCGATTCCAAGGTGGAAACACCTAAAGCTTTGTTCCAATTTAAGCAATTCATGGCTTGTAAGCCCATGGAGTTTACGGGCAATTATGGCGCCACCACCATGATGAATTTGTTCGATGCGATCGAACTCACCTTTATGCAAAGTGGATGCCCCGACGAACTCCGAACCTTGAACGTGACAGGGGTGTTCCGTTCGAGAGCCCTCGAATGGTGGACCTCCGAGCGCAACAAGAGAGGAAACGAAGTAGCCCACACCTTGCCCGGGCAGAACTAAAGGAGCTGATGAAGGACGAGTTTTGTCCTCCACACGAACTTCAGAAACTCGATAACAAGTTTTGGAATCTGAAGCAAGTCAGGAGCAACACTACTAGTCTAGTTGCACGCTTCAAGCAACTCAGCATCCTTTGCCCCTGACAAGTCGATACCACCCCAAAGCCATCGCCAAATTCATCCGTTGCTTACCTTCCATCTTGATTAACCATGTAGCTTCAGCCAGCCGTAGAACTGTTGAAGAAGCTTACAGTATCGCAATCGAGCTTAACAACAACTGTATTCTTCATGGGGCCTACGATAAGGTCTCTACGAAGAATGCTCACCAAGCCACCGCCAATACCACCACTGTTGAACTTTCACCCAAACCTCCACGAAACAATAACCCCAAGAACAAGAAGTGGAAGGCTTTTGTTCAAAATTGCGCTGTTGTTACTCCGCCAAACCCTCAACCCATCCAAACATTAGCTGCCATTACCCCTGCCAACACTGAGCAACCCAAACGTGGCTACACTGGACCTCATCCCCAGTGTGCTAACTGCTCCTAGCATCACCCTGCTAATACCCTGTGCCGCAAGTGCGCTCAATGTCAAAGATTGGGCCATTTCGCTAACCGTTGCCGAAACTTCCTCAACACCAAAACCAGCAACCCCAAGCTATCGTGCCGAACCCTAACCCTGCTCAAGCTCAACCTCAAGTTGCTCCTACGAGAGCATGTTACACATGTGTCGACCCTAACCATTTCGCCAATGTTTGCCCCCAACACGTCAACAACCAGCAACAGCAACAGCAGCAGCCTCAACCAGCTCGAGGCAGAGCCTTTGCCCTCACTGCCGCTCAGGCATAAAACGCGAACTACGTTATAATCGGTACGTTTCTTATGAACCATGTTTATGCTTCTTATCTTTTTGATACTGGCACAGATAGAAGTTTTGTGTCTATAGAATTTGAACCCTTGCTTAAGTGCGAACGATCTAAGTTGCCCAATCCATTCGCAGTCGAAGTCGCTAACGGTAAATCCATCACTATTGATTCTGCCCCTTCTAATTGTTCTTTGAATCTTAACGATCATACGTTCTCGATTGACCTTACACCTATGTAATTGGGAAGCTTTGATATCATATTAGGCATGGATTGGCTTAGGCGAGTTCGTGCCGAAGTTGTTTGTTCCGAAAAGTTCATTCGCCTCCCTCTTCCAAATGGTGATTCTTTGCAAGTCTACGGCGAAAAACCTTCTAAAGGTCTTAAGCTAATGTCGTGTATCCAAGCAAACTAATATTTGCGCAAAGAATACATCGCCTTTCTGGCCCACATTATGGAAAAGAAAGACAAGGGTCCGAGCGTGAGTGATGTTCCTGTTGTTTGCGATTTTCCTGATGTCTTCCCAGAGGATCTTCCTGGTCCTCCTCCTCGTTCTGTTGATTTTCGTATTGATCTCATCCCTGGCACAACTCCTGTTGCGAAAGCTTCTTATCGCTTAGCACCCTTGGAGTTGCAAGAGCTATCTAGCCAACTTCAAGAGCTTCTTGATAAAGGCTTTATACGCCCTAGTACTTCTCCTTGGGGCGCTCCTGTTTTGTTCGTTAAGAAGAAAGATGGGTCCTTTCGGATGTGCATTGACTACCGTGAACTCAACAAACTTACAGTCAAAAACCGATACCCACTTCCTCGTATTGACGATCTCTTCGATCAACTTCAAGGTGCGATCTGTTTCTCGAAAATCGACCTTCGTTCTGGCTATCATCAGCTTCGAGTTCTTGAGGAAGATGTACCAAAAACCGCCTTTCGCACACGTTATGGACACTACGAGGTCGTGGTCATGCCTTTTGGCGTGACTAACGCGCCTGTAGTGTTCATGGATTTAATGAACCGCGTTGTAAGCCTTTTCTCGATCGCTTCGTAATCGTATTCATCGATGATATTCTCATCTATTCCAAAGTGAAAGAAGAACGTGGGCGAGATTTGCTACTTATCCTTCAGCTTTTGTGTACTGAACGTCTTTACGCCAAATTCTCCAAGTGTAAATTTTGACTAAAAGAGATCAATTCCTTGGTCACACCGTCAATGAACTCGGTATTCATGTTGACCCCGTAAAGATAGAAGTTGTGAAGAATTGGATTGCACCTAAATCGCCTTCTGAAATTGGTTCATTCCTTGGCCTAGCTGGGTACTATCGTATCTTCATCTCGAACTTTTCCAAAATCGCTGTACCTCTAACGTCTTTGACTCAAAAGGACAAACCTTTTGTTTGGGGTCCCGAACAAGAGGAGTCTTTCCAAACTCTCAAGGACATGCTTTGTAATGCTCCTATCCTTACACTTCCCGATGGAAACGATGATTTCGTCATGTATTGCGATGCTTCAAACCAAGGTCTTGGTTGCGTTCTTATGCAATAGGACAAGGTTATCGCTTAAGCATCGAGACAACTCAAGATCCTTGAGAAAAACTAAACTACGCACGACCTTGAACTTGGTGCACTTGTTTTTGCATTAAAGATTTGGCGAAACTACCTTTATGGTACTAAGTGTACAGTCTTCACCGACCACAAGATGCTACAACATATATTTGATCAAAAGGAACTCAACATGCGTCAACGTCGTTGGGTAGAATTGTTAAACGACTACGACTGTGATATTCGCTACCACCCTAGTAAACCAAATGTTGTAGCCGATGCACTTAGTCGTAAAACTCATGTTAAGAGTATTCGTTGTCACCAAATCGTGGGGAAACTTCATGAGCTGATTCACCAAGCACGATTTGCCGTCATTAACGAGGGTAACCTCGATAACGAGTTGAATTGTGGAGTCGAAAACCCACTCGCAGCTAAACCCGATGGTATTCTCTACTACCATGATCGCATTTGGATTCCCAACCGTCTCAACCTTCGAAACACCTTGATGGATGAAGCCCACAAATCCCGATACTCCGTTCATCCTGGCGCTGACAAGATGTATTATGACCTTCGAGCATCTTATTGGTGGCCTGGAACGAAGAAGGATATTGTTCTTTACGTATCGAAGTGTCTAACTTGTTCCAAAGTTAAAGCTGAACATCAATGGCCCTCTGGCTTACTCGAACAACCATAAATTCCTGTCTGGAAATGGACGAGTATTGCTATGGATTTCATTACCAAGCTTCCTCGCACTTCGTTTGGTCATGACAGCATATGGGCCATCATTTATCGATTGGCCAAATCCGCTCACTTCCTCGCCATTCGTGAAGATTACAAAGTCGAGAAATTGGCTCGTATCTACATGGATGAAGTCATAAGTCATCATGGTACTCCCATTGACATCATTTCTGATCGCGGTGCTCGTTTTACCTCCTACCTTTGGCTAATGTTTCAATCCGCCCTTGGCACTCATCTCAATCTTAGCACCGCTTTTCACCCTCAATCCGACCGTCAAACCGAGCGTACTATCCAAACTCTAGAGGATATTCTTCGTTCATGCGTAATCAATTTTGGCGGCAACTGGGATTCGCACTTACCTTGGTAGAATCTCGTACAACAACAGTTATCACGCTAGTATTCAAATGGCTCCATTTGAAGCATTGTATGGTCGTAAGTGTCGTTCGCCTATTTGTTGGCACGAGATCGGAGACTCTCAAATCACCGGTCCTGAACTGATACAAGAGACAACCGAAAAGATCCTACAAATTCATGATAATCTTCTCAAAGCTCGAAGCCGACAAAAGACGCAAGCCTCTGGAACTCAACGTAGGTGATAACATACTTCTCAAGGTATCCCCTTGGAAGGGTGTTGTTCGATTTGGTAAGAGAGGCAAACTTGCTCCTTGCTATGTAGGACCTTTCAAGATTCTCGAAAGGGTTGGCAAGGTTGCGTATCGACTAGATCTACCTCAAGAGCTCAACAACGTTCACAGTTTTCCATGTTTCGAATCTCAAGAAATGTTTAGCTGGAGAAGGACTTCAAGTTCCACTCGAAGATCTTCAAATCAACGAGACATTGCATTTTGTGGAAAAACCAGTTGTAATCATGGACCGAGGGTCAAAAAGTTGGGGCGCAGTCGAATTTCTATCGTCAAGGTTCGATGGAAAGGAAAGCGTGGCACTGAATTTACTTGGAAACTCAAGAGTGATATGGAGACTAAGTATCCGCATCTCTTCGTTGCATCTTCCAAACTTTCGGGACGAAATTTCCTAAAGGAGGGGAGACTGTAACGCCTCGCTTTTTCAACTTTCCAGATTTAGAAAGCGCGTGCTATATTTCTATTTTGGGAACCTTTGTATCTTGTATTCGTTCTTTCATTGTAATCATTGTAATCCAGGACTTGAATCATAATGAAAACTCGTATTTTATTCCTATTCATGTTATGCTCATTTGTAATCACTTTATAATATACATATTCATACATATATGCTTGATATTCATAAACGTATGACAAATTTACAAATACATGACAATCATACTTCATACGAGACTTATTCATGATATTTATACTTAATCGTATTCGTTTCATACTTATGTAGACCTTAGATCATGTTTGATATGCTTAAAAATCTTAATATGGCCCAACTACACGTTTTATATAACATCTAGACAAGGCCCAACGCTTAAAACAAAAAAAAATTGTTTTCCTGACCCGGGCCTTGCGGACCGTATGGGATTGTGATTGCGGTCCGCAAGGACCCCTGGCGGGCAGCAGATTTGAACCAGCCGCAGGATTTGCACGAAATCCCATTTTTCTTCTTTCCCCAATCACCTCAAACCTCCATTAAACACCCCAATTAACCCTAAACTCATCCCTATATATATCACACCTTCTCCACACATTTTTCCACTTTAATCACTCTCAAATCACTCTCAAATCAGTTTCTAAAGACAAGTCCGAGCAGAATCTTCAACCTTCACCAAAGTGAGCATAACTTGCTCAAATCTTACTTGTTTTAATTGATTCTTCTTCCTACTTCCTTGGAAAAACCTTAGGTTTGATTCCACGGATTCTCCTTGGAGAATCCAGACCTGGATGACCTAAAGGGCTCCAAACTTTCTGTTTGATTAAAACATTTGTAAACTTATGTTCTACTTCATACAACCTTGTGTTCTTGAGCTCCTAATCAAGTTTATGATTAGTGAAGCCTAACCAAGCTTGTTTACATGAACTTATGGCTGTTTTATCACCCTAAACTTTCTGTTTTACATGAGCTTTAAGCTCACAAGTGTTGCCAAGTTAAGAACTTGAAGCTAGTGTAACTACAAGGTTAGCTTGGGCTATCCTACATCTAAGTCCACACAACACTTGATGTTTTCTCATTCCATCCTAAGTAGCTTGCTAGTCTAAAGTGACACAACCCCGTCTAGCCTTCGACTTGTGTCGACGTCGGCTCACCGGGTTATAGCTTACTTGGCTACTTAGTATACATATAACATGTATTCCATTTCCTTATTATTATTATTATTATTATTATTATTATTATTATTATTATTATTAATCTTGTTCTTGACCCTCCTTGTTGTCTATGACAACTTGTGTAGTGGTGAACTCTTATGAGGTTCCTAAATGGATGGTATACCACCTACCTCCTACATAACTTCTATGACATCCTTGTGGACTTCTGATATAAATATAACTATTATAGTCTATATAATATATACTTAAAACCGAAACCTTGATAATGACAATATAATCTTGTGTCAAGTTACTAAGTTTAATCACTAAAATTGTTTAGTACCTCGTTATGATAGGTGTATAACCTATGAAATCACATCAACCCTAATGGGATCCCATAGTGTCAAAACGAGTGCTAGACCTTAGTGAATATTTTCGTATACGTTACTTTGTTATGCCTTATTCCAAATTCCGAATCTACCTTTATCATCCAAATACTCACACCCACGTTTTCCTCTTGTAGGATAACTCGGTGTTCCTCCCGCAATCAAACAACCCTTCACGGAACTAACAAGTCGGAGAGCTTACAAAACCGTGAGTACACATGGCCCATTTTACATTTTCGTCACCTTGGTTTGTAACATGTTTACATTATCAAAAATCACACAACTTATGCTTATTCTAAATGCACGAAAACAATCCATTATACATGAATACTTTGATACATTACTCATGATTATGCTTGGACCATTCTTATGTAATACCATAGTCATTAGCTTATCGTAAGCCTCCATTTGACGTCTATAGCGCTATAGGAGTAACGCACCGCCCAATCTTGAATCTAGTGGTCATGTTAAATTATCGTTATTTCGCTTAAGCAAGAGGTTTGACTAGAAATATTGCATGTCATGTATAATGCTCTTGTAATAAACTTAGTTGCCATGTGGATTCGTTTTAAACCTTATTCGTATACGTATGCTTATGCTTAAACTTGTGTACTCGCTTTTGCTTTTGCATTGAACTCTATTTTAAAACATGTTACAGGTTGATGAAGATGATACTATGAAATGAAGTAGCGTTGATGCTAGATATACACATAGACGTTAGGTTTATTAATGTTGTATCAAATTTTGTCGATTGTTGTTATGTTTATTTGAAATTTCCATGTATTGTAATGACAATTTGCTTATGAAATGAAATTCGGTTTAATTAATTATTGTCACTATTAGCGTTGTGAGCAATGAGCAATCTATTTCGTCCTGCCTCGATTATTCCGTCATGGTTGGGGTGTGACAAAACTAGTCACCGTCGAGAACATCGACGACGGGTATGACAACCCTAATGATAAAGAAACAGCGCCCAAGAAGAATGATATAACCCCAGATTTCGTGCTAAAGAACAAGGATGAGTTATGAAGGCAACTCAACAACTTGGAGAAAATGGAAAGATTAGAGAGTCTACGCTCCAGACTTAATTTTGAAACACCCAGAACGGGGGAAATGCTGCCTCCAACATTAAGACGTCACTCAAGACCCTTTAACCACTTTCATGGTTGTACTTAAACAAATGACCCATGAGGAAAAAGGTCGTAGTGATGGAAAAAAAGGAAGGTGGTAAAGAAAAGGAAGGGAAGAAGGATGACAATAATATGTACAGTGGTGTGTTGGACAAGCCCTACATGTCCATGGACCTGTATGAAGTTTCCAAGTTCACCAAGCGAATAGCTGAGGCACTGTTACCTCCAAAACTCAAACCACCAAGTAACCTAGACAGGTACGACGGGACCAAAGATCCTGAGGACCATCTCCATGCCTTCAGAGGAGCAGGATAGGTGGGTCAGTGGTCCATGCCTACCTGGTGCCACATGTTTGTACAAACATTAATGGAAGGAGCTCGTCTCTGGTTTGATAGCCTGCCAGCTGGAAGCATAGATAGCTATGCGGATCTATGTGAAAAGTTCCTCAGGAACTTTAATCAACTAAAGAGGGTGGTTAAGAACCATAATGAAATCATGCACATACAACAGAGGGACAATGAACGGTAGACCAATATATGGAAAGGTTCATAAAAGAGAGTATGAATATCAAAGGGGTCCCTAAGGAGATGAAGATCAGTAGCTTCATCAATGGTTTGAAACACACCCAGCTTTGTGAAAAGTTGGGGGAAGAGTTCCCTGAAACATTTGATGCCCTCATGGACAAGGTCAGAGCCTTTGTCTGAGGGAAGGATACCAGTAGCAAGGCCAAGGAACTAGATTGTGGCTCAAGAAGGATCAACTCTGCCCAACGAGTGCAGGAAAAAGGTAACCTTTATTCCAAGAAACCTCTTTACGATAGAATGCATAGTGACAGGCCAAAGCCTACCTTCCCCCTACAAGCCTAGGGGAGGGGACAAGCTCTTTATTGTGATAGTTTCACCCCTTGACCAAGACCCCCGGTGAAATACTAGCGACCGAGAGAGTAAAGAACTCTTTCCCAAAACCCCCACCCCTGAAGCCAGGAGCCAAGGCTTACCCGAACGAATATTGTGAATTTCACAAGGGGTGTGGGCATAAAACAGACGATTGTATGTACTTAAAAGGGGAAATCGAGTTGGCAGTCAAGACAGGATAACTCTCTCATTTGATAAGAGAAATAAAGGAAGGAGGAGACAGAAAGGGGAAGGACACTAAGGTAGTGGAACAGGAGAGAAGTTTTGTGGACATAATCAGGAGAAGGGACGAACATAGTTTGATCCGGAGCGTCAAAGCCAGAGTGATGGGACCTCCAGACTGTATGAGGGCACCCATACTCATGTGTCACCTGGAGGACCATGAGACTCAAAAGCTCCCCCTTAATATCTCAGCAAAGATTTTAGGGCACAAAGTAGCACGTATACACGTCAATGGGGGGAGCGGAGTAGAAGTAATATACGAACATTGTTTCTTAAGGTTTGAGAGGGATATAAGAAACCGATTGGAGGAAGACTCCATACCTCTGGTTGGGTTCATTAATAGTGTTTCACATCCCCTTGGAAAGATCAGACTCCCATTCACGGTTGGTGTTGGAGATAGAGTAAGAACCATTGAGTTAACATTCATAGTGATAAGATATCCCTCTAAATACAATGCCATACTGGGAAGACCAGGCATTGGGGACCTTAAGGCTCAAGCATCAGCCTGCTCACGGGGCTCTAGTATTTGAAATGCCCAAGGGACTAGCCTGGGTGAAATCCTCCTACGAAGTGGTATCGCCAGTCTCGAAGGAAAGCGTTGAAAAGAAGGCCAAGGAAGAAGGGACAGAAGAATGGGTCCTGAATGAAAGATCAACCGAAAAGACTATACGAGTAGGGGCACACCTAAGCAACAAATGGAAAAGCGCCATAAAAGAGTTGATGCTTTTCAACATAGACATTTTCGCCTTCCAACATGGGGACATGTGTGGTATCCCA
The DNA here is from genome assembly GCA_947069175.1 of Scalesia atractyloides. Classification (NCBI taxonomy): domain Eukaryota; kingdom Viridiplantae; phylum Streptophyta; class Magnoliopsida; order Asterales; family Asteraceae; genus Scalesia; species Scalesia atractyloides. The sequence goes on from CAMTDV010000005.1 coordinate 29,717,783, forward strand.
TGAAGGCTTAACACCCATAGCTGGGTAAAACCGGTCAAACAAAAGAAGCGATGCCTGGGGCCAAGAAAAGAAGAGCAGCTTGTGAAGAAACCAGAAAGCTCCTTAGGGCTGGCATAGTTAGGGAAGTTAAATACCCCAGTTGGATCTCAAACCTGATGATGGTTGAAAAGAAAGACGAAGGTTGGAGAATGTGCATAGACTTCAAGGACCTCAACAGAGCCTGTCCAAAAGATTGTTACCCCCTGTCGGAAATCGGCGTCCAAGTAGACTCCCTGGCTCAGTGATGTACACGAAATGCAACATATAAATTACATCAAATAAGGCATAAAACTAACCCTTTTTAGTACTAAAGTTGGAAAAAGCACGTTTCTTTGTTTCTTTTGTATTTTCAGGATAAAAAGAGCTCAAACAAACAAAAGAAGCAAATATGCAGCTAAAACCAACATAAATACAGAAAGAAGGAATAACGAGCCATGCCTGACCCCTCAGCAACACCCCAAAAGACAAAAACCTGATCATAGAAGACGAGCACGGGTCGTGTCCACCGACATAGGGCGTGGTCAAGCCTTGCACTATAAGACAAAACATTCAGAAGCTTCCACGCCCACCACGGGTCGTGTCCAGTGTAACACGGGCCATGGTCAACTATAAGATTTGCAAAATTTGGATAGTACAGCGAACAGTTGACCACGGGGCCGTGCCCAGATGCCACGGGTCGTGTGGGGCCCTCTGCTGACAAATGCAATTAATGAAGACAGAGAAGGATGTTGGACACGGGGCCGTGGCCAGGCTTCTGTTCAGGCTATAAATAGGGGTGCTTGGTTACCCACAAAAGCATCCCTTGGCAAACCACTTATCTCTCACTTTGCCACCAATCCACCACCACTACAACACCAATAACCACCACCATCATCCATCTTCCATCTTTAGAGTGTGTAGTAGTCTCGGGATCCAAGATAGATTGTAAGGGTTCTTGTCAAACAAAGGCCATGCTTGGCTAAATTCTGTAGGAACGTCCATGATTAGCACGGGAACCTAAATTTGTTATCTATTGTCCGATTAGGCGGAAACTAATGACAAGTTAACCAAATAACAAGAATTACTCATTTAAATGTTGTTTTCATTGATCTAAAGTTCAATACATTCGAGAACCGGATCTGACAGAGCTTCGCCGTTTCTGTGCCAAAATCTCTTCTCGTTACAAATGAAATCCCAAGGTACCTATTTATAGTGGTGCAAGTTCGCTAGAGATGAAGGAAGTTCGGGCGAACTTGACTTAGTCAAGTTCGGCCGAACTTGACATCAACATATCCTTCATGAGTGAACTTAGCCTATATCTCACATAAATATGCCTCGTTTCTAACAGATTAAGCCCTATTCACTCAGACTCGGTACATAATGACGTAGGCAATAAACTTATGCACCAACAGACTCCCCCTTGGATGTTGCCGCAGTCATTTTGACTTTTAAAATCTTCTGAGTCTTCTGATCTTTAGTTCGTGAATAAATTTTATCATCATGATCTTTATATCCTCTTTCTCTTTCTTTAAGCTTTGACTAGATAAAACTTTTAATCAACATGCTCCCCTAGCTTTAATCTTTAGTCTCAGACTCCCCTTTGCTTTGATCTTTAGACTTCAACCTCTCCTAGCTTTGAGCTTTCTGAAATCTTTTGACAATGTTCTATCCAGCTCCCCCTCAAACTTTACTACCTGTCTAAAATAAATTCTGAAATTCAAATAAACATTTCAGATTCACTATTTTGAAATTTTATACTATCAACATTTCAAACTTTTAACCTTTACTTCAATCTTTTCAAAACTTTTTAGATATTCAAGTTCAAATTAATGACCTTGAATACATTCTACATTTAAATCCTTCAACTTTCACATTTTTATTATTTGATTTGTGAAAATCCACTTAGTTGATCAAGTCCAAGTTAATGACCTTGATTAACCAAATATGTCAAACGAGTCCAAATTAATAACCTCGATTTGAAAAATCGTTATGAACCATCTGATTTTAAAGATTCAAATTAATGAACTTTTACACATTTATCAGATTTTTTACCAGACTTTGAAGATCCGTTCTCCAACATTGGCTCGTTGAAACTAATGTAGAAACAAAATATTTTTGTATTTTAGAAAGTTTATGCTAAAACACACTGAAAATCTTTTTTTTTTGGTTTTATCTTTATAAAGCAAGTAAAGTATTTACAGAACTTTTAACAAGTAAAGTAAACTATGTACAAACATATTTACAGACATATTTGTGAATTTATGTCTAAGGATCATATCAGTTGATTGAGACATATCACCAGTACTGTTGACATGTTGAGACTTTAAGATTTAAACTCGTTTACCTAGATTGTCGATATATTTGTCCACTTAAACTTTATCACATTTCTCAATTGTTCCAAGATATGTTAAGATATGATTTTAAGAAACTTGAGTTAACTATGGTTCCCACTTCTTGAATATACTCCTGAATTCAGTTTCCATAGATTTCATCTTACAGGTGAATATAGCGTAATTGATATCTGTATCTGGGTTGTGCGAGACCTTGAGTGCTCAGGTTAGTACTACCGTACAGACAAGGAGATGAAGGCTCGACTTAAAGGTGTGTTCCATTTAAGGAATCTTTTTAGCACTGCAAATGATTAGATCTTTTGATACTTTTCAAGATTGCATGCAGTTTAGGGGTTTATAGCAAAAGTATTATAGAAGTTCTAGGTTATTGCTTTCGCAAAATCAGAAGAACTTGAACAATACCCCAGATATCAACTATCTATAAAGACCTCGTATCTCAGAATCAGGCAACCCTTCAATCGAAATTTCAGAGTACTCAGTCCATATATCCAAGATGTGTTAACCCACAAGATTAAGCAGTTGTAAAATTTAGTTTATATCCCGGAAACAATTTACTGAACGTGTAAAGTCTATCAACACATCCACAGTAAGACTTGTTTATCACTTTTAAACTTTACAATCCTTTAGCATACTGTGATAGTCCACTAATGTACTATCATTTCCTTTTTGACAACCAAATTCTTTGTCATTTTCAATGTTTTTGTACTTTTTGAATTTTTCAATTTTTTTCATTTTCAACTTGTTTTTCATATGTTTTTTATTTTTCAACAATTTTTAATTTTTTACTCCCCCTAAAATCAAAAACATATTTTTGGATTTTAAATTTTAAGAAAATCTTCTAAAACATGTAACAAACCAACGAGGATCACGAGAACTCGTCGTCTGATCCTTTTGTTTTCAACTTCTGCATCATCACCTGTTAGCATAACAAACCATTAACCTTTGATAACATCAACTTATAAGCACCACTTGTAAAATCCTCTTGTAGAAAAGTCAAATTTTAAATGGTTTTTCAATATAACAATCAGTGTTCTGTTTAACGGTGTGGATTATCTCAAATTATCAAAAATTCTTTTCAACCACTTTGTAATTTCAAAAACAACAAAGATTATGACTTTCTAGATAAGTTAAAAACTCATGGAGCTCCGCTTATCCTGTATCAACTTTGATATTGTGGATCTTGGGACTCCTGCACAACAAACAACTATTTGAAAAATGAAACCCAAGCCTTCTTGGTTTTGGGTTTGTACTGATAAGCATCATAACCATATTCTAACTCTTCATCATAATCAAAATCATCATCAAACACTTCGTCTAATGTCGATTCTGAAAACGTTCTTTTCTTTTGTTTATTCGTTTGTTTGATTACTGACTCGGTTAATTTGACATTTTCAGTTTTATCAGCAACATACTTTGGTTTTTCTGATGATGAAAGCCTTTTCTTAGCAACCCATGATTGTAGCTTGCTTCTTGCTTTCTTGATATAGAACCTAGAATCTTTGATTTCATTAAACCTTGAAGTTTCACCTTTTTCAAATGCTGAGTTTTCAAACTTTGACACAGTTTTAGATTTCACTTCTTGTTTAGATTCATAGTTTCTATTTGACTCTGTGAAAGATTTTACAATCTCTGGTTGTTTTTGCTTTTCATCTTTTAATTCGGTTTTCCTTCGAGGAAACACAGGATTTAGATTCAGACACTTGCGATCAATGTGACCAACAATATTGCATTTAAAGCAAGTCTGATTATCAGAAACATTTCCACTAGTGAGTTTCAATCCACTTGTGGACTTGGTTTTAGCCTTGTCCCGAAGTTCTTTCTCCTTTTTGAATTCATCGTTCGATTTCTTACAGATCATACCTTCTTCTTGAACCGTATTCGTCTCATACACAAACTTCATGTGTTTGCCTTTGTATTCATGACATGGCGACTTCTGGTTCCTTCTCGGTTCATCTTCATTTTCTTCTAAACCCAATCCTGCTCTCATGTTCTCAGTAAAATCACCACCAAACTTTCGATAATTGTTAGCATTCCTTTTGGGTTTTGAGTAAAATATTTTCTCGTTTTTCTCAAGATCATCTGATGAAACTTCTACAAGTTTGAAAATTTTATCAAGTTGATCCTCTTTCACGTTCCGAATTGGAAAACTATCATCAAAGTTTAATCTATCAGATTCCTTAATCTTGTACATGACAACATTAGGATCATCACTTAGATCATGTTCAGATGATGTATCGTCATCTTTAGATTGTGATTTTGAGTTGTTCGAACTTGATTTGGCGCTTTCAGAGCTGCCGTCATCAGAATCATTTCCCAACACATTTTTACCACATTTTTTACCACCGCTTCATTGTCATCATTTGATTTTGTAAAGTCTACGTCAATGTTCTCAGGCAATTTATTTTTCTTTGCTGATAAAATGAGTAAATTAAATGCCTTTTCAATCTCATCATCTTTCTTGCAGGAATAACTTGCAAGAAGTGGTGGAGGAACACTTCCGTATTCTTTACGCTTTGATTTATCAACATTTTCCTCCGACTTAATCGTAGGTAAAATGTGATCAATGACATATGCGTTTGTGGTGTAGCTTTTTAGAAGTTGTCTTACCCGTTCCATTTCTATCTTTATGTCGTGAAGCTCACGCTTTGTCTCAGCAATGGTGTTAATGTACATGTTAATTGCCTTTTGTTTTTCAATTACAGTTGCATTTAACATTAGCATTTAACTCACGATTAGCATTATCAACATTTATATTTGCTTTTTTTGTCATAAGCTTCTTTTATGGTTCTGTAATCATAATGAAAGTTTTCATTGTGTACAGTCAATTCTCTTATGACTTTGACTTTATCAAGACATGGCTCACAAGGACTTGCGCACTTTGTGCAAGGTTTTTCAACCTCCACAATATTCACAACTTCCTTTTCAGACATTTTTACCTCAGATTTTACCTTGTCTGTCTCTGATTTCAAAGCTTCTTGCCTTTGCATCTCAAGGTAAGCTAATTCTTCTTCCTCAGCTCTCTGCCTATAACCTTCCAGAATGGCATTTTCCAAAGCAGCATCGACATATGATGTATCAGATTCATCTACTAACTCTGCTATCATAGCAACACCAGTTTTCTTTCCGATGTATCTGTTCCAGTCAAAACCATCTTCTTCATGATTGGCAACAAGAGCTTGTTCAGCTTTCTTTGCAGGTTTATCTTCTACTTAGACTTGTGTTCTCTTTGGATATGGCTTGTATTGAAGAGCTTTCTTGTAGTACTCATTGTTGATGCCGAAAGGGTTTTGATTTCCACTTGCTTCTTGATTGCTGCATTCTCGTTTGAAGTGTCCTTTTTGTCGACACCTGAAGCATGTGACTTTAGATTTGTCAAATCCAAGCTTGTTGTTTGAATTACCAATGTCCCTTCCAGTGAGCGCCACAAATTTGGAAACTCTTCTGATAATGGATGCCAAACTCCATTTTATATCCATCAGCTCCAACTCTTCTTCATCCACCTGATCATAATCTTCGGCGATCATCTCTGGATTACCGATCTTTCCAGCAACGAGACTTTCATATGATTCCAGAACGGTAGCGAGAAGTGCTATGTGCTGTTTAGCCACTTTTTCTGGAAATACATTCTTCAAATCAACTGCTATATTGCACTGGAAAACATTTAAATCAGCTTGGCTTGTCTGACTTTGAAATGATGAGCTTGAACTAGCACTTGTATATCCAGCATATGGAGAACTTTGATTTGGAGAAGAATTTGTATTTGCCCTAAATGTTGTTTGAATTTTTGGGCTTTGAATCAGAGTATCTGGAATACCTCCTTTGTAATAGACACCGACATCTTGAACAACATTAGCATTCTTTGATTTTGCAATCTTCATCAATTCCATTTCATGTCCTTCCAATTTGTGTATGAAGGATGACAACTTGAAATGTCTCCAAGATGGACTATTCTTCGGAATCGTCAGATATGTTGTCCATTCTCCTTCTGGAAGTGCATCAGCCAACTTTTCGATTTGCTCTTCATTAGATCTTTTGATATCAGTCTCCGCATCTAAACCATGAGGTGACAGTATCTATCGATCATCTGCTTTATTGTTTCACCTTTTATCATCGTAAAGATCTTGAATTCTTTCTTGATTAAAGTCGTTTTGCTTTTGATCATTTCATCACTTCCTTTGAATTTTTCACAAAGAGAATTCCATAATTCTTACGAAGTATCATATTCTGGTAATAATATCAAGATATCTTCCTTCACTGATTGTTGTATCAAACTGATCATTTTCTTCTCAGCAACATAATTATCTTTGTTAGTATTTGAAAACTTGTTCAGCGGAAGATCTTGATCACGCTCATCCTTTGGCCACTTGTAACCATCCTCAACTGCAACCCAGCTGTTGAATTGATTCGCTTGTATCAAATTCACAAACTTTTCTTTCCACCCTCGAATTCGTCCATGCTCATAAGCTTTAGCGGCTTCGACGTAGTTCCCATTTCGTTGTCGATATTCATCTGGTTTGCCGCAAGAACATTAGCATTTGATGAAGAAGCCATTTGAGAGACGGATACATTGTGGAAATCTTCCATTTTAACAATCTGAAGATGTATCTGAAAACACGATCAAAAACACTCGAAACTTGATTAGAAACAAACAAGTTCGGTCGAACTTGTGTGAAAATAGTTTTTGATTTCAAGTTTTCACAAGTTCGGTCGAACTTATACAACAAGATTCAAATTTTATCACAATACCTCAAGTTCGGTCGAACTTGATGTAGATTTTGAGAAAAATTGCACTTCGAGCGGACTTGTAAGAAAGATCTCAAGAAACAAATAAGTTCGGTCGAACTTATGTGAACTATCAAGACTACTCTCAAGTTCGGGAGAACTTGTGGCAAAAATTCAATGAAATTTGATCAAGTTCGGTCGAATTTGACCAAAAATATTAGAATTACTTTCAAGTTCGGTCGAACTTATAACAAAAATCTTGAAAAATCTATCAAGTTTGGTCGAACTTGATTAAAAACACTGAAGTTTTACTCAAGTTCGGTAGAACTTGATGTTGAGTTCGGCTGAAACTTGTTTCCAAAACATGGTTTTTTCAACTTTTTGATATCAAACGTTTGAATTTGATGTCCAAACTCTCAGGGGTTTATCACAACTGTATTTTACATGACATATTAAATTTTTAGCTGATTTTGTCCATGAAATCATCAAATATGTGAAAATGTTAAGAAAAATGATAGAATGGAGATCAAATAGAGAAATTCTTGTCTTGATTCCAGCAAATTTAGGTATCCAGGCTCTGATACCACTTGTGGAACGTCCACGATTAGAACGGGAACCTAAATTTATTATCTATTGTCCAATTAGGCGGAACTAATGACAAGTTAACCAAATAACAAGAATTACTCATTTAAATGTTGTTTTCATCGATCTAAAGTTCAATACATTCGAGAACCGGATCTGACTGAGCTTCGCCGTCTCTGTGCCAAAATCTCTCCTTGTTACAAATGATATCCCAAGGCACATATTTATAGTGGTGCAAGTTCGCTAGAGATGAAGGAAGTTCGTGCAAACTTGACTTAGTCAAGTTCGGCCGAACTTGACATCAACATATCCTTCAAGAGCGAACTTGGCCTATATCTCACATAAATATGCCTCGTTTCTAACAGATTAAGCCATATTCACTCAGACTCAATACATAATGACATAGGCCACATATATATGCACCAACAATTTCCTTACACCACTTGGTAAAGACTAATCTTTTATGTATTACTTTTAGTTTTTAATCTTTCGACACTTTTTATTTAGGTTTGTATTAATGACTTTAATAACTAGTTTCTTATGTTGAAAGTGAATTTTCTTAACCATTTCTTCATGATGTCATTGATTTGCTCATTCGTGTCTTTACGGTCTATATAAAGCGCGTTAACTACTTGGAAGGGGGTTAGAAGGGTGGTTTGGTAAAGTTCTTGTCTCGTTCAGTGTATAGATCCTGTGAGGACTTGGTTCAAGCTTATTAGGGCCTCCTTCAATACTCAACGGGTATTGGATGGCGGGGGCGCGAATGGCTTGAACCCTTCATAGCTACTATTAATATTTTAAACCCGCTACTTGGGATTTTATCCCTGGTGACTCAAACCACTTAGCCGAGGGTAATCTCACCTTCAAAAGAGGGGCCTACCACTTTTTGCATTAATAACTTACTTAATTGTCTTCCAATATTCCGACCTCTTGGGATTGTATCCCTGCTGACTCAAACCACTGGGTTGAGAGTAACGTCACCTTCAAAAGAGGGGCCTACTACTATAACTAAGATAATCTCTTAAAAAGTCCGAAAGTACGAAAACTATCAAAATTGGATCCAAGTGATTCTATCTTGTCTATTTGTATTTCATTTTATTTTCTTTATCTTTTTATTTATCTTTATGTTTTTAAAACTTTTATAAAATTTAGATTGATTAGACGTTGACGATAAACCGGTATTAAAAGCTCTTGTGTCCTTGGACGATCTCGGTATCTTACCAATGCTATACTACGCTCACGATGGGTGCACTTGCCCAAGTGTGTGTTTAGTGTTAAGTAGAATATCGTGTTTATAAATTTAAAACTTGACTATGCGTAAAATAGACTAAAAATGACAACAAAAATATAGTACGCTTAGCACACACCAAGTTTTTGGCGCCGTTGCCGGGGACACAAGGATTTTAAGAAAGCTTAAAATCGACGGCCTACTCATTTTTCAAAACCATTTTCAAAACTGCGCGCTTGTTTTCTTAGTTTTAGATAAATTTTAATTTTTACAGTAAACTGAACACGGGCCGTGCCCATTGGACACGCCCCCATGCTGCAGATTACTGAAACAAATTTTTTCAAACGCCCAGATATAGAGTCTGAACACGGGCCGTGTTCACTGGACACGGGGCCGCGGGGAGCTTCTATTTATGTTTTCAACTTTTTATTTTTCTGGTCCCAAGACTCTGTAATCTGCTGGATATTTCCTTATGAATCAATATTCAGGAGACTACACTCACTACTACTTAGAGGATGATTATTATGAGGAAGAATATTGTACCATTTGCGGTAATCCCCACTCGGTACAATATTGTGACTTATTTCAACCATCTGCCTCATATTCTTATGAGGAACCTTGTTTTGAGCCTCCAAAATCAAGCGTGAATTGGGACATTTATCCCACTCAGTTCGACACACCACCAACTATCCTTCCCGAAGCCGAACAAATAATAGAACATCTTAAAACCCCTGAGCGGTTACTAAAAGAATCTAGAGCAAGGGAAGAGGCTGTTTGTACCAAGGAGGTAATAATCGAAGAAGTAAAAATGGAAGAAGAAATAAGTAAAAAACCTACGCATGAGTCAAGCAATGAGTCAAGTAAGTCAACAATCAAAAATTTCGAAAGAAAAGCAAATTTTCAAGAAATCAACATTTTACCACCTTCTTTCGAGAACTAATGCTTGGTATCCACTCATGCTAAGTTTTTAAAAAAGTTAAACACTAGCGCTAAAATTGATGAAATAGTTAGCATTAGATTAACAAATGATCAAGCTACGCTAATAAGAGATGAACAAATTGAAGATAACATAACACCGGTTCCATGTTTTTTCAAAATAACTTTATTAGCAATATCACCATCGACAAAGATCTTTGTGTTAACATAATGCCTAACTACATTTTTGAAAAGTTAAATACTAGTGATTTTTCTCCACTTCAAATCCCCATTTTTTTACCTAATCGAAAGATGATAAAAATAACGGGAGTAGTTGAGGATGTGTTAGTGCAAACAAACCAAGCGGTAGTCCCCACCGACTTCATCATCCTCGATGATGCTCCGCTTGTATTAGGGCGGCCTTTCGTAAAAACCCATCAAGCGTTGATCAATCGGAAGCAAAATAATTTACCAATTCAATTAGGGGCTGATAAAAGGTATGTCAATCTTGACCAAGCCATAAAATACCCATTTAGTAACGACGACCCCCTAATTGAAGTTGAAGATGAGCCACCCGATGTAGAAGAAGAGTTCCACCAACTTGTCCAAGAAGAAGACGCCATTGAAAATAACTTTTCTGGTCCTCGACCAAGATCAACCAAATAAGGAGCCTCCTAAAGACCCACCACTCGAGCTCAAGGATCTTCCAGAAGGTTTGGAATACGCTTTTCTAGACAAGCATGGTACACTACCCGTAATTGTTTCCTCAAAATTAACTAGTTTAGAAAAAGAAAAATTAATTTCACTTTTAAAAAAACATAAAAACGCAATTGCATGGAAGCTTGTAGATATAAAAGGAATAAATCCCTCCATGTGCACACACAAAATTTTAATGGAAGATGACTACAAATCGGTAATACAACCACAACATAGAGTTAATCCAAATGTTCAAGAAGTGGTTAAAAATCAAGTCATCAAACTACTTGACGCTGGGCTCATTTACCCAATTTCTGATAGCCCATGGATGAGTCCCGTTCAAGTAGTTCCCAAAAAAGGAGGAATGACGGTAATACAAATGAAAAAAACGAATTGATACCCACAAGAACCATCACTGGATGGAGAGTTTGCATAGACTATCGTAGATTAAATGAGGCAACAAGGAAAGATCACTTCCCTTTGCCTTTTATTGGTCAAATGTTGGAAAGACTGTCAGGTCACAAATTTTATTATTTTTAGATGGTTTTTTCAGGTTATTTTCAAATACCAATAGCCCCGAAAGACCAAGAAAAAACAACCTTCACATGCCCCTATGGAACTTTTTATTATCGACGCATGCCTTTTGGTCTATGTAATGCCCCCGCAACATTCCAACGTTGCATGGTGGCCATTTTCCATGATATGATAGAAAAAACCATGGAAGTCTTCATGGATGACTTTTCCATATTTGGAGATTCATATGACCAATGCCTCGATAACCTTGAACGAATGCTATCCCGATATGAGGAAACTAACCTCGCCCTTAATTGGGAAAAATGCCATTTCATGGTTACAGAGAGAATAGTACTCGGTCACAAAATCTCAAGCGAAGGAATGGAGGTGGATCGAGCAAAAATCGACACTATCTCTCGATTACCACCCCCATCCTCCGTTAGATCCATAAGAAGTGTCTTAGGACATGTCGGATTTTATAGACGATTTATCAAAGACTTTTCAAAAATCTCAAGGTCTTTAACTAAATTACTTGAAAAAGATGCACCATTCATCTTTGACAAGGATTGCAACCATGCATTTTTTAACACTAAAAGAAATGCTAGTCAATGCACCAATTATGATAGCACCCGATTGGAAATTACCTTTTGAAATCATGTGTGATGCTAGCGACTTTGCAGTTGGATCAGTTTTGGGATAACGAAAAGAAAGACACTTTCATCCAATATACTATGCTAGTAAAACTCTTAATGACGCACAAGAAAATTACACCACAACGGAAAAGAGTTACTAGCTATAGTATTTGCTTTTGATAAATTCCGTTCTTACCTAGTTCTTTCTAAAACGATAGTTTATACAGACCATGCTGCTATTCGTTATTTGTTTAAAAAATAGGATGCCAAACCACGTTTAATCCGGTGGATTCTACTCCTCCAAGAATTCGAAATCGAAATAAAAGACAAAAGAGGAGCTGAAAACACCGTAGCAGATCACTTATCTCGGTTGGAAGATCCAGCTTTGGAGGCAACTAGGGACGAACTCATCAATGAAAAATTCCCAACAGAATCCTTGGAGATGGTGGAATATCGAGAAGAACCATGGTACGCCGACTATGCCAACTACCTGGCCAGCGGGACAGTTATAAAAGGATGGTCATATCATCAAAGAAAGAAATTCTTTGCCGATGTAAAACACTATTTTTGGGAAGATCCTTATCTTTTCTTAGTCTGTGCTGACCAACTTATCCGGCGATGCGTATGTGGTGATGAAGCAAGAAAAATCCTCCGCCATTATCACGAAGGACCATACGGAGGACATCACGGAGCCACTAGTACTGCTCAAAAGGTATTTGATTCAGGATTCTATTGGCCAACCATTTATAAAGATGCGCAAAATCTTATCAAGACATGTGATGCATGCCAACGGTCAGGTAATATTTCTTCCAAAAATGAAATGCCACAAAATGGTATTCTTGTTTGTGAAACTTTTGTTGTATGGGGGTTAGACTTCATGGGTCCTTTCCCACCATCAAAAGGAAACAAATATATACTTGTGGCTGTGGATTACTTGTCAAAATGGGCCGAAGCCGAAGCTCTTCCAACAAAGGAATGGAAGGGTTGCGGTAAGATTCTTGAAACGATTATTCGCCCATTTCGGCACCCCAAAAGCTTTAATAAGTGATAGAGGCACCCATTTTTGTAATCAACAACTCGAAATTTTTTTAACACAATATGGGGACCATCATCGAATTTCGACCGCTTATCATCCTCAAACAAACAGACAAGCCGAAGTAACCAATAGAGGTTTAAAAAGAATACTTGAAAAAACCGTAGGGTTAAATAGAAAAGAATGGGCTGAAAAATTAGACGATGCTTTATGGGCCTTCCGAACCGCTTTTAAAACAACAATAGGAACCACTCCATATAAGCTAGTCTATGGAAAAAGTTGCCACTTGCTAGTAGAAATAGCACATAAAGCCTACTGGGCATTAAAAAACGTAAACCTAGATCAAGGAATAGCCGGTAAAAATCGATTTTATCAATTGAACGAATTAGACGAATTGAGAATTCAAGCATACTCTAACTCTGAAATTTATAAGGAGCGAATAAAGAACTTACATGACAAACACATTAAACCTTGTGAATTTCGAGAAGGGGACCAAGTGCTATTGTTTAATTCACGACTTTGATTATATCCCGGAAAACTAAAATCTAGGTGGTCAGGACCTTTTTCCGTCACCCATATCTTCCCACACGGGGCAGTTGAGATTGGAACTCAAAATGGTATTCCATTTAAAGTCAACGGGCAAAGGCTTAAACATTATCGAGGCTTCATTGCGGATGAGGAGGAAGAAATTTCTTTTCAAACAAGCGAGGTATGATTTGTGTATATAACGTCATGTCTTGTAGGTGGTAAAAACAGCGGAAGAACTTCAAAAATAGGTAAGAAAGTTTGGAGAATACTTTTCGGGAAAACATCGTTCGTATATATATATAATACAAAAAAATATTTTAGGCCTGACCACGGGGCCGTGTTTGGGGTGCAGACGGGTATAAACCCCTTTTCCTTAAACTGTTCTTCATTTCACACGACCCGTTTCCCCAAAAACTCTCTGGTTCTCTGGCGATTTTCTGCCCCATTTCACGTCTTCTTATCATTTAACATCCGCAAGATATGATCTTTACACTTTTTCTAGTTAGATTAACGATTTGCATGTATTATAGCATCAAGAAAGTTGGGGAAAATCTAGGGTTCTTGAACTCGAACACTATTAATCCACTAATTTCTGTATAAATCTAGTATTAGAAGCATACATTTATGTTATGTAGAGTAAATCAACCACAATCAACCATAAAAACAACCGATTTCAAGTACAAGTCACAAACCCTTGTTTTCGAACTGAAAAAGTTAAAATTGATATGGTAAATGAAGTGTTTTTGAAAAACGGGACTTAGGGTTTCATTTTCGGGGAAAACCGCACCTACTCAACCAAAAATTTTCAACTTTTCGGAACCAGGACGAAAATTGAATTTTTGCCATAACAGTGGCTTGAACACGGGCTTGTCGTCAGCCACCACGGGGCGTGGTCAATTTCTTCAGTCAACACGGGGTCGTGGTCAGTAAGCACGGGGCCGTGTTCAACTGTCTGTTTTCAAGTTTTTCCCGCAAATAAAAACCGTAATGAACTAATTGTATTGGTTTTTTATGCAGTAATGGCAAACAAGTTTCTCAAGTTCAAGACATCTGAATGGGAGTACCAAAACCGAAGCGACATTCTCCAAACTAGGCGGGAAGAAGCACCAAAACAAACTTGTTATGACACCCTGGATGCTGTAGGACAGAGAGGTAGATATGACATGCTTGTCACGGGTCTGCTCCGAGTCGCTCTCGAGAAGAACTCCACTCCATATACAAGTTTAACATGGAGTTTTATATCACTTTCAAGTTCGACGCTAAGGCCGACCCGTTCGATTCAGATGCAATTGAGTTTAGATGTGCCGACAGCTTTTCTCAATCTCCATGGCCCAGTTTGGGGTCAACATCGGGCTATGTAATGAAAATGACTCAACCGATGAACATGTCACGGATGGCTTCCGTGAAGTTCCGGTAAACATGAGACAGACTGCTTGGGCCGAGATTGGAGATGGACCTTACAACCCAAGCATCACCAAGAGCTCGTAGTTGTGAGACCCACTCTACCGATACATCCACCGGTGTTGAGCAACTCGTTGAATCAACGGCGTGAAAGCATAGGAGTTGTAAACCTTCGTGACCTCACCTGCCTCCACTGCATCCACAACCGTAAGCCGCTCGATGTCACCTTCTTGCTCCTCAAAAACATGCACCTGAACCAACTAGCTAATCCACCCACGCCAATCTTCTTTGGGGGATGGATCTACAAGCTATTCAAGAACTATGTCAATCGTATTCCAAAGTCATTGACTCATGGTGCAAAGTCCAAAAAGGTTGATATCGACCTATGCCGGTCCATGGGACTTATCCAAGATATGGGGGATGGAATTATCTGATTCCGGAATGCTCAAGGAAATACATGGGGCCCGGAAGAGGTTTTAGCACTCGCTGATGATCCCAACCGTCCTCCTCCTCAATACCATGGTTACCAAACAGGTTCCTCCTCTCAAGGAGGCGGTTTTCCTAACCTTCAAAGTTTGACTGATCTTTTGCAGGAAAACCTTCTGTGCTCTCGCAACACGTACAACTTTGCTAACAACGTCAACACCCGAGTTGGAGTGATGGAACGTTCCACCACTAGTATGCAAGCAAACATTGCATACATGCGAGGCCACATGGTGTATCGTGATGAGGGGGATGACGCGGACGAGGACATGGACTGAGCGGTGATGATGGCGGTGAGGTGGTGGGTGACGAATGCAGCATCAGGTTTATCTCTCTACCTTTGTGAACTATTTGCCGGCCTGCGTGCCGTGGTTTAAACAATTTACTCTTCCAAACAACTTTTATTTTTCTGCATTTTTACTTTTATTTCTATGATGTGATGGATGATAAACGGTCATAAGATTAGGATATGGTATTTTAGTGTGCTTTGCGTGGTGTGAAATTGATAAAACAGGTACAGGAGGCTAGATGCACTAAGAATTAGTGCTAAACAAGCCCAGAAACCAGACGCAGAAACCAAAAATCTGAAATGCAGACTGTCAGCACGGGTCGTGTTCAGCCAACACGCCCCGTGCCCGTGAATTAAACATGTGGATCAATTCCTATTCTCTGACACGGGCTGTGTTCACCAGGCACGACCCGTGGTGACTCTTCTGTAAGTTGTGATACTGGGCATATGACCACGGGGTGCCCATAACACATGGGCCGCGCCCAGATGCCCAGTAACACAAAAATTGTTTTTAAACACACTTTTACGCATTCGAATCAACCGAAAAATTTATTTTTGGACACATTGAGGACAATGTGTAATTTAAGTGTAGCGGGGTAACTAACACTTTGAATTTAGCAAGTCCTAATAACAGCCTTACACAAAACTCTATTGGAACCGCTAATCACCCCAAATCTTTTTCAAAAGTTTTCATTTTTTACTTGTCTTGGTTTCATTTGGGAATAACAAGTTCTGATAAGTTATAAATTTACAACCGATAGCGTCGTGATAAAAAACCAAATAAGAAAATTATAAAAAGAGGCATAACAAATCTTTTTAAAATTTGATTATATATACTTGTTCACTTTATAAACCCATTCCCACATTAAGTGAGTTTTGAGCCTTTATCAAGCACACATTCATACATCTTCAAACTAAATGCTCATTTTCGTTTCTTGTGTGAATAGCCGCTTGGTCCTTACAACTCTAAAACTTGCCAAAACGATGCATTCCCGGTCCTTACCAACTTAAAACCCAAGTAAGTAAATGATGGAGGCATTAGGACTAACCCATTTTCTCTCAAAACCATTTTTTTCCTTTCACCCATCACCAAAACAAAATAAATTCCCCCCTAGTCAACCCTTTTGAGCCTAAACCTTTTCGTTTAAAAAACCCACAGAAAATCATTTTCCTTTCAAATCTATTTCTTTTAGCTCGGATATCTTATGTTGAATATATATATATATATATATAATGTATATATAGCTCTTTGAATAACCAAACAAGTTCCTTCAAATCTTGTTTGAAAAACGCTTGAATAAAATAAATACGAAAAGTTTTACGATATCTGACGCTATTTACGTCTTTTGCCATGCTACTAACCAAAAATTTCACCTACCTCTAGCCCAAGCCTAAACCCTTCAAAATCCTCTTGATACTCGCAAAGGTTTACAGTTAAAAGGAGGAGAATTGATCACTTGGCAAGCATATGGTAGAAGTAAGTTCCAAACCGGAATTGAGTGATATCACAAAAATACATCTTCGGCCGAGTGTTAAGTGATCTCTTGAGAGGTACGTGAACTTGTATATAAATAAATAGAATTTTAAAGAGGCATGTTATGCCTAAATAAATATTTTTTTAGAAATGTTCTCAATAAATCATGACGAATAGGAACTGTAATTAAAAAAATAAAAACATAATTTGAAAAAGAATCTTGGATTCCCGACACTCGAAGACAAGCCACAAAACTTCTTCTCTACCTATTCCATTTGGGTGTGTACGCCACATTTAAAGAGTTTTGCTTGAGGACAAGCAAAGATTCAAGTGTGGGGATATTTGATGTACACGAAATGCAACATATAAATTACAGCAAATAAGGCATAAAACTAACCCTTTTTTAGTAGTAAAGTTGGAAAAAACACGTTTCTTTGTTCCTTTTGTATTTTCAGAATAAAAAGAGCTCAAACAAACAAAAGAAGCAAATAAGCAGCTAAATCCAACATAAATACAGAAAGAAGGAATAACAAGCCATGCCTGACCCCTCAGCAACACCCAAAAAAAAACCAGATCACAGAAGACGAGCAGGGGTCGTGTCCACCGAGCACGGGCCGTGGTCAAGCCTTGCACTACAAGACAAAACATTCAGAAGCTTCCATGCCCACCACGGGTCGTGTCCAGTGTAACACGGGCCGTGGTCAACTATAAGATTTGCAGAATCTGGATAGTACAGCGAACAGTTGACCACGTGGCAGTGCCCAGAGGCCACGGGTCGTGTGGGCCCCCTGTTGACAAATGCAATTAATGAAGAAAGAGAAGGATGTTGGCCACGGGCCGTGTCCGCTTGACACGAGGCCGTGGTCGGGCTTCTGTTCAGGCTATAAGTAGGGTGCTTGGTTACCCACAAAAGCATCCCTTGGCAAACCGCCTCTCTCTCACTTTGCCACCACTTCACCACCACTACAACACCAAAACCCATCACCATCATCCATCTTCCATCTTTAGAGTGCGTAGTAGTCTCGGGATCCAAGATAGATTGTAAGGGTTCTTGTCAAACAAAGGCCATGCTTGGCTAAATTCCTTACATCACTTGGTGAAGACTAATCTTTATGTATTACTTTTAGTTTTTAATCTTTCGGCACTTTTTGTTTGGGTTTGTATTAATGAATTTAATAAATAGTTTCTTATGTTGAAAGTGAATTTTCTTAACCATGTCTTCATGATGTCATTGATTTTCTCATTCGTGTCTTTACGATCAATATAAAGCGCGTTAACTACTTGGAAGGGGGTTAGAAGGGTGGTTTCAATAAAGTTCTTGTCTCGTTCAGTGTATAGATCCTGCGAGGACTTGGTTCAAGCTTATTAGGGCCTCCTTCAATGCTCAACGGGTATTGGATGGCAGGGGCGCTAATGGCTTGAACCACTCATATGTAAACTACTATTAATATTTTAAACCAGCTACTTGGGATTGTATCCCTGCTGACTCAAACCACTTAGCAGAGGGTAACGTCACCTTCAAAAGAGGGGCCTACCACTTTTTGCATTAATAACTTACTTAATTATCTTCCAATATTCCGACCTTTTGGGATTGTATCCCTGCTGACTCAAACCACTGGGTTGAGGGTAACGTCACCTTCAAAAGAGGGGCCTACTACTATAACTAAGATAATCTCTTAAAAAGTCTGAAAGTGCGAAAACTATCAAAGGATACATAAAGGAGAAGTTGGATCCAAGTGATTCTATCTTGTCTATTTGTATTGCATTTTATTTTCTTTAAATTTTTATTTATCTTTATGTTTTTAAAACTTTCATAAAAAAATTAGATTGATTAGATTTTGACGATAAACCGGTATTAAAAGCTCTTGTGTTCTTGAACGATCTCGGTATCTTACCAACGCTATACTACGCTCACGATGGGTGCACTTGCCCAAGTGTGTGTTTAGTGTTAAGTAGAATATCGTGTTTATAAATTTAAAACTTGACTATGCGTTAAATAGACTAAAAATGACAACAAAAATATAGTACGCTTAGCACACACCACTCAGTACCCTTTAAAATGTTTCCTAGCTGCATATAAGGGATACCACCAAATTCATATGTCCCCGGAGGATGAATAAAATACAGCATTTGTAACAGATGAAGGGGCCTTCTGTTACACTAAAATGCCTTTTGGGCTCAAGAACGCGGGGGCAACGTACCAAAGATTTATGAATACACTGTTCCATGACCAGCTGAAACGGAACCTGGAAGTGTACGTAGATGATATTGTAATTAAGAGCATGACGGAAACATTGATGCTGGAGGACATAACGGAGACCCTCAGAACCATGCAAGAGGAAAACATAAGGCTAAACCCAGGAAATGCTACATCGGAGTAGAGAGAGGGAAATTCCTAGGAGTAGTCATGACCAAGGGAGGGATTAAGGCAAATCCGTAAAAAATACAGGTCATTGTAGAAATGAAATCCCCAAGGTCCCTCAATTACATCAAGTGATTGAACGAAAGATTAATAGCACTTAATGGATTCCTATCCAAGGTGGCTGATAGAACACTTCCATTCATAAAAGTCCTGAAGGACGGTTTGCAAACTAGCAAGTTCCGCTAGGGCTTGGAGGCTGAGACAGCCATCTAAGAGATGAAAAAGCTCATGTGCAATTTACCCACCCTGTCTACCCCGTCCCCGGGGAAGAACTCCTGCTATACTTGTCGGCATAATAAACGAAAGTCAGCGCACTCATGATGGTAGAAAGACAAAACAAGCAAATTCCAATATATTTCATCAGCAGGACGCTTAAAGGGCCTGAAGAAAGGTACTTGCCGATGGAAAAACTGACATTGTCACTGGTTTTCGCTTCAAGAAGATAGAGAAAATACTTCCAAGAACATAAGATAGTCCTTCTCACTTACCAACCCCTTCAGAAAGTGTTGAGAAGACTATAACTCTCCGACCGACTTGCTAAGTGGGCAATAGAGTTGGGGGAACATGCCATAGATCTTAAGAAAAGAACAACAGTGAAGGGGCAAGTCCTCACAGATTTCCTTTCTGAAGTCCCAACAGAAGATGAACGAGAACTTCTTAAGTGGAAGGAGCTTGAAGAAAAAGAAAAGAAGGAAGAAGAAAAGGCAATATGGAAGTTGCATACTGATGCTGCATCCAGCGAAGAGGGAAACGGGGCAGGGATAACCCTCAATAGCCCTGAAGGGATTGAGCTAACCTATGCCATTAGGTTAGACTTTGAAAATGCAAATAACATGGCATAATACGAGGCCCTCCTAGCAGGGTTAAGGCTGGCAAAAGAAATGAAAGCAAAACCTATGGAGGCCTACACGGATCACAGCTAGTAGTGAAACAGTAGAACGAGGAATATGACGCCAAGGATGAAACCATGGCTCAGTATGTTGCCCGAGTAAAGGAGCTGGCCGGAGCCTATACCTCCTTCAAGTTGGAATATGTACCCCGGGGAAGGAACAGAAAGGCAGACGCCTTGAGCAAACTAGCATCCGTAGCCTTTGATCATTTAGCCAAGGAAATAAATGTAAAAGTCCCTACTCACCTTCCATCGCAAACAAGGAAGTATCCTTAGTGGAAGAGAAGAAGGAATCCTGGATGACCCCAATTGTCAAGTTCCTAGTGGAGGGGATAT
Source organism: Scalesia atractyloides (assembly GCA_947069175.1). NCBI lineage: Eukaryota > Viridiplantae > Streptophyta > Magnoliopsida > Asterales > Asteraceae > Scalesia > Scalesia atractyloides. The sequence continues at coordinate 29,738,295 of CAMTDV010000005.1, forward strand.
TCCCAGGATGAAGCATCTGCAAAAATGATAAGGGTAAGGGCACTCCAGTATGAGATGATTGATGGCCAACTCTTCAAAAGATCGTACTTAGGCCTTTAGTTGAAGTGCATAGACTAAGAAGAAGCCAAATATGTGATCCAGAAAATCCATGAGGGGGTTTGTGGGATGCACTCGGGGCCAAAGACGGTCATAGCAAAAGCTATGAACGCTGGATTCTACTGGAATCAAATGTACAATAGTGCTCTGGAGGAGATAAGGAAATGCGATTACTGGCAAGTGCACGCCCCACACACCTACAAACACAAGCACCCCATGATCCCAGTCTCTACGTCCTGGCCCTTCAGGAAATGGGCCATTAATATTATTGGGTCATTTCTCGAAGGCCTAGGCGGGGTTAAGTATGTGGTCGTCGCCATAGATTATTTCACAAAATGGGTGGAGGCCAAGCCCTTGGCGAGAATCACGGGGGAACAAATGAAAAGGTTCGTCTTGGATAATATTAGTTGTCGGTTTGGGATACCTCAAGAACTGGTCAGCGACAACGGCGTTCAGTTTGCAGGAAAGCCTTTCTGGCCTTGGTGCCAACAGATGCACATTCAACAGATCTTCACATCTATCACCCATGCCCAAAGCAATGGGCTGGTGGAAAGGGCAAATCAAAGCTTGATAATAGGAATGAAAGGAAGATTGGGCCGAAAGCAAAATGGCTGGCTAGAAGAGCTACTTTTTATCCTATGGGCATACAAAACAACGCTAAAAACGTCTAATGGGTAGACACCCTTTAGCCTGACATATAGTACTGAGGCAGTCATCCCAGGTGAAATTGGCTCCCCCATGGCAAGAATGAAACTAAAAGAAGCCGAAAACAAGCATGATCTCAGGGTAAACCTCAACATGCTTGAGGAATGGAAAGACATCGCCGTAGTGCGAGAGGCAAGATATAAGAAACAGATGGAAAGATACTATAATGCCAGGATTAAGAAACTAAACCTGCTCCGGGGTGACCTAGTCCTGTGACACAACGAAGCAAGCCCACTGGAAGGCACCGGGAAGCTGGGACCAAAATGGGAAGGACCTTACAGGGTCAAATGGGCAAACGGAAAAGGAGCGTGCAAGCTGGAAACTCTCCAAGGAAAAGGAATCCGCAAAACATGGAATTTGATGCTACTCCGAAAGTACTACGTGTAAGAGCGTAACCCCAATAAACAGGGACGAAGGAACAAGTATGGAGCCTAAGTGCCCATTTTGTAATCCTAACAATTGTAGGAACGTCCACGATTAGCACGGGAACCTAAATTTGTTATCTAATGTCCAATTAGGCGGAAACTAATGATAAGTTAACCGAATAACAAGAATTACTCATTTAAATGTTGTTTTCATTGATCTAAAATTGAATACATTCGAGAACTGGATCCGACAGAGCTTCTCCGTCTCTGTGCCAAAATCTCTCCACGTTACAAATGAAATCCCAAGGCACCTATTTATAGAGTTGAAAGTTCGCTGGTGAGGGATGAAGTTCGGGCGAACTTGACATAGGCCGAACTTGACTTCTCATAACCTTTGTCACACCCCGACCCGCAGTGGAATAAGAGTCGGGGCATAATTGGGTTATCACCAAAGCTCATGATATTTACTAATATGTTTCATATTTATTGAAGTCAAAATTACATTCTCAATAATCCAAACATGTTCATACAAATACAAAGAAAAATAACCAACTAAAAAATCCAAGCTCTAAACCATTTTATTCTTCTAAGCCAATCCTATGTGTTTCTTGCTGCAGCTGGTTCACCTGTATCATGTGTAAAAATGGGGGTTTTTGGGTCAACATAAGTTGGCGAGTGAACCTTGTTAGATAAACATTTATTATTGATTTCTTGTTATTTTTATCAAGGAAAAATTGTGCAATAGTCATATGTGAGCAAATGTAAATAATCAAACAATATCAATAACAACCACAAACTATAATATACAATAACATACAATAACATACAATAACATATGAACTTGCATGAATGTATAACATGAATGAAACTGTATATGTTGGCAACGTCACGTTCACGCTCATAATGTAATGGGGAACGGACGGCCTATGATAAATGTATGTACTGAAAATGATAAATGTCTGTGCGATCAAGGCTCAATCAAACGGAGCCGATCGTATGTTGGCACGCCAGGTTCACGCTCATAATGTAATGGGGAACTGCTCAACGCTCATAATGTAATGGGGAGCGGCGGCCTATGAAATTGCATGTACTGAAAATAATAAATTTAATCTAACCAATATCCACACAACAGTTGATACAAGCTGAATACACATTTGTTTATGATATGATGTATGCACAATGATTTAAATATAATAAATGGTAAGACACATGATACACCCCAAAAAACGTGATTAAAATGGGGAATTGGTAGAGATTCACTCACATTGGGTGCGTTCGGTTGGAGATGATGAGATGCGCACGAGTTGGAAAGGTTTGAACAATGAGAATTAACTAACCTAAATAATAATGGAAGATATAGTAAATGAGTGGATTTTATTAATAATTTAATAGGATTTTTAGATATATTTTTGTGAGTTTATGGCTATTTCCTACCTTTAAAAACATTATTTTTAAGTATTTTTAATTGATTTTTAAATTAAATTAAATAAATAAAAATATAAAAATATGTTGACTTTTGCGTTGACCGTTGAACATTGACTGTTTGACTGTTTGACCGATTTTATTGTGTAACGTATGCGCCGGGCAGGACTCGAACCCGAGACCTCCCGTACGCGTGCACGCAGCTCTACCAACTGAGCTACGTGTCTAACCCGAAATAATCCTGTTTTTAATTATATTTATATACTAATTTAGTTTATTCAAAATTCATTTATTTTTTAAAAAGAATTTTAATCATCAACCCGGTGCTGTCAACAGGTCTCGAACCCGGGACCTGTGCTTTAACGTTACACACAGTCCACCGCTGGACTGTGTGTCTAACTTGGTTAATATACAGATTTTTATTATACTTAACATCTAACGGCGAAAAGGATCCGGTTCAGTTAAAAAAACAAAACATTTTTATTACAGAGCATATGTGTGTCAAGGATCGAACTCGCGGCATGTGATATGTATGTGCACACAGTCCACCGCTGGACTGTGTGTCTAACCCGAGATAATATCCAGATTTTATTAAACTTATAATCAAACTATCATCGTCTTCTTCGTTACAAAATTACAGTCTGCGATTACTCTATTGTTTCTTGTTTAATTCGATTGACAAACATTCAACAGACTAATATGAAATGACAGAGATGATTTTTAGAAGTAAACATACCAGAGAACGATTTATCTCAGAATTCCGGCAAGTCGTTGGCTCTGTTTTTACTGATTTCGACTGAACGAATAAATTAACAGTTTTGATTAGCTAAGCGAGGAATTGAAGTATTAAACAAGAGTTATCAGAAGGTTTGAATGTCATACCGTGTTACAGCGGAGGATACGAATTTTCAGAAGTTTTCCGGCGAGCTGGAATTATCCGATATCGACGTCTGAAATTGATTCCGATTGAAGGGTTTGAGTTAGCAATAGCTTAACAATTGATAGACAATGAAAGAATTGACAGACTTACTGATTTGATGGAAAACACGGTTTTCCGGCGAAAGTCCGGCGAGTCCAAATAGATTCTCCGGTGAACTGAAAGTTGTGCGAAAATGCAATTGAAGGTTTGCAGAGTGTGTTTGAGTCGCGAGAGGGGTCTTTGATTGAAGTAATTCAGGAATTGAAAGTTTTCGGTTATTAAAACCGATCCACTCTTGAATTTAAGTTCATTTAAAGCAAACTTGATTGGAGATGTCGGTGTATCGGTTAAACTCAGTAAACCGCGATCAATCAAACGTCTTTGGACGTTTGATGACCGATTTCGGTTACAGTTGGCGTAACCGGTTGATTCATGGTAGTCCATAAAATTTAATTGTTTCCTAACATTTACAGAAAACAACAAGTGGTGGAGTGGTTATATGTGTGTGTGATAAGACTTTGAGATTAAACCCGGCTGACCCGGTTCGAGTCCCGGCAGCCAAATTTTCTTTTTAATTATTTTATTTTTACATTTTAACAATTATAACTTTTATATTCTAGTTTGTTTATTAATTATGCATCATTAAAAATTAAAATGGACATAAATACGCAACGAAACATTTATAACTTGATATTCGATTACAAACGGAGCGGGTTTGGAAAACCCGTTTTTGACAAATGTTACAACCTTCTCGAGCGAACTTGACCTCCAAACTACTTAAATACGCCTAGTTTCTAACAGATTAAGCCCTATTCACTCAGACTCTATACATAATGACGTAGGCAACAGACATATGCACCAACGGACTCCCCCTTGGATGTTGCCGCAGTCATTTTGACTTTTAAAAAACTTCTGAGTCTTCCGATCTTTAGTTCTTGAATAAATTTAACATCTTGATCTTTATATCCTCTTCCTCTTTCTTTGTGCTTTTGTCTTTGATAAAACTTTTAATCAATCATGCTCCCCTAGCTTTAAGTTTTAGCTTTAGACTCCCTTTTGCTTTGATCTTTAGACTTCAAACTCCCCCTAGCTTTGAGCTTTCTGAAATCTTTGGACAGTGTTTTATCAAGCTCCCCCTTGCTTTAAGCTTTGCGGTGTCTTCAATCTTTGCTTTATCAACTCCCCCTCAAACTTTAGTACCTGTCTAAAATAAATTCTGACATTCAAATAAACATTTCAGATTCACTATTTGAAATTTTGTGCTATCAACATTTCAAACATTAATCTTCACTTCAATCTTTTCAAAAACATTAATTGTTTCAAGTTCAACTTAATGACCTTGAATACAATTTACTTTTAAGTCCTTCAACTTTCACATCCTTATCATTTGTGAAAATCTACTTAGTTGATCAAGTCCAAGTTAATGACCTTGATTAACCAAATATGTCAACTGAGTCCAAATTAATGACCTTAGTTTAACAAACCGTTATGAACAATCTGATTTTAAAGTTTCAAATTAATGAACTTTTAAAACATTCATCAGGTTTTCTTACCAGACTTCGAAGATCCTTCTCCAACATTGGCTCGTTGAAACTAATGTAGAAACAAAATCTTTTTGTATTTTAGAAAGTTTATGCTAAAACACACTCAATATCTTTTTGGTTTTTATCTTGAAAAGCAAGTAAAGAAAGTAAACTTATGTACAAACATATTTACAGAAATGTTTTTGTGAACTTGTGTCTAAGGATCATATCAGTTGTTTGAGACATACACCAGTATCGTTGACCTTTAGAGACTTTAAGATTTAAACTCGTTTACCTAGATTGTTGATATGTTTGTCCACTTAAACTTTACCACGTTTCTCAACTTTTCCAAGATATGTTAGGTAAGCATTATGAAACTTGACTAACTATGGTTCCCACTTCTTGAATATACTACCGAATCCAGATTCCCTAGATTTCATCTTACAGGTGAATATAGCGTATTTGATATCTGTCTTTGGGTTAATGTGAGACCTTGAGAGCTCAGGTTAGTACTACCGTACAGACAAAGAGATGAAGGCTCGTCTTTAAGGTGTGTTCCACTTAAGGAATCTTTTAAGCATTGCAAATGATATGATCTATCGATTCTTTTCAAGTTTTGCATGCTATTTGGGGTTTTTAGCAAAAGCATTATAGAAGTTCTAGGCTATTGCTTCCGCAAAATCAGAAGAACTTGTATAATGCCCTAAATATCAAGCATCTATAAAGACCTCGTATCTCAGAATCAGGCAACCCTTCAATCGAAATTTCGGAGTACTAAGTCCATATATCCAAGATGTGTTAATCCACAAGATTAAGCAGTTGCTAAATTTAGTTTATATCCCGGAAACAATTTACTAAACGTGTAAAGCTTATCGACACATCCACAGTAAGACTTGTTATCACTTTTAAACTTTACAATTCTTTAGCTATTGTGATAGTCCACTGATATTTCCTTTTTGACAACTAAATTCTTTTTGTCTTTTTTGATGTTTTTGTATTTTCTGAATTTTCCAAATGTTTTTGGATTTTCAACTTTTTTTTCATATGTTTTTTATTTTTCAACAATTTTTTAAAATTTTGTTTACTCCCCCTAAAATCAAAAACATATTTTTGGATTTTAGATTTAAAGAATTCTTTGAAACATGTAACAAACCAATGTGGATCCCGAGAACTCGTCGTCTGATCCTTTTATTTTCAACTTCTGCATATCACCTGACAACAGAACAAACCATTAAACTTTGTTAACCTCAACTTGTAAAAACCACTTGTAAGAATCACTTGTAGGAAATCAATTTTAAAAGATTTTTCAGTATAGCAATCAGTGTTCTGTTTAACGATGTGGATTTTCACAAATTTTTAAAACATTCTTTTCAATTTTCTTTTTCAACCACTTGTAATTTCAAAAACGACAAAGATTAAGACTTTCTAGATAAGTTAAATATTCATGGAGCTCCGCTCTCCTGTATCAACTTTGATAAAGTGAATCTTGAGACTCCTGCACATGAAACAACTATTTGAAAAATGAAACCCAAACCTTTTTGGTTTTGGGTTTGAAAGAATAACAATCTTCATAATCACTTTACAAACCATCATCATAATCAAAATCATTATCAAACATTTCGTCTAATGTCAATTCTGAAAAAATGTTTTGTCCTTTTCTTTCTTTGTCTGTTTAATTACTGACTTGTTTGTTTTGACATTTTCAGTTTTGTCAGCAACATACTTTAGTTTTTCAGATGATGAAAGCTTTTTCTTAGCAACCCAAGATTGTAGCTTGCTTCTTGCTTTCTTTATATAGAATCTAGAATCTTTGTTTTCATTAAATCTTGAAGTTTCACCTTTTTCAAATGTTGAATTTTCAAACTTTGAACTCGTCTGAGGTTTCACTTCATTTTGAGATTCATAGTTTCTATTTGATTCTGTGACAGATTTTACAATTTCTGGTTGTTTTTGCTTTTCATCTTTTGACCCAGTTTTTCTTCGTGGAAACACAGGCTTAAGATTCAGACACTTGCGAGCAATATGACCAACAGTATTGCATTTAAAGCAAGTCCGATTATCAGAAACATTTCCACTAGTGGGTTTCATTCCACTTGTGGACTTTGTTTTAGCCTTGTCCCGAAGTTCTTTCTCCTTTTTAAATTCATCATTCGATTGCTTACCGATCATACCTTCTTCCAAAACCGTATTCGTCCCATACACAAACTTCATATGTTTACCTTTGTATTCATGACATGGCGACTTCTGGTTCCTTCTTGACTTATCTTCATTTTCCTCCAAACCCAATCCTGCTCTCCTGTTCTCAGGAAAATCACCACCAAACTTTCGATAATTGTTAGCATTCTTTTTGGGTTTCGAATAAAATCTTTTCTCGTTTTTCTCAAGATCATCTGATGAAACTTCTACAAGTTTGAAAAATTTGTCAAGTTGATCTTCTTTCACGTTCCGAATCGAAAAACTATCATCGAAGTATAATCTATCACATTCCTTAATCTTGTACATGACAACATTAGGATCATCACTTAGATCATGTTCTGATGATGTATCGTCATCTTCAGAATGTGATTCCGAGTTTTTCAAACTTGATTTGGCACTTTCAGAGCTGCCGTCATCAGAATCATTTCCCAACACATTTTTAACCACATTTTTTACCACCACTTTATTTTCATCATTTGATTTCGTAAAGTCTACGTCAATGTTCACAGGCAATTTATCTTTCTTTTCTGATAAGAGTAACATATTAAATGCCTTTTCAATCTCATCATCTTTCTTGCAGGAGTAACTTGCAAAAAGTGGTAGAGGAACACTTCCGTATGCTTTACACTTTTATTTATCAACATTTTCCTCCGACTTAATCGTAGGTAAAATGTGATCAATGACATATGCATTTGTGGTGTAACTTTTTAGCAATTTTCTTACCCTTTCTGTTTCAACCTTTATGTCATGAAGCTCACGCTTTGTTTCGGCAATAGTATTAATGTACATGTTAATTGCTTTTTGTTTTTCAATTACTGTAGCATTTAACATTTTAACATTAGCACTGAGTTCACTGTTTGCTTTTTCGACATATTTATATTTGCTTGATATCTTGTCATAAGCTTCTTTCATGGTTTTGTAATCATAACGAAAGTTTTCGTTGTGTACAGTTAATTCTCTTATGACTTTGACTTTATCAAGACATGGTTCACAAGGATTTGCGAACTTTGTGCAAGGTTTTTCAACCTCCACACCTTTCACAACTTCCTTTTCAGTCATTTTTTACCTCAATTTTTACCTTTTCTGCCTTTGATTTCAATGCTTCTTGCCTTTGCATCTCAAGGTAAGCTAACTCTTCTTCCTCAGCTCTCTGCCTATAACCTTCCAGAATAGCATTCTCTAACGCAGCATCAATATACGATGTACCAATTTCATCCACTAACTCTGCTATCATAGCAACACCAGTTTTCTTTCCTATGTATCTGTTCCAGTCGAAACCATCTTCTTCATGATTAGCAATAAGAGCTTGTTCGGCTTTCTTTGCAGATTTATCTTCAAATTTGACTTGTGTTCTCTTTGGATATGGCTTGTATTGAAGAGCTTTCTTGTAGTACTCATTGTTGCTGCCGAAAGGGTTTTGGTTTCCACTTGCTTCTTGATTGCTGCATTCTCGTTTGAAATTGCCTTTCTGTCTACACCTGAAGCATGTGACTTTAGACTTGTCGAAACCAAGCTTATTGCTTGAATTTCCAATATCCCTTCAGTGAGTGCCACAAATTTTGAAACTCTTCTGATGATGGATGCAAGGCTCCATTTTATATCCATCAGCTCCGATTCTTCTTCATCTACCTGATCATAATCTTCGGCAGTCATTTCCGGATTACCGATCTTTCCAGCAACAAGACTTTCATAAGATTCAAGAACAGTAGCGAGAAGTGCTATGTGCTGTCTAGCCACCTTTTCTGGAAATACATTTTTCAAATCATCTGCTATGTTGCACTGGAAAACATTTGAATCGAACTTGCTTGACTTGTCTGATTTTGGAATGAAGAGCTTGAACTAGCACTTGTATACACATCATATGGAGAACTTTGATTTGGAGAAGAATTTGTATTTGCACTAAATGCTGTTTGAATTTTCAGGCTTTGAATCGGAGTATCTGGAATACCTCCTTTATAATAAACACCGACATCTTGAACAACATTAGCATTCTTTGATTTCGCAATTTTTATCAACTTCATTTCATGACCTTCCAATTTGTCGATAAAGGATGACAATTTGAAATGTCTCCAAGATGGACTATTCTTCAGAATCATCAGATATGTTGTCCATTCTCCCGGCTAACTTCTCGATTTGCTCTTCATTAGACCTTTTGATATCATGTCTCCGCATCTGGACCATGAGGTGACAGTATCTATCGATCATATGTTTCATTGTTTCACCTTTAATCATCGTGAAGATCTCGAATTCTTTTTTGATCAAGGCCTTTTTGCTTTTGATCATTTCATCACTTCCTTTGAATTTGTCGCAAAGAGCGTGCCATAGTTCTTGTGATGTTTCATATTCTGGCAAAAGAATCAAGATTTCTTCCTTGACTGATTGTTGAATCAAGTTAATCATTTTCTTCTCAACGACATAATTTTCTTTGTCAGTTGCTGAAAACTTGTTTAGCGGAAGATCTTGATCACGCTCATCCTTTGGCCATTTGTACCCATCCTCAACTGCAACCCAGCTGTTGAATTGATTCGCTTGTATCCAATTCACAAACTTTTCCTTCCACCCTTCAAAATTGTCCATACTCATTAACTATGGCGGTTTCGACGTAGTACCCATTTCGTTGTCGATATTCATCTGGTTCGCCGCAATAGTATTAGCATTTGATGAAGAAGCCATCTGTGAAACGAACACGTTGTGGAAATCTTCCATTTTGACAATCTGAAGACTTATCTGAAAATACGATCAAATACACTCGAAATTTGATTAGAAACAGACAAGTTCGGTCGAACTTGTTTGAAAATCAGATTTTGATTTCACTTTTTCACAAGTTCGGTCGAACTTAGATGAAGATTACAAGTTTTATCACCAGCACCTCAAGTTCGGTCGAACTTGATGTAAATTCTGAGAAAAATTTCACTTCGAGCGAACTTGTAAAAAGATTTCAAGAAACAAGTAAGTTCGGTCGAACTTATGTGATCTCTCAAGAAGGTTCTCAAGTTCGGGCAAACTTGTGACAAAAAATCAATGAAATTTGATCAAGTTCGGTCGAACTTGATCAAAAATATTGGAATTTATTTCAAGTTCGAGCGAACTTATCACAAAAACCTTGCAAAATCTATCAAGTTCCGTCGAACTAGATTAAAATCAATGAGATTTTACTCAAGTTCGGCTGAAACTTGTTTGCAAAACATGGTTTTTTTCCAACTTTTTAATATTAATTCGATTGAATTTGATGTCCAAAATCTCAGGGGTTTACCATAACTGTATTTTACATGACATACTCAATTTTTAGCTAATTTTGTCCATGAATTCTTCAAATATGTGAAAATGTTAAGAAAACTGATAGAATGGAGATGAAATAGAGAGATTCTTGTCTTGATTCCAGCAAATTTAGGTATCCAGGCTCTGATACCACTTGTAGGAACGTCCACGATTAGCACGGGAACCTAAATTTGTTATCTATTGTCCAATTAGGCGGAAACTAATGACAAGTTAACCAAATAACAAGAATTACTCATTTAAATGTTGTTTTAATTGATCTAAAGTTCAATACATTCGAGAACCGGATCTGACAGAGCTTCGCCGTCTCTGTGCCAAAACTCTCCACGTTACAAATGAAATCCCAAGGCACCTATTTATAGAGTTGAAAGTTCGCTGGTGAGGGATGAAGTTGGGGCGAACTTGACATTGTCAAGTTCGGCCGAACTTGACTTCTCATAACCTTCTCGAGCGAACTTGACCTCCAAACTACTTAAATACGCCTAGTTTCTAACAGATTAAGTGTAACATCCGTCAAAAACGGATTTACCAAACCCGCTCCGTTTATCAACCGAACAGTCAGTCAAAAATTTCGTTGCGAATTAAATGCCCAAAATATTTTTAAACGATACGTAATCGATTATTATACGGGAATATATATTTAGTTTTTGAAAAACTGTTGAAAATCGCAAAATAAAAATAAAAGTACTCTGCCGGGTTTCGAACCCGGGTCTGTACCAGCTCAACAGACAGACTTATCTCACACCCACAAACCACTGTGCCACTTGTTTAGTTTGTTATATATTGAAATCATTTAATTAATATCATGACGTTACGAATTCAAAACCGGCGCCCAAAAGTTCAGTCGTCGGAATCCCGGTAATCTCGCGAGCTTTTAACGAAGTTTTCAGTTATAACGTAAACTATTATTAGGACATCGGTTATAACCGACGTTTGAGTCCGCGACACTTTTTATAACCGCCGGAGTTTTTATAACCGACGAATCCAGTCGGAAATCAGACCAAATACATCTCGATTTTCCCCTATAAATTCACCCTCAACGCATTGCAAACCTTTTCGCTCAAAACCACACTTTTTCTCGGCGTAATTCCACTCGCCGGAATTTTTCGGTTTGTCGCCGGATAACCGGGTTCCCCATTGCCGAGCCTTACTGAGCCCCTGAGCTTATACCGGAGATACCCACACCCTTTGTAAGCTTCCTGGAGACTCGCTGCTACAAGAAAACTCATCGCCGGAGGTGATCTCTATCGCCGGAGTTCTGCCGGAAAATAGAGGAAAGCGAGTCGGTATACCTCACGCTTATTTCTCCTTCTTTTTACTTATATCTCATCTATAATTAACCTAAAACGTTAAAGGAACCTGATTTAATCTTTGAACCAGTCGATTTCCGATTCTGGTTATAACTTGTTGAAGAAGACGATGTAACCGCTGTAACGTATAAGTATAATATAAATTAAGAAATTACTCGGGTTAGACACACAGTCCAGCGGTGGACTGTGTGCACATTAAACATACAAACGTCTCGAGTTCGAATCCCGTTTCACACACGTCGCCTTAATAAAAATCATTTTTTTGATTAACTGAACCGGAGTCGCTACAAATATATGTTAAGTATATTAATAACCGGAATAATAACCAAGTTAGACACACAGTCCAGCGGTGGACTGTGTGTATGTTTATATCACAGGTCACGAGTTCGAGTCCGGTCTTCTGCACCGACTCGGACAATTATCTATTCTTTTTAAATAAGGCAGAAAAGGAAATAACTAATTTGTATTTAAGTATAATAAGAATCGGATTATATAACATGTTAAACACACAGTCCAGCGGTGGACTGTGTGTTAGTTTAAACCACAGGTCCCGAGTTCGAGACCTGTGGAGTGCACGTCCGAATTGATTTAAACTGTTTTTAAAATAAAATGATTTTCGGTTTAAACTAATTAATATATATATATAATTAAAATCAGATATATAACGGGTTAGACACGTAGCTCAGTTGGTAGAGCTGCGTGCACGCGTACGGAGGTCTCGGGTTCGAGCCTCACTCAGCGCACTTGTGTTCCGATTCGAACCGGTCAACGGTCAACGGTCAGGTCAACGGTCAGAAAAAAAAAATCAAATTTTTTTATTATTTTATTTAATTATTTTAATTAAAAATACTTAAAAATAACATTTTTAAGGTTAGAAAATAGCCTCAAACTCACAAAAATACACCCAACAATCCTACTAAAATAGATTAATAAAATCGTTTACTTACCAAACCATAATGCGATTTATCTAGGTTAAACTCACTCATGATTAAAACCACTTTCGCGTGCATTCAACATCATCAACCGAACGCACCCACTGTGAGTGAATCTTACAACTCCCCCTTTTAAATTACACGTTTTGGGGTGTGTCATGTGTTATGAAAATAATTAACTTATTTATTTAAACATGTGCCATACCACATCATGACCTAAACTTAGATTGTTTATATTGTTGTGATTACTTATTTCCTTTTGTTAAATTATATGAAACTCATTCATTAAGCCCATCAGTTCCTCGTGGAAGACGAGTTGAACAACGCGTGCCACAAATCAAATTCATTATTGTTTATGTGTATATCATTGAGTTTATATTGTTTGTAGTTGTGTCATTCATATCATCATGGTTATACAATTCATTCATTAGGCCCCTCAGTTCCTCGTGAGAGACGAGTTGTGCATCGCGTGCCTCTAAATGTTCCATTATTGTTCATGTGTGTCTCACTTAATATCTTATGATTGTTGATTAAGTTTACATCTAATTTTACTCATGTTTGGTTGTGCACATATTTCATAATCAATTTAAATAAATTTGTTCAAATGTTTTCCATAGGATTCACTCGCCAACATTATGTTGATCCAAAAACCCTTTTACACATGATACAGGTGTACAGGTTGAAGCAAGGAAAACATAGGATATGCCTTAGAAGAGAACAAAGAAGTTTAGATTGTTAGTTAGAACATGTTGTAACATTTATTGTAATTCTCCATTTAATTTGTAATAATGAATATGAAACGCATAATAAATGTCATGAGCTTTGATGATAACCTAATCATGCCCCGATCACCTTTTCCGCTACGGGTCGGGGTGTGACATTAAGCCCTATTCACTCAGACTCTATACATAATGACGTAGGCAACAAACATATGCACCAACAACAATGGAAAAACGATTCCTTCTTTTGTATTATGCTCTCGTTTAAAAACAAAACATGTACTGAGATGCCTCCCATCATATTGAATGACTTGCTTCTAATTATTTAAACACCAGAAAAAGGTTATCAAATGATAAACCAATAGCAAGGGGATACACCGGGATAGACGTGTCCAAGGGTTCTGAACCTTACAAAAAAACACGCGTCGACATAGCAAGCATGTCAAACGGCCCGGCCGTGGGGCAAGGACAAGGTCGGATAGTCCACAATAAGACAAACACAATTTACTGCATCAAGAAGCAACACAAATTGAATAAACTGTCTCTTGTATACAAACTACAAATTAAACTTGGTTACAGAAAACTATGTAAGGGTGGACACACCCAACTTAAAATAATTTACAACTAATGGCTAAAGTTACAAATTAAGAACATCTGGATCTAAAGAACTCCAGAACACCACAAGCTCCAAGAACTCCTTGACAAGCAGGCCCCTGGTTAAAAAGCTACTCATGCAAAAAGCAACACAAAACAAATACACATATATATACACAAAAGCAACACAAGACATTCAGAGCAGTCAAAGTGCATATCATAAGCATGAGATAAGGGACATAACCCCTAAAAGTACGGGTTAGGAAAAAACCAGCAAATGTTCAGGGGACCCCAACACAAAGGCCCCCAGACCAACACAAACAAAATACAGTAGAAAGTTAGTAATGAGTTGTTACAACCATATCGAACGAAGTGTTTAAGAGGAATGTTCAAAGAGATTCATCCCTAGAAGCGGAACCATCGGAAGCAGGACCGGGAGATCTAAGTAAGGATTTAAGTTCATCAAGGGACATCAGGGGATTATTGGCAATCTGGGTCAAAAGAGCAGGAACTTTACCACTAATTCCCTCAGACAATAACTAATGGCACTCTACGACCAACTTCTGGTTATCTTCCTAAACTATTCCCAGCTCGGAGTACAACGTATAAACATCGGCACCAGACACCGAGGCAGCCTCCTTGTGATGTTTAAGTTCAATAACCAACTTAGCCCGTTCATGCAACACCTTTCCCCTCTCCTCAGACCAAGCCTTTTCCCTCTCCTTCAACATCGCTCCGGAATGCTAGCATAAGCAGGAACATGTACCAATCAGGAACAGTTGCAATTATAACACAAAGGAATGTAAATAAGAAACAAACCTCCTTCTCGAAAAGACCTCTCTCAACATTCACCACGCGACATTGAAGTTTAGCAGCAATAGTCTACAAAGTCTTGAAACGCTACTCCATACCTTTGTTCTCCTCCTTCAGCCTTTAAGCATGGTGTAGCATGCTAACCCCGCGGAAAAAACCCTCACACATAGCCATATAGTATTGATCCTCAAAAATAGCAGGATCCAAAGAAGAATTCATAAATCTGTGAGTGGGAGGAAGGGCATGCTCCATGAAATCCCGGGCAGTCTCCATGGTGTTAACAATTGAGGAAGATGTTATCTTCCAATTAGGAGCACAAGGAGGAGAACACCCATCAACAAAAAAGGGTGCCAAAGGAGACCGGGACTGAAGAAAAGTAGGGAGCTGGACACTGCTCTGAATGGAACCTTGTGTGGGGGAAGTATGAGCAACAAGTTTAAAGGGCATTAAAGGAGCTTCAGACACCTTTTCCTTAAGCTTCATGGGAGAGGTAGAGCCTTGAATGCGAATTAGGGCTGCAGAACTCTCCTACATTCATATAAAAAAGGGTAGGGGGAAGAAGAAGAGTAAGATACACAAAGCAACTTGAGCATAGGGAGTAAATTAATCAGACAACTTACAAGAGGAGATCCCGAGACAAGGCTAGTGGTAGGCCGGAGAACCTTCAAATGTTTAGACAAGGAACCCTTGGCAGCGACAGGAGGAACCCCAAAGGGCAGCCCGGGAAGCAGGAGGGAGCTTCCGACTCCTGGCGCTACGCAGCCTGGAACGAATGTTCCGAACCTCTAGCACAACAGCACTTGCATTCCCCTCCGGCCAAGCTTTCGTTTCCGCACCAACCTGGTTTCTAGATCCTCGTTACCACTGCTCACATTCTCAACCTGGGAGAGTTATGGGAATCCGCAGACTTATTAGGAGAAGGAGTCTCTTCCCCAGCAATCGCTTCAACATTAGAACCCTCCATCGCAGGGGCTTCACCCAGGAACAACATCCATAGCCTAATCTTCAACCCCCTTAACCATGAAGGATACACCTTTCACATCTTCTTGCATCAAATTCCACAACGACATCTTTACGCAAGGGTAACAAAAACAAGAACCACAAAAAGGTAACATAAGAACAGGTATTAAACCAAACACAACAAAAAGGGCCTCAAAAGAAAAAAACTTACCAATCTTATCCACAAAGGTACGGGGGACAAACCGAGTACAAAGGACTCAAACCCCCATGGCCAAGATACCCTCAGGAAAGTTGAAGGCTCGAGTGGAATGCTCATACAGCTTCTTCTACAGAACACTCTCAACAGCAGACAAGGAAGGAACTTCATCTTCCACAGGGGCAGCTAGATCCCTGATCGAAAGGGGTTCGGATAAGAACAAAGAAGAAACACAGATGAAATGATTCTTCTACTCCTTTGGATATGTAGAGGTAGGCATATAGGAGTAACAGGGGGATGAGATGCTATCCTTCCTCTTCTCGAAGGTGAACCGGTCTCTGTCAGAATGCAAGCGATATAATCGCCGGAATAGGGGCACCGACGGTTCTCTGGTGAAAGCAGCACAAGAGAGTTCAAAGTGAACAACTCTCAGAAGATCTAGGGGGTGCAGTTGGGAAAAATGAATGCCATAATGCATGAAAAGGCTCATCTTGAATGGCGACAGTGGATACCAAACACCACAAAAAGAAAAGGAATGGGTATAGATCACTACCCTTTCCGGTGAACAAGTTGCCGAGTCAATTGGACCCGGAAGTTGTGGAGAGAGATGGGACGGAATACGGTAAGAAGTGATGGACGAGTCTAACTCGTCCTAAGTAATGATCGAGCGGATAGAAGCCCTATCCTTTCGATTCATGATGCGGGCGATTATAAGATCCAGAGGAAGAAATATGCAGGAAGAGCGAAAGAAAAGAGAGAAGACTTAGACAAGGAAAAAAGGTGACAGGAAAAATTATGAGTTATGGGAAGTTATAGCAATTTCTCCAAGTGGGCGGTAACCGTCTTGTCAATAATTCAAAGGCAACCGTTCGATCAAGGCACGTGGAGGTGCCCTTCATCCCCCGGCCGTCAAATCACGTAGATACCACTGTATAGAGCATCATGAGTGGTGACGCTGATACGTCACCGGGCCCACAAGAATAGTGGTGGCGCCGAACGACTTTAAGTCCAGGACCATCTGCAAGACCTCATGCCATGGACTAAAGATTACTTTTCAACGAGGGTCCCTGATTGGGCTCCTCGTCTTGGGTCATTTAACTGGGTCCTGAGACAGGGCCACCACATGCATTCTTTGAAGCCCAGTTCCTAAAGGAAAATAGTCATGATTTAAGCCCACCATTTCATATCATCTTCTCCAAGTTACATGCATTTATTACCTATAAATCGACATGACCACCAAGCCGAATAGTACGAGGTAGTTGCAGGAGGCATTTGATGAGGGAAGCATCTCATCCATAGGGAAACGACGCCTGTCTCTAGAGACAGTGGGCCGACTGGCCTCCGATACTACATTTGGATGATCTTAGGAACTCAATAAGATGATAAGAGTTTCTCTTATATAGAACCCGGTGGATAACCACTAAGGTAAGCATTTAATACCCTCACATTAACTTCTCTAGGATTTACTCATACGTTTATCTCGGACATTCTCTGACCACATTAAAGGCTAGAAGATCCACACCTGGATACTCCGACGACTAGCACTCGTCGGAAAACCACAAGTCTCCGGCAAGTTTACTTACTCTCACGCCGGAGCTTGGTCAGGATTCCCCTTCGGGGCACTGCGTGACGAGGCTAACGATTTATTGTTTTGTAAAACATCTAGAAGACTCAACCCGACGTCAGTGAATCACTTGGACCTTCCAACTCGAAGCTTAGGGATTCGACATTTAACAAAACTGTTACAAGATTTAATCCGATCTCGTGGTTAGTCCGCTTGTTATAAAACAAGACTCGCTTGAGGTCACATGTTCAACCCTGGTCTAAGTCAAATGCTTTTTATTTTCCTTATTTTTTCATCAAAACTGATTTTTTATTTATTATTATTTATGTTATACTAGATTTATCACCCGCCGCAATGCGGCGGGGGTTCATATCATATACATCATATTAGATAAAATCCAAGCGTGTTGCATCTACTTACTCTATTACACTGCCTAGTCTATATATCAAAGATGGACAAAACGCAAAACGTTTTTGAATAGAGTTGTCTACATCTTCGCTTACTAACACTGAGTGTGTTGTGTAGATAAGTTGCACAAAAGTTGTGTTTCTATGTAAGCATCTGTAAGGCAATGGCTTACTCAAGGCTATCGGCTGCATAGTCTTCATTACCGGTAGCCATTCAAAAAGCTTCTTGTTGGCACTTTGGCTTGATCCTATACTCAAGAAACAACAACAGCATAACATTATTGAAATTGCACAATACGTAGGTTTCACTTCAACTAGCAGGTATAAAGGCAATGACTTACTCAAGGCTATCGGCTGCATAACATTAATGAAATTGCACAATACCTAACTAACATGTATAAAGTAACATACCTACTGACTCAACATGCGGATGTTTGATCCGGTTAGCCTTCGGATTGGGCGTTGCTGGAGGTAAGGCTAAGGCATTGACATGTTAAGTTGCTGGATTGACTTGGGTTAGCCTTTGGTTTGATTCACCCCCCCCCCACACATTACATCTACTTCAGACGCAACGGCCTTGTCTAAGCACACTTTTGACTTAATAGTTAACTGGATGTCGATTTCCAATCATTGTCACGACCAGCAATAAGTTTAACAGCCTCCACGGTAACTTCGCCATCATGTTTTACCTCGTCGTAAAAAACAACTTAATTGTGTCACAACAACGCTTTCTATTAACATGCATCCCAAAAAATGTTACAACAATGAAAAAAAATATAGTTTGGTTTACATAAAAGTGACCAGAAAAAGAGTAAACCTTATGACATCATCTGTGGTTTTTTTTATAACAGCTTTCAGCAAGCTATCACGGATATTAAACCGCGGGTTCGCATCCAGCAAAGTACAAATGCAACGAATGGCCACCCGTTTACTTTCTCGAATGTAATCAGCTAGAGGTGTGCCTATCAACACTCAACCAATAAAACTGTTAACTACTTACTTTAATAATTCAAATATAAATAGTTAAGAAACATGTGACTCAAACCTTGTACACAGTTAGAAGTGTGGATTCATAGAAGCGTTTTTCTCTTGACATCCTTTGATACAACCATTACAAGCTCCTTCTAAGTAGGTTGCCTAATATGGTTTTTGTTTTCATTTACAAACAATGTCCAGTTAGATAACATGAATCTGTGAAAATAGTATTTACATGATTAAACAATATGCCCAGGGATGATATCCTTGAAAACAACTAATAACGACTTTAGACCAAGTTCTTATATGTAATGATCTCCATCTTTGCGAATTTGCAGCATTTCTTTTCATAATTCAATACATACATATACATATATATAGTTTAATACTCAGAATCTATGCAGTTATAGCGGTCCAAAATCAAATAGCGGTCAAGGTCCGCTATATGATATATAGGTTATGGCGGTGGTATGGCGGTGTTATAGCGGTAATTTTTATATCATGCATATTTTATGAATTTATATATATACAAATATATATATTGAAAAACATCAATAATAATATCAAAATTTATAGTAATCATATTATCATGCAAAATATTAATAGTAATATCAAAATTCAAAACATGAACTAAGGAAGTCTAGCGATTTAGAGATTTAGGTTTAATTTTATTGAATGATGAACTGATGAAGAACCAACGTATGAAGACTTTTGGTCTCGATTTAGGTTTAATTTTGGGTTTGGGCCTTTACTTTTGGGTTTATTTATAAACAAAAAGTTGACTAATGTGGGCTTTACCTTACTTTTGGGCTGAAATAAGAGAAACCGCTAAAAGCAGTGCTACAACCGCTATACGGGTTTCAAAATAGTGGTCCAATAGCGGGACCGCTATAGGTTCGTATGTCCGCTAAGCGCTACAGCACCGCTATAGCACGCTATTGACTGCATACCTCAGAAGTCAAAAAATCATGCCAAGTAAATGAAATATATTACGTTCAGTCTTCACTATGTTACTGGCATGATTTAACCACACATCATATACACACACGGTGGAGGTCATTAAATATATTAAGTTATATAATGTCAAGATTAGAAGTCAACCGACCAAGTCATAGTCAAGTAGTGGTGAAACAATATATATATGTTTAATATTGCCTTCAAAATTCACTTACCGCGTGTGTATTCATTGAAAGAAGCCTAACACCATTTCAAAAGGTTAGCGACGGTTAAATAGCAGGCTGTGAGCCTGTGACAGTCTATCGTGTTGCAAAATACCTTGTGCCATGTTAGTGGCTGCTACTTCTGAGCGATCAGAGAACCCTACAGGCTGCATCTATTCAACCGATGACATATGGTTCTTAGAGATAACGTCCATAGCTTAACCCTTCAAGTCAACCTGGTAGGCCCATTTAGCCCGTGACAAATCTTGCTTCCCCTAATCAAGACCATACAAAGCCACCGGACCGGTAACTCCGGTTTCCCATGTTTCATAATGTCCTCCAAATATTCTTCAAATAAAAAGAATAGAATTAGAGTCAAGAAATACGTCGTAGGATTAAAGTATGATACGCGGAGGAAACTAACCAGTAATTCCATGGCAACACTAAGCAGTGATATCTCATTGTTCCCCTAGAGATTGACTTTTCTTTGTAATTAATTCTCCTATTTTCACGTGTTCCAAAAGCAAGATATTGAGCCCTGGCTTCTTTGGCAACAATTTTAGCACACTCCCTGTAACACCCCGCAAAGATCATATTGTAATGACTAATAGATAAATAAAATTAAACGCTAGGTCAGTATTCAGGAGATCTCTTATTGTTTAGTTGTAACAATCAGCTTCTCATTTGTAGAGACAGATCTCTTATTGTTTAGTTGTAACAATCAACTTCTCATTTGTAGAGACTTTAGGGAAAACTTTTAACACAATAAAATAAAAAAATTAGGACTTTGACAAGATAAATCACTAACTAATAAACCGGCAATCCACCTTTTACCACAATAGTAATCTCTTTGCCCCTTTCCACACCTGAAGAAGAAGCAGCAGATACATGAGAACGACTAATATCAAGGCAGATCCGCTTCGTCTAGAGTTTCCGTTTGCAGGACCTATTGAAGAATAATCCAAACCCTAAATTAAAAGATGAAAAGATTGAAGGATCTGACCATACAAACAACAAAGATTCATTATCTCAAATCATCAATAGCCTGATTGCAAATTGGACATACAAACACACATGCGTTAACAGGTCTCGCAACCCATCCGCATCCGTAAAACGAAGAAAAACAAACAAAAATGTAAAATTATATGCAAATCAAAGTACTTCAAGCAATTCCAAATGAAAATTCATCAGATGCGTGTTGTAGGAATTATTCACCCATCCCTTTCTCTCTCTATCTCCCCTTCTCTCATTTCCCTCAACAGTGTACAACCCAACCTCAACAAACTGCACCACCGCACCACTCTTTCATGTTTCTGATGCAAATTCAATAATAAAAAACCCTAATTCCCAACCACGTTATGTTTCAAATCACATGAAAAAGCATAAATTAACCTACATATACAAAAGTAAGATGGCCATAAAAACTGGTAATAGTACAATCATCCCATTGTTAGGAAATGGGCAGCAAGCTTTTCTTCTTTTTTTTTTTAGCTTATTAACGTTAGTATAATTATAATTAAATATCATCAATAGTACACGTGATTGAGAGATTTTGATTTATGTATATGATCAAACAAATTCAATAGACAACCCCGTTGGTGCAATCAATTTACGATTTTATCTATTGTTTAAAATTACGCTCTTACCCTCAGTTCAAAATAAAATTATTCTTCCCCCTAGCTCAAAATTACGATTTGCTCTCAGTTAAAAAATATGATTTTGCCCCATTTTCAAAAATTACGATTTCGACCTTAGTTCAAAATTACGCTTTCCCCCTCAGTTCTAAATAAAATTATGCTTTTGTCCCAAGCTAAAAATTACGATTCTGCCCTTAGTTCAATACTATGATTTTGCCCCATTTCAAATCAAAATTTTGGTTTTAACCCTATCTTAAAATAACGATTTTTCTCTCATTTAAAAAATTACGATTTTTCCCAAATTTAAAAAAATAGGATTTTGCTCACAGTTACAATTTGTAGTCTTGCCATCGTTTTAGTTTTTTTTAACTATAGTAGTTTTTATTTTACTTTATTGACTCAATCTAACTTTTGTACCACTCATTGTTTCTGACAAATTACTATTTTGCCCCCAGCTCAAAATTACAGGTTTGCCATCGTTTTAGTTATTTTTTTTAGCAAAACTATGGTATTGTCTTGGTTTAATTGATTGACTCGATGTATTTTTTGTTTGGTTCGTGTTATAAGTAGTATGTTAAAGTAACTAAAATACATGCATACATGTTATGAAACCAAGAAATATTCGGCCTAGCGCCTCGCAACGCGGGCGGGGCATCCAACTAGTTAATAACATATACAACAATTACACATGCAGGGAAACGAATCACTAAACAATTTGCTTTAGAATCGTAACCGGGATCCCTAAAACCTTAGTTTCTTCAATTTCGTACATACCAGATAAACGTTGGTGGTCGCCAACAGCCGTATTTCGCCGCCGGGGGTCGTGCATGGAGAAACAAAAGGAGACGGGTGTGAGGGAGGAAGGGCGATCTGGTGGTCTATGGTGGTTTTGTCGTAAAGAAATAAAGGAAGTTGTGACGCGTGTTTACTTTGGTGACTAGTCAACCACCGCCCATACAGGCCAATAAAAGCACAAAGGCTTAAAAACTGATGCAAGAATATGATGCACATGATACAATCAATTAAGCATAATCCATGTAAGATGCACAGGGTACAACCAATTAAACAAAACCCATGTTACTAATTCATAATATTTACTTCTCAGCGGTTCTTGTTATTTTATTCAGATTAGTCTATAAACTAGTTTTTGTAAATTGCTATCAATAAATATATTACTTACTATTTTTGTTGGTTTCTATTCATTAGTTAATTAATTAATAATATTAAAAAAATAAGTATTAAAACAAAAATAAAGTTATGTAAGAGTGTTATCCATTAGTTTTATTTCCGTTTTTGTATTGACAACTTAACGAATTCCTTGATTCAAATTATGTGGTAACAAAATTCATACAATAAATTAATTAATCTAACTAGGTTATTTCATAATCGCCGTGTTGCGACAAACTTTTTTTTGTTATTTAGTCTATGTTAACATGTGTGTTAAAATCACTAAGAGCGCGTTGTGGACGGCACCACTAACAAGAATAAAAGAAAATATAGAAAAAAGCACTAATAGATAACCGAAAGAAAATCAACCAAAAAGTTATATGGTAATGATGTTTTTTATATGAACCCATTGTCAGGGATGAGCAAATGGTACTGGGTACTTGTAACGAATTTCCCGAACTAAAAGATCTTCAGTACCAATTCGGTACCGAATTTTGGCGTCTACCGGTTTTTACCTTCATATACAGGTACCATAACCGGTATTTTCGGTACCAGTACCGATTTGTATCGGTTGGCACCAAGCTCTCCTACCCCTGAAACGAAAAAAAATTATTAAAAGTTACTGAAAATCAACAAAAAAATGTTGCATGATACCCGTTGTTGTTCGTACGGTACCTGTGATCAACGATTAGCAAATGGTACTAGGTAGCAGCACCGAATTTCCTGAACTAAAAGATTTTCAAAATCATTTCGGTACCAACTTTTGGCATTTTCTATACCAGGCTGGTGTCGGTTTTTACCGTCATGTACCGATAACGAACCGGACCATATTAGTAATTTTGATGGCAGTACCGGTTGACACCAAGCCTATCCAACTTAAAAGATGAAGAAAATAGTTATTGTTATAATATTAAAATAAGAAGAGTATTAAAAAACCATATATTATTATAGTATTATAAACACTATTCATTTACTTCTGTTTTTATTGTAAAATAAAATAAAATAATAATAATAATTATAATATAATATAATATAATAATTATAATATAATGTAATATAATAATTATAATATAATATAATAGGTAAAGGTTATTTAAGTTGTATTAAAAATTGGGTTCTGTTAAGAATTTCGATCTCAAATTATGTTAGGATGTCAGATGTGTTTTTGATGAACAAATATGAATGTAGTTTTATAAACAATGAAAACTTTTGGAAATAAATAAGCATACAAGAGTGGAAAGTAATATAAAACCTTTTTTATCTATAAATTATAATAAAACAAAATAAATTTAGGGCATTTGACATCCTCTTAAACCATTAATTGTCACGTGACATTCTATTAATCCTTAGGCTATACGGTGTGTGGCTTAGCGTCACCCCGCCACATAATCAAGTATAGTGCCCCAAGGCGCCACCAACTACCCCTGCGCGTCGAAGGGGGGGGGGGACGATCCTCCACCAGCCCTGTAACAAGCACTATTAAGTATGTAGGTGGGGTCTATTTCTTTTTCACCAATCACATTTTCCTTTTTTATATTATTTAAAAAGGCTTTAAACAATTACAAAGATTTTAAAAAAGGGGCTTTAAAGCCTCATATGAGATGGTGCCTAGAAGAAACTAATGTGACGTGATAAAGCTGCTAGAGGCTTTAAACCACACCCTCTGCCTGAAACCATTTGAGCGCTAAAACCCGTTCAATAAAGCACGTCTTTCTCAATTCCTTTTCCTACTCATCTCTCCCTTAACACTTCAATAAACCCTAAAACTTTCGCTGCCATCTCAAGCATTCCAGCAGTTTTCTTCTATCCCTCATCCTCCATCCAAAGGAAAATAAGGCAGATAATGGTTGACGGTTCTTCGTTGAAGAAACCGAACGTCGACGTCGATGGAGACCACAGGCCTAGCGACCGGAAGAGAAGAAAACCCCAGTGATGACGTCGACGGATATTTTGAACCCGAGGATAGTACCGTTGGTGAGATAAAGGGAAAGTATTCTTCCGATTTTGTTGTTTTATTTTGAATATCTTGCTCTATTTTGTTATTTTAGTGTAGAACTACTAGATTTTTGGGTTTATTTGTTGTGAGAATTTTGTTTCATTTTAATCATTGTCTAGGTCTAGCCATGCTCATTTCACGAGGTTAATTTAGTGTTTAGTTTGTCAATTTAATTCATTTTTGCGTTTCATTGTATTTTAGTAATGATTCTCATTGGTAAAATCTGCTCGCTTAATGTCAAAGGCTCAAACTACATCGCCAAAATAAAACTCAAGATCGAGTCTAAAGAAGGTATTCTGTTTGACTAGCAGGAACTGGTGTTCCGCCAAATTGTTCTTGAGGACAACAATACCCTTATTTGTATCTACATTATTGTTAGTTGGTGTAATTTGGGTACAAAAGACATCAAATTTGGAGTTTGTGCTTGGGGTTTAATGCTCTGAGGTAATGCGATTAGAGTAACAAGGGATTAAAAGTCGTCCCTGTTTTTCTATGGTGTCTAGGGTCTTGGTTTTGGGGCTTTTCAATTACGTGTAAATATTGTTGATGGAATCGCTACTAAGCCATTTGTATGCATTAGCATATTCCCTCCAGAAGTTGCGAAGCTTCTAATCGTAGCTGAGGTATATTGTTAATTTTGATAACTTACTTGGTTTTCATAATTCATATGTTCAATTAGTTTGAGTTAATTGACTATTTTTGAAGTATATATGTGTTTAGATTAGTGTCCTCGTGATCGATCATTCACTGTCAAGAAACTTTGAAGAACTAGGTAGTTAAAGGCTCAAGCCACAAAGTGTGAGCTTGTGTACGCCCGAGGCAAGCCAAGCGCACCTCCATTCTAGGCTTTTTTAGTTGTTTTAGACGTGATTACGGCTGGTTTAGATTGTTGAGTGGTTTCGAAAGTTTGTGTTTGTATAGACTTGTCGTTGGCTAGTTTAGAATTCTTTTGATTGAGTTTATGCTTTAACTGGGGCATTGAAATTGAGTAATATATATCGCTCTAAGTAAATGTGAATGACCAAATTGTGAACATGCAGATTACAACAAGAAGTTGGTGTTTTTTTATTTGCAAAGTCCGTTCCTTTCTTATTTATATATTATCTGGTTGTTTCATATAACCTACTTTTCTTCTTACTAATATTAATTCTATAGGTGGGGCGATCCATGGCTTATGACGAACGGACTCAATGGAACGAGCAATGTGGAGAAGGTGGATGCACGAGAAGGTCACCGTTCGACTAAGATTGTTGGACATTTGGAACTAGACGAATGTTGGGCAAGGTCTCATGCTCAGATCAATTCGAATGTCTGTCGGTGTTTCTAAGGACGATGAAAATTTTCGGATAATGGTATATTTTGGTAAGCCCAAAAGATAGGGAAGTGGGGAATTTTGTAGTTGTGTTAGGATTTTTAACCGAAGTTGAATCAGAATATAGTTTATTGGGGCAATTGCATATTTCCCCCTATAAAATTATTTAATTGCATATTTACCTGACTCAAATTTAAAATTGCATATATCCCCTCTCTCAATTAAAAAAATTGCAAATTTACCTATTTTGATTTATTTTATTGAAACTAAATTATATGATTACTATTTTACCCTTATTAGTACTGAATCTTTAAAAATTACATACTTACACATTTTTAACTAGTTTATTGTGTATATATATAATTTTTTTATTTTAATATTTTTACGTTTCGCCAGTTATTTATATTTTTTGGTTTGACTAATAGCCCAGAATTTGTGAATTAAAAATTAATATTACAATAATACAGAATTATAATAACAATTTAATATTAACAAATCTCAGTTGGAACCACTCGACCGCAGCCTAGACTCCGGACACCTCACTATCTTTATTCATTGTAATCCCGAACGCAACCATGCTCCGGTGACTCCGAACCCACCTACACTAAACCTGGAATCGAACAACGATGTGAAAACACAATCTAACCGAAACGAATGCCAAAATGCAATCTGGCCACGAACCAAGAAAGTACAGTGTCAATCGCTGATTAACTGAAAAGTCGGGGTTGTGTGTTTGCTATTTCAATATGGATCTTTTCAGTTTTGAAAAGGGCAATCATGTCATTTTAATATACAAGGGTAAATATGCAATTGAGAGCCTTCTTAGGGGGAAATATGCAATTATCCCTACTTTATTTATTTGAATGCTATTTTGTGCATATCTGATTCTAAAGTGTATGTTATCAAAATTTTGGTTAATTTCAATGACTTCCAGGTAAGAAGTGTTGTAAACTGAAACAATGGGAAGGAAAAAACATTCATGGATCCGTTGGGGCTTGTGTTGGGAACAAGAGAACATGGATATTGAATAGGTGTTTGATTAGAAACTCAAAAGTTTTATAATTGGAAATAAAATCGCAACATGGGAACCAATTCTAAGTTAGTAGCATCCTATATCTATCTATGTATAATTTATTAAATCAATAGATTTATATGAGGTATTTTCTTTATACAACCCGTGTAACACACGGGAACTTAAACTAGTTGATTATCAAAAGATTACAAATACAAAAGGATTATACTAACTCTCTTTCAACATGGTCACTCAACTTTGTTGTTCGTACAAAAGGAATGCAGTGATGTGATAAAATAGATCTTTAACAGGTGAGATCTATTTATACAAGTACTAAAGTTACGTTGGCAATCAGCTGACGTCATCTTCATAGTGACATCTAACATTCCTAATAGAAAAGATTTCTCATATGTTAGCAAACATCTTGTGGGAATCTAACATTTGATCTATGTCACGCCCCGACCCGCAACGGAGTAATACATGGCATGATGATTGTCCATAGCTCATGACGCAATCAATCGTTTCAATATTTAAAGTAAACCATTTTAAAATGTCACATATCATAAAAGTATTCAAATAGTTCATTCAAGGTTCAAAATACAAACGAAAGACAAAAATTCTATTTATATTCTAAGGCTCGTCCTACGTGTCCTCTTCTCTCGATCCTCACACTTCATTACCTGCATCATGTTAGAAAATATATTTTTTCGGTCAACAAATATGTTGGTGAGCAATTTCCTCATTTTATTAAATAAGTTTTATATTTATTTTACGAAAAAATCCTTTAACATGCTTTTCAAGGGTAGTATAAAGATTATCACATATCAACAACACTACCAACAAAGCCATATTCCAAACGAGAATACCCAAACAAGTAACCATAAAAAACAAACCAAATATACAACTCAAAGATTGTAGCGTGCATTAGTCTTAAGCCCTGGAGAGCAAGTCTAATACTGGTGGCGATACTAGGCTACAACCCATGGTCGTGGGGAACCTAGTTAGAGGTGGATCCACATGACAACATAACATCTAAAAGACTGACATGACATAGCAATTAAAAACACATATAGACATCCATATATTAACACGTTGAAAAATAGCATGCTAATGATAAAATAAATCAAGAGTTTATATAGCATGATGCACCTCAAAGTGTATAAAAACAGGAAGGGGAAAATGGAAGAAATCACTCATAGATTGCAAAGAAAACGATCCACGAGATTTTCCGCACAAGTATGCGAGGTAGTCAAATAACCAAAGCACCCTAAAACAAATATAACAAATATTATAAATTAAAAGGAACGATACAAAGGGAGAACTGCTTCGGGTTCTTAATTTGGAGACTTTTGTATAATCCAGTTTATAAATCATAATCCTAAAAATAAGATTATATTAATAGTCAAAACTAAATACTTATGATTATGTCGAGATTAATATATATATATATATAATATATATATATATATATATATATAAACAACCATACTCAATAAATCCCACATATAGCAAAACTACTTATAGGGTCTGGGGAGGGTTAGATGTAGGCAAACTTGGTCTCTATCCCAATGGATAGAGAGGCTGCTTCCAGAGAGACCCTCGCTCTAAAACAAACAATATGCCAACATGCCAACACACCAAGTCAAAGAATATAGAAATTAGAAGTCACCAATACTAAGAAAGTGACGAGAGAGAGAGACACAATATAACGTAAAACATGTATAATATTATACCACATCATATGGGCACAAACACAAGAAGGCAATCACTTGTGACGTCCCTTAAAGAATATGACCACGTCCCTAAAATACACCTGGACTCTACTGCAATATCCTCTAGAAGTCCTTAACCCTAATCCTATGCCTCCACGAAGTTTTATCTTGGACCATGTCCTTAGAAAGATGCAACTCTAGTAAACACATGCCTGATCTTCTGATCCCATGTTAGTTTGGGTATACCTCTTCTTCTCATCCCCTCCACAGTAAAAGTTTCCACTACTCTAACTGGTGTCATCGTTTGCCTCCGCTTCACATGTCCAAACCATCTCAATCTACCCTACTTAATCTTATCTGATATACTAGCCACTCCTAATATTTCCCTAAAAACCTCATTTCTTATCCGAGCTAACCTCATGTGTTGACACATCCACCTCAGCATCCTCTTATCTCCTACCTCTAACTTGCGCGCTTGTGTCTTCTTGATAAGCCAACAGTCTGTTCCATATAGCATAGTGAGCAACTGCTACCCTGTAAAATTTCTCCTTTAGTTTAGTTAGGAACCTCCTATTACACAATACCCCACCAACTGCTCTTAATCTACACCAGCCAACCTGTATGTGATGGGTTACATCACTATCAATGTCTCCATCCCTTGCTACAAACGATCTCAAATACTTGAATTTAGTTGCCTGCGGAACCAATTGATCCTCAATGACGATTTGGGTGTCATCGTCATCGCCTACACCACTAAAATCTCAGTATAGATACTCAGTCTTAGAGCGACTAATCCTTAGGCCCTTACCTTCTCAAGCTGCTCGCCAGTCCTCTACCCTCGCATTCAGACACTTTTTAGTCTCTAATCACCACAATATCGTCTGCTGACTCAACTTGGAAAACTCATCCAAGACAAACGCAAAAATAAAAGGGCTCAACACAGGCGCTCAGACACTAGTTTCCTTTCTATCGTGCATATCCTTAATTATGTCTATATACTTCCCATGTAGCCCTCGACCCTCCAAACTATCCTAAATCAGTCGACATGGGACAATGTCATATGCCTTTTCAAGGTCGATAAATAACATATCTAAATCTTGGACTTCTAATATACACACACATACACACACATATATATATAGGATTAGGATCAAGAAAAAACCACCCCGAGTTGTGAGAACTTAGAGAACTCGACATTCCCACGCGAGTTTCGACCCCATTTTTTCACACCCAAGATTAAAATGTTAGAAAACATCGCCATAAAAAATATAAAAAAAAATCGAAATGGTATTTTTCGGCCCCTTACAGCGGCTGTAAAAAGGTGATGACATAAGCATGACATCACCTTTTACAACATTTACGGCTGCCATAAATGAAAAAAAAACAAGTTTTTTTTTGGAAAAGTTGATTTTTTTAAAGGATTTTTGGTAAAAAAAATTGAAAAAATCTTTGTTAAGGCCGAGTTCTTTAAGTTCTCACAACTCGTATGAGTTTTCATTTTACCCTTACCCTAACCCATATAGATACATATATCCTATTCTTCGACATAATAAATCCAAAACTTGATAATTAACATAACGTACAAATAAAATATTTTATGTATTTTATATATATGTTTATTTTATAAATATTCTTTTGGCCATTTTAACAGCGATATATATATATATATATATATATATATATATATATATATATATATATATATATATTATATATATATATATATATATATATATATATATATATATATGAGAGAGAGAGAGAGAGAGAGAGAGAGAGAGAAGAGAAACGGGATCAGGAGAAAATGATTGGAAGTGTGAAAACGGTGAGAACGGATCCTGGCTCAACACCTGGCAGGGGCGCGCTAAATGGTACGCGGGGTACGATTGTCATTATTCAACCCGCTTTATAGATGGCGTTATCGTTATTTCTATGGCGTTTTATCATCTATTTATTTTCAAAGTAATTTTTTATTAAAAATGTCTTTATATATTCAACCCCGCCAATATATATGGTGTTATCCTTGTTTTCATTATATATAAATTGTCAATGGCGTTTTAGACCTTTGTTTTTCAAATCTGATTAGTTTGTTAATTTTAAAAACAAGTTAACTATTCAATTTTATGGCGTTTCATTATGGTGTTTTATGCTTTGTTTCTGCATATTTGACTAGTAACTGTAAACATCAGTTCTTTCTATTTGTTAACAATTCAAGTTATGGCGTTTTAATAAGAAAGAAAGAAATTCATGGTGTTTTAATATGTAATACTTTAATATAAATCACATTAGCCTACATTAGTCATCATGAAAATTACAAAAAGAAAGAAATTCATGGCGTTTAAGTTAATCTATATACTGTGCCATCGTTTGTTGTATTCTTCTGAATCTTGTTTCATACAATTCATTAATTTTGCTGCCCCTAACTTCAAGAACTTTTTCAAAGATTAGACTACCTTTTTTCTGTGTTCATTTTTGTAATGCAGCAGTAGTTTTGCAATGTATTTAGTCCTGAGATCAATTAGTTGTCTTTGTTGTCGGGCATTTGGTGCAGTTTCATTTTCCAGATCACATCGCCAACCAGTCTTCTCCCCCATATACGTTTCCATATGCCTCATTGCAAAAATCCCACAGTCAATCACGTTTTCATCTATCCTCCAATCCATCCTTTTCCTGATAACAGGTGTTCTTCATGATCTGGGCCTTCGGGTGTTTTTGAGTACGCAAGTAGTTTGCAAAAGCATCTTGCTGCAGTTTCACATTTTTTGTATATCTTATTATAGAATTTTGTCAACATAGTTTATATACAAAGTTTTTAAGATGCTTACCAACTTTTCCACCCATCTTTCATACATCTTTTTTATGCTGAGTTTATCCTCTTTAGCGTTGTTATCCAATACATCAACTCTGTTGTGTTTTATATTGAAGCAGACAACATAGAAATGTTTTTTGTATCCGAAATTGGCACGAAGACCAGCTCATATTGTTGTGTTTTTCTATCTTTCTGGTCTTCTTTGAAACGAGCATGTTGCAAAACCGCTTCCATGTTGTTGTTGAATTCATTGTATCGATAAATTTCTGTTTTTATATACGCAGGCGTATTCTGCAATTTTGATGAATGACATTTTTAACAACAAAACAAAGTCATAATATAATTGCATCAATTAATATAGCTAAAGAGTTTCCAGCATTATTTGTGTGCAGAATAATCTTGACGGTGATTCAGGAGCCTTGTATCTTTCTTCGTAGTTCAGGATTGCCCCCAGCTTATAATAATGCGTATGTGTGCATACATCCTGGTCTCATGCTTTCAGCCATCACCCTATGGAGTTCTGACACTCCATCGATCTTGAACACTATACTACTGCAAAAAGAGAAAAAACACATGACATGGCGTTTTTAGTTATTCTCACTTATGTCTACGTAAGACATGGCGTTTTACTGTAAAGGAATGTACATACTCATAATCTCCACATTCAGTGAATATGTACTTTGAAATGCAGGTTTCTTGGTTCTCCTTTGGTGCATTAATAACCACTTGCCTTCTGATATAAGGCGACAAACATGCTCTACTCTTCTTTTGTTCTCTCTTCCATTTTTTCCACACTCTTATCCTTTTTTATTATCAACATCATCATCATCATCATCATCTTCATCATCTTCTTCATCAAAAGGCATTTTTTTTGGTTTTAGAATTGTGTTATCTTGTATCAGCTGTGTGATGTTTGGCGTTTTGTCCCCATCACCCTTTTCATGCACATCTGAACTTTTTGGCATTTTGGGTTGTGATATTTCAGTGGCTTCTTCATCTTGGATTTTCTATGGTGTCTTCCCGTCTTCAAAACTTCGCATGAGGTTCCTACCTTCAGAGGGTGGATGCTGACATCTTGTTTAATCAACCACTGTACCATGTTGGTCATCACTGAACTGTGTATCTGTCACGGGTATGTTTGGCGTTTTGTAGTTGACTGGCTCAGTTGGTTTTTTGAGTTCAGTGTTGAACGTTTGAGTGTATTGTGTTGCTGTTGGGATTATATTTGGCATTTCATCATATATAGGCATACTTGGCGTTTCCAGGATTCAGGTGGTCTTTTATAGCTATGAGCATTTGATTTACCATCCTTGAAAAATCTAAACCTTCTTTTACTTCAATCATTTGGTTTGGGTCTTCCCTCGGCAGTTCAAAAACCTTAGCAATATTCTTTTAGTTATTTTTCCCCATTATATCTGAGAATATGATATTCAAGTGTTTTGAAATCACAATCCCAGCTTTCAATATCATTTTCATTTATATCTTCTTCATCTGTACTTTCACCACCCTTAGCCACTTCATTGGCGTTTTCACCAGCCCCACTCTTGTGGTCTTGACCTTCTTCCCTCTCAACATTCATTTCATTATTATTGCGTTTTCACCTTCTTCCCTATCAGCCGGTACTTCATTGGCTTCCTCAGCTTCTTCCCTCTCACTAGCCAATTATTGGCGTTTTCACTTTCTTCTATCTCATTAGGCATTTCAGTGACATTTCAATACCAATTGTTGTCACTCCCCCTCCTGATCATCAGTTACTTTTTGGGCTTTTTCATCACTTTCAACATCCACTCCAACCTCATCTTCATTTTCACCTTCTTTTCTTTGACCTTCAACATCCACTCCAACCTCCTCTACATTTTCCTCTTCTCTTTGCACTTCGCTTTCACCACCTTCAACTCCCAACCCAATCTCAAATTCATTTTCTTCTTCTTCTCTCTTATCTGGCACCTCATTGGCGTTTTCAGCAACAAATGTTGACATGTTCTTTAACAATGTCAGACATTGTGAGTATTTTATGTGTATAGAGATGTTGTTTGGATATTCAATCTTTGACTGATTTAACAATGTCGTCATTTTATTGTAACAGTTTTATAATTCTTTGTATGCCCCATCCATCTTCTCAGCCATTGCCTGATAAACAAAAAAGAAAAGGAATTATTAGGTATGGCATTTTGTGTTTATTGTTATAGTTATCATTCAAACAACATACCTCCTCAGCTTTATTGTTTTGTTGTTTCTCACCGGCATCATTATCTTCGTATTTTGTTATTGCTCTGACTAGAGCATGATTTCCTGATGCAGAAACTTCAAACAACACGTTTTCGTTTTCTAATTCTTCATCGACAACATGTTGATAGAAAGCCTCTTCTCTGTCACCATCTATCATCATTTTGAACCTCAGTGTCGGCTTTAGCGTTAACATAATGATCATCATGACGATTACCATCATCATCATCCACCTCATCATGATCATCACCCATATCATCATTTACCACATCATGATCATCACCATCATCATCATTCACCTCATCATCATCATCATTATCAGCATGATCATTATCATCATCATGTTCCTCATTAACACCTTGTATTTTTTTGCTCTCATTTCTCTGACTTGTTCATGAACAACTGGTTGTAACTCTGTGTTCTTAGTCCTCTTAACAGTTTTCTTTTTAATTTCCATGCCATATTGGCGTTTTGTCTCTCCACCATCTTTCCTTTTAACTAGTAAACTCTCAAACATGTCAAGAGTGCTTGTTGTAACCCACTCAATTAGATATCCTTCGTCTTGTTGCAACCTTTTTCTATTGCAAGCATCATTCACCAAGGCAAGCTATAACACAATAAATTTTGAATTCATAGAATTGTTATATTTTTGTTCAAACTATTTTATATTTAGATTGTTGTTTTCTTACTGCAAGTACCACCAATAGCCAAGTGAAATGCTTTTTTGGAGACCATGCGGTTTTGGCGTGTTGCAAGGATTGGATGAGATAACCGCACCAGTTCAGTTGGTTTATTTGAACGTCTGGTGTAACGTGGTGCAAGAACAGTGGTTTGACCTTTTTTTCCCATTCACGACGACATTTCCTTTCGGGTATACCCATTAAAGAGTTTACCAATTCGTCATTGATGTGTATTGTATGGTTGCCAACATTTAGATTGTTTGTTCTTTCATTATAATTTTCAACCAACCAGTACCCAAGCATTGTGGGTATGCTGTCTACTTTCATCTTCAGCGCAACACCAAATCCCATATCGTTAACTGCCTCACTTTGATCCTTATTCATATTTATAAACCAACTAGTCAAGTTTGTATGTTTTACTCTTAACAAAACTCTAGCCCCAATGAATTGAAAAAATGGTTGTTCATCAACCTCAACATTCTGACGTAAGGCCTTCCTCTTATTGGCGTTTTGGATTTTTCCTGTCTGCCTATTTATTGTTATCCTTAAACCCCCTTTACCTATGAAACAAGTTTAATTTAATGGCGTTTTAGAACTAGTAAAAAGAGATATAGAACCAGTACAATACAAACAACAACGGGCATTTATGGCGTTTTAATAACACAAATGATGTATGTAAGTTGGCGTTCTCATAAAGTCAAAACATATCATAACGATTCATTTATTTTGGTGTTCAGAAACAAACTATCAAAGTATATTACAAGATATATGAAATTTATAGATAAACATTATAAAAAATAACCATGTGTACCATGTTTTGTTGCTTTCTTCTGCTCGGTGGTTTTTTGGCGTTTTGGAGCAGGCGACTCACCGGATTCCTCATCCATGGAAGCTGCAATGAATGATAAATGTAAAACGCCAGAACATCATCAAACTAGTATAATGTTAATCGAAGTTAACTTACTGTGTTTGTTGCCTCTGGATCTTGTTTGACGGTTCGACGCCATAATACTATCGGTTCGCGTTTTCTAGGGTTTTTCGCGTTTTTGTTGGAATTGGGGGAGGTTTCTTTGGGAGTATATATGTTTTGGTCTCGTATTGTATGGATTTTGTAGGTGCATTTTTACTCTTTTGCCCTTAATGAAGCGCGTCCACGTTCGATAGTTAAGGTTATTTACGAAAACGCCACCGTGCCAATCTAATCCATTGATTGTTTTGATCCAACAGCTGATGGCCGTTCTCACCGTTTTCACACTTCTCACTGTTTTCTCTAAATCATCCGTTTATTAAAAATACCCAAACTTCATTTTATAATCTAATGACTATTATTATTAGTTAATCACCAAATATTATATAACTTATATAAGAAAATCCATATTATACAATTTCTATTCGATGAATTTCTATTTTTTATACAATTTCTTATTATATAAATCATGCTAAAAAAATCCATAAAAATCCTTTTGAAGTCCAAAAATTCAACTAACTATTCTAGCATGATCCTAGTCAATATCCTAAAGTCAATTTGACAAAAACATGCTTCTAGGATTCAAAGCACCAATTTCTAGAACTCAAGAACCCTAGTTTAATCAACAATTCTTCGATTTAATTCATCTTGGACAATTGATGAAATATGAATCTTTTAACGAGGTTTGG
This sequence comes from Scalesia atractyloides, assembly GCA_947069175.1. NCBI lineage: Eukaryota > Viridiplantae > Streptophyta > Magnoliopsida > Asterales > Asteraceae > Scalesia > Scalesia atractyloides. The sequence continues at coordinate 29,774,634 of CAMTDV010000005.1, forward strand.
CTTGGTTTGATCACATGAATCTAATGGTGCAAGAATTGTAGTCCATCTTTACGAATTGAATAAAAACCCAAATTAAACTCTTGAAGAAGTTTAATGGTGTAATGATACAAATTATTTGATTGGTTTTGTTGTAGTTGTAATGATTAATTGATAACTACCATAATTATCCACAAACCCGAATTAATTGCGATTAAAACAAAGTCCAACAGTCAAGGGATGAGAAGGATACGATCAGTCGATCTTGGTGGGCAGTGGGTTGCATTTGCAGCAGGTTTTCAAAGAAGTAAACGGTTTGGTCGAGCTCGGGTTATTGTACAAGAGACAAGGGGCACATGTATCTCACACAAAACAGAGGTATGATGGAGTGGTTCGTGATGCTCGTTAATGTTGTAATCAGAGTGGGGGCACAAGTTTGAATCCCGTTCCATACCCCTTTTAAACTTTCATGGTTTTCTTTTATAACTCAGGTTTCGGGGTTGGGTTACTGTTGTTTATAAATGAAATATAGAACATAAAGATTCTACAGCAAGATGTGTAGCTCAGCGCGTGAATGTTCGTTTGGTTTCAATGGTGACCTAGGTTCGAGTCCCGGGTTAGGCTGGTTTCATGCGATATATTTGATTTTATAACTTCCCTTACTTACAGGATAGCCCTTGATATTTTCAACAATTTTTAACTGACTTAACTACCAATACTAAGTTAAAATATTTCTATTATAAGCTCACTAACCTAGTTAGCCAACATTATATAGTTAACACTAACCGACTTAACTAGGTTTAGTTACCTAGTTAGTTAACTTATTTTATTTTATTTTATATTTTCCACTAACTACAAAATAACATCCGAACTTATAACTTAGATGTTTCCGTAGTTATATCCCTTCCATGCTTAAAACATTGTTTTAACTACCATTCTAATGTAATTAATTATTTCCTTTATAACCATCAACCGAACTAACCGAGTTTCTTCATAAAGTTAACGTTTTAGTTCAGTTTTTGTCCAGCGCGACACGTATCTATTATTAAATAATAAACCATTAAAAATAATAATATTTTTTATTAAAAATCTTATTTTTGTTAAATCGAAAAGGGTCCGGTTTTGCCATCCGCGTTGGATGTCGGAGATCCAATTTTGACGGATCTTACAATTTGTTACATTAAAACTCTGTTCTAAGCTAAATACCGTTACATTGAATAAATCGTTGTTCTTCAAACCTTTGTTTCTTTGTCTCAAACTTCTGTTTTGCCAAAACAGATGTTTAGTCTTCATGATCAATGGTTTGCTTCAACAAGGCTTTGGTCATTGAACAGTGGTTTCTTCTTCTTCAACAATGGTTCCAAGGCTCTTGAACGGATCTTTGAATGTCTTCAACATATATTCTTATTAGCGTTCAAGATTCACTATCTTTGGAAGGAGTGTGTATGATATGTTGCTTATTTCTTGATTAAGAAGTCATATTTTGGCTTTTGCAATCATCTATTATGTTGTAGCTCAAACAATCTCTCCCTGGACCAGATGATGCTAAAACAAATGTTTATTAGAACAATTTTTATTTCTCATCAGATTCTCCCTGATTTGGCCATTAAAATGTAATTCAAAGTTCATGGAGCAGTTCTCTTCTGGATCCCTTTCAAGTGGAAGATTTATTAAGTCTTGTAGATCAGCATCTTTGAGCCTAAAGACTCTATTCATTGAGATCTTTTGCACTTCCCTACTGGCCCTGAGCAGAGTTAACTCATGGGTTATCTTGTTAGTATTCCATTTCAGAATTCTTTGACGAGGAGGGTTTGGTGGGACTAGAGTTATTATAGATGAGTTTGGTAAGACATGTCTTCCTAAAATTTGGACAATCAGGTCTTCTGGATTTTGATCTGGATGAGCACACATTAACATCTAATCCCTTTTTTTCTGAGTTCATCTTGGTACCTCTTCATATCTTCTACAAACATTTCTTTTTGCCCTTTTAGATAGCCAATTACAACTGAGGAAATGTTATATGTAGTAGGAAGAAGATCTAAGGGATTAACCAGAGATTTGATAGGGAAGTCTACCTCCTCATAGTTTTGTACCAAGATCTGCAGCATGTCTTTTACTTCAGCAACTGAAGTTTCTAAATTGGAGACTATATTCATCAATTCTTTGTATCTCAATTCATAACCTAAGTTAATAGATCATCTGAATTCCCACCATAGGTGGTTGAACTTGGTTTTAAACCAAGTGGTTTCTTGGTATTGGGGACTTCAAACTGTCATAGAGTGTACAATTGTAGATTCAACAGTTGTTGCCTTCAAGGAGGTCTTAGGTATGTAGCTACTGTCCAATTGATATTTTTGTCTCTATAATTGTAGCAGACGCCTCCCTTGAAAAACCTTTAAGTGTCCCTTGAGGTATAAGAGGTGTCACGTCCTCTGCTTGTAGGCTAGCAATGATTCTTGAACTTGCCCTTGTCACTTGATGGGGTAAACTCTCTATGATTCGTTGTTGAGGGGAACTAGGCATGTGCTAGACAGTTTTTTCAATTGCATCAAACAATGGTTGTATGGTAGATAGTACAAGTGTGGTGGTGGTGTGCAAAGAGAAGCAACCGTGGAGAGGGGCTTGAGAAGAAATGCTCAATTGAGTCATCTCCCTCCTGATGTGGGTCCCCTATGCCTACAACACATTCCTTTTGTGACGATATGTGAGGAGTTTGGATAGGTTGAGATGTTTGCAACTTTTGTGAGGATGTAACAACAAACATTTGCTGCTTTTGTGTTACACCAGGTTCATCTGGCACCCTATCCTCCAGAGTTACCCATTTTGTTGTTTTTATTTGGATTTGGGCTTTCAGATAGAAGTAGTCTTTGTGGAAATAGCTGGCGTGTGTTCCATGGTGTTGGGTTGTACACTATGGTTACCGGGAGTAGTAAGTAACTGATGTTGTAAAACATATGTTGTTAGGTTTTCTAAAACATAGCTAGGCATTATATTAACACAAAGATCTTTGTCTATTGAAATGTTACTAATATATATGTTTTGAATAAAACATGTTACCGTTTAATTCACGTTCATCTTGTATTAGTGAAGTTTGATCTTTAGTTAAATTAACACTTGCCAGTTCTTTGATGTTAGGATTAGTGTTTAACTCTTTCAAAAACTTAGCATGAGAAGGTACCTAACTATGATTTTCAATAGAAGGTTGTAAAATATATGTTTCTTGGAGGTCTTGTTGTTCCTCATCGAAATTTACCGTTGTAGACTTACCTTCCGTGCAAATTGGTTCGGTTTTTTCAATGCGTAGGATTTTCTTTGAGTGGTTCCTCTTTTTTCGGCTCTTGAGGTTTTACCTCTTCTTCGATTACCTCCTCGGTACAAATGGTCTCTTCTCTTGCACGAGATTGCTTGATCAAGCGTTCTAAGTTCTTGAGACTTTGTATCAGGCTTTCGGCTTTGGGTACGATTTTGGGTGGTGTCTTGTATGTTTCAAACGGTGGAGTGTCCCAATCAAAGCTTGATTTTGGGAGCTTAAACCTTGGTTTCTCATATGTTGTGTATGAGGTTGATGGTTGAAAGAGATAACAATGTTATATCGAATGAGATTCACCGCAAATGGTACGATGTGGTTGCTCTTAATCATCATGGTAATAGTAGTCATAATCTTCCATGTAATAATTCATTGTTGGGATAATACCCAGACGATTATGGCTCTCGGGAAAGAAAAGGAAAAAAAATTAGGTTAGCACGACCCCGTGTTGATTAGGGACGACCCGTGATTCGGACATGATTACTCTGATACTGAGCGTTTTTAACATGGCCCCATGTTAGCCTTCTGTGAAGATGTTTTTTGTTGATTTTCAGCTACTGTAAGTTAGGCATGGCTCCGTGTTGATCAGGCACGGCCCCGTGCTGAACTTGCAGAAAGTAGAAAAAATGCAGAAAAATAGGAAAAAACCTAAAATAAAAATAAATAAGATTAAAAATGATTAGGCCGTCAATTTTAAACTTTATTAAAATCCTTGTGTCCTCGACAATGGCGCAAAAAACTTGACGTGTGTGCGAGTGTTTATATTTTTTGTTATATTTTAAGCACATTTTACTCGTGGATCAAGCTTTAAATTTATAAAACATGATACGATACTATCACTTTACACATGTTAGGGCAACCCACCGTGGACGTAGTATAGTGATGGTAAGATACCAAGTTCGTCCGATGACACAAGAGTTTTTAATACCGGCTTATCATTAACGTCTAATCTAACCAAATTTTGATAAAAGTTTTGAAAGCTTTAAAGGATAAAAATAAAAGTAAAAACTTAAATAAAATGAAAAACAAATAGACAATAAGGAATCACTTGGTTTCGACTCCTCTTTTATGTATCCTTTGATGATTTCTGCACTTTGGGCTTTTTAAGAGATTTACTTAGTTATAGTGGTAGGCCTCTCTTGTGAAGGCGACGTTACCCTCGGCCATATTGGTCTGAGTTAGCAGGGATACAGTCCTGCAAGGCCGGAATATTGGAAGATAATTAAATAAGTTATTAATGTGAAAACGGGTAGGCCCCTCTTGTGAAGGCGGAGTTACCCTCAGCCATATTGGTTTGCGTCAGCAGAGTTACCCCAGATAAAGTTTTAATAGTAGTTTATATATAAAGGGTTCAAGTCGTTCTTACTTCTTCCAATTTGATGCTATCTCCCTCAAGGAAAGTCCTAATAAGCTTGAACCAAGTCCTCGCATGATCTATACACTGATCGAGGTAGTAACTTTACCCAAACACCCTTCTAATCCCCTTCCAGGCAGTTAACGTGCTTTATATAGACCGTAAAGACACGAATGAGTGAATCAACAAAACATGAAGAAATGTGTAACCAAAGTACACTTTCAATATAAAAATATTTATTAAATTCATTAATACATAACCAATTAAAAATTTCCAAAGATTAGAAATCAAAAGTAATACATAAAAGATTCGTCTTCACCAAGTGATGTAAGAGATTTAGCCAAGCGTGACCTTTGTTTGACAAGAACTCTTACTATCGATCTTGGATCCCGAGACTACTATACACTCTAAAAGATGAAATATGGACTGATGGCAAGTGTGAAAGAAGTGGTTTACCAAGGGTTGCCTTTCTCCAAAGCCAGACACCTCTATTTATAGCTGAAAACAGAGGGCGGGCTTGGCCCCGTGGTCATCACGTTCTCTCCCTTCATTAACTGCAGATGTCAGGTCTTTGTACCAACACGCCCCTTGGTGTCATAGCACGGCCCTGTGGTAAGTGTACTTGTTATACTATCAAAGCTTCTGCGAATCTTAGAGTTGACCACGACACGTGTTGGGTTGGCACGACCCTATGTTGGTTATCTTTTGCTGTTGACTTTTTCTGCAGAGAATCTTTGACTGGGCATGGCCCCATGCTTGGTGGGCACGACCTGTGCCGAACCTTCTGTCTTCATTATTTTTGTTGTTTTGGATGTGGATGGGGGTTCGGCAGGTCGTGTCAATCCTTCTTCTTTGTATTTGTGTTGGTTTCTGCTGTTAATTTAGTCATTTTTTTGTTTAAGCTCTTTTGATCCTGTAATTTAAAAATAAACAAAGAAATATGTTTTTTTCCAACATTAGTACCGAAAAAGGGTTGATTTTATGGCTTGTTTGATGTAATTTATATGTTGCATTTTGCGAACATCATTCACCCTGCGCAAAAATGTTTTGTGCCAAGACCCTTTGTAAAATATAGCTTAAAATTCTTGGGGTACAAGATAAAGGCTTTAGATTTGCCCTCTTTCTTGGCTTTTACATTTGTAACCATATAAAAAAAACAGAGTTTTGGATAGCCTATAATTTGCATTTGTTAAAATGACATATCCTAAATAACGTGGTTTAACTGGAATTTCGTTATAAGAAGTGGTTTTTGGTGAAAGACATATGAGTAGGGTATGGAAGAAAAATCTCAATCCTGCTGGGAAGTTTGGTTTAAAAACTGTGTTGGTGCATATTATGTATGTCCGCCACTGTGCGAATAGGCTAGATAGAGCATGTGTTGAATATTGTATAGTTTAGATACCAACACATGACTTCAGAGCGAACGAGAAACGTTTGTAATTAAGTTCTTACGAAAGTTAATGTTCACTTCGTATGAAGGTAACTTAGTCATCTTCGTACGAAGTTAAAAGTCTCAGTTCGCACGAGGATAAACTAGTATATATAGTGTGTTGTATGTTTATGAGAAGTTAAGTTTTGGAGTTCGCAAAGGGGAAATGCACCAATTTCTCCAACTTGGAATGGTGTATACTCTTTCGGTATGAATGGAAAGCTTCCGCTTATTCTGCTTCTACTAATTTCATAACAACATTCTACCGAATTAGTGATTTCCCGTCCAAACTTCCGCCTAATCTCGCCGTTTCCTCGAATCTCAATTGGTATCAGAGCTATGGTACCGATTCAATTGTTCTAACAGTTGATTTAATTACATACGCTCATGAATTATGAACTTTAGAGGGTTTTAGATGTAAATCATCAATTAAACGGATAATCCACGGACAAAAGTTGAAATTGAAATCATAGGATTGTTTAATATTGAATTTCGACCAGACTGTGAGAGAATCATCATGAAACTCGAAGAAATAAAGATTGTCGATCAAAAAATGTGATTATCTTCGCACAAAAATGATTATCTTCGCACGAAGATTGTTAACTTCACACGAAGATACATTACCTTCGCACGAAGGTAGTTTACCTTCGTACGAAGGCATTAAAAATTGTTGATCGTATTGATGAGACGAGTGTCCAGAAACAATTGGTGATAGAATTTTTTTCGAAATTTTAACGACAAATACGGATTGTTCGGAGACACTGTCTGGAGCTTCAGAGAATAGATTTGATGATACGAACGCAAATAGGTGAAGATAATGGGGTAGTCACATACACCTATGCAGAATGATTATCATTTAGTGTAGTGACTATTAATGGGCCTAAAAGAAAAACCCGCATTGATGAAAAACTGACTTTTGGAGAATCTTAAATGAATCTCCTATATTATCCCACGAGTCCCAAAAGGCTTCTAATCTCCGAGGGGTTTCTCGAAGGATTCCATTTTGACACAGCTTCAGTCTTGAACGGATCCACAAGTATCCCATTGGCACTAATTACGTGTGCTAGGAATTGCACTTCCTGAAGCCAAAAGGCACACAACAAGAATTTATCGTAAAGTTTTTCCCGCCTAAGTGTCTCTAACATTTCTTGCAAATAGTGTGCATGATCCGCCCGCCTTTCGAGTAAACTAAAATGTCGTCGATGAATAGTATCACCGACTTGTCTAGCATAGGTTTACAAACCCGGTTCATGAGATCCATGAATGTTGCGGGTGCGTTAGTTAACCCGAAAGACATCACAAGGAATTCGTAATGCTTGTACCGCGTACAGAACGCTACCTTTGGCACATCCTCCTTTTCACTTTCAATTGATGGTAACCCGACCTCAAGTCAACTTTTGAAAACTAACTGGCACCTTGTTGTTGGTCGAATAAGTTGGCAATCCTTGGAAGTGGATATCAATTCTTTACCGTAAGCTGATTTAGCTCGGGGTACTCGATACACATGCCCATGCTCCTGTCTTTCTTCTTTACAAACAATACCGGCGCACTCCACGGGGAGACACTCGGCCGTATGAAATCTTTATCCAAAAGTTCTTGCAATTGAGACATCAATTCTTGAAGTTGTGAAGGTGCTAACCTGTACTGTGCCTTGGCTACTGGTTTTGCACCCAGGACCAACTCAATTCCAAACTCCAACTCCCTCTCGGGTGGTACCCTCGGTAGGTCTTCCGGAAACACATCTCCATAATCACGCACAACCGGCATGTCTTCTATTTTTATGACTCTTTTTCCGAGTCGAGTACATAGGTCAAGTAAGCCTTGTACCCATGTTGAATAAGCCTGCTAGCCTCCATCATCGAGCATACTATGGGGTTACAATTCTTTTCCCCATAGATAGTAATATGCCTCCCGCTTGGGGATGTTAGTTGGATTTCCTTGCAGTAACACACCACATTGGCGTGGTGGCGTGATAGCTAATCCATTCCAATCACCACTTGGAATTCCCCCATTGCCACGGGTATCAAAATCAACCAGGTAATCCTCGCCATCAACATTTAATTTGCAATCCCAACACATATCACAAACAATAAAACTTTTATCATTACTTACTTCTACTTCCATAGGCATAGGTAATTTCGTTAATTTAAACGAAGGATGTTGAATAAATCTATGTGAAACAATAGATTTATTTGCACCTGTATCAAATAGCACATGTGCGAGAATAGAATTTACGGTAACTGTACCTAAACCACATCAGGTTCAATTTTGGCCTCTGTTGCGGTTATGTGGAAAGATCTTGCCTGTGTCTTTTTCATTCTTCGTGTTGGTTGCGTCCTTCTTTCCTACGAACTCCGGCACTCAGATTTCTTATGACCCGGTTGTAACATTTAAAGCATACCAAACTTTGGTAGGGCAATTTGAGGGCGCATGTCCCGTCTTTCCATACATGACACATGGTTTGTTTTTGTAGAAACACTCGCCCCGATGAGAGCGTCCGCAAATCTTGCAAATGGGCGATCATCCTTTTACATTTCCTTTCTTAGAGATTTGTTCACCTTTTGTTTCTTTGTGGGGCTTGGACTCGCATCCAACGGCCACCGCTCGCCTCTCTCAACTTTCTTTCTTAATTCAATCTCGCGCTCTCATGCAGCGTTTATAATCTCCGTGAGATTTTCTTTCGAGGGAGTCACGAATTCCCTATATTCCACATTCAACATATTGTAGTAGTAGTAAATCTTTTTCTCCTCCATTTTCACCAACTCATCACAAAACCTCAACTTGTCGAGGAACATCCCCATCATCTTATCGATCATTTCGCCTTTATGCCTTAGCTGTATAAACTCTTCTTTAATTATGTTGATCATGGATTTTTGGCTATGATGTTTAAGCAAAGGCACCTTAAACTCTTCCCACGCCATGGCTCTTGTGGCCTCGACCCCTTGTTCATTTTTAAAGTTGTCCCACCAATCCTTCGCTTGAACCCTTAATTGACCGGTCCCGTAAGCTACAAAATCGCCCACTTCACAATGAGTCCGCTCAAAGACTCCTTCCATGTCAGTTATCCACCGTCGAAAAACGATGTAGTCTACCTCCCCACTATAAATCGGAGGTTTACATGCCATGAATTTGTCATACGGCCATGCTTTCCTTTCTTTAACCTTGCCTCTTTCATGAGTGAGGTCCTCTTTCAATTCGGTTATTCTTTCTTCGACTATTGAGAGTATTGAAGGTTTTAACCTATCCATGAGTCCTGATAGGCTAGCTTCTTGGGGCTTTTCCGACTTCCTCGTAAATCTTATCTTTCATCTCCTCCGAGAGGAGGGGTATGGTATCATCTCTGCTTGTTCCAGACATTTTCAAACATAAATGTTGGCAATATGTTAATACATTCTTATAAGAGAATTTATTGACATCATATGTTATTACACACGATATGTTTTTCTTACTCGGTTTGCAAAATATGTAACCTTGCCTTAACCATTTATACTTAGTCATTTCCTTGTTCGTGTGCATAGTCACACCCCTCCCATGACTTTTCCATCATTTTCCTTTCCAGTATTTATATATGTAATCATTTAAAATTTATTTTGTTACTAACTCTTACAGGATGTCTTGATCAAATCTCGAACCGAACACATTTTAACCTTTAACCTTAAGCTCTGATCACCAACTTGTAAGACCCTTTTTAATAAACATTAGGTTTCATAAAAAAGGGTACTTGCATTCATAAACTTTAGAAAAAAATTACATTTCTATAGTATTTTAAGACCCGACTAGTCAAAACATAAAATTTATAGTTCCATACCACCTGTAATGACATAAGTTATGTTCAAAGGAGATTTCAATACACAAGTAACTGCGATTTGATACAAAATACATGTCCTTAAGTTTAGAAACATAAAGTACTAAAATGCGGAAGCGAAGGGGATTTAAGGTGTGTTCTGTTCTTAATTCGGCTCAATCTCATCCGGAACTTAAACTTAGACTTTACCTATCAAAATATTTTCATTCAATTGATTAATAAACACTTAAACCGAGTAGGTTACACCTGGGGAGTAGTCTACTCCTACCGACTGCTGGATTTTCAGCAGCCGGTAGGAGTAGTCTATTCCCTTGGAGTAGGCTACTCTCTAGAGCTGCTGAATTTTTCCTAAAACTTGTAAAAAATTCGTTTTTAATCATCCGGATTTTATTCCAAGCCCTGTTAATGATCCTTGTGGCTCCCAATAGATAAAATTAGAGCTTTCACGGTCAAACATTTATTGCCCTTCGATTTGGCATTTTACCCGAATCGACATGTTTCGGACTTTATGTTATTTAACTTAAGTCTTCCATCCTTGAACAAAGTTTCTCGTTCATAAATTCCAACCATAACCGAAATCATGTTTGGTAATTAAAAGACAACACCTTGGGCTCTACAACCCCGTGGGTTGTTTATACCTCGGTTTTACTTGTCCGTCATCTAGTTTATGGCATCAACGAACCATAAACAACCCGTTTGGTTTGCTCTTGTGATTATCATTGCTCATGAGCAATAACAATCACTTTTGATTATTTTCGCCATGGTCATTGACCATGTCTATTCGCGTTGGGCATCACCTTCGCCTCTATGACTCAAAGAGTCCTTTATGCATTAGTTTTACATGCCCTCGGCTTAACTTATTTTAGAACTTGTTTTCTTTCCCTCTTAGTTTGTATAAACTACTACACTTCATTCAATTCAATTAACGACTCTTTCTACCAATAAATAAGTAAAATAAACAACGTAACATAAAGCTGCGTACCTTAAAGCTTATCTTTCAACTGAGCGTTCGTCCCGGCTTGGTGTCCCGATGCTTCTCCCTGAGTTGCCTAAAGAGTACAACCGAACATCATTAGGCCCCTCCGGTTCATAATTAAACTAAGTCATTTGTCAATCACATAACCACATATTCTCATTTATAATTGTTTTGCATAACATCGTATAATCATTCATTTGAGCATTTTGTCATACACCTTATGTGCAAGATTTTTATACTAACATCGTCAAGTTTTGTAACTAACAACTAGCCATGTTCGTACATCTCATAACATCAAAATGGTTGGAATGTTCAATTAGCACCTAAAACTCAATGTATCAAACATCCGATACACCATTTTCATCATCATAACTCATGTGTTCTGACTTTTTATCCAAAACCCACGTACCTATGTATGGTAATTCATACAAACACCCAAATCATAGCAATGTATTCACAATATTCACTTATGGTTTGTTCCTAAGCAAGTATACATCTCTTATCTAACCTCAATTTCTGAAATTCATACATGGATCGAAATTCATGGAATCTAGCTACATTCATAATACTATCAAACTAAGATTTTTGACATACCTTGTGATCCCCTAGTTTAGGTGATCGATAATATGCGTTCATGCAGGGATTCAAGGTTCGAATTGCCCTCTAATTTGATGGGTTAAGAATGATCAAGGGTTTGCTCCCTTGCTCTTCCTCCTGGTCGCTACACACACGAACACACACCTAGTGTGTGTTGTGTTTTATTTTTTTAATTTCTAATACTCAAGTTTCAGCTTTTCCCCTTTTGGTCCCTCATGTTTCAGATTTTATTTATAAATGGCTACTATCCAATATTTATCCTAACAACACAAATAATTAACTAGGTTAATCATTCCTAGTTATTATTCAAGCTAATTTTTTATCTATATATTATATATTCAAGCATATATATATATATATATATATATATATATATATATATATATATATATATATATATATACGTATACACTTTTATATGGTTCAATATCTGTGGGGTGTTACATGTTTGTATGATGCTTTGTGTTATTTACCTTTTAAACAGGAAACATAATGTTCATCACACTTGGATTGTTTAGTTGGTAGACTTTTGAAAAGGTTTTGTTTTATCAAAATGTTAATTATTTTTAAATTAACATGTCCTAACCTTCTATGTAATAAGTTTGTTTCTTTTGTTGAGGCAACAATGAATAGGCATACTCATATGTGCCAAATGCAATATATAAATTGAATCAAATACGGTATTAAATTGACCCTTTTATTACTAATATTGGAAAAAGTGTGTTTCTTTGTATACTTTTGAATTTCAGGATTAAAAGAGCTTAAATGTACAAAAGGAACAAATTAACAACAAAAACCAGCATAAGTATAGAAGACGGGAAGATGACACACTATAACAACCCTCCAAGCTTCACCCTAAGACCAAAAACAACGAATCAGAAGTCCAGCACGGGTCCGTGCCTAGTTGGCATGGGGTTGTGCCTCTTCAAGGTTTTAGATGAGAAGAAGACAATCAGAAGCAGACAAGAGACACAGGGTATTGTCCCTTGGACACGCGGCGTGGTCAACTTCCAGCTTTGCGAATCTTGGATAGTACAGCAAGTGCAATGGCCATGGGGCCGTGCCGTTGACACACGGGGCTGTGGGGCATCTGAACTGACAAGAGCATTAAATGAAGACAGAGAAGGAGGAAGACACGGGGCTGTGCCCACAGGGCACGGGGACGTGGGAAGCTACTGTTTTCAGCTATAAATATGGGTGCTTGGTTTCATTCCAACTCTTCCCTTGGCAAACCACTTCTCTCACACCTGCCACCACTCCACCACCACAATATCCCAATCATCCATCATCATCCTTATCATGTGTGTAGTAGTCTTGGGATCCAAAATTGATCACAAGAGTTTTTGTCAAATAAAGGCTATGCTTGGCTAATCTCTTAATCCACTTGGTGAAGACAAGTTATTTATGTATTACTTTTGATTTCCAAGCTTTGGTAAACTTTTTAATTGGGTATGTACTACTAACTTTAATAACTAGTTTTTTTATTAAAAGTGAACTTTATTCTATCATCTCTTTATGTTTTGTTGATTTACTCATTTGTGGCTTTACGGTTTATATAAAGAGCGTTAACTACCTGGAAGAGGATTAGAAGGGTGGTATTGGTAAATTTCTTGCGTCGTTCAGTGTATAGATTCTGCGAGGACTTGATTCAAGCTTATGAGGACTTCCTTTGAGGTAGATAGCATCAAATCGGGGGAAGTAAGAATGGCTTGAATCCCTTATAAACAAACTACGATTAAAACTTTAAACCGGCGTCGCGGGACTGTATCCCTGCTGTCTCAGACCAATATGGCTGAGGGTAGGTAGCGTTGCCTCCAAAAGAGGGACATGCCACGTTTTGCATTAATAACTTACTTTATTATCTTTCAATATTCCGGCCTTGCGGGACTGTATCCCTGCTGACTCAGACTAATGTGGCTGAGGGTAGCGTTTCCTCCAAAAGAGGGACATGCCACTTTAACTAAGAAAATCTCCTAAAAACCCAAAGTGCGGAAATCATCAAAGGATACATAAATGACGAGTCAGAACCATGTGATTCTATCTTGTCTATTTGTTTCTTTTTGTTATTTTAATTTCTTATGTTATTTAGTTTATTAAAAATCTTTTATCAAAAATTTGATTAGATTAGACGTCAGTGATATTCTGGTATTAAAAGCTCTTGTGTCCTTGGACGACCTCGGTATATTACCATCACTATACTACGTCAACCATGGGTGCACTTGCCCTAGCGTGAAGTAGAGAGTGATACTGTTATATCGTGTTTTATAAATTTAAAGCTTGAATAAAAGAGTGAAAGTTACCAAAAATATACACACCCTCGCTCACATCACATACATTTTTTTTGGGTTATCTTTTAACATTTCCACCACATAAACATTGCCACTTTTGTGAGAAACAAGTTGGGTAGTGCTTTTAGTTATAATTTTGTCAATCTTTTTAACTACATCAGGTCCAACAATTTTATAGGTTTTCTTTTTAAAAAATGAGCCACATCCTTTATCACTCTTTTGTGAGACACTGAGTAGCTTGAAATTTAAGTTTTCAATAAGATTAACATCTTTAAATTTAGCCTACCATCCTAGACAGCTCCTGACCACAACACTTTTCCCCTTGAATTGTTTCAAAGGATATATCACCTCCACCGTGTGTATGGAAGTTTGATAGTAGAGCTTTGCATCTAGTCATGCGTCTGGATCCTCCACTATCTACATACCATAAGTTATATAGGCACGTAGAAACTTCCATTTTGGAGGCCATTAGTGCACATTCACAATTATTCTCATCTTCAGTTGTATTCCAAGGATTAATGTTTTTTACAAAATTTACATCAACCTTTTCACAAACTGTTGTTTGTACTTGGTTAGATGTACTCTGAACATTATGAATGTCAAGAGTTTTCTAGTTGTTTTTAACAATTTCCTCAGTTTTACTAAATTTCTTTTTTTAACTCTTCGCATAGCTCTTTTGTAGTATTACAATGTAATAGCTCTGCATAGATCTCGTCTGGTAGAATCTTTGCAACCATATTAAGTGCTTTGGCATCTATCTCAAACTTTCGGAAATCTAGCATAGAGTAATCTTCTGGTTTCTTTGGCTCGTGTACATTAGGATTTCCGACACTAGGTGTCATTGAAATATAAGGTCCGAATATTACAGACTTCCAACATCCCATGTTCTGTTGAGCAAGATAATGCACCATCCGACATTTCCCTATATTATATTCTGATCTGACAAGCATCAGTGGTTTGCTATTGTAATTGGAGATAAGGGAATCATGAGTGGCATTCTCTTTTGATCTTTTATAGAAGAACAAAGTATGTGATAAACACTTTTGAGTTCTACACTTTATACTCTAAGCTACAAATCGATTGTATCTCCGGGAGTTGATCTTTGAATGTTAAACTAATTGTGAAATCAAATTTAACGTCACCAAGCTCTAATACCAATTGTTATGATTTGAGTTTGATACTTATGAATTAGTGCAAGTTAAACAAGCAATTATAATTGTATTTCAAATACTAAACTCAGAAGTAGGAAGATATCATCAACAATTGTTTTTCATATATAATCAAATGATTACAAAAGTTTTACAGAATGATTCTACAATCTTCACCTCAACGTGATCACTCACAAATCTATTCTTAAAAAAGAGAAAGCTCTGTTTGTGATTGGTTGACACCACCCTGCTAATGATATCTAACAATCCTAACACGAAAGATTCTAACTATGCTAAACACTGTTAAAAGCTAATATTGTTACACTGAACTTGAATAGACCTTGTTTCTTCATGAACAATGGTTCCAAGGCTTCTAACATATGTTCGTTTGTCTTCCATAGATGCTCTGATTTAGGTGTTCAAGATTCACTATCTTTGGGAGTAAATTTCTTCACCAACTGTTTATTTGTTGATCTCTTGTTCATGTTTTGGCTCTTGAATATCATATGTTCTTTTGTAGGTCCAACATTAAACCTTTTACAATAAATAAACAAAAATTGTTTTATTTAAATATTAGATTTACTCCGCAACGTATTTTGACCCAAACTACTTTCACACATGTAACACCTCGTAAAATCCCGTCCAGTTAAATCCCGACACATGTCCCGCTGATCCTCGAATGCCATGTGTTGGACGAGAGGGACTAAAACGTCGTTATGTTATTATTATAACCTCTGAACGACAATTGTAAAGTTGAGGGGTCAAAAGTGTCAACATGCCAAAGTTTTGGCCTCTGAGTGCCCTTAAGAACCGTAAGGCCTTGTGCTTACGGACTGTAAGGATTAATAAAACTTGTAACTGGGAGTCGGTTACGGACCGTAAGACATCATGTCTTATAGACCATAAGGTGTTCAAATTCAGGGCGCGAGAAAGGCTTACGAACCGTAAGCCAGAAGCCCAGACTGTCTGTAAGGACTGTATCTAAAAGAATTTTTGTTTGAGCTCCAAGTATACTACCATTCCCGAAAAATTGAGCTCCACGGTGGTGTTTGCCACGTTTGGGGACACTTGTACTGATCTCCCAACACCCTTAACACCTAGGAGCTCCTTATGATCCCTCCACAAGTATAAGTAGGTGCTTGTCCATTGTTAAACTTGCACCTTCTTCATTAATCATTCTATCTCCCTCCTCTAGAAGTGCCTTGTTGGTGCATATTCTGTGAGAACAACTTAATAGTTTGATTATTTAGTCTTTGGATATTTTGTATTGGGCTTCGCTTGTTGGTTAGCTAGTTTATTATTGTAATGGGCTTGGAGAATGGCCTAGCCCAGTTAGAAGCCCAGTTCACAGACATGTGATATATAAACATGTTTTGTGATTAGGGTTTGTGACAACTAGAGAAAACACTAAGGAAATTCTAGAGAGAAAAATGTAGGAGCTAGAGAGAGAAAACGAATTTGTGTGATGTGCAAGATCACAGACATAGGCTGTGAGGTTGTGTGAGTCTTGAGTTGATTGTAAAACTATTTGTTTGTATAATCAATAGAAGACTTGTTAATTTGAATTCAGTTTTTTACTATTTTCGGTAACAATCTGATCTAGAGGATTCCGCTCTCTAGGTTGGATAAACAATTTTGTGAAGATCCATAGGATTACGGAACCTACATTCCTAGCTGAAAGGAGAATCCAGTTTAGTTCAATTGCATCTAAGGATCACTTGTAAGTGTTCCTTTACTTTGCATTTGCGTTTTATAGGATTTTTAAGCCAAAACTCAAGCGTTATCGTAATAACGCTTTGACTTTCGGTTAAGACCATCATGGTCCAGCCATTGTTCGATACGAACATGGCTCCATGATCGTAATAAGGTAGGTGTTAATCCCTCAAGAGGGAACCTTCTGAGAATCACGTTTGCTTGATTAATTGACGGTCAAAGTTATTAATTTAAAAAGTCAAACGGGTCAGTTTTTAAAATAATTCATATCTGATAATTTAGGTGTTATAAAATATGTTTTATCACTTTAATAACTTGGTAATAATTTTTAGAACATGTGTAAACATGTTCGGCTCGTCAATTCCAGGTTTAAGTTCGGTTCACAACCGAAAGTCGTGAAGTTTGACTTCTGCTTTGACTTTCAGTTCTGACCCGAATTAGCAACTTTAACTACTGAGTTTAAGTTGCATTATGACCATATTATATTGTAGTATAACCCTCTGGAGTTATACTACATGGTCATCTGAGTTTATTTTACAAGTTTCGATATTATGCCTTATGTCAACTAAAAAGCCCTTTTTGTTTAAAAATGAGGGTTTAAACATAAATGAGCATGCAAATGATTTTAGTACTGATATGTTAACATGATTAGCATATCTTGATGTTATAAAAACTGGTCATAAGCTGAGTTTTGATTAAATTGCGTAATTATGTTTTTAAATGACCAAATCACCCTTTTGACGACTAAGATGGTTTTAAACATAATTTCTTCAACAAAACTCTTTACCTACTGATGTAATATCATAAGTAAGATTATTTGAGATGTCAAGTCAGAATCCTAACTGAGTTTACATGCATGTTCTTGTGTTAAGTCCTTAAATGACGATAATGCCCTTACCGCACCTAAATGGGTTTTAATCATGGATTTTATATAAAACCTTTTTATCTAACTGATATGTTACATTAAATAACATATCATTATCATACAACCTGATCATAGTATTAGTTTTCGTTAAACATCGCTTAAATCATCATTTAGCGACTTTTGCGCCTTTTCGGCGCATAGTATGGGTTAAAACCATATTTAACCATCAAAACTTCTTACCTACAAATTATAAAACTTATTTTAAATATTCTTACACTAGGTACATGTTCTAAACTCAGAATCCCAAATGAGCTATCAAAACTATGTGTGAAATGACCATTATTCCAGACTAGAGCCTTCCAGTAGATTGCTACCCTTACTTATCTATTTGATTAACGGTTGAGTTATTAATCTTTTGAAGAATTAGCTCAGGTAAATACCTTTAACCTATTTTCCCTATACGGGCTTGAAATACTGTATATTATTACCGCTTAGTCGGGTATGAGATCATGTTGTCGGATTGTGATTTAACTAAATCTCATAACCCGTTTTAATCTGTATTGTCTGATAACTTAAACATTGGGGGTTAACTCGACCGTGTCCTAGATATCATCGGCTCATTTAAGCTACTAATGGCCACGACCTATGCACGGGGTTAAGGCATACACCCGTCAGATGCTAATGCTAAATTATTTTATTTACTCATAGTGAGTTTTAAGTGGTGTTTCGGTTAATTAGGTTATTCGGTTTTTGCACCGGACCCCATATGATTTGACAGACCTATAAAACTCTATACAAGATCATTTCGAATTGTCCCCAGTTGTTTATAAAAATGTGCCTTGTGCACTTAAAACATTTTTGAAAAGATTTTCAAAATGTGTCGGTTATCTGTATTTAACAGTGTAAATTGTCGTATTTTCAAAAGACTAAGCTATAGGCACAACACGTAATAGGCTGGGAGCTGCTATGTAGTGACGTAGAGGATCTTGCAAGTCCTTAGTTATTCCTAAAAGTTTGTTGATCACTCTTATACATTTTATGATCCGCCTGTGGATCTTATTACAAGTCGTTGTATATGTAATATGAACACTTGAACATTTCGGTTTGTAATATTATTTTAAATCCAAGACTTCCGCTGTGTTACTCTGTGTTGTTTGGTTATGATGATATCAATCTTACGTCACAATACTCCCCACCGGTCCCACCGGGATCTACGTGGAAATCAGGGTGTGACAGGTTGGTATCAGAGCCAACGTTTTAGGGAATTCAACACTAGTCTTTTGTGTTTGATCTCAAATGACACAGTAACACATTCCTTAGACTTCCGAGTCTAGGCTTTGACCTAGGATTACTCATTTATTTATTTCTTTATTATTGCTTTGTTTTAACTTATTTATGGAGCAGGAAATATGCCACCCAGAATTTGAGGACGTGGAGCAAGAGGCAAAGGTCCTATGAGGGGAGGACAATCAAGGCAAATACTGTCTCAATCACATAGTTCCAATCCCTATTTGGACTCGGGGATTCTTTATCGCCATGGCAACCTGCGAGACATTCAATCTCACACGAGTATTCGCCCCCACATTCTCAACATTCTTACCATTCTCACCACTCGCACCATTCCCATCAATCTCCCCGCTCTCACCATTCTCATTCCCAATCATTTCATGATGAAATCGACCCTAACCACCACATTAACACTCCTCCAGTAGATCAAAATCAACTGGATGCTATGGACGAGGACTTCGATCTGGAGATGCCGTTGTCGGGGTCATATGGACACCCCATTGAATTATCCAGCGGTTCTAACTCTTACGCTGGGTCGCCATACCAAGGTCCCGATGAATTTAAACAATGGTGGGACCAATACGAATTTGTTAACACCCCTTCCTATCACAATACCCCTTCCTACCATGCTCTTCCACCACCTCCTCCTGAGGATATCCAAATGGAACCGGTGGAAGAACCACAACCACCACCTGAACCACAACCACGACAAAAGTGTGGTGCACGCTTGTCAGTGCTTACTAGACAAAGGTTAGGATCGTTACTACCTTTGCCTCCAACCTACCTAACCATTCCTGAGGATCCCCAAACGGGTGGACCCTCAAACCCTTCACCTGTAGTTGATTCGACACCACCACCTATGGTTCAACCGCCACCATGATAACCCAATTCCTGCTTATCCAGATACATCTGGATACAACCCTTTAAACCCAACAGCGAGGTGCCTGTTGATTTTAATTTTCCTGCATCGTCATACGACTCTTATGTGCAAGCATCTATGTTTAATGCAATCTACCCTTCCCCTTTCCCTCCTTATTTAGCTACGCCCTATCCAACTACTGGATATCCTAATTATGGGTACCAGTATCCGGTTGCGTCGCCACCGTGTGGACATGTTACTTTCTTATAGTCCCTGCATGGACATTTATTTCTTTTAAGTCCCTGTGTGGACAATCAGTTTATTTAGTTTAAAAAGTCCTGTTTAAGGCACTAATGTAATTTCTTATCAAGTAATGGAAATTTTGGAGTTTTATTATTTAAGTATTCATTTATTCCTTTGTTCAAAGCGATCGTCTCGATATTAATTCGATCTTTATCGATCCGCTATAAAATTCCAAAAGATCTTCTTAATGGTTTACACCAGCCAAGTGACAAGTTCACATTATTTGGCAAATATAAATGGTAGTTAAGATGAATAACCTTCTACCATGATAGTTAAGATAGATTATCCCTTCTATCCAGAAGTGGTACACTATGTTCAAGCCTCTATGGTCAATGCGACCATGGTTATATCGTTTACCCATTAAGACAATTGTTCTATGTTAACATTCAAATAATGTTAACACTCCTGGAAATGTAACTTGAGGAACCACACTAGCCGCCAAGGTATTTGGACTACGTCCAAGCCTATTAAGTCTATATGATCAAGATTACATCATGACTAGTATCATCAATACAATGATCATAATATCCATTAGTGATGAAGTGCCTACGGGATATTATTATTAAAACATCCATTAGTGATGACTCGCCTACGGGCTATAACATATCGTGCATTGGAGACAAAGACAATTGTGGTCTACGACTCCCTGTCCAAAGGTAATGAACTATGTTCAAGCCTTAAAAGCCTATTGATCAACTGAGATCACGACTTAGATGTTTAATGTCCTTTTGAGACAAGTCAATTGTACTAAATCTGAACGTCCTTTGGTGACAAGGCCTTTTGTGCCATATCTATAAGTCTTTGGTGACAGGCCTTTGTGCCACACTTTGATATTCCTCGAGATAGGCCTTTGTGACATATTTTCAACGTCCTTTGTGACGAGCCTTTGGGCATCATATATATATATATATATATATATATATATATATATATATATATATATATTCTTTATGACAATGACAGTTGTGACTTTATGATCCACTGTCCAAATAACTGAAGGACCGAGTCAAAATTTGGTTGCCTTTGATGGTCATTTGAAGACCTAGGCCAATTACATATAACGTTCATTTAAAATGTTTAAGCCTTGCAATTGTGGCATATGCCCACTAGCTCTAAAAGGCAAAGGATTTACATATCCATCTTAAAGCTTATATGGTTTAATAATACCATAAAAATCGTACAATGAGTCATCAAATGCAAGTGACTAATTATTATAAATTGGTGTTTAGTAACAAGCAGATAAATGGCTAATTCTGACGAAGCCAATAGCAGACACAATGATGATAATGCGAATGCTAATATCGACATTACTAGAAATGATCTTCAAGCTATAATCACCATGGAAGTTTGCAAAGCTATAACTGCTTATGTAGAAAAGAAAAAGGAGTCTAGTGTTTCTCGCTCCAAACCCTTCTCCAAGCCTCCTCCTTCAGATCGTAAGGAAAGCTCTGTACACTCCTCGAATGTGAGGAGCGAGAGGCGAGAACATCAGAATAAGACACATTTCTCTAAGGAAGGTTGCTCCTACAAATACTTTGTGTCGTGTAAACCCTGAGATTTCAATGGGGAGAAAGGGGTTGTGGAAGCCTTAAGATGGTTGGACGAGATGGAAACTATCGTTGAAATCAGCGGCTGTGCTGATAAAGATGTTGTGAAGTTTGTTTCACAATCATTCAAGGGTGATGCCCTAATTTGGTGGAAGGCCATGGTACAATCAGCTGCAAGTACATTTGTACAATCTGAGTTGGTCTAAGTTGTGGACCTGGGTAAAGATACCTACTGCCCACCTCACGAGGTGGAAAAGATCGAGTCAGATTTCTTGACTCTTGCTATGAAGAATTTGGATTATCGGAAGTATTTCACCGACTACAAAAATTGTCAAGGCTAGTGCCATACTTCATCACCCCTGAACCCAAACGCATTGCGTGTTTTATTGGTGGCCTAGCACCGGAGATAAAGGGTATGGTTAGGGCTTCAAAGTCGAGTACTTATAGGTCTGCTGTGGACCTAGCTTTGACTCTCGCTCAGGATCTAGAGAGACATAGGTCAGTCAAGTCTGAGACTGATGGGAAGAGATAGCGGGAGGATGATAACTCCCAGGGGTTTAAGAAAAAGGGAAAGTCTGGTTTCCATAAGAACCAGAATAGGTCTGATGAAAGACCGTTGCACAAAACTTGTATAAAAGGCACGGAGGGAAATGCCGATTCGACCCACACGCAAAACCTTGTGGTATCTGCAAAAAAGTCGGGCATAAGACCTTTGACTGAAAGGATCTTAAAGATGCTTCATGCTATGGTTGTGGCGAAAAAGACCATATTAAAACGAACTGCTCCAAGGCTACCAAAGATGGTACTGCGAAGTCTGGTGGGGCGCAAAAGGGAAATGCTCGGGCCTGTCAAATGAATGCAAGAGAGGCTGTCTACGACAACAATGTCATAACGGGTACGTTCCTAATTAATGACAACTTTGCTAGATTCTTTTCGATTCGGGTGCTGATAAGTCTTTTGTAGACCATAAGTTTAGTAAATTACTAAACATGCCCATAAGAACTCTAGACATAACTTATGAAGTAGAACTCGCCGACAGAACTATAGAAACTGCTTCTTCCATTCTTTATGGATGCTTTATATCCGTCAAGAATCATTCAATCCCTATCTCTCTTCGGCCAATGAAATTGGCAGGGTTCGATGTAGTTTTAGGCATGGATTGGTTATCCCGTTACCAAGCCCGTATTGCCTGTGATAAGAAACTTATCGAGAATAAATCTCCATCCGGTGGTATACTCACCATACATGGAGACATACACTATGGTTTGCTTGAGAAAGCATCTTGGCTTAAGGCATCCAAATGTCTAAAGAGAGGTTGTGTCATTTACATGGCACAAGTGACCGTCGATAGATATCCTACCTGGAGCTGCACCAGTTGCAAGAGCTCCTTATCGCCTAACACCAACAGAGATGAAAGAGTTAAGAACCAAACTTGATGAACTTCTGAAGAAAGGCTTCATACAGCCTAATTCATCACCATGGAGAGCTCCTATCCTCTTTGTCAAAAAGAAAGACAGTTCGATGCGCATGTGCATTGACTACTATGAACTTAACAAGATAACAATCAAGAATCGTTATCCATTACCCAAGATCGACGACTTGCTTGATCGGCTTCAAGGGGCAACTACTTTAAAAGATAGATTTAAGGTCGGGCTACCATCAACTAAAGGTCAGAAGTAAAGATGTTCCAAAGCCGGCCTTCAGGACCAGATACGGCCATTATGAGTTTCTAGTGATGCCTTTCGGGCTCACTAATGCACCTGTAGCATTCATGGATCTCATGAATAGAGTATGCAACCGTACTTAGATAACTTTGTCATTGTCTTCACAAACGACATAATTATCTATTCTCGTAATCATTCTGATCATGAAAAACATCATAGATGCATCCTAGAGCTTCTGCAGGAGGAGAAGCTTTATGTTAAGTTCTCCAAATGCGAATTTGGCTTCGCGAAATCTAGTTTCTTGGACATGTGGTCAGTGAGCGTGGCATCCAAGTTAATCCCGCCAAGATTGAAGCGATCATGAACTGGGAAGCACCGAAGACCCCTTCTGAAATCCGTAGTTTCTTAGGACTGGCTGGTTGATATACTATAAAATATATATATATATATATTTATATAATATTTCCTTCACTTTTGAGTAACTTTAGGGTTCGTTTTTTGTTGAATTCTACTCATAACTGGATCGTATTTTAGTTGAATGGTTTGAAATGAAAATAAGCTAAAATGATTAATACACGAGCAAATCTCATATACTATTGTTATTCTTGGTAAAAAAAAAATACAAAAGAAACTTGAATTCTCGTTGGTAAAATTTAAAGTTAATTATCTAAACATTAATGATGATTAATAAAAAGAAGTATGAATGCAATTAAATTAGATATTGATGATTTGTTCATACGTGTAGGTTACTTGGGTTTCATTCAAGACTATGAATTCTAAGAAGTCCTTGTTCTCATGACATGTCAAAGAAAGGAAAAAAAAAGCAGCGGATAGAGATTATAGAGATTGGTGGATTTAATATGCACTTGAATTAATCTACATTGTTACCATAATGCCATAATTTCTTGTTTTCTATTTAGTTGTGTTTAACCGTACACCATAGAAAAGCCCAAATGTTAATGGTCAGCCCACTTGATTATAATGATTCCATAGAAAAGCCCATGTAGTTAAAAGTTGAAAGGGGGATAAAAAATTGCGGTAGGCGGCTGTAGAAAAGGGGAAGTATACGGCTAAACAAAAGGACATACAGAAGGTCGAAGGGAAGAATTCAAGAGAGGAGAAGGGGATTGGTTTGAGTTTCAATTTACGGTTCAAGATTCTAGTCTGGTTCACAAAACGAGTTAGCTTTAGAGTTTTTAATTAGACTTTGTTTTTTTTAAGACTTGTGAACATGATGTTTTTGATATCTCAGACTTGTTTATTGTTTGTGACTATGATTATTGGCTAGTTCGTTCATTCTACCCGGGTTTGTGATGATTATTTGTTGTTATTCGGTAATTTCTCGGTTTCTGTAATATTATTGATGGATTCATATTACAGTAAAAGCCCTAATTATAATTGATCAGATGTGCTTGCATACTTTATTCTAATTTATTATCTTATAATCATTCCTCGTGTGTCTTTGTGAATGTCTTTCATGTATGGATGCATGTTAGGTTACCTACTTTGTGTTTGTATAACTGGTTTATGGTGCACGTATTCCATAGGAATATTGTTTGATAATCTAGAGGAGTTTAGTGTTCTGCCTATTCTTGAGACCGGGAGGTGATAGATAGTTGGGATTGTCTTTGGTGCTAGGTATTTAGGTGCAATGAGACCGGGAGGAGATCTGTCTAACTGGCCTAGTATTATTTGTTTTCCTAAGTCTTGTCAAGTGTTATTAGGTTACCCCGTACACTCTAGGGTGTATTGTGATTAGTGAGACCGGGAGGAGATGTAGTCTTTGGGTACTTTAGTATTGTTGGAGAGACCGGGAGGTGATCCAGTCCATACCAGTGAGCTTTATTTGATCTTTAGGACCTTACGAGAAGTTGATTAGACCGGGAGGAGATTCAACATATCTTCAGTTTTAGAGTGTCATTTCATTAGAGCCTGGTTCCATCATAGTTACCATTGCAAAGAGAAAACCAAGACTCATGAGTAGGATTCCGAACCTGGGTAGTACTTTCTCATCCTTGATTTCACCCGTACGTATCTTACTTGTGTCTTGTTAGTTAAGTTATTTTAGTTAAATCCCTTAGTTTAATAAAAACTCTCAAAACAAATTAAAACCAGTTAAGTATTAGTTGAGTCAGAGTCTAGTTAGCTTTGCTAGTGTCTCGTGGGTTCGATACTCGGACTTCATAAGGCTTTACTACGTACGATAGGTATACTTGCATGTCAGTGATCTAGCATTTAGAGAGTCTTAGTTTATAAATTTAAAATTGGGGTGTCTAGGTTAGTTAAGTAATTTTAGCAGACCATATTTTGCACATCACTAGTTATTACAAAAGGTTCATTGAGAACTTCTCAAGAATAGCCACTCCTTTAACTACGTTCACCCGCAAGAATGTCAAGTTTGACTGCGGTCCAATACAAAAAGAATCCTTCAAGATTCTGAAACAAAAGTTGTGCAATGCTCTACTACTGACTCTGCCAGAAGGCATTGAGGAATTTGTTATTTATTGTGATGCTTCGCACACAGGCATGGGTTGTGTGCTAATGCAAAGAGGAAAGGTGATTGCCGACGCATCACGACAACTTAAGGTGCACGAAAGAAACTACACCACCCATGACTTGGAACTGGGTGCCGTTGTATTTGCAGTTAAATTATGGAGACACTACTTATATGGAACAAAGTGTATTATATACACTAATCACAAAAGTCTCCAACATCTGTTTGATCGGAAAGATTTGAATATGCGACAACGCCGTTGGATGGAAACACTAAATGATTATGATTGTGAAATCCGCTACCATCCGGGCAAGGCGAATGTAGTTGCTGATGCGCTTAGTCGCAAAGAAAGGGTTAAGCCCATCTGGATTAACGCCAAGAGCATTGAGCTCAGAAACAACTTAAATGAAAAACTACTAGATGCGCAAAAGCAAACCCTGTTTGAGGCAAACCTTCCAAGTGAAGGATTAGGTGGAACTGTGGATCAGTTGTCACCTGGAAATGATGGAATCCACAGACTTAATGATCGAATCTAGGTTCCAATCTTTGGAAGACTTAGAGTTCTAATCCTCCAAGAGGCACATAATTCAAGATACTCAGTTCACCCTGGCGGTGACAAAATGTCAAGGTTTGAACAATAATTATTGGTGGATGGGTATGAGGAAATCCATAGCCACCTATGTAGCTAAGTGCCTGACATGTTCACAAGTTAAAGCCGAACATCAGAAACCATCAGGACTTCTACAACATCTTGAAATTCCCACCTGGAAATGGGAAATGGTAACTATGGATTTGATTACCAAGTTACCAAAGACCAAACGTGGTAATGACACAATTCGGGTCATTGTGGATAGAATGACCACCTCAGCCCACTTCTTGCCAATAAAAGAGACGTTTAGTTCTGACAAATTGGCTAAGATGTACGTGGACGAGATTGTGTCCCTACACGGAGTGCCGGTATCTATTGTATCCGATAAAGATACAAGATACACTTCTCACTTCTGGAAAAGTTTCCAGCAATCCTTGGGCACTCCACTAAATTTCAGTACGGCTTACCATCCGCAGACTGACGGACAGAGTGAGCGTACTATCCAGACTTTGGAAGATCTGCTACGTGCATGTGTAATAGACTTAGGTGGTAGCTGGGATGGCCACCTACTCCTAATTGAGTTCTTCTACAATAACAGTTATCATACAAGCATCAAGGCTGCTCCTTTGAGGCCTTGTATGGGAGAAAATGTCGAACGCCCGTTTGTTGGGCAGAAGTTGGGGAAGCCTAACTATCAGGACTTGAGATCGTCCTAGAGACCACAGATAAGATAATACAAATCCGTGATCGTCTCAAAGCTGCCAGGGATAGGCAGAAAAGTTATGCAGATAAGAGGCGTAAACCTCTTCAGTTCCAGATAGGGGACAAAGTTCTACTGAAAGTGTCGCCCTGGAAAGGTGTGATGCAATTCGATAAAAAGGGTAAGTTAAGCCCGAGATATATAAGACCATTTGAGATTATCGAATGTGTTGGATCGGTAGCTTACAAGATTAAGCTACATGCGGAACTAAATGGAATTCACGACGTTTTCCATATCTCTAACTTGAAGAAATGTCTAGCCGATGAGTCACTTGCAATGTCACATCAAGATGTGCAAGTTGACGAAAACCTACGGTTCATTGAGAAACCAATAGCGATCGATG
This sequence comes from Scalesia atractyloides, assembly GCA_947069175.1. Lineage (NCBI taxonomy): Eukaryota > Viridiplantae > Streptophyta > Magnoliopsida > Asterales > Asteraceae > Scalesia > Scalesia atractyloides. The sequence continues at coordinate 29,801,938 of CAMTDV010000005.1, forward strand.
ATCGACAGATTAAAAAGCTCTTGAGGAAGCATGTACCTGTTGTAAAGGTCAAGTGGGATGCCCGTCGAGGCCCGGAATATACATGGGAGGTCAAGTCCACTATGCGACAAAAGTACCCCCATCTTTTTTAATAAAATCTCGATGTCGAGAATTCTTTTAAGGGGGTGAGGATGTAACACCTCGTAAAATCCTGACCAATTAAATCCGACACGTGTCTCGCTGATCCTTGTATGCCATATGTTGGACGAGAGGGACTAAATGCGTTGTTATGTTATTATTATAACCTCTGGACGACAGTTATAAAGTTGGGGGTCCAAAGTGTCAACATGCCAAAATTTTGGCCTTTGAGTGCCCCTTACGGACCGTAAGGATTAATAAAACTTGTAACTGGGAGTCGACGGACCGTAAGACATCAACCGTAAGGTGCTCAAATTCAAGGCGCGAGACAGGCTTACGACCCGTAAGCCAGAAGCCCATACGGTCCGTAAGGATTGTATTGGGCAGAATTTTTGTTTGAGCTCTATGTATAACACCATTCCCAAAACCATGAGCTCCATGGTGGTGTTTGCCACGTTTGGGGACACTTGTACTGATCTCCCAACACCCCTTAACACCGGGAGCTCCTCATGATCCCTCCACAAGTATAAATAGGTGCTTAATCCATTGTTGAACTTGCGCCTTCTTCATTAATCATTCCATCTCCATCCTCTGGAAGTTCCTACCTAAAAGGAGCATCCAATTTAGTTCATTTGCATCTAAGGATCACATGTAAGTGTTCCTTTACTTTGCATTTTCGTTATAGGCTTTTTAAGCCAAAAGTCAAGCTTTATAGTAATAACGCTTTGACTTTTGATTAAGACCATTATGGTCTAGCCATTGTTCGATACGAACATGGCTACGTGATCGTAATAAGGTAGGTGTTAATCCCTCAAGATGGCACCTTCTGAGAATCACGTTTGCTTGATTAATTGACGGATCAAGGTTATTAATTTAAAAAGTCAAACTGGTCAATTTTTAAAATAATTCATATCTGATAATGTAGGTGTTATAAAATATGTTTTATCACTTTAATAACTTGGTAATAATTGTTAGAACATGTGTAAACATGTTCGGCTAGTCAATTCCAGGTTTAAGGCCGGTTCGCAACCAAAAGTCACGAAGTTTGACTTCTGCTTTGACTTTTAGTTCTGACCCGAATTAGCAACTCTAACTATTGTCTTTAAGTTGCATTATGACCATATTATAGTGTAGTATAACCCTCTGGAGTTATACTACATGGTCATCTGAGTTTATTTTACAAGTTCCGATATTATGCCTTATGTCGACTAAAAAGCCCTTTATGTTTAAAAATGAGGTTTTAAACATAAATGTGCATTCAAATGATTTTAGTACTGATATGTTAACATGATTAGGATATCTTCATGTTATAAAAACTGGTTAAACTGAGTTTTGCTTAAATAGCAAAAATTATGTTTTTAAATGACCAAATCGCCTTTTTGACGACTAAAATGGTTTTAAACATAATTTCTTCAACAAAACTCTTTACCTACTGATGTAATATCATAAGTAAGATTATTTGGGATGTCAAGCCAGAATATAAACTGAGTTTACATACACGTTCTTGTGTTAAGTCCTTAAATGACGATAATGCCCTAACGGCACCTAAATGGGTTTTAATCATGGATTTTATATAAAACCTTTTTATCTAACTGATATGTTACATTAAATAACATATCATTATCATACAACCTGATCATAGTATCACTTTTCGTTTAAAATCGCTTAAATCGTCATTTAACGACTTTTGCGCCTTTTCGGCGCATAGTATGGGTTAAAACTATATTTAACCATCAAAACTTGTTACCTGATGATTATAAAACCTATTTTCAATATTCTACAATATGTACATGTTGAAAACTCGGAATCCAAATGAGCTATCAAAACTATGTGTGAAATGACCAAAATGCCCCTACGGCGCATAGTTTGGTCCTAAACTACAAACGACACATATATTTGATATCCTACTGATATAACATTAAACATTATCTATTTTTTCAGAATGTTTATGACCATGGTATCAGTTTACTTGCAAGCTCCTTTTGTAAGTCGTAATATGACCAAAACGCCCTTTTTAGGCTTAACTTGATTTTAAAACCTAAACGGGCATACATGTTGATATGATACTGATATTATAACATGTTTAAAGTATAATGGCATATGAAACTTGTATATGACTCATCCGGTTACCCGGTATCGCTTAAAGTATAATGTTTACCCATTGTATACAAGTCTTAGTACTTGTCGGGTTTAAACTACATTCTATTTCGGTCATCGCTTAATCTAGTGTATTGTATCGTTTCTATGATTTAAGACTAGTCGGTCCGAGTCTATGACTTAAATAGGACCCGTTAGCATTCTAATTGGTTATTAATACTATCATTCTAGACTAAAGCATTCCAGTAGATTGCTACCTTTACTTATCTATTTGATTAACGGCTGAGTTATTAATCTTTTGAAGAACTAGCTCAGGTAAATACCTTTAACCTATTTTCCCTATACAGGCTTGGAATACGGTATATTATTACCTCTTGGTCAGGTATGGGATCAGGTTGTCGGATTGTGATTTAACTAAATCTCATAACCCGTTTTAATCTGTATTATCTGAAAACTTAAATATTGGGGGTTAACTCGACCGTGTCTTGGATATCTTTGGCTCATTTAAGTTACTAATGGCCACGACCTATGCACGGGATGTAGGCATACACCCGTCAGATGCTAATGCTAAATTATTTTATATACTCCTTGTGAGTTTTGAGTGGTGTGTCGGTAAATCAGGTTATTCGGTTTTTGCCCCGGACCCCACATGTATTGACAGACTTGTAAAACTGTATACAAGATCATTTTGAATCGTCCAAAGTTATTTATAAAAATGTGCCTTGTGCATTTTAAACAATTTTGTAAAGATTTTCAAAATGTGTCGGTTATTTGAATTTACCAGTGTAAACTAACGTATTTTCTAAAGACTAAGCTACAGGTACAACACGTAATAGGCTGGGAGCTGCTCGGTAGTGACGTAGAGGATCTAGCAAGTCCTTAGTTATTCCTAAAAGTCGGTTGATCACTTTTGTACATTTTATGATCCACCTGTGGATCTTATTACAAGCTGTTGTATATGTAATATGAACACTTGAACATTTCGGTTTGTTATATTATTTTAAATCCAAGAATCCCGCTGTGTTACTCTGTGTTGTTTGGTTATGATGATATCAATCTTACGTCACAATACTCCCCACTAGGCCCACCGGGATCTAGCTGGAAATCGGGGTGTGACAACATATGACACATGTGAACATGTTTGAAGTGATGAGGATGAAGACATGTAGGGAAATGCCTTAGATAATAAATCGGGTTATTTTGTTTATGTTATGTTTTGTTTCATTGGATTATTTCGATACCTATTTGGTTTTGTGACATGTTCTTAATTCTAGTATGAATAATATTTAACTTTTATTTGGTTGTCATGAGCTATAAACATTCATCATGCCCTAGTCACCTAATCTGCTGCGGGTTAGCGTGTGACAGTATATCCATTTATTAAATAACAAATCCGAAATTGCATTCAACCTTTAAAATCCATTATTATACCATTTACAACCAACCATTGGATTGTTTCAAAATCAAGAGACCAATATGGCTGCAAAGGAGGTTGCAGGTAAGAATCTGCCATCCTTCGAATCTGCCACGCTAATGCGATGTCCTAACTTGATTCTAAATCAAATCTATACATTCATCGTAGTCTCATGTTGTTGAACCAAACTTCATTCTTGAGACAATCGAAATAAAAATTGCCTAGAAAAGTCTAAACTCATCTAAACTGAACAATTATTCAAACCCGTGATCACTCCCATAAACCACCAAATATGATACGATAACACAGATCAGTTCTTAGAAAAATTTTGACACGCGTCCTAAAGTCCACGTGTTAAATAAGAAGGATTAATTAAACCGTCATGTTATTCTTATAACCCTGAATGAGAAAAGAATGAATTAAAGCGTCAACATGTTTAATCATACCTCTGAGTGAACTTTTAAATCAAACTCGTACTCATCAATTGTTCCCAAACTAAACTTGAGGGATGAATAGTGCAAGAAATGGAAGTTCAGATGGGTTTAATAAGTCCAGGGACCGAAATGGCACTATTTGAAAGTATGTGTTGCTGACCCGGGCGGGTCGCGGCCCGCGAAGACCTCATCTGTATCTCTCGCGGCCCGCGAGAGAGTTACAGTAACAACAAGCTGCATATGTCGTGGCAGCTTGCATGTTTGCCATGTTTTTCGCGAATTCCCACCTTGTCTCTGCATTTTACATGACCCTAGACACTTGTTTCCCACTGCCAAGCCCTCTTAACACCTGTAATCTCCTCCTTCATCCTCCAACTCCATAAATGGGGTCTTGTGCATCCATTGAAAGAACTTGCATGTCTTAGAATTCACTCCCATCAACCTCTGCAAGTTCTGGAGCTACAAGGGCCTTCAAGTTCATCTCATTTCTGTGCAAGGACCTTGTGTAAGTGTTCTTGACGTCCCTCCTTCAATTTATTACTCATTCTAGCCAAAATTCAAGCTTGTCGTAAAAACGGTTAGACTTGCGGTTAAATCCTTAGGGGTCCAGTCATGATCTGATCTAAACAATGTTACGTGATCGTAATGAGGTAGGTAACAACACCCCTTAAGGGCACCTCCGGGTTACCGCGTTTGCATGTCCGATTGACTAGTCGAACTTATCCATAAAAAGTCAAATTGGGTTAGATTTGGTATCAAATGCACATCTAATAACATGCATGTTATAAAATCAGTTTTAATACTCTAAATACTTGGTAATAATCATAAGAACATGTTCGGCTCGTCAAATCCAGGTCTAAAGGTCGGTTCGCAACCGAAAGTCGCAAGATTTCACTTCTGCTTTGACCTTCATTTCTGATCCGATTTAGTGTCTTCCAAGGCTGATTCTATGTTGCATTATGATCCTTATATAATGTCGTATAACCCTCTGAGGTCATACTACAAGGTCATAATCATAATCCAAGTTTATGCGCAAGTTTATTAATGTGTCAAATTTGACTACTTTGTCCTTTTTGCTTAAATTGAGATTTAAACTAAAAATGAACATGCAACAAGTTACCTACTGATATGTTAACTTGTTTGGCTTGCATGCTGTCAATAATTTGGTCATAAACTGAGTTCTTCCTAAATATCGCAAATCAAGCTTTTAAAGGACCAAAATGCCTTTTTAGGAAAATAAAATGTTTTAAGCACAACTCATACAATAAAATACTTTACCTACTGATGTTATAATATATTTAGAATTATTTGAGATATTAAATCAATTTACAAACTGAGTTTATGTAAAGGCTCTTACATGATATCGATAAATGACAATAATACCCTTATGGCGCATAAAATGAGTATTAAACGCGTTTTCATAACCAAACCTTTTACAAACTGACTTTATATAATAAATAAAGTATTTTGGTTATATAAACCTGATCAAAACTATAATTTTCCTTAAAAATCGGTTAAATCGACATTTAGCGACTTTAACGCCTTTTCGACGTATAGTATGGGTTAAAACCATATCTAAGCATCAAGACTTGTTAAATACTGATTATAAAACATTTTCAGATATTTTCACAGTAGGTACAAGTTATAAACTCGGATTCCAAAATAAGTCTTCAAATCCTTGTGTGAAATGACCAAAATACCCTTTCGAGGCATAGTTTGGTCTTTAAATATAAACCACACATATATTTGCTATCTTACTGATGTAATATCATAAAATAAATATTTTTATAAATAATATGTGACCGTGACATCAGATTAATCACCAACTCATTTTTATAAATCATAAAATGACCAAATTGCCCCTTTAAAGCTGAAATCGATTTTAAAACTATAACGGACATACGTGTTGGTATCTTACTGATATTAAAACATGTCGTAAGCATATTAACACATTAAAATTGTAAATGACTCATCCGGTTACCCGGCATCACTTATATGCGTACGGTTAAGCCTACGTGACTAGTTTACGTGAATTCACCGAAATGGGTTTAACCTTATCATTTTTATATCAAAATCTAGAATTTTATATGTTTACCCAAAATATACAAGTCCTAGTACTTGTCGGGTTTAAACGACATTCTTTCTGGTCTTCGCTTAATCTAGCGTATCGTTCCGTTACGTATCCTTTAAGCTAACCGGTTCGAGTCAATGACTCAACCTAAACCCGTTAGCATTCTAATTGGTTATTAATACCATCAATCCAGACTAGAAGCCTCCCAGTAGATCGATGCTTGCATTTGCCTTCTTGATTATCGGCTGAGTTACTATTCGTTAGAAGAACTAGCTCAGGTAAATACTTTAACTTATTTTCCCTATACGGGCTTAGGATACGGTATTATATTATTGCTAGGTCGGGTATGAGATCATGTTTATCGGATTGTGATTTACTAAATCTTATAATCAATTTTATTCTGTATTGTCTGATAACTTAAACATTGGGGGGTTTACTCGACCGTGTCCTGGATATCCTTGGCTCATTTAAATTACTAATGGCCACGACCTAAGCGCGGGGTGTAGGCATAAACCTGACAGACACTAATGCTAAAAAAAATATTTTTATTATACTCCTCTGTGGGTTTTATTAAGTGGTGTGTCATTTAATCAGGTTATTCAGCACCGGTCCCCATATGTATTGACAGACCTGTAAAACTATAAACAAGATCATTTTGAATTTTCCTAGGTTATAAATGATATTCGTGCTCAATGCACCTGAACAAATTTTTAAATGTTTTCAAATGAGTCGGTTAAATGTATTTACCAGTGAAAACTGACGTATTTTCCAAAAAAGTTAAGTGACAGGTTTCGGCATGGAATAGGCTAGGAGCTGCTTAGTAACGATGTAGGGAATTTTGCAAGTTCTTAGTCAAGCCTAAAGTCTGTCAGAAGATATCATTTTTGTATTTTTGATCCGCCTGTGGATCTAATATTGCAAACCTTGTATTTTTATAGACTTTTAAACTCAACGGTTTATAATAATATTTAATATTCAAGTCTTCCGTTGTGCTGTATATGTTTGACCATGACGATACCAATCTTACGTCACAATACTCCCCACCCGGGCCCACCGGGATTGTGTTGGAAATACGGGCTGTGACAGGTCGTTAGAGTTCTAATAAACCACAAACAACAAGAAATCAAGACTCGGAAAAACACTAAGACCTAAAACAGGTAATCAAAATCTTATTAGTGTGAAAAGGAGGCTAACGAAATTTAAGAGCTCCAACAGGATTTGTGTGCACAACCAACCACCTTTCATGGTAGCAAACAAAAACCCGAGCATGATATTGCAGTGGCACACAAAAATTGGGATGGGGTTCTTGAATATCATTGAAAAGACCCCCACACTTCAGGTTGGTATCAGAGCCAAGGTTCGAGTGAATTAAACGCTAGCCTTTTGTGTTTAATCTCGAGTACACACAATGGCACATCCCTTTGGCTCCGAGTCTAGACATCAATTTAGGATTCACCAACCCTTATTAAAATATATTCTTTATTTATTATTTCGTTTTGCTCTGTTTTCTAATTTATTTTGGAGCAGGAAAAATGCCGCCAAGATGCGTGGTAGCATTAGGAGAGGCGGAGGCTCAACGAGAGGAGGAGCATCCGGGCAAGGACCATCCCGTGTACCGAGCCCAAACCCATACGAAGGATCAGTAGATTCTTCGTCATCATGGCGACCGTTTGGGTACCCGCTTCCACATGAGTACACTTCCCTACATTCAGACTCCCAAGACTCACACTACTCTTTCCATTCGTACCATTCGCATCACTCCAACCCTCACCAAGAAGCCTCCAACCCAAATAGCTATGCGCGATCACCATCTATAATGCCACCAGTTGACTCACCCATCCACATGGAGGAAGATCCAGAAATGCCACCCTTGGGATCGTATGAATATCCCATTGAACTGTCAAGTGGTCCCCCTTCACGCACAGGATCACCATTTGAAGGCCCCGATAGTTGGAATTTAAGATGGAACTAATACCAGTTTTACTATACCCCTTCTCCTCATTCTTCCAAGCCACCATCACCTCCCCAAGAAGCTGAACAAATGGAAGTGGAGGAACAACTACAATAACAAACACCTCCAAGAAGAAAGCGTGGAGCCCGTATGTCGGTGCGTACAGGGCAATGGACGGGTTCGCAACCACCCACGTCCCAAACTTACCCTGTCATCCCCGAGGACTCACAAATGGGTGGACCCTCAAACATGTCACCTGTAGCAGAGTTGCCACCTCTACCGCCAGCCATTGAACCTACTGTTTAGCTGTCGCTGCCAGAACCGGGAAACCCGATTCCTTCCTATCCAGATTCATCTGGGTACCACCATACACCTACACCTTTACACTATGACTATTCGGCACCGTCTGTTGATCCATATTTGGAAGCAGCCGCATATAATGCTTATAACCCAACTCCTTTTCTCCCATACTCAGCCACATCATATCCTGCTATGGATACCAATACCCTTCTGCATCCCAATATCAACCGCAACCGCAACCCCCGCCGCAGCAAACACCGTAATCAACACCACAACTAGAGGCCATTAATCAGGCCTTAGAAAGGGTAGAACAACTGCAGCGCCAAACTGAGAAAAAAGAGAAGAAAACTTTCAAGGACTTCAAGAAGTTGACAAAAATATGGAAGAGAAAGAAAGATGAGTAGGGATTGAGCTATCAGTATTTCTATTTTAGTCCCTGTGTGGACAAGAATTTCTATTTTAGTCCCTGCTTGGACAAGTATTTCTATTTTAGTCCCTGCATGGACAAGTATTTCTATTTTAGTCCCTGCATGGACAAGTATTTCGTTTCGGTCCCTGTGTGGACTAGTTATCTCTATTAGGTCCCTGTGAGGACCAATTAATCTTAATTTTGATTAAAGACCTGTTTAAGGCCCTAATGTAATCCCTTATTTATTTTAATGAGAAAGGATCGATATTTTATATGTGTGTATATATATAAGTATTAGAATTATCCTTTGTTCAAGCGATCGTCTCGACTTTACTCGAAATTTTTATTGATCTGCTAAAGTTCCAAAAGATCTTCTTAATGGTTTTCCCAGCCAAAATGGTAATAGACCATAATAAATTGGCAAACTATGATAAGTTAAGGACTGATAACCTTCTATCATGATGGCTAGGGAAGAGTATCCCTTCTATCCAGAGGCAGTGAACTATGTTCCACCTCAAAGCCTAATGGTTAACAAGATCACAGTGTACGTCAAGAATGATAAACACATTCCATTATCACTCAAGAATGAATGGCTTTATGAACCATACCTAATCATCCAATAGAGTCAAGGACATCGTAACCTTAAAGGTTCCCTGTTCAAGGTAGTGAGCCACGCTCCAACCCTATTAAAATGATCATAAATTCAACCTAGGCTTTGTTACAAAAACCATTTTTAAGACAATTAAACTTAGTCACCATCTAAGTGATGATGACTCTCCTGGCAGTGTGACTTGAGGAACCACACTAGTCATCGAGGTAGTTGGGCTACGCCCAAACCTCATCGATCATAAGTGATCAATCTTATATTATCTTGTCAGGTATGCAATGACAAAATTCAAACATCCATTAGTGATGAAATGCCTAAGTCATAAATCCCATGTCCATCACCATTCATTATTTATCAAAAGTCTAAGCCTCTCGTGCCAAATTATTAAGAAACATGTACTTTAATGTACTTAAATGGTTAAGAGTACCATGATACACTGCAAATCATCAACCACAATGACCAACTAATGGACTTTTGAACTGTGTAGTACCAAGATCTACAAGATGGCTGACTCTGGAGGAGTCAATAGCCACCCCGAGAATGATGATCATGCTAATTTTAATGTAAATGACGATGCCTTCCAAGCTCGCATTGATGAAGCCGTAAGCAAGGCCATGAACAAAGCTTTGGAGAAGCTAAAAGATACTAGCACTACTAACTCCAGGACCGCATCTACTCCACGATCCTCAGCTAAGAAGAGTAGCTCTGTTCATTCTTCAAATAAGAGGAGTAAATCTAGAAGGACAAATGACCAAGGGTCACACGAGCATAGAGAGAGGGACCGTCCCGTCAGAGATGGTTGCACCTACAAATACTTTGTATCCTGTAAGCCACAAGAGTTTAACGATGAAAACGGTGCAATGGAATGCCTTAGGTGGTTGGATGAAATGGAAACCATAGTGGATATCAGCGGTTGTGCTAGAAATGATGCGGTGAAGTTTGTGTCTCAATCCTTCAAGGACGATGCCCTGATATGGTGGAAGGCAATGGTGCAATCTACAGGGAAGGTGGCCCTGTATAATTTGGGGTGGAAAAGGTTTGTTGATTTGATCAAGGAGGCATACTGCCCTCCCCATGAGGTGGAGAAGATAGATTCCGATTTCTTGACTCTCACCATGAAAAATCTCGATTGCTGCAAGTTTGTTACTGATTTCAACTCTCTGTCAAGGTTAGTCCCCTATCTGATCACACCAGAACCAAAGCGCATCACGCTCTTCATCAATGCTCTCTCCCCAGAAATAAAAGGAATGGTCAAGGCTTCAAATCCAACTACTTATCTGTCTGCTGTAGACCTGGCATTGTCCCTTACTCAAGACCTAGTGAGGCAAAGATCAGTAAGGAATGATGCTGAAGGGAAAAGGAAAAGGGAGGATGACAACTCCCACAAGTTTGACAGGAAGAAGCAGAGGCCTGGGTTCAAAGGGAACCAAGGTCGGTCCGACGATAGACCCGCGTGTAGATTTGCAAGTAAAAGCATGGGGTCAGTGTCGATTTGATCCGCAGGCTAAGCCTTGTGGAATCTGTAAGAGGATGGGGCATAAGACCTTGGAGTGCAAGGATCTGAAGGATGCATCTTGCTATGGATGTGGCGAAAAGGGCCACATAAAGACCAACTGCCCTAAGGCCACCAGGGATGGTGCCAAGAATGGAGGGCAAACAAGGGAAATGCCCGAGCTTTTCAGATGACTGCTAAGGAGGCCGTCAACGACAACAATGTCATAACAAGTACTTTTCTCATTAATGATATTTTTGCTAGAGTCTTATTTGATTCCGGAGCTGATAAGTCTTTCGTAAGTCATAAGTTTTGTGAATTAATGAATTTGCCCATAAGAGCCTTAGACGTAAACTATGAAGTTGAACTCGCCGATGGAACCTTAGAATCCGCTTCTAACATTCTTGATGGATGTTCCATATCCATAAAGAATCAAACTATTCCAGTGTCTCTTTGGCCAATGAAGTTGGCAGGATTCGATGTAGTCTTAGGCATGGATTGGTTATCCCATAACCAAGCTCGTATCACGTGCAATAAGAAACTCATCGAAATTGTATCCCCGTCCGGTGAAACCCTTACCATATTAGGAGATCAACATCATGGATTACCTGAGAAGGTGTCACTCCTGAAAGCCTCAATATGTTTGAAGAAAGGCTGTATCATCTACATGGCACAAGTAACCATTGACAAACCCAAACCAAAGATAGAAGACTTGAAGGATATCTCAGAATATGTAGATGTATTTCCTGAGGAATTGCCTGGTTTACCCCCTGATAGGCAAGTAGAGTTTAGGATTGATATCCTACCTGGAGCTGCACCAATTGTGAAGGCTCATTACCGATTAGCACCCTCAGAGATGAAGGAACTAAGAATCCACTGGATGAGCTTTTGGAAAAAGGATTCATACAACCTAGCTTATCGCCTTGGGAGCTCCTATATTGTTCGTAAAGAAGAAAGATGGCTCAATGCGTCTGTGCATTGATTATCGTGAGCTAAACAAGGTAACATTTAAGAACCGTTACCCTTTACCTAGGATCGACGACTTATTCGATCAGTTGCAAGGAGCTAGTTACTTTTCAAAGATCGATTTAAAGTCCGGATACCACCACTTGAAAGTCAGGAGTGAAGACGTCCCGAAAACTACTTTTAGGACCAGGTACGGTCATTATGAGTTCTTAGTGATGCCTTTTGGACTCACTAATGCACCAGCAGCATTCATGGATCTTATGAATAGAATCTGCAAACCATACTTGGATAAGTTTGTCGTCGTTTTCATAGACGACATCCTTATCTATTCTCATAATCAAGCAGATCACGAGAAACATCTAAGGTGTATTTTAGAATTTCTAAGACAGGAAAAGTTGTACGCAAAGTTCTCTAAGTGCGAGTTTTGGCTTAGAGAGGTCCAATTTTTAGGACATATGGTGAGCGAACGTGGTATTCAAGTTGACCCAGCTAAGATTGAAGCTACCATGAATTGGGAAGCACCCATGACTCCTTCTGAAATTCGATTTTTCCTAGGACTGGCCGGTTATTATAGGAGGTTCATCGAGAACTTTTCAAGAATAGCCACTCCTTTAACTACCTTTGACCCGTAAGAATGTCAAGTTTAATTGGGGTCCTAAGCAACAAGAATCCTTTGAGACTCTTAAGCATAAGTTGAGTAATGCTCCTGTCCTTACTCTGCCGGAGGGCGCTGAAGAATTTGTTGTGTACTGTGATGCTTCGCACACTGGTATGGGTTGTGTGCTTATGCAAAGGGGCAAGGTGATTGCCTACACATCACGACAATTAAAACTGCACGAAAGGAATTACACGACCCATGACTTGGAACTGGGTGCCATGGTATTTGCACTAAAATTGTGGAGGCATTTCTTATATGGCACTAAGTGTATTATTTACACAGATCACAAAAGCCTTCAACACCTATTCAATCAAAAGTATTTGAACATGAGACAACGCCGTTGGATGGAGACATTAAACGATTATGAATGTGAAATACGATATCACCCTGGCAAGGCAAACGTAGTTGCCGATGCACTTAGTCGTAAGGAGAGGGTTAAGCCGATCAGGATCAACGCCAAAAGAATTGAGCTCAAAAATAGTTTGAATGAAAAACTACTTGATGTTCAAAAGCAAGCTATGTTGGAAGCAAACTTCCCTAAGGAAGGGCTAGGTATTGATCAATTGACTCCTGGTAACGATGAAATACTTAGATTCAATGGGAGAATCTGGGTTCTGATTCTTGGAGGACCCTCAGAGTTATAATCCTTCAGGAAGCTCATAACTCCAAATATTTGATGCATCCTGGAAGTGATAAAATGTATCAGGATCTAAAATTGAACTATTGGTGAATGGGTATGAAGAAATCCATCGCCAATCATGTAGCAAAGTGCTTGACATGTTCGTAAGTCAAGGCAGAACATCAAAAGCCGTCAGGACTTTTAGAACAACTGGAAATCCCCACATGGAAGTGGGAGATGGTAACTATGGATTTCATTACCAAGTTGCCTAAAACAAAGAGTGGAAATGACACGATATGGGTAATTGTCGATAGACTGACTAAGTCAGCACATTCCTTGCCCATAAAGGAGACGCATAGCTCTGACAAGTTAGCCAAGCTTTACGTAGATAAAATCGTGTCACTGCACGGTGTGCCGGTATCTATTGTATCCGATAGAGATACAAGATACACTTCTCACTTCTGGAAGAGTTTCCAGCAATCCTTAGGCACCCGATTAAACTTCAGTATGGCTTACCATCCTCAGACCAATGGTCAAAGTGAGCATACTATCCAGACACTAGAAGATATGCTTCGCGCTTGTGTGATCGATTTAGGTGGAAGTTGGGATGACCACTTACCCCTAATCGAATTCTCCTAAAACAATAGTTATCATACAAGCATCAAGGCTGCTCCTTTTGAAGCCTTGTATGGAAGAAAATGTCGAACGTCTATTTGTTGGGCGGAAGTTGGGGAGGCCCAACTCTCAGGACCTGAGATAGTCTTGGAGACGACAGAAAAGATTGGACAAATTCTTGATTGTCTCAAAGCTGCCCGAGATAGGCAGAAGAGCTATGCAGATAAGAGGCGTAAACCTCTACAGTTCCAAGTAGGGGACAAGGTGTTGTTGAAGGTATCACCTTGGAAAGGTGTAATGCGCTTCGGGAAGAAGGGCAAGCTAAGCCCTAGATACATAGGACCGTTCGAGATCATCGAACGTGTTGGGTCGGTAGCTTACAAGCTGAAATTACCTGAGGAGCTAAATGGAATTCACAATGTGTTCCACATTTGCAATTTAAAGAAATGTCTAGCCGATGAGTCGCTAGCAATGCCACATCAAGATGTGCAGATTGATGAAAACCTGCGTTTCATTGAGAAACCGATAGCGATCGAAGATCGACAAGTTAAGAAGCTTCAAAGAAAGCACGTGCCTATTGTAAAGGTCAAATGGGATGCCCGTCGTGGTCCCGAGTATACGTGGGAAGTCGAGTCCACCATGCGACAGAAGTATCCCTATCTTTTTGAATAAAATATCGAGGTCGAGATTTCTTTTAAGGGGGTGAGGATGTAACACCTTGTAAAAATCCGTCTTGTAAAATTTTGACACGCGTAATCTCCTCCTTCATCCTCCAACTCCATAAATGGGGTCTTGTGCATCCATTGAAAGAACTTGCGTGTCTTAGAATTCACTCCCATCAACCTTTGCAAGTTCTGGAGCTACAAGGGCCTTCGAGTTCATCTCATTTCCGTGCAAGGACCTTGTGTAAGTGTTCTTGACCTCCCTCCTTCAGTTTATTACTCATTCTAGCCAAAAGTCAAGCTTGTCTAAAAACGGTTTGACTTGTGGTCAAATCCTTAGAGGTCCAGTCATGATCTGATCTAAACATGGTTACGTGATCGTAATGAGGTAGGTAACAACACCCCTTAAGGGCACCTCCTGATTACCGCGTTTGCATGTCCGATTGACGAGTCAAACTTATCCATAAAAAGTTAAACTGGGTCAGATTTGGTATCAAATACACATCTAATAACATGCATGCTATAAAATCAGTTTTGATACTCTAAATACTTGGTAATAATCATAAGAACATGTGAGAACATGTTCGGTTCATCAAATCCAGGTCTAAAGGTCGGTTCGCAACCGAAAGTCGCAAGATTTGACTTCTGCTTTGACCTTCAGTTCTGACCCGATTTAGTGTCTTCCAAGGCCGATTCTATGTTGCATTATGATCCTTATATAATGTAGTATAACCCTCTGAGGTCATACTACAAGGTCTTAATCCTAATCCAAGTTTATGCGCAAGTTTATTAATGTGTCAAATTTGACTACTTTGTCCTTTTTACTTAAATTGAGATTTAAACTAAAAATGAACATGCAACAAGTTACCTATTGATATGTTAACTTGTTTGGCTTGCATGCATGTCAATAATTTGGTCATAAACTGAGTTCTTCATAAATATCGCAAATCAAGCTTTTAAAGGACAAAAATGCCTTTTCCGAAAAATAAAATGTTTTAAACACAAGTCATACAATAAAATACTTTGCCTACTGATGTTATAATATATTTAGGTTTATTTGAGATATTAAATCACTTTACAAACTGAGTTTATGTAAACGCTCTTACATTATATCGATAAATGATGATAATACCCTTATGGCGCATAAAATGAGTTTTAAACGCGTTTTCATAACCAAACCTTTTACAAACTGACTTTAGATAATAAATAAAGTATTTTGGTTATATAAACCTGATCAAAACTATAATTTTCCTTAAACATCGGTTAAATCGTCATTTAGCGACTTTAACGCCTTTTCGACGCATAGTATGGGTTAAAACCATATCTAAGCATCAAGACTTGTTACCTACTAAATATAAAACATATTTTAGAGATTTTCACAGTAGGTACAAGTTATAAACTCAGATTCCCAAATAAGTCTTAATCTATGTGTGAAATGACCAAAATACCCTTTCGGGACATAATTTGGTCTTTAAATATAAACCACACATAATATTGCTATCTTACTGATGTAATATCATAAAATAAATATTTTTATAAATAATATATGACCGTGACATAAGATTAATCACCAACTCATTTTTATAAATCATAAAATGACCAAATTACCCCTTTAAAGCGGAAATCAATTTTAAAACTATAACGGGCATATATGTTGGTACTGATATTAAAACATGTCGTAAGCATATTAACACACGAAACTTGTAAATGACTAATCCGGTAACCCGGCATCGCTTATATGCGTACAGTTATGCCTACGTGACTAGTTTACGTAAATTCACCAAAACGGGTTTAACCTTATATTTTTATAATGTTATATGTTTACCCAAAATATACAAGTCCTCATACTTGTCGGGTTTAAACAACATTCTTTCCGGTCTTCGCTTAATCTAGCGTATCGTTCCGTTACGTATCCTTTAAGCTAACGTGTTCGAGTCAACGACTCAACCTAAACCCGTTAGCATTCTAATTGGTTATTAATACCATCAATCCAGACTAGAAGCCTCCCAGTAGATCGATACTTGCATTTGTCTTCTTGATTAGGCTGAGTTACTATTTGTTAGAAGAACTAGCTCAGGTAAATACTTTAACTTATTTTCCCTATACGGGCTTGGGATACGGTATTATACTACTGCTTGGTCGGGTATGGGATCATGTTTATCGGATTGTGATTTACTAAATCTTATAACCCGTTTTATTTTTTATTGTCTGATAACTTAAACATTGGGGGTTAACTCGGCCGTGTCCTGGATATCCTTGGCTCATTTAAATTACTAATGGCCACGACCTAAGCGCGGGGTGTAGGCATACACCTGACAGACGCTAATGCTAAACAAATTATTTTTATTATACTCCTTCGTGGGTTTTATTAAGTGGTGTGTCGGTTAATCAGGTTATTCTGTTTCTGCACCGGACCCTATATGTATTGACAGACCTGTAAAACTGTAAACAAGATCATTTTGAATTGTCCCAGGTTATAAATGATATTCGTGCTCAATGCACCTAAAAGTTTTTAAAATGTTTTCAAATGAGTCGGTTAAATGTATTTACCAGTGAACACTGACGTATTTTCCAAAAAGGTTAAGTGACAGGTTTCGGCACGGAATAGGCTAGGAGCTGCTTGGTAATGACGTAGGGAATTTTGCAAGTTCTTAGTCAAGCCTAAAGTCTGTTAGAAGATATCATTTTTGTACTTTCGATCCGCCTGTGGATCTAATATTGCAAACCGTGTATTTTTATAGACTTTTAAACTCAACGGTTTGTAATAATATTTAATATTCAGGTCTTCCGCTGTGCTATATATGTTTGACCATGACGAAACCAATCTTACGTCACAATACTCCCCACCCGGGCCCACCGGGATTGTGTTGGAAATACGGGCTGTGACAGGTCGTTAGAGTTCTAATAAACCACAAACAACAAGAAATCAAGACTCGGAAAAACACTAAGACCTAAAACAGGTAATCAAAATCTTATTAGTGTGAAAAGGAGGCTAACGAAATTTAAGAGCTCCAACAGGATTTGTGTGCACAACCAACCACCTTTCATGGTAGCAAACAAAAACCCGAGCATGATATTGCAGTGGCACACAAAAATTGGGATGGGGTTCTTGAATATCATTGAAAAGACCCCCACACTTCAGTTCCATTCTGGAATAAAAACTTTAGACACAAAACAAGAAAAAAATATTAACATTATCAAGATCAAATAATGAACAAAATGAGACCACCATGACTTCAAGGGACGTTGCAAACAAACACCTACCACCCTGCCATGCCCTGGCGAGACCTTCACCCAACTTTTACTCAGATCCACAAATAATCACAACTTCATTAACCATCTTTTCTTTCATCCGCACATATCCTTTTTTGTGCACATAATAGATCCAAAAGGATCAACCCAATCAAAGAACATGTAACAAAATGAATTTTGTTCATTCAAGAATATGTTGATTTTTAGCACATAATAGAGCCTAATGGATCAACCTAATCAAAAGAACATATAAAACAACCGTATAACTGAAGATCAGGTCTCCGTAGTTCCCGTATACCATAAACACCAACAAATCAAGACTCATATTAAGCTCATCTAAGAGAAAAAAGACACGCATACATGAATTAGGTGATGGGATTCTTGTAGGAATCTTGCTACTGCCGAGCCATAAAACAATACCCACCACCATGACCAGACATCTAACCACACCTAAGGTTTCAAATCATCACTTTATCTGACGATTGTAGTAATCGAAAAACACATGAAACCTTAGCAAATCAAAATCCATAAACAAAATCAGGCATTGAAGAAATCTGCGATAAAGGGTGGGATGGGTTTTAACAGGTGATGCAATAGGTCTAGGTAAGTAGATGAAGTGGGAAGCTAAACGTCCATATCAACTTATCCACCGCCCTTAACATCCACGCGCTTCGACCAAAAGATGACACATGTAAAGCCCAAATACCATAAAAGATTTCTAAAAAAATGTTAGGATTCAAACCTGGGTCTAAACACAAACAAACAACACCCAAACCACTACGCCATGACTAAACATTCAATATGTAAACACAAAAGAATACATATAAACAATTCCAAAAACAGGAAAATAGTTAAAAATCAGTGCATGACCACGTGTCAAGGCACTGTTCATTATGTTTCTTATTATTAAAGTATCCTTAACATCCACGCGCTTCGACCAAAAGATGACACATGTAAAGCCCAAATACCATAAAAGATTTCTAAAAAAATGTTAGGATTCAAACCTGGGTCTAAACACAAACAAACAACACCCAAACCACTACGCCATGACTAAACATTCAATATGTAAACACAAAAGAATACATATAAACAATTCCAAAAACAGGAAAATAGTTAAAAATCAGTGCATGACCACGTGTCAAGGCACTGTTCATTATGTTTCTTATTATGAAAGTATAATAAGTATTTTCCCGCGTAGCACTAATTACTGAAACAACTCCATCAACTAATGAACCTTCAGTTCTAGAACCTTGACGTCAACGGAGAATATTTGAAGGATACACAAGAGCACTGTTGTTAGTAAAACCAGAAGAAATTTCGCCGGTACTTGAGTATGGGTTTATCGATTCTTCATAAAGGTCGGTTTCTTGGCCCTTAGCATTTAACAAGTTTGCATTCTCTTCATCACCATGTAGACTCGCCCATGGATGTTGAGTAAACTTACGTAACCCTTCAAGATGAATCGCCACTTCTTTCATTGTTGGTCGTTCATCAGCCGTGAGACTAAGGCATCTTTTCACAAGCGCGCCAATTTGTTGAAGTTGCTCTAGGGTACCCTCCCTTACAACTCTAGGTTCCAAAATCTGAAACAAACGGTCTTCTTTTAGAGACATAATGAAATATGTCGCTAAATTTCGTTCTTCTTCTGTCTGTTCCATACACAACGGCTTCTTCCCTGTTAAAAGCTCAGCAAGTACCACTCCAAAGCTGTAAACATCACTCTTTTCTGTTAACTGACTAGTGTGAAAGTACTCAGGATCTAAGTACCCTAATGTTCCTTGAACTAGCGTGGTCACTTGTGTTTGATCGAGTGGGACTAATCTTGAAGCCCCAAAATCCGCCATCTTTGTGGTATAATTATCATCTAATAAAATGTTTGCCGATTTCACATCTCTATGGATCACAGGGGTTGATGTAGCGGAATGAAGGTATGAAAGGGCACCAGCGGCTTCCGCTGCTACTCTCAGACGATTCTCCCACGATAACCAAGTCATGGTTCCTTTACCATGAATATGATTAAAAAGAGTTCCGTTAGATACATACTCGTATACCAATAATGGAACCTCGGTCTCTAAACAACATCCCAAAAGCTTCACCACATTCCGATGGTTAACTTTTGTCAAGATAATCACTTCATTGATGAATAATTCGATTTGGTTTTCATCCACAACTCGTGATTTCTTGATTGCAACGACTCGATGATCAGTCAGAATGCCTTTGTATACAATCCCGTAACCACCACGGCCCAAGATCCGGTCTTCGGCGTAATTGTTGGTGGCTTTTTCTAACTCTAGTGCGGTGAAGACCTTTGTTGAATCGACGTTTCCTTCGTTGTTCGTAATACGTTGTTTGAGTAGCAAGCCACCATTTTGTTGAAAAAACTTTTGTCTCAGCTTAACAAGGTTCCTTTTCTTGAAGACAAAGTAGAGCCATGTTATTCCTACTAAAATGGCCAAGAAACCAAACCCCATACCTGCATTTTACAAGGGATACGGTTACACTAATTCTGATAAGAAAAATTGAGGAAATAAAGAGATTAATTTACAAGGGATACTGTTAGACTAGTTAAAGTTTAAAGTTTGAATTTGAATAGTTTGGTGTATCGGGGTTAGGTCTATCTAGGGATGGTTTATTCTGTTATCAAATTGAGTTTATTTAATAAAAAGAGTCGAAGTTGGGCGTTTCATTTTTCAAAAAAACTTTAAAATGAACTTATTAAATAAAACTTATGAAATGAACATACCTAAAGAAAACTTTATAACAGGAAACTCTGAATTTTTCTTCGTACAACCACGCCCGTTTTTCAGGCCGTCTCCAACGTACCCATCTTCACAATTACATGTGTAATTTCCAGGAGTATTCATACAAACCCCGTCACAAAGATTATTAGGATCCTCACATTCATTGATGTCTGAAAGTCAAATAATATACAGTTAGTCTAGCTACTTATGGTGTTTCATGCTGAAATGTTAATTGGATGATAAAAATAACAAAACTAACCTTGGCAACCTGGCTCTAGATAAGGCTGACCCTGATAACCACTATTGCAAATGCATCTATATCCTGGAACTCCAGTATCCGAATCAACACACTCGCTATTCGCTTGACAAGCCAACACACCAGCACTTCTAGCCTCGCTACAGCTCAAGTTCCCGACCACCCAATCAACCAACATAGGAACATTAGCCATAGTTCGGTTCCTGAAATTGGAGTCCATAAAATCCGATACCCCATTAAATGTAAACCGTTCTTTCTCACCCAAAAACGAGTAGGTACAAGGATCAAAAGACCAGATTTTTGTGTGGTTGCTATTTGTCATACTATCGACAGAAGTGTAGTAATACTTGAGTGCCTTTGGGATCGATGTTTGACAGCACCCGACACCCGAGCATGACCCGTTGACCACTTCCTGGGGTTTTGAACACAATGCAATGCAGCCACTAGTGAAGTTTACTTGTAGAGGGCCTAAGAATAAGGCGAAGTCATCACACCCGATTAAAGTGAACTGATTCTTTTGTGAAAATGAAAAAGGTGATGTCCAGCCAAGACTTGTGCTGACCGGATTGTCTTCGGTGATGTTTCCGAATGGATCGTAACATTGACTAGCAACTTTGTTGGCCACCCTGAAAGTGTAATCCGTGAATTCTAGGAGTTGGAGACGGCCAATTTGGGTTCTGGGAGGATTAAAACTAGTGTTGCAGGTGATTTCGAACCATTCGCTTAGAAAGCAACCTGGACCGATGCCGAAAGGGTATGGAATAGTTACATTTCCGCATTGGCTTTGGCAGCCGGGTTTGGCTACGTTAGTGGCTTTTGTGATGGTGATCACATCGCCCGCGGTGGTTGATTGAGAAGTAAAGTATGTGATTGCTAGCATAATCAAGAACAAAAATAAATCAATGTTTCTTGTGAAGTTCATGGTGATTAATGAGGATGAAGAATGATGTTGCAATGTATGTAGGAAAATGGGTTTTTGTTTATGGTTTATGTATATGTTATTCTTACTTTTTAATGTCAATTAATGGTTGGCTTTTGTCAAGTTGTTGCATATTCTATTTACCTTACGACCCGTTGATGACTTTCATGTTTGTTTCCGTTTACTTCGAATAATCAGCACTGTATATCTTAGAATAATTACTACAAATTCCGTCGATGGAATATTGAATATAAAATCATTAAATAATCCAACCTTTGTTTAAAAACTAATTATAATGATCTGATTTCTAGTTTTAGATATTATCAGGGCGTTTTGGTTTTCGTTTTGTTTTAAATTTATATCATTATATTACTTAACTATAGTAAAGATCAAATACAAATAAACTTAACATACCAAACGTACAAACTGAAGGAAAAGACAAAAAAGCGCGGTGACATTTTTCTAAATATCAGTAACTATCAAAATTACCCTAAAAAATTACCCTACAAATGATCAAAATTACTCGACAAGAACATTTTCCTTCGGTTTGTACGTTTGTTGTTAACTTTATTTATACAATAACTTTCCCCTACTTAACTAACAAGATCACCAACTATATAAAGGTTAATAATACGAAAAACCGGTTGTATTGAAATATATTAATTAGATGACATTATATAACCCGATCATGATCATACGATCAATAATTAAGATATAGCAATAGAACCGGACTCTAGCTACGTAAAATATTGTTAAAAATTAACCTAGCTAATACAACTTTTACAAAGAAAAACAATCCCATGTAATAGAACTTTTGTCGTTACTGAATAGAAGACTAAATTACACCATAGATTATGACATGTGATCACATTTTGGGTTTTTTTTCGAAGTATTGATGTACTCCTGTGTGTTTCTGATCAAATAAAAAGTTGATTTTTTCTCAATATGGTAAAAATGAAATCTTGACTTTTTATTTTATTCTTTAAATCAATAGATAAGATAAAAAAAACTATTTTTGGAATATGTTATATGTGGACATTCTTTCTCCACATACAAGGCAGATGCATATTCTTCACATTTTAATAAAAAATATTCATAACTATTTTCTACGATATTATTTTTTTAAAAGTTACACCATCAAATTGAACATATTTTTATCTTTAATATGAGTACCTACTACTATATGAAACATGACAACTTAAAAATCCAAAAAAACTGTGTTGTATTTCTATGTTATATAACATTTTTGTTCTGGATTTTTGAGCTACATTTTTGTGTTTGATTTTTGTTGTCACGCCTAACCAATGGCAGAAACATCAGAGTGAGAAGAAAACATGATTGCTCGAAACATCATAACTTGCTAATTGTGACAATAATTAAGTAATTCGAATTTCATTGATACAAAAAGGGAAATACACAACATGGTGCAAGTAAACAAAACATCATTAAACAAATACATAAATTTAAATCTAGGTGTGTTTCTAATCCACCTTAAGTACGTTCTTCGTTCGTCATCAATTAGTTTCCTACAACATGTATTAAAAAAAGTCAACAAAAATTGGCGAGTATACAAGTTTGAATACATAGCATAATCATGTCTAAAAGTTGTATCATATCCAACATGGTTATTTGCATACGTTGTTAATTATCAAACTAGCATGTGTTAACCATATGTCAAACCAAAGTTCACCGCAATCGTGCATATCTTTATCTCCGTAACGAAAAGGTTGTACATAGTTTACTTAACAATACCACAAGAATACGGGCGGTGCGTTAATCATATAGCTCTATATTTGTTAAGGAAGGCTAGCAAAGTTAATGAGCATATTGAACACAAGTTTGAATATAGCATGTAATAACAAGAATATAACAAGTATCATGTGTTAAACAGATGTGGATAAGTTTAATCGTGAATATATGATTTGTATATTGTGTACATGTTGCACCCAAAGTGTGTAAAATGGTAAATGGGATCGAGTATACTCACGGTTTGCGTAGTAATTTCCACGAACTTGAGTTGAGAACACTGAAGTTACCCTAAGATGGGAAACGGAGGTGTGTGAGTTATGGATTTGATTAATTTGATTGGAATTTAGAGGGTGAGTTATAAGTCAGAGTAAAACATAAAATAAGGTACCATGAAAATAGTCATGCAAAGAGGTAGGATGATTAGCATCCCTTAAACCTCATTATATGACTCACCAAAGCACAAAATCATCAACTTTGTTGATGATTTCGGTTGGAAATGAATGTGAAAATAATAAGAACTTAAACCTACTAAATATACAAACAACTAAGTGAACAAGCTAGATGCGTGAATCCCAAACATGGAAAGTGTTTGGGTACGTGTTGTAGCATTGTCCCTTTAATGGAAATTGTTTGTGTAACAACTCTAAATTTCGTTGTTATCTTTTTTCTTTTATATTCATTGTATCTATCTCTTGTAATCCGGAGATTCGAATTATAAGAAAGTTATGTTTATTAAATTATGATGAATTACGGTTATATCGCATCTAATCGCTTATTAAACGCCTAGCTAATCTAATCGCAAATTTCAACTAACTATGCTATTATACGAGCCAAGTGTGTCATTGTTTAAATAAACACTTGTGCCATCGCATCGCTTATCGCATCGCATCGCAAAACGAAGTTAATTATATGGTTTTATGTTATTCATGTGTTATGTGTGCTTATGATTATTATTACACTCGCTATCGCATCGCTCTCGCATATTCGAATCGCTAAATCGCACTATTACATCACTTATAACGCTAAATATAACTATCTAATACGAACCGAATCGCCGAACAATCGATAAACGAACGAAAAACGAGGAAAACTTGAGTTTTGGGCCAAGTTCGCTCGAACTTGGGTGAAGCTAAGTTCGGCCAAACTTGACTGGCCAACTCGGACTTTCCCTTCTTCCCTTAAGTTCGCTCGAACTTGCCCTGAATCATTAAGGATTCAGCAAGTTCGGCCGAACTTAACTCAATTCCTTCAAAATCTCACAAGTTTGCGCGAACTTGCATGATTCCATGCAAGTTCGGCCGAACTTGACTCCCCAATTCTATCATTTCTCACTTTCCTATAAATACCAAGCTCCATTCTCTCATTTGAACTTACTGAAAGTTTAACCAGAGCTCTCCTAACCAGAATAGCCTCGTTCCTAAGTAAGAATCAACTCGTTTTCAACATACAACAACGTTTACAACAATTTCTACACAAGGTTTTACCTTCGATTTCATCAAAATCCATTCTTTTACGAAAATCTTCATCTTTTTCTATAAAACTTCTGTTTTTATCCTAGATCTACACTTAACGAGTTCGTTTGGACTTAGCTTTGGCCTCCCGAACATGGAATCTTAATGATTTCGGTCACCAAGTGTTAGATCTATGGAAAACCTTTTAAAGACTTGATTTTTACACAAAATACGGACTGTTGGTGATGTTTTGTTCATTTTTGATATGGAACGAAGCATTTATCATTCAAGATCCTAGATCTGGAAGCACAAGGACGTTTATGTTGGTTTACACAAGCCGGACTAACCCGAACGAACCACGAGTTCGCCCGGATTAGCCCACGCTTTTGTAAAACGGCTAAAACCGCTCTAAAAGACCTCTCGGACCTAAGTTTGTTCAGTAGCACAGGGTTGGAGGATGAACACTCGATTTACTCAAAACGACGCGAAAACGCAAGATTTTGGACCCGAAAACATCAAGTTCGCTCGAGATTTAACTGATTTTGTGCAGCACACTAGTCAAGTTTGCTCGAACTTGCCCTCTGAGGGTCAAGTTCGGCCGAACTTGAGTATAATCATCCAAATTTTCAGCAGAAATCCCCCAAGTTCGCTCGATCTTGCAAAGTTTCTCAGGAAACTTCAGAAGTTTGGCCGAACTTGTCACTCCATTTGAGAAATCCCCACAAGTTCGCCCGAACTTGTCAAGTCTCCTTGAGAAACTTACAAGTTCCCCGAACTTGACTCAAATCCCAGCAAACCAACACAAGTTCGCTCGAACTTGTATGTTTACATACAAGTTCGACCGAACTTACCTACTGCCCAAACCAAACTTCACCGTTTCAGCTCTTCGGAGACTGATGCACCTCCGTTCGCGTATGCAGACTGATCCGGCGCTCTTCTTCGTCTACCTACAGTCGTCTTCTTCATTCTAAACGCACCGACTGTGAGTATACTTGACCCGTTTTCGCTTTAATGCACTTTTTGGGTGTTACATATGTTCCTCTATCAAAATCACCTCACAAATCAAACTGTTTATCACACGCGAATAATCTGATTATATATGCTCAGTATGTGATACTAGAAACATGTGACTAGGACTTATTTTCGTTAACTTGCCTCCTTAGCTAGTATGATACTATAGTGTGGCTAACACCCGATGAGGTCTAGTTAGGATGGACGCGCTAGCCTTCTAACGGAAGTTAGCATGAGAAATATGCCTAGTTTGTGTGATGTGTTTTGGTGTATCATGATATGTAATTAGACTATTTCGCGAACGGTTTCTCTATTATGCTAGTATTACTTAAACCTGTATGCTCACCTTTACTTAATTGTATTGGCTTGTATTTTAACGTATGTAACGGGTTGAGGATTTTAGCTTGGATGCTTTGGACGTAGTTTTGCTTAGTTTAGGTTCATGCTTTAGAAACGCTTTGTAATAAATCTAGATATTATTAAGCTAGAATTTGTGTTATGAGAATTTTGATATTCTGTAATGTGATTTGAGGATTGTATGTCGAAAGTATGGGATTTTGACGTTTAAATATAGTCATTGAAATAATGTTGTGGAAGTTCTCGTGATACAATCTGGTTCGCCGTAGTGCCATGCCCCGATGATTCCGCCATCGGGTGGGGTGTGACAGTTTGAGTTTTAGTGGCATGAACATAGTAAATCAACAAGTGAGGTAGTCGACCATAGTTGGAAAGCCAAGGATTCCATGGTTCACACTTGCACCAGAACACGAGTTTCACCATAATGAACATGATGAACTTGGATAGTCTCAACACTTGTAGGTTGTTTAAAACCTTGTTAAAACAGAAAGTTTGGGAGGTGTTTAGACCTCTAAACTTGTGCGAATCAACCATACTCAAGCCCCATAACCATAGGTTTGGTTAAAATCATGGTAGGTGCAAGTTTCTCACAAGATGAATGAGTTTATGAAAAGTTGGTGAAAGATAACACCAAAACAAAAGGTTTGACCTCAAGACGGTGATGTTCCACCTTAGTTTACCATGGTTTGCTTGTGGAAAATATTCCTAGAGGTGTTCCAAGCTTTCAAGAAGAAGAAAAGATAATGAAACATGATGAAAAATGAGGTAGAAGCTCACTTTTGAACTCAAGTAGAATCTGCCCAAACTTATAATTTCAGTCGATGTGAGAGTGTTTTGAAAGTGTTTTAGGGTTTGAAAAAGTGAAATGGAGGTGTAGGAGGCTTGGTTATATGGTGGTGAAGTAGGGTTTGTGTTTAAATGGGGTAAGAAGGTGATTGGGGAAGAAGAGAGGTGGAAAAGGTGTGCTCTAAACAACACGTTGCGGATTAAGCCCCCACGCCACCCGCGGCAGGTAAGCGGTTAGTCCCCCCTGACGGGCTCTTTCTTCTGCCCAAGTTTGGTTTTTAACATTTTAACCCCTAAACTTCCATATGTTTGTGATTTTGGGTTTGATTTGTGGGATTTTTGGGTAGTTTTGTGATATTTTCTAGTTTATATAGAGAAACATGGGTTCTTGATGCTTTGGATGATTTTCAGTGATTCTGAATGTTTTTGGACTTTGATCGGACTGGATTGTGTTTTGGTGTAATTGGGTAGTCCCTATGAGTAGTGTTGGTAAAAATCGTGGTATTTTGTTCAATTTTCATGGTTTTTCTAGCTTTAGGTTGAACATCCATGGTGGAAAGCTTAAGAACAGCAGTTTCAATGTTTGATCTAGTTTATGCGTCACTATTTTAGAGCAAGTGCACTTTCGGCATTTAATGTAGTTTTGGCATCACTATTTAAAGCCAGTATACTTTCAGCATTTGAGGTAGTTTCGACATCTCTGTTTATAGAAAGTACACTTTCAATATTGTACTATTTACAGAAACTCCTTCTTTTATGGAACCTCATCTGAATGTACTATTTTAAATAAACTTCATCACTGTACTACTGAAATTAACTTTTGAAGCTACTTTTTACCAAAATCTATCTTTTTAGTCAAAGTCTAGTTTCGACATGATGTTTTATAGAAATTATCTTTGGGTGAATTAGTGTTTTACAGTAACTTCTTATTTTACCGAAACTAGCTTTAAGGTGTCATTGTTTTACTGTAACACAACATTTTACCAAAACAATCTTTCGCTAGGTTTTCAAAAGGTTTTTCAGTAAAGACTAATTTCAGTAGTACCAAACTTTCTCTCTCTTTTGGCAGTACAAAAGCTTATTTTCGGCAGTACCAAAACTTCTTACAGTTTCGAAATTACTACTTTCAACTGTGCTGAAATTTTCACTACTTTCTACATACTGAAACTTGCATGTTCCTCTCAAGATGTCTAATTTAGCCGTTGTTAACGTTCTCTTAACTATGACAATAAAATCAGGACACCAAACAACCCACCCAAGTTGCTTCAAGCGCGGGTAAACGCTTTCACTCATCTAACATGTCTAGACTATTACTTGCTAATAGAATTTTATCAACATAAAGGACAAGTATAGTAAAGTTTCTCTCACTCATCTTGAGGTAGGTGTGTTGATCCGCTTGATTCTTAACGAAACCATTTTATTCATGACTTCATCATACTTTAGGTAACACTAAAGTGATGCTTACTTTAATCCATATATTGATTTCTTCAACTTACAGACTAAATGTTCTTGACCTTCAGGTTTGAAAGATGCACGTTGTTTCACTAACACATGTTCATGCAAGTCACCTTTAAGGAAAGTGGATTTAATGTCCATCTGTTGTAGCTCTAAATCAAAGTGAGATATCAGGGCCATAAGGATCCTTAAAAAAAATCCTATCGAGACATAGGAGAAAAGGTTTCTTGATAGCCAATTCCCTAATTCTGAGTGTTGTTGTTTGTAACCAATCTTCCTTTATAGCGTTCGATGTTTCCATTTGGATTTAGTTTTGTTTTAAAGACCCATTTACACCCTCCTAGTTTAACAGAGTTACTAATTCAACCAAATCCCAAACAGAGCCAAGGTTATGGCTATGGCTACGTCTAAGAGAGATGGGGAATTTGTATTGGAAAAGGTGGTGTTGTGCACGGTGCTAACCAACAACATGGAGGTCCAAGATAGGATGGGCCGATCCGTGGGGATTGCGGTCTATGACACGTCTTTTTCAGGGATCAATGATAGTTGTTCTCCAAATGCATGTTATCGGTTCATGTTTTCTGAGACTTGGGCAACATTGTCTAATCACTCCAGCGTCTTCCTAACTGTTTGACAACTCTAAGTTGCTAACAGGTAAACGGACTTACTCGAATTGGTTAAGCTTGTAAACGTACCTAAGAAACACGAACAATTGAACTAATGGGTTTTTCTTGTTGTACGTGTTCATGTTCGTTTGATGATAGTATAAATGAACAGTGCATGAGCATAAACGAACACAAATAATTATAAACAAACGATCATAACTGAACACAAATGAGTGAACACCAATTATAAGTAAATGTGAATATGGTATTGTTAGGACTAAAGCTTTAATAAAACTAGAATAAACTATATTGGATGATATTTCAATTTCATAAAAGTAACCAAATTATTATAGACCAAAAAAATTATATGAATATACAAACAAACGTTAACTAAATAAGCTAAATGAACATAAACACACATAAATGAATTAACATAAATGAAGTTTAGTGAACGAGTGAGATATGTGTTTATGGAGTAATTCAATAAAAAAAAACTAAGTAAACCAACACAAGAACTATGAAGTAATCGGCTTATGTTTTCATTTAATTCCTAGAAAATTTGTTACAGAAAGAGATGGGAATATAACTCATTATAGAGAGAATACATGCCATATGTAAATCATGGTTTTATTCCATTTAGAAGACTGCTCACTACTAATGGCTTCAATATAAGAGGTAGGACCAATAAACATTCCAGCATCTATTTCAGTTTCAATTAGGCAAGTTACATGATCATCAAAGTTAGTAGGCCTTTTGGACCTAGATGACCTCCTGAGTTGATTATTGAGTCGGGAACAGTTTTGATGTTGTTGGTTTGAGGTGCTTTCATTCTTAGGTACATTCGGAACAATAGTGTGTAGGAGGTGGTGCAATGATGTGCGGTGTAGTGTTGTGTACAAGAGGAGTAATCAGAGATAAAGTAAGCGAAGAGTCTCTCCCTGCATCTTGTACTTCTTGCAAATCATGATAAAAATCTTCACTGCTCCCACCGACCTTAATTTATCGAGGAACGCAGCACACTTGGTTCTACAATATGGGTGACATGGGAATAACCGTTTGAGTGATCAGGATATCTGATTTCGAAAATTAAGGTGTCTAATTATAGATTTGTGTGTAATAGTTTTCAAGGGTTCTTAGAGAAAGAGACCATCCAAAGTGTAGATTTTAGGTTTGAATTTGAATCCATATTGATTGAAAGTGTCTTGTGTGTTGTTTGTTCTTTACGGTTTATCTTATCTCATTTTGTATGCCCACGATAGGTGTTCAAGTGATTTTTGCTCACTTTATCATCATAGATCCGTTATCTCAAAGGGATGATTCATGCGATTTTAGGTTTCACATAAATAAATATAATTTATTTTCACACAAACTAATTCAAATGGAAAATAATCTGATTTCTAAGGTGTATAATTATATCCAAGTATCTATTCGCAACTAAAAAATGACAAAACTTTGAGATAAGGCTACACAAAATTCGAAAACATAATCATAATCCTAATCTATCACAAAATTAGGTGATTCCATCAAAAAATATGATGAACATCATGAACATTTTATGACAATAAAGAACAAAATATCAAATTTTAGGCTGGAATTAAAATCATAAAACATGATATTCAAGGATTAAAAAAATTATATTTGATTTAGAGATATCAAAGTAGGTTTATACTGATAATGATGAAAACATGATTCATCAACAAAACAGAAAACCGTGAACTAAAAGAAAACGATTTTCATTAGGGTTTTATAAAAAAAAAATTCTTGTTCTTTGATTTTAGTTACAGTTTAGGGAAAGGAAGAAGAATTGATGTATCAACATCTGCTGTTATATTATATATTAATCCACTCTTTAAAATGTAAAAGAAAACAAGAAATAAATATGTGTATAATCAAAAATTCCATTACTGCAGTGAGGGAAGTTGTTATTGTCACACCCCGACTCGCAGCGAAAGACAATTGCGGGGTGCTGCAAACACATGGTAATTCCTCACAATTAAAAAACGTGATATCATAAAAAGAGGGAACATTGGTTACAGCATACGTAACTATCACATTACAAACCATTAGTTTAAGTGCGGTACTACAAGCCACTATAGCCTTTATTCTGCTACTGTCTGCCTACTCAAAACATCCCATACGCCCATTCCTCATTCCTGTTTAGTTTTACCTGAAATGCATGTTAGTATTTAAAAGGGTCAGCTAAACGAGCCGGTGAGTTCCACTGGTTGGGTTGTTTTGTAGCAACATGCTTTAACAAGTTTAATTGCACGTGTCACGGATCACAGATGGAATTACACGAGTGCACAAGTGAAACCTTGACTGTTTTAACTGTGCCGTGTCCCGTTCGACACCTCAGCACACCGGGACGTGTCACGTTCGACACCTCAGCCCACCAACTGCATCACGTGCAGTTCAACACCCCAAGTGTAGTTATGCCTAACAACATAACAGAGTTTAGGACGCGTGCAGTTTCCTGGTTGCCGACACACAGTCCGGCGCAGCAACTGGGTTTGTCAGATGTAGGACTGATCCTCGATGATTAGGAACCTAAATTTAATATCTAACGTCCATAATAGCGGAAATATTACGTCGTGTTACCAGTAGACAAGATTTAATCAGTTAAACGTCAGTTTTATAGATCAAACGTTCTGGTTACAAACTGACAGAGCTTCGCCTCTGAAATGCTAAAGTTACAAATGAGAGATCTAAGATAGGTATGTATAAGCACACAAGTTCGGCCATGTAAGACACAAGTTCGCCCGAACTTGCATAAGCAAGTTCGGCCGAACATGCATACAATACATGCACATGGGCGAACTTGGATCCAACACTTCATAAATACTTCATAACCTAGCCTATCCAGCTTTATACAACACAGACTCGATAATAGACTAAGACATAGACATTATGCACCAACAGACTCCCCCTTGGATATCATCTTCGTCTTTTATCAGTCATCAAAACTTTGTCTTCATATAAACATTAACGCACCCGACCAAAGAAGTTCTTGAAAGGCTTCTTTCGTCTCTCTTGTTTCGGACCGGCGCCTGATCATTTGGCGGTGGTCTTTTGAAGTTAGCCATTCTGAGCGAACTTTGCCTTACCGCTTTTTCCATTTTTTCTTTGATCGCCTCATTTCTGGTTTCTTATTTAAGAAATTCAACTCTTTCCAGATCCCTCCACTTTGTTTGCCACATTTTACCAGAATTTACTTCGTGTGCATAGCAAACGTTAACAACTTTCTGATAATACATCGCCTGTACCTTTTCTCTTTCTTCAAAAACAATCTTGCTGTAGGAAAGGCATTTAATATCTTCTCTCGAGCAGTTAACCAACCACATAGGATCTAGAATCCTTATCGTCCTCCACAAACCTCTCATACCCTGATGACCCATCCCTTCAACTCGTTCCTTAGCAATATCCAGATGATCTTCAAATTTTAACACAATCACTGCTTCGCAAGTAGCTGGATCAATCTGCCACCACTTGAATAAAGGATAGAAGTTCTATTCAATCGGCATAAGTGGCATATTGCTCATGGCTCTAGGACGTTTCATAATTAACGTTATGTCCTTTTCCCCTGTAACCTTATTGATCTTTACTCTTCATCTCGGAATAAATGGCTTCCAGTGATTCCAACCTTTAACAGCTTCGTACTTAATCATCTTCCACAACAACTGATCAACTGTCTTCATATGATAAGTAACATTCACTGTTTGCACTAACTCTTCCATATCCCAATACGGAAATGTCTTGAAATCAACAAGATATTTGAAGTATTGCACTCCAAACTCTCTTTTGATTGCATATACGTTGAGCTCTTTAAACCATCCCCAACTTAGTATGTCTCCCAAAGAAACATCTTTATCTTTCATGAAGAATGCTAGTGGACGTCGAAACTTACGTTCACGAGGCATCTCCTTGAACCAGGACTTTTTCACTTCAACTATCTCTTCTTTGGTCATCGGTTTAGGAATCTTTCCTTCTCGTAACTCTTCAGCAATTTTATCTTTCAACATATCTTCATTAAGCTATTTATACATCTCTTCAAATGTAGGAAAACTTTCTGAATCCTGACCGACGTACTTATCTTTCTGGTCTGATTCATCATCTAAGGACCAATCTTCCACAATCACTCGATTATACTCATCGGCTTCAAACCTTCTTTCATACTGATATTCTTTAGGTTCAAATGTGTTAACATTCATAACTTCCTCAAAATCAAACTCTAAATTCTCAGCTTAAACCTCAATTAGTTTCGCCAAATCTTCTTTTGAGTAATAATGTACAAACTCACCTTCTTCTACATTATGTTCCAACATCAGTATTAAAGGCTTCGTAGATACTGCAGTCACACGCTTTGCAGATCGATCAACATCTAACAAATCAATATCATCTGATGGACCTTTCTCCCCTGGCTCCCCCTGGCTTTTATCTTCCATTCGATTCGACTCATCGTTCATAAGATCAGAAAAATCAAACTCATCTGATACTTTAGCTTCATTGATTTTTAAACCTGTACCTCCCTGATCAAAATCATCGTCATCATCCCCAACATTCCAATCCTCATATCCTTCTTCCT
Source organism: Scalesia atractyloides (assembly GCA_947069175.1). Lineage (NCBI taxonomy): Eukaryota > Viridiplantae > Streptophyta > Magnoliopsida > Asterales > Asteraceae > Scalesia > Scalesia atractyloides. Next base: position 29,835,514 of record CAMTDV010000005.1, read on the forward strand.
CTTCATCTTCATTTTTATCTTCCTTTTCAGCTTCATCATTGTCTTTTTCTTCAGTAAAAATGATAGGATCAGAAGGCTTGACAAATTCGTCAACCTTTTGGATATCAGACTCAGAAGCTTTCGAAACATCTTCAGTTGGCTTCTCAGGAATATCAGAAGATTTCCCAGCAGTAGATTTAGGGGCTTCACCCTCAACATGCTTTCCCTTATCACCTTTAGCCAATTCTTTCTCAGCATGTTCTTTGGCTTCCTGACGATCCAGACGATCGTATTCTGCGATGAAATCAATGTTCAGATTGTTTGCTAACACTTTCTGCAATCTGTTGAATATTTGATCGTTCAATGCTTGAATATTCTTTAATTCTGCAATCTCTGTCTGTAGTTTCCATTGGCGTCCTGCAGACTTTCTATCAACGCCTTGAAATATTTACGTTCATTCTCCAGCACCTTTATTTTATCATCAAGTAGTTCCTTTTCAACCTCACCTTGATTCACCTTCTTAACAAGCTCAGCCTTTCAACCTCATTCTGTGCGGCTTTCTCTTCCAATACCTTCACACGTTTCTCTAGCATCTCAGCATTAGTTTCTGGGAAAAACTCATCCAAGTCTTCGAGACTGATTGGACCGTGTGGCATATCACCAAACATACTTCCCCTTGGTGTCTTTGGTGTTGAATCTTTAGGTGTTACAGTTTTCGGTGTTGACTTCTTCGACGTAGAACGTTCAGGAACGGAAGTCTTTGGAGCAGTAGGAGATTCATCGATAGGAACTTCAACAAATCCAGACACAGGAGGTTCATGTGTAACTCCTGGCCTTTCAGCTTCGGCATGAACAATAACAGGAGGTTCTTGTGGAGGAGGTTCTTGTGTGGCTCCTTTCTCCTGAGCACCAGAAGGTTCTTGTGTGGCTACTGTGCTTTTCACCTTGTTCTTATATCTCTTTCTAACAACTTTATGAGCTTTCTTTGCTTTTTGTTTCCCTTTGGTATGAGGTGACCCTGTAGTCTTCTTTGATGTTTCAATTGCTGGAGACTTTGTACGCTTTGACTTTTTCTTTGGCCTCTCCTCGTCAGATTCTTTTTCAGCATTAGGATCAAAATCTGCATCCAATTTCCTTTCCTTTTCTACTCTAATTTCTGCCTCAGTCTTTTCTGGCTCTTTATCAGATTCTTCATTCTCAGAAGTAGCAGAAATCACATCTTCTTGAGTCGTTTTCACTGTTTCTTGACTCTCAATAACACCCGCAGCGCTAGATCCAGCAACTGCTTCAACATTTTCAGTTTCTTCCTCATCAACAAGCATTGTTTCAACGTTCTTTGACGTTCGCTTCTTTTTCGGCTTATCAGCTTCAGTCTTCAAAAACCATTCACTCCTTGCCTTAGGTTTAAATTCCTTAAACCATTCTCGTTCAGCATTAAGTTCTTTTTCATCATCGCTATCATCTCCACTTATTATCTGGCGGCGATATATAATTCGAATCTTTAATGGCTTCGAAAACCGGCTTGGCCACAGGAGTTGAATCTTGTTTCTGGAACTTAATAAGCTTCTTCACTGTAGTCTCGTCAAGATGAACTAGATAAAGAACGTCATTCGGATCTCGAGCAATGTTGGCATACTTCTCGTCAGTTAACATCTGTATAAACCTCGGATAAAGACATAGCCTTGAATCATACATGTTCTTCGACATGTGAGTGAAAACCATTTTAGAAACATTAAACGGCTTCTTCAAAATAAGCGCCGTTGCCATGCTAGCCAAATAGTCTTGAACATCATCTAAACCGGCTTTGCGATGGCTGAATGTGTGAATTAAAGCATGCATCAAAAGCTTATAGGGGTTTGGCACTTCCCCTTTCTTCAGCGTTGGTTTGTTTACACTTCCTTTGTAGCCCATGCGAATGAAGCATCCGCGAACCATTTTCTCGTCAGGATGAATTTGATCATCTTCTTTATCGTTGAAATGCAAAATTCTTCGAATATCATCTCCAGTCACGATGATCGGCTTAACTTCATTGACCACTTGCACTGTAGAAATAATCGTTTTCTCATCAGCACTTAAACTCGCATTCATCCAGAAATGAACAACATGTGATCGATACGACACTGTGCGCTCTGTAATTGCTCGGCCAATATGACTATCTTCTAGAAATTTCAAAATACTGTCGTACTCCTTCAGTGACGGACAAATCGTTTTATCGAGTGTAATGCACGTATTGTGAGTCTTTGAAAACTCAACAGAGATTACCCATGCTGGAAGCTGTGCCTGAAAAACGACGTAAAACAATTAGCATGCTTATCGAGAAAAAATCACCAAAAAATTTGTAACACTTTTAATCAAGTTCGGGCGAACTTGATTAGTGTTAAACATTCTGATTTTAACAAGTTCGCCCGAACATGTGACAAACATGTTCAACATTTTCAAATGTAAGTTCGGGCAAACTTACAATTTTTTATCATTCAATTTTATCTAAGTTCGGCCGAACATGTATGAAACACATGTTCCACATTAAAGGACAAGTTCGGGCGAACTTATGTTATCAACAATTAGTTTTATTAAGATCCAAGTTCGGTCGAAGATGAAGAATTAAATCATTTCATTAATCAAGTTCGGTCGAACATGAAACTAAATCATTTAATCATATTTTTGACAAGTCCGGTCGAACTTGACAACAAGTTCGGCCGAACTTGTCGTCTTCTCCAAAAGGCCAAACTTGTTCAAGCATCCTAACAATCATTTCAGACCAATCAAAAACAATTATGCGGTCGATTTTAAGTGTAGATTAAGAATCTATGTTCAATTTTGATTATCATCACCTAAATCTTATAAAATTTTAGTTTTTTGATCTGTTTGGTTCGTTTAAGGGTCAATACACAATTTGATCACAAATCTATACCTCTGCCATTGTGATTGGTGTGCAAATCACCAAAAACAATCTAGATTTGGACAGGGTAACGGTATAAAAATGCCAATTTCGCTCTAGTTCTCTCTAAACTCAAGTTCGCTCAAGAGGTTCTGAAAGCAGGTAAATGAGTTCGGCCGAACTTGATTGGTATTTATACCAAGTCAAGTTCGGGCGAACTTGCTAAGCCCAACATGAAGGCCCAGAGTAAGTTCGAGCGAACTTATTATTAAAACAACAATCAGCCATCTACAAGTTCGGTCGAACTTGCTGATCGTTAAACATTGAATTGTTTAGCAAGTTTGGCCGAACTTGCCAAACCAACAAATTTTAACTTTTTCAAAATTTTCATTTTTAACCCTGAACTTTTCAACTTTTTACCAGTTATGAAAAATACACTCAATTGACCAAGTCCAAGCTAATGACCTTGGTTAACCGATTTGTCTGCCGAGTCCAGTTAATGACCCCGGTTTGACCCGTTACGAACAAACTGTTGATATTTTCAAAATCAAAGTTTCAAATTAATGAACTTTTCATCGTTTTGACTTTTTAGATTAACAGATTAACTCCCAGCCCGTTGTCAAAGAGATTCCCACCAGTTCTAGTATCTTACCAGACTTCGAAGATCCGTTCTCCAACATTGGTTTGCTAAAAACAATGAAGAAATAAAATCTTTTTGTATTTTTGTAAGTTTATGCTAAAACACACCGAAAATCTTTTTGATTTTAATCTGTAAAGCTGAAATACAATGAAATAAACAATGTAAACTATGTACACACATATTTACAGACATATTTTTGTGAATTCGTGTCTAAGGATCATATCAGTTAAATGAGATATATCACCAGTACCGTTGACCTTTAAATGACTTTAAGTTTTAAACTCGTTTACCTAGATTGTCGATATGTTTGTCCACTTAAACTTTTCCACATTTCTCAACTGTTTCAAGATATGTTAAGGTAGAATTCATGAAACTTGACTTATCTGTGGTTACCACTTCTTGAATATACTCTCGTATCCAGATTCCCTAGATTTCATCTTACAGGTGAATATAGCATAATTGATATCTGTATCTGGGTTGTGCGAGACCTTGAGAGCTCAGGTTAGTACTACCGTACAGATAAAGATATGAAGGCTCGACTTTAAAGTGTGTTCCACTTAAGGAATCTTTTCAGCATTGCATATGATTATATCTTTCGATACTTTTCAATATTGCATGCAATTTGGGGGTTTAAAGTGAAAGTATTATAGAAGTTCTAGGCCATTGCTTCCGCAATATCAGAAGAACTTGTATAATACCCCAGATTTCAACTATCTATAAAGACCTCGTATCTCAGAATCAGGCAATCTTTCAAACGAAATTTCGGATTACTAAGTCCATATATCCAAGATGTGTTAATCCACAAGATTAAGCAGTTGTAAAATTTAGTTTATATCTCGAAACAGTTTACTGAACGTGTTAAGCCTATCGACACATCCACAGTAAGGCTCGTTTATCACTTTTAAACTATACATTTCTTTAGCATACTGTGATAGTCCACTGATGTACTATCATTTCCTTTTATGACATTGAATTCTTTTTTGTCTTTTTTTCAATGTTTTTGTACATTTTGAATTTTTATATGTTTTTGGATTTTAAAATTTTCGAATGTTTTTGTATTTTCTCTAACATTTATCCCCCTAAAATCAAAAACGATTTTAGTATTTTAATAAAATTCTAAACTAGAAAGATATTTACAAACCAATGTGGATCACGTGAACTCGTCGTCCGGATCCGTATTCAACCTCAGTGTCCACACCTGTCAGCAAATTTTTCATACCGTTAATTCTCAGCAAGTATTTAAATCGTGATAGAGAAAATGGTTTGGTATAAAAATTAGCCTTTTGTTCGTCGGTGTGGATTTTTTCTATTCGTACCAATTTCTTTTTGTAGCAATCACGAATGAAATGATAACGAATTTCAATGTGTTTTGTGAGTGAGTGATGAACCGGATTCTTAGTTATATCGATGGCTGCCTTATTATCAACATACAGCGGAGTGTCTAGAAATTGCAGAGCATAGTCTCTCACCTGCTGTTGAATCCACATAATCTGTGAACAACAGCTGGAGGCCGAGATATACTCAGCTTCATAGGTAGAGAGAGCGACTGTAGTCTGTTTCTTACACTTCCAGGTTACCATAATTGTTCCGAAGAACTGGCATCCTGCTGTTGTTGATTTTGAGTTCAACTTATCTACACCAAAATCGGAATCAGCATAGCCTGTCAGATCAAATTGTCATTCTTCGGGTACCACAAGCCGGTGCTTGGGCGTCCTTTCAGATATCTGAAGATACGCTTCACGATCTGCATGTGTAAGATCCTCGGCTTGACTGATATCTGGCACATAGGCAGCTTGGATACATAATATTTGGGCGCGATGCCGTCAGATACATCAGCGATCCAATCATCAATCTGTATAACGTCTCGTCAACTTTGGCACCAGTCTCGTCAACACAAATGCCGTGATTGAGAGCAAGAGGCGTAGATAGAGGCTTCAAGCTTTCCATTCAAAACTTCTTCAAGATGTCGTGAACATACTTAGTCTGATGAATGAAAATACCATCCGGAAGCTGATCTACTTATAAACCAAGAAAGAACTTCATTTCGCCCATCGAGGACATTTCGAATTTCTTTTTCATGATTCCCTCAAACTCCTTGCAGAGGCTATCGTTTGTAGATCCAAAGATGATGTCATCAACGTAGATTTGAACTATAATCAGATGGCCATCAACTTCTCTGGTGAAAAGAGTACTATCCGCAGTTCCTCTGCCGTTTCTGACGAGATGTTGCGATAACGTCTCGTACCAAGCTCTCGGGGCTTGCTGTAGTCCATAAAGAGCTTTATCCAGCAGGTACGCTTTCTTTTTGTTAAGTGGATCGACAAACCCCGGTGGTTGTCCAACGTACACCTTTTCGCGTAATTTGCCGTACAGAAAAGCTGATTTGGCATCCAATTGATAGACCTTAAATCCTTTCCAAGATGCGAAAGCTAGAAAAATTCGAATAGATTCCAATCGAGCCACTGATGCATAGACTTCCGTGTAGTCTATCCCTTCCTGGTGGTGAAATCCCTTGACAACAAGCCTAGCTTTGCTACGAACAATAACTCCTCTATCATCACGTTTACACTTAAAGACCCATTTTGTATCAATCGCTTTCTGATTCTCTGGTAGGTCTTCAAGTTTCCACACACCCAACTTCTCAAACTACAATAATTCTTCTTGCATTGCTTGTGCCCAGTTTTCATCGGCTAAAGCTTCATTAACTGTCTTAGGCTCAATATGAGAGATGAAACATGAATAGAAACAATAGTTCTGGGTTGTAGCAACGCGTGTGTAGAAACAACTGAGTGCTTTATTAATTTGCCCTCGAGTTCTAACACCGGTTTGAAGTTCTCCGATAATATTTGTTAACGGATGATAAGAATATGATCGCGGCAATTCTTCACTTGGAACATCTACTGAGTTTTGTTGATTCGTGATGTTGAGATCAACAACCAATTCAATGTTTGGAGAGCTTGATGAAGCTTCATTTCTGTTGTTCGGGACTGCAGATTGATTAAGAAGACTTGTTATCTGCTCCACTTCTTCATCTGAAGAAGATGATTCCCCATCAGCATCAAATGTTGGTGCTTCATCTGAATCAGAATTTTGATTCTGAGGCATACTGGCTCCGTTGTATATTCACTGGTTCAGTGGAGGCAGTTGTTGGAAGAGTAGCAGGTGTTGATAATGTTTCAGAAACATTTTCAGCCGGAACACCACTATTGCTTGAACTTGCGCCAGAAGAAGATGGATCCAACGTGGGTTGATTAACCACAATTGGTCGAACAATTTGTTCTTGATTCACTGACTGGGGAAGGTAATATAACGCTGCAACTTCTTCGTCAGTTGGTTCTTTGGGCAAATCAAAAGACTTCCAAAGATTTTGATAGTTAAACAGCCACGCGTCACCTTTCCTTTGAATAGGATCCGTGTAGTTGAAACAATCCACGTGTTGTGCTTCAATAACCTTTCTTAATGAAGGAACATAATATTCTTCTCAACGGACTCGCATATCTGACAAAGAAACCTTCGAGTGATTTAGCTCCGAATTTGCCATCTTGGTCTATTACGGTACATGGTGCACCGAATGGTTCTAAGAACTTCAAATTTGGCTTCCGTCGGTTTATCATTTCAAAACATGTTTTCTTTGTTGGTTTGACAGTGAGAACCCTGTTTAGCGTGTAGCAAGCCGCAGCAACCGCTTCACTCCCGAAGCTGATAGGAAGTTTAGAATCTGCAAGCATGGTTCTTGCAGTTTCAATCAAAGTTCTGTTTTTCCGTTCAGCTACTCCGTTTTGCCGTGGAGTATAGGGAGCACTAAACTCATGTAGAATCCCTTTTGCGTTGCAGAATTCCTTCATTTTGTTATTCTTAAACTCTGTGCCATTGTCACTTCTAATGCGTCTGACCGGCAGATGATAAATGTTCTCGAGTTTCTTGAATAGAATAACCAAGTTCTCGAACGTTTCGTCTTTTGATTCTTGAAAGAATACCCACGAATATCTCGAATAGTCATATGTCACGACCAAGCAATATAAGTCTCCTGAGATGCTTTGAACATTTACAGGACCAAATAAGTCCATGTGGAGACGTTCTAATGGCAACTTGATTGAGTTTAGAATTTTCTTCGGATGAGATTTCTTGATCTACTTTCCCTTCTTGCATTCTAAGCAATGATCAGACATCTGAAAACTTCGAAGATTTACGCTTTCTACAAGATCATTATGAACCAAGAAATTCATTTTTCGCAAATGAATATGCCCCATCTTACGATGCCAAAGAATAGAATCTTTTTCAGTAGCCTTTGATACAAAACATTGTGCTGATGATGATGAAGTGGTAGCGACACCCATATCAAGAACATATAAATCATTCTCTCACGGTGCTCACATCAGAATCCACTCATCTGGTATTTTGAATCCCGGCTTCAAGATAATACACTTTTTGTCGTTGAAATGGACTGTAAATTTCTTGTCACAAATCTGCGATATACTCAGAAGATTGTTCTCAAGTTCTGCAATATAGTTCACACGATCAAATGAAACTACGCCATTGGAGAGTTTTCCCTGAGCGACTATCCTTCCACCTTGATTTCCTACAAATCCAACATATCCACCATTGATAGCTTTAATGTCGAATAGCAACGCTTTCATTCCCGTCATGTGCCTTGATGCTCCACTATCCAAAATCCACTTTGAAAATACAGATCTCTGGAGCCCCTGCAAAATTCAGAAATTAGGTGAAAAGCTCTACCCAAGCCTTCTTGGTCTTGGGTTTTACTGGATAACCATCATCAAAAGCATATTCAAACTCATCAACGTCATTAAAATCAAATTCATCATCTGTTTCAACAATGTTAATGTTTGAAAATTTCACTTTTTCATATCTTTTACAGATTTGACATTATCGTTCTTGAATTCTGTTTTAACTTCTTTCACATTCTCACTAGTCTTTACCTGCTCAGACTTAGTGATTTCAGACTTTGATTCTTTTGTGTTGTCAGTCTTTACTAGCTCAGACTTAACAACACCAGATGTTGTTGACCTTTTCTTGGCAATCCAAGTTTGAAATTTGATATTAGCCTTTTTTATGTAAAACTTGTTTTCATTAGACCTAGAAGTTTCACCTTTTTCGAAAATGGAATTTTCAAAAGTCTTTTCAGACTTTTGTTTAACTTCTGGTTTTGATTCATTTCGTTTCAAAATCTTTACAGGTTTTGCAAACACTGGTTGCTTTGGTTTAACAACATTTGAATCTTCTTTTCTTTGAAGATAAGCCGGTTCTGATTTCGGACATTGTCGTGCCATATGACCAATTTCATTGCACTTGAAACATGTCCGATTATCAAGTGGATGTCCTTTAACAGGTGGTTTTACCCTACTTGAAATTTTGACACCACTTGTAACCTTGGCTTTATCTCGAATTTCTTTCTCCTTCTTGAACTCATCATTTGACAGTTTACCAATCAAATTCTCCTCATGAACTGTAGTCGTCCAATATACAAAATTCATGTTTTTGTTTTTATATTCATGAAATGGTGATGGTTTCTTTACAGATTCATCAGTTTCTTCTTCTAAACCCAACCCCGCTCTCCGGTTTTCCGGATGATCACCACCGTTTCTTCGGTAATTGTTTCTTTTAGGTTTGGAATAGAATTTTCGTTCATTGATTACCAATTCCTCTGATGTGAGTTCCACGAGTTTAAAGAATTTGTCTAGCAATTCTTCCCTCACATTCTGAATCGGGAAACTGTCATCAAAATATAATCTATCGGAATCCTTGAGTTTGTACATTACAAAATTAGGATCGTCACTTAGATCATCCTCTGATGACTTATCGTCATTTTCAGACTGTGAATCGGAATCCTTTGAACTCGAGTCGGCGCTTTTGAAGCTGCCGTCATCAGAATCACTTAGAACATTTTCAACCACTTTGTTAACCACAGCGTTGTTATCATTATCAGATTTAGCATAGACTATATCAATGTTCTCTGGCAACTCGTCTTTCTTTTCAGAAAGTAATTTAACATTGAGTGCCTTGTCCATCCCGTCTGCAGATATAACACAGTATTTCTCGCAAAGGGGTGGTGGAACATTGCTATATTCTTCGCCCGCTTTCTTTTTAGGTTTTTCTTCCGTTGAGATTGTCGGAAGAATGTGATCGATAACATACGCGTTGGTGGTATAACTTCTTAACAATTGTCGAACTCTTTCAGTTTCAATTGTCATGTCTTGAAGTTGTTGTTTGATTTCAGCAATGGTGTTAATATAGGTGTTAATTGCTCTTTGTTTATCCATTACTGTACCACTCAACATTCTTATATTATCATGTTTTTCGATGTTATTTCTGTCGAGTCTGCCATAATCATTTTTCATTTTGTCATACGTTTCTTTCATTGTGTGATAATCATATTTTAACAAATCGTTATGCACATTGTTTTCAGTACATTTTGTACAAGGTTTCTCAACCTCTACAACTTGTACTTTGACAACTTCTTTCTCAACAACCTTTACCTCTAGACCTACCTTGGTTAGATTCGCCATCAAAGCTTTATCTGCCATGTCCTTGAGGGTTCGACTTTCACTTCTTGAGTGACATTAATGATCAACACAATCTTTTTCTCCTCAACCACCTGTTCTTTCGAGCTTCCATCAAAATGACCTGCAAAACTGTCACAAGAATTAGAGGATAAAATTCCTTGTCTCTACATATGGATATATTCCTCCTCTTCCTGTTGTTGATGCAAGTACTGTTCCAGAATAGCTTGTTCGAAAGCTGCTGCTTCTGCTGCCGCTGCTTCAGCTGCCGCCGCTGCTTCCTCTACAGAATTATCTTCAACTATCTCCGCCATCAAAGCAACTCCGGTCTTTTTCCCAATGTAAGAATTCCAATCAAAACCGTTATCTTCTGTGGATGCAACCATGGCTTTCTCCGTGGTACTATTGTTTGGCTTTTCTTGGATCTCAACTTGAGTTTTCTTCGGGAACAGTTTATATTGAAGTGCCCTCTTATAATATTCATTCCCTCCTCCGAAAGGACTTTGATTTCCGGTTGCCTCGGTGTTCTTACACTCTCTTTTAAAATGTCCCTTCTGTCAGCATTTAAAGCATGTGACTTTGGATTTGTCAAAACCCAATTTGTTGTTGGAGTTTCCTATGTCACGGCCTGTGAGTGCAACGAACTTTGTCACTCTCCTGATGATCGAAGCTAAGGACCATTTGATGTCCATTAGTTCGAGTTCTTCCTCGTCTACCTGGTCATAATCTTCTGCGGTCATCTCGGGGTTTCCGATCTTACCGGCAACAAGACATTCATAAGACTCTAAGACGGTAGCCAGAAGTGACATATGTTGTTTTGCAACTTGTCCTGCAACAACATTGTTCAAGTTTACTACGATATTGCATTTGTAAACATTCGGATCAGAACTTTGCTGTTGGTTCTGATTTGCTTGACTTTGAAATGTTGAATTTGAACCAGTGCTCGAGTAAGAACTTTGTGGACTTTGGTCATACTGAGGTTGTGAATGGTTCTGATTCTGTGGAGAAGCATTCATGTTTGCACCAAAAGCAGTTCCAATTTTTGGACTCGAAATGTTATCTTGCATTCTGGTTTTGTAGTACAAACCGATGTCTTGAACAACATTAGCGTTCTTTGACTTCGCTATCTTCAGAAGCTCCATTTCGTGGCCTTCGAGTTTATCAATAAAGGTTGACAACTTGAAGAATTCCCACTTATCACTATTCTTCAGAACCGTCAAATAAGTTGACCATTCACCCTCTGGTAGTGCGTCAGCAAGTTTGTCGATGTATTCTGGTTCCGTCTTCTCAAGACCATGTCTTCGCATTTGCACTTTGAGATGACAGAAACGCTCAATCATTTGCTTAATGGTCTCATTCTTTAGTATGCTGAAAATATCAAACTCTTTCAGAATGAGAGATTTCTTGCTTTTTATCATTTCAGCACTGCCTTGGTATTTCTTCAGTAACGACAACCAAAGCTCTCTTGCTGTAGTATACTCTGGTAACAGAATAAGAATATCTTCTTTGACTGACTGTTGAATGAGACTGATCATCTTTTTCTCGGCGATCTATTCATCTTTCTGAACTATCGAGTAGTTGTACTTCTCAAGAACTTGATGATGCTCGTCTACCGGAACAGTGTAGCCTCTTTCTATTGATACCCAGACAGCAAAGTGTATGGCTTAAACCCAGTAGGTAAATTTCTCTTTCCATGCTTCGTATTCGTCCATGCTCATCAGCTTGGGTGGTTTGACGGCCATTCCTATTTCGTTATCAAGATTGACTTGATTAATCACGTTGGCGTTTGACGAACTAGCTCCAGACATAAAAGCTCTTAGTTGATCTTCCATTTTGAATAACGAAACGTGTATGCTGAAAATTTTTCAAAAACTTTGAAAATGATTAGTCCTACTACAAGTTCGGTCGAACTTGTAGCAACAAATGAAGAATTCTCAGCATTACTAACAAAATCGGTCGAACTTGCTAGATTTGTTTTGAAAATTATTGTTTATCTTCGTTCGAACTTACACAATCTTCGAGCAAACAAACAGAACTTCGAGCGAACTTATCAACAGAATTTTGATGAAATGCTAGGTAAGTTCGGGCGAACTTACATAAAATCTCTTAGATATTACACAAGTTCGGTCGAACTTGATGTAAAATTAGTGAAACTTGAGTAACTTCGAGCAAACTTGACTTAAATTTCCTAAAAAAAGTTCAGGCGAACTTACTAAAAAATCACTTGAAAAGTGATGTTTTAGGGCAAATTCGGCCGAACATGGCCAATAAGTTCGTTCCTAAGGGTTTTCAAAAACATGGTTTTTTCAAAATTTCGACACGAATTCGGTTGAATTTGGTCTCCAATCTTTCAAGGGTTTATCTTTGTTGAATTTTACATGATATATTCAAAATTCGAAAGATTTTGGCCATGAATTCTTCATTTTATGTTCAAAAGTTAAGAAAAAAGAAGAATGGAGTAGAAATAGAAGAGTTCTTGTCTTGATACTATCAAATCAGGCTGCTCTAGCTCTGATACCACTTGTAGGAACCGATCCTCGATGCTTAGGAACCTAAATTTGATATCTAACGTCCATAATAGCGGAAATATTACGTCGTGTTACCAATAGACAAGATTTAATCAGTTAAACGTCAGTTTTGTAGATCAAACATTCTGGTTACAAACTAACAGAGCTTCCCTCTGAAATGCCAACGTTACAAATGAGAGATCTAAGCTAGGTATTTATAAGCACACAAGTTCGGCCATGTAAGACACAAGTTCGCCCGAACTTGCATAAGCAAGTTCGGCCGAACATGCATACAATACATGCACATGGGCGAACTTGGCTCCAACACTTCATAAATACTTCATAACCTAGCCTATCCAGCTCTATATAATACAGACTCGATAATAGACTAAGACATAGACATTATGCACCAACATCAGACCAATAGTACTATCCACTGCCCACGGCTTACGTTAATCACTTGTAGTGGGGATAGTTCGTGTGTTAGGTAATTCACATCATCCCAAGTTTGTGAAATTAACACAGTTTGTAACATGCAAATCACTTCAGAAAACAGTAAAGCAGTTTAAAAGTGGGGAAATGAAACTCACGGTGAAAGTAGTAGTCTCAAACAAAGAGTGATCAATCAACTAGATCAACTTTAATAACACGCATGCAAGTAGGGACTCAAATCAGTGTCTAAGTTGGTAACGGTTATAACTTGGACCTGGTTATGAGTTTTCACCCTGGATTGAACCTATAGTATACTGGTATGGTGATGGATGTCAGGGTAGTATCAGTTTCTAGTTTGGCTTTCGGGCACCGGTTCGCGTGCCAGCCAAGGTCAGTTGTTTGACCTGCTCGGATAATGGTACGGGACTACCAATAGTGTCAACATGTTGTTATTTAAGAAAGATTAACTTTTCACTAAGGGAGTTTGGGTGTTTGGGGAGTCCAGGTTGCCCAAAATTGAATTTCCGCTTTTGTAGTCGGGGATTCTCCCAAACTGGCATTGGACACACCCCTAATGTCCAAACGACCCTGGAATCTCCCGGGATACTCCCGGTGTTCTAGCTATAGTAAATGTTGGGTTCGGTCAGTTCCCGATTCCGGCAGGTTCGTTACACGGTAAATTACCGAAACTAGTTTAAAATAAAGTGTTTTTAATTCCGTAAATTCCTCTTTAATACATAAGTTTGATAAAAATTTGGAAATTTTTATACAATTCAGTAAAAATATATAGATTATGAGAAAAATACTTCTGGAATTTATTTAGCTATTTTAACTCCTCAAATAAATTATTTGTAAACCAGTATTTAACCGAATAATTTACGTTGCTTATCATACAATGTCTACAAATTCCCAACATATTAAAGAAATCTCCTTATATATCCAGGAACTCCCTACAAAAATTTGGGGTTTTCCGATTTCGTTTCGGTGCATTTCCGGCTACCTAAAACTACAAGAAACGCGGATTTTTAATCCGAATCAAAATTTAACCAATGGACTCCCAAACTTTCCAGAACATTCCCTATATGTTCCTTGGTCTTTATGTAAATTTTGGTGATTTATAGACTCCGTTGGTATTTTTCCCGAATTCCTTTCGGTAAAACAGTCAAAAATTCGCTAAAAATCATAGAAAATTCAAAAATTCTAAACTTTTATGTGGGCATTCCTGTCAATACCCTACATCACCACACCAATTTTCAGCTCAATCCAATCATCACGGACCAAGTTATAGTCTAAACAATATTCTGCCTATGGTAATCGAAGATATCGGGTGTTATTCCTTGCGCAAGCTCCGTTCCCACGTGTTTTTCTCGAGTCCAGAAGTGTGTGGGTGCTATATTCAGTACCTACACATCAAGCACAATCCAAACATGCCATAAGTCATGTCAATCAAGCCTTGTTTCACTGTTTTTCGGTTAATCACTTTGTTATTCGCTTTTGGTCTATTAGGGGTCGATTAGGGCATCAAAGCCGAAGTTTTGTGATCTTGGCCATCATATAACATTAGGGCATCCCTGAGGTGTTCTTATTCAGCCATGAACCATGGTTTAATCATCCATTAACATGGATTAAAAAGAATTTTCATGGTCTAGTTCATGTTTAATCAAGAAAACTTCATCAAAACCTTAATAATCTTGAAAAATACCTTTGACTTGGCTGATTTTAAGTGATGATCAGCTGTGTTCTTGAAGGTTAGGAGCAGATTTTGAGTGAAAATGAAGAAAAAAATATAAAGACATATATAATAAAGGGGGCGGTCGCAAGGTGGGGTACCCCTACCCCCCGCTTTGTCGTTCTTCATTTTTCGTGTTAAGAAGATGATGTTTATCTTCGGTTTTGCATTTAGGTTCATTTTCGAGTCCTATACGCGTCCTCGATTTGCGAAACGGGCTCCTTTTTTTGCTTTCTTAGTGTTAAAAGACTCGTTTTAGAAACCATGCATAACCGTCTCGAAACTCGACCCTGGTTATGTTTTAATCATAATATCCTCGTATTAGGGTAGTTTAAGTGTTTTAAGGCTTGATTGACCGTTCCTTGCATGTTTGGTTGCCTTTTATTGTTCTCCAAACGAAGGCGTTTCCCTAACAGGGAAACTGCCTCATTTTGCGTGCCCAAGCTCCGTTTTGCTTCAAGTCTTATGTCATGTTCTAAGGTACATAACTAAGATTTTCCGTGAATTCAGAATCTTAAATAACCCTACCGATGGCCTAATAATCATCATCAAATGTTTAATGCGCTGTTAAACGGAAAGCTCCCGTTTAACACGTTTTCAAAGGCTAAGGACACCAACCTCACACCGTTGGCCCTTATTAGTGTTATGTTAACCATGACGTGCTCTCAGATTCCTCCGAGACATAACAGATATCATTTAATCTAGCCCACAAGTCACACATGTTTTTAGGGTTTTTGCACAATTATAGTTTTAAGCATGCTTAATGTTTTGGATCGATTATGGTGTACCCGGTTTCGTCCTGGGTATCACAGTCTCCCGTGGTTAAGAAATTTCGTCCCCGAAATTTAGCCCGTCTAGCTAGGAAACAGGTGAGGGTATTTTCTACGGAATTCATCCTTTCGTTCCCAAGTGTATTCAGGTCCTTGTTTAGAGTTCCACCGGACTTTAACCAGTCAAATTTTGTTGTTCCTTAATTGTTTAACCCTGCCATCAACTACTTATACCGGTTCCTCCACAAAGTGGAGTTTATCGTCAACGTGTATGTCTTCCAAAGGTATCTGGGTGGCCTCACCTGATAGGCACTTCTTTAAGTTCGAAATGTGGAAGACATTATGAATGGCACTAAGCTCGGTTGGTAATTTCAACCGATATGCTACAGGACCTACTTTCACGAGACTCTCGTAGGGTCCGATGTATCGTGGTGCTAACTTTTCGGTATTTCCAAATCTGATAACGCCTTTCCACGGCGATACCTTTAACAATACCTGTTCACCCACCTCGAACGATAATGGTTTTCAACGTACATCAGCCCAACTCTTTTGCCAATCCTGAGCGGCTTTCAATCTGTTCTGAATCTGGTGGATCTTATCAGTCGTTTCCTGTACTAGCTCAGATCCTGTCAGTTGGGTGTCACCCACTTCGGCCCAACAAAGTGGTGATCGGCACTTTCGACCATAAAGCGCCTCGTACGGGACTGCCTGGATACTACTGTGGTAACTATTGTTATAGGAAAATTCTACTAGTGGAAGATGCTTTTCCCAACTCCCTCCGAAGTCTAGGACACAGGCGCGAAGCAAGTCCTCTAGCGTCTAGATCGTGCGTTCCGATTGGCCGTCGGTTTGGGGAAGGTAAGCAGTACTCAGATCGATCTGCGTCCCCAAAGCTTCTTGTGACTTCTGCCAATAAGCTTCTTGTAACTTCTTCCAATATTACGAGGTGAAGCGGCTGTCTCGGTCTGAAATAATTGCAACCGGGACACCATGTCTGGCTACTATCTCGTTAGTGTAAATTTCAGCCAACTTGTTGGTTTTATAAGTGGTATGGATCGGAATAAAATGTGCGGATTTGGTCAGCCGATCAACGATTACCCAAATCACGTCATGACCACGAGGTGTTCTTGGAAGATGGGTCACGAAATCCATCGTGATTTGTACCCATTTCCACAGAGGTATCTTGGGTTGTTGTAACATTCCAGAGGGTTTCGGATACTCTGCCTTGACCCGAGCATAAGTCAAGCATTGGCTTACATATTCTGCCACGTCCTTTTTCATCCCCGGCCACCAATAAAACTCTTTAAGGTCGTGGTACATCTTGTCTATACCGGGGTGAATCGAATATTTCGATTTATGGGCCTCGTCTATGATCAACTGTCTCAGCTCCGAACTTGCCGGAATCCACACTCGATTCTTAAGATACAACACCTCATCCGTTTTCTTCACAAAGCTTTTCTCATTTCCATGCAACCCCTTGCTGGGTAACTGGCTTTCCTCCAAGGCTTGCATTTGCCCGTTCCGGATTTGCTCTATAAGGCTCGTTTGCACAATCATTCCCAGTGCTCGCACTAGAAGTGGTTTAATTCGATCCTTCCTACTTAGTGCATCCGCTACCACGTTATCTTTTCCAGGGTGGTACTTTATTTCACAGTCGTAGTCATTTAATAATTCCACCCATCTGAGCTGCCTCATATTCAGCTCTTTTTGGTTGAAAATATGTTGGAGACTTTTGTGATCCGTATATATAGTACACTTTGTACCATATAAGTAATGTCTCCATATCTTTAGCGCGAATATGACCGCGCCCAGTTCCAAATCATGCATCGTGTGATTCTTCTCGTGCACCTTTAGTTGTCTGGAAGCGTATGAAATGACTTTGTTTCTTTGCATTAGGACACATCCGAGCCCTCGCCGAGATGCGTCACAATATACGACGAAGTCATCGTTGCCTTCGAGTAACGTCAGAAGTGGGGCCTCGCATAACTTTTGTTTTAACAGCTAGAATGCTGTTTCCTGGTCTTCACCCCGTTCATACTTCCTAACCTTCTGTGTCAAGGCTGTTAGCGATTGAGCAATACTAGATAAATTTTTGATGAACCAACGTTAATATCCCGCCAGTCCCAAGAATTGGCGTATCACTTTTGGAGATTTAGGCGCAGGCCATTTCTTGATTGCTTCTATCTTGCTTGGATCCACATGAATTCCATACTGATCCACCACATGTCCCAAAAAATACACGGCTTGCAGCCAGACGTCGCACTTAGACAATTTAGCGTACAATTGCTCCTTTCTTAGTATCTCCAATATAGCACGTAAATGATACTCGTGCTCGTCCTTGCTCTTGGAGTAAATCAGAATATCATCGATGAAGGCGATGACGAACTTATCGAGTTATGGTTTACACACCCGGTTCATGAGGTCTATGAACACAGCAGGTGCGTTGGTTAGCCCGAAGGGCATAACCAGGAACTCGTAGTGACCATACCGAGTTCGAAAAGCCGTCTTGGGGATATCGTCCGCTTGGACCTTTACTTGATGGTAACCCGGTCGAAGATCTATCTTAGACAAATATTGGGCTCCTTGTAGCTGGTCAAAAAGATCATCGATCCATGGAAGAGGGTATCGGTTCTTGATAGTGACCTTGTTTAATTCTCTGTAGTCGATGGACATTCGGAAGCTGCCGTCCTTTTTCTTTACAAATAAGACTGGGGCTCCCCAGGGAGAATAACTATGACGGATGAAACCACGATCAAGCAACTCTTGCGGTTGCGTTGACAGTTCTTTCATCTCGGACGGTGTAAGACGGTATGGGGCCTTGGCAATGGGTGTTTTTCCTGATATTAGGTCGATTCGAAACTCGACTTGCCGATTAGGCGCAATCCGGGCAATTCCTCCGGGAACACGTCTGGGTATTCGCACACTATCGGGATATCTTCAATATGGACACTGCTGTAGATATTAAGGTAATCAAGGCTCATCCCCTTCAAACCACTGGTACTCCTCCTCCCACAGTAATCTTGGTCAACACTGATGATGCCAAAAAGGGGGAGATACCTTTAAAGAAAGAAGTGCTAAAGCTTGATGAAAAAGATGCACGTCCAAAAGTGGTTATCCCTAGACCAGATGGTTCTAAATCAGTTGATGAAACAGCTGATATCATTGCAAGGGAAAAGGAGAATACAAAGAAAAGGGTAAGGGTTGAGAGCAGAGCTTTGGTTAAGAAAAAGATAGCTCTGCAAAAAGAAAAGGAAAGTGTTTGTTCT
This sequence comes from Scalesia atractyloides, assembly GCA_947069175.1. Lineage (NCBI taxonomy): Eukaryota > Viridiplantae > Streptophyta > Magnoliopsida > Asterales > Asteraceae > Scalesia > Scalesia atractyloides. The sequence goes on from CAMTDV010000005.1 coordinate 29,854,236, forward strand.
TCATCAAATAAAATGCCAGTTAGAAAAACGAGGCAATCAGCATTTATACCTTCCAAACCTAAGTCAGTTGGTAATCCAATCACATCCTCTGCTTCCACAAAAACACCTACACCTCCTTCTTCAAAAGCGTTTTATACACCAACCACAACAGATGTTACAACACCTGTTGTGTCAACATCTGTTGACACAGCAGAGGTTATAACAAATGTTAATCCAACCACTGCTATGGTCATATTTCTAACTTCCACCATATCTCTACCCACACCCACAAGAATACAACAACCACAATCACCTGATCTCAAGTTTAAAAGGAGAAAAACCACAAATGTTATACTTGATGACAAGATCATCCCTTCACCTTTACCTGTGTCATCTAAACCAGTGTCCACCACATCAGTTATCAAACCTCCTTCTTTTCAAATTACGAAAGTGCCTCTTGCCACTCAATTCCCACTGGAGCTATAAGCAGTCAAATCAGAGATCAAATCTTTCTTTTCAGAAGAAGATCCAGAAAAAAGGGAATTCCCATCTCTGAAAGGTTATCCCAAATCAAGAAACTTAGAAGAATACAAGAAGCTTAAAGCCCAACAAGCAGAGGATATCACCAAAAGGGATACCAAGGGAAAGTCTGACAGAGTATTACAAAATTACTGGCAATATCCATTGAGCAAAGTCATAAGTTTCAAAGATTATGCAAGAGACTTGAGTAAACAACTGTCAGAGAGAGAAGACAAAAAGCCTTAAAGAAGATTACATCAATCAGATCATGGAAACCAAGTTATATAAGGCTACAGGGGCACAATTCAAAGATTGGTCTGTGAGAGAGTTGGAAGAAGAAGTACAAAGAATGCAAGAAATGTTGAAAGATCCTCTCAAAAATACAACTCCTCCAGATTGGAATAAACATAAGAAGATGCCTGAAAAGAATTTGAAGATAAGAAGAATGAAGGAAGAGTTGATTGCTGCAAATTATGGGTCAACGAACCAAATCATGAGGTGGAGAGAGGTTAAAGTGATTGATACATACAAATCACTTGAAAAGAGAAGGAAAACAGATCCATCACTGCCAAAGAAGCCAGTATATGAAGCAGAGGATACAGTTCAACAGACCCAACACTCTTCAAAACCATCTGAAACATCTGCCTTATCTATTTTGGCCTTAAATCAAATAAAAAGGCAAATGGATATAGCAGAAGAAGATAAGAGAGTGTTTGAGCATATAAAGGAAGGAATCCAAAACATGATTGATTACCATACTGATGATACCAGTCAAAAGCTTGCCGAAGATCTTTCTCAGATGGCTAGTCAATCAATTCTACCTACCTCAACAATAACTTACCATCCTAGAAAGCCATCAGACCCAATTCTAAAGTGGAAAGTTGACAAAAACTCCCGCGAATTGACTTTGCTCAAGTCTAATGGCGATGCAACCAAGATGAGAATGGAGGATGCATATGGGCTGTGTGTAGAAGACCTCCAAGAACTTATGGATCTGATACTTGAAAAGGATAATGATGATGAGGAATCTCTGAATTTCGAATTGCAATTTAAAGGTCAAATCAGAGATTTCCTGTTGAGGAATAAAGACCAAGAATAAAAGATGTTTTTGGCATCATCTGTTCCAGGGGGAGATTGTTGGGAGTGAACCCTTTAAGGAACAGATGATATAAAGCCAAAATACTATATCCACGGTTTGGTCCAACTATCAGAGTTTAGATTCTCTGATTACCTAAACTCTGCCTTCCTAAAGTCGGTTACCTATGCATCATCTGCTACACCAATTATTAAAGGTCTGACAGAAGAAAAGAAGCAGAGCTTGGTCATCAGAGTTTAAGTTTATTAGTTTTATATTCAATGTAACAGTGCATTTACACTACCAGATGTTAGGCATCAGTGTTTTGAGTTTGTTAGTTTATTGTTAGACGTCACTATCAACCCTGACGTCATCAAAAGATGCTCAGATGTTAGATAGTTAGTATAAATAGTTGAGTCGATGTAACAGTAAACTTTGTCTTATTAAAAAGATCTTTACACCAATCATCTTCTTCCTTTTCTGTACCATTAAACTGTGTTGCAATAGGCTGAGGGGGAGTTTGTGAATTACATGAAAAGTCTACAAACTTGAAAGCATGATGATGATCAAAACAAACGACCTTTACTTGTAGTAAAAGTTTTCCATTCTATTCCGCTGCATTTACTTTCAATTTCAATCATATTTACATTTTTTAAACAAAAACTACAAGTAAATCAAAATCAGATCCTAACAATTGGTATCAGAGCTTGGTCAATCAAAATCAAAATTCAATTTTAAGCTATTTTTAAGGATGAGATTTTGATTCTCTGAAAACATTTTTATGCTATTTACACATGGAGCACCAGAAAAACTGTTTTTAATCCATGTTTAGCATTCCAATCCTAGAGATCAAGCTTTCCAAAGTAGATGTATCCAATGCTTTTGTTAGGACATCTGCTAGCTGATCCTTAGTATGGACATGTTGTAAAGAAATCAAACCTTTTTCATAGCAATCCCTCACAAAGTGATTCTGATGTCAATGTGTTTTGTTTTTGAGTTAGAGACAGGATTTTTGATGATATTTTCTGCTGCTTGACTGTCAATTTTAAGAGGAGTCTTTAAAGCAGTGATACCAAAATCCAAAAGTTGATTTTGAAGCCACAGGATTTGAGTAGTGCATCTTGCAGCAGCAATGTATTCAGCCTCAGTAGTGGATGTGGAAACTGCAACTTGCTTTTTACTCTGTCAAGACACTAGGCAATCACCTAGGATTGGACACCTCCTGATATGGACTTCTTGTTGTCTTGCATCTAGCAAAATCACTATTTGAGTAACCTGAAATATCAATATTTCCATTAGCAGGATACCAGATACCAAGTGTGGTAGCACCTTTTATGTACCTGAATATCCTTTTGACAGCAATAAGTTCAGACTTTCTAGGTAATGACTGGGATCTGGCACAAACACATGTTGCAAACATGATGTCTGGCCTGGAAGCAGTTATGTACAATAAAGACCCAATCATACTTCTATAAAGTGTTTGATCAACCAAGTCATCTTTATCAACAATAGTGACCAGCTTCGATGTTGCCATGGGTGTGCTGCAAGGTTTACAATCATCCATATCAAACTTTTTAAGCAGTTCTTTGACATACTTATTTTGATGGATGAAAGTGTCATTGTGCATTTTTTTGACTTGTAAACCAAGAAAACATTGCAACTCACCCATTGAACTCATTTCAAACTCAGTTGCCTTGAGTTTTCTGAACTCTTTACACATGGCAGTGCATGTGGATCCAAAAATGATGTCATCCACATAAATTTGGACAAGAATCAAATCTTTTCCTTTCCATTTTAAAAACAAGGTTTTATCAATTTTACCTCTTGAAAAACCTATGGACAAGAGAAAAGTGGATATAGTTTCATACCAGGCTCTTGGTGCTTGTTTAAGACCATACAGTGCTTTGTTTAACCTGTACACATGATCAGGATGAAATGAATCTTCAAACCCAGGAGTTTGGCACACATACACTTCTTCCTTGATCTTTCCATACAGGAATGCACTTTTGATGTCCATTTCAAACACTTTGATGTTGTGGTTAACAGCAAAAGCTAAGAACAGTCTGATGGTTTCTAACCTTGCTACTGGAGCAAAGGTTTCATCATAGTCAATGCCTTCTTCATGTCTGTATCCTTGAACCACGAGCCTTGCTTTGTTCTTGACAACAATACCCCTTTCATCTGTTTTGTTCTTGAAGATCCACTTTTTGCCAATTGGACTTACCTCCTTAGGCAATGGTACAAGTTCCCAAACTTATTGTCTTATAAACTAATGGAGCTCCTCTTGCATAACTTCTACCCAACTATTGTCTTTCAGTGCCTCTTAGTACTTGACAGGTTGGATGAGTGATAGAAAGCCAGCAAAAAGGCAAATGTTTTGGGATTGGCTTCTTGTGAGCACTCCCTCCTTTATGTTGCCAATAACTTGATCCAATGGATGGCTTTTGAGGAAGATCAAATCACCTTGATATGGGAAAAGTGCATTTTGAGGTGAATCTTGCAAATGTGTATCATCTGAGCTATCCTCTGTTGGTGAATTTGATGGTCCAGCCTCTGATTGGAATGGAGGTGGTGGAATGGGTGGTATGGTTGTGAGTGTTTGTTGATTTTTATCCATATTTGATGGATTTTATCAACAGTGTTTTGATTTGAGAGCAGGCAGAGGATTGTGAAGTAATCACTGTTGAACCAGCAGAGCTTTCACCATTGTTACTAACCTCTGCTCCTCTGCTTGAAGGGCAGATCTTGAAGTTTGGAAGAATGCAATCATATCCTTGCTCTTGTAGTGATGAATGTGATGTACCTGCAGTGTTAGTCTTGACAGACACATCTTCAAATGTAAATTTATCTAGATCAAACAGTTCAGCAGGATTTGCTGGGATTTTCAAAGATGAAAGTTCATTGAACTTCACATTCAAAGTATCTTCAACACACTTGGTCCTAGAGTTAAATACTCTGTAGGCTTTGGCATTGGTTGAGTATCCCAGAAAATAACCACAGTCAACTTTGGTTGCAAACTTAGGGATAGAATCTTTTAAGTTCAAAATGAAACAAGGTGCAGTCAAAAACTTTGAAATATGAGATCAGAGGTTTGATTTTGTAAAGCAATTCATAGGCAGTCTTTTGATGCCTGCGGTTAATCAAAACTCTGTTTTGAACATAACAAGCAGTGTTTACAGCCTCTGCCCAAAAAGATAAGGGTAAACCTGAGTCTGCTAGCATGGTTCTTGTAGATTCAACTAGAGTTTGATTTTTCCTTTCAAATACCCCATTTTGTTCTGGAGTTCTTGGGACACTGAATTGCCTAGCAATCCCTTTTGACTCACAGAAGCCATCTAACTCCTTATTTCTAAACTCTGTCCCATTATCACTCCTAAAGATTTTTACAGGAAGGTCATACTGCTTTTCAACTTGTTTGACAAAATTTTGCAATATACCAGCTGTTTCATCTTGGAGTGTAAAAAGAAGGTCCATGTAAACCTTGAAAAATCATCAACAATGACTAAACAAAATCTTTCATTCATTAAACTCATGATTTTTACAGGGCCAAACAAATCTATGTGCAACAATTGCAAACATTGGGTTGTTTTGGACTCTTCAATTGACTTGTAAGAACTTTTATGTTGTTTACCTTTTAAACAGGAAACACAATGTTCTTCACAAGTAAATTGTTTATGTGGTAAACCTCTGACAAGACAATTTTTAGAGAGTGTGGTGATTTTTTTCAGATTTGTGTGCCCAAGTCTTCTATGCCTTAACTCTGTCTCTTTGCTGGAAGCAACTGAGAACAAGCATGCATTAGACATAGGGTTATCTTTCAACATATCAACCACATACACATTGCCACTCCTATGAGCAACAAGTTGTGCTTTGCTCTCAGCAATAAACTGATCAATCTTTTTAACAACCTCTGGTCCTACAATTTGACAAGTTTTCTTTGTAAAGAAGGATCCATATACTTTTGTCACTCATTTGTGAGACACTCAAAAGATTGAATTTTAGATTTTTAATTAAATTAACATTTTCAAATTTGAGATTCCCTGCCTGGACACACCCTGAACCCAACACCTTCCCTTTTGAATTGTTATCAAAAGATATATCACCCCCTCCATGAGCCAACAAGTCTTTGAGAAGGGCTCTACATCCTGTCGTGTGCCTGGAACCTCCACTATCTACATACCATAAACTATCAAGGCAAGTAGAAGCTCCATGCACACAAGTAAACAATTAGTTTTAATGAGATTCCAAAGCCAGGATGGCTTTGGATGGGTTCACAGATTGTCCACTCTCAAATCCAGGAATATGGTCAGTGGTTTGAGTTTGCCTTTGTATCCACTGTTGTGAACCATTTCTTGTCAGATGTTGGTAACCATGAGGATATCTATTCACTTTGGGCTTTGATGGTTTTTTTAACCTTCATAGCTCATAGGAACTTTTTGATAAACTGGTTGTCCATGTCCTCTTGGATACCTGTTGGCAGGTGGAGCATCTGTCACTTGTACCTGTCTGGGAGCAGAGGTATTGATCAATGCTTTTGTGACAGATGTTTCAACAGGTTCAAAGGTCTGCTTAGATTTATTTCTAGCAGAGCTTGAACTTTCTTTCTCAAGAGCTTTTGCTTTGATCTCTTTTACCTTTTGATCATAGGTTTGAAGATAAGCACACTCATGAGTTAGATGATTTGTTTTACCACAGATAAAACATTTTGAATCATTTGGGATTACATGTGTTTTGTTTATGTCATATGCTTTTAAAAGAAAACAATTTTCAGTTACATGGTTTCTTTTGTTGCAAAATTCACAAAACAGATGTTTGATCTTTTCCCTTTTCTTTTTATCAGATTTCTTCTCAGCAGATGTTGTAACCTCTCCTGGAAGGTCTTTGATGGGAATGATTCTAGCCTTTGGTGCCTTGACACCTTCAATGGTTGTGAAGTCCATTGGCTTGAAATTTTCAAGAATATCACATTCATCTGACCAGGTGGGTTTGAATTGGTATTTCTCAATTTCTTTAAAAGTTGAAGATCCTTCAAGTTTTTCAAGAGAAATTTTGTTACCCTTTTTGTCAGTGATTTTTATCTTATTTCTAGCCAAATTTGTAGGGACTACTTCAACCTTTACAGAGTCAACTTTTGTAACATTTTCTTTGGCTTCTTCTTTAGTTTCAAACCAATACCAAATTTTATGTTACTCTTGATCTGTTTTTCTATCATAATTTCAAAACCTGTTGAAGATTCTACCCATTTTTCACATGTGATCTGGGTATCCTCTAACTCCTTTATGCAAACTTGGTATTTATTTACCACAGTTTAGAGTTGGTCGTTGGTTATGCTAGCTTCATGCTTTAGGCTACTTATCCTAGATTTTTTTTAAACCAATTTTGATTTTAACTCTTTGATAAGTTTTTCAAAATTAAGTTCATTTTCTATCATTTTGTTCGTAAGGTTTTCATTTACCTGTTTAATGTTAGCAAAAGCTATTATACATTTTCTGAACAGAGATCCTTTAGGATCTGAGGTGATACATTAGAAGCAGCTATAAGAGCACAATCACAATCATCTTCACCATCCTTTGAATCCCATGGATCAGATAGAGAGTTCTTTTCTTCATCAACAGTGTTTTGTGTAATCACTGGTGTAACCACTGCTTTATCACAATTTTGACTTTCATCAGACTTAGACACTTGTTCCACAGACTCATCACCTTCAACAATTGTCTCTAAGGCCATTAAACAAAAATTTTCATGTTCTAAATCACTTTTGGCCATAAGAGCAAAGTTTTCATCAGTTAATTCCTCACGCAAACTACTCCAATCCAAAAAGTCTTGTGTGAAAAAGCTTTGCTGGTTGACCTCTGTCGGAGCAGTGGTTTGAGTAGTTTGAGTGCTTTGTGGTGCTTGTTGCACATGCACTTGAGGTGGTGATGCTTGGACATACTGAATTTGTGGAACAGTGGTTTGGACATAGTGCACAGGAACAGTGGCAGCAGGGTGTGCATAGTGAGCAGTGTTTTGCACTTGATGAACAGGGGTATATTGGGAATATTGGGCAGTGCTTTGTGTGTGCTGAGGTCTAGGGCCAGGATGTGTTACAATAGGTCCTGAAACTTGAGATCTACACTCTCTGGCAAAGTTTCCTAGCATGTTACATTTATAGCACTTGATTTTAGATTTGTCTAACCCAACCTTTGACCCCCCATGCAACCCTGGATATTTTCTACCAGTTCTTTTTTAAAACCTGCTTGCTCTCACACTTAGCAAAGCAACTTGATGTAAAATGTCCATTTCTTCTAAGTCATTTGGATCAAAATGTTGAAGATCATTTAACTCAAAAGAGAGATTATCAGAGGTTTGGAGTTACTGTTTTCGTCCCTGTGGTTTGTTAAAAATTACTATTTTAGTCCATTAGTTTAAAAATTGCGATTTCAGTCTCTGTGGTTTCACTTTCGTAACCATTTCAATTCACCTCGCAACCATTTCAGTCCCTGTCCTTACATAATAAAATGATTTAAGTGGTTACGAAAGTGAAACCACAAGGACTAAAATGATTACGAAAGTGAAACCACAGGGAATGAAATTGAAAATTTTAAACTAACGGACTGAAATGGTGATTTTTGACAAACCACAAGGACGAAACTAGTAATTAACTCAAATTCCTTACTAGCAGTAAAAGCATAGTTGGGTGGATAAGAATCAGAGTTAAAGTTTCCTCCAGAGGTTATATCAATAAAATGATCATAACCCTGATCCTTTCCATTGCCAGAACCCTCTTCATGACTATAAAGAGCAGTGTTACCCAAGGTATGGTCGTCTATTACTTTCCCTGACTCTTGTAACTTCTTTTTCTGGTTCAACTCTCTCTCATAAGTGAGGAGTCGACCATGAAGTTGTATGAGAGTCATTTCTTTAAAACCAACAGATGTTCGAGTAACGTAAGCTACAGTCTCCCATTTTTCTGGTAACGATCTTAAGAAACGACTAATGACAGTCGAATTAGGAAATTCCACATTAACCAGTTTCAATTCACTGATGAGACAGCTAAAACGTTCGAACTATTGTGTTAATGCCTCACCCTTTATGTGACAAAACGTTTCATACTATTGATTCAGAACTTCTCTATGGTTTTCGATCACTTCTTCAGTACCACCGAATTGCTCTTTTAGTGCATCCCATAACTCCTTTGCACTATTGCAGTGGAGCAGACCAGCATAGATTTCATTAGGTAAGGCAGATGCAACAATGCTAAATGCCTTAGCATCCAATTTTATTTTCTGGAAATCCTGCTCGGAGTAATTTTCAGGACTTTTTGGCACTTGAGTATTGGGATCCTCTGTACTGGGAACCACAGGAACATGTGGTCCATACACAACGGATCACCAACAACCGGTGTTTTGCTGAGCTAAAATGTGACCCATCCGACGCTGCCATATGAAATATTCATTTCATTTCAGCATCGGTGGTTTAAACATAGATACGTTGGATTCTTGTGTGTTTTGAGACATTTCTGCTTGTTTACAACAGATTTGTGTTTTAAAAACTTTGAACGTAATAAAACTTTGTTTTCAAGTAAAACTATCAAACTAATTAGAAGGGAGAGCTGATCTTTCAAATCAAATTGATATTAATCAAATTTTGATTGACCAAGCTCTGATACCAATTGTTAGGATCTGAGTTCGATTTACTTGTAGTTTTTGTTTCAAAAATGGAAATATGATTGAAATTGAAAGTAAATGCAGTGGAATAGAATGGAAAACTTTTACTACTAGTAAAGGTCGTTTTTTTTTCATCATCATCATGCTTTCAAGTTTGTAAACTTTGCATGTGATTCACAAACTCCCCTCAGCCTATTGTAACACAGTTTGATAGTACAGAAAAGGAAGAAGATGATTGGTGTAAAGATCTTTTTAATAAGACAAAGTTTACTGTTACATCGACTCAACTATTTATACTAACTATCTAACCTCTGAGCATCTTTTGATGACATCAGGGTTGATAGTGACATGTAACAATTAACTAACAAACTCAAAACACTGATGCCTAACATCTGATAGTGCAAATGCAATGTTACATTGAATATAAAACTAATAAATTAAAACTCTGATGACCAAGCTCTGCTTCTTTTCTTCTGTCAGACTTTGATAATTGGTGTAGCAGATGATGCATAGGTAACAGACTTTAGGAAGGCAGAATTTAGGTAATCAGAGGATCTAAACTCTGATAGTTGGACCAAACCGCGGATAGAGTATTTTGGCTTTATATCATCTGTTCCTTTGTAAAGGGTTCAATCCCAACAAGGGAGTTTGGGTGTCTGGGGAGTACAGGTTGCCCAAAATTGAGTTTCCGCTTTCGCCGTCGGGGATTCTCCCGAACTGGCATTGGACACACCCCTAGTGTCCAAACGACCCTAGAATCTCCCTGTATACTCCTGGTGTTCCAGCTATAGTAAATGTTGGGTTTGGTCAGTTCCCGATTCTGGCAGGTTTGTTACACGTTAAATTGCCGAAACTAGTTTAAAATAAAGTGTTTTTAATTCCGTAAATCCCCCTTTAATACATAAGTTTGATAAAAATCTAGAATTTTTAATACAATTCAATAAAAATATACAGATTATGAGAAAAATACTTCGGGAATTTATTTAGCTATTTTAACTCCTCAAATAAATTATTTTTTAACCAGTATTTAACTGAATAATTTACATTGCTTATCATCCGATGTCTAAAAATTCCCAAAATATTCCAGAAAGCTCCTTATATGTCCAGGAACTCCCTGCAAAAATTTGGGATTTTTCCGATTTCGTTTCGGTGCGTTTTCGGCTACCGAAAATTCCCAGAAACGCGGATTTTTATTCTGAAACAAAATTTAACCAATGGACTCCCAAACTTCACAGATCATTCCCTATATGTTCCTTCGTGTTCTTATAAATTTGGTGTTTTATAGACTCCGTTTGGTATTTTTCTGAATTCCCTTCGGTAAAACAGTTAGAAATTCGCCAAAAATCATAGAAAATTCCAAATATTCTAAACTTTTACGTGGGCATTCAGGTCAATACCCTACATCACCACACCAATTTTCAGCTCAATCCAAGCATCACGGACTAAGTTATAGTCCAAACAATATTCTGCCTATGCTAATCGAAGATTTCGGGTGTTATACCTAGCGCAAGCTCCGTTCCCGTGTGTTTTTCTCGAGTCCAGAAGTGCGTGGGTGCTATATTCAGTACCTACACATCAAGTACAATCCAAACATGCCATAATTCATGTCAATCAAGCCTTGTTTCACTGTTTTTCGGTTAATCACTTTGTTATTCGCTTTTGGTCCATTAGGGGTCGATTAGGGCATCAAAGCCGAAGTTTTGTGATCTTGGCTATCATATAACATCAGGGAATCCCAGAGGTTTTCTTATTCAGCCAAGAACCATGGTTTAATCATCCATTAACATGGATTAAAAAGAATTTTCATGGTCTAGTTCATGTTTAATCAAGAAAACTTCAACAAAACCTTAATAATCTTGAAAAATACCTTTGATTTGGATGATTTTAAGTGATGGTCAGCTGTGTTCTTGAAGGTTTGGAACAGATTTTGAGTGAAAATGAAGAAAAAGAAAATAAAAAAAACATATATAATAAGGGGTGTCGCAAGGTGGGGTACCCCTACCCCACCCTCGCTTTGTCGTGCTTCGTTTTTCGTGTTAAGAAGATGATGTTTATCTTCGGTTTTGAGTTTAGGTTTGTTTTCGGGTCCCATACGCATCCTCGATTTGCGAAACGACTCATTTTTTGCTTTTTTAGTGTTAAAGGACTCGGTGTTAAAAACCATGCATAACCGACTCGAAACCCGACCGGTTATGTTTTAACCATAATAGGCTCGTATTAGGGTAGTTTAAGGGTTTTTAGGCTTGATTGACCGTTCCTTGCATGTTTGGTTGCCTTTTGTTGTTCTCAAAAGGAAGACGTTTCCCTAACTGGGAAACTGCGTCATTTTGCGTGCCCGAGCTCCGATTTGCTTCAAGTCTTATGTCATGGTCTAAGGTACATAACTAAGATGTTCTGTGAATTCCGAATCTTAAATAACCCTACCGATGGCCTAATAATCATCGTCAAATGTTTAATGCGCTGTTAAACGGAAAGCTCCCGTTTAACACGTTTTCAAAGGCTAAGGATACCAACCTCGCACCGTTGGCCCTTATTAGTGTTATGTTAACCATGATTTGCTCCCGGATTCCTCCGAAACATAACAGATATCGTTTAATCTAGCCCACAAGTCAAACATGTTTTTAGGGTTTTTGCACAATTATAGTTTTAAGCATGCTTAAAGTTTTGGACCGATTATGGTGTACCTGGTTTCGTCCTGGGTATCACAGTTATGATCTTAATTATAATCGGGTTCCCGTTTAGGGTGTATGGTGAAGATTGCTAAGTGAGTTTGGTGACTCAAGAATTTAGAAACGAGAAAAAAAGAGGTGAATTCTATGATTAGGTTATGTTATATGGTGTTGATCTCTCTCTAATGATATATATATATATATATACACCCACATAAGTGGAAACCCTATTTATGGTACTAAGAATAATTATGTCCATCAAATAATCCAATTAATTTATAAGAGTATTTAGTTAATCATCAATTAAATTAGATTAATGATAACTAAGAACATTTAATTAAATATACGTCTTACAAGAGCAATTATCACATATCTGTAGGGGTGTGTAAAAATCGAATTAACCAACCCATAACCAAATTAACCAAAAAACCGAACAAAAAACTTAAACTAAGAGAAAACCAATGCCGGTTAATGATTTTTTAAAAACCGATACTCATGGGTCGGTTATGGTTTTTCATTGTTCCATAACCACAATAACCGAACTGACCCGTATGTTAGTATAGTAACGGTTAACCGAACTGTATAACCGACACACTTACATAACCGATCTTAGATATTGGTATATGGACTCTGGAGGATGGAGGAATACCAAAAGAAAACACTTCTTCTAAACCCAATAAGGCAATACCCAATCCATGCTTTACACGGTTCTGTTTTCAAATCTCGTTCCTAATAAACGGAGGTGGTGGTATCAACATTAATTATTTAACTTTTTTAACTAACACTAGGCCATTAAGGTCCCATTTTCTCACTTCTTTGTTCCCATCTCATGACTCACGTCCATTCAGTTTTTAAGTTTTCATATGAATTCATCTATGTAAGTGAACTAATAGATAAAACATTTATAACCTGGTGTGCATTATGTATGAATTCTCAATTAATTATGTTTCAACTATTGAATCAGCAATATAATATAATAGACTTATATCAATTTATGTGTATGTCCCTATGTTTTCTATATTAAATCCAAGATATAAAATATGGATTATGAATTTTTCTACTTCATGGTTAACCGACCATAACCGATCGTTATAACCATCAAACCCGATTAACCATAACCACACCATAACCGATCGGTTATGGTTATGGTTTTCCATTAACCGACATCTTGGTTATGATTATGGTTTTAGGCCAAAACCAACCCATGTACACCAGCTATATGTATGAATATTTAGACAATATAAAAAAAACCTATAATAATATTAAATATTAACTAAACAACAAAATAAGTTGAAGATAAAATAGATTTATTTTGATGAATTATTGAAATGAAAAATAATTAATAAAACGTTTGAATTTATTTTAATACTTCAAAAACTATTTTCTGCCAAGCTACACTATAAGTTGAATATCAAATATGGGGTTGGTTAGCTCGTTAACTAGTTTAACAAAAACCTAGATCAAATTGACTTTGGAAGCTCAATGAATACAAAATTTAAGTAAACTGTACAACCCAAAACTCCAGTTGTATATCCCATTCACTAAATATTTTAGCAAGTCAATGTGGAGAATATGTACCAATCAAGAGTAGATATAGCTGACTTTATCGAGTCAATGTGGAGAATATCTACCAATCAAGAGTAATTATAGCTGACTTTAACTAGGGTAGATATAGTTGACTTTTGCTAGTCATATACGTATATATCGCCACAGGAACCGGTCAATGTTTTCCGACATGGCATGTTGACTTCCATAGGGGAATGTAGAGATTAGTACCCCAGGCCCCCCGTCTCCGATGTATATTTGTATAGTTGTTGGCATCATAAGAAGATGAACATAAAAATGTGTGTTAATAAAATAACATAAAACTGAAATTAAACATTCCGAAAGAGATACTGGTTTTGTGAATTCGTATGAGAGATTAGTGGTTATGCATGTTCTTTCGGTTTGTTCTTGATTCAACTAATTAACTTTGCTTTCTTTTCATTTTAAATGTTTTAAATTTGAAACCAACCCAATACTAATCTTGTTATTCGGTTTTGATTCTCAAAGCATTTTATAGAAGTCATCACTACAAGACTACTTCAAAATAATAGTTTGAAATAAAAATTTTTCTGATTTGTTTCATTCCGTGATTTTCTCACCCTGTGTGCTAACGAAACAGAAGTGAACCCTGGATTTGTCAAACGTGATCTATAGCATTGATGATTCATGATGATGTGGGTGCCCGGAGGCTCCCACTCAGCAAAGCCGGGAAGCAGGAAGCTGGGAGCTCGCTATCGGGAGCCTAACAGCCCAAACAGGAGAACAAGTTTGGTGGGCCAGCCTGGCCCATCACAACCAAGCCCATTAGGGTTAAGATGTCAAACGCCTATAAATAAATGGTCCACCCTCTATTTCAATCATCTCACTTTGGCTTGGACATTCCAGCCAATTATTCTCTCTCTAGAATCTCATTCCCTCTCTAGAATCACATACTCTCTTAAGAGCACAAAGTTGGGCTGCTTCCCTCTAAGTTGCTAAGGTCACGAGCTCATGAGGGATTACACCAGCAGTTCCTAGTCACGAGTTACACATCACAACCAAGCCCATTAGGGTTAAGATGTAACATACCTATAAATAAAGGGTTCACCCTCTATTTCAATCATCCCACATTGGCTTGGACATTCCAGCCAATTACTCTCTCTCTCTCTAGAATCCAATTCCCTCTCTAGAATCACATACTCTATTAAGAGCACAAGGCTGGGCTGCTTCCCTTCTGAGCTGTTAAGGTCACGAGCTCATGAGGGATTACACCAGTAGTTCCTAGTCACGAGTTACACTACCTGTAATCACCATAGGTGTAGCTAATCGCTGGTGTAACGCCTCGTATTTCTTATTTCTATTTTAGAAAGTTCATATACGTATTCTATTTTCGAGGCGTTAATCGTAATGAAATTCGTATTTTATACAGACTTGTTATACTTATAACTTAGTCATTTATACGCAATTGATACATATTATACGTGCAAACAATCGTGCATGCATTCTCGATACTTAGTTTATACTCACATATATGTTATATACTTAGAACATACCAAAAACACCTTAAAATAACAAGTTTTAGCTTAAAATGGGGGAAAACCAAAGTTCAGGGACTAAAATGCAAATTTGCCCAAAATAGGGCGTGGCGCTACACCTAGCCCTAACCCCTTAGGGCTACACGCGACACCTAGCCCTCTAATACGTAGAAAGTTGTTTACCAGCAACGGATTGGCCATCTTTTCCACCTCCCAAACTCACCAATCGCCATATAACTCCATTAAAACTCAAACCCTACTTCACCACTATAAAACCAAGCCTCCACACCACCATTTTCACTTTCCAAACTCATTCTCACTCTCAAAACACTCTCAAGTTACTGAAAAAAACAAGTTATGGACAGAATCTTTAAGTTGCAAAAAGTGAGTTCATACTCACTTCCCTTCTAATTTCTTCATTTCTTCTTCCTCTACAAGGTTTGGAACACCTCTAGGAGTGTTACCACAGGTTTTCCATGGAAAACCAACGTGGAACATCACCATTTTAAGGTCCAAACTTTCTGTTTTGGAAGAAACCTTTATAAACTTTCTTTAAACTTGTGTTTTTTTTCAAACAAACCTATGTTCCTATGCCCCTAATCAAATCTATGGTTAGTGAGCTTAAACAAGGTTGTTTCATACATATTAGGAGATGTTTTATCCCTCCAAACTTTCTGTTTTATAAGGGTTTTAAACCCAATAGTGTTGAAACTATCCAATCTTGTTTATAACGAGATTTGTGCTTGGTATGAGTGTGAATAACTTGGAAGCCTTGGCTATCCTACCTTCATTCCACCACCTCACTTGATGATTGCTATACCACTAAAACATGTTCAACCTTCATTTGAGTAACAAGGCTACGACACGCCCCCAAACTTTGCCATGTTCGGGATGCAAGCACCTAGCTTGCTTACTTGGTTGATACATAGTTTTAGTGAAGTAAGTTTCTTTCTTGTACCTTTCATTCATGACCATCCGAATCATCCTTGTGATGATTTGTGTATTGGTGAATCATACAATGAGGTTAAATGGATGTTTATCATCCTACCTCTATGCTTGACTTATATGACTTCTATGGATTATATGGCATAAATGTAATGGACATACTATATACTATATACTATATATAAATTTATACATAGCCGAACCTTTGATGATAATCGTGTGGTTGTTTATCATTTTAGTAGGATATATTATCTAAGTCTTAAACACGTTGTTACGATTCTAATGGGTATCTAACCCATGAAACCACATTCATCCATACGGGTCAAAAACGGGTGTATAAGACTAGACAATTATTTTCTTGTATACATACTTTGCATACTCTAACATTCCGAATCCGAATCCTTCGTTAAAATCCGAATACTCATACACCTTCGTTTATCCTGAGTAGGGTAACCTCGGTGATCCATCCTCTAAGCTATCAAACTTTCACGGGATAACAAATGAAGCTTGCAAAACTGTGAGTATACTCAACCCTTTTTACGCTTTAACGCATTTTTGGGTGCAACATGTATGCAAAATCCACTTTATGCAATCGATCGTAATTAAACACTCAAACCATTGAACACGTTCATTGTTATGCTTAGGTTGTTTATGCTTGTTAGTTTCAACTTGTATTCCCATGATATTGTTATGCTTAGGTTGTTACACATGCTAGTTAAAGATTTTAATTATATACTATTTGCTATGCGTAAGTTGTTTATGTATGCTCGTTTCTACTTAAATGTAAAATGCCATGTGGATTTGAGACAAACTTTTATACATATATTTATATTCAAACTTGTATGCTCGCCAGTGCTTTTGTACTGATCCATGCTTTTATTACATGTTGCAGGATTGTGACAGATAAATCTAGTAGGATTGCCTGAAAACGCATTTAAATTTTAATGTCAGTTGTATTGTAATTTATTTTCAATCCTGTTGTATCTCGATTCCATTTAAAAATCATTTTAATGAAATGAAATTATTTATTTGAATACTTATTATACATTCTTCATTTTAAACTTGTGGTGTTCCTTATTCAAGCAACGTAAAAAGCAATTATTAAATACTTATCACAGTTAGTGTTATGAAGT
Source organism: Scalesia atractyloides (assembly GCA_947069175.1). Classification (NCBI taxonomy): domain Eukaryota; kingdom Viridiplantae; phylum Streptophyta; class Magnoliopsida; order Asterales; family Asteraceae; genus Scalesia; species Scalesia atractyloides. Next base: position 29,871,264 of record CAMTDV010000005.1, read on the forward strand.
CTCTTGCAATCTCGTTTTCGTCTCATCCTGATGTTTTCGCCATCGGTTGAGGTGTGACCGCTGGGTTTCGACCACAAACTTCCTAAGCATTCTCTATCTCTCTTATACTTACTAATACATCTATACTTTATGTTTATACACTATTCTTGGATAGATCACTAATGTTGAGCATCAGAGGGTGGTCCAGAGACCCCGGTCTCTGGCCGCTTCTAATGGGTTCTTTCGTGTTGTATATAAAAGCTAGGAGGTGAAGAGACTGCCCTGAGGAACGTCCATACCTTCCCCTGACCCTATCCTTGTTGTTTCAACAAGTGGCGTCCACCGTAGGACTGTGCTTCTTAGAACATGAAACTCTTTGTAGTTCAGCTCTAAATGTTCCTAAATTCTTTTCTTTAAGGTTGGAGGAAGTTCTTACCGAAAAGGTCACCTCCACACTTCCTACGCAAATCTGCTCTGAAACACACGGACCCGCATCCACGAACCTGATTCAAAAGATACGTTCCATAATCTCCTTCTTACAACTTATTTCACATTTATATTAGAAATACAACTATAGTATTCTTATTTCATGCATGCTCACAAAGACCGACGTATTTTGAAAACACACTGAAATCGGTTTAAAATTGTATTTTATGAGCATGCCACATGAATGTTCCTTTTCATTCTCACTATCACAAACCTGAGTTTGGAGCATGAATCTGGCACATTAACAAATTACTCTCTTTAAAAGTAACAAATTACTCTCTTTAAAAGAAATGCACATTTTCCAAAATGGTCCGACTAGATTAGTTGCATACAACCATGACCGTTGGTTTTTCCTAAATACACCTGAAGGATTAAAAAATAATAAAAGGGGGTTTAGTGATATTGATGTGAGTTCCTATCCGTATACCTATTTTAATTGGCTAACTTTGATATTTTTACATATCTCGAAAATACAAACATGCTTGAAAATCTTGAAAACTAACGTGCACAAATTATTGTCAAAAATGTTAGAATAAATCATAAAAAATCAACCTTATTTTACCTTCTAGCATGAGACTTTTCTAAAGCCAAATGCAAATGACATTTTTATATGTGCATGAGAACACTAATATCACATATGTGTTTCAATGCAAAATCTTTATATGTTGAAACATGCTTTATTTTAAAATCAAAGTGACCCTTTAAACCAATGGTCATCCACATGAGATACACATTTTCATTATTTTTTGGAAGTACCAAAATACTACTGTGTATCACATCTACGTATTTTACTTTTTAGTAAATGTAACATGCATAAAGTAGAGATATCAATACTCTTATGATGTGACATCGCTTGCATTAGTCACTAAAATATTTACTTTTCCTTTTCCTGACAACAAGTTGACATCTTGCATTTTGTTTACTTATCGCAATAAAAGGAGTAGTTAAACATTTTACACTCATACGTCTTTCAAGATCTAACTTGAAATAGACCAAAGAGGATTCACATCCTGAGAATTAAATTATGCGTGTAAGGTTTTTAAAAATAAAAAGTATAAAAAATGATTATGAGTAGAGGAGAGGGAAAATTTTTACTGTTCATCTGTATATTTTGGGGACAATGTTCACCCCTATCCTTTTCTGATATATATTGAAAGTGGTTGTGAGTGAAAGAGAGAGAAAATGTAATGATAAAGGTATAAAAATATTAGTTAACTGAAAAAGAGAGAGAAAAAGTATTTGTTTTTAGTGAAAATATATTGATATAAGAGTTGTTTTTTAGTGGAATGTATGTATATTTTTAGGGAGCTGGTGTAATCCTCTAATATAGACTATTTGTTAGATAAAAGACACTTTAGCATGTTTATATATTTACAACTCGAAAAGGTATGATTACAAGAAGAAATCTATCTTTTCTGATAAACCACATACTTGGTTTATTTTTTCATCTTTAAGTCTAAAGATATGATTACATGGTAAAGTCACTTTTGCAAACTCTTTCATCAGAAAATGTAATGTCATGAATGTGCCTATCAAGTTAGAAAAATATTTAAAAAGGGGGGAGGGGCATTGTCTAGTCAACAACCTTACATTCAGGTGCGTTATGTTGACAAGCGTAAAAAGTATATTTCATACTTTTTACATACAAATTATTTTCCACAACAATTTTAATGTCACACCACAAACCGATGGTGGAAACATTGAAGCGCGACACTAGACGAACCAGATTGTTTCACGAGAAATTCCATAAAATTATTTAAACGATAATATTCAAAAGTTAATATCCCATACTATTAACATAAAATCCTCAAACAATATTACAAAATATCTATATCTCATAAAACAAATTCAGGTTCGATCTTTCCTAGATTTTAATTACATGATTTCTAAGCAAAACCTAAATATAAGCATCCAAGCTAAAGTCCTCAACCTGCCACATATGTTAAAATAAAACGTCAATACAATTAAGTAAAGGTGAGCATACATGTTTGCGTACAATATAGATATAAAAGAGTTTAGCATTCACCGCATGACATACGTAATAGTTGTGAATTATTTAACTACTCGGATTCAAGTAAACCAACAAACCGCGATTGATCGAGGCATGCAAACAAGTGTTCACATCCTAAAAGATAAAACTAAATGAGAAATGAAAATGCGAGCCTTAACAACCCCGGGCCTCCGGGTGGCGGGTCAACCTCTAGTATACTATCATGTTAAGAGCCGCGTACAAGCAATCAAGCAGTACATACAATTCAGCAGATTTCACGTGAAGTCATGTATAAGCGGGATGTCGAATAAGCATTTGAGTTGTGTGATGTGTTTTGATATACGAACATATGTGACATCCAAAAGTGCGTTTAAGCGTAAAGGGGTTCAAGTATACTCACTGTTGGTGCGTTTCGGGAGAGATGAGTGATCTGAGAAGAGTTGCGGAGAGTGCCGGATCAGCCTGTAAGCGAACAGAAGTGCATCAGTCTTCCGAATTGCTAAAACGGTTACGGTTTGAGAGAAGAGTAGAGAAGTTCGGGCGAACTTGTACCATTTGGTACAAGTTCGAGCGAACTTGACTTGTTTTGCTTACTGGTGACACAAGTTCGGGCGAACTTGTCATGTTTCCCGAGAAAGTAGACAAGTTCGGGCGAACTTGTCATGGTTGTTGAGGGGTGATACAAGATCGGGAGAACTTGTGATATTTTGGTGAGTTCTGATCAAGTTCGGGCGAACTTGGTCACCAATCTGGTGACAAGTTCGAGCGAACTTGATGCCATTCCGAGCGAACTTGATGCCATTCCGAGCGAACTTGACTGTTTTGGCATCCAAATCGTGCGTTTTCGCGTCGTTTGCTGATGAAATCGAGTGTCCGTCCCCCAACCTTAGGCTACTGAGCAAACCAAGGCTGAAGAGGTCATTTGGGCGAGTTTTAGCCATTTTACAGAAACTCCGACTAATCCGGGCGAACTTGAAGGTTCGAACGGTTTAGTCCAGTTTGTGCAAAGTGACGATTTTGTCCTCGTGCTTCCGGATCTAAGATCTTGCTTGACAACGCCTCGCTCCACTTCAAAGTGAACGAAACATACGTCATTTAGTCCGAATATTGTGTAAAAATCAAGGTTTTAAAGGTTTTACTCAGATCTAAGCATAGATCTGAGTGAAAACAGAAGTTTTGCATAAAAGATGAGGATTTTCGTAAATAGAGGAGATTTGATGAAAACGAAGGCAGAGCCTTGTGCAAAATCATTGTAAAACGTTGTAGAACGTTGTTGTAGTTGAAAACGGGTTGAATCTTACTTAGAACACAAAAGGTTTCGGTTTTTGGGAGCTCCGGGCGAACTTGCAGCAAGTTCAAATGAGAAGAGGAGCTAAGTATTTATAGGTGAGGTGAGAATGTGAGGGCAGACATCAAGTTCGGGCGAACTTGCATGTTTCTGGTGAATTGTGAGAACAAGTCCGGGCGGACATGTGGTTGGTGAAGAGTTAGATGGCTCAGACAAGTTCGGGCGAACTTGTGTTATACAAGTTCGGCCGAACTTGACCTAGTGGCCAAGTTTTGTTTGATTACTTCGCGTTATAAGTTCGTTTGGCGATTTGGTTCGTATTAGATAGTTATATTAAGCGTTATAATTGATATAATAATGCGATTTAGCGATTCGTGCGTGTGAGAGCGTTGCGATATTAAACCATAACATAAATAAACATAAAACACGTAAAAACATAATTCCACATAATTATCTGCGTTTTGCGATGCGATGAGATAAGCGATGCGATGGCACAAGTGTTTATTAACCAATAACACACTCGGCTCGTATAGTAGCATAATTAGTTGTGATAGCGTTGAATTAGCGATTTATAAGCGATTAAATGCGATATAGATGTGACAAATCATAATTCCATTAACATAAACTTTTCATAATCCAAATCTCGGAGTACAACTGATTGAGATAAATAAAAATAAACAGAAATAAATAACAACGAAAATTGGAGTTGTTACAGTCTCCCCTACTTTAGCAACTTTTGTCCCAAAATTTAAGTAGTGGTCGTAACAAAGAGATGCGGGTACTTAGCCTTCATGTCAGTTTCCAATTCCCAAGTGAACTCGACACCGCATTTGCCTTCCTATCGGACCTTCACGATAGGTATGCGAGAGCGCCGTAATTTCTTGGTTTCTCGGGCCATGATTTTGACAGGCTTTTCCATGAAATGCATAGTCTCGTTTATTTGCAAGTCCTCGAGGGGGACGTGGAGATTTTCTTCAGCTAGGCATTTCTTGAGGTTCGACACGTGGAAAGTCGGATGAACGTTGTTAAGTTCCGCCGGTAGTTCGAGTCGATATGCCACTTTGCTGATACTTTCCAGAATCTTAAAGGGACCTACGTATCATGGCGCTAGCTTTCCTTTCTTCCCGAAGCGGATCACTCCTTTCCAAAGCGCAACCTTTAAGAGAACATGATCTCCCACTTCGAATTGCAGGGGCTTGCGGTGTTTATCGGCATAACTCTTTTGACGACTTCGAGCTTTCAAGAGATTATCTCTGATCTGGAGGATTTTTCTGTCGTTTCTTGAATCAGCTCGGGACCGGTGATTTGTGCTTCGCCGATCTCGTGCCATGCAATAGGCGATCGACACTTTCTTTCATACAGTGCCTCAAAAGGAGCCATTTGAATGCTGGTGTGATAATTATTATTGTACGAGAATTCAATTAAAGGTAAATGCGTATCCCAATTACCACCGAAATCTATGATGCACGCACGAAGCATGTCTTCGAGGGTGCGGATCGTGCGCTCGGTCTGACTGTCGGTTTGAGGGTGAAAAGCGATACTGAGATTAAGAGTGGTACCGAGGGCGGATTGAAAAGTCTCACAGAGACGTGAGGTAAAGCGACCGTCGCGGTCAGATATGATGTCACGAGGTGTCGTTCTCGTATAGATTCGGGCTAATCGTTCGACCTTAATGTTTTCTCGTATAGTAATAAAGTGCGCAGATTTGGTAAGACGATCAACGATAACCCAAATGCTATCGTGACCAGAGAAAGTGCGAGGAAGTTTCATAATAAAGTCCATAGCTATGCTCTCCCACTTCCACATCGGGATTTCGGGTTGTTCGAGCAAGCCAGAGGACCTTTGATGTTCGGCTTTCACCTTCGAACAAGTCAAGCACTTTGAAACGTAAACGGCGATATCCTTTTACATGCCCGACCACCAGTACTTAGGACGAAGGTCCTGGTACATTTTGTCGGCTCCGTGATGAATGGGTATCGGGATTTATGAGCTTTGGTCATTAGCAATTCACGGAGATTATCACGACTGGGAATCCAAATGCGATCGAGATAGTAATAAATAGGTTTAACGACGAGTTGAGTTTCGGCACCACATTTCATTTCTTCCTCCAGGGTATTCTCGTTAAACAAGCAAATTGAGCGGAGTGAATCATGATTTCGAGATCCTTCAAAGCTTGAGAGTCACGAATACTACACACGTAGCTTCGTCGACTTAGAGCATCGGTTATGACGTTTGCTTTGCCGGGATGGTAGCGTATTTCACAATCGTAGTCGTTGAGAAGTTCAACCCATCGGCGTTGGCGCATATTCCGTTCCTTTTGATTGAAGATATGTTGTAAGCTCCTATGGATGGTGAAGACCATACACTTAGTACCGTAAAGGCAGTGTCGCCATATCTTCAATGCAAAAACAACTGCACCGAGTAGGAGATCGTGGGTTGTGTAGTTCTTCTTGTGGATCTTGAGTTGTCAAGACGCATACGCGATAACCTTGTCTCGTTGCATAAGAACCCAACCAAGACCAAGATTAGAGGCATCGCAGTAAACAACAAAATCGTCGTTTCCGTCGGGAAGAGCGAGTACAGGAGCATTGCATAGCATATGCTTGAGAGTTTGAAAGGCTTCCTCTTGTTTGGAATCCCAAACAAAAGGCTTGTCTTTATGAGTTAAAGCGGTAAGCGGAACGGCGATTTTCGAGAAGTCGGTGATAAATCGACGGTAGTAACCCGCCAATCCAAGAAACGAACAGATTTCGAAAGCATTCTTCGGTGTAATCCAACTCTTGACAGCTTCAATCTTTGTAGGGTCGACGTGAATTTCTTGACTATTAACGATGTGGCCGAGAAATTGGACTTCTTCGAGTCAGAATTCACACTTTGAGAACTTAGCGTAAAGACGATTACCTTGGAGAAGTTCGAGGACTAAGCAGAGATGACGCGCGTGTTCGTCTCTCGACTTCGAGTAGATAAGGATGTCATCGATAAACACAATGACGAAACGATCTAGGAAAGCTTTACACACACGGTTCATCAAATCCATGAAAACCGCGGGTGCATTTGTAAGACCGAAAGGCATGACCATGAATTCGAAATGGCCATAATGGGTACGAAAGGCATTTTTCGGAATGTCTTCTTCGAGTACACGCAACTGATGATAACCGGAACGAAGATCGATCTTGGAAAAACAAGTAGCACCTTGAAGTTGATCAAATAAGTCGTCGATTCGAGGAAGAGGATAGCGGTTCTTTATCGTAAGCTTATTAAGCTCATGATAATCGATGCACATTCGGAACGTCCCATCTTTCTTTTTCACGAAAAGAACGTGTGCGCCCCAAGGTGAAGTGCTCGGGCGAACTTGACCTGTTTTGCTTACTGGTGACACAAGTTCGGGCGAACTTGTCATGTTTCCTGAGAAACTAGACAAGTTCGGGCGAACTTGTCTTGGTTGTTGAGGGGTGATACAAGTTCGGGCAACTTGTTATATTTTGGTGAGTTCTGATCAAGTTCGGGCGAACTTGGTTACCAATCTGGTGACCAAGTTCACCCTAACTTGATGCCATTCCGAGCGAACTTGACTGTTTTGGCATCCAAATCGTGCGTTTTCGCGTCGTTTGCTGAGGAAATCGAGTGTCCATCACTCCAACCTTAGGCTACTGAGCAAACCAAGGCTGAAGAGGTCTTTTGGGGCGAGTTTTAGCCATTTTACGGAAACTCGGACTAATCCGGGCGAACTTGAAGGTTCGGACGGTTTAGTCCAGTTTGTGCAAAGTGACGATTTCGTCCTTGTGCTTCCGGATCTGAGATCTTGCGTGACAACGCCTCCTTCCACTTCAAAGTGAACGAAACATACGTCATTTAGTCCGAATATGTAACGCTCCAAAACTTGAATTTTTAAATTCACTAGTATATCCCCTTGTGTTATAACATGAAATAAAATATAAGTAAACTATTTGACCAAGTTAAATAGTTACCCAGATAAGCAAGAAATGAAACTTGGGGACAATTAGAACTAATAAACAAACAAGAAGGGTTGGAAGTGGAGGTTTGGGTGGAAGTTTCCACTAAATACTAATGTGCAGGATGTGTGTGTTTGTTGGGGAGTGTGTGTCGACACACATAGAACAAGAGAAGGAGGGCTTCTCTCAAACCCAAACAATTCAGAAATTGAAGATGAAATTGAGTTCATTCCCTTGCATGTAGTTGAATTTCTTATCATCTAACCCTAACAATCAAGTGGTAAGTTATAGAATTTGATTTAATGGTTTTGATTGAAAAGGGTGTGTGATCAATCTTTGATCTTGTATGATAATTTAGCATGAAGGTGTGATATAATCACCAAATAGAACTTAGGTTATGAACGATTTTAAGTAATTTCATGTTTGGAGATGAAACCCACTTCTAGTGGTGAAGATGATGATATAGGTGAATCACCCATGTCTAATACTTGTGCAATTTTAGTATAGTATGTTGTTTATGATGAGTTCTTGTTAGATATATTGAGAATGATATGAATTTATTTGATGATTAGTTTGTGTTGATGAATGAAAGCAAGGGGTAGATTATAAGCACGAGATACTTGTACACTATGCTTGAAAAGTAGTACGCACACCAAGTGTTTGATGAAATACCTATTATAGGTTAGTATGTAAAACTATATGCTAAACAATGGATGAACATGTGTAGAATCTGATAATGACATGATTGATGATGATTAATCATGAGGAATGTATTGTAGAATAATTCCATGAGAAGGTGTAGTGATGGATGATTTGGGAGAAATATGCATTAGGAGCTTGTACTATGTGCTTGAAGGCATGATACACCATATGTGTTTAGTTGATTTCGTAGTTGAGATCAAGAGATGAAATTGGTATCATTGTGTGACATGTGGATTTACTAGTAAGGATAAGGTTATGATCATGTTAAATTAGCCATCTTGGATCATGTTATTAATCGTAGAATCATGAGAATACTAGTATGTGTGGAATTGCATATAAATGATTATGTGTGTAACTAGTCGATCACGTGGTTGTATGATTCATACAGCATGAGTACGAAGTATATGGTATGGTGGTTATGCGCTAACATGTCAAGATGAATGTATGTGTCTAGATAGGAAGATAGCATGCTTGATAGTTGACTTTCTGAAAAGTCAACAAGGTACGAATAACATGGTTAGACTTCCTAACACGGTTGTGAAATTAAAGAGATCATGTGAGTACTTGTTAGATTTTTTAGGAGACATACAAGGTGGTAAGTCGAATTGATTATGTTATGGATAATATGGTGGCGAATTTATGTCTTATGCATGTTAGTGAAAGATGGACTAATGATGTCAATGTAACTAGGAGTTGGAATGAATGTTAACATGGATGAATGTGCGTACTAACAATGTTATGGTCATGATGGCATGAATGGTTAGGAATCACATTAGCTTGGACCTGAGCATGGAGGGCTAACGGTCAAGAGGAGGAAAGGAAGCGATTACGAATACGGACGCTTAAGGTAAGTGATTCCCAAACTTAATTCTTGTTGTGTAATGTTGTTTCAATTATGGGGAAGTTGGGAATCATGAAAGGATGGCAAGTGATGGAAGGACTAAGGTGAGCAAGGTCGCTTTGGACCATAGGTAGTTTAGTCATAGTTGAAAGTGTTTGATAAAAACCAAATGGGTCAAAAGATAGAAAGTAATGTGTTAAGGTGTGGAGATTGGATGTTGGGGAATGGGTGTTAGTGTTAGTGTTAGAATGATTTGGGGGCTTGAAAAAAATGTTATTTTACGTTTCGGGAAGTTCGAGGTTTACGAACGGGGGTCGAAACAATGAAAATAAGCAAAAAAGGACAACAGGTCTGCAGAGCGACGTCGACGACGCCACTACTAGCATCGCCAACGCTGGTGGGTTTTGGCCGACGCCTTATGTTGCTGTCTACGCCCCCGTCGACGCAGTTATGCCCGTTTCTTCATTTCCTTCGATTCCCGGGCCCCGTAAACCCATTCCTAAGCCCCGTTAGACCCCCGACATGCACCCTAACCTTGCCAAGTAGTTACGTGAGTTACGGGTGAGTATGGAACCCGTTATTTGACTTCCGAATACAACCTAAACTTAACGAAGTGTTTCTATGAAGTATGGGTAAGAAGGTAATTTGCTTGTGGGTATGCATAAGGATGAAATAAGTAGTTATACATGTACATATGGACTTGATTGTATGTTAGTATTTGGAACTCGTAGGTGAGTATGACTATGAATGCGTAAGTATGGAATTATGTGTATGTGATTTACATGTATAGACGTGTGTGTTTAGGACTTGCATGTAATATTGTGTAAGATGTAAATTGTAAGTGTGTGCACGAATAGAAAGGTATGTATGCATGAATTAGAATTCAATTATATGCACGAAAGGGTGAGACTTGTATATACATATACATGGACTTATTCATACGAATGAAATCTAAAGATGCTAACCATTTCTATTGAGAATGAAATGGAAGTGCAGGTATATTGATAATGGAAGTAGAAGGTTTGACACTGAAATCCAACGATGGTGTTCGAATGGATAGACAGATGGATTAACATAAGCGAAAGAATGAGATGTTGACGCCTAATTATGCATGTTTAAAAACTTATGTATGATGTCACCGATTACTAACGATGTGACTGTATATGGTGTCTGCAGGTTGTACAGAATTATGGATTTTCATCATGGAGTGTAAGCGGTTGAAGATCGAGTTAAGTCACGGATTGTACGAGTGTGTGTTTGATAAAAACCAAACGAGTCAAAAGATAGAAAGTTGAAAGTGTTTGATAAAAACCAAACGGGTCAAAAGATAGAAACTAATGTGTTAAGGTGTGGAGATTGGATGTTGGGGAATAGGTGTTAGTGTTAGTGTTAGAATGATTTCGGGGCTTAGAAAAATGTTATTTTACGTTTCGGGACGTTCGGGGTGTACGAACGGGGGTCGAAACAATGAAAATAAGCAAAAAAGGACAACAGGTCTGCAGAGCGGCGTCGACGACGCCGCTACCAGTGTCGCCGAAGCTGGTGGGTTTTGGCTGACGCCTTATGTTGCTGTCTACGCCCCCGTCGACGCAGTTAAACCCGTTTCTTCGTTTCCTGTGTAACATCTGAGCCTCGTCAAGCATCAAACAATACCGAACAATTCCGAATCTAATGAAATCTTGTGTTTCATTCCTGAGAATTGTGTAATTACATGTGACATTTATACATTTTAGTCCATGTACAATTTCAACTCCTCTAGGCTTTTCCAGAGGTTATACATAAGCTATTACGCAAAACGAAACCAATTAATACAACGTATGTTCCGGAATAGTTACATAAGCTAAACATACCTTAAATAACCTTTTCATAAGAAATATGTTTTGAAGGGTTGGGTATGTCAAAAACAAGTTATTCGATCACAGGGACTATTTACGACAAACTGTGAAAGTCTGCCGATTCTTGCAGCGACGTACGCTCCGGAACAAGGTCACAATCTTAACATACCATAAATACCCTTTACATAGCTTAGAAATAAGTTTTGAGGGCTTCGGTATGGCAAAAACACACTTTTGTAACTTTAGGGGCTATTTTGCAAATTCTGCGAAACTATGCCTTTTTGCGTATAACACCATCCGGAACATATTCTGACATCCAAAAAATTTTGTAATCATTAAAAATATCATATTTTAGTGATTGGGATGCAAAAATGTCATTCGTTACGCATTTACGGTCACACACGGGTTCGTTACGCTTTTCGTCGTAATTAACCGAAAACCGCAACCGTACGACCAAAGGAACTGACCTCTAGAACATTTTTGGATATATTTCAAGTTCCCTATACTTTGTTGTCCTTATAAAGCTTTGAAATGAGGTTAACGGGTGTTAAAAGTGCCAAAACATGTCAAAAACAAGTTCAGGGGCCTTTTTTGCCAATTTTTGAAAGTTTATGCCAGCTAAAGGGCTTACGGACCATAAGCCCAAAGCCCTTACTGTCGGTAAGGGGTTCCCAGCTCACTAAATATGTTGCAGCAGCTGAATAACTTCATTTTTGACTCACCAAACGAACTTGCCACCCTTGTTTCTGCATTTGACATGTAAGGTGACACTAATCCAACTCTATGGTGACTCATGGACACTTGTCTTGCTCCTAGATCATCAATAATTCTATAAATACCCATGTGTTCTTCAATTTTGAAACTTTTGATCACTCATTTCTGCTATCAACTGAAGTTGCAACACATTGATGATCAATCTCTGAGTTTTCTTGACATGCCTTTGGTATTGTAAGTGTTCTCTATTATGCTTTTTCAATTCATGTAGTTTAATTGGATTAAAAGTCACAAAGTTTGACTTTTGTTTGACTTCCATAATTGATCATGAAATGATCAACTTAAAATCTAATTGAACCTTGTATTATGATGGTAAACATGATGGTTATGATCCTTAGTGATCATACCTACTGATTTCCATCTTTTCTAGTCATTTTGACAAGTCAAAGTTTCGTTCAAAATACGATAAATGCGCATTTCATGACGGAATCAATCTCGGGCATCAAAATAGTTTGTTTTGATGCCAAAACTCTTTTATAAACTTAATTAGACATGCTAAAACATGTCTAAATCGGCACTCTCATTTTTAGTGCTTGTTTAGAGTCGTAAGTTGAACGGTTTGACCACCGCTTTGACTTTCGAATCTGACCCATTTGGTGGATCTTCGGACCCGACCAAATACATATTTGTGACCATAAATATAAATGGAATACCCTCTGAGGTTACACCTATTGGTCATGTCATTCGGATAGTGTTATGATAATTAGTTATTATGTTCTTCCATAATGACCAAAATGACCTTTTCGCAAATAAATCAACTTTAAGTATATGGAACATAAATTTTGACAAGTATTCTGATTAAATAATATTTTCAAAAATATTTAGGCATTAAAGACTTATCATAACACATATCTAACCATCCGAATGCGTAGTTACGCAAATGACGCGTTAAAATGGCTTAAACTACCTTAACGGGTCATAACGGGAAAAAAACACACAAATATCTTTCCAACTCAGAATGTTAACTTATTAAACCATTTCATATTAGTTCCAATACTCATTTGGTTTGTAAGGTATCATTCTATCCAAATCCTCCGAATTCAAGTTTTGATGTTTACATTATTATCCATTTTTAGGACACACACTTGATTCCTTGATCTTCGGACGTTGACCATACACTTGTACAAGGCTTATCTGCAAATCCCAGGCGAGTACATCGCTCCCCTCTTTTATGTTTACAAATGTTTTGGGGTGATTCATATGTGCTAATTGTTTTCAAGTTTTCAAAGTACAAATACTATGGTTTATATAACAATATGGTTTCAATAATGTGATACAACTTGTTGGTGCGTTATCGAAGATACGAATGACATTCATTAACATTGTTATGCCACCCAGTAGTAAGTTATGGTACCATAGGATTGACAATCCCGTTACTAGGCTATTCACTGGATTTGGTGGGTAGTTTGGGGAACGACAGAAACTGTTTATGACTAACAAATCATTCGTTGATTTGCTAGTCTTGTTAAAGAGATCTTTTAGGATCTATTAAAGATACCATTAGGGTATAGTCGAGTCAACAAAGGTTTGATGTACCCATTAAAGAACGACCAGAAGTTTTCACAATTATAACAAGGAATGATTGGTTTATAACAAGAAACAAAGAACGATGAACAATGAACAATGAACGATGAACAAATGGTTTATTACGAGGAACAATGAACGATGAACAAATGATTTCAAACAATGTCACACAACGATTTTCGATTAAAGATATAAACCATACAAGTTATTTCAAGCCGATTTACAAGTTGGATTTACAAAACAAATGTTTTCGAGTCAAGGTTCATGGCTACTAGATCTTATAACTTTTAACAATTTGTTTTAGTTGAATAACTATTGCAATAGCAAATGCTTTCAAAACAAGGTTTCACTTACGACTCTAGTAGTCGGGTTATTTATATTGCAATTTATACGAAGCCATGGACTTAACATGTTCAAAAAACCTATGTACTCACCGGCATATTTTTGCTGACTCGTTTTCACATTTGTTTCAGGGAAAGATGCTAGATGATACTGATGCGTGCTCATGTAGGATCGGACTTGGACCTAGTGCCATAATAACAAGAAAGACAATAATTAGCATGCCTTTTGTTTCGTTGTTTAAAAATTTCTAAGACATTTATGACAATGTAATCTATGTTCAATATTCAAATAAAATGAAAATTCAAATACCATGTGTTGTTGAGAAAATCTGTTAACGTGACTCCCCAAGTGTTTCCTCGCGTGTTGTTTTACGCGATTTGGGGTGTTACAGGTTGGTATCGGAGCACTGGTTATAGGAAACTAGGATATTAGTAATTCTTTGACCTAGACTATAACTTCCTAGGACCCCAGCGCAAGTTTACTTGTGTTTAGATTCTTAAAACATTACCATCACCTATCCTTAGGTGATTATCAAAAACAAAGCATATCACATCCTTTGAAAGTCAAAATTTTTCTAAATCTCACAAGAAATCATCTATCCTTAGATGGTTTGTCCTTGGGCTTATTGCTTCAAAATTTTCAAACTCTCGTCAAAGTTTGGGTTTTAATAATGTGAACACATGCAATCTGGAAGGGTGGGTGCTTGTACCCTGAGTTTTCTGTCTAAGGCTAGAGTATTCTTACAAATCCACTTAATCGGACCAGTCACTCTTACCTGGGAACTCTTGGGGTGAGTGTCCACTTATAGGCTAAAGCATGTATTCGCGATACATTATAAGACCCATTTACTTTGATCAGTCACCGTGCGTCATTTGTGTGTTTTGAGAAACAAACAAGTGACCACCATCCATATGTTTCTTCAATATATTGATGCCTCGATTGATTCTCTTCTGAATGTCAATCTCATATATCTTCTTTCATGTTTCTTTTCTAGAATGCCTCCTCGACGTGATACAACTCAAAATGCCGAAATGGCTGCACTTATCGCTCAGCAAATGGCTGCAATCCTCCCGAACCTAGTGACTCAATTAAATCAAGCAAACAACAATAACAACAATGCACTAGCTTCGTGCAGCTACAAACAATTCTGTTCGGCTAAACCACTTCAGTTCACTGGGTCTAAGGGAGCTACGGGACTTCTTCAATGGTTTGAGAGTCTCGGAAGCATGTTCCGTTTTGTTCAATGTCCAAATGAGCGAAAAGTTGAGTTCGCGTCGAGTGTATTCAAGAAAAGAGCTATTACGTGGTGGAATGGTATAATGAGAGATAGGAGTGCCGATGTGGCATTGGCACAAACTTGGGGAGAGCTTCGAGCTTTTATGAAGAAGGAATTTTGTCCTCGCCATGAACAAAGGGCACTTGAGAATGAGTTCCACGATCTTAAGAAAGATAGTGGAGAACACCGAGCTTACATCGACGATATGAGGAGTTAAGTTTGTTGTGTCCTACAATGGTTACGCCCTTGGATAAGGCGATTGAAAAGTACATTGATGGCCTGCCTGACCCCATTCAGGATATTGTTTCTGGTAGCAACCCTACCACCGTTCGACAGGCTATCGAACTATCTGTTACCCTGACTGAATCCGAAATAAAAAAGGGTAAACTTTTCCGCAAAGGCGACAAGAAACCATCTGACAAAACTACCTATGAAAAACCAAAAGAAAACAAGACTGAATCCTCTAAGAAGTCAAATAAGTGCAAGGCTTCACAAAATTTCGCTGTAGTTGCTCAGAACAATCAAGCTGCCCCCAATCAACCAGCACAACCCCTTGCGAGGAAACCTTATGCTGGTACAGCACCCATATGCAACAGGTGCAATGCTCATCATCAGGCTCACCTACAATGTCATCAATGCACTTCGTGTGGGTGACTTGGTCATTTGGCAAACGTCTGTCGATCAGCTCGAGCTAACTTTCCACCAGGTTCTTGCTACAACTGTGGCGAGATGGGTCATTTTAGAAACTACGGCCCGAGACTTGTAAACGCAAATCCCACTCGTGGATGAACATATTAACAAGACTTAAGCCAACAATGATGTAACTATGAACAATTAAGTTTTTATCTGTTTCTCTTTTGTTTACCAAGAACCTTGAAAACACTTTGATTGTCTATAAATAAATTTGGTTGATTCCATTTTATTTACAAATGCGATTATATATGTGTGTTCCTCCCTACAATACAAATACCATTAACATGATTCCTTGCGAATCAAACAACAATTGTAGTTTCTTTCATCTTGCGATCGCCCGCGATCTCCACAAAAATCCTAAGTACCTGTTTCTTTTAAGAAACAATGTACAAGGTACAAGTTACAACTCTTAACGAATACTCAAAGTATCACTTTAAATCTTTGATTGGATACCTAAGGATACTTCCATGAGTCCTTAAATGGTCTTATGCAATATGTTTATACCACAACCCTCTGATTTTTCATAACACTTTGCATGGTACATAATTTCAAAAACATTATACTGATTTCAAAATTTCATGATTTCAAATATATTTCATAAGATTCTAAAAGCTATTTAACATAGCATATTTACTTAATATACGAAGTGCTTGATTTCAAAATACGTATTTACAAAAACTCTATACATTAATTCAAGGATTTTTCATGTGGTTTCAAATCAATTTAACAAAGGTATATTTACCTAATATATCTAGTGCATAATTTCGAAAACATTATACATATGATTTCAAAAACATTAAGCATGTTTTCAAAAAAAAATTTATGCATGATTTTCAAAGACACTTTTTGCGGCATATGTTGACTTAGCATATGAGCACATTGATTTTCATTACATTTTTGCTATGTATGTTGTCTGAGCATGCTAGCACATTGATTTCATGCACATTCCTACTTCGTATGTTGACCTAGTATACCTAATACAAGATTTCAAAATACTTTTGCTACATGAATCCCAAATCCTATTAGGATCTTCCTATCATCATAGTTAGATCCTTGCGGATGTTTAAAGTGCAATATCAAAGCCCTTAATTGGATTTATTTTTGCACTTCAATACATATGTTATGATTCAATAAGGCCAAACCAAATCCTTACAAGATCTTTCTATCCTCATAGTTAGATTCTTGCGGATGCTTAAAATACTAAATGAACTCCTTGATTGGATTCCTAGTGTATTTTAACTACTTATGTACAAATTGATGACAAGTTAATAACAAGTTGATGACCAACTTGACAATTATGTGATTATGTGTTTATGTGTTAAGTTGGTTCAAATGTTCGTTATCCAAATCCTTGTAGAATCTTCCATATCCTCATATGATAGATTCTTAGAAGGATATCCGAAAGTACTATCTTAAATCCTTGAAGGGGTTATTCTACGCAAATAGTTAAGCCCTTGGATTCCAAAGTACTATTCCTAATTTGATACAAAGTTAAAGAAACCTTTTAGGGTTTAGTTAAAGAGGTCATGTGTTGACCTAGTTAAAGAAACCTTTCAGGGCTTAGTTAAAGAGGCCTTCAGGGTCTAGTTAAAGAAGTCTTTCAGGGCTTAGTTAAAGAGGTCTTTCAGGGCCTAGTTAAAGAAGTCTTTCAGGGCTTAGTTAAAGAGGTCTTTCAGGGCCTAGTTAAAGAGGTCTTTCAGAGCCTAGTTAAAGAGATTGCTCGTCAATCTAGTTAAAGAGATCATGTTTTGATCTAGTTAAAGAGATTGTCCGTCAATCTAGTTAAAGAGATCATGTGAAGATCTAGTTAAAGAGACTCTTTGGTGGTCTATTTAAAGAGATCATGCGTTGATCTAATTAAAGAGACCCCGATGTGGTCTAGACAAGTCATTCCATGTTTACTCATATGAATTTTCCCCTACACATCACAAAATAAACTATGCGGACTGTGCAACGAATTGAGTAATTATGGATGCATACATAATTATAAAATCCCTTGCATAGAAAACCATAGCAAGTTTTATCATGTGTGAGAACCTATAGGAATAAGAATAACGAAACGGGAACAATGTAATAAGGGCATGGTGGATACGCCGCTGGTACTTCCTATATTTAAGTGTTCCTTATTACATTGCAAGCGCGGCGTTATTTAAGTTACTAGAAGCTCTGGACCTTAACAAATGTTGTTCTATCATACACTCTCTGACTCCAATTTCGAGCACACACAAGTTTCCTATACTAGTCTTCATGGGAAACCTTTATAAACAATCTTCCGTTCATTATTCGAAATCCGACTCCTTTCTTTCAAGTCCACGCTTTTTATGGTATGCTGCGACAAAAAGATACCACTATGACATTTTCAAGAATCTTTTCTGAGGCTCAGTACAATCAAAGGTGTCATGCACCTACCTATTGGAATGAGGTTAAGATTTTCGAATCTCAACTCATCACCATGGACAACAAATGAGTAAAATAAACAAAGTTCGCTGGAGTCGAAACGTTTTCTAGAGATTTTTGTCCAGGAACGAAGGATCACTTGAAGCGATACCTCACATATGTTTTCACAAGTTTCCTCTAAATTATATTTCGGGACGAAATTTCCTAAAGTATGGGAGACTGTGACATCTGAGCCTCGTCAAGCATCAAACAATACTGAACAATTCCGAATCTAATGAAATCTTGTGTTTCATTCCTGAGAATTATGTAACTACATGTGACATTTATACATTTTAGTCCATGTACAATTTCAACTCCTCTAGGCTTTTCTAGAGGTTATACATAAGCTATTACGCAAAACGAAACCAATTTAATACAACGTATGTTCCGGAATAGTTACGTAAGCTAAACATACCTTAAATAACCTTTTCATAACTTAGAAATAAGTTTTGAAGGGTTTGGTATGTCAAAAACAAGTTTATTCGATCACAGGGACTATTTACGACAAACTGTGAAAGTCTGCCGATTCTCGCAGCGACGTATGCTCTGGAACAAGGTCACAATCTTAACATACCATAAATACCCTTTAAATAGCTTAGAAATAAGTTTTGAGGGCTTTGGTATGGCAAAAACACACTTTTGTAACTTCAGGGGCTATTTTGCAAATTCTGCAAAACTATGCCTTTTTGCGTATAACAACATCCGGAACATATTCGGACATCCAAAAAATTTTGTAATCATTAAAAATATCATATTTTAGTGATTGGGATGCAAAAATGTCATTCGTTACGCATTTATGGTCACACACGGGTTCGTTACGCTTTTCGTCGTAATTAACCGAAAACCGCAACCGTACGACCAAACGAACTGACCTATGGAACATTTTTGGATATATTTCAAGTTTCCTATACTTTATTGTCCTTATAAAGCTTTGAAATGAGGTTAACGGGTGTTAAAAGTGCCAAAACGTGTCAAAAACAAGTTCACGGGCCTTTTTTTGCCAATTTTTGAAAGTTTATGCCAGCTAAAGAGCTTACGGACTGTAAGCCCAAAGCCCTTACTGTCCGTAAGGGGTGCCCGGCTCACCAAATATGTGGCAGCAGCTGAATAACTTCATTTTTGACTCACCAAACGAACTTGCCACCCTTGTTTCTGCATTTGACATGTAAGGGGACACTAATCTAACTCTATGGTGACTCATGGACACTTGTCTTGCTCCTAGATCATCAAGAATTCTATAAATACCCATGTGTTCTTCAATTTTGAAACTTTTGATCACTCATTTCTGCTATCAACTGAAGTTGCAACACCTTGATGATCAATCTCTGAGTTTTCTTGACATGCCTTTGGTGTTGTAAGTGTTCTCTATCATGCTTTGTTCAATTCATGTAGTTTAATTGGATTAAAAGTCACAAAGTTTGACTTTTGTTTGACTTCCAGAATTGATCATGAAATGATCAACTTAAAATCTAAATGAACCTTGTATTGTGATGGTAAACATGATGGTTATGATCCTTAGTGATCATACCTACTGATTTCCACCTTTTCTAGTCATTTTGACAAGTCAAAGTTTCGGTCAAATATGATAAATGCGCATTTCATGACGGAATCAATCTCGGGTATCAAAACAGTTTGTTTTGATGCCATAACTCTTTTATAAACTTAATTAGACATGCCAAAACATGTCTAAATCGTCACTCTCATTTTTAGTGCTTGTTTAGAGTCGTAAGTTGAACGGTTTGACCACCGCTTTGACTTTCGAATCTGACCCATTTGGTGGATCTTCGGTCCCGAACAAATACATATTTGGGATCATAAATATAAAGGGAATAACTCTTTGAGGTTATACCTATTGGTCATGTCATTCGGAGAGTGTTATGATAATTAGTTATTATGTTCTTCAATAATGACCATATGACCTTTTCGCAAATAAATCAACTTTAAGTATATGGAACATAAATTTTGATAAGTATTCTGATCAAATAACATTTTCAAACATATTTAGGGATTAAAGACTTATCATAACACATATCTAACCATCCGAATGCGTAGTTACGCAAATGACACGTTAAAGTGGCTTAAACTACCTTAATGGGTCATAACGGGAAAAAAGCACACAAAAATCTTTCCAACTCAGAATGTATACTTATTAAACCATGTCATATGAGTTCCAATACTCATTTGGTTTTTAAGGTATCATTCTATCCAAATCCTCCGAATTCAAGTTTCGATGTTTACATTATTATCCATTCCCTCTTTTATGTTTACAAATGTTTTGGGGTGATTCATATGTGCTAATTGTTTTCAAGTTTTCAAAGTACAAATACTATGGTTTATATAACAATATGGTTTCAATAATGTGATACAACTTGTTGGTGCGTTATCCAAGATACGAATGACATTCATTAACATTGTTATGTCGCCCAGTAGTAAGTTATGGTACCATAGGATTGACAATCCCGTTACTAGGCTAAATCCTGGATTTGGTGGGTAGTTTGGGGAACGACAGAAACTGTTTATGACTCACAAATCATTCGTTGATTTGCTAGTCTTGTTAAAGAGATCTTTAAGGATCTATTAAAGATACCCTTGGGTATAGTCGAGTCAACAAAGGTTTGAATGTACTCATTAAAGAACGACCAGAAGTTTTCACAATTATAACAAGGAACGATTTGTTTATAACAAGAAACAAAGAACGATGAACAATGAACAATGAACGATGAACGATGAACAAATGGTTTATTACGAGGAACGATGAACGACGAATAAATGATTTCAAACAATGTCACACAACGATTTTTTATTAAAGATATAAACCATACAAGTTATTTCAAGACGATTTAAAAGTAGGATTTACAAACAAATGTTTTCTAGTCAAGGTTCATGGCTACTAGATTTTATAACTTTTTACAATTTGTTTTAGTTGAATAACTATTGCAATATCAAATGCTTTCAATACAAGGTTTCACTTACGACTCTAGTAGTCGAGTTATTTATATTGCAATATATACAAAGCCATGGACTTGACATGTTCACAAAACCTATGTACTCGCCGACATATTTTTGCTGACTCGTTTTCACATTTGTTTCAGGGAAAGATGCTAGATGATACTGATGCGTGCTTATGTAGGATCGGACTTGGACCTAGTGCCTTAATAACAAGAAAGACAATAATTATGCATGCCTTTTGTTTCGTTGTTTAAAAATTTCTAAGACATTTATGACAATGTAATCTATGTTCAATATTCAAATAAAATGAAAATTCAAATACCATGTGTTGTTGAGAAAATCTGTTAACGTGACTCCCCAAGTGTTTCCGCCGCGTGTTGTTTTACGCGATTTGGGGTGTTACAGGTTGGTATCAGAGCACTGGTTACAGGGAACTAGGTTATTAGTAATGCATTGACCTAGACTATAACCTTCCTAGGACCCCAATGCAAGTTTACTTGTGTTTAGATTCTTAAAACATTACCATCACCTATCCTTAGGTGATTATCAAAAACAAAGCATATCACATCCTTTGAAAGTCAAAATTTTTCTAAAATCTCACAAGAAATCATCTATCCTTAGATGGTTTGTCCTTGGGCTTATTGCCTTCAAAATTTTCAAACTCTCGTCAAAGTTTGGGTTTTAATAATGTGAACACATGCAATCTGGAAGGGTGGGTGCATGTACCCTGAGTTTTCTGTCTAAGGCTAGAGTGTTCTTACAAATCCACTTAATCGGACCAGTCACTCTTACCTAGGAACTCTTGGGGTGAGTGTCCACTTATAGGCTAAAGCATGTATTCACGATACATTATAAGACCCATTTACTTTGATCAGTCACTGTGCGTCATTTGTGTGTTTTGAGAAACAAACAAGTGACCACCATCCATATGTTTCTTCAATATATTGATGCCTCTATTGATTCTCTTCCGAATGTTAATCTCATATATCTTCTTTCAGGTTTCTTTTCTAGAATGCCTCCTCGACGTGATACAACTCAAAATGCCGAAATGGCTGCACTTATCGCTCAGAAAATGGCTGCAATCCTCCCGAACCTAATGACTCAATTAAATCAAGCAAACAACAATAACAACAATGCACTAGCTCTGTGCAGCTACAAATAATTCTGTTCGGCTAAACCACTTCAGTTCACTGGGCCTGAGGGAGCTACAGGACTTCTTCAATGGTTTGAGAGTCTCGAAAGCACGTTCCGTTTTTTTCAATGTCCAAATGAGCGAAAAGTTGAGTTCGCGTCGAGTGTATTCAAGAAAAGAGCTCTTACGTGGTGGAATGGTATAATGAGAGATAGGAGTGCCGATGTGGCATTGGCACAAACTTGGGGAGAGCTTCGAGCTTTGATGATGAAGGAATTTTGTCCTCGCCATGAACAAAGGGCACTTGAGAATGAGTTCCACGATCTTAAGCAAGATAGTGGAGAACACCGAGCTTACACCGACGATATGAGGAGTTAAGTTTCTTGTGTCCTACGATGTTACGCCCTTGGATAAGGCGATTGAAAAGTACATTGATGGCCTGCCTGACCCCGTTCAGGATATTGTTTCTGGTAGCAACCCTACCACCGTTCGACAGGCTATCGAACTATCTGCTACCCTGACTGAATCCCAAATCAAAAAGGGTAAACTTTTCCGCAAAGGCGACAAGAAACCATCTGACAAAACTACCTATGATAAACCAAAAGAAAACAAGACTGAATCCTCTAAGAAGTCAAATAAGCGCAAGGCTTCACAAAATTTCGATGTAGTTGCTCAGAACAATCAAGCTGCCCCCAATCAACCAGCACAACCCCTTGCGAGGAAACCTTATGCTGGTACAGCACACATATGCAACAGGTGCAATGCTCATCATCAGGCTCACCTACAATGTCGTCCCAATGCACTTCGTGTGGGCGACTTGGTCATTTGGCAAACGTCTGTCGATCAGCTCGAGCTAACTTTCCACCAGGTTCTTGCTACAACTGTGGCGAGATGGGTCATTTTAGAAACAACGGCCTGAGACTTGTAAACGCAAATCCCACTCGTGGATGAACATATTAACAAGACTCAAGCCAACAATGATGTAACTATGCACAATTAAGTTTTTATCTGTTTCTCTTTTGTTTACCAAGAACCTTGAAAACACTTTGATTGTCTATAAATGAATTTGGTTGATTCCATTTTATTTACAAATGCGTTTATATATGTGTGTTCCTCCCCTACAATACAAATACCATTAACATGATTCCTTGCGAATCAAACAACACTTGTAGTTTCTTTCATCTTGTGATCGCCCGCGATCTCCACAAAAATCCTAAGTACCTGTTTCTTTTAAGAAACAATGTACAAGGTACAAGTTACAACTCTTAACGAATACTCAAAGTATCACTTTAAATCCTTGATTGGATACCTAAGGATACTTCCATGAGTCCTTAAATGGTCTTATGCAATATGTTTATACCACAACCCTCTGATTTTTCATAACACTTTGCATGGTACATAATTTCAAAAACATTATACTGATTTCAAAATTTCATGATTTCAAATATATTTCATAAGATTCTAAAAGCTATTTAACATAGCATATTTACTAAATATACGAAACGCATGATTTCAAAATACGTATTTACAAAAACTCTATACATTAATTCAAGGATTTTTCATGTGGTTTCAAATCAATTTAACAAAGGTATATTTACCTAATATATCTAGTGCATAATTTCTAAAACATTATACATATGAT
Organism: Scalesia atractyloides; assembly: GCA_947069175.1. Taxonomy (NCBI): domain Eukaryota; kingdom Viridiplantae; phylum Streptophyta; class Magnoliopsida; order Asterales; family Asteraceae; genus Scalesia; species Scalesia atractyloides. The sequence goes on from CAMTDV010000005.1 coordinate 29,895,106, forward strand.
TTCAAAAACATTAAGCATGTTTTCAAAAAAATTTATGCATGATTTTCAAAGACACTTTTTGCGGCATATGTTGACTTAGCATATGAGCACATTGATTTTCATTACATTTTTGCTATGTATATTGTCTGAGCATGCTAGCACATTGATTTCATGGACATTTCTACCTTGTATGTTGACCTAGTATACCTAATACAAGGTTTCAAAATACTTTTGCTACATGAATCCCAAATCCTATTAGGATCTTCTTATCGTCATAGTTAGATCCTTGCGGATATTTAAAGTGCAATATCAAAGCCCTTAATTGGATTTTTTTTTCACTTCAATACATATGTTATGATTCAACAAGGCCAAACCAAATCCTTACAAGATCTTTCTATCCTCATAGTTAGATTCTTGCGGATGCTTAAAGTACTAAATGAACTCCTTGATTGGATTCGTAGTGTACTTTAACTACTTATGTACAAATTGAAGATAAGTTAATAACAAGTTGATGACCAAATTGACAATTATGTGATTATGTGTTTATATGTTAAGTTGGTTCAAATGTTCGTTATCCAAATCCTTTTAGAATCTTCCATATCCTCATATGATAGATTCTTAGAAGGATATCCGAAAGTACTATCTTAAATCCTTGAAGGGGTTATTCTATGCAAATAGTTAAGCCCTTGGATTAAAGTACTATTCCTAATTTGATACAAAGTAAAAGAAACCTTTCAGGGTTTAGTTAAAGAGGTCTTTCAGGGCCTAGTTAAAGAAGTCTTTCAGGGCTTAGTTAAAGAGGTCTTTCAGGGCCTAGTTAAAGAAGTCTTTCAGGGCTTAGCTAAAGAGGTCTTTCAGGGCCTAGTTAAAGAGATTGCTCGTCAATCTAGTTAAAGAGATCATGTGTTGATCTAGTTAAAGAGATTGTCCGTCAATCTAGTTAAAGAGATCATGTGAAGATCTAGTTAAAGAGACTCTTTGGTGGTCTATTTAAAGAGATCATGCGTTGATCTAATTAAAGATATCCCGATGTGGTCTAGACAAGTCATTCCATGTTTACTCATATGATTTTTCCCCTACACATCAGAAAATAAACTATGCGGACTGTGCAACGAATTGAGTAATTATGGATGCATACATAATTATAAAATCCCTTGCATAGAAAACCATAGCAAGTTTTGTCATGTGTGAGAACCTATAGGAATAAGAATAACGAGACGGGAACAATGTAATAAGGGCATGGTAGATACGCCGCTGGTACTTCCTATATTTAAGTGTTCCTTATTACATTGCAAGCATGGCGTTATTTAAGTTACTAGAAGCTCTGGACCTTGACCAATGTTGTTCTATCATACACTCTCTGACTCAAATTTCGAGCACACACAAGTTTCCTATACCAGTCTTCATGGGAAACCTTTATAAACAATCTTCCGTTAATTATTCGAAATTCGACTCCTTTCTTTCAAGTCCACGCTTTTTTATGGTATGCTGCGACAAAAAGATACCACTATGACATTTACAAGAATCTTTTCTGAGGCTCAGTACAATCAAAGGTGTCATGCACCTACCTATTGGAATGAGGTTAAGATTTTCGAATCTCAACTCATCACCATGGACATAAAACGAGTACAATAAACAAAGTTCGCTGGGGTCCAAACATTTTCTAGAGATTTTTGTCGAGGAACGAAGGATCACTTGAAGCGATACCTCACATATGTTTTCACAAGTTTCCTCTAAATTATATTTCGGGATGAAATTTCCTAAAGTATGGGAGACTGTGACATCTGAGCCTCGTCAAGCATCAAACAATACCGAACAATTCCGAATCTAATGAAATCTTGTGTTTCATTCCTGAGAATTGTGTAATTACATGTGACATTTATACATTTTAGTCCATGTACAATTTCAACTCCTCTAGGCTTTTCTAGAGGTTATACATAAGCTATTACGCAAAACGAAACCAATTTAATACAACGTATGTTCCGGAATAGTTACGTAAGCTAAACATACCTTAAATAACCTTTGCATAACTTAGAAATAAGTTTTGAAGGGTTTGGTATGTCAAAAACAAGTTTATTCGATCACAGGGACATTTACCACAAACTGCGAAAGTCTGCCAATTCTCGCAGCGACGTACTCTCCGGAACAAGGGAACAATCTTAACATACCATAAATACCCTTTACATAGCTTAGAAATAAGTTTTGAGGGCTTCGGTATGGCAAAAACACACTTTTGTAACTTCAGGGGCTATTTTGCAAATTCTGCGAAACTATGCCTTTTTGCGTATAACACCATCCGGAACATATTCGGACATCCAAAAATTTTGTAATCATTAAAAATATCATATTTTAGTGATTGGGATGCAAAAATGTCATTGGTTACGCATTTACGGTCACACACGCGTTCGTTACGCTTTTCGTCGTAATTAACCGAAAACCGCAACCGTACGACCGAACAAACTGACCTCTGGAACATTTTTTGACATATATCAAGTTCCCTATACTTTATTTATAAAGCTTTGAAATGAGGTTAACGGGTGTTAAAAGTGCCAAAACGTGTCAAAAACAACTTCATGGGCCATTTTTTGCCAATTTTTGAAAGTTTCTGCCAGCTAAAGGGCTTACACACTTACGGACGATAAGCCCAAAGCCCTTATGGTCCGTAAGGGGTGCCCAGCTCACCAAATATGTGGAAGCAGCTGAATAACTTCATTTTTGACTCACCAAACGAACTTGCCACCCTTGTTTCTGCATTTGACATGTAAGGGGACACTAATCCAACTCTATGGTGACTCATGGACACTTGTCTTGCTCCTAGATCATCAAGAATTCTATAAATATCCATATGTTCTTCAATTTTGAAACTTTTGATCACTCATTTCTGCTATCAACTGAAGTTGCAACACCTTGACGATCAATCTCTGAGTTTTCTTAAAATGCCTTTGGTGTTGTAAGTGTTCTCTTCATGCTTTGTTCAATTAATGTAGTTTAATTGGATTAAAAGTCACGAAGTTTAACTGTTGTTTGACTTACAGAATTGATCATGAAATGATCAACTTAAAATCTAATTGAACCTTGTATTATGATGGTAAGCATGATGGTTATGATCCTTAGTGATCATACTACTAATTTCCATCTTTTCTAGTCATTTTGACAAGTCAAAGTTTCGGTCAAAATACGATAAATGTGCATTTCATGACGGAATCAATCATGGGTATCCAAACAGTTTGTTTTGATGCCAAAACTCTTTTATAAACTTAATTAGACATGCCAAAACATGTCTAAATCGTCACTCTCATTTTTAGTGCTTGTTTAGAGTCGTAAGTTGAACGGTTTTACCACCGCTTTGACTTTCGAATCTGACCCATTTGGTGGATCTTCAGACCTAACCAAATACAAATTTGTGACCATAAATATAAAGGGAATAACCCACTGAGGTTATACCTATTGGTCATGTCATTCGGATAGTGATATGATAATTAGTTATTATGTTCTTCAATAATGACCAAAATGACCTTTTCGCAAATAAATCAACTTTAAGTATATAGAACATAAATTTTGACAAGTATTCTGATTAAATAACATTTTCAAACATATTTAGGCATTAAAGACTTATCATAACACATATCTAACCATCCGAATGCGTAGTTACGCAAATGACGCATTAAAGTGGCTTAAACTACCTTAACGGGTCATAACGGGTCAAAAGCACACAAAATTCTTTCCAAATCAGAATGTTAACTTATTAAACCATGTCATATGAGTTCCAATACTCATTTGGTTTGTAAGGTATCATTCTATCCAAATCCTCCGAATTCAAGTTTTGATGTTTACATTATTATCCATTTTTAGGACACACACTTGATTCCTTGATCTTCGGACGTTGACCATACACTTGTACAAGGCTTATCTGCAAATCCCAGGCGAGTACATCGCTCCCCTCTTTTATGTTTACGCATGTTTTGGGGTGATTCATATGTGCTAATTGTTTTCAAGTTTTCAAAGTACAAATACTATGGTTTATATAACAATATGGTTTCAATAATGTGATACAACTTGTTGGTGCGTTATCCAAGATACGAATGACATTCATTAACATTGTTATGCCGCCCAGTAGTAAGTTATGGTACTATAGGATTGACAATCCCGTTACTAGGCTATTCACTGGATTTGGTGGGTAGTTTGGGGAACGACAAAAACTGTTTATGACTAACAAATCATTCGTTGATTTGCTAGTCTTGTTAAAGAGATATTTTAGGATCTATTAAAGATACCATTGGGGTATAGTCGAGTCAACAAAGGTTTGATGTACCCATTAAAGAACGACCAGAAGTTTTCACAATTATAACAAGGAATGATTGGTTTATAACAAGAAACAAAGAACGATGAACAATGAACAATGAACGATGAACAAATGGTTTATTACGAGGAACGATGAACGACGAACAAATGATTTCAAACAATGTCACACAACGATTTTCGATTATAAACCATACAAGTTATTTCAAGACGATTTACAAGTTGGATTTACAAAACAAATGTTTTCGAGTCAAGGTTCATGGCTACTAGATCTTATAACTTTTAACAATTTGTTTTAGTTGAATAACTATTGCAATATCAAATGCTTTCAAAACAAGGTTTCACTTACGACTCTAGTAGTCCGGTTATTTATATTGTAGTATATACAAAGCCATGGACTAGAAATATTCACAAAACCTATGTACTCGCCGGCATATTTTTATGCTGACTCGTTTTCACATTTGTTTCAGGGAAATATGCTAGATGATACTGATGCGTGCTCATGAGGATCGGACTTGGACCTATTGCCTTAATAACAAGAAAGACAATAATTATGCATGCTTCTTGATTCGTTGTTTAAAAATTTCTAAGACATTTATGACAATGTAATCTATGTTCAATATTCAAATAAAATGAATATTCAAATACCATGTATTGTTGAGAAAATCTGTTAACGTGACTCCCCAAGTGTTACCGCCGCATGTTGTTTTACTCGATTTGGGGTGTTACATCCTGGCTCCGTAAACCTATTCCTAAGCCCCGTTAGACCCCCGACATGCACCCTAACCTTGCCAAATAGTTACGTGAGGTACGGGTGAGTATGGAACCCGTTATTAGACTTCCGAATACAACCTAAACTTAACAAAGAGTTTCTATGAAGTATGGGTAAGAAGGTAATTTGCTTGTGGGTGTGCATAAGGATGAAATAAGTAGTTATACATATACATATGGATTTGAGTGTATGTAAGTAATTGGACTAGTAGGTGAGTATAACTATGAATGCGTAAGTATAGAAATTATGTGTATGTGATTGACATGTATAGACGTGTGTGTTTAGGACTTGCATGTAATATTGTGTAAGATGTAATTTGTAAGCATGTGCACGAATAGAAAGGTATGTATGCATGAATTAGAATTCAATTATATGCACGAAAGGGTGAGACTTGTATATGCGTATACATGGACTTATTCATACGAATGAAATCTAAAGATGCTAACCGTTTCTATTGAGAATGACATGGAAGGTTTGACAATGAAATCCAACGATGGTGTTTGACAATGAAATCCAACGATGGTGTTCGAATGGATAGACAAATGGATTAACATAAGCGAAAGAATGAGATGCTGATGCCTAATTATGCATGTTTAAAAACTTATGTATGATGTCACCGATTACTAACGTGTGATTGTATATGGTGTCTGCAGGTTGTACAGAATTATGGATTTTCATCATGGAGTGTAAGCGGTTGAAGATCGAGTCAAATCACGGATTGTACGAGTGTGTGTGGTCACGTAATTTAATATACGTACGTCAGGATTATTTAACTTATAGCAAGGATAATGTATTTAATGTAAAAGAGTGATTTATTTTATTTCTAAGTTAGAATGATTATAATGAAAGGAATTTTTAAGTTCGTATTTCCGCTGCGTCATTTGGTTAAAACGTGTTAGGGCCTTACAGGTTGGTATCAGAGCCCTGGTTTGAGCGAAATCAAGTACACATAAGTATGTACTTGAACTCAAACTTGTGTGCTCTTGTGTCATGAACTGTACAATCCGAGACTCGATCAAGACCCGAAGGTAAAATCGAATGAAAACATGTGTATGTACACATAAATGTAGAAACTAATTGTGTGGTGTATGTAAGGTAAGCTTGGATAAATAAGAAGGGCAAACCAAGGATGCAATTTGAAGCAAGCGTCAGACCATGAAGTTGTACTATCAAATCCCAGGTACACAATTTAAAATAAGTATGAGTACCAATATTGGGAGATTCATCTAAGGCGCAAAGTAAGTAAATACGTTTGAATTCTAGTATTTCGTATGACGGATAAAGTTACGGGATGTTATGGGATGTTACGGGATGATATGGGATGTTACGAGAGGTTACGAGGTGATATGGGACGTTTCGGGATGTTTCGGGGCAGTTTGGGTTGGAACGGGGCTCGGAAACGGGTCGTTCAGGCTAAAGATTGAACAAACTAGCGTCTGGAGGTTAGAGGGGGCGTCGCCGACGCGGCAGGGGCGTCACCGACACGGCCTCCTTCTCCGACGAGTAAAACTGCTGTCTACGCCACCTTCTGAACGACGCGAAGATGCGAGGGGCGTCGCCGACGCGACCTGGGGACGCTTCCCGCAGGTCTGGATTACCATTTTTGTTTATTTTTCATACCACGAGTCCCGTACCTCCTTAAAGCTGTTCCGTGACCCCACTAGAACCCCAAAAGGTGATAAAAACAGAAAATAAGTCATGTGACTCGAATTGTGCGATGATAATATGACTCGGGAACATAAAGATTCGGAAAGAAGGATAAGAATGTATGTAATGATAAGTCCTTCGACTTATTTATGGCACGTAGATAATTCATGACCGTTTAAATCAAAATATAGCATGAACGCATAAGTATGAATCATGATAGCTTAGGCAGGAGAGTTGTAGCTTACGGTGGGATCCGGATATAAACACGAGGTTTGGTTTTCAAACGAAAGACAATGATATTGTTTTAATAACGATTTAAAGATGATGTGTGAACTGAAAATCCACTTCTTCAGGCATAAGGTGATGATTACATGAGGCACGAAACGAGTATGTGGATTGCACGCCTGGCCAGCGCGCAAGAAGCATATGACCCTCATGAGACCATGATAATCATCACAGGTATGTTCGGTAGGATTGGGAATTTGGGGTTGTATGAAAAGGTATGAGTTCATAAGTAAGAACGGACCAACCAGATAAGAATGAAAATGTTTGAATCCGTAAGTAAGTACGGGTCAAACAAGTAAGAATGAATGATAAGAATGAAAATCTTTGAATCCGTAAGTAAGTATGGGTCAAACAAGTAAGAATGAATGATAAGAATGAAAATGTTTGAATCCGTAAGTAAGTACGGGTCAAACAAGTAAGAATGAATGATAAGAATGAAAATGTTTGAAACCATAAGTAAATACGGACCAAATAAGTAAATATTCTTTAATGCGGATAATATTCAAGTTATGATTTAAATTTGCATCTATACATATATGTGCAAATATGTTTGTATGCAAGAATGGTTAAAAGGACAAATGAGTCATGCAGGTCAAATGGTGATCATCGTTTGAACCGATACCTAATGTTTTCTTTTGTCAAAGTTTTAGGCTTATATGTATGCGTAACGTATGGGCATGCATTGCCACAAATGGAAAGAAATGACCATCGCAAGATATGAATAACGAGTTAATGTTTTTTTTTACTTGCGCCGGGTATGTATAAAAGGTTATGCTTTCGGTAGGAGCTTATGGCTCGACTAGAGAAGGATGTGTCAGATCTGGGTAACTGATAAAACATAGATAAGAATGTGTTTACAGTTGGACTTCTGAAAAGTCAAACTGCAAAAAGTTGATGAAATAATTAACAAAATGAAAGAATTATGGGTGTTTAAAACACCGAATAAGATAAATTTAAAGAGAAAGTATTAATGACAAGGACCGATAGGAAATGCTAACCTTGATGCTAGGCTTGTTAGCCATGTTCATCTGAACAAGATATTGTTGGAAGGATGCTCACGAGCGGAAGCTCATTTCATGGAAGGAAGGGATCGATCCGGTTTTGACACGGACTCATGAAGAGCGGGCCGATCCGGATTGCAGATCGTTAGTCTATGCAATGAAGTCAAGCTTAGTAACATGTTTAGCTTATAATTGATAAGTAAGAAGTGATAGATTAAATGAAACTCACAAAATAATATAAGTAATGCATGAAGAGTGAGAGAAAATAGTAAAGTGATATGAATGAAATGATTTGATGCTAACTTAAAGGTATGCATGGTATATGTTGGGATTGAACCCTATGAAAGGAACAGATGAATATAAAGCCAAACAACACTATCCGAGCTTTGGTTTAACTATCAGAGGTTACATCCTCTGATGTACTTACACTGCTTTCCATAAAGACTGCTCATCCTATCATCTGCCTTCACAAAGCTTCAAGGTCTGCCAGAGTTAACAAGGACAGAGGATAGGAATCAGAGTTTAGTCATTAGCTTAGTTAATCAATATAATAGTGCCAAGAACTGATAGTTGGTATAAGCAGTGTTAAGAGTTAGTTACATATTGTTTCATGTCACTGTCAAAGATGCTCAGAGGTTAGATAGTTAGTATAAATAGGCAACTCTTATAACCTTTAAACTTGTCTCTCAAAAAGATCGACTTTCGCATATCATCTTCTCTGCATTTTATCATTACCAAACTGTAATTGCAAAGGCTGAGGGGGAGTTTGTGAATCACATGCAAGTTAATTAACTTGAAAGCATGATGATGATGAAAACAAACGACCATTGCTTGTAGTAAAAGTTTTCCATCTTATTCCGCTGCTTGCATCTCTTTTAATTCAATCATTTTCCATTTTTGAAACAAAAACTACAAGTAATTCAAACTCAGATCCTAACAATTGGTATCAGAGCTTGATTCATCAAATTCAATCTAACAATCGATTTGGTTCGAACAGATCAGCCCTCTTGCTAATCAGTTTGGTTGTTTTTAGCTTGATATTCAGAGTTTTATTACGTTCAAAGTTTTTAAAACAAAATCTGTGAAAAATCAACTGAAAATGTCTCAAAACACAGGATGCCAATTCTGGTTCCTTGTTTCATTTGGCAACGATGGATGGGTCACATCCTTGCTCAGCAAAACACCGGTTGCTGGAGATCTGTTGCTTATGGACCTCACGTTCTAATGGTTCCAAGCACAGAGGATCCAACCAAGCAAGTGCCAAAAAAACCTGAAAACTTTTCAGAGCAGGATTTCCAGAAAATTGAATTGGATGCTAAGGCATTTAGCATAGTTGCTTCGGCCTTACCCAATGAAATTTATGCTGGTCTACTCCATTGCAATAGTGCAAAGGAGTTATGGGATGCACTTAAGGAGCAATTTAGTGGGACTGAGGAAGTGATAGAAAGTAATAGAGAAGTTCTAAATCAGCAGTTATGAAACGTTTTGTCACTTGAAAGGAGAGAGTCTCTAACACAACAATTTGAACGTTACAGCTGTCTCATCAGTGAACTTAGACTGGTTAACGTGGTTTTTCCTAATTCGACTGTCAATAGTCGTTTCCTTAGATCGTTACCAGATAAGTGGGAGATATAGCTTATGTAACGTGCAAATCTGTTGGGTTTAAAGAAATTTCGTTGACACAACTTCATGGGATACTCCTCACTTATGAGAGAGAGTTAAACCAGAAAAAGAAGTTGCAAGATTCTGGCAAAATGACTGATGATTACTCATTGGGTAATACAACTCTTTTTGGCCAAGAAGAGGGTGCTGGCAGCAGTAAGGACCAAAGTTATGATCACTATATAGATATTACATCTGGTGGGAACTTTGGATCTGAAACATATGCACCCAACTATGCTTTTACTGCTAGTGCGGAAAGCCAAACCTCTGACAATCTATCCTTTGAGCTGAATGATTTACAACACATTGAACCTTCTGATCTTGAGGAAATGGATATTTTGCACCAACTGGCCCTATTGAGTGTTAGGGCTAGTAAATTTTATAAGATAGCTGGTAAAAATTCCTAGGTTTGCATGGGGGGTTGAAGGTTGGGCTGGATAAATCAAAAGTCAAGTGCTATAAGTGTAATAGGCTAGGACACTTTGCCAGAGAATGCAGGTCTCAAAGTTCTGGACCAATAATGACTCATCCTGGCCCTAGACCTCAGCACACAAAAAACACTGCTCATTATTCACAATATGCCCCTACTCAACATGTTCAAAACACTGCTCACTTTGCACATCCTGCTACCACTGTTCCAGTGCATTATGTTCAATCCACTGCTCCACAAATCAATATGTTCAGGCACCATCTCATCCTCAAGTGCTTGTTCAACAAGCACCCATTGTTATACAACCTGCTCAAACCACTGCTACTCAAGCAGAGGTTGGTCAACAAAGCTTTTTCACACAACGTTATGTTGACTGGAGCAGTTTGCCTGAGGATTTAACTGATTAAAACTTTGCTTTAATGGCCAAAAATGATGTTGAACAAGAATTTTGTTTAATGGCCTTAGAGACAATTGCTGAAGGTGTTGAATCTATGGAGATAGTGTCAAAATCTGATGAAGTTCAAGTTTGTGATGAAAACAGTGGTTTCAAGTGAAGAAAGAGAAAATGCTGCTGATAAGGAAAAGAACTCTCCTACTGACCTATGGAACATTGATGTGTGTGAAGATGAGTGTGATTGTGCTCTTATGTCTGCTACAAAGGGACCCTCTACTTACCTTGATAGCTTATGGTATGTAGATAGTGGAGGTTCCAGGCACATGACAGGATGTAGAGCCCTTCTCAAGGACTTCATGGCTCATGGGGGGTGATATATCTTTTGGTAATAACTCAAAGGGAAAGGTTTTAAGGTCTGGATCGGTTATGGTTGGTAAACTCAAGTTTGAAAATGTGAATTTGCTTGACAATCTGAAATTTAACCTTCTGAGTGTCTCACAAATGAGTGGTAGAGGATATGGATCCTTCTTCACTAAGAAAACTTGTCAAATTGTGGGACCAGAGGTTGTTAAAAGGATTGATCAAATCATTGCTGAGAGCAAAGCACAACTCACTGCACACAGAAGTGGGAATGTGTATGTGGTAGATATGCTAAAAGATAATCCTATGTCTGGGACATGTCTATTCTCAGTTGCTTCTAGCAAAGAGACTGAGTTATGGCATAGAAGACTTGGACACACAAATCTTAAAACTATCACCACACTCTCAAACAAAGTCTTGTAAGAGGCTTGCCTCACAAGCAATTTTCCTATGATGAACATTGTGTTTCCTGTTTAAAAGGCAAACAACATAAAAGTTCTTTCAAATCAATTGAAGAGTCCAAAACAAGCCAGTGTTTACAACTGTTGCCCATGGACTTGTTTGGCCCAGTGCAAATCATGAGCTTAAAACACAAAAGGTATTGCCTAGTGATAGTTGATGATTTCTCTAGGTTTACATGGACCTTCTTTCTTCATTCTAAGGATGAAACTGCAAGCATTTTGCAAAACTTTGTCAAACAAGTAGAAAAGCAATTTGATCTTCCAGTAAAAATCTTTAGAAGTGACAATGGAACAGAGTTTAAAAATAGGGAGTTGGATGCTTTTTGTGAGTCAAAAGGAATTGTTAGACAATATAGCATTCCAAGAACTCCAGAACAAAATGGGGTGGTTGAAAGGAAAAACAGAACCTTAATTGAATCAGCAAGAACTATGCTAGCAGATTCTGGTTTACCCCTGTCCTTTTGGGCAGAGGCTGTAAACACTGCTTGCTATGTTCAAAACAGAGTTTTGATTAACCCCAGGCATCAAAAGACTGCCTATGAGATTTTGTATAAAATCAAACCTCTGATTTCATATTTTAAAATTTTTGGCTGTCCGTGTTTCATTTTGAACTTAAAAGATTCTATATCTAAGTTTGCAGCCAAAATTGATTGTGGTTATTTTCTGGGATACTCAACCACTGCCAAAGCCTACAGAGTTTTTAACTCTGGGACAAAGTGTGTTGAAGAAACTTTGAATGTGAAGTTCAATGAACTATCATCACTGAAAATCCCAACAAATCCTGCAGAGGTTTTTGATTTAGATAAATTCACATTTGCTGATGTTTCTATCAAGCTAGACAATGCAGGTACACAACAATCATCTGAAGAAGATCAAGATCAAGGATATGACTGTGTGCTTCCACAAACAAAACTCTATTCTTCAAACAGATGATCAAGTGCTACAAGCTCTTGTGTAAACTCTGCTACTTCTGGGTCAACAGTGGTTGATCCTCAAACCTCTGCCAGTTCACAAAATCAAATATCTGTTGATAAAAGTCCTACATCTGGGCACCAAAATCATCAGAATGTTACCTCTATACCCCCAATACCACCACCATCATTCTCATCAGTGGTTGATACTTCAATTTCACCAGCAGAGGTTAGCTCAGATGATACACATTTGCAGCCATCACCTCAAAATGCTATTGTTCCATACCAAGGTGATTTGATTTATCTCAAAAGCCATCCAGCAGATCAAGTTGTTGGCAACATCAAATCTGGGGTGGTCACACGAATCTAATCCTAAAATATTTGTCTTTTTGTTGGTTTTCTATCACTCATACAGTCAGTCAAGTACCAAGAGGCACTGAAAGACAACAGCTGGGTAGAGGCCATGCAAGAAGAACTCCTCCAATTCAAAAGACAATAAGTTTGGGAGCTTGTGCCACTGCCAAAAGATGCAAGTCCAATTGGCACAAAGAATTGGTCTTCAAGAAAAAAACTGATGAAAGGGGTATTGTTGTCAAAAACAAAGCAAGGCTCGTGGTTCAAGGCTACAGACAGGAAGAAGGTATACACTATGATGAGACTTTTGCTCCTGTAGCAAGGTTGGAAGCTATTCGCCTGTTCAGCTTTTGCTGCTAACCACAACATAAAGGTGTTTCAAATGGATATAAAGAGTGCATTTTTGTATGGAAAAATCAATGAACAGGTGTATGTATGTCAACCTCCAGGTTTTGAAGATGCATTCCATCCTGATCATGTCTACAAGCTCAACAAAGCATTGGCTTGAAACAAGCACCAAGAGCCTGGTATGAAACTCTATCCACTTTTCTCTTATCAATAGGGTTTACTATAGGCAAAATAGATAAAACCCTGTTTTTAAAATGGAAAGGAAAAGATTTGATGCTTGTCCAAATTTTTGTGGATGACATCATTTTTGGATCCACAAGCACTGCTATGTGTGAAGAGTTTTGAAAACTCATGGCAGCAGAGTTTGAGATGAATGCAATGGGTGAGCTCCAATGTTTTCTTGGTCTTCAAGTTAAACAATTGCACAATGGTACATTTATCCATCAAAACAAGTATGTGAAAGAACTGCTTAAAAAGTTTGATATGGATGATTGTAAACCATGTAGCACACCCATGGCAACCTCCAAGCTAGTCACCATTGATGGTAAACATGACCTTGTTGATCAAACGCTTTATAGAAGCATGATTGGGTCTTTATTGTACGTACCTAACTGCATCAAGGCCAGACATCATGTTTGCAACATGTGTTTGCGCCAGATCACAGGCATTACCTAGAAAGTCTGACCTTATTGCTGTAAAAAGGATATTCAGATACATAAAAGGTGCTCCCACACTTGGTATCTGGTATCCAGCTAATGGGAATCTTGAGCTTTCAGGTTTTCCAGATAGTGACTTTACTGGGTGTAAAACTACAAGGAAGTCCACATCAGGAGGATGTCAATTCCTAGGTGATTGTCTAGTTTCTTGGCAAAGCAAAAAGCAGGTTGTAGTTTCAACATCCGATACTAAGGCAGAGTATATTGCTGCTGCTAGCTGCACTGCTCAACTCTTGTGGCTTCAAAACCAGTTATTAGATTTTGGTATCATTACACTAAAGACTCCACTCAAATTGGACAATCAAGCTACTGAAAATATCATCAAAAATCCAGTTTCTCATTCAACTACAAAGCACATTGACATCAGACATCACTTTGTGAGAGATTGCTATGAAAAAGGTTTGATTTCTTTGCATCATGTCCATACTTCAGATCAATGGGCAGATGTTTTAACCAAGACATTGGATACATCTACCTTTGAAAAATTGATCTCAAGGCTTGGTATGCTAAACATGGATTAAAAACAAGTTTTCTTGTAAATCCATGTGTACATAGCATCAAATGGTTTTCAGAAATTCACAAATTCCTTTAAAATAGTTTAAAATTGAAAAATTTCAATAAATCTTTAAAAGTCTGATCACAACATCTGTTTGCTCAAAACCTCTGATAGGCTTTAAAATCTTATCCACTGATACAGTGTATCCTCTGACTTCTATTTTTCACCTCTTCAAACAACTGATGGCTATCCTCTGATAGTGTTAACAAAATCAGTATTGTCCAAACCACCGTCCTAAAACAGTGTTTTGCCACATCAACGGTTACTTTTCTCATCAGAGGTTACATGTGGCCAGATGTTAGCCATCCGATCTTGCAACAGATGCCACGTCATGTTCACTTTTTCAAAACCCTTATAAAACCCCTGTTTTATCTCACTAGTGGTTACCCTAAACTGTGTCGATTTCAAAATCTCAAAACAGTTTTTCTCTCAAACACCATGGCTCCCAAATCAAAATCTTCAAAATCCAAAGCTAAATCGCAAGAAGAACCTCCACCTTTCACTCTCATAATCAAAACCCCACACAACTACACTGCCATACTTGAAGAAAACGACGCAAATACTCGCTATCATCCAATGATTCGAATTTTACAAAAGTCTAAATTCTTGCACATGTTAAACTGCTTTCAAAGAAATCCCATTGAACATGCAATATCTGGGGTATGCAATTTTAACTGACACCGATTTGAACTACTCCCAGATACTATTCAATGATCTTGTGAATAACTTTAAAAATATTGAAAAAAAAACCTTTTTTTGATGCATCCACGTTTCTTGAGTGTTTACTTATAGGATCAAATTAAAGGTCCTGCAAGTGAAATTGGCGCTGTGGTTAATCCAGGCAACCTTAATCATGAAACTTTCACCAGAATAACAAACCAAGATAAAGTTGAGAAAACACAAGTAGATGAGGATGAGCAAGTTTTACAAGAACAAAATGTTCAATCTCAACCTCTTGCTATTGAGCCCACTGCTCTTGGTGATCAGGGCAACACAACCGCTGCCCTGAAACCCACACCAAAAATTTCCAAAAAGAAAACCAAAACAATCTCCAAAAAGCTCACCAAACCCAAAAAGGGTCCTCTGGAAGATGAGATCCAGAGGTTAACCCTGTGACAACACCAAAGTCACAAACCATTGCTGCTACTTCTTCACAGCAGATGGTTCACAGATCTCCCACCGGCTTTGAAACTCCTCCTTCTTCCTCACAAAAGGAAAAGGTTGTAGACACAGGGACACCACTTTATGAAGCTCTAGATCCACTTGGGTCTTTCTTCCACAGCCCCTCTCCCATGGCAATGTCGCTTTCTACTCAACCACCTTCACCGATACCTTCACTTCCACCCACAATTGTACCATGCTGAATGCAATTGAATTAGTTCAGACACAAACCAGCACTTCTCAACAACCTATTACTAAGAATATACTTCATCCAATGGCTGGGTCTTATTCTTTATTCATTGCTAGCCCATCAGCAAATGAAGAGGCTACATACCTTGGGTTACATGTAACCCTTGGTGATATTTCAACACAAGCAGCCACTACAATTGCTGAACTCCCTAGTTCTCAGTTGGACAATGGTTTCATTAATAAGACTTGGTTGAAGGCAACCACTGCTGAGGCAACAACTGTTACCTCTATTGTGGGAAGTCCCCAGTACCAAGACAAAGGGGCATCTATGTTTGAAGCTGGTCCTAAAACCACTGCTCATGATAACATAGAATAACTACAACCACTGGTAGGAGTTCAGATGATCCTATTAAATTAGGTGATGATCTAAAATACCAGGATTTGACGGAGAGAGTGACCAGAATAGAAAACTCTATTGGTGAAATCAAAGATTTATTGAAGCAGATGATAGCTACAAAAAGTCAACCCTCTGTTCTATCCACTGCTGATCTCAAAGAAGCTCTTAACCCTCTGTTTCAACGTCAACAACATTATTTGGATTTACAACACAAGCATCATGTGAATAATGTTCAAAACATGTTTGAATCAAGGTATCAAGACACTACAGCAGACATTAAAGCCATCAAAGCACATCTACTCATAACCACTGGCCATGCACCTCTAACGGTTATATTTGTTACAACAGATGAAGCCAAAAAGGGGGAGAAACCTTTGGCTCCAAAGAAACTAACAATAGAAGATGATAAGGCTAGACCTACATTGAACATTCCAAGGCCTGATGGTTCAAAGAAGATAGATTTAACTGAAGAACTAGTGGCCAAGGCAAGGGCTAGTCACAAGAAGAATGTGATTGAGGAGAGCAGAGTGGTGGTTGAAAAAAAGATTGATCAACAAAAAGAAAAAGGAGAGGTTGGTACTTCATCAAAAAGAGCTCCTGCTAGAAAAGCCAGGCAACAAACATCCACACCTCCTAAAACTAAGCATGAAACCAATCCAACCATGAAAACCTTTGCCTCTCAAAAACCGATCACATCTTCAAAACCACAACCCACATCCACACAAGCAGATGTTACAGCAACTGTTGTGTCAACATCTGTTGATACAGCATAGGTTGCAATAGATGAAACTTCACCCACTGCCATGATCATATTTCCCACATCAACTCAACCATTATCCACACCACCAGAAATCCCACAACCACCATCACCTACTTTAAGGTTTAAAGGGAGGAAAATCACAAAAGTGATAAATGATGATGAGATCTCTGCACCTCTTCCACTATCATCAACACTAGTGATCCCACATCAGTGCTTACAACTTCTTCAACTCTTAAAGTCATTCCTGCATCAAAATTGCATCCTCTTGATTTATCAGCAGTCAGGGAAGAGATCCTAAGTTTCTTTTCAGAGGATGACCCTGACAAAAGAACAATTCTATCCCTTGATGGCTATCCAAGACCAGCAAATGTTGATGCCTATCTAGAATTGAAAAAGAAGCAAGCATAGGATATTGCCAAAAGAGAATCAGCTGGTAAAAATGATAGAGAGATACAGATTATCATGTCCTTTCAACTGAGTAAAGTCACCATTCTACAATATTTTGTCAAGGATCTGAGCAAACAGTTGTCAGTAAGGGAAGATAAGTTTCTCAAGAGTGAACTCATTGAGTATATCATGGAAAAGAAGATGTATAAGGCAACAAGGCCACAGTTCAAGGATTGGAGCATAGATGAACTGAGGGAGGAAATCAACAGAATGCAAGAAATGTTGAAAGACCCTCTTAAAAAGCCAACTCCTCCCAACTGGGATTTATACAAGAAAGATATCACTGAAAATGCTTTGAAGTTGAAGAGAATGAAGCAAGAACTGATTCAAAATCATTATGGTTCCAAAAACCAAGTGATGAGATGGGGTGAGGTGAGGGTGTTAGACACTTACAAAAGTTTGGAAGAAAGAAGGAAAAAGGATCCATCCATGCCTCCCAAGCCTGACTACTCAAAGGAAGATGCTATCCTCAGAGCTCAACTCTCTAAAAGGTCCAGCTCAATATCTGCCCACTCCACACTTGCCCTGCAACACAGGAAAAAGCAAGGGGGGATGAATGAAAAGACTGACAAAGAGTTTGAGGATACATTTATCAAAGAAGGGATTCAGAATATGATTGATTATCACACAGACGATACAAGTGCCAAGCTGGCCAAAAGTTTGTCAAAGATGGCTCATTTACAAACCTCTGCAATAAAGGCTCCTTCAAGAAAACCATCAGACCCAAAAATTCTAAAATGGAAGGTCGACAAAGACACCCATGAATTGACATTGCTCAAGTCTGATGGTGCAGCCACTAAACTATCCATGGAAGATGCTTATGAGCTTACAGTAGAAGACTTCCAAGAACTACTATGTTTAGAGCTGGTGAAGGATGCTGATGACATGGAATCTCTTAACTTTGAACTTCAATTCAAAGGTCAAATAAGAGAATTCCTTCTGAGGAATAAAAACCAAGAATAAAGTGTTTTTGGCATCATCTGTTCCAGGGGGAGATTGTTGGGATTGAACCCTATGAAAGGAACAGATGATATAAAGCCAAACAACATTATCCGAGCTTTGGTTAAACTATCAGTGGTTACATCCTCTGATGTACTTACACTACTTTCCATAAAGACTGCTCATCCTATCATCTACCTTCACAAAGCTTCAAGGTCTGCCAGAGTTAACAAGGACAGAGGATAGGAATCAGAGTTTAGTCATTAGCTTAGTTAATCAATGTAACAATGCCAAGCACTGATAGTTAGTATAAGCAGTGTTTAGAGTTAGTTACATATTGTTTCCTGTCACTATCAACCCTGACGTCATCAAAGATGCTCAGAGGTTAGACAGTTAGTATAAATAGGCAACTCTTGTAACCTTTAAACTTGTCTCTCAAAAACATCCACTCTCGCATATCATCTTCTCTGTATTTTCTCATTACTAAACTGTAATTGCTAAGGCTGAGGGGGAGTTTGTGAATCACATGCAAGTTAATTAACTTGAAAGTATGATGATGATGAAAACAAACGACCATTGCTTGTAGTAAAAGTTTTCCATCTTATTCCGTTGCAAATCTCTTTTAATTCAATCATTTTCCATTTTTGAAACAAAAACTACAATTAATTCAAACTCAGATCCTAACAGTATAAATAACGATAGTAACCATAGAATGATGCTAAATCCTCGTGTTAAGTACGGAAAAGTAAAAAAAAGAGGGTGGTTTTGTTCTAGTATTAAAAGATCATGAATGTTTATAGTATGTGTATGAAAATGTGTTGTATGCACATGAAGGTAATTAGAAGTAACGTTAATAATGTTGAGGATGGCTGATAGTGGACAAAATGAAAGATTGTATATGGGGTATAACGAGAATGAAATAAACCGATTTATTTCAATTAGGAAATGTATGAATGAATTATGCCCAATTAGAAGGTTAGAAACAAGCCGTAGACTTAGGTCTGTACGAGCAATAGTCTACATTTGAAATAAAGTTCAATGAATGAACCGCTTGAGATGAGGTGTGCTAGGAACTAGCATTATAAAGTGAAAACGACACAAATAAGAGCTCTGGATCAAATTCTGACCCTTATGTGATTATGAAAGTTATTCACTTCATTTGAGAAGATAGGGGCAATGTATACAATCATGATTAGGCATGAATAAACCCTTTTGCCAAGATCCCGAATGCATTCATGTTGAAGTGTGCCTTGGAGTGATTACAATAATATGGTAAGACTTGGAATGAGGAAGGTTACGGGGACGAAACCTCCTTTAAGGAGGGTAGGCTTGTAACGCCCCAAAACTTGAATTTTTAAATTTACTAGTATATCCCCTTATGTTATAACATGAAATAAAATATAAGTAAACTATTTGACCAAGTTAAATAGTTAGCCAAATAAGCAAGAAATGAAACTTGGGGACAATTAGAACTAATAAACAAACAAGAAGGGTTGAAAGTGGAGGTTTGGGTGGAAGTTTCCACTAAATACTAATGTGCAGGATGTGTGTGTGTGTTGGGGAGTGTGTGTCGACACACATAGAACAAGAGAAGGAGGGCTTCTCTCAAACACCCAAACAATTCAGAAATTGAAGATGAAATTGAGCTCAATCCCTTGCATGGAGTTGAATTTCTTATCATCTAACCCTAAAAATCAAGTGGTAAGTTATAGAATTTTATTTAATGGTTTTGATTGAAAAGGGTGTGTGATCAATCTTTGATCTTGTATGATAATTTAGCATGAAGGTGTGATATAATCACCAAATAGAACTTGGGTTATGAACGATTTTAAGTAATTTCATGTTTGGAGATGAAACCCACTTCTAGTGGTGAAGATGATGATAAAGGTGAATCACCCATGTCTAATACTTGTGCAATTTTAATATAGTATGTTGTTTATGATGAGTTCTTGTTAGATATATTGAGAATGATCTGAATTTTGTTTGATGATTAGTTTGTGTTGATGAATGAAAGCAAGGAGTAGATTATAAGCATGTGATACTTGTACACTATGGTTGAAAAGTAGTACGCACACCAAGTGTTTGATGAAATGCCTAATATAGGTTAGTATGTAAAACTATATGCTAAACAATGGATGAACATGTGTAGAATCTGATAATGACATGATTGATGATAATTAAACATAAGGAACGTATTGTAGAATAATTCCATGAGAAGGTTTAGTGATGGTATGATTTGGGAGAAATATGCATTAGGAACTTGTACTATGTGCCTGAAGGCATGACACACCCTATGTGTTTAGTTGATTTTGTAGTTGAGATCAAGAAGTGAAATTGGTATCATTGTGTGACATGTGGATTTACTAGTAAGGATAAGGTTATGATCATGTTAAATTAGCCATCTTGGATCATGTTGTCAATCGTAGAATCATGAGAATACTAGTATGTGTGGAATTGCATATAAGTGATTATGTGTGTAACTAGTCGAACACGTGGTTGTATGATTCATACATCATGAGTACGAAGTATGTATGGTATGGTGGTTATGCGCTAACATGTCAAGATGAATGTATGTGTCTAGATAGGAAGACATCATGCTTGATAGTTGACTTTCTAAAAAGTCAACAAGGTACGAATAGCATGGTTAGACTTCCTAACACGGTTGTGAAATTAAAGAGATCATGTGAGTACTTGTTAGATTTTTTATGCGACATACAAGGGGGTAAGTCGAATTGATTATGTTATGGATAATGTGGTGGCGAATTTATGTCTTATGCATGTTAGTGAAGATGGACTAATGATGTCAATGTAACTAGGAGTTGGAATGAATGTTAACATGGATGAATGTGCGTACTAACAATGTTATGGGCATGATGGCATGAATGGTTAGGAATCACATTAGCGTGGACCTGAGCATGGAGGGCTAACGGGTCAAGAGGAGGAAAGGAAGTGATTACGAATATGGACGATTAAGATAAGTGATTCCCGAACTTAATTCTTGTTGTGTAATGTTGTTTCAATTATGGGGAGGTTGGGAATCCTGAAAGGATGGGAAGTGATGGAAGGACTAAGGTGAGCAAGGTCACTTTGGACCATAGGTAGTTTAGTCATAGTTGAAAGTGTTTGATAAAAACCAAACGGGTCAAAAGATAGAAAGTAATGTGTTAGGGTGTGGAGATTGGACGTTGGGGAATGGGTGTTAGTGTTAGAATGATTTGGGGGCTTGGAAAAAATGTTATTTTACGTTTCAGGACGTTCGGGGTGTACGAACGGGGGTCGAAACAAGCAAAAAAGGACAGCAGGTCTGCAGAGCAGCGTCGACGACGCCACTACCAGCCTCGCCAACGCTGGTGGGTTTTCGCCGACGCCTTATGTTGCTGTCTACGCCCCCGTCGACGCAGTTAAGCCCTTCGTTTCCTTCGATTCTTGGGCCCCGTAAACCCATTCCTAAGCCCCGTTAGACCCTCGACATGCACCCTAACCTTGCCAAATAGTTACGTGAGTTACGGGTGGGTATGGAACCCGTTATTTGACTTCCGAATACAACCTAAACTTAACAAAGAGTTTCTATGAAGTATGGGTAAGAAGGTAATTTGCTTGTGGGTATGCATAAGGATGAAATAAGTAGTTATACATGTACATATGGACTTGATTATATGTTAGTAATTGGAACTCGTAGGTGAGTATGACTATGAATGTGTAAGTATGGAAATTATGTGTATGTGATTTACATGTATAGACGTATGTGTTTAGGACTTGCATGTAATATTGTCTAAGATGTAAATTGTAAGTGTGTGCACGAATAGAAAGGTATGTATGCATGAATTAGAATTCAATTATATACACGAAAGGGTGAGACTTGTATATACGTATACATGGACTTATTCATACGAATGAAATCTAAAGATGCTATCCGTTTTCTATTGAGAATGAAATGGAAGTGCAGGTATATTGATAATGGAAGTAGAAGGTTTGACACTGAAATCCAACGATGGTGTTCGAATGGATAGACAGATGGATTAACATAAGCGAAAGAATGAGATGCTGACGCCTAATTATGCATGTTTAAAAACTTATGTATGATGTTACCGATTACTAACGATGTGATTGTATGTGGTGTTTGCAGGTTGTACAGAATTATGGATTTTCATCATGGAGTGTAAGCGGTTGAAGATCGAGTTAAGTCACGGATTGTACGAGTGTGTGTCGTCACGTAATTTAATATACGTACGTCAGGATTTATTTAACTTATAGAAAGGATTAATGTATTTAATGTAAAAGAGTGATTTATTGTGTTTCTAAGTATGTTAGAATGATTATAACGAAAGGAATTTTAAGTTTGTATTTCCGTTGTGTCATTTGGTTAAAACGTGTTAGGGCCTTGCATAATATTGTGTAAAAATCAAGGTTTTAAAGGTTTTACTCATATCTAAGCATATATCTGAGTGAAAAACAGAAGTTTTGCATAAAAGATGAAGATTTTCGTAAATAGAGGAGATTTGGTGAAAACAAAGGCAGAGTCTTGTACAAAATCGTTGTAAAACGTTGTAGAACGTTGTTGTAGTTGAAAACGGGTTGAATCTTACTTAGGACAAAAAGGTTATGGTTTTGGGGAGCTCCGGGCGAACTTGCAGCAAGTTCATATGAGAAGAGGAGCTGAGTATTTATAGGTGAGGTGAGAATGTGAGGGCAGACATGAAGTTCGGGCGAACTTGTTACAAGTTCGAGCGAACTTGCATGTTTCTGGTGAATTGTGAGAACAAGCCCGGGCGGACTTGTGGTTGGTGAAGAGTTAGATGGCTCAGACAAGTTCGGGCAAACTTGTGTTATACAAGTTCGGGCGAACATGACCTAGTGGCCAAGTTTTGTTTAATTATTCGTTATAAGTTTGTTCGGCGATTCGGTTCGTATTAGATAGTTATATTAAGCGTTATAATTGATATAATAATGCGATTTAGCAATTCGTGCATGTGAGAGCGTTGTGATATTAAACCATAACATAAATAAACATAACACACGTAAAAACATAATTCTACATAATTATCTGCGTTTTGTGATGCGATGAGATAAGCGATGCGATGGCACAAGTGTTTATTAACCAATAACACACTCGGCTCGTATAGTAGCAAAATTAGTTGTGATTGCGTTGAATTAGCGATTAATAAGCGATTGAATGCGATATAGATGTGACAAATCATAATTCCATTAACATAAACTTTTCATAATTCAAATCTCGGAGTACTATTGATTGAGATAAATAAAAATAAATAGAAATAAATAACAACGAAAATTGGAGTTGTTACATTTAACTCTTTTGAAACAAGAGTATTACAATTGGTTCGCAAGGCACATGCATACATACATACACACATCATGACAACAACGTACGAAGTAAAAGCATGACTTTCCTTTTCTGTTTATTGCCATAATTATTCTTTAATGAAACTTGATGGGTTCCTTTGAAATGGTTTTCAACACATGGCAATTTTTATTTGCATTTTCGCTGTGATACGTGTTTAGAAACTAGAAGACACGTAACTCGAAACACATCATTGCGATGGTATTTTATGTACCATGATACTTGACCTCACGATTAAATACTCAAAAAAGCTACACAGGGAATATTAATACAACGAGGCATCGAAACGTATCATAAAAAATAAACGCTTGGCGTTCGCTTTTCTTAGTTTCACGCAAACCATTGCCAAAGGAATTAGCTAATAAAATAGTTTATTTATCGTGAACACGATACACTCACATACAAATTAAACATGCTTCGAACTGTTCGCATGAACATGTCACATTCAACGGATAACTGCCGAAGCATGCCATTGACGATTCATCCGTCAAAAGAAAAGGAGATGTATGATATCTTCACATTTGATATAAATCTTTTAAAGTCAAAAGAGTATTCCATAACATTGATATGACAAATGCATGTGCTTTCACAAAGGGACACCTTGTCAATATTCACATCAATTTATGACATGTTGTCACTATTCACATCAATCTATGACATGTTATCACTATTCAAATTTGTAAAGGTACACTAGACAGTTTCTCCCTAGAAGCTGCACTCAGTGGAGAAGCTAGAAGCGCGACAGCTTAAGACCAGAAGCACTTGCATCCTTACCATAAACACCTCTAATTGAGGACTAATAGTAAAAGTAGGTACTCGGACCCGGCTAAAACACATGAAAAATACAACATAATAGCTTCTTGTATAGTCCTATAGTCAAGAAGCTAAGAAGGCAACATAAACAATAAGCTATATGCTCAGGCTCGGAAGCTATAAGCTCAGAAGCCAGAAGTTATAAGGTTCAAGCCACAAGCTCAATGCTATAGGTTGAGAAGTTATAAGCTCAGGCTCGGAAGCAATAAGCTTAGAAGCCAGAAGTCGGAAGCTATAAGCTTCAAGCCACAAGCTTAAAGTTATAGGCGGAAAAGCTATAAGCTCAGGCTCAGAAGCTATAAGTTCAAGCTCGGAAGCTACAAGCCATGAAGCTTGAAGCCAAAATGCCTATAAGCCTGGAAGCTACTACACTAAAGAAGAGAAGCATGTACCCAGAGTAGACATGAAGCCTGTGACCAAGCCATACTTGGGTAATGAATAACCACATATAATGTGCCTTAGGCACCTCAAAGACGTTTGCTTTATAAATAAAGACACATTTATTTTTAAACATCTATCAATAAAAAAGACAAAGTCAGCTAATGGTCAGAAGCTGCTAGAGCAGCTTGTCAATACAGGACAGGCCAAAAGCTACCAAAGCTACTAAAACAGCTTACGTGAGGAAGCTTCCAGCTGGAAGCAAAGAAGGTAAGGTGGTCAGAAGCTCAATATCTCAAACAGATGAGCCCAACGGACATTTCCTAAGGATGAACGGACTTTTGTTCGAATCATCCTTACAACACTAACCTCTTTTTCATACACCATAATCCTTAAGGGAACAAGCATGTCGCCTAGGGCAAATGCTTAACTTCCTGTTAAAAAGACAGATAACTCTGAGAATATACCTCCTCCGGCTAAGGAGTTGTTAAAAGAATGAAGGTCAGGTTCGCCTACTAAGAAGATTATAAAGTAACTTCCCACACACCTTACCATCTAGCACAAATTCATCTCTAAGACGCTTCCAAGGCAAGTCTCTCTCATTACTTGTTAAGAAAAATACATCCATTTATTAGAGTGAAAATTAGCTTCTCCGGTCTTCACTTATTATGACCTTAAAGCCCAAAAGTAAGCAGCTTTTCAGGTCCTCACCTAATGTGACTTTAAAAGCTAAAAAGTAAATAAGCTTTCTCAGGCTCCCACCTAATGTAACCCCAGAAGCTTAGAAGCAATTAGCCTCATAGCTCCTCACCTCATGCACCATTTAGAAACTTATAAGGAAGTTATCTTTCAAGTTCATCACCTTACGTAAGCTTGAAAGCCCAAATGATAATCAACTTAATAAGTCCTCACATGCGGTAATCTAAGGAGCACAAAAGACAGCTTCACAAGTTTCCACCTATTATGACCCTTGAAGCTTCACTACACACCATCGGACAAGCTGTCACAACTAAGAAGCTTCGAAGCCATCAAGCTTCTTGTTGTCCTCAAAGAGTCTTCAAATAGCAACCCCAGGAAAGGAAAACACACATGGCAATGTTAAACATAAAGCAAGTAAGATGGTCATAAGCGAGAATGAGAAACAACAATGGTAAGTCATCAAAGCCAAATGAATTAGAACTTAGAAGCTACCTTATCCTTACCACGTGACGACCAAACTCTAATTTGCACACGAAACACGAAGGCACCTCCGAACAATGAGGCACACAAAGTAACTAACGCTTGAGCATATTCGCAAAAACGACCAATGCTAAATAGGGCCACATGTTTAAGGCAACATTGGTAGGCATCACATGCTTCCAATTCAACGATTTTCTTGAAACAAGTGTAAGTTCTTTTAAGTACCTTATTAATAGATTCCTAAATAACAAAAGAAGCTCATGAGCTTAGAAGCCTCAAAGGAAGTGTCACAACTCCATAAACAATAAATGGAGTTTGGAAGCTTGGAAACTCAACAATTTATAGGCTTGTAAGTTCCAAGAAGAAGTTCATAAACAAAAGGTTCAAAATTGAAGGGAAAGGTACCAAGTCACAAGCACCCATAACTACGTCATGACTACTTATGACTGGGGGCTGATATAGGTACCTAAACTCCCATTTTCTAAGAAACCTAGAAGCTAAAAAGATGAGAAAGTAAGCAGCTACACAAATCGAGGTTACTACTAACATAGTCACAAGCATATCCTTGCGAATGCATACCATCTAAGGAGTAAGCAAGAACAAGGAAGCAAATAGAGTTCGCCTCTTGGGAAACCGAAGAAGCCTCAAACAGAATCATTAAGAAGGATAACGAGTATGCTTCCCTCCAACATTAATGTTGCTTTCTGTCCCTAGAAGAAGCTATCAAGCTAGCTAAAAAGCAACACATGTTAGACCTTCTAGAAGAAGCTATCAAACTAGCTAAAGAGCAACACATGCTAGACCTTCTACAAAGAATCGTATAAGCTAAACCTACGAGGTCAAGGTCAACCAAAGAAGCTTTCTCAATCACCAAAGCAACTTGCTACAACATATTTACACCTCGCCAAAACTTCAAAGTAAATCACCTTACTCACATGTTAAAGGTGTTTAATCAAAACGCATTGCTAAAGGACCTTCGTGGAAACAATGACGTTTAAACTAAAATATAAGCCTGAATACCTACACTACTATAGTCAAGTGTGAAGATGTGGATACTCGGAGATCCCATTTAGCAAAACCAAGGTCAATAACAATCGCAAGTAAAAAATAAAGAATGCTAAACATACACTGAAAATAAGAAGCCGAAAGTCGGAAGCTGGAAGCTTCCGACGGAAGCTGGCGCACCAACGGCTGACAACAGGGAGCTGCGGTTACTGTACAACCTTGGAACTTGAACCCATCAAGTCAAAATGATTAAACCTCTCCCTAATGCACATAAAGGTTTCCTCGAGACATGGAAACCTGAAACTTACCTAAAGAGGCAAGGATAACCCTGCAAGTAACGTCAATGGGGGATAAGCTTACCTAGACTAGGAGGTACCAGCTGGTACAAGGCTCCCTTGGGCAGATCAATCTTCCTATAAAGGGAGAGTCTTGTTCAGCCCTAAATTCCGACCAAGGAGCCACCATCTGGAGTTGATCCTAGACCTTCCCCTGCTCTACTCTTGTTGCATGTAACACCTTATGGATGCATAGAAGCAACCTCCTCAAACAGTCTGCTGAAATAGGGAAGCTGCCTAAGGAATCAACAAAGTAGCCTGTCACGTCATCAAAACGCGTTAATTAGGAGATTTTTCGCAACATCGGAGCATGGGTATAGTAGTCCAAAAAACCTCAATGGTCGAAGCCTTAAAAAATTGATAGTCTAAGAGGTAAATAAACCTCAACCCTTTAACTTTTACTTATTAACTCTCCTCAAATTAAACACCACGCTGATGAACTATGACACTAAACAAGTCATACCTCCATTTATCTATTTAAAGTGCCTAATGATAAAAGGGGTTTTCCCAATCTTAAGAAAGCTTCTTTTTATTAATATCCCCACGAGTTCACAATATAAAATGGTTGATCCAAAGTAACCATGTACTATAGTAGCAACGGGGATAAGGCAACCTTATATGAACATCCATGTTTGTCACCAAGCACCAATAAATAAATCCTCACACCTAACGTTTTTTAGCATTGTTACGAGGTACTTTTATCTTATCCAAAAAACCAAATGCAAAGCTTTTTGACCTTACAAGAAGCTGCTGAAGCTTCTACTAGAAGCAAAGAAGCTAACCAGCACTGATAAGAACAAATTATCATCATGCTAGAGAAGTTGGTCGTTGTCAGCAAAGAAGGTAAGCTTCTAACATGGAAAATTGTCCTTCTTACTAAGAAGATGACCATCTAGCATGAACAAATGGCATTCTTGCATAGAGAGATACTTTTAAACCTTGACCTAGCTACTTGACGAAGCCAGACAAGCTGCTTTGATCCAGGAGGCAAGATACAAACAGAAAATTAAAGCCTACTACAATGCAAGGGTCAAGAAAGAAGCCTTCAAACCTAGTGACTTGGTACTCAGAAACAACGAGGCAAGTAGGCAAGAAGACCTTGGAAAAATGGGTCCAAAATGGGAAGGCCCATATATCATCGGTGAAGTACACAGAGGAGATTCCTACAAGCTTAAAACACCTGACGGCAAGAAGGTCCAAGGCATTGAAAAAAATTCATCGTCTGAATGACTGATGTAATGATGAAAACAAACTTGTACTTGGCTATATATCTGTTTAATGAAAACAAAGATAACACTTTTGCTAAAATATTACTACCGTTCTATCCAAAGGGTGAGCTCCTCCAAACAAAGCTCCATGGGATCCGACACTATATCTACCTATGAAAAAGGATGAGCTCCTAGGCCATATCGCTCAACAGGGAACAAGGCGTTATACCTTCCTGTATAAAGGGTGAGTCCCTAAAACAATACGACTCCATGGACACATAATCAATAAGAAAAACAAGTCCATGAAAGAGGGTTAGCACCTCACACCAATCAGCTTCATAGGCTAAAACATTTAAAAGATACAAAATCCTATGTCCAATATACCACAACAATAAAAATAAAATGTGGACTAGAAAAGCGATAGAACTACAACTTGCAACGGTTCTTTTATAGAAGATTCAAGCCAAGTGACTGCAACACTTAGTTTCTATCTGATGGATAAAGAATTGCAAAACACACTGTCAAAGGGAAGCTAAAACATAAGCATTCCCCACGACACATGCCAAACACAAGACAAGTTTAGAAACAAAAAGAAGCTCTTTTCAGTTTCTTTATGAAAAACAAAATAAGCACAAAAACCATAGCTTATTTCCTTGTAAGAAAACAAATAAATACACGCTTACAAGCAAAGAAATGAACTAAACATTGTGAAATCCCAAAGGAAGTTTATTCATTAAACCTTTGTAATAAAAGGCTTACCAAAGCTTACACAACATCAAATGGAGCCTATAAGGCTTCCAAAAAACATAACATGGATCTAAGCTCACTAGAAAAACAACAAATCAATCCTTGAAGTCAACAAACTTCATTGATTCAAGTGAGCTTTCAGACGTAATGGAAATAGATACACCCTTGCCAACAAAGATGTCATTAAATAGAGAGATAGGCAAGCACAATGAGTAATACTTCACTCAAGAAAAAGTTTGACCTTATCGTGTCAAACAACTCAGATTAGGCATAAGCTTCTAAAAAATGGAGCATATCCACATGTCTAGACAACTTGAATATAAAAAGAAGATAGAGACTTGTTATATATAAAATTATACATGTTTTATCCCACTTTTATGCTCGTACGTAAAGGAGCGTGCGCGTAAGGCGACTTACGTGCTCATATGTAACGGAGCATGCGCGCATGGCGACTTACGTACTCGTTTGTTAAGGAGCATGCGCACATGGAGATTTACGTGCTCGTATGTAGAGTAGTAGGCGCACGGAGACTGGCGTGCTCGTATGTAAAGGAGCATGCGCGTATGGCGACTTACGTGCTCGCATGTAACGGAGCATGCACGCATGGCGACTTATGTGCTCGCATGTAAAGGAGCATACGCGTATGGCGACTTACATGCTCGTGTTTAAAGGAGCATGCGCGCGCATGGGTGACTTACGTGCTCGTATGTAATGCAGCTTTATTGGCTTTCATCTCTGTGTGTGAGGATTGCTTGCCACGTTTTCTCGACTGAATGTATGGCCAAACCTGCAAACGTCATTATGAATGCGGGTGTATTATGAGGCGCCCCACCTAATGTTAGCACAAAATGACAAGATAACTCGTAATTAGTGTACCAGTAGTATGCACTGTTTAAAATATGGATGTCCATAATCATATTGCAGTGGGCCTAATTATTTGTAAAGTGTACAAGTAATATTTGTCAACCACTATGAAAATTAGGCGATGGTAGAAATTATGATTTGCGTTTTACACAAAACAATATGTATGCAGATAGACATGTACTATGAGAGATTTATTTATAAAGTTTGTAAAACTTTATATATCATCTACTGCCTTAAATAAATTTGATAATGACAGGGTTGTTGGTATCATCCACTCGTCCAAGCGGGTGAACCATTGAGAGGGTTAAAAGTAATAGTTTTTAATATCACAAGGGGCAATTATGTGAAATATTGTAAGTTATGGTGCAAGTTTCGAAATCGACTCGTGAACTCAAAAAAGGGGTTTAGACATGTGCCTTTTTATCCTCCACCCATATTAAAAACCAGAGAACTTTTCTAGCCTCTTTCACAATTAGTAGTTTGGTGAATGGATATACATTTTAGTATATAGTAAACTATTAAAATACTCTCTAAGGTTTAATCACTTTTATCATTTTAGTACAAAATTTAAATAAATTAAAAAAACAAAAACAGAAAATTGACCTTATAAATATAAACGTATGACACAGTCAATGAACATCATCTTCCTTATTTCCCCAAAGACCTGCGATTAAACCCTAACTGCTCTATTCTCAAATACAAACGATCCATGGACGATTACGATGATTTAGCTACTCTGATTGAAACAAGGCTCCAATTTTGATCAGTTGGGTTGGGGCTCCTGTTAGGTCCTAAAAGTGTGAGACTAATGCATCAAATTAACGCAACGGACTATGGTTATGAACTGGGATTAACTGGGTTAGTTTGTATTATGTTTTGGACCTTGTATAGATCATTTGGGCATGCTTTAGGCCATGTGGGCCAAGCAAGCCCAAAGAGAGCCCATATGGGGAGTGGGCAAACCCTTAGTATATAAGCTAGTGTTATATCTTTTCTAGGGTTAAGCCTTTAGAGAAGGAGCCTCCATTATAGATAGATAGAGAGAGAGAACTTGTATCAGATGGTTTTTGCTAATCGTTAGTAATAGAACCGTATGCAAGTTTGAAGTGATTCGCGTGTTATTCTTACTCATCTCGATCTTCTTATTTTTTGGATTTCTTGAATATCATCAAGTTTAGATTCTGCCCACCCTTGGTGATCATTTGATATCGTTGTTAGATCCAGATTATTGAGGACTTACAGCTCCACATGTGAAGACTTGTGGTCTTCAGTTGCAGGTGGATAGGTGTTGAAGAAGGGACGATAATGGATTAGGGTTTGCTCCTTTATAAACGAGATTTGTTAGCTTTATATGGTTTTTTAAATCAATTTATAATTTTACTTAAAAGACCATTTTGCCCTTCATTAAAAAATGGAAAAAAAGGCAAAAAAAAAAAAAGCTGGACGTTAACGGACAAGGATTTGCTTTTGGATGAAAATGACAATAAAATTGAAACCATAGGGACCATATTCAAAAGGTTTGAGTTTTTGACTAAAGTTTGGCGACTCCAAATTATCTACCATAATAATGAGGTGAACACCTTCTTTATATAGGAGACATGGGCTTCCTCTAACCTCAATGAGCCAAACCCAGTTAAGGGTTATCTATACAAGTCCCTAGCGGGCTCTAGCATAAACTATATCGCGTTGGGTTAGTAAGCAATAATAATAAATATTATAACAAAATACAATAGGTAATGAAAATGTCTGATCGTTTGGGTCGGGTCCAATACCATAACCCATTAGAGTTAGAACGCTAGTGGGTGTATTATGGTTTTGAATTATTTGCCATACTAAAGTAAGGTTACTCTTAAATATGTGTTCAGTTTATCAGTCGGTCTAGACTTGATTAACATCGTCATTGACAACTAAAGCAATGCCCAGTTGGTATGATCACGGGATGAATCTATTTCAGTATCTGAAATAAATCAACACATTGGTGGGTAGTTGAGTTAGAATGATACACGGAACCCAAAGAGAGCAAGAACTGATAATATCAACTTAGACAATCTCCATTAGGGAGACTTAATAACGTGGATGATATGACACTTGTCTACCCACACACTCTCTCCTTGACCTCTCAACCCACAAATAACAACCTAGAACTCCCTCTCACCTCTCACCCCTTCCCACAAAGCCTTTCTAGGTCGTTCCTCCACAAGAACTTCACTTTATTTTCTTTCTCCACATCATCCCCTCTCCCTCCTCCAAAAACGCCTAAGAATATCCTATCAAAGATGCTACCTATCTTCTCTCCTTCACATCACCTTCAGTCTCCTCCAAAAATGCCTAACAGTAGCCTATCAAAGATGCAATTAGGCGGTTTAATTATCAGCAAATAATAAAATAATCAAGGAAGATACCTTTGAAAGCAATTACTAAGTAAACTATACGACCTAAGGGTATGTTCGCTCTGGGGCATCAAGATAGGTTCCATGACTCTAATCACGAACTTTGAAAAGTTATCAAACAAGATAAGAAAACGAGAGATTTGTGGGAACCGTTCGTAAAAAATATTGTAAAACAATTTTGTCACGATTACAATACAAGAAATAAAAGAAAGCAGTAAATTTTAATTACTTTTACAACTAAAATAAACAAAATACAAGAAGAAAATATGAAACAGAAAGGTCTCGCATGGCCCTTAAAATAAATATCGAGTCTCCACTGAGAACTTGTTTTGTTTCCCAGGGTACAAGAGCCACTGAGTGGTACTGTCGGATTTTGCTCGAGCACCCGAAGAATATCTTCAAATGAGAAGCAAAGTGATAAAAAATATGTAGAGTAAATTTCGCATTAGTTGTTGGTGTTTTTTGGTGTCTCCTGCAACTAGGTCTCACCTGGGTTTTCAGTGCAATAATTGGAGTCAGAACTGATTTGAATTAAAAAGAAAATCAATTAGCATTGAACGTCTTCAATGCCTTTCAATTCTATTTTGAATTATGACTCGTAGAACTCTTAGGTTTGCGCAACTTAGGTGCGTACACGCTATATCATCTGTGAACCTATACGAACACGTCGCACATGCCATCTCATCTGCTAGGCTGACCATATGCTACATGGTCCATGCAGACCATGTACTGGATCACGCACACGCGGTCAATAATATAAAGGCAACTCTCAAGCGGCTTACGACGTGCAAAGTGCACGCATCGTCCGCGCGTGTTAGGGTACCCTTTGCTACCACACTAGTTTGTGCTCTCAAGCAGCAACTAGTATGACGGTGCGCGCACGCCATTTTCACACGCACAGCGCGCAGAATCCACAGGTCTGCGCCACTTAGGTGCGTACACGCCATGTCATCCGCGAGCCTATACGAACATGTCGCGTGCCATGTTATCAGCTAGGCTGACCATGTGCCACCCTACAGCCCATATAGCCCATATACTGGACCACGCGCACATTGTAAAAAGAATTCAAAGGCGACTCTCAGGTGGCTTAGGGTACCCTTCGCAACCACACTAGTGTGTGTTTCCATGGAACAATAAGGAAGTAGAGTCCCCACTTATATACCACCTAAAGTTTTGTCTCTCCTCTAATGTGAGACAAGATGTCACTTTCCCATTACACTTCAGTATTTCAGCATTGTATGTTTCAAACACCAAACTTTGAGCATCGATATCTCATTTATCTTACCTCTGTTTTGGACGCCTTTTGGCTCGTTACGAAGCTCTCCCAACATAGAACACAAACCCATAAATATATATATATATAATAACCTCTGTTTCTTAGACATATTTATTGTCCAAAATTAGAAAAAAATGTATATCCTGTTGTAGCTTGAAACATACTATTTCTATAAAATTTCCATCAAGATTGATTATCATTTGAGGTTTGATACAAAAAAAAAATTAACAGAAAAAGAGACAATAATATTAACGCTATTGAAGTTATGTTCAGGAGTTTTAATTAAGGAAATAAGAGAAAGGAATCTCTCTCTTTCTCTCCATTTCCTTCCAAATTAGAAGCATTAATTTTATACTAAAAACAACTTCACTTCTATTTTCTTCTCTTCCTTTCTCTCCATAAAAAAGAATTCTGAAACACAATTTTGTTTTACTTCCTTCCAAATCCTTTGTTTTCTCTCCATAACTGAAATTTAGGAACACAAAGTAAATAATTATTTTTCTTTACACAATGAATATCGTAACAATAACTTCAGTTAATGAGCCTTCATGGTCCATTGCCATGATGAATTATATCAACGGAGAATATTTGTAGGATACACAAATTGATACAAAATCCAGAAGAGATATCCCTGGTACTTAGGTGTGGGTTTATTGATTCTTGATAAAGGTCTGTTTCTTGGTTCTCCGTGTTCAGTAAGTTTGCGTTCTCTTCATCATCATGTCGCCTCACCAATGGAGGTTGAGTAAACTTACGTAAGCCTTCAAGTTCAGTCGCCACTTCTTTCATTGTGGGTCGCTCATCTCCCTTAAGATTTAGGCATCTTTTAACAAGCTCACCAATTTGTTGAAGTTGCTCTAGAGTACCCTCCCTTACAACTCTTGGTTCAAGGATCTGAAACAACCGGCTTTCTGTAAGGTACATTATAAAATAAGCAGCTAAATTTCGTTCTTCTTCCGTTTGTCCTTCTTCTGTTGGTTCCATACATAATGGCTTCCTCCCCATTAAAAGCTCAGCAAGCACCACTCCAAAGCTATAAACATCACTCTTTTATGTTAACTGACTAGTGTGGAAGTACTCAGGATCTAAGTACCCTAGTGTTCCTTGAACGAGTGTAGTAAGATGTGTTTGATCTAATGGGACTAATCTTGAAGCCCCAAAATCAGATATCCTTTGTGGTGTAGCTGTCATCTAATAATATATTTGTGGATTTCACATCTCTGTGGATAACGGGGTTCGATGTAGTAGCCGAATGAAGATATGAAAGTGCACCAGCGGCTTCGGCTGCTACTCTTAACCGATTCTCCCACGATAACCAGGGTATGGTTCCTTCACCATGAATATGATTATAAAGAGTTCCGTTGGATACATACTCGTATACCAATAATGGAACCTCTGTCTCTAAACAACATCCCAAAAGTTTCACCACGTTCGGATGGTGAACTTGCGATAAAATGATCACCTCATTGATGAATGACTCAATTTGGGTTTCATCCATAACTCGTGATTTTTTAATTGCAACGACCCGTTGATCTGTTAGAATGCCTTTGTATACAATCCCGTAACCACCACG
This sequence comes from Scalesia atractyloides, assembly GCA_947069175.1. NCBI lineage: Eukaryota > Viridiplantae > Streptophyta > Magnoliopsida > Asterales > Asteraceae > Scalesia > Scalesia atractyloides. The sequence continues at coordinate 29,930,301 of CAMTDV010000005.1, forward strand.
GCCCAAGATCCTGTCTTGGGCATAATTATTGGTGGCCTTATGTAACTCTTGTGCGGTGAAGACCGTTGTTGAATCCAGGTTACCTTCCTTGGTCGCAATTTGTTGTTTAAGTAACAAACCACCGTTTTGTTTAGGCGTAGCTTAACGAGGTTCCTCTTCTTGAAAACAAAGTAGAGCCATGTTATTCCTGCTAAAATGGCCAAGAAACCAAAGCACATACCTGCATTTTACCACATAAATGAAACTCGCGTTAGAATCATGATCTCATGTACAATTGTTCGAAGTTGAATCAAAGGAAATTGTTACCTAACGAGAAATTAACGATTGGAAAGTGTGAATTTTCTTTTTTACAACCACCTCTGTTTTTCAGGCCATCTCCTACATACCCATCTTTGCAAATGCACGTATAGTTTCCAGGCGTATTGGTACAAATCCCATCACAAAATTTAGGATCGTCACATTCATTGATATCTGTCAATATCAGACACATGATCAGTAATTTAACGTAACATTATTGCATATGCGTCTTATTGATGTCTAGGTGTTTGATGCTGATCAAAACTAACCTTGGCAACCTGGCTCCAGATAAGGCTGACCCTGATAACCATCATTACATATGCATCTATATCCTGGAACTCCTGTATCCGAGTCAATACACTGGCTATACGCCTGACAAGCCAACACACCCGCACTCCTTGCCTCGCTACAACTCAAGTTCCCAACCACCCAATCGATCAACATAGGAACGCTAGCCATTGTACGGGTCCTGAAATTCGGGTCCTTCAAATCGGATACCCCACGAAATGTAAACCGTTCATGCTCACCCAAGAATGAGTAAGAACAAGGATTAAAAGACCAGATGGTAGTGTGGTTACTGAACATACTACTAACAGAAGTGTAGTAAAACTTGAGTGCCTTTGGGATCGATGTTTGACAGCACCCGACACCCGAACACGACCCGTTGACTACACCCTCGGGGGTTGAACACAGCGCAGCGCAGCTGGTGGTTAAGTTTATATTTTTCAGGCCCCAAGTATAACGCCAAATCATCACACTCGATTAAGGTAAACTTATTTCTTTGTGAAAATGAAAAGGGTGACGTCCAGCCAATACTTGTGCTAACCGAATTGTCTTCAATGATGTTTCCGAATTTATCGTAACATTGGCTTGAAACTTTGCTGGGCGCTCGGAAACTGTATTCGGTGAATTCCAGGATTTGGAGACGCCCAATTTGGGTTCTTGGGGGATTAACACCAGTGTTGCAGGTGACTTCGAACCACTCGCTTAGAAAGCAACCTGGACTGATCCCAAACGGATATGGAATAGTTACGTTTCCACATTGGCTTTGGCAGCCGGGTTTGGCTATGTTGGCGGCTTTGGTGATGGTTATGAGATCACCTGTTGTGGTCGTCTGAGATGTAGAGTGTGTGATTGCTAACATAATCAAGAACAGAAATATTTCAATGTTTCTTGTGAAGTTCATGGTGATTGACTAGGATCGAGAATGATCTTATGCAGTGGAAATTGATTTGAAGAGTGCGTTATCATTTTTGTTTTTATATCTGTTGTTTTTTGTTTTTAATTTCAAATTCAAATAATGGTTGGCATATTGTCAAGTTGCTGCACGTTTGTTTCCGTTTACTTTGAATCACTGTATATCTACCATAATTATTACAAATTTCGTCAATGGAATATTGAATGTAAAATCTTTACCTGGGTTCGATCCTTGAGCCAAACGGGTTTTATCGGTAATTTCACTGTCGTACCTACGGGCGGGTGGGTTAACGGTTTTTTCCGGAAGTGGTGGCATGGACGACTCGGGTTACTCTCGGAGTACTCCGTTTGTCTAGTGGATGCCCCGAGAGTACTCGGGATTGATTTGTTAACCGTTCAAAAAAAAAATCTTTAACTAATCCAATCTTTGTTTTGAATGTAAAATCTTTAACTAATCCAATCTTTGTTTAAAAATGATTATAACTAGAATTAAGCCCCTGTATTGAGGCGGGAGTGTAAAACCGTGTCAAGTAGCATCAATACCACACCACTACTGGCGACCACCAACATTGAAGTTGCGACGTGTTAATGAGAATAAATTAGACCAAAATGTACGGAGACGTCTCTGAGAATTCACGTACGCTGTTCGATCTCGAAAAAAGGTGTCACTCCATAATGTTTTATTATTATTTTCTTAAAAAATCAAATTAGTATCCGGCTCAATAAACCTAATGCCAAGTGGGCTAAATTCTAAAACATAAAAAATATTAGTAAATGGGCCGATATCAGAATTTGTATGTGTTTACTATTAAAAAAGTAAATAAATAACATATATGTATCGGATTTTTTTTTTTAAAATTGTGTGCCCCTCAAAATCACGTGCCATGTGCGGAGGTTGAAAGTAAAACCTGTCAAATGAAAAAAAATAGACGTCAAAATATTGAACCACACACGCACGTTGCATCGTGTAACTCGCAAAATTTAGAACGAAATGTAAAAACGATGAACCATACACTTATGTTGTGTCGTGTTAACTCGCAAAATTTAGATTGAAACGTAAAACGAAAATTTGCAAAAGATGAAAAGTATACATAAAAAAGTTAAAATAAAAAAGTTATGAGTTTAAATTGCTAAAGAAGAAAAATAAAAAATAAAATCAAATTTTGTAAGATTAAATTGTAAAATATGAAAAGATTTGTGTTAGAAAAATCAAAAGTTTTTTTTCTGAAACACACCCAAAGTATAAGATACAACACCATTATACATAGAAAAGTTGCTAATTAATATATCTAATTTATTAGATTTGAAGTTTTAGATATTTTGGAGGCTTTTTTGGTCTACCTCTTGGTATTAAATTTGTATTATGACCCAAATACCCTTTTTTCTTGGTACTGTGGACTTCCAACTGAAACAGATGTTACAATTGTATTCTCAATAGTTGTTTCCTTCAAGGAAGTCTTATAGAGTAAACCACTATCCAACTAAAACATTGTTGTGTCATCAGTTGTAGTAGCTGCTTCACTTGAACTACCCCACCAAGAGTTACATGTAACCCAAGGGGGGTAGCCTTCTCAGCTGTTTGTGGGTTAGCAAATTGGTTTTCCTCAGGCTCAATCACTTGTGGAAGTTTGCTCTATAATTGCTGATTGAGAGGAACTGATTTGTGTCTGAGTTTTATCAGTTGCAGCAAACTATTGGTGCAAAATGTCTATGTCTTAGTCTTATATCGAGTCTGTATAGATTAGAGTTGAATAGGCTAGCAAAACGGAGTATTTATGTAGTATTGAGACAAGTCCGCTAATGTGTTACATGCAGAGTCAAGTTCGGCCGAACTTGACTAGGTCAAGTTCGGGCGAACTTCTATCCTCACTGGCGAACTTGTATCTTTATAAATAGCTAGCATGCCTCTCTCATTAGTAACTTTGGCATTTCTGAGGCGAAGCTCTGTCAATTTGGAGACTCGACGTTATATCAATAAAATTGACGTTTAATTGACTAATTCTTGTTATTTGGTAAACTTGTCATAATATTTCCGCTATTATGGACAATAAAGATCAAATCTAGGTTCCTATGCATTAAGGATCGGTCCTACAAGTGGTAACAGAGCTAGAATAGCCTGATTTGATTGATATCAAAACAAGAACACTTCTAATTCTACTCCATTCTTCTATTTTTCTTAACTTTTACACAAAAATGAAGAATTCACGGACAAACTTTGTCCAATTTTCAATATGACATGTTAAATACATCATAGATAAACCTCTGAAAGTTTGGATACTAGAATCAAACGAATTGCTATAAAAAAGTTGCAAAAACCATGTTTTCAAAACCCTCTATCATCGAACTTGTTAGCCAAGTTTGACCAAACTTGAGGTAAAAAGTCACTTTTTGAGTGAGTTTTTGCTAAGTTCGCTCGAACTTGAGGTGGTTTTGAAAGAATTCTGCTAAGTTAGCTGGAATTTACTAAAATTTCACTGATTTTTTGTCAAGTTCGACCGAACTTGATAAAATTCAAGAAAACTTTAGCGAGGTTCGGCCGAACTTGCACATCTTTCTTTTAAAATTCAAGTACAAGTTCGACCGAGGATACTCAGGGACATTTTCAATTCATAAAGTCACAAGTTCGACCGAACTTGTGATAAATCTGAGAATTCTTCATTCTAACTACAAGTTCGATCGAACTTGTAGTAAATCTAACATTTTTAAAAGTTTTAACGTGTTTTCAGCGTACGTGTCTCGATCTTCGCGATGGATGATATTCAGAGAGCGTATATGTCAGGAGTGGGTACATCCAATGCTAATGTCATACAGCAAGTCAATCTAGACAACGAAATGAGCACGTCCGTTAAACCGCCAAAGCTAATGAGCATGGATGAGTACAAAGGATGGAAGGAGAAATTTACTTATTGGGTTCAGGCCATGCACTTCCAAGGCTGGGTGTCGATTGAAAGAGGTTATACTGTTCCGTTGGACAAACATCAGCAAGTTCTCAAGAAGAACAATTACTCCACAATTCAAAAAGATGAGTACATGCTGAGAAAAAGATGATAAGCCTCATTCAACAATCTGTTAAAGAGGATATTCAGGTCTTATTGCCCGAGTATACGACTGCGAGAGATCTCTGGCTATCACTGCAAAAGAAATACCAAGGAAGCGCAGAGATGATCAAGAGTAAAAAAGCTCTCATCCTGAAGGAGTTCGATATCTTTAACATGTTGAAGGGAGAGACAATGAAACAGATGATTGAGCGTTTCTGTCATCTGAAATTCCAAATGAGAAGACACGGTCTTGCGAAGACGGAACAAGAGTACATCGATAAGCTTGCAGATGCGTTACCTGACGGAGAGTGGACTATGTATCTTATGGTCTTGAAAGAAAGTCATAACTGGGAATTCTTTAAGCTGTCTACATTCATCGACAAACTAGAAGGTCACGAAATGGAACTTCTAAAGATTGCAAAGTCAAAGAATGCTAACATTGTTCAAAATGTTGGTCTGTATTACAAGAACGGAATGCAAGATAGTATTTCAAGCCCAAAGATACATACAGCGTTCAATGCAAACATAAATTCTTCTCCACAGAATCAGAACCAATCATATCCACAATATGATCAAAGTCCACAAAGCTCTTCGTTCTCAAGCACATGGTCAAATGCTTCTTATCAAAGTCAAGCAAATCAGAATCAACAAATAAATTCTGATCCAAATGTGTACAAGTGTAACATTGCTGTAAATCTAAACAATGTTGTTTCTGAGCAAGTTGCAAAACAACACATGTCACTTCTCGCCACTGTTCTAGAATCTTATGAAAGTCTTGTAGCTGGAAATCGGCAATCCCGAAATGACTGCCGAAGACTACGATCAGGTGGACGAAGAAGAGCTTGAGCTGATGGATATCAAGTGTAACAACTCGAAAATCCGTTGTTATCTTTTCATTCGTTGTTATCACAAACGTATAATCTAACTGTGTATGCTCAATACGTGATACTAGAAACATGTGACTAGGACTTATTTTCGTTAACTTGCCTCCTTAGCTAGTATGGTACTATAGTGTGGCTAACACCCGACGGGGTCTAGTTAGGATGGAGACGCAAGCCTTCTCACGGTAGTTAGCATGAGAAATAAGCCTATGTTTATCTGTGTGATGTGTTTGGTGTATCATGATATGTACTTAGACTATTTCGTGAATGGTTTCTCTACTATGCTAGTATTACTAAACCTGTATCACCTTTACTTAATTGTATTGACTTGTATTTTAACGTATGTAACAGGTTGAGGATCTTTAGCCTGGATGCCTTGGATGTTGCGTGCTTAGATTAGTTTGTTTTGTTTAGTTTGTTTAGAACGGTTTGTAATAAAATATAGGAGATATCGGAACAGATTATATGTTTAAGGGATTATTTGGAATTGTAATGGTTGTTTGGAGATTTTATGAGTTTAATAGTATGGAATATTAAGTGTTGATCATTGTCTTTAAAATGATCGTTATGGAATCTCTTGATCAATCTGATTCGCCTAGTGCCACTACCCTGATGATTCCGCCATTGGTTGGGGTGTGATAGATTGGTATCAGAGCCCATAACCTTAGGATAATAGGTAGAATTGTCATGATTCAACCTAGTAGCATGTTTAAGTACCCGATTGACATATCTTTTACTTAAATGTTAAACTACTTGCCATAAATGCTTAAATGTGCCTTTCCTAAGGCTATTACAAAAATACACGCTTGGAAACGCTCATATCACACAAAACGAGTGATCAAATCGAGATTAGGTGTAAAAACCGAGAACTCTCGATGAGATCATTCATTTCGCGCAATCTCTATCGCACGAGATACCTTCGTTGAGTTAGGAGTGATATCCAAACCTCGACGAAAATCTCCATCTCTATCAAGTGGAACTCCCGACTCGATCGGTGAGTGAACCCACAACTAGGAATGAAGTTGTTAAGTTAGGGGTGAAACCCGCATCTTAGTAACAAATTCCGCCTTTATATTTTCAATCTCACCAAAGTGTTGATCATTCCGATGGTTTGGAACACGTAGTAACCGGAAGGGTAATGTCATTAGCCGATTGCGGTGAGAGCATATCAATTAGGCCAAAACGTGGGTCCAAGTTCAAAGGGTAGTCGAACCACTTTGGGTAGTCAACGTCTCAAAACCCCGGATACTCCCAATTGATTTAAGTCTATATTGTCGATTTACGCATCATCGAATTTATTATTATTTATGTGTTTAAAATTTTGAGAATTTTCGCTTTATTCAATTTCTCGCTAAATTATTTATTTCTCGAATTATCGCTTTACGCTCCATAAAACGCATGCACTACTCGCACAGCTCTCGTAATCTAAAACTCTAAATTAATACACCAACCAAACTAATTGCTTAACTAGCTTACGCCTATGAGGATATGTATGCCTCAGGAATGGTATTACTCGCTTATATCTCACTTATATCTTGCCATTATATCGCATCTCGAACGCGCTACGCTTTACTTATAAGAAGGTGAATATGTACAAAGTATATACTTACGTGAAATATGTGCTTACGTGCCTACGTGATTATGTGCTTACGTGCCTATGTGCTTACGTGTTTATGTGCCTACGTGTTTATGTTTATGTGGATACGTGTTTATGTGATTTTCTGCCTTGTATGAGTAATAATAATAATTATTTTAAACATAAAAATTATTATAATCGATCTCATCCTAACAAATCCTTCAATGTAGATGTCGTCAATGGGATCACATACCAGGAGGAATCTCCAGCGCAGCAACGCCGACAAGCGTATTGCCACAATGGTAGCCAAGGAAATGGCTAAGGTCATCCCGCAAATCGTCTCGGAAATTCATGTTGTGAGCAGTAACTCATCTGTCGACTCAAAAGTTGAAAACCCCAAGTCACGATTCAACTTCAAAAATTTCAAGGCTTGTGCACCTCTCGCCTTCACAGGCAACGATGGACCGACTGCTATGTTCCATTGGTTTGACGTCATCGAGGTCACTTTCAGGCAGAGTGGATGCCCCCGATGACCTTCGCACGGTGAACGCTACAAGAGTCTTCCAGTCCCGTGCTCTCGACTGGTGGACCGCCGAAAAAAATTAGGCATGGTAATGATGAAGCCTAAGTCTGTCTTGGGAGGAACTCAAGGAAGTGATGATGAAGGAGTTCTGTCCTCCGCATGAGACGCAAAAGCTCGAGAACGAGTTTTGGGGAATCAAACAAGATGGTCCTGGCAATGCTGGATTCACCGCATGATTCAAAATCTTAAGCATCACTGTCCCAGCCAAGTTGATACTACTGAGAAAGCTATCAACAAGTATATTCGTGGTTTACCCGAATGTGTTGCAAATTTTGTGAAAGTTGCTCATACTACAACCATCGAGGAAACCTACATGCTCGCCGCTGAGATCAATGATCAGCGAGTTCAAGATGGTTATTTCAAAAACCATGCAAAAGTTGCCAATCAAGCTGTCACCGAACCTGTCACACCCCGACCCGCAGCGGATAAGGTGATCGGGGCATGATTGGGTTATCATCAAAGCTCATGACATTTATTAAGCGTTTCATATTCATTAATACAAATTAAATGGAAATTTACAATAAATGTTACAACATGATCTAACTAACAATCTAAACTTCTTTGTTCTCTTCTAAGGCATATCCTATGTTTTCCTTGCTTCAACCTGTTCACCTGTATCATGTGTAAAAGGGTTTTTGGATCAACATAATGTTGGCGAGTGAATCCTATGGAAAACATTTGAACAAATATATTTAAATTGATTATGAAATATGTGCACAACCAAACATGAGTAAAAATAGATGTAAACTTAATCAACAATCATAAGATATTAAGTGAAACCCACATGAACAATAATGGAACATTTATAGGCACGCGATGCTCAACTCGTCTCTCACGAGGAACTGAGGGGCCTAATGAATGAATTGCATAACCATGATAATATGAATGACACAACTACAAACAATACAAACTCAATGATATACACATAAACAATAATGAATTTGATTTGTGGCACGCGTTGTTCAACTCGTCTTCCACGAGGAACTGATGGGCTTAATGTATGAGTTTCATATGATATGACAAAAGGAAATAAGTACATCAAAAACAATAAAAACAATCTAAGTTTAAGTCATGATGTGGTATGGCACAAGTTTAAATAAATAAATTAATTATTTTCATAACACATGACACACCCCAAAACGTGTAATTTAAAAGGGGGAGTTGTAAGATTCACTCATAGTGGGTGCGTTCGGTTGATGACGTTGAATGCACGCGATGTGGTTCTAACCACGAGTGAGATTAACCTAGATAAATCGCATTATGGTTTTGTGAGTAAACGGGTTTTATTAATCTATTTTAGTAGGATTGTTGGGTGTATTTTTGTGAGTTTGAGGCTATTTTCTAACCTTAAAAATGTTATTTTTAAGTATTTTTAATTGATTTTTAATTAAAATAATTAAATAAAAATAATAAAAAAATATTTGATTTTTGCTACAGTTGACTTTGACCGTTGACTTTGACTGACCGTTGACCGGTTCGAAGGCATATTGTTGTGCGCTGAGTGAGGCTCGAACCTGAGACCTCCCGTACGCGTGCACGCAGCTCTACCAACTGAGCTACGTGTCTAACCCGTTATATATCTGATTTTAATTATATATATATATTAATTAGTTTAAACCGAAATTCATTTTATTTTAAAAACAGTTTAAATACTGAAAACCGGTGCGCTCCACAGGTCTCGAACCCGGGACCTGTGGCTTAAACTAACACACAGTCCACCGCTGGACTGTGTGTTTAACATGTTATATATTTCAACTTTTATTATACTTAAATACAAATTATCTGCTTTCATTTCTGACTTTATTTAAAAAGTTAATAATTGTCCGGGTCAATGCAGGAGACCGGACTCGAACTTGTGACGTGCGATTAAACATACACACAGTCCACCGCTGGACTGTGTGTCTAACTTGGTTATTATTCCGATTATTAATATACTTAACATATAACTGTGGCGACTCCGGTTCAGTTTAACAAAAAATGATTTTTATTAAGGCAGCGTGTGTGAAACGGGATTCGAACTCGAGACCTTTGCGTTATGTGTGCACACAGTCCACCGCTGGACTGTGTGTCTAACCTGAGTAATATCCTGATTTATATTATACATATATGATCCGGATACATCGTCTTCTTCATCAAGTGTTAACCAGATATAATGTCTGACTGGTTCGAGTTTTTATTCAAGTTTCATTAGCGTTTTACAGTTCTTAAGGTGAGATAAGGGTGAAAAGATAAAGAAAATAAGCGAAGAGGTATACCGACTGGACCCTCTGTTTTCCGGCAGAAACTCTGGTGACAGCAATCAACTCCGGCGTCAGGTGTCTTGCAGCAGCAAGTCTCCGGAAAGCTTGGAAAAAGTATGGGTATCTCCGGTATAAGCTTCAGAGGCTCAGTGAGGTTCAGAAATAAGGAAATCGGTTTTCCGGCGACGAACAGAAAAGTTCCGGCGAGGGAGTTTTCGCCGAGAAAGAGTGTGGTTTTGAGCGAAAAGGTTTTCAATGGGTTGAGGGTGAATTTATAGGGGAAAATCGAGATGCACTTGGTCTGATTTCCGACTGTATTCATAAATCATAAAAACTCCGGCGGTTATGGTTTGGTCGCGGACTTCAAACATCGGTTATAACCGATGTTCTAATAATGATTTACGTTATAACTGAAAATGGTGTTAAAAACTCGCGAGATTTCCGGGATTCCGACGACGGAACTAATGGGCGCCGATTTTGAATTCGTAACGTCACTTTATGAATTAAATGATTTCATTATTTAACAAACAGAACAAGTGGCGCAGTGGTTTGTGTGTGTGAGATAAGTCGCTGAATCGACTCGGCGAGTGACCCGGGTTCGAAACCCGGCTGGATCATTTCATTTTTATTTTGCGATTTTCAACAGTTTTTCAAAAACTAAATATATATTCCCGTATAATAATTGATTACGTATCGTTTAAAAATATTTTGGGCATTTAATTCGCAACGAAATTTTTGACTGACTGTTCGGTTGATAAACGGAGCGGGTTTGGTAAATCCGTTTTTGACGGATGTTACAGTATCCCCTGCTTTTTAGAAATTTCGTCCTGAAATTTAAATAATGATATATTTTGACTAAAAAGGATGGTGATGTTTTGTTTGACAGTTGTATGCTCAGAAAAATGAGGGTTTAAGTTTTTGTTTGAGGCGGTAACGTTCCTTGTAAGGGTTAAGTACCCTATTCAGGAATCGCTTTTTGTTGCCTACTGTATAAGTATTGATAAGCAGAAATGATTTGCTAAAAATGATATCATGCATAAGAATTTAGATACGTTTGGGAAAGTATGGTTATATCCTAAGGCAAAACTTCTAACACTACAACCTATATGGAACATAAATAAAAACACAACAGCTGATATTTGAACATAAGTAAACACAACAGCTAATATTCGAACATGAATAAACACATCAGCAAATATTTGAACATGAATAATCACAACAGCAAATATTTGAATCCACATTCTGATAGCATATATGTTTGAATGATGGAAGTTCCTCTCTCGTTTGTTATGATGGAGAGGTTAGTTTATGTAGAAATGGATCACAATCCAAATCTCTCTAAATAACATGATGATATAAATGTAACACAAATTCCAACCAAGGCAATACTAAATCCTACATGGAACTTCTCATAACCGCCTGATAATGCCTCTGATCCTTTGGCAAGAATACTTATATATAGGAAGTACCAGCGGCGTATCCACCATATTCTTGCCAAATTTTCATTAGTTTTATCCACAAGTTATGATTGGTTACCAAGAAACTAATAAATCCTACATAGAACTTCTCATAACCGTCCGATAATGCCTCTGATCCTTTGACAAGAATACTTATATATAGGAAGTACCAGCGGCGTATCCACCATATTCTTGTCAAATTTTCATTGGTTTTATCAGTGAATTATCATTAGTCCTATAACTCTACAACCAATACAACAAACATAAAATACTGAAATGAAATATATCTGTGCGATCAAGGCTCAATCGAACGGAGCCGATCGTATTGCATGTACTGAAAATGAAATGGATGTGCGCTCAAGGCTCAATCAAACGGAGACGAACGTATTGAATGTACTGAAATTGAAATTGTGTGCTCAAGGCTCAATCAAACGGAGCCGAGCGTATTGCATGTACTGAAAATGAATAACTTAACCACACAAACAGCCTATGCATGGAACCTCTCATAACCGCCTGATAATGCCTCCGATCATTTGACAAGGATACTTATATATAGGAAGTACCATCGGCGTATCCACCATATCCTTGTCAAATTTTCATTGACTTTATCCGCAAGTTATGGTTAGTTCGATGCGACTCTACTACAAACACCACAACCACAAGATACTGATAATTAAATTGTCTGTGCGCTCAAGGCTCAATCAAACGGAGCCGAACGTATTGAATGAAATTGTATGTGCGCTCAAGGCTCAATCAAACGGAGCTGAACGTATTGAATGTACTGAAATTGAACAACTTAATCTAAACAACCATCACACAATCAGCCTATGCATGGAACCTCTCATAACTGCCTGATAATGCCTCCGATCATTTGACAAGAATACTTATATATAGGAAGTACCAGCGGCGTATCCACCATATCCTTGTCAAATTTTCATTGACTTTATCCGCAAGTTATGGTTAGTTCGATGCGACTCTACTACAAACACCACAACCACAAGATACTGATAATGAAATTGTCTGTGCGCTCAAGGCTCAATCAAACGGAACCGAACGTATTGCATGAACTGGAAATGTAAATTGAAATGTGCGCTCAAGGCTCAATCAAACGGAGCCGAACGTATTGCATGTATTGAAATGTAAAATGAAATAACTGATCAAGGCTCAAACAAACGGAGCCGATCGTGCGGGCACACCCTGATCAACCGCATAATAAAATGGGGATCAAACTCAACCTCGATGGATGGGGAGCTGCGGCCTCGGCAAAAGCATATACTGAAAACAATATATAATATATAATATACCATAATTACTCTAACAGTCTACACATGTGATAAAGAAAAACATAAAACTAAACGATAGGAGTTGAATCTGGATCTTCGGCGAAGAGGACTAGTTGAGTATCTTCATCTGGGCCGTCATTATCTTCGACAGGGTTGGCGTTGATATTGAAGACTCTTCCTCTTGCTGGCGGCCTAGTGGTTGGGTTTCCTTTGTTTACTTGGTTAACTGGGTTTGATTGGGCTTGAGTGTTGATAACGTTAACCAATTGAGGGCAGGTGTTTCTAAAGTGGGTAGGGTCGCCACAATTGAAACAAGCTCGAGCATATGGGAACATGGGGTATTGGGGTTGGTGATAAGTTTGGGCCATGTTTTGAGTAGGGGAAAAGGTTTGGTTTTGAAAGGTGCGACAAACATTGCTCAAATGACCATAGCGTCCACAAGTTGTACATAGCCGGCAAGGTAAGGTAAGGGGATGGTGATAAAAACAGTTGTTGCATCGAGGGTGAGGTCCAAGATATGGTTTCTTATTTGGGTAAGCTGAGTTGGGTGCCACTTGGGTGATTGGGATAGCTCGGATGGGTATAGCGTGTAAAACTGGTTGATTTCGTTGAGTAGCAGCGAAAAGTCGCCCGACTCTTCTTCTCTTAGGATTGGGTTGAGAAGGGGATTCGGTTTGAGTGGAGTCGGAGGTTTCAGTCGGTTCTTTATCCTTCTTCTTCTCCTCCTTGAAGTCTTCGTTTCGGATTCGGTTCTCGGTGAGCTCTGTTGCTAGCTCCATCGCTGCTTCCAAAGTTGCAGGCTTGGTACTTATTACAGGGTCTTGAATCTTTGACGGAAGACCACAAATGTAGTGCTCGATCAAACGGTAGAGGGTAGTGAACATGTTGGGAACCATTTGATGTAACTCGAGGAATCTTTTGTTGTAGGTGATGTGGTCTCCTTCCACTTGCTTCAATGAGTAAAATTCATCCTCTAACTTCTTGATTTCGCTCCTTGGGCAAAATCGTCTGGTCATGATTTCCTTCAATTCGTTCCAAGTTAAGGACATAGCATCTTCAACACCTCGTTTGGCCTTCTCTGTGTTCCACCAAGTAAGTGCTACCCCATATAATCGACCGGTAGCATATCGCACTTTGCGATCGTCAGGGCAATCGCAATTTAGAAATGTGTTCTCCATTTCTTCAAACCAATGGAGGAGAGCGGTGACGCCTTCAATCCCTTTGTATTTCGGAGGGTCGCATGATTTGAAATGCTTGTAGGTGCATTTAGTGGTATTTGGGGGAGAGTTGAAAATGTTTTGGTTTGCTTGATTGACAGGATTAACGGTAAGTGCTTGCTGAACTTGGATTACAATATTGGGTATTACGGCTGCCATTTGTTGAGCGATTAAGGCAGCCATGCGTTCGCGGGCTTTTCTTGCTCTCGTCTTCCTACGGGCGAGGTTAGAAGACATCTACAAGGAATACATGACAAGAGTATGAGTTGGATGCTTTTGAGATCATGGGTCGCATTCAAGAACGAACATTCATAAAATAATTATAGATAACTAAATTACTACATCCATGGGATGTCTTGGGTTTGCTCGCTGTTAGGCCCTACATGCCGCCATACTTTACCTGTGTAATCATGTGGGCCCCCATGAATACCGGTTTTTCATATGGTTCGCACGGGTTTGCCAGGTTGCGTACACAAAAACCCGGAGAAAATCGAGAAATATGTATACAACGTGTGATATTCGGAATGTGTCCAGGTGTAGACACGGTGACAACTCAAAGTAGGGTTAGTTCGAACGACGTTTGGTGTGGCATGCTTTGGCCTAATAGGTCCTTCGTACTCTCATCGTTGGTCCCCAGGTAGGCAAACTGGTCCGTTATATTGGATTTATACGAATGCCAGCCTAGACAGGACGTTCCGACTACCGGTACTTGTACCCTTCCAGTTACTACATGCCCGTCGCAGAACTTACTTTGATGAGATTTGAAAATTGCACAAAATCTTTGGATAATGAGAGTATGAAAATAAATTGAATACATGAACATCGATTATGTATAATGAATATGTATATATGTATAATGAATATGTATATAAGCATGTATGTTTGACTGAAATGTAAACAAATATGAAACAAATAAATATCACAAGTTTGTATGTAACCACCTAATCAATTTAAAATTTAGGCAGACTATAGTATAGGCTCTAAGGGTCTAATAACCTATCCTATATCCCTATAGTCATGGCTCTGATACCAATCTGTCACACCCCCGACCCGCAGCGGATAAGGTGATCGGGGCATGATTGGGTTATCATCAAAGTTCATGACATTTATTAAGCATTTCATATTCATTAATACAAATTAAATGGAAATTTACAATAAATGTTACAACATGATCTAACTAACAATCTAAACTTCTTTGTTCTCTTCTAAGGCATATCCTATGTTTTCCTTCCTTCAACCTGTTCACCTGTATCATGTGTAAAAGGGTTTTTGGATCAACATAATGTTGGCGAGTGAATCCTATGGAAAACATTTGAACAAATATATTTAAATTGATTATGAAATATGTGCACAACCAAACATGAGTAAAAATAGATGTAAACTTAATCAACAATCATAAGATATTAAGTGAAACACACATGAACAATAATGGAACATTTATAGGCACGCGATGCTCAACTCGTCTCTCACGAGGAACTGAGGGGCCTAATGAATGAATTGCATAACCATGATAATATGAATGACACAACTACAAACAATACAAACTCAATGATATACACATAAACAATAATGAATTTGATTTGTGGCACGCGTTGTTCAACTCGTCTTCCACGAGGAACTGATGGGCTTAATGTATGAGTTTCATATGATATGACAAAAGGAAATAAGTACATCACAACAATAAAAACAATCTAAGTTTAAGTCATGATGTGGTATGGCACAAGTTTAAATAAATAAATTAATTATTTTCATAACACATGACACACCCCAAAACGTGTAATTTAAAAGGGGGAGTTGTAAGATTCACTCATAGTGGGTGCGTTCGGTTGATGACGTTGAATGCACGCGATGTGGTTCTAACCACGAGTGAGATTAACCTAGATAAATCGCATTATGGTTTTGTGAGTAAACGGGTTTTATTAATCTATTTTAGTAGGATTGTTGGGTGTATTTTTGTGAGTTTGAGGCTATTTTCTAACCTTAAAAATGTTATTTTTAAGTATTTTTAATTGATTTTTAATTAAAATAATTAAATAAAAATAATAAAAAAATATTTGATTTTTGCTACAGTTGACTTTGACCGTTGACTTTGACTGACCGTTGACCGGTTCGAAGGCATATTGTTGTGCGCTGAGTGAGGCTCGAACCTGAGACCTCCCGTACGCGTGCACGCAGCTCTACCAACTGAGCTACGTGTCTAACCCGTTATATATCTGATTTTAATTATATATATATATTAATTAGTTTAAACCGAAATTCATTTTATTTTAAAAACAGTTTAAATACTGAAAACCGGTGCGCTCCACAGGTCTCGAACCCGGGACCTGTGGCTTAAACTAACACACAGTCCACCGCTGGACTGTGTGTTTAACATGTTATATATTTCAACTTTTATTATACTTAAATACAAATTATCTGCTTTCATTTCTGACTTTATTTAAAAAGTTAATAATTGTCCGGGTCAATGCAGGAGACCGGACTCGAACTTGTGACGTGCGATTAAACATACACACAGTCCACCGCTGGACTGTGTGTCTAACTTGGTTATTATTCCGATTATTAATATACTTAACATATAACTGTGGCGACTCCGGTTCAGTTTAACAAAAAATGATTTTTATTAAGGCAGCGTGTGTGAAACGGGATTCGAACTCGAGACCTTTGCGTTATGTGTGCACACAGTCCACCGCTGGACTGTGTGTCTAACCTGAGTAATATCCTGATTTATATTATACATATATGATCCGGATACATCGTCTTCTTCATCAAGTGTTAACCAGATATAATGTCTGACTGGTTCGAGTTTTTATTCAAGTTTCATTAGCGTTTTACAGTTCTTAAGGTGAGATAAGGGTGAAAAGATAAAGAAAATAAGCGAAGAGGTATACCGACTGGACCCTCTGTTTTCCGGCAGAAACTCTGGTGACAGCAATCAACTCCGGCGTCAGGTGTCTTGCAGCAGCAAGTCTCCGGAAAGCTTGGAAAAAGTATGGGTATCTCCGGTATAAGCTTCAGAGGCTCAGTGAGGTTCAGAAATAAGGAAATCGGTTTTCCGGCGACGAACAGAAAAGTTCCGGCGAGGGAGTTTTCGCCGAGAAAGAGTGTGGTTTTGAGCGAAAAGGTTTTCAATGGGTTGAGGGTGAATTTATAGGGGAAAATCGAGATGCACTTGGTCTGATTTCCGACTGTATTCATAAATCATAAAAACTCCGGCGGTTATGGTTTGGTCGCGGACTTCAAACATCGGTTATAACCGATGTTCTAATAATGATTTACGTTATAACTGAAAATGGTGTTAAAAACTCGCGAGATTTCCGGGATTCCGACGACGGAACTAATGGGCGCCGATTTTGAATTCGAAACGTCACTTTATGAATTAAATGATTTCATTATTTAACAAACAGAACAAGTGGCGCAGTGGTTTGTGTGTGTGAGATAAGTCGCTGAATCGACTCGGCGAGTGACCCGGGTTCGAAACCCGGCTGGATCATTTCATTTTTATTTTGCGATTTTCAACAGTTTTTCAAAAACTAAATATATATTCCCGTATAATAATTGATTACGTATCGTTTAAAAATATTTTGGGCATTTAATTCGCAACGAAATTTTTGACTGACTGTTCGGTTGATAAACGGAGCGGGTTTGGTAAATCCGTTTTTGACGGATGTTACAGAACCAACTGCTGCTATTGAACCATCCAGCGATCCGAAGGGAAAGCGTCAGGGACGCAAGAGAGGAAACTCTAGTAAGAACTATGCCGCTGCTACACCGCTCAACTCTCAGCCTTATCATGCTCCTGCTCAGGACACACCCCCAGCTAAATGTGCGTACACCGGTCCTCACCCATTGTGCCCTAAGTGCACATATCATCATGTGGTGGGTGGAAACTGTCGTTTTTGCACAAACTGCAATATCGACGGCCACTTTATTGTCAGTTGTCGTACCGGCCCTCGTCAGCCAGCTCCTCAAGCTCCAGCACTGCCAACTCCTTAGCGTACTCCCTAGAACAACCAACAACAATAAGCAGCTCCAAAAGCACATGTGTGTTACGTGTGTGGTGATCCGAACCACTTTGCCAATGTCTACCCAAACCGTACTGTGAAACAAGAGCCACAGCAACAGCAGCCCCAGCAGCAGCCACCACCGCAGCCTCAGCAGCAATAACAAGCTGCGCATGGAAGGGCTTTCAACCTAAATCACCGCCAGGCCCAGAATGACAACAATGTTGTCAACGGTACGTTCGTCGTTAATGGTATTTATGATTCATGTTTATTTGATACTGATGCCGATAATTGTTTTGTATCGTTAGAATTCGAAAAGGTTTTAAAATGTAAGCGCGCTAAACTCCCAAAGACTTTCGATGTGGAAGTCGCCACCGGAAGAACCGTCACTGTCACCTCCGTCCTACGTGGTTGTTCTCTCAATCTCAACAACCATGTCTTCTCGATAAATCTCATACCTATGCAGTTAGGTAGCTTTGATATCATAGTAGGTATGGACTTTCTTCGTGAAAACCATGCTGAAGTTGTATGCTTCGATAAAATGATTCGCTTCCCTCTCCCAAATGGTGATCAACTTCATGTCTACGGTGAGACTCCCTCAAAGAAGTTGATGCTTTTGTCATGTACTCGAGCACACAAATGCTTGTAAAAGCGATGTGTTGCCTTCCTCGCCCATATCATGAACCCGGAGAAAGAAAAGAAGACTTACAAAGATGTTCACGTTGTTTGTGAATTTCCTAAAGTCTTTCCCGACGATTTACCTGGTTTACCCCTGCTCGCGATGTTGAATTCCGTATCGATTTAGTTCTCTGTGCTACTCCCGTTGCTGAAGCTCCTTATCGCCTCGCACCCTCAGAAAAGCGCGAGCTATCAAGCCAACTTCAAGAGATTCTTGATAAAGGTTTCATACGCCCGAGCACTTCGCCTTGGGGCGCACCCGTCCTTTTCGTGAAAAAGAAGGAGGGATCGTTCCGAATGTGCATCGATTATCGTGAACTTAACAAACTCACGATAAAGAACCGCTATCCTCTTCCTCGTATCCATGACTTATTTGATCAGCTTCAAAGTGCTACTTGTTTTTCTAAGATCGATTTACGTTCCGGTTATCATAAGTTACGCGTGTTGGATGAATATATTCCGAAAACCGCCTTTCGTACTCGCTATGGCCATTTCGAATTCGTGGTCATGCCTTTTGGTCTTGCAAATGCACCCACGATCTTCATGGGTTTGATGAACCGTGTGTGTAAAGCTTTCTTAGATCGTTTCGTCATTGTTTTCATCGATGATATCTTGATTTACTCGAAGTCGAGAGACGAACACGCGCGTCATCTCCGTTTAGTCCTCGAACTTCTCTAGGGTAATCTCCTTTATGCTAAGTTCTCCAAATGTGAATTCTGGCTCGAAGAAGTCCAATTTCTCGGCCACATCGTTAATAGTTAAGGAATTCACGTCGACCCTGCAAAGATTGAAGCCGTCAAGAGTTGGATCACACCGAAGAATGCCTCCGAAATCCGTTCATTTCTTGGATTGACGTGTCACTACCATCGATTCATTGCTGACTTCTCGAAAATCGTCGTTCCGCTTATTGCTTTAACTCATACAGACACACCTTTTGTTTGGGATTCCAAGCAAGAGGAAGCTTTTCAAACTCTCAAGCGTATGCTATGCAACGGTCCCATTCTCGCGTTACCCGATGAAAACGACGATTTCGTTTTTTATTGTGATGCCTCAAACCTTGGTCTTGGTTGTGTTCTCATGCAACGAGACAAGGTTATCACGTATGCATCTCGACAATTCAAGATCAACAAGAAGAACTACACAACCCATGATCTCGAACTCGGTGCAGTTGTTTTTGCATTGAAGATATGGCGACACTACCTTTACGGTGCCAAATGTACGGTCTTTACCGACCATAAGAGCTTACAACATATCTTTAATCAAAAGGAACTAAATATGCGCCAACGCCGATGGGTTGAACTTCTCAACGATTACGAGTGTGAGATACGCTACCATCCCGGCAAAGCAAACGTCATCGTCGATGCTCTAAGTCGACTCTCAAGCTTTGAATGATCTCGAAATCATGATCCGCTCCGCTCAATTTGCTTGTTTTAATGAGAATAATTTGGAGGAAGAAATGAAATGTGGTGCCGAAACCCAACTCGTTGTCAAACCTAACGGTATTTATTACTATCTCCATCGCATTTGGATTCCCAGTCGTGATAATCTTCGTGATTTGTTAATGACCTAAGCTCATAAATCTCAATATTCCATTCACCCCTGTGCCGACAAAATGAACCAGGACCTTCGTCCTAAGTATCGGTGGTCAGGCATGAAAAAGGATATCGCCTTGTACGTCTCAAAGTGATTAACTTGTTCGAAAATTAAAGCAGAACATTAAAGGCCCTTTGGCTTACTCAAACAACCCGAAATCCTGATGTGGAAGTGGGAGAGTATAGCTATGCACTTTATTACAAAACTTCCCGCACTTCATCTGGTCACAATAGCATTTGGGTTATCGTTGATCGTCTTACAAAATTTTCGCACTTTATTGCTATACGAGAAGACTTTAAGGTCGAACAATTAGCCCGAATCTATGCCGACGAAGTCATTTGTCGACACGGGACTCCTCATGACATCATCTCTGACCGAGACGGTCGCTTTACTTCACGTCTCTCGGAGACTTTTCAATCCGCTCTCGGTACTACACTCAATCTCATTACCGCTTTTCACCCTCAAACCGACAGTCAGACTGAGCGCACGATCCGCACCTCGAAGACATGCTTCGTGTGTGCCTCATAGATTTTGGTGATAACTGGGATACGCATTTACCTTTATCAGAATTCTCGTACAATAATAATTATCATACCAGCATTCAAATGGCTCCTTTTGAGGCACTGTATGGAAGAAAATGTCGATCGCCTATTGCATGGCACGAGATCAGAGAAGCACAAATCACCGGTCCTGAGCTAATTCAAGAAACGACGGACAAAATCCTCCAGATTAAAGACAATCTCTTGAAAGCTCAGAGTCGCCAAAAGAGTTACGTCGATAAACGTCGCAAGCCCCTACAGTTCGAAGTGGGAGATCACGTACTCCTAAAGGTTGCACCTTGGAAGGGAGTGGTCCGCTTCGGGAAGAACGGAAAGCTAGCGCCTTGGTACATTGGACCCTTTAAGATTCTGGAAAGGATCGGTAAAGTAGCGTTTAGTCTCGAACTACCGGTGGAACTTAATAATGTACATCCGACTTTCCACGTATCTAATCTCAAAAAGTGCCTAGGCGAAGAAAATCTGCATGTCCCTCTCGAAGTTCTGCATATTAATGAAATGCTCCATTTCGTGGAGAAACCCGTTGAGATCATGGATCGAGAAACCAAGACACTTCAACGCTCACGCATCCCGATCGTGAAGGTACGCTAGGAAGGCCAACGCGGCGCCGAGTTCACTTGGGAACTCGAAAGTGATATGAAAATGAAATATCCACATCTCTTTGTTACGGCCACTGCTTAATTTCGGGACGAAATTTCCTAAAGTAGGGGAGACTGTAACAACTCGAAAATTCGTTGTTATCTTTTCATTTATCTTTCTGATGTATCTATCTTTTATAATCTCGAGATTCGATTTATAATAAAGTTTATGTTAATTAATTTTGGTGTTGTACGTTATTATCGTATCTAATTGCTTATTAAATCGCATCGCTAATCTCATCGCATCGCAACTCGCAGTTAATTATATGTTTTTATGTTATTTATGTGTTGTGTATGTTTGTGGTTATGATTACGCTCGCTATCGCATCGCCCTGGCACACTCGAATCGCTAAATCGCACTATTGTATCAATTATAACGCTTAATATAACTAACTAATACGAACCGAACCGCCAAATGAACTCTTAACGCGAAATCAGCAAACGGAACTTGGTCACCAGGCCAAGTTCGGCCGAACTTGACTACCACAAGTTCGCCCAAACTTGCCTGAGACACAAGGATCCCTTACTTTCCACAAGTTCGCTCGAACTTGCATAGGAATGTACAAGTTCGGCCGAACTTAACTTGCTAATCTGGAATATCTAGCAAGTTCGCCTGAACTTGCATGAATTTCATGCAAGTTCGACCGAACTTGACCCCACCAGCCCTCATTTTTACCTTCACCTATAAATACCCAGCTCCATTCTCTCATTTGAACTTGCTGCAACTTTGCCCAGAGCTATGAAACCTGAAACCCTTTGTTTCCTAAGTAAGAATCAACCTGATTTCAACTATAATGATGTTCAACAACGTTTTACAACGATTTTGCACAAGGCATTGCCTTCGTTTTCATCAAATCTATTCTGTTTACGAAAATTTTCATCTTTTCCATAAAAACTTCTGTTTTCACTCAGATCTATATTAGATCTGAGCAAAACCTTTTAAATCCTTGATTTTTACACCATTTTCGGACTAATGACGTCTGTTTCGTTCACTTTCGAGTGGAATGAGGCATTGTCAAAGCTAAATCTCAGATCCGGAAGCACAAGGACGAAATTGTCACTTTACACAAGCTGGACTAACCCGTACGAACCTTGAAGTTCGCCCGGATTAGCCCGAGTTTCTGTAAAATGGCTAAGTTCGCTCCAAAAGACCTCTCCGGCCTAAGCTTTACTCAGAGGCTTAAGGTTGGAGGGATGGGCACTCGATTTCCTCAGCAAACGACGCGAAAACGCAAGATTTTGAACCCGGAAACATCAAGTTCGCTCGTGATTGCACTGATTTTGACAGCACAGGAAGTCAAGTTCGCTCGAACTTACCCTCAATGGGTCAAGTTCGGCCGAACTTGAGTGGAAATACTCAAAAATTTACTTCAGAAACCCTCAGGTTCGCTCGAACTTGCAAAGTTTCTCAGGAAACTTCACAAGTTCGGCCGAACTTGTCTCTTCTCTTACCAAAACCCACAAGTTCGCCCGAACTTGTCAAGTTTCCTTGAGAAACTTACAAGTTCGCCCGAACTTGACTCTCAGCTCAGCAGAACTATCCACGTTCGCTCGAACTTGTATGTTTACATACAAGTTCGCCCGAACTTGCCTACTGCCCAACCCAAACTTAACCGTTTCAGCTTTTCGGAGACTGATGCAGTTCCGTTCGCGTATGCAGACTGATCCGGCGCTCCTCTTCACCTCTCGGCAGTCGTCTACTCTCTCCTAAACGCACCCATAGTGAGTATACTTGAACCCTTTTACGCTTAAACGCACTTTTGGGTGTTACATGCGTTCCTATACCAAATCACTTCACAACTAAAACTGTTTATCACAAACGTACAATCTAACTGTGTATGCTCAATACGTGATACTAGAAACAAGTGACTAGGACTTATTTTCGTTAACTTGCCTCCTTAGCTAGTATGGTACTATAGTGTGGCTAACACCCGACGGGGTCTAGTTAGGATGGACGCGCAAGCCTTCTCACGGTAGTTAGCATGAGAAATAAGCCTATGTTTATCTGTGTGTTGTGTTTTGGTGTATCATGATATGTATTTAGACTATTTCGCGAATGGTTTCTCTACTATGCTAGTATTACTAAACCTGTATGCTCACCTTTACTTAATTGTATTGACTTGTATTTTAACGTGTGTAACAGGTTGAGGATCTTTAGCTTGGATGCCTTGGACATTGCGCGCTTAGATTAGTTTGTTTTGTTTAGTTTGTTTAGAATGGTTTGTAATAAAATCTAGGGGATATCGAATCAGATTATATGATTAAGGGATTATTTAGAATTGTAATGGTTGTTTGGAGATTTTATGAGTTTAATAGTATGGGATATTAAATGTTGATCATTGTCTTTAAAATGATCGTTATGGAATCTCTTGATCAATCTGATTCGCCTAGTGCCACTACCCTGATGATTCCGCCATCGGTTGGGTGTGACATTAAGTGGTCACTAGCTTCTATCATTCAAAGGGTGACAAAGTTTGTTGCACTCACTGGCCGAGATATCGGAAATTCAAGCAACAATCTAGGGTTTGACAAAACGAAGGTCACTTGTTTTAGATGCCGACAGAAAGGGCATTTCAAGAGAGAATGCAAAAATCCTGAAGCCACGGGAAATCAGAGTCCATTTGGTGGAGGCAACGAGTATTACAAGAAATCTCTTCAATACAAGCCTTTCCCAAAGAAGATACAAGTTGAGATCCATGAAAAGACAAACAGCAGTAACCTTGATAAAGCTAGGGTTGCTACCAACGAGGATGATGGCTTCGATTGGAATTCTTATATCGGTAAGAAGACCGGAGTTACATTGATGGCTGAGATCGTTGAAGATACTTCTGCCGATGAAGCAGTGGATCTAGAGAATATCTTATTGGAACAATATCTGCAAGAAATTACTGAAGAAACAAGGTATATTATCTTTTAACTCATGTGATAGTTTTGCAGGTCACTTTGACGGAAGTTCTCAGGAGCAAGCTGTTGAGGAGAAATCGAATGAAGAAATTACTGATGTTGTTCAAGAAGTAACTGCTGAAAACCTCAGGAACTTTGCCGATAAAGCTATGATGGAAAATCTAACCAAGGTAGGATCAGAGGTAAAGGAAGTTATCAAAGTGCAAATTGTGGAGGTTGTAAAACCTTGCACAAAATGTATCGAGCCATGTGCTGAATGCGCCGAAAAATCACAAATCATCGTTGAACTCAATGTACATAATGAACATTTCAAATATGATTATCGTACAATGAAGAAAGTGTATGACGAAATGAAAGATGATCATGTCGATAGAAATAATATTGAACAACACGATACTGTAAGGATGTTGAAAGGTACAGTAATGGATAAACAAAAAGCAATAAACATCTATATTAACACCATTGTTGAAACCAAACAACAACTCCAGGACATGAAAATTGAAACAGAACATGTTCAACAACTTTTAAGAAGTTATTCAACTAACGCGTATGTCATTGATCACATTCTTCCTACAATTCCATCGGAAGAAAAACCTAAAAAGGAAATTGGTAAAGAATACAGCAATGTTCCTCCACCTCTTTGCGAGAAATATTGTCGCAAAACTGTTGATGGGATGGATAAGGCACTCAACATTGAGTTGTTATCTGAAAAGAAAAACGAGTTGCCGGAGAACATTGATGTAGTCTATACTAAATCAGAAGATGACAATGCGGTAGTGAAAAAGGTGGTTGAAAATGTTCTGAATGATTCTGATGATGGCAGCATTGAGAGCACCACCTCGTGTTTGAACAGTTCTGCGACAAATTCTGAAGATGATCTATGTGATGATCCTAACGTTGTCATGTACAAGGTTAAGGAATCTGATAGATTATACTTTGATGACAGTTTTCCGATTCGAAACGTCAAAGAAGATCAACTAGATAAACTGTTCAAACTGGTTGAAGTTACATCAGAAGACCTGGAGAAAAATGAAAAGAAATTCTATTCAAAACCCAAAAGAAATTACAATAACTACCGGAGAAATGGTGGTGATCATCCGGAAAACCGGAGGGCTGGGTTGGGTTTAGAGGAATCTGATGAACCGAAAAAGAAAATGTCACCATTTCATGAATACAAAGATAAAAACATGAAATTTGTTTATGTGACAAGCATGGTTCATGAGGAGAGTTTGATTGGGAAGCAATCAAACGATGAGTTTAAGAAACAGAAAGAACTTCGAGATAAGGCGAAAGCCACCAGTGGTGTAAAATCCACTAGTGGACACTCACATGATAATCGGATTTGCTTCAAATGCAACGAAGTTGGTCATATTGCACGAAAGTGTCCGAAATCAAAGCCGGCTTATCTTCGAAGGAAAGAAAATTCAGATGTTGAAAAATTTAAGCAACCAGAGTTTGGACAAATAAGAATTTTGAAAAGAAATGTTGAGATAAAGGAAATGAAACAAAGTTTTGAATTAAAATCTGAAGATAAACCGAAATTTGAAAAGAAGTTTGCAAATTCAACTTTCAAAAAGGGTGAATCTTCAAAAGCAAACGAAACAAAGTTTTACATCAAAAAGGCTAACATAGAATCACAAGCCTGGATTGCGAAAAGGAAGTTGTCAACATCTGAAATCACTAAGTCTGAGCCTGTTAAGACAAGTGATAACATGAAAGAATCAAAATCTGAAATCAAAATAGAAAATGTCAAATGTTTGAAAGATAAAAAGAAAGTGAAGTTTTCAAACATAAATATTGTAGAAAATCCAGATGATGAATATGAATTTGATTATGATGACGAGTATGAATTCGATTACGATGATGGTTTCCAATTTAACCCAAGACCAAGAAGGCTTGGCCGCGCTGTTTAACTAATTGTTGAAATGTGCAGGGGCTCCAGAGATCCGTACTTTCTAAGTGGATTCTGGATAGTGGAGCTTCCAGACATATGACAGGAATCAAAGCGCTCTTGTTCGATATAAAAGCTATCAATGGCGGATATGTTGGATTTGTTGGAAACCAAGGTGGAAGGATTGTCGCTGAGGGAAAGCTCTCAAACGGAGTTGTTTCATTTGATCAAGTAAACTACATTGCGGAGCTTGAGAACAACCTTCTGAGTATTTCTCAAATTTGTGATAAGAAATTTACTGTCCACTTCAACGATAAAGAATGCATGATCATCAAACCGGGTTTCAAAATACCAGACGAGTGGATACTCATGCGTGCACCGAGAGAGAATGATTTGTGTGTTCTTGATATGGGAAATGCTACTACTTCTTCCAAAACGGCACAATGTTTTGTCTCGAAAGCTACTGAGAAGGAGTCAATCTTATGGCATAGAAAGATGGGCCACATTCACCTGAGAAAGATGAATCATTTGGTGCATAATGATTTGGTGGAAGGTGTGAATCTGAAAAGTTCTCATATGTCAGATAATTGTCTCGAGTGTAAAAAGGGAAAGCAGATCAAGAAATCTCATCCAAGAAAGATTCTCAATTCGATAAAGTTGCCACTCGAAAGACTTCATATGGATCTCTTCGGTCCAGTGAATGTCCGAAGCATCTCTGGAGATCTCTACTGCTTGGTAGTAATAGACGCTTATTCCCGATACTCGTGGGTATTCTTCCAAGAATCAAAAGATGAGACGTTTGAAAACTTAGTGATTTTCTTCAAGAAACTTGAGAACCTGTACCATCTTCTGATGAGACGCATTAGAAGTGACAACGGTACTGAGTTTAAAAACACCAAAATGAGGGAATTCTGCAATGCTAAAGGGATTTTGCACGAGTTTAGTGCACCCTACACTCCGCAGCAAAACGGTGTCGCTGAACGGAAGAATAGGACGCTGATAGAAACTGCTAGAACCATGCTTGCAGACTCAAAGCTTCCAGTCAGCTTCTGGAGTGAAGCAGTAGCAACGGCTTGCTACACACTTAACAAAGTCTTAACAGTAAAACCAACGAAGAAGACCTGTTTTGAAATGATAAACCGACGGAAACCGAATTTGAAATTCTTAGAACCATTTGGAGCGCCATGTACGATAATCGATCAAGATGGAAAATTTGGGGCTAAATCACTCGAAGGTTTCTTTGTCGGATATGCAAGTCCTTTGCAAAGAGTTTATGTTCCCTCGTTGAGAAGAGTAATTGAAGCACAACATGTTGATTGTTTTAACTATACGGATCCTATTCAGAGAAAAGGTGATGCATGGTTATTCAACTATCAAGACTTGTGGAAATCATTTGATTTGCCTGAAGAACCATCCGATGAAGTAATTGCAGCGTTATGTTATCTTCATCAATCAGCAAATCAAGAGCAAATCATCAGAGAATTGTTGTTAATCAACCCACGTTGGGATCATCTTCTTCTGGTGCTAGTTCAAGTAATAGCAGTGGTCAAGAAACTCAAACAGAACAAGTGACACCGACTACAGAACCAATCAATACTACAGTGAATCCTAATCTTTCTAAAGCACAGAGTTCAGACTCGGACGAGGCTCCAACATTCGATGCCGATGGAGAATCTTCTTCAGATGAAGAAACAGAGCAGATTACAAGTTTAATGGATGAATCTGCAAGCCCGAGTAGTGCTCCTGAAGTTGAAGTAGTGGTAGATCAAAATATCACAAATCAAGAAAATACTGTGGTTGTTCCAGGCAAAGTGATGCCAAGATCATATTCTTATCATCCGTCAAATTCTATAATAGGCGAACTACAAGCTGGTGTGAGAACTCGGAGTCAAAAAAACAAGGCTTTGAGCTGCTTCTATACTCGTGTTGCTCCAATTCAAGAATATTGCTACTATTCATGTTTCATATCCCAGATAGAGCTAAAGAGTGTTTCTGAAGCTTTAGGCGATGAAAACTAGGTACAAGCAATGCAAGAGGAACTAAACTGTTACAGTTCGAGAAGTTAGGAGTGTAGAAGCTTGTAGACCTACCTGAAAATCAGAAAGCAATTGATACTAACTGGGTCTTTAAATGCAAGAGAGACGATCGAGGAGTTATAGTTCGAAACAAAGTTCGGCTTGTTGTCAAGGGATTTCACCAGCAAGAAGGGATAGACTACACGGGAGTCTACGCACCAGTAGCTCGCTTAGAATCTATTCGAATATTTCTTGCTTTTGCAGCATGGAAGGGATTTAAAGTCTATCAGTTGGATGTCAAATCAGCTTTCTGTATGGAAAATTACGCGAGAAGGTGTACGTCGGACAACCACCGGGGTTTGTCGATCCACTCAACAAAAAGAAAGCATATCTTCTTGATAAAGCTCTTTACGGTTTACACCAAGCCAAGAGACCTTGGTACGAGACGTTATCGCAACATCTCATGGGAAACGGCTTTGTCAGAGGAACTGTGGATAGTACTCTCTTCACCAGAGAAGTTGGTAGTCATCTAATTATCGTTCAAATCTATGTGGACGACATCATTTTTGGATCAACAAATGATAGTTAGGAGTTTGAGGGCATCATGAAGAAGAAATTCAAAATGTCTTCGATGGACGAAATGAAATTCTTCCTCGGATTGCAAGTAGATCAACTTCCAGACGGTATTTTCATTCATCAGACCAAGTATGTGCACGACATCTTGAAGAAGTTTGATATGGAAAGATAGAAGACGGTATCTACTCCTCTTGCTCTTAATCACGGGATTTGCATTGACGAAACTGGAACCAAAGTTGATGAGACGCTCTACAGATCAATGATATGATCGGTGATGTATCTGACGGCATCGCGCCCAGACATCATGTATCCTACCTGCCTTTGCGCCAGATATCAGTCTAGGCCGAGAATATCACACATGCAGATCGTAAAGCAAATCTTCAGATACTTGAAGGGATGTCCAACACCGGCTTGTGGTACCCGAAGAATGATAGTTTCGATCTGGCAGGATATGCTGATTCTGATTTTGGTGTAGATAAGTTGAATTCAAAATCGACTACAGCGGGGGATGCCAGTTCTTCGGAACAAGAATGGTAACCTGACAGTGTAAGAAACAGACTACGGTTGCTCTCTCTACCTGTGAAGCTGAGTATATCTCGGCCTCCAGCTGTTGTTCACAGATTTTGTAGATACAACAGCAGATGAGAGACTATGGTCTGCAATTTCTTGACACTCCGCTGTATGTTGATAATAAGGCAGCCATTGATATAACCAAAAATCCGGTTCATCACTCACACACAAAACACATTGAAATTCGTTATCACTTCATTCGTGACTGCTACGAAAAGAAGTTGGTGCGAATAGAGAAAATCCACACAGATGAACAAAAGGCTGATTTTTATACCAAACCATTTTATTTATCACGGTTTAAATAATTGTTGAGAATTAATGGTATGAAAAATTTGTTGACAGGTGCGGACGCTGAGGTTGAATACGGATCGGACGACGAGTTCGCGTGATCCACATTGGTTTGTATATATCTTTCTAGTTTAGTATTATATAAAAAACTAAAATACAAAAATATGTTTTTGATTTTAGGGGGAGAAATGTTAGAGAAAATACAAAAACATTTGAAAATTTTAAAATATAAAAACATATGAAAAATGCAAAAAGTACAAAAACATTGAAAAAGACAAAAAAATCGATGTCACAAAAAGGAAATGATAGTACATCAGTAGACTATCACAGTATGCTAAAGAAATGTAAAGTTTAAAAGGGATAAACAAGTCTTACTGTGGATGTGTCGATAGGCTTAACACTTCATTAAATTGTTTTCAAGATATAAACTAAATTTTACAACTGCTTAATCTTGTGGATTAACACATCTTGGATATATGGACTTAGTACTCCGAAATTTCGTTTGAGAGATTGTCTGATTCTGAGATACGAGGTCTTTATAGATAGTTGATATCTGGGGTATTATACAAGTTCTTCTGATTTTACGGAAGCAATAGCCTAGAACATCTATAATACTTTTGCAATAAACCCCTAAAACTGCATGCAATCTTGAAAAGTATCAAAAGATCTAATCATTTGCAGTGCTGAAAAGATTCCTTAAATGGAACACACCTTAAAGTCGAGCCTTCATCTCTCTGTCTGTATGGAAGTACTAACCTGAGCTCTCAAGGTCTCGCATTAACCCAAATACAGATGTCAATTACGCTATATTCAACTGTAAGATGAAATCTAGAGAATCTTGATACGGGAGTGTATTCAAGAAATGGGAACCGCAGATAAGTCAAGTTTCATAAATCATACCTTAACATATCTTGGAACAGTTGAGAAACGTGGTAAAGTTTAAGTGGACAAACATATCGACAATCTAGGTAAACGAGTTTAAAATTTAAAGTCATCTAAAGGTCAACGGTACTGGTGATATGTCTCAATAAACTGATATGATCTTTAGACATGAATTCACAAAAATATGTCTGTATATGTTTGTACATAGTTTACTTTGTTCTGTACATAGTTTATCAGCTTTACAGATTAAAACCAAAAAGATTTTCAGTGCGTTTTAGCATAAACTTATAAAAATAAAAAAGATTTTGTTTCTACATTGTTTTCAGCAAACCAATGATGGAGAACGGATCTTCGAAGTCTGATAAGGTGCTATAAACTGGTGGGAATCTCACTGACAACGGGCTGGGAGCTAATCTGTAAAATCTGAAAAGCCAAAAACAATGAAAAGTTCATTAATTTGAAACTTTGATTTTATATCAACAGTTTGTTCGTAAAGGGTCAAACCGGGGTCATTAACTTGGACTCGGCAGACAAATCGGTTAACCAAGGTCTTTAACTTGGACTTGGTCAACTGAGTGGATTTTCATGGTAAAAAGTGGAAAGTTCAGGGACTTAATTGCAAAATTTGAAAAATTTTGATAAGTGTTTGGCAAGTTCGGCCGAACTTGCTAAACCGAATAAAGTTTAACAATCAAACAAGTTTGACCAAACTTGTGACTGATGGCTGGTTTGTGAAATTGTCAAGTTCGCCTGGACTTAAGTGGGCCTTAGAACTTGGGCTTGCAAGTTCGCTCGAACTTGCTAGGGTATTTATATCCCGCAAGTTCGGCCGAACTCATTATCACTGAACCTTTATTCTCTGAGTGAACTTTTGTCTTGTGAGCGATTGTGTGAAATTGACAAGTTAGAGCCATTATACTACCCAAATTTTAGTTGATTTTGGTGATTCACACACCAATATCAATGGATAAGGTGAGAATTTGTTAAATGGTACATGGATTGAACGATAATTGATCTCCTAAGATCTGAACTTGATAAATATGATAGATCTTGGATGCATTAGACCAAGTTGAACTTAAAATCATGTTAAACAATTAAAATCGACCATAGAATCATGTTTGATTTGATTAAATTGGTTGTTATGGTATGTAGCAGGTTTAAGTGTTGTAGATGATAACAAGTTCGGCCGAACTTGTTATCAAGTTCGACCGAACTTGCTAACCAATCAATGAACAAAATGGTCAGCAGTCAAGTTCGACTGAACTTCTGCTAAAAGATGAAATTAATCAAGATCTAAGAAGTTCGACCGAACTTAGATGTTAAAGATTGAAAGTTGAATGTTCATAAGTTCGCCCAAACTTACTGAATTGTTGAACATGTATATTGCACATGTTCAGGCGAACTTGATGAAACCAAATTGTTATAATACACATCAAGTTTGCCCGAACTTGATGAAAAAGTGTTGAAAAATTGTAATTTTTTCTCGTAATACGTGCAAAGTGTTTTACGTTATTTTTCAAGATCAAGTACCAGCGCGAGTGATTTCTATGGATTTTTCTAAGTTTCATAATACTTGTATCACGCTCGACAAAGTGTTGTGTCCATCGCTGAAGGAGTACAAGAGAATATTGAAGTTTTTAAAGAATTGCACTATTCATCGAGCCATTACAGAGCGTACAGTTTCTTATAGATCTCACACTTACCATTTCTGGATGAACGCAAGCCTCAGTGATGATAAAAAGACTATTATTTCATCTGTGCAAGTGGGAAACGAAGTCAAAGAGATCACGGTTATAGAGGATGATATTTGTAGGATTCTTCAATTCAACGATGATAAAGATGATCCGATATTCTTGGATGAAAAGATGGTTAGAGGTTGTTTTTATAGGATGGGTACAAGGGCAGTGTGAATAAGCCGACTTTGAAGAAAGGGGAAGTTCCTAACTCTTACAAGCTACTGATGCATGTAATTATTCATACTTTCAGTCACCGTAAAGCGGGACTTGACGATGTGCAAGACTACATGGCCTGTATGGCAACGACGTTGATTTTGAAGAAGCCGTTCAACTTCTCAAAGCTTGTTTTCATGCATATGTCGAAGAATATGGATGATTCGAGGTTATGTTTATATCCAAGATTCGTGCAGATGCTAATCGATGAGAAGTTCACGAACATTGCACGTGATCCGAATGACGTCTTATATCTCAGTCACCTTGATGATACTACTGTTAAGAAGTTGATCAAATTCCAAAAGCAAGATTCAGCACCGGTGGCAAAACCAGTATTTGGGGCTATCAAAGATGAAAATTATATAGCGCCGGCTGACAACAAGTGGAGGAAAGACGGTAGCGGTGATGAGAAAGAGTTGAATGATGAGAAAGAGTGGTTTAAAACTTTCAAGCCGAAAGCTCGTATTGATTGGTTTCTTAAGGCCGAAGTAGAAAAGCCTAAAAAGAAGCGAGCAGCAAAGAAAGTAGAAACAATGCTTGTTGATGAAGAAGAACCAAAGTTGGTTCTAGTGCAGCGATGGTTACTGAGAGTCAAGAAGTTGAGAAAACGACTCCGGAAGACGATGTTATATCAGCTACCTCTGAACATGATGATGATTCTCTTGAAAAGCATCAAAAAGTTGTTGATGCCGAAGCTGAAAAGAAAAGCAAACTAAAGGCGATGCTGATTATGTGCCTGAGTTTGAAAAAGATTCTGATGAAGAAAGGCCGAAGAAAAAGGCAAAGCGCGTGAAGTCTGCTACAGTGTCAATGACAAAGACTATAGGATCTCCATCAGTAAAGGGCAAAAAGACAAAGAAATCCCAAAAGCCACCAAGCAGGAGATATATTGGGAAACTCAAAAGCGCAGAAGTTACACAAGAACCTTCTGGTGCACAGGAGAAAGGAGTTACACAAGAACCTCCTGTTGATATTACATCTGAAGTTGAACGTCCAGGAGTTACACAAGAACCTCCTGAGACTGTAATGTTAGAGATTCCGGTGATGCAATCTCCAGATCCAAAGTCTGCTCAACCTGAAGGTTCTACACCGAAAACAACACCAAAGGCTGCTACTCCAAAGTGGACGCCAAGATCCTCAAAGGCAAATCTATTTGGTGATATGCATAATGAGCCAATTAGTCTTCAAGATCTGAATGATTTCTTTCCTGATACTAATGTGGATCTTCTTGAAAAGCATGTAAAGATCATGGAAGATAAAGTAGACAAGAACGAGGAAGAAAAAGCTGAGTTGATCAAAATAATGAATCAAAGCACAGTTGAGAAAGAGTTGTTAGATGATAAGGCCAAAGTGTTGGAAAATGAAAGAGAATTCTTAAAGCCCTAATCAAAAGTCTGGAAGATGCCAATGAGAAACTTCAAACAGAGATTGCTGATCTGAAAGCAATTCAAGCCCTAAATGATCGAAGGTTCACAAGAAGGCAGAAAGTATTATCTAATACTTTGGGCATTTTTCATTGCCGAATACGATCGTCTAGATAGGCAAGAGGCAAAATATAGAGCAGAGAAAGAGCTTGCTGCTAGTGGTAAAGGTAAAGGTGTTGAAGGTGAAGCACCTAAACCATCTGAAGCTGCCGAAAAGCATGTTGATGAATCTGAAAAAGCTTCTGAGTCCGAGATTGCTAAGGTTGACGAATCTGTCAAGCCTTCTGATCCAGTAATCGTTTCTGAAGAAAAGGACGATGAAAAAGCAGAATATGAGGATAAAGATGCTGACGATAAAAAGGATGATTCTGATTATAAAGATTGGAATAATGCTGATGACGATGATGATCCGAGTGGTACTGGGAGTAAAGTGGTGGATGCGACAGTAAATGAAAGCTTCGACTTCAATGATCTTCTAAACGATGTAGCTAATGTTATGAATGATCAGATTGAGGGGGAGTCAGGGCCAACTGATGATGTAGATATGACTGATGTTGATAGATCTGCAAAGCATGTTGCTGCTGTACCAACAAAGCCTTTAATGCTTATGCTGGAACATAATGTTGAGGAAGGCGAGTTCGTGCATAATTATACAAAGGAAGATTTGGCAAAATTGATCGAAGTTGATGCTGAAACTCTTGAATTTGACTTTGAAGAGGATATTGAATGTTAACACGTTTGAGCCAAATGATTATCAGTATATACCAAGATTTGAAGCTGATGAGTATAACAGAGTGATTGTAGAAGATTGGTCTTCGGATGATGAAATGGATAAACTGTAAAGTACGTCGGTCCTACCACTGATAGTTTTCCTACATTTGAGGAGATGTACAAGCAACTTGACGAAGATATGTTGAAAGAAAAGATTGAAGAATCAATACGTGAGGGCAAAGTTCCTAAACCGATGACAAAGGAAGAAATAGCTCAAGCAAAGAAATCTTGGTTCAAAGAGATACTGCGCGAACGTTTGTTTCGACGTCCTCTAGCATTCCTTACCAGAGATAAAGATGTGTTGTTGGGGATATCTTAAGTTGGGGTTGGTTTAAGGAGCTGAATGTGTATGCAATCAAAAGGGAATTTGGAGTGCAATACTTCAAATATTTGGCTGATTTCAAGACATTACTGTACTGGGATATGGAGGAGCTTGTGCAAACTGTGAATGTCACATATCATATGAAGTATATTGATCAGTTACTTTGGAAAATGATCAAGTTTGAAGCGACAAAGGGATTCAAGTATTGAAAGCCGTTTATTCCAAGACGTCGCATCAAAACCAACAAAAAGACAGGAGAAAAGGATATAACGTTGATCATGAAACGACCGAGAGCTATGAGAAACATTCCGTTGATGCCAATTGAACAAAATTTCTATCCAGTGTTCAAGTGGTGGCAGATAGATCCAACCACATGTGAAGCTGTTATTGTGTTAAGATTTGAAGAACATTTGGATATCGCGAAAGAAAGGGTTGAGATACTTGGTTTTCAAGGCATGAGGGGGTTGTGGAGAACAATCATGATTCTAGATCCAATGTGGCTTGTCAACTATTCAAGAGAAGATATCAAGTGCTTGTTCGAAAGCAAAATAGTATTTGAGGAACGTGAAAAAGAACAGGCTATGCAATATCAAAGAGTTGTGAACGTTTGCTATGCACGTGAAGTGAATTTAGGGAAGATGTTGCAGACAAGCTGGAGAGAGCTAGAACGGGTTGAATTTCTAAAGGAAGAAAAGTGTCTAGAAGCTATACATGAGAAAGGTAAGGTGGCAAGGCTTAAAAGATTTCAGTTTATGAACAAAGTGCCTCCTATAGATCAGACGCCAGATCCAAGGCAAGAACGACGAAAGAAGCCTTACAAGAACTTCTTCGGTCGTGTTTGTTAAAGTTTATTTGAAGATAGAGTTTTGAAGACTGATACAATACAAGACGAAGACGATATCCAAGGGGAGTCTGTTGGTGCAGAATGTCTATGTCTTAGTCTGATATCTAGTCTGTATAGATTAGAGTTGAATAGGCTAGCAAAACGGAGTATTTATGTAGTATTGAGACAAGTTCGCCCATGTGTTACATGTAGAGTCAAGTTCGGTCGAACTTGACTAGGTCAAGTTCAGGCGAACTTCTATCCTCACTGGAGAACTTGTATCTCTATAATAGCTAGCATGCCTATCTCATTTGTAACTTTGGCATATCTGAGGCGAAGCTCTGTCAATTTGGAGACTCGACGTTATATCAATAAAATTGACATTTAATTGACTAATTCTTGTTATTTGGTAAACTTGTCATAATATTTCCGCTATTATGGACAATAGAGATCAAATCTAGGTTCCTATGCATTAAGGATCGGTCCTACACAAACAGAGGTATTAAAGTTGGTGGAATTGAAGTAGAGAGTTGTGGAGTTGAAAGAGAGATAGCCCTGGGAGAGGAGCTTAGAAACATACTTTCAAGTGAAATGCCTGTCTCTTGATATGTTGACCATGTGCTTACAACTTGATCCTTTTGTAAGAATTCAAGAGAAGTATGGATGGGTGGAGATTTTCCATCTGTTGTGAGGAAGTAGCAACAGTGGTTTCTAGTGGCTTTGGTGTTGCCACAAGGTTATCCTCTGGGATATCATCTTCCAGAGGTGCCTTTTTATTTTGTTTCTTTTTGGTGGGCTTTTTGGATGTGGGGGTTTCTTTTTGGATTTTTCTAGTGTGGGTTTCACAACACTGGTTGTGGTGTCATGATCACCAAGAGAGCAGTGGGCTCAGCAACAGAGGTTTGAGCAACAGATGTGAACTCATCTAAAATAGGCTCATCCTCCTTTGCTTGTGTTTTGAAAACTTTGGACTCTTTTTCTTACATTCTAGGAAAAGTTTCGCTTGTAAGACTTGTCATTTTTAAACCTTTTCCTTGTTAAAAATCATTTTCAGACACTTGTTTTTGAAGATAAACACTTTAAAGTCTGTGATACAATAGAAAAGCTTTATTTTTGTTCCCTATTGCATCATTCACATTTGCCACCAAGTCCAAGAACAATGCTTGGGATAGATTATAATCTAGCCTAGTCAAAATGGAATATCCCAAGTATTAGACTTTTGTGGAATCTCATTAACTGAGGTGGTCTTGGTTGAGAGACATTGAAGGTGGGTATGGAAAAATATCTCATTCCTGCAGGAAATTTCGGTTTAATAATTGTAACTCCTGTCGGTTGACCCCATACCCTCTTTCTATGAACTCTGTGTGAAGTTGTTGTTTATCAAAAGAATTATTACCTGCCTGGTCGTTTAATGAAAATATTGTGGATATGGAGGATAGGGATATTTGAACAAGTGTATCTCCGATCTTTGACGTTATAGCAAAGGGTTTTTTATTTTGAATTTGGACTTCAACATTACCCCAGAATTGTCGGAGCGTATCCACATATATTGGTGCATCGGCAGTGAGTATGGTTTTGTATTTTGATGATGTAAAAACATCAATTATTGAGTGGAAGGATTTGTTTCTGTCAATTTTCTCGAAATAGGGAGGGTAGTTATGAAGACTTTTTATTTGCAGAGCCATGATCGGAGAAAAGAAGTGAGGAGTGTTGAAGAAGATGGTAGTAGAAACCGTTTTTATGAATTTTGAATTCAAGTCGGTAGTGTAAGCTCTGTTTGGGTGGAATAGGAAAATATATAAAAAGAAAAAGTGAAGGTGACGTGGCAGCGTTTTTAAAAGATCTGATGGCTAACATCTGTCCACGTGGTAACCTCTGTTAATCGGTGACAATAGTTAGATAACCTCTGTTGGAAAGCAACAGAGGTTGGCAACAGTGTTGATTTTAGTCTATAAGAGGATAGACATCAGAGGTTAGGACAAACAGTGGTTATTCCTAACAGAGGTTATGAACAGTGTTGAATGAGAACAGAGGATATGTTTTAGCGGTGGATGAAAACCAAATAGAGGTTTTAGAAACAGTTGTTTGGAAAAGGCTTTAAGGATTTTTGAAAAATTTTCAATTTAAGCTATTTTTAAGGATGGATTTTTTATTTTCTGAAAACATTTTAATGCTTTTTATTCATGGAAAACAAGATTTTGCTTTTAATCCATGTTTAGCATGCCAATCCTAGAGATCAAGCTTTCAAAGGTGGATGTGTCTAAAGCTTTTGTCAACACATCTGCCAGCTGATCCTTAGTTGGAACATGATGCAGAGAAATCAAACATTTTCATAGCTATCCCTCACACAATGATGTCTGATGTCAATGTGCTTGGTTGTTGAATGAAAAACTGGATTTTTAATGATGTTTTCAGCTGCTTGACTATCCAACATGAGAGGAGTCTTTAAAGCAGTTTCACCAAAATCCAACAATTGATTTTGAAGCCACTGGAGTTGAGCTGTACAGCTTATACTCAGCCTCTACTGTTGATGTTAAAACTGATGCTTGCTTTTTGCTTTGCCAAGAAACCAAGCAATTGCCTGGAAACTGACAATCTCCTGAAGTGGACTTCCTTGTAGCATGACAACCAGCAAAGTCACTGTCTGAGTAACCTGAAAACTCAATATTCCCATTAGTAGGGTACTAGATACCAAGTGTGGGAGCACCTTTTATGTATCTGAATATCCTTTTCACAGCTATAAGATTTGAATTTCTAGGTGCTGACTGGGATCTGGCACAGACACATGTGGCATGTCTAGCCTTGATGCGGTTAGGTACAATAATGACCCAATCATGCTTCTGTAGAGTGTTTGATCAACCAAGTCATCTTTATCATCCACTGCGACCAGTTTTGATGTGTCCATGGGTGTGCTACATGGTTTACAATTATTCATATCAAATTTGGTTAATAGTTCTTTGACATATTTACTTTGATGAATAATTTCATTTTGCAATTGCTAAACTTGAAGACCAAGAAAGCATTAAAGTTCACCCATGGCACTCATCTCAAACTCTGCTATCATGAGTTCCCTAAACTCTTCACACATGGAATTACATGTGGATCCAAAAATGATGTCATCCACATAAATTTGGACAATCATCAAATCCTTTCCTTTCCATTTTAAAAACAATGTTTTATCAATTTTTACCTCTTATGGAACCTATTGATAAGAGAAAGTTGGACAGAGTTTCATACCAGGCCATTGGTGCTTGATTCAAGCCATACAAAGCTTTATTAAGCTTGTTGACATGGTCTGGATAAAAGACATCTTCAAAACCAGGGGGTCGGCATACATATACCTATTCCTGGATCTTATGACAAAGAAATGCACATTTGATATCCATTGGTTGACAGCAAAAGCTAAAATCAGTCTTATGGCCTCTAATCTTGCTACAGGAGCAAATGTTTCATCATAATAAATGCCTTCTTCTTGTCTATAGCCTTGAACCACAAGTCTAGCTTTGTTTTTTTACAACAATGCCCCTTTCATCTGTTTTGTTCCTGAAGACCCATTTAGTGCCAATTGGACATACATCCTTAGGCAATGGTACAAGTTCCCATACTTGTTGTCTCTTGAACTGTAGGAGCTCTTTCTGCATGGCCTCTACCCAACTTTTGTCTTACAGTGCCTCTTGGTACTTGACAGGTTGTGTGAGTAATAGAAAACCAGCAAAAAGACAAATGTTTTGGGATTGACTTCTTGTGAGTACCCCTTCATTGATGTTGCCAATAACTTGGTCTGGTGGATGATTTTTAAGGTAGATTAGATCTCCCTTTTATGGAATAATGGCATTTAGAGGTGAAGGCTGTAGATGTGAATCATCTGAGTAACATTGTTGCCAATTTTGAAGAGTTGCCAGATGTTTGGAATGGAGGTGGAGGTATGGGTAGGATAGGTGTAAAAATGGGTTGACTTTTGTCCACAGGAGATGGACTTTTGTCAACAGTGGGTTGACTTGGTGAGGTAGTAGAGGTTTGAGGATCAACAACTGTTGATGCAGCAGTGGCAGAGTTTTAACAGCTGATTTGAACATCTGTTCCTCTGGTGGTGGAAGTGACTTTATATTGTGGGATCACAATGTCAAATCCATAATCTTGATGGGAAAATTGTGGTGTACCTGCATGGTTAGTCTTGACAGACACATCTTCAAATGTAAATTTATCTAAATCAAACAATTCGGCAGGATTTGCTGGGATTTTAAAAAAGAAAGTTCATTGAACTTTACATTTAAAGTCTCTTCTACACACCTAGTCCTTGTGTTTAACACTTTATAGGCTTTGGCAGT
Source organism: Scalesia atractyloides (assembly GCA_947069175.1). Classification (NCBI taxonomy): domain Eukaryota; kingdom Viridiplantae; phylum Streptophyta; class Magnoliopsida; order Asterales; family Asteraceae; genus Scalesia; species Scalesia atractyloides. The sequence goes on from CAMTDV010000005.1 coordinate 29,970,280, forward strand.
AGTTGAGTAGCCCAGAAAATAACCACAATCTACTTTGGCTGCAAATTTTGAAATTAAATCTTTTAACTTTAAAATGAAACATGGGCAGTCAAAGATTTTGAAATAAGAGATCAGTGGTTTGATTTTGAACAGAGATTCATAAGCAGTCTTTTGATGTCTCGTGTTAATTAAGACTCTGTTTTGCTCATAGCAAGCAGTGTTTACAGCCTCTGCCCAAAAAGACAATGGTAAACCTGAATTTGCAAGCATTGTTCTAGCAGCCTCAATTAAGGTCCTGTTTTTCTTTCAACCACCCTATTTTGTTCTGGTGTTCTTGAGATGCTGTAGTGCCTTACAATCCCTTTTTGACACACAAAAGTCATCCAACTCCTAATTTTTAAACTTTGTTCCATTGTCACTCCTGAAGATTTTTACTGACAGATCAAATTGTTTTTCAACTTTTCTTACAAAGTCCTGCAAAATACATGCAGTCTCATTTTTGGAGTGTAAAAAGTCATTCCATGTAAACCTTGAAAAATCATCAATTATGACAAGACAATACCTCTTCTTTTTAAGACTCATGATTTGAACAGGGCCAAACAAGTCCATGTGTAACAATTGTAAACACTGACTAGTTTTGGACTCATTAATGGATTTGAATGAACTTTTATGTTGTTTACCTTTTAAATAGGAAACACAATGTTCATCACATGTGAATAGTTTTGGTGGAAGGCCTCTTACAAAACCTTGTTTTGAGAGTGTGGTGATAGTTTTGAGATTTGTGTAACCAAGTCTTCTATGCCATAGTTCTGTCTCTTTGGTAGAGGCAGCTAAGAACAGACAAGCATCAGACATTGGACTATCTTTCAACATATCTACCACATACACATTGCCACTTCTTTGAGCAACAAGCTGTGTTTTGCTCCCGGCTATGATTTCTTCAATCTTTTTCACCACATCTGGCCCAACAATCTTATAAGTTTCCTTAGTGAAGAATGACCCATAGCCTTTGTTACTCAATTGAGACACACTAAGGAGGTTAAATTTCAGATTGTCAATAAGATTGACATGTTCAAACTTGGGTTTCCCAGCTTGGACTGTCCCTGACCCTAACACCTTTCGTTTTGAGTTGTTACTAAAGGATATATCACCCCCTCCTGTGCTATAAAATCTTTGAGAAGGGCTCTACATCATGTCATGTGCCTAGAGCCTCCACTATCTACATACCATAAACTATCAAAGCAAGCAGAAGCTCCCTACACATCAGTAACATGTTTGTTTTGGGGAGTGTCCAAAGCCAAAATGGCTTTGGATGGGGTCACAAACATTCCAGCCTCAAGTCCAGGAGAATGGTCAGAGTTTTGAACAGATTTTTGAAACATATGTTATGGACCATTTCCTGTTAAGTGGTTGTAACCATGAGGATGCTTGTTCACTCTTGGTTTTGAAAGTCTTCTGTAGACCTCATAACCATGTGGCACTCTTTGATAAGATGGTTGGTCATATCCTATAGGAAATTTGTTCGCTGGTGGTGCATCTGGTACCTGAATCTTTCTTGGAACAGAGGTTTTGTTAAGCTTTTTGGTAACAGAAGTTTGGACTGGGATAAAAGTCTGCTTGTATTTTCCTTTTTCAGTACTAGCCCGTGAACTCTCAAGTGTTTTGATTTATACTCATTTTTCTTGACATCAAAATTTATGATATAAACACACTCTTGATTTTTGGGATTTTTCTTACCACAAATAGTGCAATGAGGTGCAACAACAATCACAATGGTCTTGTTTATGTCATATGCTTTTAAGAGAAAACAGTTTTTAGTAACATGGTTTTTCTTTTCGCAAAATTCACAAAACAAGTTTGATATCTTCTCTTTCTTCTTCCCTTTTTCTACCTTTTTGTCAACAGATGTTGTAACATCTGCAGGAAGGTATTTAAAGGAATAATTTTCACTTTTGGTGCTTTCACACCCTCGGTGGTTGAGAAATCCATTGGCTTAAAAGTTTAAAGAATGTCACATTCATCTGACCATGTTGGTTTGAATTGGTATTTTTCAATTTCCTCAAAAGTTGAGGATCCTTCATGTCTTTCTAAAATAATTTTCTTTCCATTTGGTTCTGTGACTTTAATTTCTTGAGCAGCCATGTTGGTAGGAATAATTTCAACCAAACCAGAATCATTTACAGCAATGTTTTGAGTAACTTGGTCATTTTTGTGAAAGCCTATGCCAAATTTTACATTACTTTTGATCTGTTTTTCTAACATCAACTCATAACCTTTGCAGGACTCTACCCATTTTTCACATGTCATATGGGTAGATTCAAGCTCCTTTTTACAACTATGATATTTTTCTATCATTGTTTGGAGTTGATCTTTGGTTATGCTTGATTCATGTTTGAGACTGCTGATTTCACTATCTTATCAAACACTTTTGATTTTGACTCTTTAACAAGTTTTTCAAACTGAATTCATCATCAAAGATCTTGTTCCTAAGGTTTTCATTTACCTTTTTAATGTTTGCAAAAGAATGACACATTTGTCAGAACATAAGTCTTTAAGGACTTGAGGTCATACCTTAGCAGCAGCCATCATGGCACAATCACATTCTCCTTCATAAACACTATAATCTCATGGGTCTTATAGAAAATTTACTATTTCTTCACCAACATTTTCTTCTGAAACATTTGTTTCAACATTCTTACTAGTCACATTAGAATTGGACACCACTTCCTCAGACTCAACCCCTTCCAGTATTGTCTCTAGTGCCATAAAACAAAATGTTTCTTTTCAAAATTGGCATCTAAGGCAAAGTTTTCATCAGTAACTTATTCAGGTAAGCTACTCCAATCAACAAAACCTTGTGTGAAAAAGTTCTGTTGACTGTTCTCTGTCTCAGTAGAGGTTTATGTAGCTTGTGGTGCTAGTTGCACTTGAACCTGAGGAACTGGGGTTTGAACATATTGTATCTGAGGAACAGTGGTTTGGACATATTGTACTGGAATAGTGGTTGCAGGGTGTGCAAAGTGTGCAGTGCTTTGCATGTGTGGAGTAGGGGTATATTGGGAATAATGGACAGTGTTTTGAGTGTTTTGAGCTCTAGGACTTGGATGTGTGACAATAGGACCACTTTTTTGGCTTCTACATTCTCTAGCAAAATGGCCTAACCTATTACACTTATAACACTTGATTTTAGATTTATCCAACCCAACTTTCAACCCCCCATGCAACTCTGGAAATTTTCTACCAGTTCTTTTGTAAAACTTGCTAGTTCTAACACTTAGCAAGGCAAGTTGGTGCAAGATGTCCATTTCTTCCAAATCGGTGGGATCAGAATGTTGAAGATCATTTAACTCAAAAGATGAGTTGTCAGAAACTTGGTTTTCCCCATTTGCTGTAAAACCATAATTGGTTTAGTAAGAACCAGAGTTAAATCCTCCACCAGAAGTTATGTTAATAAAATGATCATAACCCTGGTCCTTACTTCCACCAGAGGTTTCTTCTTGACCAAAAAGTGTTGTACTTCCAAAGGCATAGTCATCAACAACTTTTCCTGACTCTTGAATGGTTAAGTTCTCTCTCATAAGTTAGGAGCCTACCATGAAACTGAGTAAAACTCCTCTCTTTGAAACCAACAGAGTTTCTTGTTATGAAAGCAATAGTGTCCCATTAATCTAGTAATGATCTTACAAATAGGCTATTCAAAGTTGAATTAGGAAAATTAACATCTACCAGTTTTCATTCATTTGTTAGACAAATAAACCTCTCAAAATGTTGAGTTAATGATTCTCCTTTAACGTGACAGAATGTTTCATACTATTGGTTTAAAACTTCTCTATTATTTTCAATAACTTCCTCTGTACCACCAAACTGCTCTTTCAAAGCATCCCACAACTCCTTAGCACTGTTGTAATGCAACAGGCCAACATAGATATCATTCGGCAGAGCCGTAGCAACGATGCTACATGCCTTGGCATCTAGCTCGATTTTCTGAAAATCTTGCTCGGAGTAGTTTTCAAGTTTCTTTGGTACTTGAACTTTGGGGTCCTCAGCACTCGTTACCATCGGAACATGTGGTCTGAAGATAACTGATATCTGACAACTCGTGTTCTGTTGAGCAAGCATGTGACCTATCCGAAGTTGCCAGATATTATATTCCGATCTGACAAGCATCAAAGGTTTGTACAGAATACCAGTGTTGTGTGGATCTTGTGAACTTTGAGACATTTTTGATTGTTTAACAGGTTTTTGTGTAAAATTCTTTTGAACGTAAATAAACTTTTACTCTGTTTTCAATCCAACGAACAAACGATATCAGTAGTAGGAGCTGACCTGTTTATATCAAATTGATTGTTTAGATCGAATTTGATTGACCAAGCTCTGATACCAATTGTTAGGATCTGAGTTTAATTTTTTTGACAGTTAAGATCGAAATAATGAATGAAGATAAAACAGAGATGAAATATGCTGCGGAATAATAAACTTTTCAGTCACAACAATGAAGTTATTGCTTTCATCAGCATGCTTTTATAAATCATAAGTTTACGTATGCATGAAGAATTACAACTCCCCCTTAGCCTGATCACTCTTATTTGTTCGTACAAAAATGTCAAGGTGAAAGTGATGAATACTATACATGCACTGTTATATTTATAGTACAAACGAAACATCTGAAGCATCAAAGCTGATGTCACCTGGACATGTAACACCTCGCAAAAACGTGTCCAATAATGTGAAGACACGTGTCCTAAACCCTAATCATTTGAAGAGTTGACCCTAAAGGGGTAAAAGCATCAACGAATGAAACTAGTGCCTTTTGGTGGTCTACCGGCGAACAAAGAGTCTTCAAATAAACATTTGTACTTCCCTATATGCCTAATATCAGCTTATGATGGCATTATACAAGTTACAAGACCCTAAATATGATATATAAGTTGAGGGGCCAAACTTGTCAAATTTTAAAATCTGGTTCACTGACAGACCTCTTACGGACCGTAAGGGTCCTATGCTTACGGTCCGTGAGGCCTGGTACTGGGCATATTTTTGCTTGTTCCCCACACATAAGCTTCCAAAACCATTTTTCTTGAAACAAGGGGCTGCATGCTTGATCAATACTCGTTTAGGGACACCTGGAGACATCCTAGAACATCTTGCAACACCTTGAAAGATCTTGAGAAGGTCCTTTGCACTATAAATAGGTTCTTCATGTTGCCTTTCATTCTTGCACCTTTCAAAAATCCTTTCTTTCCCTCTTGGTTGCATTCTCTAGGGTTCCTAATCAAAAAGGAAGCTCTCCTAAGTTTAATCTTCGAGCTAGGACCTGTAGTAAGTGTTCTTAGCCACTCTAGTTCGGTTTTTATGCATTTAAAGACCGAAAGTCAAAGTTGCCGCAAAACGGCTTTGACCTTCGGTTTAGACCCAAACGGTCCAGCCATTGTTCGAGGCGAATATGGTTACGTGATCGTAATTAGGTAGGTGTTAATCCCTCAAAAGGGCACCTCCTAATTACCACGTTTACTTAGTTAACTGTCGGGTCAAAGTAAATAAATAAAAAGTCAAACTAGTCAGATTTTAAATAAAAATCAAATCTGATAATGTAAGGGTTATAAAACATGTTTTATCACTTTAATAACTTGGTAAACATTATTAAAACATGTCTAAACATGTTCAACCCGACAATTCTAAGTTTAAGCTAGGTTCGCAACCTAAAGTCGCAAAAGCTTGACTTTTACTTTGACTTTCAGTTCTGACCCGAATTAGCTTATTTCCCTAATGCATTAGGATTCCTTTAGGACCATTTTATGATGTAGCATAACCCTCGAAGGTTTTTCTTCATGGTCCCTTAGTAATCTGAGATCATATGCTTATATCAGTTATTATGCTTATGTCGACTAGTATGCCATTTTTGTCAAAAATAAGGATTTTTAAGATAAATGGTCATACAATTGGACTAAGTGTTGATTAGCAAACATATTTAGAGTATTTTGATGTTTACAATCTGGTCATAAACTCAAGTTATGTAATAAATCAAAATTTCGCATTTATAAGGACTAAAATACCCTTTAAGCATAGAAATCAAATTTTTAACATAACTTTGACATAAAACTCTTTACCTACTGTTGTGATATCATGTTTAGGATTTATTGGGAAGTTGGGTCAGATTTTATATTGACCTTAGCCTTGAGTTCTTGCATAAAGCTTATAAATGACGATAATACCCTTTTTGCAAATAAAGTGAGTTTTACATATAATTAACATGCAAAACCTTTTGCTACTGATGTATTATGAAAAATAAAATATTTTGGCACTTCAAAGCTGGTCAAAATCTCAGAATCACTTTAACTTCGAAATTATCGTCATTTATCGACTTTTACGCTAATGAGGTGCATAGTATGGTTTTAAATCATATCTAGCATCCAAGACTTGATACCTACTGAATTTATAAATGATTTTAAGTTTTTTTACAGTAGGGATAAGTCATGAACTCAGAATTCCAAATTAGTCCTTAAACTATGTGTGAAATGACCAAAACGCCCATTCGGAGCATAGTTTGGCCATAAATCATGAAACACATATAAGTATGATATCCTACTATTTTAATAGCATAAATTAAAAGTTTTTACAGAATTTTTATGACCAGAACTTCGGTTTGCATATAAACCCAGTTTATAAACCTTAGAATGACCAAAATGCCCTTATAGGGCCTAATTCGGTTTTAAAACCTTTATGGGCATACATGCTGATATCCTACTGATATCATAACATAATTTAAGCATAATAACATATGGAACTTGTATATGACTCTTTCGGTTGCCCGTTGATGCTTATACGCGTTCGGTTCGGTTTATGTAACTGGTTTACATTAATTAACCGACACGGGTTTAACCTTGTCATCTAAATTTCAAAAAATCTAGAATGTATCTAGTTTACCCATATTATACAAGTTTTCATACTTGTTGGGTCTAAATTACATTCCTTTCCGGTCACCGCTTAATCTAGTGTTTTGTACCGTAAATCATTTTTAAACTAACCGGTCTAAGTCTTTGACTTAAATGAGACGCGTTAGTATCCTAATAGGTTAATAAGACCTTCCTTTCAGATTAGGTAGCCCCAGTAGAAGATACCTTCATAAAGTTTTAATAAGATATGGCTGAGTAGAATTTCTTGCACTTAAAACTCAGGTAAATACATTTAACTTATTTCCCCTTATACGGGCTTGGGATACGGTAAATTATTGCCGCTTGGTCGGGTATGGGATCATTTAGTCGGATTGTGATTAATAAATCTGCATAACCCGTTTTTAATCTATTTTGTTTGATAACATAAGCTTTGGGGGTTAACGACCATGTCCTGGATATCCTTGGCTCATTTAAGTTATTAATGGCCACGACCTATGCACGGGGTGTAGGCATGCACCTGACAGATGCAAAATGCTAAATCAACTACCCACAAAGATTGGGAATAACTCCTTTGTGGGTTCTACAAGTGGTGAGTCAGTTAATCATGACCGGTTTCCAAACCGGCCCCAAAAGTTTGACAAACATGTAAAACTATATACAAGATTATAAATGTAATTGTCCCAAGCTATAAAAGATTTTTCGTGCCTTGTGCACCTAAATCAATATTTTCAAATGTATTCAAAATGAGTCAGTTATTTGTATTTACTAGTGAAAACTGACGTATTTTTCAAAGACTAAGTGACAGGTACCTCACGAAATAGGCTGGAGCTACTTGGCATTAAATAAGAGAATTCATGCAAATCCCTAGATGCCTTAAGTCTGTGGAACTTCGTTTTATGTATTCATTTATAGATCCGCATGTGGATCCTTTTTACAACCGTTTGTATATTATTTTATTCGTACTTCGAATATTCGGGTTGTAATAGTAATTTCATTCCAAGCCTTCCGCTGTGCTATAAATGTGTTGTAATTGACTATGATGATATCAACTACGTCACTATACTCCCCACCGGGCCCACCAGACTATGTGGAAATATCAGGGTATGACAGGACAACGACATCTAACGACCTAACAAACTCTTAACATCTGCTAGACCTAAGTACTGTTACATTGATAATACAAATATAAACTCTGTTGAGTATCATCCATTGGGAATCCTCTGTTGAGCCTATCATCTGTTCACAGCAGACCTTAACTTCATCTGAATTTAGTCTTCAAAGCAGTGGTTCTCTTTGGCAGACTTTGGACTTTAAACAGAGCTTGTCAACAGATCATGTGAACAGACTTCGGTCTTGGCAGAGTTTAGAGTTAGAAGATGTTGAGTCTTTGCCTTTGGGAGGAGCAGATCTTCAAAGCGTTGTTATTTGTGATCAGATGTTATAGACTATTTTGGCTTTCAAATCATCTGTTCTTTTGTGGGGTTCACGAGATCCAAAAAATTAGATTAAAGATAACTAAGAACATTAATTACATATAAGTCTTACAAGAGCAATTATCAGCTATATGTAGGGGTGTGCAAAAAACCGAATTAACCGACCCATAACCAATTAACCAAAAAACTGAACGTAAGAGAAAACCGATGGGTCAGTTAATAATTTTCTAAAAATTGATATTCATGGGTCGGTTATGGTTTCCCATTGTTCCATAACCACTAAAACCAAACCGACCCACATGTTAGTATCGTGACGGTTAACCAAACTGAATAATCGATCCACTTACATAACCGATCTTAGATATTGGTATATGGACTCTGGAGCATGGAAGAATACCAAAAGACCACTTCTTTTGAAACTCAATAAGGCTGATGGGTATGGGACTCGGCCTAGCGAGGCCCGGCGCTGCCCCGGAACACCGCGCCCCTAGGCCCGGCTTCAGCACACCCGGCTAATACATGCCGCCCTTGCCGTGCCACATTTCACCAGTTTCAATAATTTGACCGTTGTTCAAACGGCTAATTTAAAAAAAAGTTTTTTATTTACTTTAAATACACAAACTCCCCCATTTTTATACCCCATTCTACCAAATTCTACCCACTCTTCTCATCAATTTTTTTAAATCCTTCATCTCTTTTAAAAAAAACATGAACCCTTTCAACCCGAACAACCCCAACCAAAACCCGAATCCGAATCCTAACATGTTTTCGACGCAAGGCTATACTTCGGTTATCGACCCTTCATGAGCAAACCCGGAACTTACGTTTTCGGGATTCCAACAATCACCGAACACGTTCCATTCCATGTCTCAAGTCCAACAAACGCATCAATTTCAAGCACTCCAACAAATGATGCTACGCAACCCTTTAGAATCTCATCCGCCGTTTGAATCCCAACCTCAACTGGTTCGACTTGACGTTGACGACGAAGTAGTCCCCGAATCCCCCCCCCCCCCCCCCCCCCGCAAACTATGGGACGCAAAAAAACAAGGGAAAAGCGGCTCAAGGCGATACCAGTTCGAAACCAAAGTCAAGACCTTGGACTAAATCGGAGGAGGAAGTGCTAGAAATGGCGTTGGTTAAGTCCTTTACTAACCCGGTTATTGATATGAAACAAATATATTTTAAATTATAATTTTCTATTTTGCTAATTTATTTTTAATTAAGGGAATACCAAACTGGTAATAGCTTTTGGAAGGGAGTAACGGTCAGATTTAACAACATTATGGAGCAAGCCCTGACGCGTGATTACGAGTCCGTCTCTTCCAAGTGGCAGAAAATGAGCTAAAGATTAACCGCTTTAGCGAATTTTTTAACTGCTATTACACAAATCCTCCTAGTGGGACTAACGAAGAAAACATAGTCGAATATGCTTTGGCTAAATGGGACGAAAAGGAGAAGACGCCTTTCCAACATCTTCGAGCTTGGAAAGTTTTCAAGAAAGAAAACAAATGGAGGCCGATTCCAAACGAGGTCGCATCCGCCAAACGGACTAAGACTTCCGAGGCCGGAAGTTTTTCTACGGGAGGCTCAACCGCTCGTTGTCACATAGACATAAATGACAAGCCGGAATTTGAAATAGAGGAGTTTGTTGTTGAGGAGTTGGAACGTCCCCCGGAAGGGACAAGTCAAAAAAAGCGGCGTCCGAAAAAAAAAGAATCGACTTCCAGGGGCGATTAAAAAATGGACGAGTTGATAAACGAATTCCGTTCGTTCAAAGAGCTCACGACGGAAAAAAATTGGTTATAAGAAAAACTTATCGGCTGACCATGCTCGAGCGGAGGATTTTAGGATTATGAGGCTAATTCCGTTCGTTCAAAGATCTCACGACGGAAAAAATTGGTTATAAGAAAAACTTGTCGGCTGACCATGCTCGAGCGGAGGATTTTAGGATTATGAGGCTAGAAGGTCTATCGGAGGATGAAAGAGGAAGTTAAGAGAAAACAGACCTCGTAGTTTAATTTTTTTTTAGGAATCGTCATTTAATTATTTAGGAACCGTAATTTTTTTTAGGATTTGTAATTTTTTTAATTTTATATGGATTTAATTATGTTGTTTTAATTATGTAGTTTTTAGTTTTGTAGTGTTTTTATAAAACTAAACTAATAAAAAATAAAAAAATTATTTAATATTTGAAGTGGGGTAAGCTCATCCTCCACGCCCTTCAAATGTCTAGGAAAGGCATCCTTTGGAGGATGGGAATATAATATCATATGTGGCGGCCATCCCCATGAGGATGACCCTTCCAATACCCCATAGCCTAAGGCAATACCCAATCCATTCTTCACACGCATTTGTTTTCATATCTCGTTTCTAAAAAAAGGCGGTGGTTTCAGCATTAATTATTTAACTTTTTTAACTAACATTAGGCCATTAAGGTCCCCATTTTCTCACTTCTTTGTTCCCATCTCACGACTCACGTCCATTCAGTTTTTAAGTTTTCATATGAACTCATCTACTGTAAGTGAACTGATAGATAAAACATGTATAACCTGGTGTGCATTATGTATGAATTCTCAATTCGGTTTGTTTCAACTATTGCATCTACAATATAATATAACAGACATATCAATTTATGTGTATGTCCGTATGTTTTCTATATTAAATCCAAGATATAAAACATGAATTATGAATTTTTTCTATGGTTAACCGATCATAACCGACCGCTATAACCATCGAAACCGATTAACCATAACCACCATAACCGATCGGTTATGGTTATGGTTATGGTTTTCCATTAACCGATATTTTGGTTATGATTATGGTTTTAGGCCAAAACCGACCCATATACACCAACTATATGTTTGTATATTTAGACAATATCAGAAAACCTATAATCATATTAAATATTAACTAAACAACAAAATAAGTTTAAGATAAAAATAAATTTATTTTATGAATTACTGAAACGAAAAATAAATTAATAAAACGTTTAAATTTATTTTAATACTCCAAAAACTATTTTCTGTCAAGCTACACTATAAATTAAATATCCAATATGAGGTTGGTTAGCTCTTTAACGAGTTTAACAAAAATCCTAGATCAAATTTGAAAGCTTAATGAAAACAAAATTTCAATGTTTTAAAATCCGGATTTTATACCGTATCGAATTTGACTCAAAAATGATTTAATCAGGTATATCGGACAGTTCAATCGGGTGTACCGGACAGTTTAACCGGTTTTTAAATTGCAAAATTTAAGTAAACTGTACAGCCCAAAACTCCAGTTGTATATCCCATTCACTAAATATTTTAGCGAGTCAATGTGGAGAATATCTACCAATCAAGAGTAATTATAGCTGACTTTAACTAGGGTAGATATAGTTGACTTTTGCTAGTCATATACGTATATATCGCCACAGGAACCGGTCAATGTTTTCCGACATGGCATGTTGACTTCCATTGGGGAATGTAGAGATTAGTACCCAGTCTTGGGTTTAATGTTGATGTTACGGGTTGTTTACGGGTCAAGTCGGTTACCGGTTTTGTTTAAATGGGTCACCAAAAAGCAAACGGGTCATGGGTAAGGAACAAGTCATAACTTGACCGAATTTGAAGGATAAATAGTTGAAAAATTGGACGTTGAGTGCATGCACCTTGGAAGTTGTTGCTGATAAGTTGGAGTTAATTTATGCATGTGTTTGTTTTGTATTTTACATTATAAATTACATTTTCAGTAGTATGTAGAAAATTACCCTCCCTCATGTAAGTGAGTTTTGTTTCTTTGTGAAAGTTTAATAATAGTTTCGTGAGTGTGTGTTTTCTTGTGTGTTTACTGTGTGTTATTTGGGGCTGAACCAACACCAGGCCCCCGTCTCCGATGTATAGTTGTATAGTTGTTGGCATCATAAGAAGATAGAACATAAAAATGTGTGTTACTAAAATAACAAAAAAATGAAACTAAACATTCCGAAAGAGGATACTGGTTTTGTAAATTCGTATGAGAGATTAGTGGTTTTGTATGTTCTTTCGGTTTGTTCTTGTTTCAACTAATTAAGTTTGCTTTCTTTTTCTTTTTAAATGTTTTAAATTTGAAAGCAACCCAATACTAATCTTGTTATTCGGTTTTGATTCTCAAAGCATTTTATAGAAGTCATCACTACAAGACTACTTCAAAATAATAATCAGTAATAAAAAATATTTCCGATTTGTTTCATTTGGTGATTTTTGCACCCTGTGTGCTACCAAAACGGAAGTGAAACCTGGATTTGTCAAACGTGATCAATAGCATTGATGATTGACTACACATTTATGTCCACCACGAGGAATGAACTACCCTATTAAGTACTTGTAATTAACTAAGCATTTATGTCCACCACGAGGATTGAACTCATGCCACTTGGAAAGAAAGCCTTATCAAACACCTTTATACTGCTAGGCCAAAGTACATTTGTTCCTTGCATTTATTTGATACATTACTTTTCTTTAGACTTTTGAATGACTAATTACACTTGCTTCCAAAATACTCAATTTGTTTTATTCTTGCATCTTCATCATAAGAGTACCATGAAAACTCAGTAAAGTTTCTTTTATCTTTACATGTCTTCATGCGTAAATGAATCCACAAAATCACTTTGTCAAATGGTTTCTATCTTTATCTTTATTTGCACTTTTAAGATTGTGTTGATGAGAAAATGTCACAATCCTTTGTGCTTTAAAAATGGTGTTGATATCGATACACTCGCCGTAGAGAGAGATAAAGTGAGAAGGCTGTCCAATAAGATTTTGAGGTGCACATGACCATTCAAAAAGGGTTTTACAATCTTCATGGTGATTTGTTATAGTTAAGTTTAATTAATTTGGTAGAGTATTGGGCAAATAGAAAATAAAATAGGGTATATTTAGAATAACCCAAAAAAAGTTGGGAAGGGTTTTGTATTTGGTAGGTTAGGATTTGCAATTCAGAAATGAGTGACGGCACAGCTTGTTGTCCACCTAACTTCTGTTTTGATGTAACTTGGCAAGTATGTTTACATGAAATGAAATTATTAAATTTCAAAAAAAAAATTGCTGTCATTAATAATCTTGTTTAATTTATATAGTTGCAATTATGAACTAAAACCCAAAAAAAAGTTGGTGTTTTCTTCAGTTCGTGCAAGATTTTCACAAAAGATTAACAAATCCCTCTATATACTACGATGATGTAAAACACAGAACCGCAAGTTGCATGCATATTAAATTTCTAAAATGTTTTGTTTTGCATTCTTTTTAAGTCATAAGTCGAGTGTTCTTGAATTTTTGCAGTTTTGAACTCTTATGTATTATTTTATTTTTATTTCGAACGTCATTCTTTATGCTCGTTATCTAGAGAAAATTGAAAATAAATGTGGTATTCTATTTCACACAAGGCTTGCATGAAACATGCATGTGTTATGAAAATTGAAAATGAATGTGGTATTCTACTTCACACAAGACATGCATGAAACATGCATGTGTATTTATATGTAACTAGAAAGCATGTTGACATTATGCATAGCTTCTAAATCTTCTAATTCTAATTCTCTATTGCCAGAACCTTAGTCATCATATGAACTCGAGGATTTACGTGGTTCGGTCTACTCTCGTACATACTGACCTACATCCACGGGCTACAACCAAGATATAGCAGAATTGCTCTCTACTCTGGTGACTTCGGTTGTTTATGAATACCCCTAATTCAAAAACATAAAAAAACATATATGTTTTTGTTAACATTTAATACAAAAGAAACCTTTGTTTTAACATTTGTTTGTCACATCTAGAATATAAGCAAATAAGCTTGAATTAGCCTTCATGATAAAGAAAGAAACTGTTAAAAACAATGGTATAATGATCAAATCTAACAGATAGTAAATCACAAAAAAAGAGTAATAGCGACGAAAAACGGTGACAAAATCTTATTTATCCAACCCAAAATGATTGCCCCCAAGAACCCTAGATTTTACAATCGTAAGACCTTAAACAACACAAACGATACAGAATCTCTTGATGATCATCCACTGATAATCATCTACACAAACCACCAAGATCAATCTCTCAGATCAGGTGAGAGATGATACAGACTGAACAACTAGAAAACCTTAATTGCAACAATACAGAGAGAACGAGAGTGACAGAGATGAGTGAATGAATCACCACACTAAATATCTCTACACTTATATATGACATAAACAATAACTTTCACTTTAATCCAAAACTATAGAGAAAGATGATCGTAGTCCTCCAAAAGATTCACTTAGCACCCTTAACTCTCAACAACTTCCAAACCTGTTACAACAAACTAACAACCACTTAAACAAGCATTAGTCCAGTAAAAAAACAAGCCCAATACATAAAAAACAACGCAGACCATAATAAATAACATAAGCCCACAAATGAATGAAAGAAATAAAACTTTGTTTTATTATTTTTATCAGCCCCCCTTCATTCATTTGGCTTAAAGAAATCCACCAGCCCAAGTTTTTTACAAAAAAACTCATGTTGATTTATACTTAACCGTTTTGTAAACACATCTGCAAGTTGACTCAGAGTCAACCTTGATTGTTTGAATAAAACCTTTTGTAACCTTCTCTCTAAGGAAATATAAGTCCAATTCAAAATGCTTTGTTCTCTCATGGAGCACTGGGTTAGCAGCTATAGATATAGCTGCACTAGTATCACAAAACAAATTTATTGGAACTTTACAACAGACATTCAGCTCAATTAGCATATTAACAACCCAAGTCAGTTCACGGGTGGTTGAGCACATAGCTCTGTACTCAGCCTCCCCTGAAGACCTAGAAACAGTACTCTGTTTCTTGCTTTTCCAGGATATCAGATTACCACTGAAAAAGATGCAGTAACCAGTCACAAATATCCTAGAGAAACAAGACATTTACCCCAATCTGAATCAGCAAAACAAGTTAAGTCAAAACTATCACTTCTTTTGAACATAATACCCTTTCCAGGACTAGCCTTTAGATATCTCAACAACCTTAAAGCCACCTTTAGACGAGAGCTACAAGGCTTATGCATATATCGACTTAAATATTGAACAGTATAAAAGATATTTGGACGAGTTAAAGACAAGTAAATCAGTTTTCCAATCAATTTTTGTTAACTTGTTATATCAATAAGTTCCTCTTGTTTATCACAAGCTTTATTATTAACAATATGACTCAATTCAATGGGTGTGCTCACAGGTTTACAACCAAGATATCCAAATTCAGACAACAATTCCAAACAATATTTTTGTTGGTTAAGACAAATACCACTCTTATCATAGACAACTTCTAAACCCAGAAAATACTTTAGAATAACCAGGTCTTTGATTTGAAAACTTTTACTAAGAAGACCCTTTGGTTTTCCAATTTCAACATCATTATTTCCTGTAATGACTATATCATCTACATACACCAAGAAGACCATAAACACACTCTTTATTCATAACATACAAAGAGTGATCACATTGACTTTGAACAAATCCAACACTAAGTAACACATCAGTCAATTTTTCATTCCATTTTCTAGGAGCCTGTTTTAGTCCATACAAAGACTTAATTAATTTACAAACTTTAGTATCATTTTTAGAGTAATACCCCTCAGGAAGAGACATATAGACATTCTCAGTTATTGAGCTATACAAGAAGGCATTGTTAACATCTAGTTGATACAAGGTCCACTTATTTTGCGCAGCAAGATTTAAAATGCACCTAACCGTTACCATCTTTACCACTGGAGAAAAAGTTTCTCCAAAGTCCAAAGCTTCCCGTTGATTATACCCTTTAGCCACTAACCTAGCCTTATATCTCTCCACTTCACCATTAGCCTTATATTTAATCTTGTAGATCCACTTACAACCTATAGGTTTCCTATCAGTTGGTAAATCTACAACTTCCTAAGTTTTGTTACGAAGTAAAGCTTCCATTTATAAGTTCATGGCTTCAACCCACCTAGGGTCTTCAGAAGCTTCACTATAACTACTAGGCTCAGAGGATTTATTTTAACTATTAATAAAGCACAAGTTATCAACAGACAGACATGTATAGCTACACACCTTGTTTATATTATGCTTCACAACACTGTTTTAATACATAGTCATGAAACTTTTTAGGCATACTGGTATTTCTATCAGACCTTCTAAGGTTAGAAACATTTCCCTCGGGTGGGGTGATCTCATCATGTGACACATCAGTGTCCTCTGCCCTGCCAGACTCCTTTCTAACACTACTTTCTACACTAGTACCTAAATTATGATTGATTTCAGTCGGACTAGGGTGGCAAATGTAGAAGGAACTGGTTGCTGATCATCACTGATAGTGTCATGAGAACTATTCTGACTCTCTTCATCATCGGGAGTTTGAGATCCTTCAGGTGTATTTACTTCATACAGATCAAAAAATTTACATGACTTAGACCTTCCTCAACAACACGTTGATCAATATTATCATTAACAAGCTTAGATTTAAACGGAAAAACATGTTCATAAAACTTTACATCTCTAGAAAAAATAATTTTTTTCTCATCTAAACACCAAAGCTTGTATCCCTTTTTAATATTTGAGTACGCTATAAGAACACACTTATTAGCATGATAAGCAAACTTATCACTTTCATTTAGAACTGTACTAAAGCATAAACACCCAAAAGACCTCAGATGGGACAAGGAGGGTTCAAAACCAAACATACACTCAAATGGACTTTTACCTAACAATACAGATGATGGAAGCCTATTAATTAAATACACAACAGTTAGCACACAGTCACTCCAAAAACGCAGAGGTAGACCACCCTGGAACATCAATGCTCTAGCTATGTTTAAAAGATGTCTATGTTTCCGTTCAGCTACACCATTCTGTTGTGGTGTATATGAATAGGATGTCTGATGAATAATCCCTTTTTCTTTACAAAAAATATTCATTTGATTATTCACAAACTCAGTCCCATTATCACTACGTAATATCTTAACCTTGGTTTTAAACTGAGTTAAAATAAGTTCATAGAAAAATTTGAGATTTTCAAAAACTTCCATTTTATTTTTGAGTAAATAACACTGAACAACCCTAGAATAATCATCTACAACAGTTAAGAAATACTTGTAACCTTCATAACTTGCAACCCTATAAGGACCCCACAGATCTAGATGAACCAGATCCCCAACACCTTTAGATTTATGGTTACTTAATGAAAATGGAACCCTAACCTGTTTAGACTTGTGACAAATGTCACATGGACCATGTTCAATAGATTTTATACCCAAGTTATCTTTAAAAATAGCCAGAACTTGATCTGCAGGATGTCCTAACCTACTGTGCCACATATTAGATTTCAGAACACTATTAAAGCTCATATTTACAGAAGTACCATGCCTACCAACAAAGTAGCCCATTATCTTGACTACCAATCACCAATACTTTCTTTGATTTCGAATCCTGAAGCATACAATTATCCTCATTAAACAAAACAATAATATTATTATCCTTGGCTAACTTATGAACAGACAACAGATTGACACTATACCCAGGAACATAGAATACATCCTTTAAGATCACATTATTAATCAATTTTAATTCTCCAATTTTTAAAACAGTTACACTAGTTCCATTAGGATGACTCACTTTCAAACCACATTCAGAAACATCAATACAATTTATCATATCTTTATCAGTTTAATCATATGCTGATTAGCACCTGAATCTAAAACCCAACTGTAATCATGCTCAAAACCAACAACACTAGAACAACTAACAAAGGTATTCACACAAAATGACTCACCTCCCATATTAGACTTCACACAATCTGTCTCAATTTTTTCACCTCCTACTAAACTCATCAACTTTGATATCTGCTCAGGAGTAAAAGGAGAAGTAGACACAACAGAACTAGAAGGACCAGTAGACACATTTGACGTATTATTATTGTTATAATTTCTACTAGATTTCCCTACAGGTCTCTTCTTCATACCAGGGGGATAACCAACCAACTCAAGATCAACAGTATAACCTATCATATTACAATTAGTACATTTAAAGTTTGGATTGGGTCCTCTAAAGTTCTTTCTTCTAGGGTCAAAAGAATGGTTTTGACTTAGACATAAAAGAGACGGACTGACCTTTTGATCCACTACTTGAGAGTCTATGTGACTCTTCTCTAGAAACTAAATCAATAGCAGCCTTGACAGAAGGCAGTGGTTCTCTGGTCAGAAGATTGGTTCTTACTGGTTGGTATACATCATCAAGACCCATCAAGAATTGCATAAGGTTTATCAAAGTTGAAAAATCATTAAAGTCCTTAGCAGCATCACAAGAACATGAAGGCAGAAGCACCATTGCATCAAATTGCTTCCACATTGTTGTTAGCCTATTGTAATATTCAGAAACAGGACTTCCATTCTAAGAAATACAGTTAATCTTTTATACAAGTCATAGACCACATAACCATCTACCCTATCATAAGTCTCTTTTAAGTCTAACCATACCTCAGCAGCAAACTTGGAAAAAATTTGTCCTCGAGATAGCTCATCACTCACAGAATTTAATAGCCAAGTTAATACAACATAATTACATCCATCCCATTGAGCAGCGAACACATCATCATCTTCAGGTCTTTTACACTTTCCATTAATAAAGTCATACTTATTTTTAGCTTCTAAGGCCAATTTCACAGCATTGGACCAAACAGCATAGTTCTCTATACCTTTAAGCTTTATACTAACTATGGTCAATGAATTAGAGTCACTAGGATGTAAGAACAAAGGATTTCCTATATCAAGCTTACTAATCAATGTAGCCGAAGTACCAGCATCATCACCCATATTTAACAAACACACTAATCAACAAATAAGAAATAAACAAGAAAACACAAACAATCAACAGAATCAAACAATCAATAACAACAAGACTATGTCAGAGGCCAGATTCCAGGTTCATAACTCTATAGGTGCCTGGACAAGCATAACACGATTGCACCTAAAATACCTAAACAAACAAATATAACAAAATCGACAATAAGCAAAGCCGGTCCACACTACCCCGGCATCAACTAATCAACAAACAGAAATAAGATCAAGAGAAAGGAAAGATCTCACAAAAGCATTTAACTCCAAGCTAATCAAACTGGTTAGTTTGCCCTGTAATCTTCAAGGATTACAGAGAGAAACGCAGATCTGAGCAATAACACCAAACCCTAACCTAGGGTTTGTCTTCACACCAAGAACAAAGTCTCCAGGCAACAGATCTGAGTAGATCTGAACCTCTAATCACAAGAACAGGTTTCCAGGAGAAGAAACCCTAACAATAACAGTAAACAAACAAAGATTAGACATAAAATTTTTGCAGTGAAAACAATCAACAAGATCAATCAAGAACAAGAGCTGTATAGCTCTGATACCATGTTAAAAACAATGGTATAATGATCAAATCTAACAGAAAGTAAATCACAACACAAAACAAAGAGAAATAGAGACGAAAAACAGTGACAAAATCTTATTTATCCAACCCAAAATGATTGCCCCCCAAGAACCCTAGATCTTACAATCATAAGATCTTAAACAACAAAAACGAAATAGAATCTCTTGATGATCATCCACTGATGATCATCTACACAAACCACCAAGATCAATATCTCAGACACAGGTGAGAGATGATACAGACCGAACAACTAGAAAACCCTAATTGCAATAATACAGAGAGAACAAGAGTGACAGAGATGAGTGAATGAATCACCACACTAAATATCTCTACACTTATATATGACATAAACAATAACTTTCACTTTAGTCCAAAACTGTAGAGAAAGATGATCGTAGTCCCTCCAAAAGATTCACTTAGCACCCTTAACTCTCAACAACTTCCAAACCTGTTACAACAAACTAACAACCACTTAAACAAGCATTAGTCTAGTAAGAAACAAGCCCAATACATCAAAAACAACCCAGACCATAATAAATAACATAAGCCCACAAATGAATGAAAGAAATAAAACTTTGTTTTATTATTTTTAACACAAACGCAATACGCAAGTTTATTGTCGAAAACTGCAATATATACAACAATTGTTGTCTTATCTCACACCAATAACACAAATGACTATCAAAACAGAGAACTTACAAAAATAAATATAAAACAAATAGGAGAGCAATTCGAAACAGAATCGGGATCAAATATAGGGAGAAACTTGAAAATGATGCTACAAAATTGTCAATCCTGCTTGGGATTTTGGCGCCCGTTGGTGAAATTACTCGGCTTATGTAGTCATATTTTGTTACAATGTTCAAACTATCGATCAGTGACTAGTGGCCAACGCAATCACCAAAAGACCAAGAACCAAAAACGGTTGTGCACTAGCCTGAAAAGAAAGCGTCAAGTCAGCTTAGATCCAAAACTTCATGCAAATATCATCAAAATTATCGAATGAACTTCAAACTAACGTGAACATCTTGAGGAGTGAAGTTTAACATCATAGGAAATAAATGCAAATATGTAACAGATCTATATGAATTATGGAATCAATGAATGATGGGTTTGACTTTAGAAGTTAAAAGGGTAGATCTTTTTATGATGGCTGAAAATATATATGGGGAGGACATACCTGATACTTGACATCATATTTAACTGGATCTTTAAGGAAGCACTTGAACTGCGGCCATAAACAAACATTAGGTTTCAAATACACACACAAATATATACACACTAATAGCTATTTGTGGATTTACTGGGTATGGTTGTTGTTTACTTGGAAATTTACAAACCAAAATATACTAATTTAGGAAGCCCCATCATTATAAATTACAAAGTTATTGCACACTTGTACGTCACTGTTGAATATTATAGACATATTTTAACAATGTTAAGTGGCTTAGTCACTAAAGTGAGACGGGTGCTTGCAAGGAATCTTCTTTACCTGAAAAAAGACTTGTGGAGCAATTAAACCGAGGAGTGCTGTAGCATGATATGGTTTACCAGCTCCTAAAAGGTAACCTGCAACCAAAAATGCTTATACATCAAGCTCAACAATATATTAATCTTTTATTTCAAGATTTCTGTTTTCTTTTTTATTATCAGTTGTAAGCAAGTCAAAAGTTTTATGTTTGACCTTGAAAGTCAACAGAACTTAATAGCGGTCATGAGTGAATAAAGAAGGCTGCAGGTTTAAAGCATTATAAATTTATCTTCCATAAAAAACACCAAAGAAAATGAGAAACATTCTTTTAAGCATTAATAAAAAAAATATACGTTCTCATATCCAAATTGATGAAAAAAAAAATACTACATAAAAAGAATGGTCAAAACCTGCTACAAAGAGTTGAGAACTACAATATCAAAAAAAGGTTTAAGTATGGAAGTGTGTCAAATATGCAACATTTTTAACACAAGCGTTAGACTATTAATTAAACGTATAAAATACCCTTTGATGATGACAAACCGTGCTATCACATAAGCCAATATCAAAATGATTATATATAATAGAATATGGTAATGCAGTTTACATACCCCAGCTATACTGTACAATAGTGTGAGAACTACAATGTCAGGTGTAAGGGTTCCAAACAATGCTTGACCGGGCCACCTGTCATGATTCGTGAAATATTTAAAGCATTAGGTAAAACGGTTCGTACAAACTTCAAGAGTAATATACCATTTTTGTCCCTAAAGTTTTGTCAGTTTTGCGACTTTCGTCTAAAGGATTGTTTTTCCGCATGAGGATCCAAAAGGTTTAAAATCTTGTCATTTTTATCCAGCTTGTTAACTCCATTCATATTTCTCCGTTAAGTCAGAGGTATTTTTGCCTATTTTGTTAACTTAAAGAGCAATCCGGTCTTCTGAATATTTGTACATTATGCTAAATGCTTGCGCATAAAGTGAAAAAGACCAAATTGCCCTTTAAGTTAACAAAAAAGACGGAAACATTCTGATTTAAAGAAGAAAAATGGAAGGAGTTAACGAGCCAGATGAAAATAGCAAGATTTCATACCTTTTGTATTCAGATGCGAAAAACAAACCTTTGGACAAAAGTCGCAAAACTGGTCAAACCTCAGGAAGACCGGCTCAAGCATAAGCCAAATGAAGCTTTTGCTTTAGGCCTCACATTTGAAAGGCCCCCAATTTTGGAGAGCTAATATTATCCATTTTCGTAGGTAAATATATACATGATGATATAATATATATTTCTAGAGAGAGAGATAAGAAGATAATTATAAAACAGAAGGAATAAGATAAATTTACAGTTCTGTGTTGTTTTTCTGGGTAAGAAAGGTTATAGAAGACGGGGAAGATGAACATTGAGAAACTCAAGATACGTTAATATTAAAAATTTAGTTTTTTAACCTTAAAAAAGAACCAAGCATGTGTGATGTATAATGTAGTATGAAAAGGAAGTCAAATAAAATATGAAACTATATATGTGTATATATCATATCATTTTTATATGTTATTCAAATAGAAAACGGCGTTATCTAGTACACTTTAAATTTTGCTTAACTTCAAATGTAACTGATAAAAAGGCCTCAATTTTAGTGTTTGCTTTAGGCCTCTAAAATATTGAGCCGGCCTTGGCTCAGGGACACGAAAATAGCTTTTGACTCAACTTTAAATTTTTAAGAAGTTTAAGGTTTGACTAAGAGTGGTCAAACATTAAGCAACAAGGAAAGCAAACCATGGTAAGCTAATGTAGCTTGCCCCTAGTGCAAAATTGCCAATCCATCCATTTTGTTTAAGCTGCAACCAAAAAAGAATGTTATTATGGGCATGTCATTGTGTTTTTAAACCAAACGCATTAGTGTTTCCATTGGGTTGTCAAGTAAATTACCATAATTTCTCTTCTGGCTTTAACCCTCTTTTCCACAAGTTTTCACAAGAATGTCCCTTTTCATCATTTTACGTATTAGTTCTCAATTAAGTAGAGTTTGTGAAACACGTAATCAGTTACTTTCTAACATTATCTATAACTTGTTTTATAACTTTCATAAAGTTGTAAATCAGAAGGAATTCACCTTTAAAGGTGGAGCTGAGTAGATATATGATATGAACGATCCACCTAATGCAAGATAGAATAATGTAGGGACGTCATGTCCTGCCTGAAACAAAGTGGTCCTTACAAACTGATGCTAAAGTGTGATACCCATGACAAAATCAGGTACACCTTAATTGGTCCTAAACCTTAAGCATAATTAAAACAATAATTGCGTGTAAACTTTGCGAACTTGTATGACTTGTGTGCTATACTGAGCAATCGTTATTATGTCTCGGAGGAATCCGAGAGCACGTCATGGTTAACATGATACTATTAAGGACCAACGATGCGAGGTTGGTGTCCCTAGCCTTGAACAACGTTTTAAACGGAGACTTGACGTTTAATAGGCATTAAACCTTTGACGTTGATTATTAAGTTATCGGTAGCATCATTTAAGATTCCGAGTTCAAGAAACAACTTAGTTTTGTGCCATAGACTATGACATAAGGTTTGAAGCTAATCGAAGCCCGGGCACGCAAAACGAAGCAGCTTCCCGGTTAGGGAAACGCCTTCGTTTTGGGCATAACATAAGGCAACCAAATGTGCAAGGAACGATCGATCAAGCTTAAAAACACTCAAACCAACGTAAAACGAGGTTTTTATGATTAAAATGTAACCGTGCTTGGATTTCGAGACGGTTATACTCAGTTTTTAAAACCGAGTCTTTTGACAGTAAGAACGCGAAAAACGGAGCCCGTTTCGCAAATCGGAGACGCGCCCGGAACCCGAAAACGAACCTAAACGCAACACTGAAGATAAACATCATCTTTTAACACGTTTTACGAAGCACGACTAAGCTACTAGTGGGGTAGGGGTACCCCTCTTATTTTATTATTTTTTCTTTTAAATTCTTTTATTTCTTTTATTTTCACATAATTCCTTCAAGAAATCTACACTCTAACACTAAATCTCAGCTGATTCAACATCCAAACAACATCAAATCAAAGGTATAAACCTTGATTCTTATGATTTTAATCATGTTTTCTTGATTATATATGAGTTATAACCAAAAGACCCTTTTTAATCCATGATTTTTGAAGGTTTAAAGTTTATGGGCTGAATAAGAACACCATGGGAGTTCCCTGGTGTTACATGGCAACCATGGTCACAAATCTTTGGGTTTTGATACCTAATCAACACTTATTCGACAAAAATCGCATAACTATTCGATTAACCGAAAAACCATGAAACAAAGCTTGATTGATCTAAGTTCTAGCATATTTGGATTGTACTTGATGTGTAGGTACTGAATATAGCTCCTACACCCTTCTGGACTCAAGAAAAACCTGCGGAAACGGATCTTTCACTAGGTATATCCCCCGAAAACTGAATCTAGAGGAGGCAGATTATTGTTTTGATTATAACTTGGTCCGTGATACTTGGATCGAGCTGAAATTTGGTGTGGTGATGTAGGGTATTTTCAGGAAGGTCCACATAAAAATTTAGAAATTTTAGAATTTTCTACGATTTTTGATGAATTTCTGACTGTTTTACCGAAAGAATTTCGGAAAAATCACCAAACAAATTCAATAAATCACCAAATTTTACAGAGACACTGAGGAACGTATGTGGAGTGTTCTAGGAAATTTTGGAGTCCATTGTGTTGGGATTGAACCCTATGAAAGGAACATATGATATAAAGCCAAATAACACTATCCGAGCTTTGGTTCAACTATCAGAGGTAACATCCTCTGATGTACTTACACTGCTTTCCACAAAGACTGCTCATCCTATCATCTGCCTTCACAAAGCTTCAAGGTCTGCCAGACTTAACAAGGACAGGGGATAGGAATCAGAGTTTAGTCATTAGCTTTGTTAATCAATGTAACAGTGCCAAGCACTGATAGTTAGTATATGCAGTGTTTAGAGTTAGTTACATATTGTTTCCTGTCACTATCAACCCTGACGTCATCAAAGATGCTTAGAGGTTAGATAGTTAGTATAAATAGGCAACTCTTGCAACCTTTAAACTTGTCTCTTAAAAGATCAACTTTCGCGTATCATCTTCTTTGCATTTTCTCATTACCAAACTGTAATTACAAATGCTGAGGGGGAGTTTGTGAAACACATGCAAGTTAATTAACTTGGAAGCATGATGATGATGAAAACAAACGACCATTGCTTGTAGTAAAAGTTTTCCATCTTATTCCGCTGCAAATCTCTTTTAATTCAATCATTTTCCATTTTTGAAACAAAAACTACAAGTAATTAAAACTCAGATCCTAACAATTGGTATCAGAGCTTGATTCATCAAATTCGATCTAACAATCGATTTGGTTCAAACAGATCAGCTCTCTTGCTAATCAGTTTGGTTGTTTTTGTTTGATATTCAGAGTTTTTACTACGTTCAAAGTTTTTAAAAACAAAATCTGAAAAAAATCAACTGAAAATGTCTCAAAACACACAGGATGCCAATTCTGGATCCTTGTTCAAACCGCCGATGCTCAAAAGAAATGAATATTTCATTTGGCAACGACGGATGGGTCACATCCTTGCCCAGCAAAACACCGGTTGCTGGAGATCTGTTGCTTATGGACCTCACGTTCCAATGGTTCCAAGCACAGAAGATCCAACAAAACAAGTGCCAAAAAATCCTGAAAACTTTTCGGAGCAGGATTTCCAGAAAATTGAATTGGATGCTAAGGCATTTAGCATAGTTGCTTCGGCCTAACCCAATAAAATTTATGCTGGTCTACTCCATTGCGATAGTGCAAAGGAGTTATGGGATGCACTTAAGGAGCAATTCGGTGGGACTGAGGAAGTGATAGAAAGTAATAGAGAAGTTCTAAATCAGCAGTATGAAACGTTTTGTCACTTGAAAGGAGAGTCTCTAACACAACAGTTTGAACGTTACTGCTGTCTCATCAGTGAACTTAGACTAGTTAACGTGGTTCTACCTAATTCGACTGTCAATAGTCGTTTCCTTAGATCGTTACCAGATAAGTGGGAGACTGTAGCTTATGTAACAAGAAAATCTGTTGGGTTTAAAGATATGTCGTTGACACAACTTCATGGGATACTCCTCACTTATGAGAGAGAGTTGAACCAGAAAAAGAAGTTGCAAGAATCTGGCAAAATGACTTATGATTACTCGTTGGGTAATACAGCTCTTTTTGGCCAAGAAGAGGGTTCTGGCAACAGTAAGGACCAAAGTTATGATCACTATATAGATATTACGTCTGGTGGGAACTTTGGATCTGAAACATATGCACCCAACTATGCTTTTGCTGCTAGTGGGGAAAGCCAAACCTCTGACAATCTATCCTTTGAGCTGAATGATTTGCAACACATTGAACCTTCTGATCTTGAAGAAATGGATATTTTGCACCAACTAGCCTTATTGAGTGTTAGGGGTAGTAAGTTTTACAAGAGAATTGGTAGAAAATTCCCAGGTTTGCATGGGGGGTTGAAGGTTGGGCTGGATAAATCAAAAGTCAAGTGTTATAAGTGTAATAGGCTAGGACACTTTGCCAGAGAATGCAGGTCTCAAAGTTCTGGACCAATAGTGACTCATCCTGGCCCTAGACCTCAGCACACACAAAACACTGCTCATTATTCCCAATATACCCCTGCTCAACATGTTCAAAACACTGCCCATTTTGCACACCCTGCTACCACTGTTCCAGTGCATTATGTTCAACCCCACTGCTCCACAAATTCAATATGTTTAGGCACCATCACATCCTCAAGTGCTTGTACAACAAGCACCCATTGTTACACAACCTACTCAAACCACTGCTAGTCAAGCAGAGGTTGGTCAACAAAGCTTTTTCACACCAAGTTATGTTGACTAGAGCAGTTTGCCTGAGGATTTGACTGATAAAAACTTTGCTTTAATGGCCAAAAATGATGTTGAACAAGAATTTTGTTTAATGGCCTTAGAGACAATTGCTGAAGGTGTTGAATCTGTGGAGATAGTGTCAAAATCTGATGAAGTTCAAGTTTGTGATGAAACAGTGGTTTCAAGTGAAGAAAGAGAAAATGCTGCTGATAAGGAAAAGAACTCTCCTACTGACCCATGGAATATTGATGTGTGTAAAGATGAGTGTGATTGTGCTCTTATGGCTGCTACAAAGGTATCACCTCAGATCCTTAAAGATCTATGTTCTGACAAATGCATCATTGCTTTTGCAAACATCAAAAAGGTGAATGAAAACCTGAGAAACAAAATTTTAGAAGATGAACTTAATTTTGAAAAACTGGTTAAAGAATTAAAATCAAAGTTAAGTGAAAAAGATTCTGAAATGAGTAGCCTAAGACATGAATCAAGTATAACCAAGGACCAACTCCGAACTATGATAGAAAAATACCAAGTTTGTAAAAAGGAGTTAGAAGAAACCCAAATCACTTGTGAAAAATGGGTTGAGTCCTGCAAAGGTTATGAAATTATGCTTGATGCTCAGATCAAGAGCAACATCAAGTTTTGTGTAGGCTTTAGAGCCTATGACCAAAATGAGAAAAATGTTGCTGAAATTGATTCTGAGTTGGTTGAAGTTGTCCCTACAAATTTGGCTGGTGGAGAGATAAAAATCACAGATAAAGTTGGAAACAAAATTGTTTTGGAAAAACCAGAGGTTTCAACAAAAGATAAAGAAATTGAAAAATATCAGTTTAAACCAACCTGGTCAGATGAATGTGATATCTTAGAGAACTTTAGCCAATGAACTTCACAACCACTGATGGTATTGAAGCCCCAAAAGCACTGGTGATCCCTATCAAAGATGTGCCACAAGAGGTTACAACCACTGCTGAGAAAAAGTCTGATAGGAAAAGAAGAGTAAAGATTAAAAACTTGTTTTGTGAATTTTGTGAAGAAAGAAATCATGTGGCTGCAGATTGTTTTCTTTTAAAAGCCTATGACATTAACAAAACTTGTGTTATCAAAAACTCTTCAAAATGCACCATCTGCAGCAAAACAAATCACTCAACTCAACAATGTGCCTATCTCAAAAACTATGAACAAAAGGTAAAAGAGACCAAGGCAAGGGATAGTCACAAGAAGAATTTGATTGAGGAGAGCAGAGTGTTGGTTGAGAAAAAGATTGATCAGCAAAAAGAAAAATGAGAGGTTGGTACTTCATCAAAAAGAGCTCCTGCTAGAAAAGCCAGGCAACCGGCATCCACACCTCCTAAAACTAAGCCTGAAACCAGTCCAACCATTAAAACCTCTGCCTCTCAAAAACTTATCACATCTTCAAAACCACAACTCACATCCACACAAGCAGATGTTACAGCAACTGTTGTGTCGACATCTGTTGATACAGCAGAGGTTGCAACAGATGCATCTCTATCCACTGCCATAATCACATTTCCCACATCAACTCAACCATTATTTACACCACCAAAAATCCCACAACCACCATCACCCACCTTAAGGTTTAAAAGGAGAAAAATCACAAAAGTGATAAATGATGATGAGATCTCTGCATCTCTTCCACTATCATCAACACCAATGATCCCCAAATCAGAGCTTACAACTTCTTCAACTCTTAAAGTCACTCCTGCAGCAAAGGTGTACCCTCTTGATTTACCAGCAGTCAGGGAAGAGATTCTAAGTTTCTTTTCAGAGGAGGACCCTGACAAAGGAACAATTCTATCTCTTGATGGCTATCCAAAAGCAGAAAATGTTGATGCTTATCTAGAATTGAAAAAGAAGCAAGCAGAGGATATTGCCAAAAGAGAATCAGCTGGTAAAAATGATAGAGAGATACAGATTATAATGTCCTTTCAACGGAGTAAGGTCACCATTCTGCAAAACTTTGTCAAGGATCTGAGCAACCAGTTGTCAGTAAGGGAAGATAAGTTGCTCAAGAGTGAACTCATTGAGTATATCATGGAAAAGAAGATGTATAAGGCAAAGAGGCCTCAGTTCAGGGATTGGAGCATAGATGAGCTGAGAGAAGAAATCAATATAATGCAAGAAATGTTGAAAGACCCTCTCAAAAAGCCAACTTCTCCCAACTGGGATTTATACAAGAAAGATATCTCTGAAAATGTCTTGAAGTTGAAGAGAATGAAGCAAGAACTGATCCAAAATCATTATGGTTCCAAAAACCAAATGATGAGATGGGGTGAGGTGAGGGTGATAGACACCTACAAAAGTATGGAAGATAGAAGGAAAAAGGATCCATCCATGTCTCCCAAGCCTGATTACTCAAAAGAAGATGCTATCCTCAGAGCTCAACTCTCCAAAAGGTCCAGCTCAACATCTGCCCACTCCACACTTGCCTGCAACATAGGAAAAAGCAAGGGGAGATGAATGAAAAGACTGACAAAGAGTTTGAGGATACATTTATCAAAGAAGGGATTTAGAATATGATTAATTATCACACAGATGATACAAGTGCCAAGCTGGCTAAAGACTTATCAATGTTAGCTCATTCACAAACCTCAGCAATAAAAGCTCCTTCAAGAAAACCATCAGACCCAAAAATTCTAAAATGGAAGGTCGATAAAGACACCCATGAATTGACATTGCTCAAGTCTGATGGTGCAGCCACTAAACTATCAATGGAAGATGCTTATGAGCTTACAGTAGAAGACTTCCAAGAACTACTATGTTTAGAGCTGGTGAAGGAGGCTGATGACATGGAATCTCTTAACTTTGAACTTCAATTCAAAGGTCAAATAAGAGAATTCCTTCTGAGGAATAAAAACCAAGAATAAAGTGTTTTTGGCATCATCTGTTCCAGGGGGAGATTGTTGGGATTGAACCATATGAAAGGAACAGATGATATAAAGCCAAATAACACTATCCGAGCTTTGGTTCAACTATCAAAGGTTACATCCTCTGATGTACTTACACTGCTTTCCATAAAGACTGCTCATCCTATCATCTGCCTTCACAAAGCTTCAAGGTCTGCCAGAGCTAACAAGGACAGAGGATAGGAATCAGAGTTTAGTCATTAGCTTAGTTAATCAATGTAACAGTGCCAAGCACTGATAGTTAGTATAAGCAGTGTTTAGAGTTAGTTACATATTGTTTCCTATCACTATCAACCCTGACGTCATCAAAGATGCTCAGAGGTTAGATAGTTAGTATAAATAGGCAACTCTTGTAACCTTTAAACTTGTCTCTTAAAAGATAAACTTTCGCATATCATCTTCTCTGCATTTTCTCATTATCAAACTGTAATTGCAAAGGCTGAGGGGGAGTTTGCGAATCACATGCAAGTTAATTAACTTGAAAGTATGATGATGATGATGAAAATAAACGACCATTGCTTGTAGTAAAAGTTTTCCATCTTATTCCGCTGCAAATCTATTTTAATTCAATTATTTTCCATTTTTGAAACAAAAATTATAAGTAATTCAAACTCAGATCCTAACACATTGGTTGAGTTTTGATTTGGGTTAAAAATCCGCGTTTTTACGAGTTTTTACGAGTTTTTGGTAGCCGAGAACGCACCGAAACTAAATCGGAAAAATCTCAATTTTTTGTGAGAAGTTCCTGAACATGTAAAGGATGTTCGGGAATGTTTTGGGAATTTTTGGACCACTAGTGATAATTAATGTTAATTATTTGATTAAATAATGTTTTATAAATAATTTATTTAAATAAGGAAAATGCCAAAATAAATTCCCAAATTATTTTTCCCATAATCTACAGATTTTTACTAACTTGTGTAAAAATTAACAGATTTTTATTCAAATTATAGATTAAATGGGAATTTATGGAATTAAAAATAGGTTATTTTAAATCAATTTCGGTAGTTTACCGTATAACTCCCCAAATACTCAAACTCTCTTAATAAAAAGTTAATTATTCTTAAATAACCATGTGTTGGCACTATTGGTACTCTTGTACCATTATCCGAACACGTTAAACTATTGACTTTGGCTGGCACGTGAAACGATGCCCGGAAGCCAAACTGAAAACTAATACTACCCTGACCTCCATCACCATGCCAGTATCCTATAGACTCAATCCGGGGTGAAAACTCCTTATATAATCCAAGTTATAACCATTACCAACCTAGATACTGATTTGAGTTTGTACTTGCATGCTTGCTATTAAAGTTGATCCAGTTGCCTAATCACCCTTTTGTTGAGACTACTACTCGTACTATGAGTTTTCACTTCCCCGCTTTTGAATTGTTTTACTGTTTTCTGGGAACATGCATGTTAAAACTATGTTGATTACACCAAATTGGGAGTGAGTTTTCACTTCCCCACTGTTAAACTGTTTTACTGTTCTCTGGAATGATTTGCATATTACAAACTGTGTTAATTGCACCAACTTGTGATGATGTGAATTAACTAACACACGAACTACCCCCCACTACAAGTGATTAACGTAAGCCTTATGGGGCAGTGGATAGTACCATTTGTCTGACAAACCCAGTTGCTCCGGACCCGTGAGGCCGGTAACAAGGCAACTGCACGCGTCCTAAACTTGGTTATGTTGTTGGGCTTACTACATTTAGGGCGCTGGGCTGCACGTGACGCAGCCGAGGGGCTGACATGTCGAATGAGATACGGCCCGATGTGCTGACGTGTCGAGTGAGATACGGCACGAGGTGCTGAAGTGTCGAAGGAGACACGACACAAAAGTCCAGGTTTCACAAGTGTCCTCATGTAATTCCATCTGACTTTGACCTGTGCAATTAAACTTGTTAACATATATTGTTACACGACAATTAAACCAGTGAAACTCACGCAGCGTTTAGCTGACCCTTTTTAAAATTAACATGCATTTCAGGTAAAACTAAGCAGGAGTAAGGATCATGCGTATGGATGGCTTGGGTAATAAACTGTAGCAGAATAAGAGCTATGGTAGCTCGTAGTACCGTACTTGAACTGTGGTTTATAATATGATACTATTAGTATGTTGTAACCGAGGTTCCCTTTTTATGTGATATCATGTTTTTAAATTATGGGGAATTACCATGTGTCTGCCGCACCCTGCAATTGTCTTCCGCTGCGGGTCGGGGTGTGACAGAAGATGGTATCAGAGCCTTTGGTTATAGCAAACTAGGTATCCCTAAAGAACCAAGACTATAATCCTAAGTTAGTCTCCACACGTTGAGAACCTCTAGAAACTGCGTAGTATGGCTATTACCAGGAAGCCCTGGTGGGGCAAATAAATTTTTATGGTCCGGAACACCAGAATTTATCTGCTTATATTTTTGAATTCTGGGAACGTTATTGAGATAGGGCGGAAATCCGTCTACTAACGTCACCAACCATGAATAATTAAAATCTTAAAAATCAAAATTGTGTGCAATACGTGCTTATGTGTATAATTGTGGGATGTTGAGTGGGTCATGTCGGTCAGTCAAATCAGCGTTGTATGTGGTTTTCTTTTTTACAGATATCATGTCGCATCATTTGAGTCGCCAGACTACCTCTCATACGGAGACCGATCTTGAGGAGGACCCACTGATATCCCCTTTGACATCGAGCAACGAGCCAGATCTCTCTGGCTACTGTTGTGGTCCTTACCCACCCAAACCTCGTACTAGGCACGAGGGAGAGGCTCGAGCGCCTACCGTTCCCCACCTCACCACACGACTAGCTCCTCGAAGCATAGTCGTACCCCGGATGTTGTTATACCAGTAGGACCTATTCCTCGGAGCCCTACTCCCGCCACGGGGTATTTCCTACGAAATTGCCCACAGTTAGCTCAGCAGGCGGCATGAAGGAATACCCAGAACCAAGTATCTACCTCGAATACAGTTCGAGGCCGTGCCTTTGTCATGGGGCCTGGTGACGTACGCCAGGATCCCAATGTGGTTTCAGGTACGTTCCTTGTTTCCGATCAATTTGCTTCAGTATTATTTGATACGGGAGCGGATAGAAGTTATGTTTCAATTGCGTTTTTGCCACTCTTGAATATGCCTGCTATTGACCGGAAACAACCCTATACCATCGAACTTGCCAGCGGGAAACCGATTACCAGTCACCAACTTATTGTTAATTGCCCTATAACCCTTAACGGTTACCAATTTACTATCGACCTTTTACCATTAGAATTGGGTAGTTTTGATATCGTCATAAGAATGGACTGGCTGTCTAACCATCGTGCGGAGGTGTTATGTGAACAAAAGGTTTTGAAGATTCCTATATCCCCCACGGATGCAATTATGGTACAAGGAGAGAAGTTAGGTGCCACGCTGAACCTCATATCTCACCTCAAGGCGTTGAAGTGTATACGACAAGGATGTGACGTGTTTTTGGCCAGCGTCACGACCGAGGAACCAGCCGAGAAGCATATTGAAGACATCCTGGTAGTATGTGAATACCCGAATGTGTTCCCGGAGGAAGTGCCCGGATTGCCCCCCAATCGGCTAGTCGAGTTTCGTATCGACTTAATACCGGGAACAACACTCATTGTCAAAGCCCCATATCGTCTTGCACCGCCCGAAATGCAGGAGCTATCGACGCAGCTGCAGGAGTTACTTGATTGTGGTTTCATCCGTCCTAGCTATTCTCCCATGGGAGCCCCAGACTTGTTTGTGAAGAAAAAGGACGGTAGTTTCCGAATGTGTATCGACTACAGGGAATTGAATAAAGTCACTATCAAGAATCGTTACCCTCTTCCAAGGATCGAGGATCTTTTTGATCAGCTACAAGGAGCCCGGTATTTTTCTAAGATAGACCTTCGGTCAGGTTACCATCAAGTGAAGGTCCAAGAGGACGATGTTCCTAAGACGGCATTTCGAACTCGTTATGGGCACTATAAGTTCCTAGTTATGCCCTTTTGATAAACCAACGCACCGGCTATGTTCATTGTAACGCCTCGTATTGCCGTGTTTCTATCGTACTAGGTTCGTATTCGTATCCGAATTTCGAGGCGTTAACCTTAATAAAATAATAATAATCCAATTTATATTTTATTTAAAATTTATTTATTTTATTATTTGTTCGAGCAACCAACCGTTTAAAAACGTATATTTACTCGCAAAACAATACGTTGCGGTTCGCTTTTACGCGCCCAATGTCAATTGCAGACTCTATCTGATGTACTTATGATCTTAAATCAATAAATACGACATATCCCGACACTCGGTTTCAGAAACGGACCTTCGAAACAAACCGGGTTACACAAGGTTCAGGCCCAAGCCCAACAAATCAAACCCTATCTACTAAACCCTACTTTATAAAAAAAACAACACACAAACACAGTTCACAAACATACTCACGCCACACACACTCTTGGCTCTCTCTCTCTCTCTCTCTCTCTCTCTCTCTCTCATTCCAAATCCAGCAACCAGAGGTATTTCCGGCAACGATTCCGGCTGCTTCCACTCCGGCCTCACGCAATCACCCTCCTCCTCCCTCCTTCACACCCATACACACCTGCAACCCTCTCCCTGATAAACAACCGGCCGACCACCACGTGGTGGCGGCACACGGCAACCGGCAGTGCCGGTGACGAAAATGATGATGACGACGATCGACGTGGAAGAAAGTGGTGGTTGAAACGACCGACGGCATCAGTAGCGCCGGGCCACGGCGGCGACGGCTCGAAATTGAGCCTGGTTTTCGGTTCCGGTTTCCGGTGTGGGTTCTGTCTGAATTCTGTTTAGGTCTGCTCTCTTTCAGGTCACGTGTTCTGGCGTCTCTCGGTGACATTGATGATGACCGTGAGGGTGTTCAGGCTGCTAGAATTGGGATTTGGTTTGGGTACAATTTCAGTCGGGTCTCGGTTCTGGTAAGTGTCGTTTCGTTTCAAGATTTACGGCCAGTCTCAGATTCACATTGGCTCAGTTTTGGCGAAATTCGGTTCCGATTTCGGGTTATGAGACAACGCGAGTAATTGTTTGAGCCCTGGTTAAGCTTCGGTTCAGGACATACTCCAGTTTGGCGATCGAGGCTCGGTCAAAGTAGGTCAACGAACAGGTTCGGTTCCGAAGGGGCAGCTCTGGTTCAACCAGTCAACTGGTCAACACGGTCGAACGTGGATTACGGTAAAATATCTCTTAACAACGTGAACTCTATTATTTTAATTGTATATTTTTTGATTAACATAAACCGAGTTGAGCCGATACGTCTAGTAAACCATAAAATATCTTTTGAGCAAAAGATAAATATTACACGGTCATATGCTATGAATCTTGTACATAAATCTTTCGTATATCAGTTTAAAAAAATAAAACTATCATCGTTAAGTTTATTATATCATTTATGCTAATGTTAATTTACTCGTAGAACATCATTTATGCTAATGTTATTTTATTCGATGTTCATTATATCATTTATGCTAGTGTTATTTAATTTCGAAGTCGTCTCTTGTTGCGTTTTGAATATTATATCTACACTTTTATCGTCGGGTTATCCAAAAACAGAGGAAACTCTGCCCGTTTTTCGTCAAAAATATAAATAAGTATACCTTATATCTATCATACTTTCCGTCGAAATATGTATATTATATATATATATATATACATATATTATGCTAATCGCCAAACATATATATGTTCCTATGTTTTCGTCAAACTAAATATATAAATATATATACATATATATATATATATGCCTATTATAAGTTGGCGCTACGCTAAGGAAAGTACCAAAACCCGAAATGAATTTATAAGGTGAAAACAAGTGTATATTCATTTTAATGACAGCGACAACTTCTACTAATTAAATATCTTTCTCTTATCCATCCGTGGTGACCTCGAATTCCATCTTTCGACTGTTGGATCTTCGCGTAATTACCAAAAGAAGTCTCCGCAAAAAGAGTTATGATGATGCAAGAATCTAGTAGGATTTGCCTAGAAACACATTTAAATTTTAAGTATTTGTTGTATTGTATTTTAATTCAATCATGTTGTATTTTGTTTTCAAAACCCTGAGTTTAATTTTTATCAATGAATTGGAATTTCATTTCTTTTATATGTGACATGATTCAATTCCGTATTATCCGATTTAAACAATGTAAAATGTAATTACTAAACACTTGACACAAATAGCGTTATGAAGCCTCTTGCAATCTCGTTTTCGTCTCACTCTGATGTTTCCGCCATCGGTTGCGGAGTGACAGATTGGTATCAAAGCCATAACTATAGAGAATTAGGTAGAATTGCCATGTTCGACCTAGTCTATAGTTTAAGTACCATACTCTTGATCATTCTTGATTACTTGTCTAAATTGTTATTCTTCCTACCTTGCTCCTCTTTCCTTTGGTCTTTAAACTTACAATATGTCTTTCTTAAGACACAACACAATACAATTCTTGAGAATATTCTTGTTCCACAATAGAAATAACTCATCAAAACAGGGGTGACTCCCGCCATTGGTGACGAATTTCAATCCACTCTACATGTTATTTTGCGCGAAATTCACCATCAAGTCAAGAGTGATATCCATATCTTGATGTGAGTTTCTATTTCATAATCTAGTGGATCTTTATTGACGAATCGAGATTATATCTGATACGTTCAGTAAACCACAATTTGGGGATGAAATTGTCAAGCCAGGATTGACATCTACACCTTGATGACTGGTCCCGCTCTTCAATTTTCAATCTCGCCAAAGTTTTGTATTTTCGTTCAAATAAGGGACATGTACTAACTGGAAGGGTAAAATACCGTTAATCGCTTGGCGACGAGAGTATTATACCTATTAGGCCAAATCATGTCTCCCTAATTCAAAAGGACTTACGAGTCAGTTTGGAATAGTCGAAGTTTCTAAAACACGAAACACTCCAACATTTTATCAAGCCTCTCTTTTAAGCTATCTTAAATTTTATGCAAATAATACTTATTCCTTCATTCATTTCAAAGTCAACATTATACTAAAATCGAATTTAGGCGCGACATACTTCTCATTTATTCAAAATCTATTACATAACGATTCAATAGGTGCATACCAAACACTATATTTGATTTGGATTACTGGAACATTCTTATGTGATAAACTCGTTATAAAACCACACCTTAACATGTATAGCGCTTGTGTAGCGCCCGCCCGTATTCTTGAGGTCATGTTAAGTAAACTATTTTACGCACTCTATGTTTCAACAATATTGACTAGTCAACATTTGCGTACACGATGGTTTGACTTGTTTATTCACATGTTTATGTGATGAACTCGTCATTAACTCTGATCAAGCCACACCTTAACATGTATGGCGCTTGTGTAGCACTATAGGGATGACGCCCGCCCGTATTCTTGAGGTCATGTTAAGTAAACTATTTTACACCCTCTTCGTTTTAACGATGATGGGTAGTCAACATTGCAGTACACGATGGTTCGACCTGTTTATTCACATGCCAGTAATCCGTTAATCTTGGTTAACTAAAATATATCATGTGTATTGCACAAGAATGTGCATATACACACACATATACTCATGCTCATACGGTATACACTTTCATACTCAAATACAATGATACTTATATACTTAAATTCCTATACGCTATCATCCTCACTCGTAATACCCTAATAAACCCTGATCGTGACACGGAACGTAACATGGCATCGATTAGCGAAACGGACGTAATATGGTATGAACATGGTGGATACGCCGCTGGTACTTCCTATATATAAGTGTTAATGCCAAACATTCCATGAGAAATTCGGTGTTTCACTACTATATTTAACACAAACTTAAATCACACACCACCCGTTTCACGATTATACCCACACATACTATGAAATGCCAAATTCTAAAGTCTTCCTCACAAATAAATTTCGGGACGAAATTCCCTAAAGTAGGGGAGACTGTAACGCCTGGTATTGCCGTGTCTCTATCGTAGTAGGTTCGTATTCGTATCAGAATTTCGAGGCGTTAACCTTAATAAAATAATAATAATCCAATTTATATTTTATTTCAAATTTATTTATTTTATTATTTGTTCGAGCAACCAATTGTTTAAAAACGTATATTTACTCGCAAAACAATACGTTACGGTTCGCTTTTACGCGCCAAACGTCAATTGCAGACTCTATCTGACGTACTTATGATCTTAAATCAATAACATACGACATATCCTGACACTCGGGTTCAGAAACGGACCTTAGAAACAAACCGGGTTACACAAGGTTCAGGCCCAAGCCCAACAAATCAAACCCTATCTACTAAACCCTACTTTATAAAAAAACAACACACAAACACAGTTCACAAACATACTCACGCCGCACATACTCTTGACTGTCTCTCTCTCTCTCATTCCATCTCCAGCGACCGGAGGTGTTTCCGGCAATGATTCCAGCTGCTTCTACTCCGGCCTCACGCAATCACCCTCCTCATCCTCCCTCCTTCACACACATACACACCTGCAACCCTCTCCCTCTCCCTGATAAACAACCGGCCGACCATCACCGTGGTGGCGGCACACGGCATCCGAGAGAGACGGTGGTGAAAATGATGATGGCGATGATCGACGTGGAAGACGGTGGTGGTTGAAACGACTGACGGCATCAGTAGCGCCGGGCCACAGCGGCGACGGCTTAAAATCGAGCCTGGTTTCCGGTTCGGGTTTTCCGGTGTGGGTTCGGTCCGAATTCTGTTTGGGTCTGCTTTCTTTCAGGTCACGTGTTCTGGCGTCTCTCGGTGACGTTGATGATGACCATGAGGGTGGTCGGGCTGCTGGAATCGGGATTTGGTTTGGGTACAATTTCAGTTGGGTCTCGGTTCCGGTAAGTGTCGTTTCGTTTCAAGATTTACGGCCAGCCTCAGATTCACATTGGCTCAGTTTTGGTGATATTCGGTTCCGGTTTCGGGTTATTAGACAACAGGAGTAATTGTTTGAGCCTTGGTTAAGCTTCGGTTCAGGACATACTCCAGTTTGGCGATCGGGTCTCAGTCAAAGTAGGTCAACGAACAGGTTCGGTTCCGAAGGGGCAACTCCGGTTCAACCAGTCAACTGGTCAACCCGGTCGAATGCAGATTACAATAAAATATCTCTTAACAACGTGAACTCTATTATTTTAATTGTATGTCTTATGATTAACATAAACCGAGTTGAGCCGATACGTCTAGTAAACCATAAAATATCTTTCGAGCAAAAGATAAATATTACGCGGTCATATGCTAAGAATCTTTTATATAAATCTTTCGTATATCAGTTCAAAAATAAAAAATAAAACTAACGTCGTTAAGTTTATTATATCATTTATGATAATGTTAATTTACTCGTAGAACCGACTCAAACATCATTTATGCTAATGTTATTTTAGTCGATGTTCATTATATCATTTATGCTAGTGTTATTTAATTTCGAATTCGTCTCTTGTTGCGTTTTGAATATTATATCGACACTTTTTTTGTCGGGTTATCCGAAAAACAGAGGAAACTCTGCCCGTTTTTCATCAAAAATATAAATAAGTATACCTTATATCTATCATACTTTCCGTCGAAATAAGTATATTATATATATATATATACATATATTATGCTAATCGCCAAACATATATATGTTCCTATGTTTTCGTCAAACTAAATATATAAATATATACATATATATCTATTAATAAGTTAGCACTACGCTAAGGAAAGTACCAAAACCCAAAATGAATTTATAAGGTAAAAACAAGTGTATATTCATTTTAATGGCACGTCGACAACTTCTACTAGTTAAATATCTTTCTCCTATCCATGCGAGATGACCTCGAATTCCATCTTTCGACTGGTGGATCTTCTCGTAATTACCAAAAGAAGTCTCCGCAAAAAGAGTTATGATGATGCAAGGAATCTAGTAGGATTTGCCTAGAGAGGCATTTAAATTTTAAGTATTTGTTGTATTGTATTTTAATTTAATCATGTTGTATTTTGTTTTCAAAACCCTGAGTTTAAGTTTTATCAATGAATTGGAATTTCATTTCTTTTATATATGACGTGATTCAATTCCGTATTATCCGATTTAAACAACGTAAAATGTAATTATTAAACACTTGACACAAATAGAGTTATGAAGCCTCTTGCAATCTTGTTTTCGTCTCACTCTGATGTTTCCGCCATCGGTTGGGGTGTCACAGATTGGTATCAAAGCCATAACTATAGGGAATTAGGTAGAATTGCCATGTTCGACCTAGTCTATAGTTTAAGTACCATACTCTTGATCATTCTTGGTTATTTGTCCAGATTGTTATTCTTCC
This sequence comes from Scalesia atractyloides, assembly GCA_947069175.1. NCBI lineage: Eukaryota > Viridiplantae > Streptophyta > Magnoliopsida > Asterales > Asteraceae > Scalesia > Scalesia atractyloides. The sequence continues at coordinate 30,010,656 of CAMTDV010000005.1, forward strand.
TACCTTGCTACTCTTTCCTTTGGTCTTAAAACTTACAATATGTCTTTCCTAAGACACAACACAATACAAATTCTTGAGAATATTCTTGTTCCACAATAGAAATAACTCATCAAAACAGGGGTGACTCCCGCCATTGGTGATAAATTTCAATCCACTCTACATGTTATTTTGCGTGAAATTCACCATCAAGTCAGGAGTGATATCCATATCTTGATGTGAGTTTCTATTTCATAATCTAGTGGATCTTTATTGACGAATCGAGATTATATCTGATACGTTCAGTAAACCACAATTTGGGGATGAAATTGTCAAGCCAGGATTGACATCTACACCTTGATGACTGGTCCCGCTCTTCAATTTTCAATCTCGCCAAAGTTTTGTATTTTCGTTCAAATAAGGGACATGTACTAACTGGAAGGGTAAAATACCGTTAATCGCTAGGCGACGAGAGTATTATACCTATTAGGCCAAATCATGTCTCCCTAATTCGAAAGGACTTACGAGTCACTTTGGAATAGTTGAAGTTTCTAAAACACGAAACACTCCAACATTTTATCAAGCCTCTCTTTTAAGCTATCTTAAATTTTATGCAAATAATACTTATTCCTTCATTCATTTCAAAGTCAACATTATACTAAAATCGAATTTATGCACGACATACTTCTCATTTATTCAAAATCTATTACACAACGATTCAATAGGTGCATACCAAACACTATATTTGATTTGGATTACTGGAACATTCTTATGTGATAATCTCGTTATAAAACCACACCTTAACATGTATAGCGCTTGTGTAGCGCTATAGGAGTAGCGCCCGCCCGTATTCTTGAGGTCTGTTAAGTAAACTATTTTACACACTCTATGCTTCAACAATATTGACTAGTCAACATTTGCATACACGATGGTTTGACTTGTTTATTCACATGTTTATGTGATGAACTCGTCATTAACTCTGATCAAGCCACACCTTAACATGTGTGGCGCTTGTGTAGCGCTATAGGAGTGACGCCCGCCCATATTCTTGAGGTAATGTTAAGTAAACTATTTTACACCCTCTTTCGTATATCAGTTCAAAAATAAAAATAAAACTAACGTCGTTAAGTTTATTATTTCATTTATGCTAATGTTAATTTACTCGTAGAACCGACTCAAACATCATTTATGCTAATGTTATTTTAGTCGATGTTCATTATATCATTTATGCTAGTGTTATCTAATTTCGAATTCGTCTCTTGTTGCGTTTTGAATATTATATCGACACTTTTTTGTCGGGTTATCCGAAAAACAGAGAAACTCTGCCCGTTTTTCATCAAAAATATAAATAAGTATACCTTATATCTATCATACTTTCCGTCGAAATATGTATATATATTATATATATACATATATTATGCTAATCGCCAAACATATATATGTTCCTATGTTTTCGTCAAACTAAATATATAAATATATATACATATATACCTATTATAAGTTAGCACTACGCTAAGGAAAGTACCAAAACCCAAAATGAATTTATAAGGTAAAAACAAGTGTATATTCATTTTAATGGCACGTCGACAACTTCTACTAGTTAAATATCTTTCTCCTATCCATGCGAGACGATCTCGAATTCCATCTTTCGACTGGTGGATCTTCTCGTAATTACCAAAAGAAGTCTCCGCAAAAAGAGTTATGATGATGCAAGGATTCTAGTAGGATTTGCCTAGAGAGGCATTTAAATTTTAAGTATTTGTTGTATTGTATTTTAATTTAATCGTGTTGTATTTTGTTTTCAAAACCCTGAGTTTAAGTTTTATCAATGAATTGGAATTTCATTTCTTTTATATGTGACGTGATTCAATTCCGTATTATCCGATTTAAACAACGTAAAATGTAATTATTAAACACTTCACACAAATAGAGTTATGAAGCCTCTCGCAATCTTGTTTTCGTCTCACTCCGATGTTTCCGCCATCGGTTGGGGTGTGACAGATTGGTATCAAAGCCATAACTATAGGGAATTAGGTAGAATTGCCATGTTCGACCTAGTCTATAGTTTAAGTACCATACTCTTGATCATTATTGGTTACTTGTCCAGATTGTTATTCTTCATACCTTGCTCCTCTTTCCTTTGGTCTTAAAACTTACAATATGTCTTTCCTAAGACACAACACAATACAAATTCTTGAGAATATTCTTGTTTCACAATAGAAATAACTCATCAAAACAAGGGTGACTCCCGCCATTGGTGACGAATTTCAATCCACTCTACATGTTATTTTGCGTGAAATTCACCATCAAGTCAGGAGTGATATCCATATCTTGATGTGAGTTTCTATTTCATAATCTAGTGGATCTCTATTGACGAATCGAGATTATATCTGATACGTTCAGTAAACCATAATTTGGGGATGAAATTGTCAAGCCAGGATTGACATCTACACCTTGATGACTGGTCCCGCTCTTCGATTTTCAATCTCGCCAAAGTTTTGTATTTTCGTTCAAATAAGGGACATGTACTAACTGGAAGGGTAAAATACCGTTAATCGCTAGGCGACGAGAGTATTATACCTATTAGGCCAAATCATGTCTCCCTAATTCGAAAGGACTTACGAGTCACTTTGGAATAGTCGAAGTTTCTAAAACACGAAACACTCCAACATTTTATCAAGCCTCTCTTTTAAGCTATCTTAAATTTTATGCAAATAATACTTATTCCTTCATTCATTTCAAAGTCAACATTATACTAAAATCGAATTTATGCACGACATACTTCTCATTTATTCAAAATCTATTACACAACGATTCAATAGGTGCATACCAAACACTATATTTGATTTGGATTACTGGAACATTCTTATGTGATAGCGCTTGTGTAGCGCTATAGGAGTAGCGCCCGCCCGTATTCTTGAGGTCATGTTAAGTAAACTATTTTACACACTCTATGCTTCAACAATATTGACTAGTCAACATTTGCATACACGATGGTTTGACTTGTTTATTCACATGTTTATGTGATGAACTCGTCATTAACTCTGATCAAGCCACACCTTAACATGTGTGGCGCTTAATATTGACTAGTCAACATTTGCATACACGATGGTTTGACTTGTTTATTCACATGTTTATGTGATGAACTCGTCATTAACTCTGATCAAGCCACACCTTAACATGTGTGGCGCTTGTGTAGCGCTATAGGAGTGACGCCCGCCCATATTCTTGAGGTCATGTTAAGTAAACTATTTTACACCCTCTTCGTTTTATCGATGATGGGTAGTGTACATTGCGGTACACGATGGTTTGACCTGTTTATTCACATGCCAATAATCCGTTAATCTTGGTTAACTAAAATCTATCATGTGTATTGTACAAGAATGTTCATATACACACACATATACTCATGCTCATACGGTATACACTTTCATACTCAAATACAATCATACTTATATACTTAAATTCCTATACGCTATCATCCTCACTCGTAATACCCTAATAAACCTTGATCATAACACGGAACGTAACATGGCATCGATTAGCGAAACGGACATAATATGGTATGAACATGGTGGATACGCTGCTGGTACTTCCTATATATAAGTGTTAATGCCAAATGTGCCATGAGAAATTCGGTGTTTCACCGCTATGTTTAACACAAACTTAAATCACTCACCACCCGTTTCACGATTATACCCACACATACTACGAAATGCCAATTTCTAAAGTCTTCCTCACAAATAAATTTCGGGACGAAATTCCCTAAAGTAGGGGAGACTGTACGCCTCGTATTGCCGTGTTTCTATCCTAGTAGGTTCGTATTCGTATCCGAATTTCGAGGCGTTAACCTTAATAAAATAATAATAATAATAATCCAATTTATATTTTATTTCAAATTTATTTATTTTATTATTTATTCGAGCAACCAATCGTTTAAAAACGTATATTTACTCGCAAAACAATACGTTGTGGATCGGTTTTACGCGCCCAACGTCAATTGGAGACTCTATCTGACGTACTTATGATCTTAAATCAATAACATACGACATATCCCGACACTCGGGTTCAGAAACAGACCTTAGAAACAAACCGGGTTACACAAGGTTCAAGCCCAAGCCCAACAAATTAAACCCTATCTACTAAACCCTACTTTATAAAAAACAACACACAAACACAGTTCACAAACATACTCACGCCACACACACTATTGGCTCTCTCTCTCTCTCTCTCTCATTCCATCTCCGGCAACCGGAGGTGTTTTCGGCAACGATTCCAGCTGCTTCCACTTCAGCCTCACGCAATCACCCTCATCCTCCTCCTCCCTCCTTCACACCCATACACACCTGCAACCCTCTCCCTCTCCCTGATAAACAACCGGCCGACCATCACGTGGTGGCGGCACACGGCAACCGGCAGTGCCGGTGACGAAGATGATGATGACTACGATCGACGTGGAAGATAGTGGTGGTTGAAACGACTGACGACATCAGTAGCGCCGGGCCACGGCGGTGACGGCTCGAAATCGAGCATGGTTTCTGGTTCGGGTTTTCCGGTGTGTGTTCGGTCCGAATTCTGTTTGGGTCTGCTTTCTTTCAGGTCACGTTTTCTGGCGTCTCTCGGTGACGTTGATGATGACCGTGAGGGTGGTCGGGCTGCTGGAATCGGGATTTGGTTTGGGTACAATTCAGTCGGGTCTCGGTTCCGGTAAGTGTCGTTTCGTTTCAAGATTTACGGCCAGTCTCAAATTCACATTGGCTCAGTTTTGGTGAAATTCGTTTCCGGTTTCGGGTTATGAGACAACACGAGTAATTGTTTGAGCCTTGGTAAGCTTCAGTTCAGGACATACTCCAGTTTGGCGATCGGGGCTTTGTCAAAGTAGGTCAACGAACAGGGTCGGTTCCGAAGGGGCAGCTCTGGTTCAACCGGTCAACTGGTCAACACGGTCGAACGTTGATTATGGTAAAATATCTCTTAACAACGTGAACTCTATTATTTTAATTGTATATTTTATGATTAACATAAACCGAGTTGAGCCGATACGTCTAGTAAACCATAAAATAACTTTCGAGCAAACGATAAATATTACGCGGTCTTATGCTATGAATCTTGTATATAAATCTTTCGTATATTAGTTTAAAAAAAAATAAAACTAACGTCGTTAAGTTTATTATATCATTTATACTAATGTTAATTTACTCGTAGAACCGACTCAAACATCATTTATGCTAATGTTATTTTAGTCGATGTTCATAATATCATTTATGCTAGTGTTATTTAATTTCGAAGTCTTCTCTTGTTGCGGTTTGAATATTATATCGACACTTTTATTGTCGGGTTATCCGAAAAACAGAGGAAACTCTGCCGTTTTTCGTCAAAAATATAAATAAGTATACCTTATATCTATCATACTTTCCGTCGAAATATGTATATATATTATATATATATACATATATTATGCTAATCGCCAAACATATATATGTTCCTATGTTTTCGTCAAACTAAATATATATACCTATTATAAGTTGGCGCTACGCTAAGGAAAGTACCAAAACCCGAAATGAATTTATAAGGTGAAAACAAGTGTATATTCATTTTAATGACACGTCGACAACTTCTACTAATTAAATATCTTTCTCTTATCCATGCGAGGTGACCTCGAATTCCATCTTTCGACTGTTGGATCTTCTCGTAATTACCAAAAGAAGTCTCCGCAAAAAGAGTTATGATGATGCAAGCAATCTAGTAGGATTTGCCTAGAAACGCATTTAAATTTTAAGTATTTGCTGTATTGTATTTTAATTCAATCATGTTGTATTTTGTTTTCAAAACCCTGAGTTTAATTTTTATCAATGAATTGGAATTTCATTTCTTTTATATGTGACGTGATTCAATTCCGTATTATCCGATTTAAACAATGTAAAATGTAATTATTAAACACTTGACACAAATAGCATTATGAAGCCTTTTGCAATCTCGTTTTCGTCTCACTCTGATGTTTCTGCAATCAGTTGCGTTGTGACATTCATGCACCTCATGAACAGGGTGTGTAAGCCATACCTTGACAAATTTGTCATCGTCTTTATTGACAACATTCTGATCTACTCCAAAAGCAAGGACGAGCACGAGCATCACTACCGTGCTATTTTGGAGATACTACAGACAGAACAACTGTACGCTAAATTGTCTAAGTGTGACTTTTGGTTGCAAGCCGTGCAATTTTTAGGACATGTGGTGGATCAATATGGAATCCACGTGGATCCAAGCAAGATAGAAGCAATCAAGAATTAGCCGGCGTCAAAATCTCCAAAAGAATACGCCAATTCTTGGGACTGGCAGGGTATTGCCGCCGTTTCATCGAAAACTTCTCAAGTATCTCCCAATCGCTAACCGCTTTGACACAAAAGGACTGGAGTATGAATGGGGTGAAGATCAGGAAACAGCGTTCCAGTTGTTGAAAAGAAAGTTACGTGAGGCCCTAATCCTGATGTTACTTGAAGGCAAAGACGGTTTTGTCGTATAGTGCGACACATCGCGACAAGGGCTTGGATGTATCCTTATGCAAAGGAATAAAGTTATTGTGTACACTTCTAGACAACTGAAGGTGCACAAAATGAATCACACGGCGCATGATTTGGAACTTGGCGCAGTTATATTCTCACTAAAAATTTGGAGACATTATTTATAAGATACCAAGTGTACTATATATACGGACCACAAAAGCCTCCAACATATCTTCGACCAAAAGGAATTGAACATGAGGCAGCATAGATGGGTGGAATTGTTAAAAGATTACGATTGTGAAATAAAGTACCACCCGGGAAAGCTAATGTGGTAGCGGATGCGCTAAGTAGGAAGGATCGAATTAAACCCCTTCGAGTGAGAGCCTTGGGAATGATTGAGCAGACAAGCCTGATCGATCAAATCCGGAACGCGCAGATGTAGGCCCTGGAGGAAAGCCAGTTACCCGGCGAAGGATTGCACGGGAATGAGAAAGGTTTTGTGAGGAAAACGGACGAGGTGTTGTATTTCAAGAATCGAGTGTGGATTCTTGCAAGTTCGGAGCTGAGACAGTTGATCATGGACGAGGCTCATAAATCGAAATATTCGATTCACCCCGGTACAGATAAGATGTACCACGACCTCAAAGAGTTTTACTGGTGGCCGGGGATGAAAAAGGACGTGGCCGAGTACGTGAGCCAATGCTTGACTTGTGCGCGAGTCAAGGCCGAGTATCAGAAACCATCGGGAATGTGCAACAACCCGAGATACCTCAGTGGAAATGGGAACAAATCACGATGGATTTCGTGACCCATCTTTCAAGTACGCCTCGTGGTCATGATGCAATTTGGGTAGTCATTGATCAATTGACCAAATCCGCACATTTTATTCCGATCCGTACTACCTATAAGACCGACCAGTTGGCCAAAATCTATACTAATGAGATAGTAGCTAGACATGGTGTCCCGATTGCTATTATTTCCGACCAAGACAGCCATTTCACCTCGCGGTATTGGAAAAAGTTACAAGAAGCTTTGTGGATGCGAATTGATTTAAGTACTGCTTACCATCCCCAAACTGATGGCCAATCGGAACGCACGATACACACACTAGAGGACTTGCTTCGTGCTTGTGTCCTGGACTTTGGAGGAAGCTGGGACAAGCATCTCCCACTAGTGGAATTTTCATATAACAATAGTTACCATAGTAGTATCCAAGCAGCCCCGTACGAGGCACTCTATGGTCGAAAGTGCTGATCACCACTTTGTTGGGCCGAAGTGGGTGACACTCAACTGACAGGATCTGAACTAGTTCAGGAAATGACCGATAAGATCCATCAGATTCGGAATCATCTGAAAGCCGCTCAGAGTCGGCAAAAGAGTTGGGCTGATGTACGTAGGAACCGCTATCGTTCAAAGTCGGTGAACGGGTATTGTTAAAAGTATCGCCACGGAAAGGCGTTATCAGATTTGGAAAGACCGGAAAGTTAGCTCCGCGATACATTGGACCCTACGAGATCCTAGAAAAGCAGGTCCCGTAGTGCAACGCCCCGCGTTTCTATACTTTCTATAATTGGAAACCTTGTACAGTACTTCTATTTTCTGTAATCGTTGTATCTTGTATTCGTCTTTTGTTGTAAACGTTGTAAACCGAGACTTGGATCGTAATGAGAAACTCGTATTTTATTCATGTTGTGTTAATCATAATCTTGTTACACTTATAGTTGTTCATACCTTAAACATATAAACATACTCGTGATACTCTTATTCGTAAACGTGTGATAACTCGCAAACTTGGCTTGTATTGCGTAAACGAGACACAAACGTGAAACTTTTAATCGTTAAACTTAATTCGTTGCGAAAAAAAATACAATTACCTATTCATTTATTAAGTTAATTAATTCAAATTAATTAAATTAGTTAATCAAATTAATTAATTTACTTTTTACAAAAATTAAAATGTTATTTTATAAATATATTAACATTTAGGACTATATGTTAATACATATATATCTTTCTTTAAATAAGTCCAAGGTCTAATGTGTAATTACTGAATTCTTGAACTACAGGGGCCTTTCCAGCAAATTGTGAAACTAAATTATTGAGTTTTTGATATAAATAAAAAAATAATAATAATAAACAAAACAAACCGGAATCCACGAGACTCGAACTCGGATCCCTGGTTCAACAAACAACGACCCAACCACCCCGCCAACCGTCCCACATCTGAAGGAACCCGGACAATAATTCATTTAAACCCTGTTTCTCGAGCTGGGTGCGACAAGGGGGCGGGCAGCAGCTCGTTTTGGGCGGGTTTTATGTCTTTTTTTTTTGTATTTTAAACACTTTTAACCATTAATTACCCACCTAAACTTCACCTAACTAACCCTAATCCTTCTCCTATAAAACCCAAGTGTTTCCACAATTTTACACTTTCTAAACTCCATCTAATCCCTCTCAAATCACCTCAAGATCCTTGCAACATCAGATTTTCGAGCAGAATTACCCATCTTCACAAAAGTGAGTGTAACTCACTCATTTCTTAACGAAATCCTTCCATTAACTATATACTTGATGCTTGTCGTGGATATTCGTTATGCTATGCTTTAGTCATTAACTATTTTTAGTCTTTGTTTGACATGCTTAGCGCTATAGGAGTTCACGCATCCACCTCCATCGTGTTATTCGTGAGGTCATTTTAAAACATCGTAATTGCGTTAAGGGTTTGATTATTAGTATTGCATGCCTTGATATTGCTCTTGTATAGATTTGGTTGCCATGAGGATTGTTTAAACTTATTCGTATACGTATGCTATGCCTAAACTTGTGTATTCGCCTTTGCTTCCCCATTGAAATTATGTTAAAACATGTTACATGTTGAAGGAGATGATGCTATGAAAACAATATAGCAAGGACTAGATACACACAAATTAGACGTTAGGTTTAATGTCGATGTATCAATTTTGTTATGACTTTGCAAATGTTATGTTGATTCTTTGTTTTGTTACATTTATTTATTTGACAATTCTTATGAAATGAAATATGGTTTAATTACTTATTGTCACTTATTAATGTTGTCAGCAATGAGCAATCTCGTTTTCGTCTTATCCCGATGTTTCCGCCATCGGTTGGGGTGTGACAGATTGGTATCAGAGCCATAACTATAGGGAATTAGGTAGAATTGCCATGTTCGACCTAGTCTATAGCTCTAAGTACCTGTTGTGACCATTCTTGATTATGCTTAAAACTTTATGCTTCCTACTTTGCTTCTCTCTTTCCTTTTGGTCTTAATACATATACATGGTGTCTTCCTAAGACACTTTTACACAATACACGTTTGGACGCTTGAAGACACTCGTAATATAAACGAGACGACTTCACTAAAATAGGTGTGAAAACCGCAATTTGGTGAACGACTCTCAATCCGCTATACTTATTCTTTTTGCACGCAATTATGCCATCAAGTTAGGAGTGAAATCCAAACCTTGATGGAAATTTTCCAACTCAAAACTCTAGTGGACCCTTACCAACGAATCAGAATTTGCTCTTCATTTGGTAAGTACCAACCACACTTAGGGTACGAAATCGTCAAGTTAGGGGTGAAACCCGCACCTTGTCGATTAAGTCCCATTCCTTGATTTTCGCTCTCGCCAAAGTCTCGATTTTCCGATCGGTTAGAGACGTGTAGTAACTGGAAGGGTAAAATGTCGTTAGTCGCTTCTCGATGAGAGCATTTTACCTATATGCCAAAGCACGTTTCTCTAATTTGAAAAGATCTTCGATACACTTTGGAACTTTCGACGATTCTCTACCCGAATCATTCCCATGTTTTATAAGCCTATTCTTTTTATGTGACCCAAATTTTATGTGTTTTAATACTTGTTACCTCGTTCATTTCAAACCGTTACACACTCGCACATTTATCGCAATCAAAAACAGTACTAATCCTCGTGAACAAACTAAATTTATACTCTTTATTTGTATTCATACGTGAGTATACGTGTTATACTTGTTGAACTCATGCAAACTATGTGAACCATACTTGATGAACACATGCTTCTTATGTGAAACTTATGTGAACTTTATTCTTACTCATGCATGCAAAACCTATTTTCTCTTATTACGATCAAGTCTCATGCTTTTTCTTGTTTACAACCTCTAGATGCCTCCTTTTCGTAAGTCGTTGAACCGTCCCAAAAAGTACAAGAAGTCGGGTTCCAAGAAGGAATCCAACAACAAGGACTCGATATCGAAGCAAGAACTGATTGGGCTCGTTTCGGAGCAAATGGCTGGGCAAATGGCTAAGATCATACCCAACATTGTTAGCCAAATCCACACCATACACGTCGAAGCCACACCTAAATCATCCGCTGATTCCAAAGCCGATACCCCCAAACCATCTTACCAATTCAAGCATTTCATGGCTTGTAAACCAGTGGAATTCACTAGCATCGATGGTGTTACCGCCATGATCAATTGGTTAGATTCAATGGAGATTATCTTCCTTCAGGTCGGCTGTCCTGAGGAACTCCGAACCCTTAATGCCACCGGGGTCTTTCGCAAGAGAGCCCTCGAGTGGTGGACCACCGAACGAAACATGCGTGGCAACGAAGCAGCCCACGCGATGACTTGGGAAGAGCTTAAGGAGCTCATGAAGGAGCAATTATGTCCTCCCTATGAGAACCAGAAACTTGAAAACGAGTTCTGGAATCTCACACAACAGGGGAGCGACGCTGAAGGATTGATCGTGCGCTTCAAACAGTTAAGTATCATTTGCCCTGGGCAAGTCGATACTGTTCCCAAGTCAATCGCCAAGCTCATCCGTTGCCTCTCACTGGTGATCATGAACCATGTAGCCGCAACCAACCCGAAAACCCTCGAGGAAGCCTATGCCATAACCCTCCAACTCAACCATAACTGCATCCTTCAATGGGCCTACGACAAAGGTCCTAGCTTAAGTGACCCACATTGTGAAAAGAAAGACAAAGGTCCTAGCTTAAGTGATGTTCCTGTCGTTTGTGAGTTTCCTTCTGTTTTCCCCGAGGATCTCCCTGGTCCTCCGCCTCCTCGAGCTGTCGATTTTCGTATTGATCTGATCCCTGGCGCAACTCCTGTTGCGAAAGCTCCCTATCGTTTAGTACCCTCGGAGATGCAAGAGCTATCAAGCCAACTTCAAGAGCTTCTTGATAAAGGCTTTATACGCCCTAGTACTTCCCCTTGGGGCGCTCCCGTGTTGTTCGTCAAGAAGAAAGATAGGTTTTTTCGGATATGCATTGGTTATCGTCAGCTCAATAAACTTACAGTAAAAAACCGATACCCACTTCCTCGTACTGACGATCTCTTCGATCAATTGCAAGGCGCGAAGTGCTTTTCAAAGGTTGACCTCCTTCTGGCTATCATCAACTTCAGGTTTCCGAGGAATATGTACCCAAAACTGCATTTCGCACACGTTATGGACACTACGAGTTCGTGGTCATGCCTTTTGGTTTGACCAACACTCCTGCAGTGTTTATGGATCTCATGAACCGTGTGTGTAAGCCTTTTCTCGATCATTTCATCATTGTATTCATCGACGATATCCTAATCTACTCCAAGACGAAAGAAGAACATGGACGACATTTGTGTCTTATTCTTCAGCTTTTGCAAACCAAACGTCTTTATGCCAAATTCTCCAAGTGTGAATTTTGGCTAAAAGAGGTTCAATTCTTAGGTCACACCGTCAATGAACTTGGTATTCATGTTGACCCTGCAAAGATAGAAGCTGTGAAGAATTGGATTGCACCTAAGTCGCCCTCTGAAATTCATTCGTTTCTTGTCCTAGCTGGGTATTATCGCCGTTTCATCTCGAACTTCTCGAAGATTGCCATTCCTTTGACTTCGTTGACTCAAAAAGATAAACCTTTTGTTTGGGGTCCCGAACAAGAGGAATCTTTCCAAACGCTCAAGGGCATGCTTTGTAATGCTCCTATCCTCACTCTCCCCGATGGGAACGACGATTTCGTCGTGTATTGCGATGCCTCTAACCAGGGTCTTGGTTGCATTCTCATGCAACGGGACAAAGTAATCGCTTACGCGTCGAGACAACTCAAAATTCATGAGAAAAACTATACTACTCACGACCTTGAACTTGGTGCAATTGTCTTTGTATTAAAGATTTGGCGACACTACCTTTATGGTACAAAGTGTATGGTCTTTACCGACCATAAGAGCCTCCAACACATCTTTGATCAAAAGGAACTCAACATGCATCAACGTCGTTGGGTTGAATTGTTAAACGACTACGACTGTGATATCCGCTACCACCCTGGTAAGGCGAATGTCGTGGCCGGTGCACTTAGTCGTAATACTCATGTCAAGAGTGCTCGTTGCTACCAAATCGTGGGAAAACTCAACGAGTTGATTCGACAAGCACAATTTGCCGTCATTAACGAGGGTAACCTCGATAACGAGTTGAATTGTGGAGTCGAAAACCCACTCGAAGCTAAGCCTGATGGTATTCTTTACTACGATAGTCGCATTTGGATTCCCGATCGTCTCAATCTTCGGACTACTTTGATGGATGAAGCTAACAAATCCCGATACTCCGTTCATCCTATTGGTGGCCTGGAATGAAACGTGATATCGCTCTCTACGTCTCCAAATGCCTTACGTGTTCTAAAGTCAAGGCAGAACATCAACGTCCCTCCGGTTTACTCGAACAACCAGAAATTCCTGTCTGGAAATGGGAGAGCATAGCCATGGATTTCATCACGAAATTGCCTCAGACGAGGTACCACGTTTGGTAACGATAGGATTTGGGTTATCATCGATCGTTTGACCAATCCGCACACTTCCTCGCCATTCGTGAAGATTACAAAGTCGAGAAATTGGCTCGTATCTACACGAGTGAAATCTTAGTCGTCACGGTACTCCTCTTGATGTTATTTCTGACCGAGCGTACTATTCAAACTCTAGAGGATATGCTTCGATCATGCGTAATCGATTTTGGTGGCAACTGGTATTTGCACTTACCCTTGGTAGAATTCTCGTACAACAACAGCTATCACGCAAGTATTCAAATGACTCCATTTGAAGTACTGTATGGTCGCAAGTTTCATTCGCCTTTTTGTTGGCACGAGATCGGAGACGTAGAACTCACCTGTCCCGAACTTATACAAGAGACGACGGACAAGATGCTACAGATTCGTGACAACTTGCTCAAAGCTCGAAGCCGACAAAAGAGCTATGCTGATAGAAGACGCAAACCTTTGGAATTCGACATAGGTGACCACGTACTTCTCAAGGTTGCACCTTGGTAAGGTCTTGTTCGTTTTGGTAAGAAAGGCAAACTCGCTCCTCGCTATGTGGGTCCTTTCAAGATTCTCGAAAGGATTGGCAAGGAAGCGTATCGACTGGATCTACCTCAAGCGCTCAGCAACGTGCATCCTGTGTTTCATGTTTCAAATTTGAAAAAGTGTCTAGCTGAAGAAGGACTCCAAGTTCCACTCGAAGATCTTCAAATCAATGATACTTTGCACTTCGTGGAGAAACCGGTCGAAATCATGGACCGAGGAGCCAAGCAACTCAGGCGCAGTCGTATTCCTATTGTCATGGTTTGATGGGAAGGTAAACGTGGCGCCGAATTCACTTGGGAACTTGAAAGTGATATGAAGACTAGTATCCATATCTCTTCGTTACATCTTCCTAAATTTCGGGACGAAATTTCCTAAAGGAGGGGAGACTGTAACGCCCCGCGTTTCTATACTTTCTATATTTGGAAACCTTGTACCGTACTTCTATTTTCTGTAATCGTTGTATCTTGTATTTGTCTTTTGTTGTAAACGTTGTAAACCGAGACTTGGATCGTAACGAGAAACTCGTATTTTATTCATGTTGTGTTAATCATAATCTTGTTACACTTATACTTGTTCATACCTTAAACATACTCGTGATACTCTTTTTCGTAAACGTGCGATAACTCGCAAACTTTGTTTGTATTGCGTAAACGAGACTCAAACGTGAAACTTTTAATCGTTAAACTTAACTCGTTGCGAAAAAAATACAAGTACCTATTCATTTATTAAGTTAATTAATTCAAATTTACTAATTAATTAATTAATTAATTAATTTACTTTTTAGAAAAATTAAAATGCTATTTTATAAATAGATTAACATTTAGGACTATATGTTAATACATATATATCTTTCTTTAAATAAGTCCAAGGTCTAATGTGTAATTACCGAATTCTTGAACTACAGGGGCCTTTCCTGCCAATTGTGAAACTAAATTATTGAGTTTTTTATTAAAATAAAAATAATAATAATAATAATAATAATAAACAAAACAAACCGGGATCCGCGAGACTCGAACTCGTGATCCCCGGTTCAACAAACAACGACCCAACCACCCCGCCAACCGCCCACATCTGAAGGAACCCGGACAATAATTCATTTAAACCCTGTTTCCGGTCTAGCTGGGTGCGACAAGGGGGCGGGCAGCAGCTCGTTTTGGGCGGGTTTTATGTCTTTTTTTTGTATTTTAAACACTTTTAACCATTAATTACCCACCTAAACTTCACCTAACTAACCCTAATCCTTCTCCTATAAAACCCAAGTGTTTCCACACATTTTACACTTTCTAAACTCCATCTAATCCCTCTCAAATCACCTCAAGATCCTTGCAACATCAGAATTTCGAGCAGAATTACCCATCTTCACAAAAGTGAGTGTAACTCACTCATTTCTTAACGAAATCCTTCCATTCTTTTTCCCACTTGCTTGGATTAACCTAAGGATCATTTCCATTGGTTTTCCATGGAACACCAAGCTCTGGAATGACTAGAAAAAGGTTCCAAAGTGGACTGTTTTACTTTATGTTCTTATAAACTTGTTTAATCTCATACTTTTCTCATTCATCCTAGTGTTCTTGAACTCCTAATCACATGTATGATTATAGGGACTAACCTAGGTTGTTAAACTTGTAAATAGGAGTGTTTAATCACTCCATACTTTCTGTTTTGAAGAGCATTGAGCTCACAAGTGATGCAAGTTCTTAAACTTGTTCATGTGTGTCCACCAAGGAAGCTTGGGCTATCCTAACTTGAGACCACACATCACCTGATGATTTTCATCAAGATCCCAAGATAGTTTACTAGACTTAAGGTGTCACAACCTCGCCTAGCCGTTGACGATTGTCCTCGTGTGCCCATCGGGTTGTTCTACACTTGGCTACTTGGTATCTAGATGTCACCTTATTATTCTTGTCATTTATATTCTTGTATATCTTGTTCTGGAACCCTCCTTGTTACCAATGGTAACTTGTGTAGTGGTGAACACAATCCGAGGTTCAAAGTGGATGGTTTATCCTCCCACCTCCTACTTGACTTACATGATACTAAGAGGTTCCAAAGTGGATGGTTCATCCTCCCACCTCCTACATGATTATATAACTATATGGAACTATATTATAATCCTAAAACCGAAACCTTGATAATGACCTTATAATCAACTATCAAGTTATTAAGTTTAACACTAAAGTATGTAATTCCTTGTCACAATTCTAATAGGTCCCGATCCTATGAAATCACATCCAACTCGTAAGAGTTACTATAGTGTCAAGAACGAGTGTTACATCTTAGTGAATACTTTCGTATCATAATAATTTATCAAACTTATTTTTAATCATGCTCGAATACTCCTAATCTCCCGTTGAAACTCTATAATCATACGCCTCGTTTCCTCTTGTAGAATAATTTGGCGTCATCCTCGAACCAACATCTTCACGGATTGTCAAGTGTAGAAAAGACTTAGCAAAACCGTGAGTACACTCGACCCACTTTTGTTTATAACACTTTTCGGGTGTAACATGTTTCCATATACAAAATCACGAACACTTAAACTTTATGAAACACACAAACGATCCCATATACAAGAAAACTTGAATCTTATACTTGATGCTTGTCTTGGATATTCGTTGTGCTATGCTTTAGTCATTAACTATTTTTAGCCTTTGTTTGACATGCTTAGCGCTATAGGAATTCACGCATCCACCTCCATCGTGTTATTCGTGAGGTCATGTTAATACATCGTAATTGCGTTAAGGGTTTGATTATTAGTATTGCATGCCTTGATATTGCTCTTGATAGATTTGGTTGCCATGAGGATTGTTTAAACTTATTCGTATACGTATGCTATGCCTAAACTTGTGTACTCGCCTTTGCTTTCGCATTGAAATTATTTTAAAATATGTTACAGGTTGAAGGAGATGACGCTATGAAAACTATATAGCAAGGACTAGATGACGTTAGGTTTAATGTCGATATATCAATTTTGTTATGACTTTGCAAATGTTATGTTGTTTCTTTGTTTTGTTACATTGATTTATTTGACAATTCTTATGAAATGAAATATGCTTTAATTAATTATTGTCACTTATTAATGTTGTCAGCAATGAGCAATCTCGTTTTCGTCTCATCCCGATGTTTCCGCCATCGGTTAGGGTGTGACAGATTGGTATCAGAGCCATAACTATAGGGAATTAGGTAGAATTGCCATGTTCGACCTAGTCTATAGTTCTAAGTACCCGTTGTGACCATTATTGATTATGCTTAAAACTTTATGCTTCCTACTTTGCTTCTCTCTTTCCTTTTGGTCTTAATACATATGCATGGTGTCTTCCTAAGACACTTTTACACAATACACGTTTGGACGCTTGAAGACACTCGTAATATAAACGAGACGACTTCACTAAAATAGGTGTGAAAACCGCAATTTGTGAACGACTCTCAATCCGCTATACTTATTCTTTTTGCACGCAATTATGCCATCAAGTTAGGAGTGAAATCTAAACCTTGATGGAAAATTTCCAATTCAAAACTCTAGTGGACCCTTACCAACGAATCGGAATTTGCTCTTCATTTGGTAAGTACCAACCACACTTAGGGTACGAAATCGTCAAGTTAGGGGTGAAACCCGCACATTGTCGATTAAGTCCCATTCCTTGATTTTCGCTCTCCCCAAAGTCTCGATTTTCCAATCGGTTAGAGACATGTAGTAACTGGAAGGGTAAAATGTCGTTGTCGCTTCTCGATGAGAGCATTTTACCTATAGGTCAAAGCACGTTTCTCTAATTCGAAAGATCTTCGATTCACTTTGGAATTGTCGATGATTCTCTACCCGAATCATTCCCATGTTTTATAAGCCTATTCTTTTTATGTGACTCAAATTTTATGTGTTTTAATACTTGTTACCTCGTTCATTTCAAACCGTTACACACTCGCACGTTTATCGCAATAAAAAACAATACTAATCCTCGTGAACAAACTAAATTTATACTCTTTATTTGTATTCATACGTGAGTATACGTGTTATACTTGTTGAACTCATGCAAACTATGTGAACCATACTTGATGAACACTTGCTTCTTTTGTGAAACTTATATGAACTTTATTCTTACTCATGCATGCAAAACCTATTTTCTCTTATTACGATCAAGTCTCATGCTTTTTCTTGTTTACAACCTCTAGATGCCTCCTTTCCGTAAGTCGTTGAACCGTCCCAAAAAGTCCAAGAAGTCGGGTTCCAAGAAGGAATCCAACAACGAGGACTCGATATCGAAGCAAGAACTGATTGGGCTCGTTTCGGAGCAAATGGCCGGACAAATGGCTAAGATCATACCCGACATTGTTAGCCAAATCCACACCATACACGCCGAAGCCACACCTAAATCATCCGCTGATTCCAAAGCCGATACCCCCAAACCATCTTACCAATTCAAGAATTTCATGGCTTGTAAACCAGTGGAATTCACTGGCATGGACGGTTTTACCGCCATGATCAATTGATTAGATTCAATGGAGATTATCTTCCTTTAGGTCGGCTGCCCTGAGGAACTCCGAACCCTTAATGCCACCGGGGTCTTTCGCAAGAGAGCCCTCGAGTGGTGGACCACCGAACGAAACACGCGTGGCAACGAAGCAGCCCACGTGATGACTTGGGAACAGCTTAAGGAGCTCATGAAGGAGCAATTATGTCCTCCCCATGAGACCCAGAAACTTGAAAACGAGTTCTGGAATCTCACACAACAGGGGAGCGACGCTGAAGGATTGATCGTGCGCTTCAAACAGTTAAGTATCAATTGCCCTGGGCAAGTCGATACTGTTCCCAAGTCAATCGCCAAGCTCATCCGTTGCCTCTCACCGGTGATCATGAATCATGTAGCCGCAGCCAACGCGAAAACCCTCGAGGAAGCCTATTCCATAACCCTCCAACTCAACCATAATTGCATCCTTCAATGGACCTACGACAAGGTCCCTACGAAGCATTCGCACCAAGCCATTGCCAACACCACCGAATCACCTACCCCTCCAGCCAAAAAGCCACACAACAAGAACAAGAAGCGGGAGGCTTCTTCTCAAAAGAATGCGGTCGTCACTCCGCCTACCCCTGCACCACTAAACGCCGTCGCCACTACCCAAAACACCAACCAACCTGGACAAGGTTACATTGGCTCTCACCCCAAGGGTACCACTTGCAACTACCATCACCCTGTTGGCACCTCATGCCGAAAATGTGCCAACTGTAATAGGTTGGGACACCTCTCCAACTATTGTCGCCTACCCCAGAACCAGCAAACCCAAGCCCTTTTACCCAATCCTAACCCAAACCGCCAAACCCAAGCTACACCTGGTCGAACCTGCTACAATTGTGGCGATCCTAACCATTTCGCTAACGTTTACCCGAAACGCACTAACAAACAGCAGCAACAACAAACCAAACCTGCAAAAGGACGAGCTTTCGTTCTCTCCTCAGCTCAAGCCCAAAGTTCGAATGATGTCATCACTGGTACGTTCCTTGTGAACCATATCTATGCTACTTGTCTGTTTGATACTGGCACGGATAGAAGTTTTGTATCCGTTGAATTTGAACCCTTGCTTAAGTGCAAACGAACTAAAATGCCTAATCCTTTTGCTGTCGAAGTCGCTAATGGTAAGACCATCTCCGTTGACTCTGTTCTTTCTGGTTGCACCCTAATCTTAAACGATCATAAGTTTTCCATCGACCTCATAACTACGCAAATGGGTAGCTTTGATGTTATAGTAGGCATGGACTGGCTTAAGCGAGTTCGTGCGGAAGTCGTTTGTTCTGAAAAATTCATTCGTCTTCCCCTACCTCAAGGTGACTCTTTACACGTCTATGGTGAGAAACCTTCTAAGGGTCTCAAGCTTATGTCGTGCAACAAAGCGGACAAGTACTTGCGTAAGGAGTACTTTGCCTTTCTCGCACACATTGTGAAAAGAAAGACGAAGGTCCTAGCATAAGTGATGTTCCTGTCGTTTGTGAGTTTCCTTCTGTTTTCCCCGAGGATCTCCCTGGTCCTCCGCCTCCTCGAGCTGTCGATTTTCGTATTGATCTGATCCCTGGCGCAACTCCTGTTGCGAAAGCTCCCTATCGTTTAGCACCCTCGGAGATGCAAGAGCTATCAAGCCAACTTCAAGAGCTTCTTGATAAAGGCTTTATACGCCCTAGTACTTCCCCTTGGGGTGCTCCCGTTTTGTTCGTCAAGAAGAAAGATAGGTCTTTTCAGATGTGCATTGGTTATCGTCAGCTCAATAAACTTACAGTCAAAAACCGATACCCACTTCCTCGTATTGACGATCTCTTCGATCAATTGCAAGGCGCGAAGTGCTTTTCAAAGGTTGACCTCCGTTCTGGCCATCATCAACTTCGGGTTTCCGAGGAAGTTGTACCCAAAACCGCATTTCGCACACGTTATGGACACTATGAGTTCGTGGTCATGCCTTTTGGTTTGACCAACGCTCCTGCAGTGTTTATGGATCTCATGAACCGTGTGTGTAAGCCTTTTCTCGATCATTTCGTCATTGTATTCATCGAAGATATCCTAATCTACTCCAAGAAGAAAGAAGAACATGGACGACATTTGCATCTTATTCTTCAGCTTTTGCAAACCAAACGTCTTTATGCCAAATTCTCCAAGTGTGAATTTTGGCTAAAAGAGGTTCAATTCTTAGGTCACACCGTCAATGAACTTGGTATTCATGTTGACCCTGCAAAGATAGAAGCTGTGAAGAATTGGATTGCACCTAAGTCGCCCTCTGAAATTCGTTCATTTCTTGGCCTAGCTGTGTATTATCGCCGTTTCATCTCGAACTTCTCGAAGATTGCCATTCCTTTGACTTCGTTGACTCAAAAAGATAAACCTTTTGTTTGGGGTCCCGAACAAGAGGAATCTTTCCAAACGCTCAAGGACATGCTTTGTAATGCTCCTATCCTCACTCTCCCCGATGGGAATGACGATTTCGTCGTGTATTGCGATGCCTCTAACCAGGGTCTTGGTTGCGTTCTCATGCAACGGGACAAAGTAACCGCTTACACGTCGAGACAACTCAAAATTCATGAGAAAAACTATACTACTCACGACCATGAACTTGGTGCAATTGTTTTTGCATTAAAGATTTGGCAAAACTACCTTTATGGTACAAAGTGTATGGTCTTTACCGACCATAAGAGCCTCCAACACATCTTTGATCAAAAGGAACTCACCATGCGTCAACGTCATTGGATAGAATTGTTAAACGACTACGACTGTGATATCCGCTACCACCCTGGTAAGGCGAATGTCGTGGCCGATGCACTTAGTCGTAAGACTCATGTCAAGAGTGCTCGTTGCTACCAAATCGTGGGAAAACTTAACGAGTTGATTCGACAAGCACAATTTGCCGTCATTAACGAGGGTAACCTCGATAACGAGTTGAATTGTGGAGTCGAAAACCCACTCGAAGCTAAGCCTGATGGTATTCTTTACTATCATAGTCGCATTTGGATTCCGATCGTCTCAATCTTCGGACTACTTTGATGGATGAAGCTAACAAATCCCGATACTCCGTTCATCCTATTGGTGGCCTGGAATGAAACGTGATACCACGTTTGGTAACGATAGCATTTGGGTTATCATCGATCGTTTGACCAAATCCGCACACTTCCTCGCCATTCGTGAAGATTACAAAGTCGAGAAATTGGCTCGTATCTACACGAGTGAAATCTTAGTCGTCACGGTACTCCTCTTGATATTATTTCTGATCGCGATGCTCATTTCACTTCTCGCCTTTGGCAAACTTTCCAATCCGCCCTTGGCACTCGTTTGAATCTTAGCACCGCTTTTAATCCTCAATCTGACAGTCAGACTGAGCGTACTATTCAAACTCTAGAGGATATGCTTCGATCATGCGTAATCGATTTTGGCGGCAACTGGGATTGCACTTACCCTTGGTAGAATTCTCGTACCACAACAGCTATCACGCAAGTATTCAAATGACTCCATTTGAAGCACTGTATGGTCGCAAGTGCCGTTCGCCTATTTGTTGATACGAGATCGGAGACGTACAACTCACCGGTCCCGAACTTATACAAGAGACGACGGACAAGATCCTACAGATTCGTGACAACTTGCTCAAAGCTCGAAGCCGAAAAAAGAGCTATGCTGATAGAAGACGCTAACCTTTGGAATTCGACATAGGTGACCACGTACTTCTCAAGGTTGCACCTTGGAAAGGTGTTGTTCGTTTTGGTGAGAAAGGCAAACTCGCTCCTCGCTATGTGGGTCCTTTCAAGATTCTCGAAAGGATTGGCAAGGTAGCGTATCGACTGGATCTACCTCAAGCGCTCAGCAACGTGCAACCTGTGTTTCATGTTTAAAATTTGAAAAAGTGTCTAGCTGAAGTAGGACTCCAAGTTCCACTCGAAGATCTTCAAATCAATGATACTTTGCACTTCGTGGAGAAACCGGTCGAAATCATGGACCGAGGAGCCACGCAACTCAGGCGCCGTCGTATTCCTATTGTCAAGGTTTGATGGGAAGGTAAACGTGGCGCCGAATTCACTTTGGAACTTGAAAGTGATATGAAGACTAAGTATCCATATCTCTTCGTTACATCTTCCTAAATTTCGGGACGAAATTTCCTAAAGGAGGGGAGACTGTAACGCCCCGCGTTTCTATACTTTCTATATTTGGAAACCTTGTACCGTACTTCTATTTTCTGTAATCGTTGTATCTTGTATTTGTCTTTTGTTGTAAACGTTGTAAACCGAGACTTGGATCGTAACGAGAAACTCGTATTTTATTCATGTTGTGTTAATCATAATCTTGTTACACTTATACTTGTTCATACCTTAAACATACTCGTGATACTCTTTTTCGTAAACGTGCGATAACACGCAAACTTGGTTTGTATTGCGTAAACGAGACTCAAACGTGAAACTTTTAATCGTTAAACTTAACTCGTTGCGAAAAAAATACAAGTACCTATTCATTTATTAAGTTAATTAATTCAAATTTACTAATTAATTAATTAATTAAATTAATTAATTTACTTTTTAGAAAAATTAAAATGCTATTTTATAAATAGATTAATATTTAGGACTATATGTTAATACATATATATCTTTCTTTAAATAAGTCCAAGGTCTAATGTGTAATTACTGAATTCTTGAACTACAGGGGCCTTTCCTGCCAATTGTGAAACTAAATTATTGAGTTTTTGATTAAAATAAAAAATAATAATAATAATAAACAAAACAAACCGGGATCCGCGAGACTCGAACTCGTGATCCCCGGTTCAACAAACAACGACCCAACCACCCCGCCAACCGCCCCACATCTGAAGGAACCCGGACAATAATTCATTTAAACCCTGTTTCCGGTCGAGCTGGGTGCGACAAGGGGGCGGGCAGCAGCTTGTTTTGGGCGGGTTTTATGTCTTTTTTTATATTTTAAACACTTTTAACCATTAATTACCCACCTAAACTTCACCTAACTAACCCTAATCCTTCTCCTATAAAACCCAAGTGTTTCCACGCATTTTACACTTTCTAAACTCCATCTAATCCCTCTCAATCACCTCAAGATCCTTGCAACATCAGATTTTCTAGCAGAATTACCCATCTTCACAAAAGTGAGTGTAACTCGCTCATTTCTTAACGAAATCCTTCCATTCTTTTTCCCACTTGCTTGGATTAACCTAAGGATCATTTCCATTGGTTTTCTATGGAACACCAAGCTCTGGAATGATCAGAAAAAGGTTCCAAAGTGGACTGTTTTACTTTATACTTTTCTCATTCATCCTAGTGTTCTTGAACTCCTAATCACATGTATGATTATGGGGACTAACCTAGGTTGTTAAACTTGTAAATAGGAGTGTTTAATCGCTCCAAACTTTCTGTTTTTGAAGAGCATTGAGCTCACAAGTGATGCAAGTTCTTAAACTTGTTCATGTGTGTCCACCAAGGAAGCTTGGGCTATCCTAACTTGAGACCACACATCACTTGATGATTTTCATCAAGATCCCAAGATAGTTTGCTAGACTTAAAGTGTCACAACCCCGCCTAGCCGTTGACGATTGTCCTCGTGTGCTCACCGGGTTGTTCTACACTTGGCTACTTGGTATCTAGATGTCACCTTATTATTCTTGTCATTTATATTCTTCTATATCATGTTCTTGAACACTCCTTGTTACCAACGGTAACTTGTGTAGTGGTGAACACAATCCAAGGTTCAAAGTGGATGGTTTATCCTCCCACCTCCTACTTGACTTACATGATACTAAGAGGTTCCAAAGTGGATGGTTCATCCTCCCACCTCCTACATGATTATATAACTATATGGAACTGTATCATAATCCTAAAACCGAAACCTTGATAATAACCTTATAATCAACTATCTAGTTATTAAGTTTAACACTAAAGTATGTAATTCATTGTCATGATTCTAATAGGTCCCGAGCCTATGAAATCACATCCAACTCGTAAGAGTTACTATAGTGTCAAGAACGAGTATTACATCTTAGTGAATACTTTCGTATCATAATACTTTATCACACTTATTTTTAATTATGCTCGAATGCTCCTAATCTCCCGTTGAAACTCTATACTCATACGCCTCGTTTCCTCTTGTAGGATAATTCGGCGTCATCCTCGAACTAACGTCTTCACGGATTGTCAAGTGTAGAAAAGACTTGCAAAACCGTGAGTACACTTGACCCACTTTTGTTTATAACACTTTTCGGGTGTAACATGTTTCCATATACAAAATCACGAACACTTAAACTTTATGAAACACACAAACAATCTCATATACATGAAAACATGAATCTTATACTTGATGCTTGTCTTGGATATTCGTTATGCTATGCTTTAGTCATTAACTATTTTTTAGCCTTTGTTTGACATGCTTAGCGCTATAGGAATTCACGCATCCACCTCCATCGTGTTATTCGTGAGGTCATGTTAAAACATCGTAATTGCTATAAGGGTTTGATTATTAGTATTGCATGCCCTGATATTGCTCTTGTATAGATTTGGTTGCCATGAGGATTGTTTAAACTTATTCGTATACGTATGCTATGCCTAAGCTTGTGTACTCGCCTTTGCTTTCGCATTGACATTATTTTAAAACATGTTACAGGTTGAAGGAGATGATGCTATAAAAACAATATAGCAAGTACTAGATACACACAAATTAGACGTTAGGTTTAATGTCGAGGTATCAATTTTGTTATGACTTTGCAAATGTTAGGTTGTTTCTTTGTGTTGTTACATTGATGTAGTTGACAATTCTTATGAAATGAAATATGGTTTAATTAATTATTGTCACTTATTGATGTTGTGAGCAATGAGCAATCTTGTTTTCGTCTCACCCGACGTTTCCGCCATCGGTGGGGTTCTGTCTCTGAAACTTTGAGGTCTCCATTGTTGGTTCCTTCCCTTGTTTCGCCTGTCTGAGAGGTGTGAATAGTGATTGCTACGACGACTTTCGACACCGGTCAATTGCGTGTCTGTTTGAGCAATCATTTTTGCAGCTTCGATGAACGTCTCCCATTCTTTAGGACCACCGTCTATCCCTTTGACCCGCTTGATCAAGTCATCACACTTGACGGCGCACATGAAATGCGCGCGTCTGATCTCATATCCCACGTTACCAATTTCCAAACATTCTTTGTTGTACCTTGTAATAAAGTCTTCTATGGATTCATGGTCCCTACGCCAGATGTTTAAGACGTCTGCGGGGTCTCTAGTGTATCTTCTCTACTGGCTTAAATGAGATAGGAATTTTTCTTGGAAATCCATCCAGGATTTGATTCTTCCTGTCGGTAAGCTTTCGAACCATGCGCGTGTTGCCCCAACAAAAGTTTGCATGAATTGCTGGCACCAGACTGGCAAAGACCATCCTCCAACCATGCCTGCGCTTGTGAATACTTGCAAGTGGTCGTTTGGGTCTTTTAACTCGTTGTACTTCCCCACATTATGTGGTAACTTTGTTTTTTCAAACGGTGCCATGGCGATTTCTCTGACGAATTTGGATTTTTCGGCTACTCCTTCTGGTCGATAACTAAAGGTATAGTCGTGTTCTACGTCTCGGTTGTACTGTGCACGTGCGCGGGTCTGTACGACTCGTGATTGTGTGGTAGTCTACTAAAGACGGAACGCTCGTCTGGTTTGTAAGTTGAATCTTCTTCCTCGTAGGAATCCCTTTCTTTGTTGATGTTGCGCGACCCTAGCCGGCTGTGCAGGGGTACTCTCTGCTTCTACTGCGCATTCTACTCGAAGTTGCTCTCTGTTTCGCCGTATGTGTCACGTGTTTCTTGCACCATTGAACGTGTTCTCTACTGATGATGATCTCGCAAGTAAACGTATTCTGAGGTTAAGTTGTGCACCGAGCGCTGCGAGGGAGTTACTAGCGGTGTCTGGAGCGCCTGGGCTTGTATAACCGCCTGCTGTGCGTTCAACTGCGCATAGTTGACATTTAGTGATGCATGTTGCTTAGTATACCAGGAAGCGAGAGTTTCTCCTTCTGGTAATCCTAACAGTGCAGCGATGTTCTGTTGCGTTCGTCCTGACGGTGTGGACGGCCCAGCACCAAGGTTTCCTGCTTGCACCGCTGGATTTGCTTAATGTATGATCCTCGTTGCACTTCCAAAGAGATCTGGGATCTCAGCGTTTCTTGTTCCTCTTTGGATGTTCTCGTCTCCTTGGTGCCCTTGGACCTGAACGTTGTCCGTGACGGGACCAAACATGGAGAGTTCTTCCTCACCTTCTCCTACCATGAGAGAACCTTTTCCTTAAGGAAAAGAAGAAGGTTGTTTGTAAAAAATCGGTGGGCGCCAATGTTGAAACACCAATTAACTCGGGGTTAATGGAATCTCTGTGTGGTGGTTCAATCTCTTCCTCCGGTCTCGTCCACTGAACATTGCAAAATGGAAACACCGGTGACTCGCCACGAGGAGGAGTAGAAGGGGGTTCTCCTTGTGACCACCCTCCGGCATGAGAATAAGTATGGTTTTTCCGGCGATAAGTGTAAATCAACAGAATAAAAGTTAAGAGAGTGTGAGAGTGAATTAATAAACCTGTATAGAGAGCCTCTATTTATAGCCGAAGGATGGGAGGCTCAACAGACTCCTCCAGCTGTCATTTGGACGCTAGTTGGATCGTGGAGGAATATCCTTCTTGTCTCCTCCGTGCTAATCATCTAGTGGATGACGTGGGAGATCCCTATTCGTCCAGCTAGGCTCCCTTCTGCAGTGGTTGTCGGTCTGACCAGCTCCCACTATGCTGGTCTAGTTGGCGGTCCTCTATTGCTGCCACTCATCGTCCTTGCTGCTGGCGATAGCATCTTTCCTGTCTCTTGTGACCCTTTCTAGAAGCTTCTGGTATCTTCCTTGGAGCCTATTTCAAGCCTGCTGATGTGTATCGCCTTTATTGGGTTACGTGGTATGGTCTTGCCACATAGGATCGGCTTTGTGGGACCATACCTCTTCATAGCCTCCAACACATCTTTGATCAAAAGGAACTCAACATGCGTCAACGTCGTTGGGTAGAATTGTTAAACGACTACGAATGTGATATCCGCTACCACCCTGGTAAGGCGAATGTCGTGGCCGATGCACTTAGTCGTAAGACTCATGTCAAGATGCTCGTTGCTACCAAATCATGGGAAAACTCAACGAGTTGATTCGATAAGCACAATTTGCCGTCATTAACGAGGGTAACCTCGATAACGAGTTGAATTGTGGAGTTGAAAACCCACTCGAAGCTAAGCCTGATGGTATTCTTTACTACCATAGTCGCATTTGGATTCCCGATCGTCTCAATCTTCGGACTACTTTGATGGACGAAGCTGACAAATCCCGATACTCCGTTCATCCTGGAGCTGATAAGATGTACCATGACTTGCGCGCATCCTATTGGTGGCCTGGAATGAAACGTGATATCGCTCTCTACGTCTCCAAATGCCTTACGTGTTCCAAAGTCAAGGTAGAACATCAACGTCCCTCCGGTTTGCTCGAACACCCAGAAATTCCTGTCTGGAAATGGGAGAGCATAGCCATGGATTTCATCACGAAATTGCCTCAGACGAGGTACCTCGTCTGGTCACGACAGCATTTGGGTTATCATCGATCGTTTGACCAAATCCGCACACTTCCTCGCCATTCGTGAAGATTACAAAGTCGAGAAATTGGCTCGTATCTACACGAGTGAAATCTTAGTCATCACGGTACTCCTCTTGATATTATTTCTGATCGCGATGCTCGTTTCACTTCTCGCCTTTGGCAAACTTTCCAATCCGCCCTTGGCACTCATTTGAATCTTAACACCGCTTTTCATCCTCAATCTGATGGTCAAACTGAGCGTACTATTCAAACTCTAGAGAATATGCTTCGATCATGCGTAATCGATTTTGGCGGCAACTGGGATTTGCACTTACCCTTGGTAGAATTCTCGTACAACAACAGCTATCACGCAAGTATTCAAATGACTCCATTTAAAGCACTATATGGTCGCAAGTGCCATTCGCCTATTTGTTGGTACGAGATCGGAGACGTACAACTCACCGGTCCCGAACTTATACAAGAGACGACGGAAAAGATCCTACAGATTCGTGACAACTTGCTCAAAGCTCGAAGCCGAAAAAAGAGCTATGCTGATAGAAGACGCAAACCTTTGGAATTCGACATAGGTGACCACGTACTTCTCAAGGTTGCACCTTGGAAAGGTGTTGTTCGTTTTGGTAAGAAAGGCAAACTCGCTCCTCACTATGTGGGTCCTTTCAAGATTCTCGAAATGATTGGCAAGGTAGCGTATCGACTGGATCTACCTCAAGCGCTCAGCAACGTGCATCCTGTGTTTCATGCTTCAAATTTGAAAAAGTGTCTAGCTGAAGAAGGACTCCAAGTTCCACTCGAAGATCTTCAAATCAATGATACTTTGCACTTCGTGGAGAAACCTGTCGAAATCATGGACCGAGGAGCCAAGCAACTGAGGCGCAGTCGTATTCCTATTGTCAAGGTTTGATGGGAAGGTAAACGTGGCGCCGAATTCACTTGGGAACTTGAAAGTGATATGAAGACTAAGTATCCATATCTCTTCGTTACATCTTCCAAAATTTTGGGACGAAATTTCCTAAAGGAAGGGAGACTGTAACGCCCCGCGTTTCTATACTTTCTATATTTGGAAACCTTGCACCGTACTTCTATTTTCTGTAATCGTTGTATCTTGTATTTGTCTTTTGTTGTAAACGTTGTAAAGCGAGACTTGGATCGTAATGAGAAAATTGTATTTTATTCATGTTGTGTTAATCATAATCTTGTTACACTTATACTTGTTCATACCTTAAACATACTCGTGATACTCTTATTCGTAAACGTGTGATAACTCGCAAACTTGGTTTGTATTGCGTAAACGAGACTCAAATGTGAAACTTTTAATCGTTAAACTTGATTCGTTGTGAAAAAAATACAAATACCTATTCATTTATTAAGTTAATTAATTCAAATTAATTAATTAATTTACTTTTTACAAAAATTAAAATGCTATTTTATAAATATATTAACATTTAGGACTATATGTTAATACATATATATCTTTCTTTAAATAAGTCCAAGGTCTAACGTGTAATTACTGAATTCTTGAACTACAGGGGCCTTTCCTGCCAATTGTGAAACTAAATTATTGAGTTTTTTATTAAAATAAAAAAATAATAATAATAAACAAAACAAACCGGGATCCGCGAGACTCGAACTCGCGATCCCCGGTTCAACAAACAACGACCCAACCACCCCGCCAACCGCCCCACATCTGAAGGAACCCGGACAATAATTCATTTAAACCCTGTTTCCGGTCGAGCTGGGTGCGACAAGGGGGCGGGCAGCAGCTCGTTTTGGGCGGGTTTTATGTCTTTTTTTGTATTTTAAACACTTTTAACCATTAATTACCCACCTAAACTTCATCTAACTAACCCTAATCCTTCTCCTATAAAACCCAAGTGTTTCCACACATTTTACACTTTCTAAACTCCATTTAATCCCTCTCAAATCACCTCAAGATACTTGCAACATCAGATTTTCTAGCAGAATTACCCATCTTCACAAAAGTGAGTGTAACTCGCTCATTTCTTAACGAAATCCTTCCATTCTTTTTCCCACTTGCTTGGATTAACCTAAGGATCATTTCCATTGGTTTTCCATGGAACACCAAGCTCTGGAATGACCAGAAAAAGGTTCCAAAGTGGACTGTTTTACTTTATGTTCTTATAAACTTGTTTAATCTCATACTTTTCTCATTCATCCTAGTGTTCTTGAACTCCTAATCACATGTAAGATTATGGGGACTAACCTAGGTTGTTAAACTTGTAAATAGGAGTGTTTAATCGCTCCAAACTTTCTGTTTTTGAAGAGCATTGAGCTCACAAGTGATGCAAGTTCTTAAACTTGTTCGTGTGTGTTCACCAAGGAAGCTTGGGCTATCCTAACTTGAGACCACACATCACTTGATGATTTTCATCAAGATCCCAAGATAGTTTGCTAGACTTAAAGTGTCACAACCCCGCCTAGCCGTTGACGATTATCCTCGTGTGCTCACCGGGTTGTTCTACACTTGGCTACTTGGTATCTAGATGTCACCTTATTATTCTTGTCATTTATATTCTTCTATATCATGTTCTTGAACCCTCCTTGTTACCAACGGTAACTTGTGTAGTGGTGAACACAATCCAAGGTTCAAAGTGGATGGTTTATCCTCCCACCTCCTACTTGACTTACATGATACTAAGAGGTTCCAAAGTGGATGGTTCATCCTCCCACCTCCTACATGATTATATAACTATATGGAACTATATTATAATCCTAAAACCGAAACCTTGATAATGACCTTATAATCAACTATCAAGTTATTAAGTTTAACACTAAGGTATGTAATTCATTGTCACGATTCTAATAGGTCCCGAGCCTATGAAATCACATCCAACTCGTAAGAGTTACTATAGTGTCAAGAACGAGTGTTACATTTAGTGAATACTTCCGTATCATAATACTTTATCACACTTATTTTTAATCATGCTCGAATACTCCTAATCTCCGTTAAAACTCTATACTCATACGCCTCGTTTCCTCTTGTAGGATAATTCGGCGTCATCCTTGAACCAACGTCTTCACGGATTGTCAAGTGTAGAAAAGACTTAGCAAAACCGTGAGTACACTCGACCCACTTTTGTTTATAACACTTTTTAGGGTGTAACATGTTTCCATATACAAAATCACGAACACTTAAACTTTATGAAACACACAAACAATCCCATATACATGAAAACTTGAATCTTATACTTGATGCTTGTCTTGGATATTCGTTATGCTATGCTTTAGTCATTAACTATTTTTAGTCTTTGTTTGACATGCTTAGCGCTATAGGAGTTCACGCATCCACCTCCATCGTGTTATTCGTGAGGTCATGTTAAAACATCGTAATTGCGTTAAGGGTTTGATTATTAGTATTGCATGCCTTGATATTGCTCTTGTATAGATTTGGTTGCCATGAGGATTGTTTAAACTTATTCGTATACGTATGCTACGCCTAAACTTGGGTACTCGCCTTTGCTTTCATATTGACATTATTTTAAAACATGTTACAGGTTGAAGGAGATGATGCTATAAAAACAATATAGCAAGGACTAGATACACACAAATTAGACGTTAGGTTTAATGTCGATGTATCAATTTTGCTATGACTTTGCAAATGTTATGTTCTTTCTTTGTGTTGTTACATTGATGTATTTGACAATTCTTATGAAATGAAATATGGTTTAATTAATTATTGTTACTTATTAATGATGTGAGCAATGAGCAATCTCGTTTTCGTCTCATCCCGACGTTTCCGCCATCGGTGGGGTTCTGTCTCTGAAACTTTGAGGTCTCCATTGTTGGTTCCTTCCCTTGTTTCGCATGTCTGAAGTGTGAATAGTGATTGCTACGACGACTTTCGACACCGGTCAATTGCGTGTCTGTTTGAGCAATCATTTTTGCTACTTCGATGAACGTCTCCCATTCTTTAGGACCACCGTCTATCCCTTTGACCCTCTTGATCAAGTCATCACACTTGACGGCGCGCATGAAATGCGCGCATCTGATCTCATATCCCACGTTACCAATTTTCAAACATTCTTTGTTGTACCTTGTAATAAAGTCTTCTATGGATTCATGGTCCGTGCGCCATATGTTTAAAACGTCTGCCGGGTCTCTAGTGTATCTTCTCTACTGGCTGAAATGAGATAGGAAATTTTTCTTGGAAATCCATCCAGGATTTGATTCTTCCGGTCGGTAAGCTTTCGAACCATGCGCATGTTGCCCCAACAAAAGTTTGCACGAATAGCTGGCACCAGACTGGCAAAGACCATCCTCCTACCACGCTTGCGCTTATGAGTACTTGCAAGTGGTCGTCTGGGTCTGTTAACTCGTTGTACTTCCCCACATTATGTGGTAACTTTGTTTTTTCTAACGGTGCCATGGCGATTTCCCTGACGAATTTGGATTTTTCGGCTACCCCTTCTGGTCGATAACTTATGGTATAGTCGTGTTCTACATCTCGGTTGTATTGTGCCCGTGCGCGGGGTCTGTACGACTCGTGATTGTGTGGTAGTCTACTAAAGACAAAACGCTCGTCTGGTTTGTAAGTTGAATCTTCTTCCTCGTAGGAATCCCATTCTTTGTTGATGTTGCGCGACCCTAGCCGGCTGTGCAGGGGTACTCTCTGCTTCTACTGCGCATTCTGCTCGAAGTTGCTATCTGTTTTCCCGTATGTGTCACGTGTTTCTTGCACCATTGAACGTGTTCTCTACTGATGATGATCTCGCGAGTCGACGTATTCTGAGGTTAAGTTGTGCATCAAGCGCTGCGCGTGATTTACTAGCGGTGTCTGGAGCGCCTGGGCTTGTATTACCACCTGCTGTGCGTTCAACTGCGCATAGTTGACATTTAGTGATGCCTGTTGCTAAGTATACTAGGAAGCGAGAGTTTCTCCTTCTGCTAATCCTAACAGCGCAGCGATGTTCTATTGCGTTCGTCCTGACGGTGTGGACGGCCCAGCACCAAGGTTTCCTGCTTGCACCGCTGGATTTGCTTAATGTATGATCCTCGTTGCACTTCCAAAGAGATCTGGGATCTCAGTGTTTCTTGTTCCTCTTTGGATGTTCTCGTCTCCTTGGTGCCCTTGGACCTGAACGTTGTCCGTGACGGGACCAAACATGGAGTGTTCTTCCTCACCTTCTCCAGCCATGAGATAACCTTTTTCTTAAGGAAAAGAAGAAGGTTGTTTGTAAAAATATCGGTGGGCGCCAATGTTGAAACACCAATTAACTCGGGGTTAATGGAATCTCTGAGTGGTGGTTCAATCTCTTCCTCCAGTCTCGTCCACTGAACACTGCAAAATGGAAACACCGGTGACTCGCCACGAGGAGGAGAAGAAGGGGGTTCTCCTTGTGACCACCCTCCGGCATGAGAATAAGCATGGTTTTTCCGGCGATAAGTCTAAATCAACAAAATAAAAGTTAAGAGAGTGTGAGAGTGAATGAATAAACCTGTATAGAGAGCCTCTATTTATAGCCGAAGGATGGGAGGCATCAACAGACTCCTCCAGCTGTCATTTGGACGCTAGTTGGATCGTGGAGGAATATCCTTCTTGTCTCCTCCGTGCTAATCATCGTAGTGGATGACGTGGGAGATCCCTATTCGTCCAGCTAGGCTCCCTTCTGCAGTGGTTGTCGGTCTGTCCAGCTCCCACTATGCTGGTCTAGTTGGTGGTCCTTTATTGGTTCCACACATCGTCCTTGCTGCTGGCGATAGCATCTTTCCTGTCTCTTGTGACCCCTTCTAGAAGCTTCTGGTATCTTCCTTGGAGCCTATTTCAAGCCTGCTGATGTGTATCGCCTTTATTGGGTTACGTGGTATGGTCTTGCCACATAGGATTGGCTTTGTGGGACCATACCTCTTCATAGCCAAATGAAGATGTGAAAGTGCACCAGCGGTTTCGGTTGCTACTCTTAACCGATTCTCCCACGATAACCAGGGCATGGTTCCTTTACCATGAATATGATTAAAAAGGGTTCCGTCAGATACATACTCGTATACCAATAACGAAACCTCGGTCTTAAACAATATCCCAAAAGCCTCACCACGTTCCGATGGTGAATTTGCGTTAAAACGATCACTTCATTGATGAATGACTCGATTTGGGTTTCATCCATACATCGTGATTTCTTTATGGCAACGACCCGATTGGTGGCCTTTTGTAACTCTTGTGCAGTGAAGACCTTTGTTGAATCCACGTTACTTCATTGGTGGCAGTTCGTTGTTTAAGTAGCAAACCACCGTTTTGTTTAAAAAATTTCTATCGGAGCTTAACAAGGTTCATCTTCTTGAAAACAAAGTATAGCCATGCTATTCCTGCTAAAATGGCCATGAAACAAAGCACATACCTGCAATTACCACATAAATGAAACCCGGTTAGACTCCTGATCTCATCATAAACAATCGTTGGAAGCCGAATTAAAGAAAATAGTTACCTATAGCGAACTTAATAACTGGAAACTCTGAATTTTGCTTACTACAACCACGTCTGTTTTTCAGGCCATCTCCTACGTATCCATCTTTGTAACTGCAAGTATAATTTCCAGGCGTATTTGTACAAACCCCATCATAAAGATTATTAGGATCCTCACATTCATTAATGTCTGTCAATATCAAACACAAAATTATAGCAAAGTTGTTCTGGTTGATCTTATTAATGTTTAGGTGCTTGGCTGGGATTTGATCATTTATACAACTAACCTTGACAACCTGGCTCCAGATAAGGCAGACCATGATAACCATCATGACATATGCATCTATATCCTGGAATTCCGGTATCCGAATCAACACACCGGCTATTAGCTTGACAAGCCAACACACCAGCAGTCTGAGCCTCACTACAGCTCATGTTCCCAACCACCCAATCTACCAACATAGGAACGCTAGCCGTGGCCCGGTTCCTGAAATTGGGGTCCAGAAAATCCGACAGCCCACCAAATGTAAACCATTCTTTCTCACCCAAGAATGAGTACGTACAAGGATTAAAATACCAGACGGTAGTGTGGTTTGTCCTTGTTTGACTGCTAACATAAGTGGAGTAAAACTTTAGTTTCTTTGGGATCGATGTTTGGCAGCAACCGACACCCGTGCATGACCCGTTCACCACATCCACGGGGGTTGAACACATCGCAATGCAGTTTGCTTGTTGTTTTAGAAGGCCATCAAATGAGGCGATGTCGTCACACCCTATTAAGGTAAACTGATTTTTTTTGTGAAAATGTGAAGGGTGATGTTATGGCAAGACTTGTGCTGACCTGATGGTCTTCGGTGATGTTTCCGAATTTATCATAACATTGGCGTGAAACTTTGTTGGGCACTCGGAAAGTGTGATCGGTGAATTCTAGGATTTGGAGACGCCCAATTTGGATTTTTGGAGGCTTGACACTAGTGTTGCATGTCACTTCGAACCATTTGCTTAGAAAGCAACCTGGACCGATGCCAAAAGGATATGGAACAGTTACGTTGCCGCATTGGCTTTGGCAGCCAGGTTTGGCTATGTTGGGGGCTTTTGTGATGGTGATCACATCGCCTACGGTGGTTGATTGAGAAGTACACTGTGTGATTGCTAACATAATCAAGAACATAAATAATTCAAGAGTAAATTGCACAAAACATCCTTTATGTTTCCTCAAACTTGTAGGTTCCAGCCTTAATGTTTAAAATTTGCTAAAAACAGCCTTTAAGTTTATTTTTGTTGCGGGTTCAATCCTTTACAGCTAACCACGTTATTTTCTTCAGTTAAGTTCCCTCACATGCATAACATGTCAGAGTATATTCACCATTTTGGTTGATCTTCCACCCACGTCAATTATAAGAAAAAAGAATATTTAAGGTTTAACCTATTTTAAAAAAATTCTAACCGCAGGGACTAATGTGCAATAAAACCAAACTTTTAAAAACCAAACACCCTCTTTTCCGGTCTTCTTCTCCAACGACTTCGCCGGATTCCGGCGAACCTGGAATTAAGATAGGAATCTTGTTAAGCTAGCCCACTAAGCTGTAAAGATTAACACAGACTTTGATCATGTCAATCAAACTCTTCAAGATTATCATCAGTTGGAAGAATAGGCGCCTTATTCGCATCAGACGAAAACGACAAACGACTCTTCAACCCAAGATACCTCTCACGGAACTCCGATGCCGTCAAATCAGAGAACTTCGTAACACCATGTTCAGTAGTCGGATCCAGCAACTGGTGACGCTTAGGACGCCGAAGTTAGACTTAAACACTATCAAACGGTAATCGTGCTCCTCTGTAGTCGCGTACGTTTTACCAAACTTTATTTAAACTAGGTTAAAACTTAAATATTCTTTTTTTATAATTGAAGTGGGTGGAAGATCAACCAAAATGACGAATATACCCTCATATGTTATGCATGTGAGGGAACTTAACTGAAGAAAATAGTGTGGTTAGTTGTAAAGGATTGAACCCGCAACAAAAATAAACATAAAGGCTGTTTTTAGCAACTTATAAACATTAAGGCTGAAACCTGTAAGTTTGAGAAAACATAAAAGATTTTTTGTGCAATTTACTCATAATTCAATGTTCTTGTGGAGGTGTTCATAGTGGTTCAGGATCATTCGAGGACGTGATCTTTTGCACTGGGTATTGTTGATTTATATATTTGTTGGTTTTGTTTTTTAATTTCATATAATGGTTGGCATTTAGTCAAGTTGTTTCATATTTCATTCACTTACCACCAGTTGACTTTTACACGTTTGTTTCCGTTTACTTCAAATGTCAGCGCTTCAATATTTCAATGGAATATTAAATTAAAAATATTTAATTACAAAATGTAACATCTGATAGGTGCTTTTGAACTTTCTACCTTTTTTTTAGAAAAATCTACAAAATATCCCTTAAAATTAACCATAATATTGGTATATCTTTTAAAATTAAATGCATTCTCAAATGTATAAACAATTACGTTTATACTGTTGATGGAATGTTATTTGCAATGATTCTCTAAACTAGTTATAACGATATATTCAACCTTACAACAGTGCATCAAAGGTTTCATGCTCTAATGTATGAATGAAGTGAGATTAAAATAGATTCCAAGCTACACTATAAATTGAATATCATATATGGAGTTGGTAGGCTCTTTAACAAAATCCTAAATCTAATTTGCTTTGGAAGCATAATGACAAGAAATTCTAAGTAAACTACCAAACCCAAAGAAATTCTAAGTAAACTACAAAACCCAAAAATCCAGTGGTGTATCCCATTGACAAAATATTTTTTTGGTAAGTTAAACCAATCAAGAGTACATATAGTTGACTATGCCTAGAATACATATGGTTGCCTTTTTCTTGTCACATATGACACACCTATATATCTCTACAAGAACCGGTCAATGTTTTCGAGATGGCATGTTGACTTCCTTTAGGGAATCTAGGAATTAGCACCCACGTCTCCAATGGATATTGATATGATTGATGGCGTCATAAGATGTTTGGTCACATCTCAACTCTTAAAATTACTTAAAATATTAGGTTTCACGGAAATTGTTCGAAATTGGAAACTCAATTCCAATCTTGATATAAGATCACTCGTAGTGGACGGGTTTTTGGCGTTTTCCCCATAAAACCCCTACCACGTCGTTTGGACCGCGCCGAGGCGTTTTTTTCAAAAAGAAAATGCCCGAACGTTTTGTTTAAATGCCAAAATCACACGAGAATCAAGATTGGACCTTGCTATCAACGGTAACAAAAAATATATATTTATTTTTTAATTTAAATCAACTTTTTTTTATATATAAAAACTCCACTTTCCACTCTTTTGTATAAGCTTTACCCTCCTCTCTTCAATACTACTTCAAATTTTATAAAAAAAATACATCTGAATCCCTTCCGACCCCCTTTCGGTATTCTGTCTAGACCTGGTAACCAAATTTCATATCGCCCGAACACCACCCAACCGCAACCAAACTTCAATTTCCAAGAGATGGACCTGAGTATGTTGGCGTACGCACAAATACTAGGCATGGGCGGTTCGCAACCGTTCTTTTTACGGTCCACACGGCTTTGCATCCATGGGCGGTTCGCAACCCTCTCAAGAAGAAACCGAGCCCGACGTTGAAATGGTACCAGAGACATAACCCGAGCCCGTTGCCCAGGCATCTCAAAGTGGTAAACGGTCTCATAAAAAAAGGACCCAAACGTTCCACGCTGGAATCGAACCTACCTAGCTTGGACAAAAGATGAGGAGTACGCGTTAGCGCGGACGTGACTCGACATATTGGAGGACCCTGAAGTTGGTAAGCATTAGAA
This sequence comes from Scalesia atractyloides, assembly GCA_947069175.1. Lineage (NCBI taxonomy): Eukaryota > Viridiplantae > Streptophyta > Magnoliopsida > Asterales > Asteraceae > Scalesia > Scalesia atractyloides. The sequence continues at coordinate 30,048,847 of CAMTDV010000005.1, forward strand.
AAATATATTTTTTTTATTTTTTTTAAATAGTTGGTAATCGTTTATTTTTTTAAGAATATAACATTATTTTTCTTTTTTGTTTGTAGCAAACTATTAAACTTAACCCATTTTTTGGAATAAAATTCGTGAAACTTTTTTAAAGCGAGGAGTAAAGGTGAGAATCGGGACAAAGATTCGATATCAAGCAAATGGACCGATATAAACTAGAAATGTCATTAGTTCCAAGAAGTTCTCCAATGCACAAGGGATAACTGGGGTAGCGGACAAAACGATGCGGCATATTAACAAGAGCGTTGGAGGAGTACAACCAAACGAGAGGCGTTTTCACATACTTGAAGTGTTGGGAGCTTCTACGCGGAAGTCCTAAATGGTCTAACGTACCGAGCATGACGTCTAGTGGTATCCGTAAAGCAAAACGGTCCAAAACATCATCCTCAGTTGATCCAGAGACACCCACTTTCGATGCTCAAATCGTCGACTTAAACATTAATTTGGACGATGACGAGGATGTATAGTTGGCTCGACCGCCCGAGAGAAGAAAGGGGAAAAAAAGGGAAAGGCGGACTCGTCTTCGGCTAACTTCGAAATGAGCTAGATTTAGAAGAGATGAACCGACGCCTACAAAACATTCGAGACCTCGGTCATAGGCATTTAGAGACAATGCAAGAAAGAAACGCCGAAAACAAAAAAATTGTAGCTCTACAAGAATCGAGGCAAATGGAGAAAGACATAGAATTTTTGTCTAAACCGATCGCAATCACCTCGTAGGAGACGCGTTGATCCCAGCGGAAATGCGTCGGCAACAAATCCGTGACAAATACAGACTTTAGATTTTATGTTTTATTTTTTTTGCATTTTTCGGTTTATTTTATTTTATTTTATTTTTTCGCAACGTATTTTTTTTTATTTAATGAAATATTATTAGTTTTAATTTGAAAAAAAACAAAATAATTGGGTAATCATTGGTTGGGGCATTATGAGGCATTATACCACTACACTCATTTTAAACAAATGCCACATAATACCCACATGCTAACTGGACCGCCACATAACGGATAATGCCCAAGGGTGGGGCATTATCTTCACCCTCCCACTACACATGGTCTAGCAAAGGAATTGAATTTGAAATTGGGCATAAATTCATTTAACTAAATAAATTCATAATCATTCCTACATGTGAAGGATTCAAGTCAACATATTGGAATCTTTGATTGCTTGACGTCGTTGTCACACCCCAGTTTACCACATGCGGGGTTTTAGCACGAGGCGTGTGATGTATCAGGATCTAGCCATATCATGTTGAACTAATAGCAAATAACATAAAAAACAATTATCACGTCCAACATGAATAGTGTATTCCATATTAAACGTTTTCAAAAACAAAGTATGTGTTCAGTTGAAGCATAAATAATTGTTCAAACAATAAAACCATATTGTTTCAAAACGTAAATGTAACATTAAGTGTTTCATCAAGCGACGCGACCCATGACATATCTAACGATAAAACCATATTGTTTCAAAACGTAAACGTAACATTAAGTGTTAACGTGCCTTTGATTGCAAGTTCCCGTTCAACCACATATCTAATGACCTGCAAGCATGCAGAAAAGTGTATTAGCGATAAAGCCAGCGAGTTCACAGTTTTAGTTCAACGTAAATCATGTGAGTGTTTAGTATAAAGACATGTTAATAATAATAAACCCGGTACCGAATGACTGTCATGTTTGTTGTGCCCTCATCAATGTCTATCAGCATTGATCAAAGTGTTTAAGGTCCTTAGTTCACGCCCGGCTCCCAGCACGGTGTGAGGTTTGTCAAACTTAATAGCGTTATCAACTAATACCACGTTGCCTCCCAGGCAACTAGCTCGATGGTAAGTAGGGACTTTCGTGATAGAGTTTGAGTTTTATTAACTAACATCGAATTTAAACTACAACATATAAATGTATTCCTCCCAGGAATGTTTAGTTTGTTCCCCCGAGACGCATGCTTGTGAAGGGGTAGTGAACTCACCTTAGTTTGCTCGGTAAGTGTTAACGTGCCTTTGAGCGTTAAGTAAGTGTTAGGTCCGTTACACGCGACCTAATGTACGATAACTGTAAGTATGTATACGAGTAGGTTTTTGCAATACCCTAGTGTCCAAACAACCCAGTGTTCATGTGATCAGGTTAACATGTTTATCATACAATAACACACAGTGGATTCTCTAGTTGTTGATATCAGTTGGTGACATTTAATGTGATTCAACAAATCTGGTTATAAAGTTCATTAATAAACACAGAGCAAGTGCATAGAAACCCTGAACTCCTAAAAAAACCAGGTACTCATCATGTAAACACGTTAACTTAGATAGCATGTATAACTTCGGACAACATGTCGGCATGTGAACATATAAATTCGGATGATTATATTAACTTATAAACTCGGTACACATGTGTATACAAACTCGGACTCAGTACACATGTGTATACAAACTCGGACTCAGTACACATGTGTATATAAACTCGGACTCATCATTTTATATGGCAAATTTGGACATAATCTTATGCATTCTCATAAATTCGGACTCCCCAAGAGGTCCTAAGTTCGGACTCATCACACCAATTAAACTCGGACTCACATAAATATACACATTAAACTCGGTCGTGTATTGTCACACCCCGATAAATCGAATACATCAGAGTTAGGCGTGATCTGACTGGTATCTTCATTGCACAGCGGAAGCGTAAAAATGACTTCTAAAAAGTGAACGCCCGCTAAGTACTCGAATCCCCATGGGTTCTCCTATTCCAACCGTGCCATAGTTTGAAAATGTAACCTGAGAAAGAAACATGCGAATAATCAACATAAAGTTGGCGAGTTCATAGTTTGTTTGAAAAAGATTAAAATAAATCATTTTGATAACCGGTTTACATAGTGTTGAGAAAAAGTAATAAAATCATTTTCCTCGGCATGTCATATGAAAACCTTGTATGATTTTCTAAAACTTGTTTAACCGTCAATGTCCGCTTACGACAAAGACAACATGCCCGCATGAGCCTATAACCAACCCAAAGCTAGGAAGTGCCTCGCAAAATCGTTTACTCAATACGGTAGACTAGCAGGCGGTTATAGTTCCGATATGCAGCGAGGGCTTCACTGTACAGTTTAAGCGACCCTACGGCCCTTAGAGTTGAGTAGTGGACAATCCAATCCTTGTGTTTGTAAGCAGGACAATCCAGCCTTCAGTTGTATGCAGGACAATCCAGTCCCTAAGTTGTATACCGGACAATCCAATCCTTAAGTTGTATGCTTAAGTTGTATGCAGGACAATCCAGTCCCTAAGTTGTATGTAGGATAATCCAGTCCCTAAGTTGTTTGCAGGACAATCCAGTCCTTACGTTGTATGCAGGACAATCCAGTCCCTAAGTTGTATACTAGGACAACCCCGTCGCTAGTTATGAAACTCATGCATGTTTTGAAAATACGCGTGTATTTTATAAAACCGGTATGTATAGCATAAGCCTTCATAAACCATTTAAGCTAGTTAGAATTCCTTTGCAACATAGTTTAGAAATATGTAGTCTTCGTTCATTGAATAGTTGTGTACTTTTGCAAAACTTGCATGTCTTTCCACCCCCCAAAAACATTTATTAAAATGTAAAAACTGTAAAAAGTGGGGATTATGAACTCACCAAATATCCTTGTGCAAAGCTAGCTTAGTATGATTCCATACTATCGTTTCCAAAACATGACTCGCTAGCATGCAATCTATAACATTCCTACCAAGGAATTAAGCTTATAAGACTCGACTAAAAGCGTAGCTAAACTACGTGTCACCGAGCTCTACCGAATCGTGAACCATATGATTCTATGAAAGTGTTGTTACCTTTATGGAAACGATAGTGTTATATTTGTTTAGTCCCATTGGTAGTCAATGATAGTCACTAAGTTTTGAAAACACTTAGTTTCCAAGAAGTTTAGAACATATATATATATATATAATCATGTTAGTCGTCCCGAAGGGTCGTACGTGTATCTAATCAAATATTAGTATAAAAATTATACATGTTATAGACTCGACGTAGTGCTTCGTAAAATGTAGACATAATATATATGTATATATATATATATATAAACGTCGCATAGCCGAGGTAATAATCTCGCGTCTCGTGGATAATTATAGAAATAGTTATATAGTTATACGCTTGTGAAATCGACCTCGTTTGTTTGTTATCGAAATGACTCGGATAATGATGTGTTAAGATCGTACGATGACGCGTCGAACTATGTTTGGACGTTTGAAATAAATATAATTTTATTTATTTTAATAAGTTTTCGAGTCATAAACATTGTAAATAAATATAACTAATTATATTTATTTTAGACGATCGTCGAATAATAGACTTTTGAAATAATTATAAATAATTGTATTTATTTTATAAAAATATTCGAATTCTTGATGATTGAAATAAATATAAATAATTATATTTATTTTGTATGATTTTCGAATACTAGAATTTTTGAATATAACTTCCGAATTCCGACGTTTGAAATAAATATAAACATTATATTTATTTTATAAAAGCATCCGCGTTTCGTTAACTAGTAAACTGTAATCGTTTGAAGGGTTACGACCCCGTTCCGTAAGTTATAAGTGTCGTCAAAATAAATATAAACTTATATTTATTTTATTAAAATACTTGAACTTCGGATATGTTTACGTAGGTTTTGAATAATAACGTATATCTTTATATTTTTACGAAAAACGGGCAGAGTTTCCTCTGTTTTTAGACGATCCCGACAATCAAAGTGTCGATATACTTGTCACAACGCAACAATAATTTATGTAACTTTGGCAAGGTTGTCGAATACTAAATCAATATATATAAACTTGTATACAAACTATGTCAAGATACTACGGTTCGAGCTCGGTTCATGCTAAAATAAAACGAGACTAATCTATATATAAAAGTTTAAACGCGTCGTTAATACTTTACCGAGTCTCGCGTTGACTGTGTTGACCGTGTTTGACCTGAGTTTACAAGAAGTTTGACCACATTTGACCAGCAGTTTGACCAGCTTTGACTTGGACCCGAAACTGACATGAACCACCAAAAGTCACCCGAAACCGAATGTTGACTAGTTTTGACCCGTTTTGATCGCGTTTGACCAGCTTTGACTGTGTTAACCCATGTTTGACCTGTTGACCACGTTGAACCGAGCCCGAGAGTGTCCCGAACTTTAATTTTCACCGAAGAAGAAAATGTTTCGTATGGACTCTACGGGTTACTAGGAGCCCAAAAATATACTTTTCGTCGAAAACGGACGGCTGGAACCTCGCAAGAACCATGCCAAAAGTCGGAATTTCGACGGAGAATAAATTTCATGAAAACTTGCAGAAAGGTCTCTAATCACCCGATCTAAACATGCGCGAAGTGAAAAGTCCAAAATGGGTTCGCCGGAGTTTGGCCGGATAGTCGCCGAAGTTGCTATTGTGCTCAAACGGTTTGAATCTTGAAAAAAGGTCACCAGCATTGCGTCGGGAAGGCTAGATATAGTGGGGATAGGGTGTTGGATCAGGAAAAAGTTGCCGGAAAAAGTCACCGGAGAATCGCCGGAAAAGTTCTTGGTCGCCGGAGCGCCGCCTGAACGTCGTCGGCTTGTCGCCGGCCGTCGCATACTAGCCGGACTCCGGCCGGAGTTTCGGTTGCCAGGTTTATAGAGAGAGATAGCTGGAGAGAGTGTGAGGGTTAGAGAGAGAGTGAGTGTGTGAAATGGTCTTTGTGTGTGTAACTAGCTATTTATAGCTAGGGTTTGTTGTGGGTTGGGCCCAAGGCCCATAAGCCCGTTTCTAGTGTTTTAAGCGGCCCGATCACGCTTTTGAAGCTCGTTTTCGCTCCCGATCGTCGTGGAATATCGTAAAATCTTATTTTAGGTTCAAAAGTATGAAAAATGGTGTCAGAAGTTTGCGGTTGTCGCGCACGTTTGTCAACTGAGTTAAAATTGCGTAAATTGCTTCGGTCGTCCTTTCTTGTCCGTTTTCGATCTGATTTTGACTGTGAATATTAAAATTCGATTACGTAGCAAATAATGTCATAATAGTCTAGTTTTGAAAGTAATTCGTGCTTCCGATGCTTCCGTTTCTGCATTCGCGTTTTTCGTCATGTTTGTGTTTTGTGACGTTTGAAAGCACAATAAATTCGCAAAACTAAATTCATATGTATAAATTATATGTATAAAATTCGTATTTGTCGGCGTTGTCAGTATTTTGTCTGGTGTCAGTTCGTTACCGCTTATCGTTCAGCAGTCTTCCCGCACATCAACATTTTTGTACTATAAAGTCGGATAGGCGTTCCTAGGCATACCAAGGGCCTATTTAAGTTAATTGTGTCTTATTACAATACTTATTATTGTCTTAATGTTCGTTTAGTGCATAATTAAGATCCGAAAAATTACCAGTTGTCACATTCTCCCCCTGTTATAGACATTTTATCCTCGAAATTTAGACTATGTTATCTCCTTAGAGTGATGTCATGCGTAGGTAGGTACGAATAATAACAAAGTGAATGACCCTGAAATTGAATCAAGACTTGCTTGAGTTATGTGAATGCAATGACATACTCCAACAATAAGAACTCAACGGTTCAACCAAATTTGTTTCAGAAATCAATGTTAAGTTAACAAGATGCAACGATACAATCACCAATGTGACTAAGTTTACAGGGGTCCAACAAAAGAGGAATTCAACCAATAGATGTCCAAATGAAAGTTCATAATCTTTAAATGAATTTTAGAAACAAGCAAATTTACTATCAACGGAAACTTGCGTTGGTTGCTGAATAAGTGAACTTAGAATCAACAAGCTTAAATGAAATAGAAGCACGAAAATGATTTGTCAACTTGTCAAAAATGATTGTCAATGTGTTGACATTATTGAATTGCAAGGATACACCGAAATACAACAAAATTTAGTGTATCATTGACTTAATACATAGTTGCATTAAGACTATTTCAATGATAAGTCAAACAAAAGGCATACATAGTTGTGCATGAAATGATTGGTCATGATTAGCCAAAGCTACAAGTTTATACCAACGCCACAAAGTGTCGTATTGAACAAGATAATTCAATGATAGCGGTGACCGAACAAGTTCACCGTGTTTGAAATCAGATGCAAGGTTCAACGAAGTAATTCTGAATAGATGTTCCAAATAATCCCATAGGATTTTCAGTTGATGAAGAAAGAACAAATAAACATAATGTTCGGTCGATAGTGAAGGAACAACAAATATCGCAAAATTTTTGACCGATGATGAAAGAATCGTTAGAGGTACATTGGAATACAACATGAATTTGTGTATCGTTATCTTAATACACAATTGTATTAAGACTGCTTTTAAGATAATAATTCAACAAAGTGGATTTGAAATTAAGTAATTAAATAAATAATTAAATCCTTACAAAAGGTGCAAACAAGATTAGCGCAAGCTTCCAATTTGTGAATATGTGACCACAAGGTGTCGTAACTAACAAACGATTTAATGGAGTTGAAGACCAAACAAGTCTACTATGGTTCGAAACAAATGAAGTGCTTGTTGATATTACTTTGAATATGATGGCCTCAATCCATCATATGGAATCCTTGAATTGAATAGGTATACAGTGAGCAAGTTCAAACAATGCATGCAATGAAACAATTTGCATATACGATGGAACATTTGCATACATGTATAATTTGCATATATGATGGAAGAATTGCATATGTAACGGAACAATGCATACACACACACGTATATATTGGAAGAATATATATAATTCACAACAACGAATCACTCGACAAGAAAAGTAGTTTCATAGAATTCGTTGACTCGATATCAAGGAGTCAATACTTACAATACCGTGGGTCATCCAGATCACAAAGCAAAAATTAGGTATAGCAAAACTATATACAGACTATTGATAAAACAATCGTCCGAAGTGAAGTCCCTGATGGTCTCCACGAATCAAGCTAACCACATGCGTAAAAAACAACCCATGCATAGCATATGAATTATCAAGAGATGAAACAAGTAAGTGTTCGCTATCATGAAAGAAATTCCCGTGATACGATGACCATTAAGAGAAGTAGATGTGTGAAAATCTACTTATTATATGCAAAAGTCGGAATTTCAATAAAAGAAATTTGAGGACCTTACCTGGAATGTCGTAAATGAAGAAGGGGGAGTGCGAAGACATGTGACTTCTTTTTCCGCGCCAATAATTGTGAGTCTCATTAGACTAAGTACCGATCGTTGTAAAATCTCGTTTAAACGTACCTCAGCGTGATTCGTGTCGTTTGCAGGATAACGTGGCAAAGTGCCGCATTTCGGCCGGTAGTTTTCCCGCTGACGAGATTAGTATCGTTGTTGTCATGCCCAATCGTGTTTTCCAAAGGCCTTGCCTCGAAAGTCGTATATGATGGTATTCGACATTCGTTGACGTATAGGTTGAATTTTGTATATAATTGGGTACCAGTATTTCGTTCCGTGTAGGTTACCTGCTCGGGTAAATAAAATAGCATGCAGGATATAGAAAATGGCGTTTGCCCGAGTTAATAGTCACAGTTCCTACGTAATGACCTTTAATAGGATTTCTTCATAAGTTTTTCCAATGGTCTAAAATGCATGTTACCAAAACTCTCAAAGTTTTGTTTACTGTATGTGACTGTTTCGTGTACCGTGTATCAAACACAACACTAACGTATGTTCAAAACCAAAATGTTTACTCATTGTTTCGGCCACGGTTGGAACCCATATTCGAGTGCTAGGCGTTCTGTGAGTATGCTAAGTCTTAGTAATCTAAGTCCCCAGAGGAGAGTGAGGTTAGAGCCTAGGTATCTCCATAGAAACCTAATTCGCTAAAACCTATAGCTCTGATACCAATATGTCACACCTCGATAAATCGAATACATCAGAGTTGGCCGTGATCTGACTGGTATCTTCATTGCACAGTGGAAGTGTAAAAATGCTAAGACTTCTAAAAAAGTGAACGCCCGCTAAGTACTCGAATCCCCATTGGTTCTCCTATTACAACCGTGCCATAGTTTGAAAATGTAACCTGAGAAAGAAACATGCAAAAAATCAACATAAAGTTAGCGAGTTCATAGTTTGTTTGAAAAAGATTAAAATAAATCATTTTGATAACCGGTTTAAATAGTGTTGAGAAAACGTAATAAAATCATTTTCCTCAGCATGTCATATGATAACCTTGTATGCTTTTGTAAAACTTGTTTAACCGTCAATGTCCACGTACGACATAGACAACATGCCCGCATGAGCCTATAACCAACCCAAAGCTATGAAGTGCCTCGCAAAACCGTTTACTCAATACGGTAGACTAGCAGGCAGTTATAGTTCCGATATGCAGCGAGGACTTCCCTGTACAGTTTAAGCGACCCTACGGCCCTTAGAGTTGATTAGTGGACAATCCAGTCCTTGTGTTTGTATGCAGGACAATCCAGTCCTTAAGTTGAATGCTAGACAACCCAATCCCTAAGTTGTATACCAGACAATCCAGTCCTTAAGTTGTGTGCAGGACAATCCAGTCCCTAGGTTGTATGTAGGACAGTCCAGTTCTTAAGTTGTATGCAGGACAATCCAGTCCCTAAGTTGTATGTAGGACAGTCCAGTTCTTAAGTTGTATGCAGGACAATCCAGTCCCTAGGTTGTATGCGGGACAATCCAGTCCCTAAGTTGTATACTAGGACAACCCCGTCACTATCCAGTCCCTAGGTTGTATGCAGGACAATCCAGTCCCTAATTTGTATACTAGGACAACCCCGTCACTAGTTATGAAACTCATGCATGTTTCGAAAATATGCGTGTGTTTTATAAAACCTGTATGTATAGCATAAGCCTTCATAAACTATTTAAGCTAGTTAGAATTCGTTTGCAACATAGTTTAGAAATATGTAGTCTTCGTTCATCGAATACTTGTGTACTTTTGCAAAACTTGCATGTCTTTCCACCCCTGAAAACATTTATAAAAATGTAAAAACCGTAAAAAGTGGGGGTTATGAACTCACCAGATATCCTTGTGCAAAGCTAGCTTAGTATGATTCAAAAATGTCGTTTCCAAAACGTGACTCGCTAGCATGCAATCTATACATTCCTACCAAGGAATTAAGCTTATAAGTCTCGACTAATAGCGTAGCTAAACGACGTGTCACCGAGCTCTACCGAATCGTGAACCATACGATTCTATGAAAGTGTTGTTACCTTGATGGAAATGATAATGTTATATTTGTTTAGTCCCATTATTAGTCGATTATAGTTACTAAGTTTTGAAAACACTTAGTTTCCAAGAAGTTTAGAACATATATATATATATATATATATATATATATATATATATATATATATATATATATATATATAGAATCGTGTTAGTCGTCCCGTGGGGTCGTACGTGTATGTAATCAAATATTAGACCATGTGTAGTGGTTGCCATGTGGCAGTACAGTCAGCAATAAGGCATTATGGGGCGTTTTCTAAAATGGGTGTAGTGGGGAGGTGGACATTTTAGGACATTATTAAATAAAATACAATAAAACCAACAAAAAAATATTGGACAAGAAAAAAAGAAGATTAAGCGTCATTGGTCAAGCCCTTTCTTCTCCAGCGTGGTTCAAAACACGCTTTGCGAGTTTTTTTCCGAAAAACGCCAAAAAACGCCCTCGGGTGTGGGGCTGCCAGCGTGTTCCGGCGTGTTTGGGCGAGGTTGGGCCGAGAAAACGCTCAGTACACTTGGTCTTAGTATAAAAATTATACACGTTATAGACTCGTATAGTGTATTCATACATTTCCCAAATAGTCGTCATATACGTTGATAGAATATTAATACGACTCGTCGTAGTGTTTCGTAAGATGTAGACATATATATATATATATATATATGTGTGTATATATATGTATATGTATATATAAACGTCGCGTAGCCGAGGTAATAATCTCACGTCTCGTGGATAATTATAGAAATAATTATATAGTTATACGCTTGTGAAATCGACCCCGTTTGTTTGTTATCGAAATGACTCGGATAATGATGTGTTAAGATCGTACGATGACGCATCGAACTACGTTTGGTCGTTTGAAATAAATATAATTTTATTTATTGTGATAAGTTTTCGAGTGGTAAACGTTGTAAATAAATATAACTAATTATATTTATTTTAGACGATCGTCGAATGGTAGAGTTTTGAAATAATTATAAATAATTGTATTTATTTTATAAAAATATCCGAATTCTTGATGTTTGAAATAAATATAAATAATTATATTTATTTTGTATGATTTTCAAATACTAGACGTTTGGAATATAACTTCCGAATTCCGACGTTTTGAAATAAATATAAACATTATATTTATTTTAAAAAAGCATCAGCGTTTCGTTAACTAGTAAACTGTAATCGTTTGAAGGAAGGGTTACGACCCTGTTCCATAAGTTATAAGTGTCTTCAAAATAAATATAAACTTATATTTATTTTATTAAAATACTTGAACTTCCGATATGTTTCCGTAGGTTTTGAAATAATAACGTATATCTTTATATTTTTACGAAAAACGGGCAGAATTTCCTCTGTTTTTTAGACGATCCCGACAATCAAAGTGTCGATATACTTGTCAAAATGCAACAATAATTTATGTAACTTTCGTAAGGTTGTCGAATACTAAATCAATATATATAAACTTGTATACAAACTACGTCACGATACTATGGTTCGAGCTCGGTTCGCGCAAAAATAAAACCAGACTAATCTATATATAAAAGTTTAAACGCGTCGTTAATACTTTACCGAGTCTCACGTTGACTGTATTGACCGGGTTTGACCGGGAGTTTGACCACGTTTGACCATCAGTTTGACCAGCTTTGACTCGGACCCGAAACACCAAAAGTCACCCAAAACCGAATGTTGACTAGTTTTGACTCGTCTTGACCATGTTTGACCAGCTTTGACTTTGTTGACCCGTGTTTGACCTGTTGACCACATTGAACCGAGCCCGAGAGTGTCACGAACTTTAATTTTCACCCAAGACGAAAGTGTTTCGTATGGACTCTACGGGTTACTAGGAGCCTAAAAATATACTTTTCGTCGAAAACAAACCGCTGGAACCTCGCTAGAACTATGCCAAAAGTCGGAATTTCGGAGGAGAATAAAATTTCATGAAAACTTGCAGAAAGGTCTCTAATCACCCGATCTAAACATGCACGAAGTGAAAAGTCCAAAACGGGTTCGCCAGAGTTTGGCTGGAATGTCGGCGGAGTTGCTTTTCTGCTCAAACGGCTTTGAATCTTGAAAAACGGTCACCACCATTGCGTCGGGAAGGCTCGATTTAGTGGGGGTATAGTGTTGGATCGGGAAAAAGTTACCGGAAAAGTCGCCGGAGAATCGCCGAAAAAGTTGTCGGTCGCCGGAGCGACGCCTAAACGTCGCCGGCCGTCGCATACTCGTCGAACTCCGGCCGAAGCTTCGGCTGCCGGGTTTCTAAAGAGAGAAAGCTGGAGAGAGTGTGAGGGTTAGAGAGAGAGAGTGAGTGTGTTAAATGGTCTTTCTGTGTGTAACTAGCTATTTATAGCTAGGGTATGTTGTGCGTTGGGCCCAAGGCCCACAAGCCCGTTTTAGTGTTTTGAGCGGCCCGATCATGCTTCTGAAGCCCGTTTTCACTCCCGATCATCGGGGAACATCATAAAATATTATTTTAGGTTCAAAAATATGAAAAATAGTGTCGGAAGTTTGCGGTTGACGCGCACTTTTGTCAGCTACGTTAAAATTGCGTAAATGGCTTCGGTCGTCCTTTCTTGTCCGTTTTTCGATCCGATTTCGACTGTGAATATTAAAATTCGATTACAAAGCTAATTATGTCATAATAGTCCAGTTTTGAAAGTAATTTGTGCTTCCGATGCTTTCGTTTCCCTGTCAGTGCGTCCCTACATTCGCATTTTTCGTCATGTTTGTGTTTTGTGACGTTCGAAAGCACAATAAATTCGCAAAACTAAATTCATATGTATAAATTATACGTTTAAAATTCATATTTTTCGGCGTTGTCAGTATTTTGTCTTGTGTTAGTTCGTTACCGCTTATCGTTCAGCAGTCTTCCCGCACATCAACATTTGTGTACTATAAAGTCGGATAGGCGTTCCTAGGCATACCAAGGGCCTATTTAAGTTAATTGTGTCTTAAAACAATACTTATTATTGTCTTAATGTTTGTTAAGTGCGCAATTAAGATCCGAAAAATTACTGGCTGTCACATGTATAAACTCCTTAAATCCGGACATGAAAGTTCGGACATCCATATGTAAATTCGGACTCTTTATACTTATTCATAAACCTGGATTCTACAATACCTCCTAAGTTCGGATCTTTGAACATCTATTAAACTCGGAACATACGTATAGATAACCCCGGAATCACAAATCACATAAAAACCCAGACTTTGTGACTTCACAAAGTCGGATCATTTACAAACAAACAATGATACAAAAGCAAGCAGAAATCGCAATAGTTTCTCAATGTAACAGTTTCAGTTCTACAATCAAAACCCTAACCTCATAAATTAACAATGCCACGAATCACAACAACAAATTAGCAATTTTATCATATCAATAGCAATTCCAATGTCTAACAGTAATCATGCATTCCTTCATTCTAACAACAATCACATGTCCATCAGGAATGAAACAAAACACAGATTGTTTGGATGTCTAGGGTTTTGCATGGAATCAACAGAACAAGAATGACAACACATAGTATAAACACTTAGCTTAGATTAATATAGAGATTGTTCTAAGAGAATTGGAAAGGCAAAAATTGATGATTTGTGTGAGTACTTGGTGTAGCCAAAAGATCAGAGAAGTGATGTAGAGAATTGTCATACAATGAGATTATGGGGAGTCTAGGGTTATGAGTAGTTTATTAGAGTTTCTTAGTTAACTGTAACTCACCCCTAACTATATACTTTTTACACAGAGGCACGTAATATCATACAATTTACAGTACAACACATAATCCATGTATTTGTCATGCAACATATAAGTTTCGTGTAACCCGTCCGTTTACAATTATTATTCGTGTTATTCACCAACTTTTAGAGAATTAACTTGTGTGTCGTGTTCAGATAATTCCTCGAATTACCAATGGAGACTCATTTAACTAAACCTAGTTAAATGTAGAGTTATGAATGTATGTTCTGGTTATTCTCCCAATTACCAATGTAGACTCATTTACTAACCCTACTTAAATGTAGTGCTATGAATGTATGCCCAAATTAATTATGGTTAGGTTAAAGTATTAACCTGAAATTGCGGGTTGTCACATCATCCCCAAGTTGAAAGAAATTTCGTGTAACGCCCTGCTTTTCGTACTTTCCTTAATTAGAAAGCTTGTTTTATAGTTCTATTTTTGGAAACCTTGTATCCTTGTAATCGTATTCTCGAGACTTTGATCATAATAAAACTTGGTGTATCATACAATCCATGCGTTACATATTTATACATATTCATACGTTTAAAACCACTATACATATGATGCTTAATTCATGATTCTTGAAAACGTGTAATAACCTTGCAAATACGTGACATACATGCAATACACGATACTTATTCGTGATTCTTATGCTTAATCATACATGCTTATACTTATTTTTGTGATTAAATTTCATAGTGTATGCCTTTTTTACTTAAAACATCACAAAATGGTTGAAAAATATTTAACATAGAACATTGGACAAGCCACCAAACAACAAAAATTAAAAATAAAAAAAATTGATTTTTTTATAAGCCTTACGGACCACAAGCCTAGGTGGTTACGGTCTGTATGGGCCTCTGGCGGGGGGATTTTTGAATCAGTCGCGACTTAGCACGGATCCATACCATTTCTTCTCCACCAGTGGCCTCTAAACCTCATTTAAACACCCTCCAACCTAACCTAACTCTTCCCCTATAAAACCGATGCCTTCTCCAAGCATTTTCCACTTTCCTACTTCCTCAAACACTCTCATACAACATCACAATCTGCTGGAAATCAAAGAACTTGGCAGATTCATCATACTTTGCTAAAGTGAGCATAACTTTCTCATTTCTTGGTCTTTTTCTTTGATTCTTCTTTCTAAACACTTGGATGAACCTTAGGTATGATTCCACGATTTTCCTTGGAAAATCCAGACCTGGAACTTCACCAAAACATGCTCCAAAGTGACTGAAACTTTCTGCCTTTGATTTAAACCTGTTTAAACTACTCTAACTTGAGGTTTCTCATACACATTCCTATGTCCTAATGCTCACTATCAATTGTATGGTTAGTTGGGCTTAAAAACAAGGGTGTGACATTCAAATCCAGAGGTTTAATCCTCACAAACATTCTGTTTTGTTTAAACTTTAACCCACAAGTAATGAACAAGCTTAAAGCTTGATGGTTGTGTGATTAAGATTAGCTTGGGCTATCCTACTTGAAAGTCCACACATTACTTGCTGTATTCTTAGATTAGTTATGTTATTTCATTCCTTATTGTATATTCATGACCCTCCTTGTTGTCTATGACAACTTGTGTAGTGGTGAATCTTATAAAGAGTTTAAATGGATGTTCATCATCCTACCTCTATGCTTGACTTACATGAATCCAAAAGAGGTCTTAAATGGATGGTTTAACCCTCCCACCTCATGCTTGACTTATATGAATACCTATATAATCTATATAATATCTAAATTAACTAAACTTTGATGATAACCTAGTGGTTATTTGTCAAATGTGAAGTTACATCATCTATGACCATAATACTTGTTACGATTCTAATGGGCATTATGACCCATGAAAACATTCCAACTCTTTTAAGTTTCATAGTGTCAAGAACAAGTGTTATGTGTGCTAGAGGATTACTTTTACTATGATTATTTTCTTGTACTTTCCATTCCAAATCTTTAATCCTCCTTAACCATCCAATACTCACACCTATGTTTCCTCGTGTAGAAGGACAAGGTGCTCCATCCTAATCAAACCAACAACTCTTGCAGACTCACTAAGTGGAAAGATTGCAAAACCGTGAGTACACATGACCTATTTTCGTTTATGTCACTTTTGGGTGCAATATGTTAACCTTATCAAAATCACTAAACTTTATACTTTATTCAAACGCACAAAACAATCCAAATACATGAATGCTATGATACGATATTTGATACTTATACTTGGGTGATTCTTATGTGATACAATAGTCATTAGCTTTATACAAGCCTCCATTTAACATGTATAGCGCTATAGGAGTAACGCACCACCCGTGAACGAGAGGTCATGTTGAATTTCATTCTTTATTGCGTAAACAGAGGATTGACTAGAAATATTGCATGCCATGTTATAATGCTCTTATATAAACTAGTTGCCATATGGATTCGTTTTAAACCTTTATGCTTATACGTATGCTTACACTTAAACTTGTGTGCTCGCCAATGCATTTTGTGTTGAACTATACTTTGTTAACATGTTGCAGGTTGATATGGATTCATATGACGAAATCTAGTAGGGACTACACTAGACACACACTTGAATTTGCTAGATTTTGTTACTTTAAATATTGGAACTTGTTGTATTGTCTTTCTCATTGTACTTTGTAATTCATGTTGTATTGACAATTTTGCTATGAAATGAAATTCGGTTTTATTTAATTATTGTCACAAATAGCGTTATGAGCTATGAGCAATCTATTTCGTCTCGTCCCGATGTTTCCGCGAACGGTTGGGGTGTGACAGATTGGTATCAAAGCTATAACTATAGGGAATTAGGTAGAATTGCCATGTTCGACCTAGTCTATAGTTTAAGTGTCCCATTTTGACCATTCTTGAATCATGCTTAAAATGTTATTCTTCCTACTTCTTTTGTCTTAATACTTACAATATGTCTTTCCTAAGACATTTACACAACACTTTTGAAGACTTGAAGACACTCGTAATGCAAACAAGACGTTTTGCACCAAGATCGGCCCAATGGCCCACAATTTTTGGTGAAATCCCTCATTCCGCGAATTCGATTTTACACGAAGTTACACCATCAAGTTAGGAGTGACATCCACATCTTGATGGAAAACTTCCCATTCAAAATCGAGTGGACCCTCGTCAAAGTGTCAAAATTAATTTTGACCCGATGAGTATCAACCACACTAAGGGTACGAAATCGTCACGTTAGGGGAGAAACCCGCACCTTGTCGATTAAGTCCCAATCCTCGATTTTCAATCTCGCCAAAGTCTCGAATTTTCGATCGACTATGGACATGTAGTAACTGGAAGGGTAAAATACCGTTAATCGCTTCTCGACGAGAGTATTTTACCTATTAGGCCAAAGCATGTTCCCTAACTCGAAAGAACTTACGAACCACTTTGGAAGAGTCGACGTTTCTCTACCCGAAACATTCAAATGTTTTATTGAGCCAATCTTTTATGTTATCTCAGGTGTTCTAAAATAAGATGCAAATATCGTTCATGATCGTCTTTCCTCTTAGAATAGTTCAAGATTTCATCGATAAAAACAATGACGAAATCATCGAGATACGGTTTGCACACACGGTTCATAAGATCCATGCAAACCGCTGGTGCGTTGGTTAACCAGAATGGCATGACAAAGAACCCGTAATCGTCGTATTGTGTTCGGAAAGTTTTTTGGGAACATCCTCCTCTGGGGCCCTCATCTGATGATAGCCCGATCTTAGGTTGATTTTCGAGTAGTGACCTTTGTAGCTGGTCAAACAGGTCGTCAATATGAGGGAGAGGATAACATATGAGGGAGAGGAGAATGGTTCTTTTCCGTCACCTTGTTGAGTTCGCGATAATCAATACATACGGAAAGATCCGTCTTTCTTCTTCACAAATAGAACTGGGGCTCCCCATGCCGAAGAACTAGGTCGGATAAAACTCTTATCCAACAGTTCTTGAAGTTGGTTGGACAGTTCTTGCAACTCACCCAGTGCAAGACGATATGGAGCACGAGTAATCGGAGTTGCTCCAGGTGTAAGTTTGATCTGGAATTCCACCTGTCTGTCTGGAGGTAAACCTGGAAGTTCCTCGGGAAAACATCAGAAAAGTCAGGAATGACTGGAATGTCTTTGAACTTCTTCTCCTCGCGTTGATCGCCGGTAACTAGAGCTAGTATAGCCGGATAGCCCTTCCGTAAACACTTCTGGACTTCATAACTGAAATGATGCCAACCATGGCACCACTCGGGTGACCTTGGACAGACAGAAACTCCCCACCAGGGAGAGGGATACGGATGATTTTCTCTTTATAGAGAATTTCAGCTCGGTGTTTGGTCGACCAGTCCATACCGATGTCCACATCAAAGCTACCGAGAGTAACAGGAAGGAGGTCAATGTCAAACACTTGACCTAGAAGGTCGAGTTTGCACCCTACATGAATGTGGGTTGCTTCAATCGGCTGACCGTCGGCCAGTTCCACGATGTGCTTCGTTTCGAGTGGTGTTGGGGTCGATCCTAACAGTCTACTGAATTTCAAGGACACGTAACTCCAATCGGCGCCAAATTCGAATAAAATAGAAGTGAAAAGATTGTTCATAGAAAACGTACCGGTCACCACGTTGTTATCGTTCCTGGCGTCTCCCGCGCCAATCGCGAATGCTCTCCTGCGAGCGCCTTTTCCACCCTTGTTGTTATTGTTGTTGTTTGTTATTCCTGGTGTTTTTGTTCCCATGGTTGTTGGTGTTCTGGTTTAGTTGTGGGCATTCCTTCTTGAAGTGACCATCACTTCCACACTGAAAGCAAACCTTTCGGTTACCATGTTGCTGCTATTGCTGTTGTTGTTGTTGTTGCTGTTGCTTTGGGAACGGAGCTCTGCAATCTTTAACCATATGACCTACATTGTCGCATCTTTGACATGTTCTAGTGCACTGCCCATGGTGATGGTAGTTACACTTGTTACACTTCGGTTGTTTACCAGCATACGAGCTTTTATTCTAATTAGAGCCTTGGTTCTGATTGGTAGAGGAAGACTGGTTGCGGTTACGGTAAGGAAAAGAACATACGACGCACGAATGGTAAGGAAACGAATCATCTTGTTGTAAGTGTCATACCAGCTTGCTGAGCGGCTAAAGCCTTTGCCACTCGCGTATTGATGAGATCCGTCAATTCTGCCTGAGTCATGACCATGTTGCCACGTCCACCGCGCATATTACTTCCATATTCAATACAAGTAGACAAGAAAAGTGGAAAGGGTAAAGATCAAGATCGAGTAGGAGTCAAGCATCGTTATGGCTCCTATAGATTATCGAGTCCCCAATTATGTCTGATAATGGGTCAGAATCCTTTACACACGCCAGGTCTCACTGGGACTCACATGCACCCCGAATTATTATTACGTGTGCACCCGTAATGATAATTCGATTTGAATGTTTACCCCACTTCCTCCTAACTTGTGTTAAAAGATTCCTCAGATTCGAGTGTCAAAAGTGGGTGTTGTTAAAGCGATAAAGATCACAAAAGGTCCAGAGATGTTGCCATGCTAATGATTCGTCATTGCATAAGTAGGTAACACATGTAATCGTACAATGATGATGTGTGTGTGACTGTATGCAATGCAATGCATATGTATAAGCTAAATGCATAGTGTATACAATAATAAGAGACAAACCTTGCAATCTGGAGCGTAGTTTCATGGTCGCTTTTGGAACTGATTCGGTTATAGAGACTGTTCTAGGAGAATTGGAAGGCCAAAGATTGATGATTTGTGTGACTACTTGGTGTAGCCAAAAGATCAGAGAAATGATGTAGAGAATTGCCGTACAATGAGAATATGGGGAGTCTAGGGTTATGAGTAGTTTATTAGAGTTTCTTAGTTCACAGTACAACACATAATTCACGTATCTGTTATGCAACATATAAGTTTCGTGTAACCCGTCCATTTATAATTATTATTCATGTTAGTCACCAATTTAGAGAATTAACTTGTGTGTGTGTTCTGATAATTTCCCGAAATGCCAATGTAGACTCATTTAACTAACCCTAGTTAAATGTAGTGCTATGAATGTATGTTCCGATAATTCCCGGAATTACCAATGTAGACTCATTTAACTAACCATAGTTAAATGCAGTGCAATGAATGTATGTCCAAATTAATTATGGTTAGGTTAAATTATTAACCTGAAATTGCGGGTTGTCACAGTCGTACCATTTGGATCCGATGCGTTTCAACCCGAACCGTTTGGACCTATACCGTTTCGACCCCTACCGTTTTTTACCCGCACCTTTTCGACCCGAACCTTTATCAAACCGTACCGTAGGACTCTTGCGTACGCATGAGTACTTTACAATTCAAAACAAACTAAAACTCATGCGTTATCATGCCCTAATACATAACACTAGACTAAGACTAGGCACTAGGCATAATGCATCAACAAACTCCCCCTTGGATATTGCCGCTGTCTTGTCTTCATAGGTCTTCAAAATTAATCATCCATCCCTAAAACCCATTTTCGATATTCTTTCAGATGAACTTCTAAACTTTTCTAATCAGTTAATCGGTGATTGGAGGTTTCATGTACTGGCACCTGGAAATAAATGTTTTCTTGCTTCTACATTCTAGCTTCTCCTTTCTTTTCTTCTCTTTATTATCTTCTTTCTTTTCAATATTTCTGGTCTCCCACATCCTACCAGAGCGGATCTCGTATATAAAACATACTTGAACTACGCGTTGAAATTGTAAGGCT
This sequence comes from Scalesia atractyloides, assembly GCA_947069175.1. Classification (NCBI taxonomy): domain Eukaryota; kingdom Viridiplantae; phylum Streptophyta; class Magnoliopsida; order Asterales; family Asteraceae; genus Scalesia; species Scalesia atractyloides. The sequence goes on from CAMTDV010000005.1 coordinate 30,069,566, forward strand.
TGAACTATATCAGCGCATCGAATAATATCTCAATATATGTCTCAGATAAATTAACCAGCCACATTGGATCATAGAATCGGATTGATCTCCGGTTCTTCTCCCCTTCATGAAACATAATTACCGCCTTTCTCATCATAGCACCACCACTTGAAGAATTCGTAGAAATCTTGTTCCATCTCGTGAAATGGTATGACTTAAGAACATCTGGCTTCTTGTATTTGAGAATCGCCACATTTTTACCTGTTTCTAGATCTATCTCAGTTTTAGATACAATACGACGTGGCTCTTATGGCTTCCACAGCTTAAATCCTGTTCTTGCTTGTTTCTTGATAAACATCCACACATGAAAAGTATATCCATCAGCATCATGGTTAATTGTCTTTAAACAACATAATCTTTGACATCCCACCACACTAACGTCTTTAAATCATTTATTCTTTTGAAATATTGAATGCCATATTCTCGTCTGATAGCAATTTTCTGATCTTTGGTAAGTAAGCAATACTTATTATATCACCTATTGAAATATCTTTATGTTGTTGATAGAACTTCAAAGGTCATAAAACTTTCGTTTGGGTTTCAAATCTTTGTACTAATAAAGTAGGATGTACAATCAGCAATTGCTTTCTAGTTATATATAATACCAGTAGAGTGCCCGCGGGTTGCGGCGGAGACGACACTTTGCGTTGTGGTCCTCGTTTCTAGTAGGTTTCTTATTCGTAAAATATTTATTGTAGCATTATTATGGTGGATGTATGTCATACGCGAAGTCATGGGTTAGTCCATTTCATTGTGGTGTGAATGGTTCGGTGGGTTCAGTTATTATCCTAAATCGAAGTCATCAGTTAGTCTATTTTATTAAACAATCGGTTTTCGGTTAATCAGTTTGGTTTATTCGGTTAGATTCACGGATTTTTATTCGGTTCGTTTAATTTCAGTTAATAGCAAAAACCAAACTTGGGCAAAATTTTGATTAGAAATACATGAAATTGATGTGTAAATACATAAACTAGAAATATAAATACATGAAATTGAGATAGAAAATATGAAATATATGAACTAGTGGTATAAAATTTAGAAATATACAAAATATGAATAATTGGTTTGGTTCAATTAATTTTGGTTAAACGATCCTACAAAAAAAACTGATAAATCAGTTTTTGATTAATTCGGTTTTTGACTGTTAAGTTAAGAAGAAGAAGATGTAGTTTACAAACTTTCAGGTTTATTAAAATTAAAAGCAATATAAATTATCAAATATTCTAGGGTTTGTTTTAAAATATATAACAACTTTTCTTTTTCCCAAAATCTTATCTTCTTCTTCCTTTCTTCATCATAATCCCTTCAATTCATCTCTACAATTTATCCCAACTCCATCTCCATTTCCATATCCATCATGTTCAACAAACATAAAATTAAATATACAATTAAAAAAACAAACCGTGGGGTTCCACCTTCTTCTCTCCTTCACGCTGTGGAGCCCGCCATGGCCAGGTGGCCTGAGGTTATACCATAGTGCATAGCCTTTCAGTGGATCAGAGTTAAATAATCTCCAAAATTTGTATGTTATGTATATTATTAAAATGTATTTGACCTTGTATTTTTTCAAACGTTGACCCCTATAAATAATTGGTGAAAATACAATCAAAGTTGACACTAGCGGCTAACCATGTTTTTCCTTAACACACGTTTAAACCCCACTTTGGAGTATTATTTTTTTTTTTTTTGGGGTAAGTAACTCTCTTTTTCCTTTTTTAAGTTCGAGACTGAAATTACTGGTTTAACAGAACCGAATGAAAACACAATTCAATATGACAAAAAATCCAAAGTGACACATATGAAATTCAGCAACCCGAACCAGTAAAATTCCAGACCGAGAAATTGTGACGCATGTGAAAAAGCTATGTGCCTGTTATTAGTTATGCACTTGCTATAACTATAGTGGGTGCATAAAAGAAGTTTGATGCGTCTAGAATTGAACGTTTGTTAGATAGGTGTGTGTCTAGAATTATATAATGATATGTTATGCAATTGCGTGGTTAAAATAATTGTGTTTAGATATTACAAATAAGGAGATTTAATGTTATATAAAATGGTTCTATATTACAATGGTTGGGGTCTATTAACATTAGATCTTTATAGTTAGTTATACGATAGTGTCCCTGGCTTAGTACTATATGTCATGATTTAAAGTGATGTTTATAAGTACAGAACATTATGACTAAGTAAACATATATATTATAAATTAAATATCACATTATGGTAACATTATGTAAGGCATAGTAATTGTGGTGATTATACCATGTAGTGCCAAAATTAACACATATTCAAACAGTGGCATATAAGAACTTGTATGTAAATGAGTTGAGAATCAAGATTTTAACATATATAATAAAGAAATCAATGAAACTGTTGTAGGGGTCAAACGAGAAAATGCTAATGAAGGAAACACTTGAGAAATGTGATGTAAACAATAGGATAAACAACAAACAACATTGTTTGATTTAACGTCAAATTAAAAATAAAGTACTAATCTCTTCCCATGTTCATAGAATGCAAGTCCTAATGAGAATTCTATATAGATACTTAACACTGTGATATGAGATGTGTCGACGAGGGTGTCACACCCTGAAATATTAGAGCTGGCGTGACTGGACTGGTATCTTCATTGCACAGCGGAAGTATTAAGGTGCTAAAACTTCTAGAAAATGAACGCCGCTAAGTACTCGAATTTCCATGGGTTCTCTTATTCGAACCGTGCCATAGTTTGATTTTTAAAACCTGAGAAAGAATCATGCGAAAAATCAACATAAAGTTGAGCGAGTTCATAGTTTGTTTGTTATGTATCAAATGAATCTAAAAACATTTGAGAATCTTGCTTTTGAAAACCGGTTTGTGAGATCATAAAATCTCAAAGCGTTTGAAATGTCATATCTATAATTCAGTTTTGGAATATTCTCTGTCATGTTTATAAACCGATGCATGCAACTGTTATGTTTGTAACCGGTAATGAAATGTTTTCTGTCGTGTATGTAAACCAGTAATAAATTTGTTTTCTGATATCTTTGAAAAGCGGGCGTTGAAATCATAGCATGTAGGATGCCGATGGAATCTAAGGATCAATTAGTGGGTAGCGAGCCCCCTAACATTATGTACCATAAGTAATAATCAAACCGAGACAACTTTGTCATCAATTGGGCTCACAAAAGCACCCCACGGTTAACAAACTAGGAGTGAAGCGTGTCTCAAGCTCAGTAGATCTACACCTTCTGCGCCTTGGTCACTAAGTGATTAATGGTTATCATTGTAATCATCCTACTTACGCACATTGATCTATTGTCATCTAATTCCATAGCTACATACCAAATGTCATAATCTGTGTCATTGGGCCTAGCCCATGTTATCTTGTTATCCATGATGTTGGGCCTAGCCCATGTCATAAATTCATGTATGTTTCGAAAGCGTGTATATTCTTGTAAAAACCGATATGTTTGGCATAAACTTCTCATAAACTTTTTTTGTTAACTGAAATACGTTTGTATTATGGTTTAGAAATATAGGATTTGCGTTTATCGAAATATTGTTTGCTTTCGCGAAACTTGCATGTCTTTCCACCATGAAAACATTTATAAAATGTAAAATGGTAAAAGTGGGGGTTATGAACTCACCTTGTTATCCATGTGCAAAGCTAGCTTAGCGTGATTCTGTGATGTCATTTCCAAGACGTGATTCGCTAGCGTGCATTCTATAATATCCCTAACACGGAATATCTATAAGTTTCTAAGTAATAGCGGTAACTAAACTACGTATCACCGAGTTCTACCGTATCGTTAATAGAACGTTTCGACGGTAAGTTGTTACTTAATGAAAACGATTAAGTTATACTTGATTAGTTCGTTTATTGTCGGTAATTAATAAGTCTTGGAAAGACTTAGTCCTCGAGAGGTTTAGAACATGTGAATATTTATATAGAAAATATATAATTATATTGATATAATCGTGTTAATCATCCCGAGAAGTCGTACGTGTGTGTAAAGAATAGTTATATGAAAATAAAGAACTTAACAAAATATAGGTACATGTCGTTTAGGCGTTTGAAATAAATATAAGAAGTTATATTTATTTTATCGAAGAATCGTCGTGCCGTTTGATGTTTGAAATCAATATATAAACTATGTTTATTCTAATAAAAGAATCATCGGGTTGTTTGTCATTTGGAATAAATACGCAAACTATATGTATTGGTATAAACGAAATCGGGTTATCGGCGTTTGAAACAATATAAATAATTATATTGAATTTTATAAACTATCCGACTCGTCGTCGTCGTTGTTTGAAATAAATATATATCTTTATATTTATAAAAGTATCCGGACTTTTCGGTGTTGGAAATGTATATAAACTATTATATTTATTTATATGATTTTTGAATCCCCTGAAGTTTGAAATATAAAATCCGAATTTCTGACATTTGTAATAAACATAAACAATATACTTGTTTTGTATAGTTTTTGTTAAGATCTAAGTTTGAATTGATTCTCTTGTTTTAACCAAAATGATAACAAAATGATAAAGCATGAAGAACTTTGCAGCGGAAGAACAGTTAAAACTTTATAACACAATCAACAAGAGAATAGTACTAATCATAATATGTTTTCATTACTTAAAAGATTGAAATGATTACAAAGTAACTTACATATATGAATCACTAAACTCCCCCTAAGACCGAGCTACACACATAAAAGATTGTACAATACAGTATACGTGTGAAAAGCTGAATAGAACAGTACAAGCATTATCTATTTATAGTACAATCCTAACCACTGATAGTCTATGCTGACATCATCTTGACAATGACATCTAACAGCAATAACAAACTCTAACCACTGCCTAACCTAAATACTGATAACAAAACACTAGTGATCCTAACCACTGATAAGCATAAACTCTGATGAAGTACTGGCAGATGTTCTTCAAAGGATGATCAGACCTTTGACTTCCAGCAGACCTTTGACTTTTAAGCAGACCTTTGACCCATCAGAGGTTTGATAAATCAGCAAACTTTATAACAGGCAGAGCTTTGGTATAGGGCATTTGTTAGAACTAGCAGCGGTTTGGTAGCCGGTCTTTGAAAGGAGTGAATCTAAATTCTGTTTATTCTGGATCATATCGAGCATATCTGTTTTTGGCTTTCTATCATCTGTTCTTTTTTAGGGTTCAATCCCAACAATCTCCTCCTAGAACAGATGATGCCAAATACTCTTCTTTATTCATGATCTTTATGTCTCATCAGTTTTTCCCTGATTTGTTCTTTGAATTGTAATTCAAAGTTCAAGGAATCTTCATCATCCTCATCCCTGCACAGTTGTAGTTCCAAAAGATCATGAAGGTTAGCTACACCCAGGCTTAGTGCATCCTTCCATGATAAACTCACAACTTTCCCATTGGACCTGAGCAGAGTCAATACATGGGTCTTTTTATCAGAGAGCCACTTTAGTATTTTTGAGTTCAATGGGTTTCTTGGGAGATGAGTTATTTGAGATGAGAATTGAAAAGGTGAACTTTTTGAAAGCCTTTGAAAAAGGTCTTCAGATTTAGCTAAAGGCTTCAATGGTTCTTTATTCAAGTCAGGCAAAGATTCCTTAGTGATAGCCTGCTTACTTTTGTTAGCATCCCTTTGCTGATCTTGCATATCCATCTGCAGCTGCCTCTTCTTTTGGTTGAGGGCTTGAATGGTTGTTTCTAAGACCAGATCTACACTTAGGTTCTTAACATCTTTCCAATCTGGTGCATTCTGTCTTATTTGAGGGTCTTTCTTCATCCTATCAATTCTATCTGCTTCTTGTTTAAGAGCTTGGATGGACCACTCTTTGAACTGGTTCTCCTCAGCTTGATAGGGTTTCTCTTTCATAATAAATCTGATGAGGTTTGCCCTTTGCTTCTTTTGAGGATCATCTTTTGGAGATTCTTTTGTCATTTTCTCATTAAGCTCTTTTGCATACTCTTCTAATTTCTTGACTTTGCTTAGCTCATGTTGCTCCAATCTTGCTAAGTAAGAATTACCTTTCCCTTTTCTTTCTTCTTTTGCTATGTTCTTGGCTTGTCTAGTCTTCAGTTTTAGATAATCCTCAATGGTCTTGGGATATCTGTAGCCATGAAGAGATGGGAAGGTTCTTTTGGATGGATCAACTTCTGTATAGAATTGTAGCATCTCTCCTTTTACTGCAGCCAACTCTAAGGGATATGATGTTTCCATAGGAATATTTCTTTTTGGATTTTGACCTTTGAGTGACTCAACAAAGCTGATTTGTTGTGATGATGAATGGGTGATAACTGGTTTTGGATTTGTTTGGACAACAAGTGAAGATGGTATGTCATCATTTTTCACTGTAGCCATTCTTTTTCTTTTTCTAGCATAGACCAGTTTTGGTGCAGGGGCACTTGTGCAAACCATTGTTGTCGTAACATCTGTTACTTTGACAGGTGGTTGCTGGGATGAGGAAGGCAGCAAGATGTCAGTGGTTGGCCTTTTAATACCAGCAGTGGCTTTAGGACCAGCAGTGGTACCCTTCATCTCCTTCTCTTTTATCCTGACATGACTTTGATTGATCCTCATTTGTGTATCTTCATCATTTGCTTGAATTTTCAGGGTTTCATCACCTCCCTTTTCCTTTTCTTTGACAGATGTTTCAGCAGAAGTTACTGAGATATTTTCCTCAGTCATTTTTCTCCCCCTTTTTGGCATCATCAACTTTTTAGTAGATAGGTGCAGGGGTAGTGCCAGGAATGAGAATTTTTTTGATCACTTTAAGTTCTTCCTGTGTGTCTTATACCTTGCCTCAACTTCTTCTTTGAATGTCTGCACTTTTGAATCATATAACTGATTTGCATGTTGAATGTGTTTTTGAAGCAGAGGATACACTTGTGTTGCAATTCTGGTGGCTTGAGCAGATGATTGAGCAGTGTTTCAAGATTTTGCAGAGTGTATGTCACACCCCGACCCGCAGCGGAAAAGGTGATCGGGGCATGATTGGGTTATCATCAAAGCTCATGACATTTATTATGCGTTTCATATTCATTTAATACAATTTAATGGAAATTTACAATAAATATTACAACATGTTCTAACTATCAATCTAAGCTTCTTTATTCTCTTCTAAGGCATTTCCTATGTTTTCTTTGCTTCAACCTGTTCACCTGTATCATGTGTAAAAAGGTTTTGGATCAACATAAAGTTGGCGAGTGAATCCTATGGAAAAACATTTGAACAAGTTTATTAAATTGATTATGAAATATGTGCACAACCACTCATGAGTAAAAATAGATGTAAACTTATTCAACAATCATAAGATATTAAATAAAGCACACATGAACAATAATGGAACATTTAGAGGCACGCGTTGCTCAACTCGTCTCTCACGAGGAACTGATGGGCCTAATGAATGAATTGCATAAACATGATAATATGAATGACACAACTACAAACAATATAAACTCAATGATACACACATGAACAATAACGAATTGGTTTTGAGGCACGCGTTGTTCAACTCGTCTCCCGCGAGGAACTGATGGGCTTAATGAATGAATTTCATATAATTTGACATACTGACATAAGTAATCACATCAATATAAACAATCTAAGTTTAGGTCACGATATGGTATGGCACAAATTTAAATAAACAAGTTAAGTATTTGAGACACATGACACACCCCAAAACGTGTAATTAAAAAGGGGAGTTGTAAGATTCACTCACAGTGGGTGCGTTCGGTTGATGATGTTGAATGCACGCGAAATGGTTTTAACCACGAGTGAGATTAACCTAGATAAATCGCATTATGGTTTGGTAAGTAAACGGATTTTATTAATCTATTTTAGTAGGATTGTTGGGTGTATTTTTGTGAGTTTAAGGCTATTTTCTAACCTTAAAAATGTTATTTTTAAGTATATTTAATTGAGTTTTAATTAAAATAAATAAATAAAAATAATTAAAAAAATTGATTTTTTTTGCTACAGTTGACCGTTGACTTTGACCGTTGACCGTTTGACTTTGACCGGTTCGAATCGTGTAATTGTGCGCTGAGTGAGGCTCGAACCCGAGACCTCCCGTACGCGTGCACGCAGCTCTACCAACTGAGCTACGTGTCTAACCCGTCATATATCTGTTTTTAATTATATTTATATATTAATTAAGTTAAACAGAAAATCCTTTTATTTTAAAAACGATTTAATTGAATCTGACCAGTGCGCTCCACAGGTCTCGAACCCGGGACCTGTGGCTTGCGTAACACACAGTCCACCGCTGGACTGTGTGTTTAACATGTTATATAATTCAATTTTTATTATACTTAAATACAAACTAAGTGTTTTTATTTCTGACTTATTTAAAAAGGTAAATAATTGTCCGGGTCGATGCAGAAGACCGGACTCGAACTCGCGACGTGCGATTTATACATACACACAGTCCACCACTGGACTGTGTGTCTAACTTGGTTATTATTCCGGTTATTAATATACTTAACATATAACAGTGTGACTCCGGTTCGGTTAACAACAAAAAACGTTTTTATTAAGGCAGCGTGTGTGGAACAAGATTCGAACTCGAGACCTTTGTGTGTTTAATGTGCACACAGTCCACCGCTGGACTGTGTGTCTAACCCGAGTAATATCTTGCTTTTAATTAAACTTAAACACTACCGAACATCGTCTTCTTCGTTGAGTTATAACCAGAAATGAAGACTGACTGGTTCGAGTTTTTATTCAGGTGTCTTTAGCGTCTTATGATTAATTACAGATGAGATATTAATAAAAAGAAAGGAAATTAGGCGTGAAATATACCGACTGACTTCCTCTGTTTTCCGGCAGAACTCCGACGACAGCAATCCCTTCCGGCGACGAGTGTCTTGCAGCAGCGAGTCTCCGGAAAGCTTACAAAATATGTGGGTGACTTCGGTATAAGTTCAAAGGGTTTAGTAAGGCTCAGAAATGAAGAATCCGGTTTTCCGGCGACGAACAGAATAATTCCGGCGAGTGAGTTTTCGCCGAGAAAAGGTGCGGTTTTGAGCGAAAAGGTTTGCAGAGGTTCGAGGGGGTATTTATAGGGCAAGTCGTCGATGTATTTGGTCCGTTTCCGACTTGATTCGTTGGTTTGAATTTCTCCGGCGGTTATAACTTTGGTCGCGGACTCTGACGTCGGTTATAACCGATGTAGCGTTTATGTTTTACGTTATAATTGAAAGAAACGTTAAGTTTCGCGAGATTACCGGGATTTCCGACGACTGAACTTTTGGGCGCCGGTTTTGAATTCGGAAAGACACTTTATGAATTAAATGATCTTAATAGTTAACAGATAATACAAGTGGCGCAGTGGTTTGTGTGTTGAGTGTTAAGTTGCTGAACGGTACTGACTCGGCGACTGACCCGGGTTCGAAACCTGGCAGGGACATTTTATTTTTATTTTGCGATTTTCAACAGTTTTTCAAAAACAACTTATAGATTCCAATATAATAATTGATTATGTATCGTTTAAAATTATTTTGGGCATTTAATTTGCAACAAAATTTTTAACTGATTGTTCGGTTAATAAACGGAGCGGGTTTGGTAAATCCGTTTTTGACGGATGTTACAGTATCCCCTGCTTTTTAGAAATTTCGTCCCGAAATTTAAATTGTGATATATTTGTCTAAAAGGATGATGGTGTTTAGTTTTGACAGTTACATACTTAGAAAAAAAGTAAGGGTTTAAGTTTTTGTTTGAGGCGGTAACGTTCCTTGTAAGGGTTAAGTACCCTATTACAGGAATCGCTTTTTGTTGCCTACTGTAAAAGTATTGATAAACAGAATTTATTCGCTAACTATGATATCATGCATAAAAGTTTGAATATGTTTGGAAGGGTATGGTTATATCCTAAGGCAAAACTTCTAACACTACAACCCACATGGAACATAAATAAACACAACAGCTGATATTTGAACATAAATAAACACAACAGCTAATATTTGAACATAAATGAACACAACAGCTAATATTTGAACATAAACACAACAGCTAATATTTGAATCCACATTCTGATAGCATATATGTTTGAATGGTGGAAGTTCCTCTCTCGTTTGTTATGATGGAGAGGTTAGTTTATGTAGAAATGGAACACAATCCAATCTCTTTAAATAGTAAGATCATATAAATGTAACACAATTTCAACCAAGGCAATACTAAATCCTACATGGAACTTCTCATAACCGTCTGATAATGCCTCTGATCCTTTGGCAAGAATACTTATATATAGGAAGTACCTGCGGCGTATCCACCATATTCTTGCCAAATTTTCATTGGTTTTATCCACAAGTTATGATTAGTTACCAAGAAACTAGTAAATCCTACATAGAACTTCTCATAACCTTCCGACAATGCCTCTGATCCTTTGACAAGAATACTTATATATAGGAAGTACCAGCGGCGTATCCACCGTATTCTTGTCAAATTTTCATTGGTTTTATCAGTGAATTATGATTAGTCCTATATAACTCTACAACCAATACAACAAACATAAAATACTGAAATGAAAAATATCTGTGCGATCAAGGCTCAATCAAACGGAGCCGATCGTATTGTATGTACTGAAAATGAAATTGTCTGTGTGCTCAAGGCTCAATCAAACGGAGCCGAGCGTATTGCATGTACTGAAAATGAATAACTTAATCTAAACAACTATCACACAAACATCCTATGAATGGAACCTCTCATAATCGCCTGATAATGCCTCCGATCATTTGACAAGAATACTTATATATAGGAAGTACCAGCGGCGTATCCACCATATTCTTGTCAAATTCTCATTGACTTTATCCGCAAGTTATGGTTAGTTCTATGCGACTCTACTACAAACACCACAACCACAAGATACTGATAATGAAAATGTCTGTGCGCTCAAGGCTCAATCAAACGGAGCCGAACGTATTGCATGTACTGAAAATGAAATTGTCTGTGCGCTCAAGGCTCAATCAAACGGAGCCGAGCGTATTGCATGTACTGAAAATGAACAACTTAATCTAAACAACAATCACACAAACAGCCTATGCATGGAACCTCTCATAACCGCCTGATAATGCCTCCGATCATTTGACAAGAATACTTATATATAGGAAGTACCAGCGGCGTATCCACCATATTCTTGTCAAATTCTCATTGACTTTATCCGCAAGTTATGGTTAGTTCTATGCGACTCTACTACAAACACCACAACCACAAGATACTGATAATGAAAATGTCTGTGCGCTCAAGGCTCAATCAAACGGAGCCGAACGTATTGCATGTACTGAAAATGAAATTGTCTGTGCGCTCAAGGCTCAATCAAACGGAGCCGAGCGTATTGCATGTAATGAAAATGTAAAATGAACTGATCGATCAAGGCTCAATCAAACGGAGCCGATCGTTGCGGGCACGCCAAGTTCAACCGCATAATAAAATGGGGAACAAGCTCAAAACCTCATAAAGGGGGAGCTGCGGCCTCGGCAAATGCATATACTGAAAACAATAAACAATAATTACTCTAACAGTCTACACATGGAACCTCTCATAACCGCCAGATAATGCTTCTGATCCTTTGACAAGAATACTTATATATAGTAAGTATCAGCGGCGTATCCACCGTATTCTCGTCAAAGTTACATTGGCTTTATCCTTAAGTTATGTTTGGTTCGATGTGATAAAGAAAACATAAAATTAAACGATAGGAGTTGAATCTGGATCTTCGGTGAAAAGGACTAGTTGGGTATCTTCATTTGGGCCGTCATTATCTTCGACAGGATTGGCGTTGATATTGAAGACTCTTCCTCTTGCTGGTGGCCTAGCGGTTGGGTTTTCTTGGTTTACTTGGTTAACTGGGTTTGATTGGGCTTGAGTGTTGATGACATTAACCAATTGAGGGCATGTGTTTCTAAAGTGGGTAGGGTCACCACAATTGAAACAAGCTCGAACATATGGGAACATGGGATATTGGGGTTGATGATAAGTTTGGGCCATGTTTTGAGTAGGGGAAGAGGTTTGGTTTTGAAAGGTGCGACAAACCTTGCTCAAATGACCATAGCGTCCACAAGTTGCACATAGTCGACAAGGTAAGGTAAGGGGATGGTGATAAAAACAGTTGTTGCATCGAGGGTGAGGTCCAAGATATGGTTTCTTATTTGGGTAAGTTGAGTTGGGTGCCACTTGAGTGATTGGGATAGCTTGGATGGGTATGGCGTGTGAAATTGGTTGATTTCGTTGGATAGCAGCGAAAAGTTGCCCGTCTCTTTTTCTCTTAGAATTGGGTTGAAAAGGGGATTCGGTTTGGGTGGAGTCGGAGGTTTCAGTCGATTCTTTATCCTTCTTCTTCTCTTCCTTGAAGTCTTTGTTTCGGATTCGATTCTCGGTGAGCTCTGTTGCTAGCTCCATTGCTGCTTCCAAAGTTGCAGGCTTGGTACTTATTACAGGGTCTTGAATCTTTGACGGAAGACCACGAATGTAGTGCTCGATCAAACGGTAGAGGGGAGTGAACATGTTGGGAACCATTTGATGTAACTCGAGGAATCTTTTATTGTAGGTGGTGTGGTCTCCTTCCTTTTGCTTCAACGAATAAAATTCATCTTCTAATTTCTTGATTTCACTCCTTGGGCAAAATCGTCTAGTCATGATTTCCTTCAATTTGTTCCAAGTTAAAGTCATAGCATCGTCGACGCATCGTTTGGCCTTGTCTGTATTCCACCAAGTAAGTGCTATCCCATATAATCGACCGGTAGCATATCGCACTTTGCGATCGTCAGGGCAATCGCAATTTAGAAAAGTGTTCTCCATTTCTTCAAACCAATGGAGGAGAGCGGTGACACCTTCAGTCCCTTTGTATTTCGGAGGGTCGCATGATTTGAAATGCTTGTAGGTGCATTTAGTGGTATTTGGGGAAAAGTTGATAACGTTTTGGTTTGCTTGATTGACAGGATTATCGGTGAGTGCTTGTTGTACTTGGATTACAATGTTGGGTATTACGGCAACCATTTGTTGAGCGATTAAGGCAGCCATGCGTTCGCGGGCTTTTCTTGCTCTCGTCTTCCTACGGGCGAGGTTAGAAGACATCTACAAGGAATACATGTCAAGAGTATGAGTTGGATGTTTTTGGGTTCATGGGTCGCATTAGGAATGAACATTCATAAAATAATTATAGAAAATAAATCTACTACATCCATAGGATGTCTTGGGTTTTGTTCCCCATTAGGCCCTACATGCCTCCATACTTTGCCTGTGTAATCATGTGGGCCCCCATGAATACCGGTTTTTCATATGGTTCGCACGGGTTTGCCAGGTTGCGTACACAAAAACCCGGAGAAAATCGAGAAATATGTATACAACGTGTGATATTCGGAATGTGTCCAGGTGTAGACACGGCGACACCTCAAAGTAGGTTAGTTCGAACGACGTTTGGTGTGGCATGCTTTGGCCTAATAGGTCCTTCGTACTCTCATCGTTGGTCCCCAGGTAGGCAAACTGGTCCGTTATATTGGATTTATACGAATGCCAACCTAGACAGGACGTTCCGACTACCGGTACTTGTACCCTTCCAGTTACTACATGCCCGTCGCAGAACTTACTTTGATGAGATTTGAAAATTGCACAAAATCTTTGGAGAATGAGAGTATGAAAATAAATTGTATACATGAACATCGATATATGTATAATGAATATGTATATAAGCATGTATGTTTGACTGTAAATGTAAACAAATATGAAACAAATAAATATCACAAGTTTGTATGTAACCACCTAATCAATTAAAATTTTGGCAGACTATAGTATAGGCTCTAAGGGTCTAATAACCTATCCTATATCCCTATAGTCATGGCTCTGATACCAATCTGTCACACCCCGACCCGCAGCGGAAAAGGTGATCGGGGCATGATTGGGTTATCATCAAAGCTCATGACATTTATTATGCGTTTCATATTCATTTAATACAATTTAATGGAAATTTACAATAAATATTACAACATGTTCTAACTATCAATCTAAGCTTCTTTATTCTCTTCTAAGGCATTTCCTATGTTTTCTTTGCTTCAACCTGTTCACCTGTATCATGTGTAAAAAGGTTTTGGATCAACATAAAGTTGGCGAGTGAATCCTATGGAAAAACATTTGAACAAGTTTATTAAATTGATTATGAAATATGTGCACAACCACTCATGAGTAAAAATAGATGTAAACTTATTCAACAATCATAAGATATTAAATAAAGCACACATGAACAATAATGGAACATTTAGAGGCACGCGTTGCTCAACTCGTCTCTCACGAGGAACTGATGGGCCTAATGAATGAATTGCATAAAAGGTGCGGACTCAGAAATGAAGAATCCGGTTTTCCGGCGACGAACAGAATAATTCCGGTGAGTGAGTTTTCGCCGAGAAAAGGTGCGGTTTTGAGCGAAAAGGTTTGCAGAGGTTCGAGGGGGTATTTATAGGGCAAGGCGTCGACGTATTTGGTCCGATTTCCGACTTGATTCGTTGGTTTGAATTTCTCCGGCAGTTATAACTTTGGTCGCGGACTCTGACGTCGGTTATAACCGATGTAGCGTTTATGTTTTATGTTATAACTGAAAGAAACGTTAAGTTTCGCGAGATTACCGGGATTTTCGACGACTGAACTTTTGGGCGCCGGTTTTGAATTCGGAAAGACACTTTATGAATTAAATGATCTTAATAGTTAACAGATAATACAAGTGGCGCAGTGGTTTGTGTGTTGAGTGTTAAGTTGCTGAACGGTACTGACTCGGCGACTGACCCGGGTTCGAAACCCGGCAGGGACATTTTATTTTTATTTTGCGATTTTCAACAGTTTTTCAAAAACAACTTATATATTCCAATATAATAATTGATTATGTATCGTTTAAAATTATTTTGGGCATTTAATTTGCAACAAAATTTTTAACTGATTGTTCGGTTAATAAAAGGAGCGGGTTTGGTAAATCCGTTTTTGACGGATGTTACAGTGTAACATCTGTTGCAGCACATTTTTGATATCTCCCACTGATGCCTCAATCTTTGTGACTTTATCCATCAATTCCTCATGTTTTAGCTCATCTCCTAAGTTAATCGGATCATCTGAGCTCCTACCAGAGGTGGTAGTTTTATCTAGTGTCGAAATCCCGACCCCACCCCGGGAGCGGGGGCCGCGAGACACAAAGCTGGTGGTACCGGTGTTTGTAAATTTGGCAGCGGAATTAAAACATCAGAATCGTAGTTAGGAAATAAATATCAGAGTTTCAAAACACCAAACTTTTATATTAAACAAATGGGGTAGAACCCCAAGTTTCCATTACAACATATTTTTAGGGACAAACCCTAATTTATGAAAACATAAACTCCTTTTTTATTTAGGTAACTTTATAGCCACTTTCTAAGCGTTCAGTGGTCTCCAGCTGGCTTCTACAAGCTTCACAATAAGTTACCTGAAACGCGTTTTAAAAACATTTTATCAGCAAGAAATACTGGCGAATCCATCTCAGTTTTATCAAAACAAGTGATTATACTTTACAGTTATTGAGAGCATCCGCATTTACAATGTTTATATCTACATAATTACTCAATCAGTACTGTCAATCCTGACTTGTGGGTCATATTACTTTCAGCCCTGTCACCCAACAGTAACGGTTCCTGTCACATTCCCGTGACTTTGGACTAGCAATGTATACAAAACCCCAACATAACGGCAATAATTGTAGAATACATATACTCAATCACTGTTAAGCATAATTAAAACATTTGAGGTATTGGTAACACATTTTGACTCGCAAAAAGGTTTACAAAAAGAGAATGTACTCGCCTTGAACACTTAGGTATTCCTACGGAGTTCCTGGTGACGATTCTTGATTACTTCATGGATTTTCTATTAAAACATACAATGCACATGTGTTAGTAAATTAACCCAAGTCACTTTAACCATACAACACATGACAGAACTCCAACGAACGTAGTCGGGCAGAGCCTAGACATGCGTTGGCGATTCTAGATCAATCGGGTAGGGTGTCCATACAACACGAGATAGGATTTCAACGAATGTAGTCGGGCAGAGCCTTGACATGCGTTGGTCCTAACTCGGGTAGGATAGTGAATTAGTGATCGGGGGTTAAGTTACTTACAGCGGGCAGCGCTACGAAGGTTTAGGGGTTTAGGGTTTCAGGGGGGTGTTGCGCGGAGAAACAAAGATTAGAGAGTATACGATCGATTCAGAGGATCGAAAGTGAGCGACAATTTCAGTCCCAGACCGCTCCGTTTATACCCGAATTTGACCTTCCCCGCGCGTCGCGCGGGATTTTGGGTCCCCTCTCGCATGGTGCCTGAGATACCTAGCTAGGCTAGGTCAGCCTGGTCACAAGTGTAGGGTTGCTAGATGGCGCGAACGGTGACATGTCACCTTGACACCTCCCGCGTGTCACACCAGAGACTGGTGTCTCTGGCGCGTGGCACCTGGACTGTCCAGGTGAACCCGTCTCATTTTGTGTGCCGCGTCTCGATTTGCATGCCCGGTTCTACCTTTCGGCTCAATTCGGGGTGTTTGGAGAGTTGTTTCATCCTCCCCACCTTGTTTTAAATCTCGTCCTCGAGATTCACCTGAATAGGTGTGGATACTTTCTGACTCTAACTCCCATGTATATTCTGGTCCTCTCTTTGAATCCCATTTTACTTTTACTAGAACTAATCTCTTGCGCTTGAGATTCTTGATCTTTTTATCTTCAATCTGAATGGGTTTCTCAACAAACTTAAGCTTCTCATTTACCTCTATATCTTGAAGAGGTATCATTAATGATTCATCTGCTAGACATTTCTTGAGATTGCATACATGAAATACATCTTGTATTCCTGCCATTTCTTCTGGTAATTGTAGCTGATAGGCTACTGGCCCAATTCGTTTGATAATCTTAATAGGTCCAACATATCTTGGGCTTAGTTTTCCTTTCTTACCGAATCTTACAACTCCTTTCCATGGTGAGACTTTTAATAGCACTTTATCTCCAACTTGAAATTCCAAAGGTCTGCGTCTGTTATCTGCATAACTCTTTTGACGATCTAGGGCCGTTTTCAGTCTTTCCTTGACTTGAATGATTTTGTCAGTTGTTTCTTGCACGATTTCAGGACCTGATAGTTGCTTTTCTCCAATCTTCGCCCAACATACTGGTGTTCGACATTTCCGTCCGTAGAGTGCTTCAAAGGGTCAGCATTGATGCTGGAATGATAACTGTTGTTGTAGGAAAACTCTATCAAAGGCAAATGTTCATCCCAATTTCCTCTGAAATCAATTACACAGGCTCTAAGCATGTCTTCCATTGTTTGGATTGTCCTTTCATTTTGACCGTCCATTTGAGGGTGATATGTTGTACTTAGATTTAGTTTAGTTCCCATTGCTTTTTGGAAATTTGTCCAAAAATGAGAAGTAAAACGGTTGTCCCTGTCAGACACGATAGATAAAGGAATTCCATGCAATGAAACTATTTCATTTACATATAATTTAGCTAACTGTTCCATACTGAAAGTTTCCTTCATTGGTAAGAAATGAGCAGATTTGGCTAACCTGTCTACAATCACCCAGATTGTATCATTACCTTTTCGTGTCCTGTGTAATTTGGTAACAAAGTCCATAGTTATCAATTCCCATTTCCAAATTGGCATTTCCAATTGTTGCAGCAGTCCTGAAGGTTTCTGATGTTCGGCTTTAACCTGTGAACATGTTAGACATTTAGCAACGTAGCTTGCTACATCCTTCTTCATTCCTTTCCACCAGAAGTTCTTTCTCAAGTCTTTATACATCTTATCACTTCCAGGATGCATTTTATACTTAGTCTTATGTGCTTCCTCCAAAATTCGATTTCATAGATCTTCTTGGATAGGAATCCAAATCCTTTTCTTATGGAAACTCCAAATTCCATCTGTTCCTTTTTCTAGTTCTTTAATCATTCCTTTTAATCTTTAGTGTCGTCCTTGATTGCTGTTTCTGTGTCTGCTTAATTTACTCATTTAAATCTATATGCAAGTTTAGTCTAAGAGACCGCACTAGTTTCGGCTTCTCATGATACTTTCGACTTAAAGCGTCTACTACTTTGTTTGCTTTTCCTGCATGATATTGGATATCACAATCATAATCACTAAGGATTTCCATCCATCGCCTCTGTCTCATGTTTAATTCCTTTTATCCAAAGACATATCTTAAACTCTTATGATCTGTGAATACTACAAACTTGCTACCGTAAAGATAGTGTCTCCAAATCTTTAGGGCAAAAATTATTGCTCCTAACTCTAGATCATGGGTTGTATAATTCTCTTCATGCTTTTTAAGTTGTCTAGAGGCATAAGCAATTAATTTTTGACGTTGCATCAGCACACATCCATATCATAATTTAGATGCATCACAATAAACGATGAAATCTTCAGTTCCTTCTGGCAAAGCGAGTATTGGTGCGTTGGTTAACTTTTGCTTTAAAATCCTGAATGCTTCTTCCTGCTTTGGTCCCCATTAAAACTTAACCGATTTGCAAGTTAGCTTAGTTAACAGGATGGCTATTCTAGAAAAATCTTGAATAAAACGTCTATAATATCCTGCTAATCCAAGAAAACTTCTTACTTCCGTTGGTGATTCTGGGACCTCCCATTTGGTAATTGCTTCGATCTTTGTGGGATCCACATGTATTCCTTCGTGGTTTACCAGATGTCCAAGGAATTGTACTTCTTGTAACCAGAATTCACATTTTGAGAATTTTGCGTAAAGCTTTTCCTTCCTCAGCAATGTTAGGAGTATATGCAAATGTTCTGCGTGATCTTCCTTACTCTTAGAGTAAATTAGAATATCATTTATAAAGACAATTATGAATTTATCCAGGTATGATTTACATATCCTGTTCATCATGTCCATAAATGCGGCTGGGGCATTGGTTAAACCAAATGGCATGACAGTAAATCCATAATGACCGTACCTTGTTCTGAAAGCTGTTTTAGGAATGTCCTCTTCCTGTACTTTCAACTGATGATATCCTGAGCGTAAGTCGATCTTAGAAAAGAATCAGACTCCTTGGAGTTGGTCAAACAAATCGTTAATTCTTGGTAACGGGTACCGATTTTTTATTGTAACTTTGTTCATTTCCTGGTAATCAATGCACATACGCATAGATCCGTCTTTCTTCTTGACAAACAACACCGGTGCTCCCCATGGTGATGAGCTGGGTTGTATGAAACCTTTCTCTAGTAATTTGTCCAGTTGTTTCTTCAGTTCCTGCATCTCCGTCAGTGCTAGGCGATAGGGTGCTTTGGCAATCGGTGTCGTTCCTGGTATTAGGTGAATTCTAAATTCAACCTCTCGATCTAGTGGTAATCCAGGCAATTCTTCTGGGAAGACATCTGAGAAATTAGATATTACGGGAATATCTTTTAATTCTCTTCCTTCAGTGTTAATGATTACGAAAATCATATACACTATTCCTCCTTTCCGTGCATAGCTTGCAGCTTTCATCACAGAGATGAACTTTGTTGATCTTGTCGATTTATCTCCTTTAATTGTGATCCTTTCACCAGATGGCACATTTACTTCTACAGACTTTTGATCACATATTATTCGTGCCTGATTGGCAACAACCAATCTAATCCTAACACGACATCAAATCCGGCAAGATCCATTGGGAAAAGGTTAGCAGAAAAATTATGATTTAAAATTCCTATCTTTGCTCCTTGCAGGATTTCGCTTATTTGGATAGGAGACCCATTTGCCGTCTCCACCAAACAGTTTTGGTGAAGTTTAGTTAATGGTTGATTAAGAAAATTGCAAAAGGAAGTATTGATGAAACTTTGGTTTGCACCAAAGTCAAATAATACTTTTGCATAAACATCATTAACTAAAAACGTACCGCCAATCACATCCAGAATCATCTTTGCTTCTTCAGCGGTCAGCACGAACGCTCTGGCAGTCTTCTTGGGTCCTTTGGCTGTCTTTGCTTTATTATTTGCAGCTAGAGCTAGTTTCGGACAGTTGGTTCTAATATGACCGGCTTCCCCGCAATTGTAGCATAGCCTATTGCTAACTTTCTTTCTACAGTCTTCTTCCTTATGCCTTGGGAATTTGCAGAAATTGCAGTATGTAGAGCATTTCCCTAAGTGTTTCCTTTTGCAGTACTTACACGGGGGTGAAGAAGAACTTGCCCCTTTTCCACGGTTGGAATTTCCATAACGTAGCTCCTGAGTGATCTTTTGAGCTAGGTTCCTTTTCGGGTTTTCTTCTTGCGTACGTACCAGTTCATCTGTCAAAGTGTTTGCTAGCTCTACTGCTTCTTCTATGGTTTGTAGTCTAGCTGCTTTGACTACATGTCAGATCTCACTGATTAATCCCCAAATGTAACAGGAGATAATACTGGTTCAGGTGAAGCTAGAGTTGGTACAATCCTTGCATATTCAAAGAATGTGGTAGTATATTCCCTGCAATTTACCCCAATCATTCTATGATTTAGGAATTTATTAGCAATCTGTTCCTTTTCACTAGGAGGGTAGAATTTCCTTTCAACTATTTCCTTGAAGTTGTTCCATTCCATACTGTAAACTCTGTTACTTCCTTTGGACTGAAGAATGGTATTCAACTACTCTAAAGCTGCATCTTTAAAAAGATTAGAAGCATACATGATTTTCTCTTCATTTGAACATTCACTTATCTTGAGGACGGCTTCTGTCTTTTCTATCCAGCGCAAGGCTGAAATAGCTCCTTCTTTACTTGAGAATTCTATCGATTTTGCATGATAAGAATTCTTTATAAGAACAACCATATGAGATGGTTCTTTTTCTTTTTGGAATTGGAGCTTGGATTAATAGTTCGGGATTTCCATTCATGCTGTGATTTGATTCAGAGGGTACACGTTTATTCCCGTTTATGGAATCATTATTTCCTGCCTTTTTAATGGTATCGATAATATAAGGCAAAGCTTCTATGATTCCTTGGGCCACTATGTGTTCGATAGCACTTTTATTCATTTGATTCTCGTTATTATCGTTATTATGGATTTCCTGATTTACTTCGTCTGACATCTGAATTGTAAACATTTATCAGCTATTAATATCACAGAATAAATTAAATAACAATCATACCAGCACAACCAAAATCGTTGAGCATTGCGACTTTTACTCTTTTCATATATATGCATCTAGTACAAACATAACTGGAATTCAAATATTACTAACCTATGCATCGATATATTTATATAAGTGATATTACCTCTTTTTTTTCAAAGTAACATATACACACACACACACATATATATATATATATATATATATATATTAAGTTATCTTGAAACTGCATTTCCCGCTCGTCATACTTCCAGACGAGCTTCTCTCCGATGTGGCGAATTCGGTTTCCTTCCTCCACCAGTTCATCTCCAAGCTGGCGGAGTTCTTCCACATGATCCCTGGGTAGTATTGGGTCTGGCACTGGTTCAGGGTAAGGTGGAACTGGTTCTTCATAGGGAATTGGGTTTTCTAGCAGGTTCTTAATTGCCCAGTTGTTAGCCCACCATGGATCTAAAGGGTTTGGTGCTGGAATTCTAGGTATCTCATTGGGTCAAAGGCTGGGATTGGAAATTGGTTTCCCTAGTTCTGTTCTAAGTTTATGGGTTGGTTAGTGAATAAGGGAAGTAACGGTGGTTCTGGATTTGCTACTTGATTGAAATTAGGTTCTCCTCCTGCATTTCCAAACATGTAAAAATGAGCTAGTTGTCTATCCAATTCTTCTTCCCACAAGGGTCTAACTTCTGGGTTTCGGGTGTTCCTCTCAGCTCTGGCTGCTATGGCTTTGTACTTGTCTCAGGTTTTTCCTCTTCTCTGCTTTGGCTCTACTAAACCATCCTCTCTTTTTAGGGGGAAAAGGTCCTGCAGATTTGGCTTTGAAAACAAAGATATCTTCAGAATCGGCGGTGTAGTTTGGGGTTTGCTGGGATGTTCCTTCATCCATAAGAGAATGAGGTGGGTGACGATAAGCGTCAGATGTACCCTGATCACTCATACTGTAAACTAAAGAAGTTATTAAAATAACACAAAATAATAATATATACATTTACACAGAGTAAAATCATGGATGTTTCCTAACACAATTGGTTAAAATTTAGGTATTTCAAAAGAACACCTAAATGGCTTAAATCAGTGGCTCTAATACCACCTTCTATCGCAACCCCGACCCCACCCCGGGAGCGGGGGCCGCGAGACACAGAGCTGGTGGTACCAGTGTTTGTAAATTTGGCAGCGGAATTAAAACATCAGGATCATAGTTAGGAAATAAATATCAGAATTTCAAAACACCAAACTTTTATATTAAACAAATGGGGTAGAACCCCAAGTTTCCATTACAACATATTTTTAGGGACAAAGCCTAATTTATGGAAAACATAAACTCCTTTTTATTTAGATAACTTTTATAGCCACTTTCTAAGACTTCAGTGCTCTCCAGCTGGCTTCTATAAGATTCACATTAAGTTACCTGAAACGCGTTTTAAAAACTTTTTAGCAGCAAGAAATACTGGCGAATCCATCTCAGTTTTATCAAAATAAGTGATTATACTTTACAGTTATTGAGAGCATCCGCATTTACAATGTCTATATCTACATAATTACTCAATCAGTACTGTCAATCCTGACTTGTGGGTCATATTACTTTGGGCCCTGTCACACAACAGTAACGGTTCCTGTCACATTCCCGTGACTTTGGACTAGCAATGTATACAAAACCCCAACATACCGGCAGTAATTTTAGAATACATATACCCAATCACTGTTAAGCATAATTAAAATATTTGAGGTTTTGGTAACACATTTTGACTCGCAAAAAGATTTACAAAAAGAGAATGTACTTGCCTTGAACACTTAGGTATTCCTACGGAGTTCCTGGTGATGATTCTTGATTACTTCATGGATTTTCTATTAAAACATACAATGCACTTGCATTAGTAAATTAACCCAAGTCACTTTAACCATACAACACACGACAGAACTCCAACGAACATAGTCGGGCAGAGCCTAGACATGCGTTGGCGATTCTAGATCGATCGGGTAGGGTGTCAATACAACACGAGATAGGATTTCAACGAACGTAGTTGGGCAGAGCCTTGACATAACTCGGGTAGGATAGTGAATTAGTGATCGGGGGTTAAGTTACTTACTGCGGGCAGCGCTTCGTAGGTTTAGGGGTTTAGGGTTTCAGGGGTGTTGCTCGGAGAAACAGAGATTTAGAGAGTATACGATTGATTCAGAGGATCGAAAGTGAGCGACGATTTCAGTCCCAGGCCGCTCCTTTTATAGCCGAATTAAACCTCCCCCGCGCGTCGCGCGGGATTCTGGGTTTCCTCTCGCGTGGCGCCTGAGATACCTAGCTAGGCTAGGGGTCAGCCTGGTCACAAGTGTAGGGTTACCAGATGGTGCGAAAGGGCGACACGTCACCTTGACACCTCCCGCGCGTCGCGACAGAGACCGGTGTCTTTGGCGCTTGGCGCCTGGACTGTCCAGGTGAACCTGTCTCGTTTTGCGTGCCGCGTCTCAATCTGCGTGTCCGGTTTGACGTTTCGGCTCAATTCGGGGTGTTTTGGAGAGTTGTTACATCTAGGGTATCATGAGCATGTGATTTATCACTTGCTTCAGCCTTAGATACCCCCTTTTCTTGGTACTAGGGTCTTCCCACTGAAGCATAGGTTACCCTGGTACCCTCAGCAGTGGTTGCCTTCAAAGGAGACTTATATATGAAACTATTGTCCAGATGTAAATCAATGGATTCAACATCTGTAGTAGCTGCTCCAATTGAACTATCAACAAGGATTTTGTGAAATCCAAGTGATGTAGCCTCCTCAACTGTTTGTGGGATAACCATTTGATTTTTATCAGACACAACCATTGTGGAAGTTTACTCTTAGTAATGTGTTGGTGGGAGTGGCCTTCTTGTGACTGACTATCAAAGACATCAAATAGTGATGTGGTGGTTTTTGTGATTTGAAATGTGGAGAGTGGGGTGGAAAGCAGGTTTGTCCTGGGAGATGGACATTTTAACATACTCTCAAATGAGGGTGATGTTATCAGTTGTGGGATCCTGTGCTTACAACATGTTCCTTTTGTGAGGAATCATGAGGAGTTATGGTTTTGGGTGGAGATCTTTCTACCATCTGTTGTGAGGAAGTAGCAATAGTGGTTTCATATGACTTTTGTGTTGTCACTGGATTAACTTATGGGATCTCATCTTCCAGAAGGTCCTCTTTGATAGGTTTGGTGGGTTTTGAAGGTTTCTTTTTGGTCTTTTTAGAGGTTTTTGGAGTGGGTTGCACAACAGTGGTTTTGTTGCTATGGTCACCAAGAGCAGTGGGCTCAGCAGCTGAGGTCTGAGGAGCAGATGTGGACTCATCTAAAATTTGCTCAGACTCCCCTGCTTGTGTTTTTGAAACATTTGACTCTTTGGCCATAAGGCGAGTATATGTTTCAGATGATAAATTGTTTATTTGAAAAGGCACACCTTGAACAAGAGCATGTGCACTTTCTTTTGGGATTTTCTCTTGTAAATAATAACTTATGAATCTAGGAAATAGCAGAAAAGCATTTTCCCTTTTGTTTTTCATATTTTCTAGATTGGTTACCAAATCATTAAATAATACTTGGGAGTAATTGTAATCAGTTTTAGACATAATAGCATACCCCAAGTATTGAATTTTCAATGGTAATTTTATCAAAACCAGTTGTTTTATTTGACACACATGTGAGCAGGGTATGAAACAAGAATTTCATAGGAGGTGGGAATTTTCCCTTTTTCATAGTAGCTTTTGATAAATCTCCGGTATACCCTTTGTTTTTCAAAACAATTTGATACTCACTTTTAGGGAAAGAAGTTTTACCTTCTAGATCGTTCATCTGAAAAACCTCTGAGATGGTTTGTGGGGTTATTGGAACCAAGATCCCTCCCAGTTTTGACGTGATTGACCAAAGTTTTTGATTCAGACTTTCAATCGCAGCATTTACCAAGAAATCTCGAAGGGTATTCTGATAGATCTGTGCGTTACAGGTTAACAGAGAAGACAATATATCAATGATTTCATGAAATTATGTATTCTTCTTCGTCTTCTCAAGAATA
Organism: Scalesia atractyloides; assembly: GCA_947069175.1. Classification (NCBI taxonomy): domain Eukaryota; kingdom Viridiplantae; phylum Streptophyta; class Magnoliopsida; order Asterales; family Asteraceae; genus Scalesia; species Scalesia atractyloides. Next base: position 30,094,713 of record CAMTDV010000005.1, read on the forward strand.
CAGAGGTAATTATGTGGATTTTTGATGTTAAGAGTGTGTTTCGATGGTTCCTGTGCTAATTTCGCTTTGGGAGCCATGATTATCAGAAGAAATAGCTTTGAGAATTGTGAAATGGCACAATAGAATTAAAGACTCTGTTTGTGGATGAAATAGGGTTTTATAGGATTTCAAAAAGTGATGATGACGTGACATCTGATGCAACGACTGTCGAATAACATCTGTCCACGTGTAACCTCTTATTGACAATGGAAGACAGTTGTTTGGCTAACCACTGACAGAGTAACCTATCAGTGGTTGTTGTAACGCCCGGCTTTTTCGTATTTCCAAAATTGGAAAAGCATCCCTTGTTTTTTTAGAAACCTTGCACTCTCTTTGTAATCGACTTTAGTTCCTATTTGTAATTGAGACTATTGATCATAATGAGAGCGAAACTATTTTAATCATGTTTGAGCATTATATTATCTAAGATTCTTGATTCGTTATTACTCAATGAAACTAGATAATCGCTAATCTAAATAAATTCAACTCGTTACATATATAATTACTTGTTCATTATTTAAATTAATTATTATTAAATTAATTAATTAATTAAATTAATTAAACCTTTTTACAAATTAAAAAGTTATCTCTTTTATATATATATATATAATAAGTTAGTAGTTTAATGGTGAAATAATATAAGATAATAAAGTCAAGAGTCTCTTTGGTATTTTGCTAATTTTAAAACCTACAAGGGCCATTTGTGTATATACCTATAAGTGGGGAGGGTTTCTAATAAAAAAATATAAACATTCAAACCGGTGACCGCGGGACTCGAACCTGGGTCACCCAGTTCAATAAACACCACCTCAACCACTCCGCCAGGGCAGTCACATGTGTTGGAACCCGGAGCGCAAAGGCCTTAAGCCTTCTTTCCCAGCGACTAGCCCAGCGACCAGAACCCCCTCAGCTCGCGATTTGGGCGGGATTTTTCTTGTTTTTCTTATTTTTAACCATGTCTTTTGTCTTTAATACTCACCTAACTCAACTAAAACCTACCCTAATCCTTCCCTATAAACACCCATCATTCTCCAAGCCTTTTTACACTTTTCTAATCATCTAAACACTCTCAAATCATCTCTACTCAAGCTGAAAATCAAGAATTCGAGTAGATTTACCACTCTTCACAAAAGTGAGCATATCTCACTCATTTCTTAACCTTATTCATCCATTCTTCTTCCCACTTGCTTGGAACAACCTTAGGAACATTTCCAGAGGTTTTCTATGGAAAACCAAGCTCTGGAATGTCATCAAAAAGGCTCGAAAGTGGACTGTTTTGTTGCTATCTTCATTTAAACTTGTTAAACTTTGTTAAATTTGAGTCTAACTCATCTCAAACCTATGTCCGAATGCTTACAACACTATTTGTAGTTGGTTAGGCTTAAAAACAAGGTTGAGACATTCAAAATTAGAGGTTTAATCCTCTCAAACATTCTGTTTTGTTTAAGTTTTTACCCGCAAGTAGTGAACAAGCTTGAAGCTTGGTGTCCACCACTACTTGATGATTTCCTTAGATTAGGTATATTATTCTTCTAAGTTCATGACCCTCCTTGTGTTCTTAAACACAAGTGTAGTGGTGAACATTCGAGGTACCTAAATGGAAGCTTGTTCTTCCTACCTCATGCATGAAATCTATGACGCAAAGAGGTGCCTAAATGGAGGCTTTAATCTCCTACCTCATGCTTGATTTATATTCTAACTAAGTGTGTGTATATATATATATATATATATATATATATATATATATATGACTATGTAATAAAGACTTAATATTAACTTAATAGTTACTTGTTAAGAAACTTGTTACATCATCTAAAGACCATACACTTGTTACGATTCTAATGGATCTTTGAATCTATGAAAACATACCAAACCCTTGAGGTTCTATAGTGTCAAGAACAAGTGTTATGAGTACAAAATGATTACTTTCATAATACTATTTTAACGTTATTTTAATTCTGAATCTATAATCTTCCGTTAATTCCCAATACTCACACGCCTATGTTTCTTAGTGTAGAAGGACAAGGTGCTCGAAACTAATCCATCAACCAAGAATGTTCGCGGGATTTCAAGTGGGAAAACTTGGAAAACTATGAGCATACTCGATCCCTTTTTCCTTTTACACTTTGGGTGCAACATGTACATTATACAAAAATCACACGACACATAAACTATTTTAATCTCTATCCATGCTTAACATGAAACTACTTGATGCTTGTTAGACTTGAATGTTATGTAAACAATTTGTGTCGATATATGCTTCATTAACTTTTCTATCCTACCTTAACAATTATAGCGCTATAGGATTAACGCACCGCCCACGAAACTTGGGGTATTGTTTAGTTAAACATGTTTACCTCCCGCTACTCTATTGGGATAGGCTACTTTAATGCGTTGGATTCTTGGGTTTGAACATATAGTACACCGTTTCGGCATGCTAGTAAACTTGCATAATATGATTCATGTTGGATATGAGACTTTAAACAATTTTATTCTATATCATGCTATGTAACAAAACTTGCATGCTCGCCGACTTTTTGTTGATATATTTTAATACATGTTGCATGTTGATTGATGAGACGATGTTGAGAAGAAATACAATTTAGGTGGATTTAGATACACACCTAGACAAATTTTGTTATTTTAATGTTATGTTATGAACAATGTTGCTTTAATTTGAAATCTTTGTATGACATTTTAGTCTTGAAATGAAATTTGAATTTAATTTATATTGTCACATAGGGTTACGAAGTTTTGAGCAATTTGTTCGTCTCATCCGATGTTTCCGCCATCGTTTGGGGTGTGACAGATTGGTATCAAAGCCATAACTATAGGGAATTAGGAAAAGTAGGAATACTTTGCCCTAGTCTATAGTTTTAGGAACTTGATTCTTATTTTTTGTTTAAAACATCATTCATTCTACCTTATTTGCTTCTAATTCTCCTTCTTGGTCTATTAAACTTACATGCCTTTCCTAAGGCCAACACAAATACACTTGCAAACTTGAAGACACTCTTACTTTACCAACGAGGCGATTTGCACTAAGATAGGCCCAATGGCCCACAATTTTTGGTGAAATCCCTCATTCCGCGTATTCTATTTTGCACAAACTTACGCCATCAAGCTAGGAGTGATATCCACATCTTGATGGAAAGCTTCCGTTTCATATTCTAGTGGTCCTTACTAACGAGTCGGAATTCGCTCCTTGTTTAGTAAGAAACAACCACATTAGGGTACGAAATCATCAAGTTAGGGGTGAAACCCGCACCTTGTCGATTAAGTTCCATCCCTCGATTTTCAATCTCGCCAAAGTCTAGATTGTTTCAATCAATTAGAGGCGTGTTGTAACTGGAAGGGTAAGATACCGTTAATCGCTTCTCGACGAGAGTATCTTACCTTTAGGACAAAGCACGTTTCTCTAATTTGAAAGGACTTTCGATCCACTTTGGAATAATCGACGTTTCTCTACCCGAAACAATCCAATGTTTTATGAGCCTCTCTTTTATGTTATCTCAATTTATATGTGATTTTAAACTTGATATGTTGTTCATTTCAAACTTTTTACACAATTCGTACGCCTATCGCAATCAAAAACAATAATAATCTCTCGTGAACAAACTAAATTTACGATGCTTTCATTATACATGTTATGCTATGTGGAATTCATGATTATGCTATGTGAGGCAAATTGAGCATTTTATACACTATCTGAAACTATATGCTAGGTGATGCATTCATGAAAACATTTTTTTCTTAAACAATCGTTATGATCAAGTCTCACCTATTCGTTCTTTTGAATCTTAGATGTCTTCTCATCTCTCCAACTCGATTAAGAAGTCGAAGACCAACTCCAAATAGAAGATGATGGCATTCATGGCCAATCAAATCGCTCGTATCGTCCCAAAGATTGTCACAGAAATTCAAGCTTCGAACACCCCCAACGGTTCCATGGAATCGAAAGCGGCTCAACCCAGAACTGTGACCTTTAATTACAAGCACATTTCGTCTTGCAACCCTAAGCCATTCACTGGCAATGATGGGGTGACTGCTATGCTCGAGTGGTTTCACAGCAAAAGGTCACGTTCATCAATAGTGAGTGTCCCGAAGAGCTCAAAACGCGTAGTGCGACTGGGGTATTCCAAGCCCGAGCTCTAGAATGGTGGACAAATGAAAGGAATCTTCGTTCCAACAAAGAAGCTTATGCTTTACCTTGGGAGGAAGTTAAGACACTTATGATGGAAGAATTATGTCCCCCTTATGAGCAACAAAAGCTGGAAGATGAATTTTGGACACTAAAACAAATTTACGACAATAACCTAGCCTACACTACCCGTTTCAAGCAACTTAGTTTCATTGTTCCTCACCTTGTTTCGACCCTCGATCGCAAAATCCGCAAGTACCTCCATGGGTTACCTCCTGCTATGCGAGATACCATCGAGGCAGCCAAACTCGATAATATCGAAGGCGTTTATCGCCTCGCCGCTTCCCTAAACAACAATCGCATTCGCGATAAGAAACTGCAACCCCCGTTTCTTCCAAACAAGCCCATCAACTTACCCAACAATCAAGTGGCAACAAGGGGAAGAAGCGAAAGCAATCGAACCCTGGTTGCAACGTAATTGTACCCGCTGTTAACCCAAACCCTGCTACACCTGCAAACGATCGAAAGCCGTACACTCAGATTCACCCCAAGTGTACTACCTGCAACTATCATCACCCTGCCAACGTCAATTGTCGCCATTATACCATTTTCAACCGTTTTGGCCATAACACTGCCTATTGCAAGAGCAATACTACATCGCAATCGCATCAAGCCTAAGATGCTAGACCAGCTAGAGCCTGTTACAAATGTGGTGACGCAAATCATCTTCGTCCTCAATGTCCCCAACTGAATCAAGAGCAACAAGTTGCTAGAGGATGAGCTTTCAACCTCAATGCAAACCAAGCACGCAATGACAATGAAGTCGTTAATGGTACGTTTCTTGTTAATAACCTTTATGCTTCAGTGCTATTTGATACTGGTGCAGACAAAAGCTTTTTGTCCATTGAATTTGAATCTTTGTTAAATTGTACACGCTCTAAACTGCCTAAGTCGTTTTCCGTTGAAGTCGCCAATGGCAAATCCATCTTAGTCGATTTCGTTCTTCGTGACTGTCTTTTCACTCTTAACGAGCACACTTTCCCTATCGACCTTATACCCATGCAACTGGATAGTTTCGACATCATAGTAGGCATGGATTGGCTTCGCAAGAACCATGCTGAAATTGCTTGCCACGAGAAATACGTTCGTTTGCCTATTCCTTCTGGTGACACCTTGCGCGTCTATGGAGACCGACCTTCAAAAGGACTGAAATTGATGTCCTGCACACAAGCGAATAGGTACTTACGTAAACAGTACTTTGCCTTTTTAGCCCACGTTGTGGAAGAAAAGGCAAGGGAAAGAGCATAAGTGATGTTCCAGTGGTGCGCGACTTCCTTGACCTCTTTCCTGAAGATTTACCTGGTCCTCCTCCACCTCGATCCGTTGATTTTCGTATTGATCCCGTGCCTGGTTCGACTCCTGTTGCCAAAGCTCCTTATCGTCTTGCACCATCTGAGATGCAAGAGTTATCTACTCAACTCCAAGAATTCCTCGATAAGGGTTTCAGACGCCCAAGTACCTCACCGTGGGGTGCCCCTGTGCTTTTCGTAAAGAAGAAAGATGGCTCGTTTCGCATGTGCATCGATTATCGTGAGCTTAACAAACTCACCATCAAAAATCGTTATCCTCTTCCACGTGTGATGACCTCTTTGACCAACTTCATGGCGTAACTTGTTTTTCCAAGATCGACCTTCGATCAGGCTATCATCAGCTTCGTGTCCTCGAAGAGGACATTCAAAAAACCGCATTTCACACTCGCTATGGACACCACGAGTTCGTGGTTATGCCTTTTGGCTTGACCAACGCACCCGCTGTGTTCATGGATCTTATGAATCGCGTTTGTAAGCCTTATCTGGATCGTTTCGTAATCGTCTTCATTGATGATATCCTCATTTATTCTAAATTTCAAGCCGATCATGAACGTCATCGATGCCTCATACTCAAGCTCCTGCGTACTGAACGTTTATACGCGAAATTTTCCAAGTGCGAATTCTGGATCAAAGAAGTCCAATTCCTTGGGCACGTAGTTAGTGAAAAAGGAATCCATGTTGATCCCTCCAAAACCAAAGCAGTGAAAAATTGGACCGTGCCTAAAACTCCTTCTGTAATCCGTTCATTCCTTTGGATTGGCAGGTTATTACCCCGATTCATCTCTAACTTTTCGAAAATCGCTGTTCCTCTCACTTCGTTGACTCAAAAAGAGAAACCTTTTGCTTGGGGTTCTGAACAAGAGGAATCTTTTCAAACTCTCAAGAATCTGCTTCGTAACGCTCCTATTCTTGCTCTTCCTGATGGAAATGATGATTTCGTGGTATATTGCGATTCCTCAATTCGTGGTCTTGGTTGTGTGCTTACGCAACGAGACAAAGTCATTGCTTATGCTTCTTGTCAGCTCAAAATACATGAGAAAAACTATACTACCCACGACCTCGAGCTTGACGCAGTTGCTTTTGCATTAAAGATTTGGCGACACTATCTATATGGTACGAAGTGTGTGGTTTTCACTGACCATAAGAGCCTACAACACATCTTCGAACAAAAGGAACTAAAAATGCGTCAGCGACGTTGGGTGGAATTGCTTAACGACTACGACTACGAGATTCGCTATCATCCTGGTAAAGCGAATGTCGTGGCCGATGCTCTTAGTCGTAAGGCTCATGTTAGTAGCATTCGTTGTTTTCAAATCTCAAGCGATCTCCACACTTGCATTCGTGAAGCTCAATACTCGTCAACAAATGAAGGAAGTCTAATTGACGAAGTATGAGGTGCTCCTATGGATCAACTCGTGACGAAATCAAACGGACTTCAATACTATCTTGATCGTATTTGGGTGCCAGATCGCGATAATCTTCGTCAACTCATTATGAACGAGGCACACAAATCCAAGTACTCGATTCATCCTGGTGCTGATAAGATGTACCATGATCTTCGTACATCCTATTGGTGGCCTGGTATGAAAAAGACATTGCCAACTACGTTTCGAAACGCCTCACTTGCTCAAAGGTCAAAACTGAGCATCAGCGTCCTTCTGGTTTACTCGAGCAACCTGAGATCCCCGTTTGGAAATGGGATAACATTGTTATGGACTTCATCACCAAACTTCCCCGTACACCTTCTGGTCATGATAGCATTTGGGTAATCATCGACCGTTTGACCAAGTCAGCTCATTTCCTTCCTATTCGTGAAGACTTCAAAGTTGAGAAACTTGTTCGAATCTACACTGATGAAATCATATGTCGTCATGGTATACCCATTGATATCATCTCTGATCGTGATGGTCGTTTCACTTCCCGTCTTTGGCAAACTTTCCAGTCTGCTATGGATACTCATTTGAATCTTAGTACGGCTTTTCATCCTCAAAAGGATGGACAGACTGAACATACTATCCAAACCCTAGAGGACATGCTCGGTTCTTGTGTCATCGACTTTGGTGGTAGTTGGGACGTGCATTTACCATTGATCGAATTCTCGTAGAACAATAGCTACCACTCCAGCATTCAAATGACTCCTTTCGAGGCATTGTATGGTCGCAAATGCCGATCTCCTCTTAGTTGGCATGAGATTGGTGACAAACAAATTACTGGTCCTGAGATCATACAAGAAACAACGGATAAGATTCTTCAAATCCGTGATAATCTACTCAAGGCTCGAAGTCGACAAAAGAGCTACGCTGACAAGAGACGTAAACCATTGGAGTTTAATGTTGGTGATCACGTACTACTCAAGGTATCTCCTTGGAAAGGAGTAATTCGTTTTGGTAAAAAGGGAAAGCTTGCCCCTCGCTATGTTGGTCCTTTCATGATACTCGAGAGGATTGGCAAGGTGGCATACCGACTCGATTTACCTCAAGAACTCAACAACGTTCATCCAACGTTTCATGTCTCAAATCTCAAGATATGTTTAGCTAATGAAGGACTTCAAGATCCTCTCGATGATATCCAAATTAACGACACCTTGCATTTTGTGGAGAAACCCATCGAAATCATGGACCGAGATATCAAGAAACTAAGGCGCAGTCAAATTCCTATCCTCAAGGTTTGATGGGAAGGAAAACGTGGCGCTGAATTTACTTGGGAACTCGAGAGTGATATGAAGACTAAGTATCCGCATCTTTTAGTTACTTCTTCCTAAATTTCGGGACGAAATTTCTTAAATGAGGGGAGACTGTAACGCCCGGCTTTTTCGTATTTCTATAATTGGAAAAGCATCCCTTGTTTTTTTAGAAACCTTGTACTCTCTTTGTAATCGACCTTCGTTCCTATTTGTCATTGAGACTATTGATCATAATGAGAGCGAAACTATTTTAAACATGTTTGAGCATTATATTATCCAAGATTCTTGATTCGTTATTACTCAATGAAACTAGATACTCGCTAATCTAAATTAATTCAACTCGTTACATATATAATTACTTGTTCATTATTTAAATTAATTAGATTTAAATTAATTAATTAATTAAATTAATTAAACTTTTTTACAAATTAAAAAGTTCTCTCTTTTATATATATATATATATATATATATATATATTATATATATATATATATATATATATATATATATATATATATTTATATAATAAGTTAGTAGTTTAATGGTGAAATAATATAAGATAATAAAGTCAAGGGTCTCTTTGGTATTTTGCTAATTTTAAAACCTACAAGCGCCATTTGTGCATATACCTATAAGTGGGGAGGGGTTGCTAATAAAAAAAATATAAACATTCAAACCGGTGACCGCGGGACTCGAACCCGGGTCACCCGGTTCAATAAACACCACCTCAACCACTCCGCCAGGGCACTCACATGTGTTGGAACCCGGAGCGCAAAGGCCTTAAGCCTTCTTTCCCAGCGACTGGCCCAGCGACAAGAACCCCCTCAGCTCGCGATTTGGGCGGGATTTTTCGTGTTTTTTTATTTTTAACCATGTCTTTTGTCTTTAATACTCTACTCAACTAAAACCTACCCTAATCCTTCCCTATAAAAACCCATCATTCTCCAAGCCCTTTTACACTTTTCTAATCATCTAAACACTCTCAAATCATCTCTACTCAAGCTGAAAATCAAGAATTCGAGCAGATTTACCACTCTTCACAAAAGTGAGCATATCTCACTCATTTCTTAACCTTTTTCATCCATTCTTCTTCCCACTTGCTTGGAACAACCTTAGGAACATTTCCAGAGGTTTTCCATGGAAAACCAAGCTCTGGAATGTCACCAAAAAGGCTCCAAATTGGACTGTTTTGTTGCTATCTTCATTTAAACTTGTTAAACTTTGTTAAATTTGAGTCTAACTCATCTCAAACCTATGTCCGAATGCTTACAACACTATTTGTGGTTGGTTAGGCTTAAAAACAAGGTTGAGACATTCAAAATTAGAGGTTTAATCCTCTCAAACATTATGTTTTGTTTAAGTTTTTACCCGCAAGTAGTGAATAAGCTTGAAGCTTGGTGTTTATGTGACTAAGGTTAGCTTGGGCAATCCTATCTTGAAGTCCACCACTACTTGATGATTTCCTTAGATTAGGTATATTATTCTTCTAAGTTCATAACCCTCCTTGTGTTCTTAAACACAAGTGTAGTGGTGAACATTCGAGGTACCTAAATGGAGGCTTTGATCTCCTACCTCATGCTTGATTTTATTCTAACTAAGTGTGTGTATATATATATATATATATATATATATATTATATGACTATGTAATGAAGACTTAATATTAACTTAATAGTTACTTGTTAAGAAACTTGTTACATCATCTAAAGACCATACACTTGTTACGATTCTAATGGATCTTTGAATCCATGAAAACATACCAAACCCTTGAGTTCTATAGTGTCAAGAACAAGTGTTATGAGTACAAAATGATTACTTTCATAATACTATTTTCACGTTATTTTAATTTCGAATCCATAATCTTCCGTTAATTCCCAATACTCACACGCCTATGTTTCTTAGTGTAGAAGGACAAGGTGCTCGAAACTAATCCATCAACCAAGAACGTTTGCGGGATTTCAAGTGGGAAAACTTGCAAAACTATGAGCATACTCGATCCCTTTTTCCTTTTACACTTTGGGTGCAACATGTACATTATACAAAAATCACACGACACATAAACTATTTTAATCTCTATCCATGCTTAACATGAAACTACTTGATGCTTGTTAGACTTGTATGTTATGTAAACTATTTATGTTGATATATGCTTCATTAACTTTGCTAGCCTACCTTAACAATTATAACGCTATAGGATTAACGCACCGCCCATGAAACTTGGGGTATTGTTAAGTTAAACATGTTAACCTCCCGCTACTCTATTGGGATAGGCTACTTTAATGCGTTGGATTCTTGGGTTTGAACATATAGTACACCGTTTCGGCATGCTAGTAAACTTGCATAATATGATTCATGTTGGATATGAGACTTTAAACAATTTTATTCTATATTATGCTATGTAACAAAACCTGTATGCTCGCCAACTTTTTGTTGACATATTTTAATACATGATGTAGGTTGATTGATGAGACAATGTTGAGAAGAAATGCAATTTAGGTGGACTTAGATACACACCTAGATAAATTTTGTTATTTTAATGTTACGTTATGAACAATGTTGCTTTAATTTGAAATATTTGTATGACATGTTAGTCTTGAAATGAAATTTGAATTTAATTTATATTGTCAAATAGCATTATGAAGTTTTGAGCAATTTGTTCGTCTCATCCCGATGTTTCCGCCATCGGTTGGGGTGTGACAGATTGGTATCAGAGCCATAACTATAGGGAATTAGGAAAAGTAGGAATTTTTGCCCTAGTCTATAGTTTTAGGAACTTGATTCTTGTTTGTTGTTTAAAACTTCATTCATACTACCTTATTTGCTTCTAATTCTCCTTCTTGGTCTATTAAACTTACATGCCTTTCCTAAGGCCAACAAAAATACACTTGAAACTTGAAGACACTCTTACTTTACCAACGAGGCGATTTGCACCAAGATAGGCCCAATGGCCCACAATTTTTGGTGAAATCCCTCATTCCGCGTATTCTATTTTGCACGAAGTTACGCCATCGAGCTAGGAGTGATATCCACATCTTGATGGAAAGCTTCCATTTCATATTCTAGTGGACCTTACTAAGGAGTCGGAATTCGCTCCTTGTTTAGTAAGAAACAACCACATTTGTCACACCCCGACCCGCAGCGGAAAAGGTGATCGGGGCATGATTGGGTTATCATCAAAGCTCATGACATTTATTATGCGTTTCATATTCATTTAATACAATTTAATGGAAATTTACAATAAATATTACAACATGTTCTAACTATCAATCTAAGCTTCTTTATTCTCTTCTAAGGCATTTCCTTGTTTTCCTTGCTTCAACCTGTTCACCTGTATCATGTGTAAAAAGGTTTTTGGATCAACATAAAGTTGGCGAGTGAATCCTATGGAAAACATTTGAACAAGTTTATTTAATTGATTATGAAATGAGTGCACAACCACACATGAGTAAAAATAGATGTAAACTTATTCAACAATCATTAGATATTAAATAAAGCACACATGAGCAATAATGGAACATTTAGAGGCACGCGTTGCTCTACTCGTCTCTCACGAGGAACTGATGGGCCTAATGAATGAATTGCATAAACATGATAATATGAAAGACAAAACTACAAACAATATAAACTCAATGATATACACATGAACAATGATGAATTGGTTTTGAGGCACGCGTTGTTCAACTCGTCTCCCACGAGGAACTGATGGCTTATGAATGAATTTCATATAATTTGACAAAATGAAATAAGTAATCACAACAATATAAACAATCTAAATTTAGGTCACGATATGGTATGGCACAAATTTAAATAAACGAGTTAATTATTTGAGACACATGACACACCCCAAAACGTGTAATTTAAAAGGGGGAGTTGTAAGATTCACTCACAGTGGGTGCGTTCGGTTGATGATGTTGAATGCACGCGAAGTGGTTTTAACCACGAGTGAAATTAACGTAGATAAATATCATTATGGTTCGGTAAGTAAACGGATTTTATTAATCTATTTTAGTAGGATTGTTGGGTGTATTTTTGCGAGTTTAAGGCTATTTTCTAACCTTAAAAATGTTATTTTTAAGTATTTTTAATTGATTTTTAATTAAAATAAATAAATAAAAATAATAAAAAATTTTGATTTTTTTGCTACAGTTGACTTTGACTTTGACCGTTGACTTGACCGTTGACCGGTTCGAATGCGAATATAAGTGCGCTGGGTGAGGCTCGAACCCGAGACCTCCCGTACGCGTGCACGCAGCTCTACCAACTGAGCTACGTGTCTAACCCGTCATATATCTGTTTTTAATTATATTTATATATTAATTAATTTAAACAGAAAATCCTTTTATTTAAAAACGATTTAATTTGAATCGGACCGGTGCGCTCCACAGGTCTCGAACCCGGGACCTGTGGGTTGCGTAACACACAGTCCACCGCTGGACTGTGTGTTTAACATGTAATATAATCCAATTTTTATTATACTTAAATACAAACTATTTGTTTTCATTTCTGACTTAATTAAAAAGGTAAAATAATTGTCCGGGTCGATGCAGAAGACCGGACTCGAACTCATGTGCTTTAATTAAACATACACACAGTCCACCACTGGACTGTGTGTCTAACTTGGTTATTATTCCGGTTATTAATATACTTAACATATAACAGCGTGACTCCGGTTCGGTTAACAAAAAAATCATTTTTATTAAGGCAGCGTGTGTGGAACAGGATTCGAACTCGAGACCTTTGTGTGTTTAATGTGCACACAGTCCACCGCTGGACTGTGTGTCTAACCCGAGTAATATCTTGCTTTTAATTAAACTTAAACACTACCGAACATCGTCTTCTTCGTTGAGTTATAACCAGAAATGATGACTGACTGGTTCGAGTTTTTATTCAGGTTTCTTTAGCGTCTTATGATTAATTACAGATGAGATTAAGTAAAAAGAAAGGAAATTAGGCGTGAGGTATACCGACTAGCTTTCCTCTGTTTTCCGGCAGAACTCCGGCGACAGCAACAGGCTCCGGCGTCGGGTGTCTTGCAGCAGAGAGTCTTCAGAAAACTTACAAAGTATGTGGGTGACTTCGGTATATGTTCAGAGGGTTTAGTAAGGCTTAGAAGTTAAGAACTCGGTTTTCCGGCGATGAGCAGAAATATTCCGGCGAGTGAGTTTTCGCCAAGAAAGGGTGCGGTTTTGAGCAAAAATGTTTGCAGAGGTTCGAGGGGGTATTTATAGGGCAAGTCGTCGATGGATTTGGTCCGATTTCCGACTTGGTTCGTCGGTTATAAAAACTCCGGCGGTTATAACTTTGGTCGCGGACTCAGACGTCGGTTATAACCGATGTAGCGTTTATGTTTTACGTTATAACTGAAAGAAACGTTAAGTTTCGCGAGATTACCGGGATTTCCGACGGCTGCAACTTTGGACGCCGGTTTTTGAATTCGGAAAGACACGTTATCAATTAAGTGATTCCAATATTTAACAAGGAACATCAGTGGCGCAGTGGTATAGTGCGCGTGTGTTAAGTTTGTTGCTGGACCGTGACTGACCCGGGTTCGGAACCCGGCAGAACCAAAGTATTTTTATTTTGCGATTTTTAACAGTTTTTCAAAAACTAATTATATATTCCCGTATAATAATTGATTATGTATCGTTTAAAATTATTTTGGGCATTTAATTCGCAACGAAAATTTTAACTGACTGTTCGGTTGATAAACAGAGCGGGTTTGGTAAATCCGTTTTTGACGGATGTTACAACATTAGGGTACGAAATCGTCAAGTTAGGGGTGAAACCCGCACCTTGTCGATTAAGTCCCATCCCTCGATTTTCAATCTCGCCAAAGTCTCGATTGCTTCAATCAATTAGAGACGTGTAGTAACTGGAAGGGTAAGATACCGTTAATCGCTTCTCGACGAGAGTATCTTGCCTATAGACCAAAGCACGTTTCTCTAATTTGAAACGACTTTCGATCCACTTTGGAATAATCGACGTTTCTCTACCCGAAACAATCCAATGTTTTATGAGCCTCTCTTTTATGTTATCTCAATTTATATGTGATTTTAAACTTGATACTTTGTTCATTTCAAACTTTTTACACAATTCGCACGTCTATCGCAATAAAAAACAATAATAATCTCTGGTGATCAAACTAAATTTACAATGCTTTCATTATACATGTTATGCTATGTGGAATTCATGATTATGCTATGTGAGGCAAATTGAACATTTTATACACTATCTGAAACTATATGCTAGGTGATGCATTCATGAAAACATTTTTTTTCTTAAACAATCGTTATGATCAAGTCTCACCTATTCGTTCTTTTGAATCTTAGATGTCTTCTCATCTCTCCAACTCGATTAAGAAGTCGAAGACCAACTCCAAATAGAAGATGATGGCATTCATGGCCAATCAAATCGCTCGTATCGTCCCAAAGATCGTCACAAAAATTCAAGCTTCGAACACCCCAACGGTTCCGTGGAATCGAAAGCAGCTCAACCCAGAACTGTGACCTTTAATTACAAGCACATTTTATCTTGCAACCCTAAGCCATTCACTGGCAATGATGGGGTGACTGCTATGCTCGAGTGGTTTGACAGCATAGAGGTCACGTTCATCAATAGTGAGTGTCCCGAATAGCTCAAAACGCGTAGTGCGACTGGGGTATTCCAAGCCCAAGCTCTAGAATGGTGGACAAATGAAAGGAATCTTCGTTCCAATGAAGAAGCTTATGCTCTACCTTAGGAGGAAGTTAAGACACTCATGATGGAAGAATTATGTCCCCCGCACGAGCAACAAAAGCTGGAAGATGAATTTTGGACTCTAAAACAAATTGACGACAATAACCTAGCCTACACTACCCGTTTCAAGCAACTCAGTTTCATTGTTCCTCACCTTGTTTCGACCCTCGATCGCAAAATCCACAAGTACCTCCATGGGTTACCTCCTGCTATGCGAGATACCATCGAGGCAGCCAAACTCGATAATATTGAAGCCGTTTATCGCCTCGCCGCTTCCCTAAACAACAATCGCATTCGCGATAATCAAACTACAACCCCTGTTTCTTCCAAACAAGCCCATCAACTTACCCAACAATCAAGTGGCAACAAGGGGAAGAAGCGAAAGCAATCGAACCCTGGTTGCAACGTAATTGTACCAGCTGTTAACCCAAACCCTGCTACACCTGCAAACGATCGAAAGCCATACACTCGGATTCACCCCAAGTGTACTACCTGCAACTATCATCACCCTGCCAACGTCAATTGTCGCCATTGTACCATTTGCAACCGTTTTGGCCATAACACCGCCTATTGCAAGAGCAATCCTACACCGCAATCGCATCAAACCTAAAATGCTAGACCAGCTAGAGCCTGATACAAATGTGGTGACGCAAATCATCTTCGTCCTCAATGTCCCCAACTGAATAAAGAGCAACAAGCTGCTAGAGGAAGAGCTTTCAACCTCAATGCAAACCAAGCACGCAATGACAATGAAGTCGTTAATGGTACATTTCTCGTTAATAACCTTTACGCTTCAATGCTATTTGATACTTGTGCGGACAAAAGCTTTGTGTCCATTGATTTGAATCTTTGTTAAATTGTACACGCTCTAAACTACCTAAGTCATTTTCTGTTGAAGTCGCCAATGGCAAATCCATCTTAGTCGATTTCGTTCTTCGTGACTGTCTTTTCACTCTTAACGAGCACACTTTCCCTATCGACCTTATACCCATGCAACTGGGTAGTTTCAACATCATAGTAGGAATGGATTAGCTTCGCAATAACCATGCTGAAATTGCTTGCCATGAGAAATACGTTCGTTTGCCTCTTCCTTCTGGTGACACCTTGCGCGTCTATGGAGACCGACCTTCGAAAGGGCTGAAATTGATATCCTGCACACAAGCGAATAGGTACTTACGTAAACAGTACTTTGCCTTTTTAGCCCACGTTGTGGAAGAAAAAGGCAAGGGAAAGAGCGTAAGTGATGTTCCAGTGGTGCGCGACTTCCCTGACGTCTTTCTTGAAGATTTACCTGGTCCTCCTCCACCTCGATCCGTTGATTTTCGTATTGATCTCGTACCTGGTTCGACTCCTGTTGCCAAAGCTCCTTATCGTCTTGCACCATCTGAGATGCAAGAGTTATTTACTCATCTCCAAGAACTCCTCGATAAGAGTTTCATACGCCCAAGTACCTCACCGTGGGGTACCCCTATGCTTTTCGTAAAAAAGAAAGATGGCTCGTTTCGCATGTGCATCGATTATCGTAATCTTAACAAACCCACCATCAAAAATCGTTATCCTCTTCCACGTATTGATGACCTCTTTGACCAACTTCAAGGCGCAACTTGTTTTTCCAAGATCGACCTTCGATCAAGCTATCATCAGCTTCGTGTCCTCGAAGAGGGCATTCCAAAAACCGCATTTCGCACTCGCTATGGACACCACGAGTTCGTGGTTATGCCTTTTGGCTTGACCAACGCACCCGCTGTGTTCATGGATCTTATGAATCGCGTTTGTAAGCCTTATCTGGATCGTTTCATAATCGTCTTCATTGATGATATCCTCATTTATTCTAAATCTCAAGCCGATCATGAAGGTCATCTACGCCTCATACTCGAGCTCCTGCGTACTGAACGTTTATACACAAAATTTTCCAAGTGCGAATTCTGGATCAAAGAAGTCCAATTCCTTGGGCACATAGTTAGTGAAAAAGGAATCCATGTTGATCCCTCCAAAATCGAATCAGTGAAAAATTGGACCGCGCCTAAAACTCCTTCTGAAATCCGTTCTTTCTTAGGATTGGCAGGTTATTACCGCCAATTCATCTCGAACCTTTCGAAAATCGCTGTTCCTCTCACCTCGTTGACTCAAAAAGAGAAACCTTTTGCTTGGGGTCCTGAACAAGAGGAATCTTTTCAAACTCTCAAGAATCTGCTTTGTAAAGCTCCTATTCTTGCTCTTCCTGATGGAAATGGTGATTTCGTGGTATATTGCGATGCCTCAAATCGTGGTCTTGGTTGCGTGCTCATGCAACGAGACAAAGTCATTGCTTATGCTTCTCGTCAGCTCAAAATACATGATAAAAACTATACTATCCACGACCTCGATCTTGGCGCAGTTGCTTTTGCATTAAAGATTTGGCGACACTATCTATATGGTACGAAGTGTGTGGTTTTCACTGACCATAAGAGCCTACAACACATCTTTGAACAAAAGGAACTAAACATGCGTCAGCGACGTTGGTTGGAATTGCTTAGCGACCACGACTGCGAGATTCGCTATCATCCTGGTAAAGCGAATGTCGTGGCCGATGCTCTTAGTCGTAAGGCTCATGTTAGTAGCATTTGTTGTTTTCAAATCTCAAGAGATCTTCACACTTGCATTCATGAAGCTCAACACTCGTCAGCAAATGAAGGAAGTCTAATTGACGAAGTACGAGGTGCTCCTATGGATTAACTTGTGAAGAAATCAAACGGACTTCAATACTATCTTGATCATGTTTAGGTGCCAGATCGCGACAATCTTCGTGAACTCATTATGAACGAGGCACACAAATCCAAGTACTCGATTCATCCTGGTGCTGATAAGATGTACCATGATCTTCGTACATCCTATTGGTGGCCTGGTATGAAAAAGGACATTGCCATCTACGTTTCGAAATGCCTCACTTGCTCAAAGGTCAAAGCTGAGCATCAGCGTCCTTCTGGTTTACTCGAGCAACCTGAGATCCCCGTTTGGAAATGGGATAACATTGTTATGGACTTCATCACCAAACTTCCCCGTACACCTTCTTGTCATGATAGCATTTGGGTAATCATCGACCGTTTGACCAAGTCAGCTCATTTCCTTCCTATTCGTGAAGACTTCAAAGTTGAGAAACTTGCTCGAATCTACACTGATGAAATCATATGTCGTCATGGTATACCCATTGACATCATCTCTGACCGTGATGGTCGTTTCACTTCCCGTCTTTGGCAAACTTTCCAGTCTGCTATGGGTACTCATTTGAATCTCAGTACGGCTTTTCATCCTCAAAAGGATGGACAGACTGAACATACTATCCAAACCCTAGAGGACATGCTCGGTTCTTGTGTCATCGACTTTGGTGGTAGTTGGGACGTGCATTTACCATTGATCGAATTCTCGTAGAACAATAGCTACCACTCCAGCATTCAAATGAATCCTTTCGAGGCATTGTATGGTCGCAAATGCCGATCTCCTCTTAGCTGGCATGAGATTGGTGACAAACAAATTACTGGTCCTGAGATCATACAAGAAACAACGGATAAGATTCTTCAAATCCGTGATAATCTACTCAAGGCTCGAAGTCGACAAAAGAGCTACGCTGACAAGAGACGTAAACCATTGGAGTTTAATGTTGGTGATCACGTACTACTCAAGGTATCTCCTTGGAAAGGAGTAATTCGTTTTGGTAAAAAGGGAAAGCTTGCCCCTCGCTATGTTGGTCCTTTCATGATACTCGAGAGGATTGGCAAGGTGGCATACCGACTCGATTTACCTCAAGAACTCAACAACGTTCATCCAACGTTTCATGTCTCAAATCTCAAGAAATGTTTAGCTGATGAAGGACTTCAAGTTCCTCTTGAAGATATCCAAATTAACGACACCTTGCATTTTGTGGAGAAACCCGTCGAAATCATGGACCGAGATATCAAGAAACTAAGGCGTAGTCAAATTCCTATCCTCAAGGTTTGATGGGAAGGAAAACGTGGTGCTGAATTTACTTGGGAACTCGAGAGTGATATGAAGACTAAGTATCCGCATCTTTTAGTTACTTCTTTCTAAATTTCGGGACGAAATTTCCTAAATGAGGGGAGAGTGTAACGCCCGGCTTTTTCGTATTTCCATAATTGGAAAAGCATCCCTTTTTTTTAGAAACCTTGTACTCTCTTTGTAATCGACCTTCGTTCCTATTTGTAATTGAGACTATTGATCATAATGAGAGCGAAACTATTTTAATCATGTTTGAGCATTATATTATCCAAGGTTCTTGAATCGTTATTACACAATGAAACTAGATACTCGCTAATCTTAATTAATTCAACTCGTTACATATATAATTACTTGTTCATTATTTAAATTATTTATTATTAAATTAATTAATTAATTTAATTAATTAAACTTTTTTACAAATTAAAAAGTTCTCTTATATATATATATATATATATATATATATTTAAAAAATAAGTTAGTAGTTTAATGGTGAAATAATATAAGATATTAAAGTCAAGGGTCTCTTTGGTAATTTGCTAATTTTAAAACCTACAAGGGCCATTTGTGTATATACCTATAAGTGGGAGGGGTTGCTAATAAAAAAATATAAACATTCAAACTGGTGACCGCGGGACTCGAACCCGGGTCACCCGGTTCAATAAACACCACCTCAACCACTCCGCCAGGGCACTCACATGTGTTGGAACCCGGAGCGAAAGGCCTTAAGCCTTCTTTCCCAGCGACTGGCCCAGCGACCAGAACCCCCTCACCTCGCGATTTGGGCAGGATTTTTCATGTTTTTCTTATTTTTAACCATGTCTTTTGTCTTTAATACTCACCTAACTCAACTAAAACCTACCCTAATCCCTCCCTATAAAAACCCATCATTCTCCAAGCCTTTTTACACTTTTCTAATCATCTAAACACTCTCAAATCATCTCTACTCAAGCTGAAAATCAAGAATTCGAGCAGATTTACCACTCTTCACAAAAGTGAGCATATCTCACTCATTTCTTAACCTTTTTCATCCATTCTTCTTCCCACTTGCTTGGAACAACCTTAGGAACATTTCCAGAGGTTTTCCATGGAAAATCAAGCTCTGGAATGTCACCAAAAAGGCTCCAAAGTGGACTGTTTTGTTGCTATCTTCATTTAAACTTGTTAAACTTTGTTAAATTTGAGTCTAACTCATCTCAAACCTATGTCCAAATGCTTACAACACTATTTGTGGTTGGTTAGGCTTAAAAACAAGGTTGAGACATTCAAAATTAGAGGTTTAATCCTCTCAAACATTCTGTTTTGTTTAAGTTTATACCCGCAAGTAGTGAATAAGCTTGAAGCTTGGTGTTTATGTGACTAAGGTTAGCTTGGGCTATCCTATCTTGAAGTCCACCACTACTTGATGATTTCCTTAGTTTAGTTATATTATTCTTCTAAGTTCATGACCCTCCTAGTGTTCTTAAACACAAGTGTAGTGGTGAACATTTGAGGTACCGAAATGGAAGCTTGTTCTTCCTATCTCATGCATGAAATCTATGACACAAAAAGGTGCCTAAATGGAGGCTTTGATCTCCTACCTCATGCTTGATTTATATTCTAACTAAGTATATATATATATATACTTAGTTAGAATATATATATATGCTTTATATATATATATATATATATATATATATATATATATATATATATATATGTAACAAAGAATTAATATTAACTTAATAGTTACTTGTTAGGAAACTTGTTACATCATCTAAAGACCATACACTTGTTACGATTCTAATGGATCTTTGAATCCATGAAAACGTACCGAACCCTTGAGGTTCTATAGTGTCAAGAACAAGTGTTATGAGTACAAGATGATTACTTTCATAATACTATTTTCACGTTATTTTAATTCCGAATCTATAATCTTCCGTTAATTCCCAATACTCACACGCCTATGTTTCTTCGTGTAGAAGGACAAGGTGCTCGAAACTAATCCATCAACCAACAACGTTCGCGGGATTTCAAGTGGGAAAGATTGCAAAACTGTGAGCATACTCGATCCCTTTTTCCTTTTTGCACTTTGGGGGCAACATGTACATTATACAAAAATCACATGACGCATAAACTATTTTAATCTCTATCCATGTTTAACATGAAACTACTTGATGCTTGTTAGACTTGTATGTAATGTAAACTATTTGCATCGATATATGCTTCATTAACTTTGCTAGCCTACCTTAACAATTATAGCGCTATTTGATTAACGCACCGCCCACGAAACTTGGGGTATTGTTAAGTAAACATGTTAACCTCCCGCTACTCTATTGGGATAGGCTACTTTAATGCGTTGGATACTTGGGTTTGAACATATAGTACACCGTTTCGGCATGCAAGTAAACTTGCGTAATATGATTCATGTTGGATATGAGACTTTAAACAATTTTATTCTATATTATGCTATGTAACAAACTTGTATGCTCGCCAACTTTTTATTGACATATTTTAATACATGTTGTAGGTTGATTGATGAGACGATGTTGAGAAGAAATGCAATTTAGGTGGACTTAGATACACACCTAGATAAATTTTGTTATTTTAATGTTATGTTATGAACGATGTTGCTTTAATTTGAAATCTTTGTATGACATTTTAGTCATGAAATGAAATTTGAATTTAATTTATATTGTCACATAGCGTTATGAAGTTTTGAGCAATTTGTTCGTCTCATCCTGATGTTTCCGCCATCGGCTGGGGTGTGACAGTTGTGACCATAAGTTAACACTATCAGAGGTTCCACATCAGTGGATAGGTTTTTCTATCCAACAGTGTTTTTAGACTATCAGAGCTTTGAACAGATTTTAAGGACTTATTGAAAAATTCATTTTAACTATTTTTAAGGATGAATTTCTGATTTTCTAAAAACATTTTATTGCTATCTACACATGGATCACAAGAAAATTAATTTTAATCCATGTTTAGCATTCCAAACCTAGAAATCAAACTGTCAAATGTGGAAGCATCAAGTGCTTTTGTCAACACACCTGCTAGTTGATCCTTGGTATGGACATGTTGTCAAGAAATCGAAACTTTTTTATAGCAATCCCTCACAAAGTGATATCTGATGTCAATGAGTTTGATAAAAATTTTGATAATTTGCAAGGTTAGTTTTAGCAGACCAAAATGTCCTTATGAGATTTTTCAATGACATAGGTTTATAAACCTTTTCAGTCAAAGCTTCATTCACATGCTCGTCCTTATGTACAAACACTTTACATGCCTTGGCAGAGGTTGAATATCTCAGATGGTACAAACTATTTTGTCTGTAGGGACAGGTTTTCAAGGACACTTGAATCTGATTTGAACTGGTTATCATTCAGAGTCCTCTTGATTCACTATCAGAGGAAGTATCTTCCATTTCTAAAAATAGGGTTCTACTTCAGGCAGGTGCTTAAGTTTTGTCTATAAAAAACAAGCAAAACTCAAGGTGTATTATCTTCAATAAAAATTCAGAAGAGCAACACACGACCTGATATAAACATAAAATTTCTACTATAAAATTCGTAGAAAATTTCGTGATATGTGAATCAATTAGATCTGATAGAATTCCAGCAGTTCTTTTGAAAAATTTATGATTTAAAAGTTCATCTCAGTCATTCATATGAGACTGATACGTATCCTCTTCATCAAATAACCCCGAAATCAACATAGACTCGAACACAAACAATAGAACCAACTGAATCATGAATTTCTACACAATTTCGACTCCGTTTTCAACAATTAAGAATAGCACAATATCAATGAGATCGAGCTGATCTTCTTATGTCAAATTGACGATTACATCAAATTTGACTGACCAAGCTCTGATACAAATTGTTAAGATCTAATTTTGAATTGATTGTATTATTTTAACCAAAATGATAACAAACTGATAAAGCATGAAGAACTTTGCAGCGGAAGAACAGTTAAAACTTTATAACACAATCAACAAGAGAATAGTATTCATCATAATATGTTTTCATTACTTAAAAGATTGAAATGATTACAAAAAGTAACTTACATATATGAATCACTAAACTCCCCCTCATACCTAGCTACACACACAAAAGATTGTACAATACAATATAAGTGTGAAAAGCTGAATAGAACCGTACAAGCACTGTCTATTTATAGTACAATCCTAACCACTGATAGTCTATGCTGACATCATCTTGACAATGACATCTAATAGCAATAACAAACTCTAACCATTGCCTAACCTAAAAACTAATAACAAAACACTGGTGATCCTAACCACTGATAAGCATAAACTCTGATGAAGTACTGGCAGATGTTCTTCAAAGGATGATCAGACCTTTGACTTCCAACAACCTTTGACTTTTAAGCAGACCTTTGACCCATCAGAGGTTTGTTAAATCAACAGACTTTATAACTGGCAGTGCTTTGGTATAGGGCATTTGTTAGAACTAGCAGCGGTTTGGTAGCCGGTCTTTGAAAGGAGTGAATCTAAAATCTGTTTATTCTTGATCATATAGAGCAGATCTGTTTTTGGCTTTCTATCATCTATTCTTTTTTAGGGTTCAATCCCAACAGTTTTCGAATTCCCAATGTGTTTCCGTTGGTATTGAGATAACAGGTATAAAATATAAATTTATATTTTAACGAAAATCAGGCAGAGTTTCCTCTGTTTTTAGAATAACCCGACAATTCAAATTGTCGATATAATTTCACAACGCAATACACAATCTATCGAGCTCAATGTATATAATTTTTAGTTAAACTGTCAAATACTAAAATAATATGCAATTTGTATACATTTCCGTTACGATACTACGGTTCGAGCTCGGTTCGCGTTAACTAGTAATATATAAAAATATCTAACAAGATTTGCATCGTTAAGTTTACCGAGCGATGCGTTGACTGCGTTGACCAGCAGTTGACTAGGTTTGACTTTTGTTGACCGAGTCGACCGGGTTGACTATGTTGGCTGGGTTGACCAGGTTGACCGAGTTAACCGGTGTTGACTGAGTGGACCAGCTTGACCTAGACTGAATCGAACCGAAATAAAACACCCGAACCCAAATCTAAGTTGTACCGAGTCGAACCGAACCACAACTGAACCGTAAACGATGTTTGTCTGGCGCTGACCGAGTTGACTCGGACCAAACTAAGTCGTACAGAGCCGAGTAGCGTTTGCACCGAGTGAACCGGGCCAGAGATGAGTTAACTAAGTTAACTCGGTTCGACCGAGTTAACACGGAAACCTTATCCAAAACTAAGTTAACTCAACCCAAGTGAACTGAAACCAAAACTGTTCCGAAACACAACCCACCGGCCGTCGGTCACCGCCGTCACTGGAAGAACGGCTTTAGCCGTCTGCCTTCGTTGCCACGCCACCGCAGAGGGGTGGCCGGCTTTCCCTTCCTCCACCGTCTCAAACCGGGCAGCTCCACCGCCACCGTCAAGCCAACCGCCTCCACACAACGTCCATCGCCACCAGTTTCACCTGAAACAACCAAATCGGCCGGAGAAAAACTCGGATCTACGAGGATCAAACAGAAAAAGATGAAGAAGGTGGAGGGATAGGGGTTTTACCGGAGTGGGAACTTGAATCGTGGCTGCCGGAGACAGAAACGGCACTTCCGTGCCTCGTATCAAAAAATGGTGCTTGGAATCGGCTTCAGGGGGTGCGATTTGGTGGGGTACGCGTGACCATGCGCGGCGGAACGACGTCGCCGGAGCTCCGCCGCCGTGCCGCCGCCGCGGCCCCGCTGCATCATCGCCGGCTTCGCCAGCCGGAGTCCGGCCGTCTAGAGAGAGAAAGTTGGTGAGGAGAGAGAGTAAGTGTGTGAGTTATGGTGTTTGTGTGTGTGTACCCTTTTATAGTTGGGGTTTTGGTGTGTTGGGCCTAAGGCCCACGAGCCCGTTTCTAGCGTCTTCGGCCCGATCGCGTTTCTGAAGCCCATTTTCGCATCCGAACGTCATTTAATGACATATAACTGAGTTTTAGGGTCAAACTTATGCAAAATAGTGTCAGTAGTCGTCGTTTGACGTGTTTGTTGGTCGTTTGCATTAAAATTGCGAAATCTGCTTCGGAGGTCATTTCTAATCCGTTTTTCGATCCGATTTCGACTGCGTATATTAGAATTCGATTACGAAGCTAAATTTGTCATAATATTTCCATTTTGAAGGCGGTACACGTGTCTGAGGCCTTCGTTTTGTTGCTAGTGTGTTCCTGCAGTCGCGTTTTTCGTACACGTAAGCGTTTCGTGCCATTCGAAGCACCAAAATTTTGCAAAACCCAAGTTCATATGCATAAATTATACGTATAAAATTTGTATTTGTCGGCCTTTTCAGTGTTTTGTCCGATGTCAGTTTGTTACCGCATATCGTTCCGTAGTCTTCCCGAAAATCACCATACGCACACAGTAAAGTTAGATAGGCATTCCTAGGCATTTCAAAGGCCTAATTAGGTTAATACGTGTCTTAAACACTAGTTATTATCTCCTTAAACGTTTTTTAATCGCGTAATTAAAAGCCAAAAAGTATCGTTGTCACAGAGGGCCCCTGAACCGGGCTCCTCGTCTTGGGCTACTCAATTGGGCTCCTTAAACAAGCCCACTTACTTCTTCTCTCATAGTCCATATAACAAAGAAGCGGGAACTGGTCCATCCATCATATCATCTTCCATGCAATACCATTAATGGTCTGTAACAAGAGAGAGAGTTTGAACACCGGGGAAGTACGAGGTTAGTACCTGCCTCATTAATGACGGTGAGCATCTCTCCGGTAGAAAAGGGACACGTGTAGGGACGTTGCTAAGATCCTTACTGACCGGCAGAGAACCGTTAGATCACCTCGTGACTTCCACCCAGTTGATAAGGGGTTTTCTATCTATAAGCCATGTTGATCCTCCATTATGGTATGCATTGAATACCCAAAATACACTCACACACACAAATAGCATTTACTTCGAACATTCTCCATATTGAATACTCGAATCATTGGATCCACACCCACATTCAGGCCGCCTTATCACACCGAAATTATCTTTCGTCTCCGGAAAGTTTACTTATCCTCACGCCGAAGCTTGGTTACAGATCCCCCTCTAGGGCCCTCCGTGATGAGGCTAACGGCTTCTTGTTTTGCAGACCCTAAGGAAGACCCTTTCTAAAAATTGACGAGTCTCTTCCAACTCGAATCGGAGTTAGGGGATTCAACATTGGCACCATCCGTGGGACCTCTGTCAACAGAGATATCCCAACAAGAACACTTACGTTTAGAAGGATTTTTCTTGCAAAGACGACTCACAGGATGACGACCCCACCTCCCACCAACTCGTAGATTTCAAAAGTGACACGGACAGCTGAGAAGTAGGTCACCATTGAGGATGTCAATGACGAGTTTTAAGCCATCAACGACACAGGACCACCATCACCCAAGAAGAACGACATCACTCAAGAGTTCGTGTCAAAACACAAAGATGGATTATGAAAACAACTCGATAGCCTGTAAAAAATGGAAAGACTAGAGAGTTTATGGTCAAGGCTCATCTTCGAAACACCCAAAGTGAAGGTAACACTTCTTCTCGTGACAGGGATGCCAACCTAGATCCTTTGGCCACTTTAATGGCAGTGTTCAAACAAATGACCCCTAAAGAAAAGGCCATGATACTGGAAGAAAAAAGAGGTGATAAGGAAAGAAAAGATCATAAAAATGATGAAGTCAACGGCGACGTGCTCGACAAACCATACCTATCCAAGGACCTTGCAAACATGCTCGACAGACCATACCTGCCCAGGGACCTTGCAGAGGTCTCCAAGTTTAACAGACGGATAGCGGAGGCACCATTGCCTCCAAAACTCAAGCCATCCAACAACCTGGATAGGTATGACGGAACCAAAGCCCCGAGGACCACCTTCATACTTTCAGGGGAGCCAGCTAGGTTGGTCGGTGGTCCATGCCTACCTGGTGTCACATGTTCACACAAACATTGACCGATGGAGCCCATCTATGATTCGACAGCCTTCCAGCAGGAAGTATAGACAGCTACGAGGACCTGTGTGAAAAGATCCTCACGAACTTCAATCAGCAAAAGAAAATGGTCAAGAACCCGAATGAAATCATGCATATCCGTCAGAGAAACAACGAGCGGGTAAATCAATATATGGAAAGATTCATCAAGGAAATCATGAACATAAAAGGGGTCCCCGAGTCAATGAAGATTAGCAGCTTCATCAATGGGCTAAAGCACACGCAGCTATGCGAGAAGCTAGGGGAGTAGTTCCCTGAAATGTTTGATGGCCTCATGGACAAGGGTAGTGCCTTCGTCGGGGGAAAGGATACAGTATCAAAGCCAAGGAGTTAGATACTGGATCCAGGAGGACCCGCACCACTCCCCAACCGCAAGAAAAAGGTAACCTTTACTCCAAGAAACCTCCTTACGATAAGATGCATCATGACAGACCCCGACCTTCCTTTTCCCCTTACAAACCACAGGGGAGAGGACCAGCTCCTTATTATGACAATTTCACCCCCTTAACTAAAACTCCAAGAGAAATACTAGCAACTAGGAGAGTAAAAAATTCCTTCCCTAAGCCACCTCCCCTCAAGCCGGGACCAAAAGCCTACCCAAACGAGTATTGTGAATTTCACAAGGGATGTGGTCACAAGACAAACAATTGCATGTATATGAAGAGGGAGATCGAACTGACAGTCAAAATAGGGAAGTTGTCCCATTTGATAAGAGAGATAAAGGAAGGAAGGGACAGGAAGGGAAATGACACGAAGGTAGAAGAAGCGGAAAAAGGTTTCGTAGACATGATTAGAAGAAGAGACGAATAAAGATCTACCCAAAGCGTCAAGGCCAGGGTACTAGGACCTCCGGATTGCATGAAGGCCCCTATACTCATGCCCCACCTAGAAGAACATGAAATCCAAAGGCTGCCCCTTAACATTTCAGCAAAGATAGCAGGCACAAGGTGGCCCGAATACATGTAGATGGGGGAAGTGGGGTAGGAGTGATATACGAGCATTGCTTCCTCAGGTTTGATAGAGATATAAGAGATAGGCTAGAAGAAGACTCCATGCCCCTGGTAGCTTACAACAACAGCATTTCACACCCTTTGGGGAAGATAAGGCTCCCGTTCACAATAGGTGTGGGTGACAAGGCGAGAACCATAGAACTGGTATTTACTGTGATAAGGTCACCCCCAAGTACAATGCCATACTGGGGAGACCAGGTATTGGAGACCTTCAAGAACAATCGTCAACCCCTTATGGAGCCCTGGTGTTCTAGACTCCCAGAGGGCTCACTTGGGTGAAGTCCTCTTACGAGGTAGCATCATCACTCTCAGAAGGGGGGACCGGAAAGAAGTCCAAGGAAGAAGGGATAGAGCAATGGGTCCCGAATGAAGATTCCCACAACAAACTGTGTGAATAGGTGCACACCTGAGTGACAAGTGTAAAAGCTCCTTAAAGGAGTTGCTACTCTTCAACATAGACATCTTCGTGTTTCAACATGGAGACATGTGTGGTATCCCTCGAAGCCTGACAAAGCACCGGCTCAATACCCATAGCTGGATAAAACATGTCAAACAAAAGAAACGAAGTATGGGACCACCGAAAAGGAGAGCAGCATGTGAGGAAATCATGAAGATCCTCAGGGCTGGTATCGTAAAGGAGGTCAAGTACCCCACTTGGGTCTCGAACCCGATAATGATCAGCAAGAAGGAGGGTGGAGGATGTGCATAGACTACAAGGACCTCAACAAAGCTTGCGCAAAGGATTGTTACCCCCTACCAGAGATCGACGTCCAAATAGACTCTTTGGCCCAATACCCCTTAAAATGCTTCCTGGACACATACAAGGGATACCACCAGATTCAGATTTCCCTAGAAGACGAACAGAAAACAACATTCATGACAGACGAAGGGACCTTCTACTACACCAAAATGTCGTTCAGGCTCAAGAACGCAGGTGCAACCTAGCAGAGGTTCATGAACACGTTGTTCAAGGACTAACTGAAACAAAACTGGAGGTATAAGTGGACGATATCGTAGTCAAAAGCCTGACAGATGTAACGCTTCGCATTTTGTACTTTCCTTATTTAGAAGGTGTAATCGTATTTCTGTTATGGAAACTTGTATCCGTATCATGTTTGTATTCCATTTCCAAATTTGTAATATGAGGCTTTGATCGTAATAAGATACTTTATATATACTTGTTATACATACAGTCATTTGGTTTAATACGTGTTTACATACAAACTGATACTCATTAAACGTGCAAATACTTGTACATACGCTCATGATACTCGAATCATACTTGCATACGTTTTATACACTTGAAAACATGTTAAAATACAAAGTTTTTGCATAAATTGATAAAAGAATGGAAGTTCAGGGGCCAAAGTGTAAAAAAATCAAAGTTCTGACAAAAGGAAGCGTTGCGCTACGCGACGCCCCCTTTTCCCTTTCCAGTCACCCCCCTAATCCGCAGAAGCTGGTTTCTTGAATGTAGATTGGCCATCCTCTTCCACCTCCACACTCACCCAATCACCATTAAACCTCCATTAAACACAAACCCTACCTCCTCTCCATATAAACAAGCCTCCATCCTTCCATTTTCACTTTCCAAACTCCTCTACACTCTCAAATCAGTTGCAAACATCAGAAAAGTCAGATTGTTCTAAGTGCTATTTTCTTCATCTTGTCTTCCATTACAAAGCTTGGAACACATCTAGGAGTGTTTCCACAAGTTTACCATGATAAACTAAGGTGGAATATCACCATTTTGAGGTCCAAGTTTTCTGTTTTGGAAGATTATCTTGTAAGATTTTATGAAACTTTACTTTTCTTCTTGAATCTCATGCCTAACATGATCCGAAACTCATCTATGGTTATGTGACTTATTAATGGTTGACTCTCATAAGTTAAGAGGTCCAAGAACCTCATAAAACTTTCTATTTTGATAGGGTTTATACAACCCACAAGTGATGGAATCATCCAAGTCTACCATAGTTCATATGGAAAGACTTGTGATTTGATAAAGGTGAGAATCTTGGAAGCTTGGGCTATCCTAACTTTATTTCACCATCTCACTTGATGATTTTATGCATAATCAGTAAGTAGCTTACTAGTCCTAAAGTAAGTTAACCCTGCCTCGCCTCCAACATTTTCCATGTTGGGTATGACACGCCCGGGTTGTCCTTATTTGGCTACTTAGTATGTTAATAGATTAGCTTAGTTTTCATTCTTGTTATTCATGACCAACCAGGTTTACCAACTAAGTTAGTAAACTTTGTGATTTGGTGAATCATATTAATGAGGTATTCAAACCTCCATGCTTGACTTCTATGAAATTTATGATACTATATGATGGACATACTATATACTACATAATATATAAAAATATATGTTTAACCGAACTCATGATTTTAACTGAATTATGGTTACACGTCATGTACATAGGTTATACTATCTATTTTTTAAACTGCTCGTTACGATTCTAATGGGCAAGTTTGACCCATGAAATCACATGAAAACTTATAGTGTCAAAAGCGAGTGTTTAAGAATAGATAACTACTTTTCGTATACATACTTTTATATACTTAGAATTTCCAAATCTGAACTCTCCACAAACTCCGAATACTCACACACCTTCGTTTGCCTCGTGTAGGGTAACTTTGGTGTTCCATCCTCCAAACTTAATGACTTGCGGATCGCTAGGAACGCTTTGCAAAACCGTGAGTATACTCGACTCCCCTTTTACTTTTAACACTTTTAAGTGCAATACGTATATGATATCAAAACCACGCAATCACATACTTTATGCTTAAATCACAAACAAACAATCCAATATACATGCTTAATACGTTACACTTGAAACTCGTATATGCTAGAAATCGTTATGCTTTATACTTTGTCATTAACTTCGTACAAGCCTCCCTAAACGTGTATAGCATTATAGGATTAGCGCACCGCCCGTATTCTTTAGATCATGTTAAGTAAACAAAATGGTTATTTCTTTGCTATGATTAGATTACGCTAGCGGGAATCTTTGGGTTGACACGTATAGTTACATGCTAGTACCATATGTTAGTATTAAGTTAACAATTATGCCATGTGGATTCGTTTAAACTTTTATACTTATGCTAGTACTCAAACTTGTATGCTCGCCAATACTTTTTGAATTGAACTATACTTTAATACGTATTGCAGGAATATGATAATGATGATGATGACGAATGAAAACATAGTAGGATGAACTAGAAACTCATCTTAATTTTTGTACTTGTTGTATTTATCCTTTGTTAAATTGTTGTATTTTGCTTCAAAACATTGTACTTGATTTTAGTAATGAAATAAAATTTTTATTATTAAAAAATTGTCGCAAATTAGCGTTATGAAGTGTCGAGCAATCTATTTCGTCCCGCCCACATGTTTCCGCCATCGGTCGGGGTGTGACAACAGAGACCCTCATGCTAGAAGATGTGGCAGAAACCATGAGAACCATGCAAGAAGTAAATATGAAACTAAACCCAGGAAAATGATACTTCGTGGTAGAAGAAGGGAAATTCTTGGGGGTAGTTGTGAACAAGGGAGGGATCAAAGCCAACCTGGGAAAACACAAGCAATTGTGGAGATGAAATCTCTAAGGTCCCTCAAAGACATTCAGCAGTTGAACGGAATACTGATAGCAGTCAATCGCTTCTTATCAAAGGTTGCGACAAGACACTCACATTTATGAAGGTCCTGAAGGACTGTCTACAAACAAGCAAGTTTCGTTAGAGCCAAGAAGTTGAAACAACCTTCCAGGATATGAAGAAGCTCATGTGCAATTTGCCCACTCTCGCCACACCCATACCTGGGGAGGACCTCCTATTGTATTTATCGGCATCCAAGACAACTGTTAGCGTCGTCATGATGGTGGAAAGTCAATGCGACCAGAAGAGAGATACTTGCCAATGGAAAAACTAACGTTGTCGCTGGTCTTTGCCTAAAGAGGACTGAGAAGGTATTTCCAGGCACACAAGGTAATACTACTCATAGACCAACCCCTTCAGAAGGTATTGAGGAGGCCAGAACTCTCTGGCCGACTCGCTAAATGGGCAGTAGAGCTGGGAGAGCACGCCATTGAATACAAAGCGAGAACAGCTATAAAGGGACAAGTCCTGGAAGACTTCCTCGCAGAAGTCCCTGAAGAAGAGAAAAAAGAGTTCCTCAGATGGAAGGAGCTAGAAGAAAAAGAAAAAGAGAAAGAAGGGACTGAAGTGTGGAAGTTGCATACTGATGGGGCATCCAGTGAAGAAGGTAACGGTGTAGGTATCACCTTTATCAGTCCACAAGGAATCGAATTGACCTATGCGATCAGGTTAGACTTCGAAAACACAAACAACACAATCGAATACGAAGCCTTTCTAGCCGGTCCAAGGTTGGCCAAGAGGATGAAAGCAAGAAATATGGAGGCCTACTCGGATTCACAACTGGTTTTTAAATAATATAA
Source organism: Scalesia atractyloides (assembly GCA_947069175.1). NCBI lineage: Eukaryota > Viridiplantae > Streptophyta > Magnoliopsida > Asterales > Asteraceae > Scalesia > Scalesia atractyloides. The sequence continues at coordinate 30,127,164 of CAMTDV010000005.1, forward strand.
TGGGGAATATGATGCTAAGGACGATACCATGGCACAGTATGTGACCCAGGTGAATGAGCACGCTAAAACCTTTACCACCTTCAAGTTCGAGTACGTGCCCCGGGGGAGGAACAGGAAGGCAGATGCCTTGAGTAAGTTGGCTTCTATGGCTTTTGATCACCTGGCCAAAGAAGTAAAGGTGGAAGTACTTACCTCGCCCACTGTCACATGCAAGGAAACATTTTCAGTCGAAAAAGCAAGGGAGTCCTGGATGACCCTAATTTTCGAGTTCCTAAGGGAAGGAACTCTCCCTGAGAACGAAACATTGGCCAGGAAGATAAGAGTGAAGGCACTCCAGTATGAAATCATAGATGGCCAACTCTTCCGAAGGTCATACCTGGGGCCATCACTAAAATGTGTGAATGAAGAAGAAGCAAGGTATGTGATCCAAAAGATCCATGAAGGCATGTGTGGGATGCATTCGGGACCCAAGACGGTTGTAGCCAAGGAAATGAACGCTGGATTCTATTGGAATCACATGTACGACAACGCTCTGGAGGAGATCAGGAAATGTGACAACTTTCAAGTTCATGCCCCACTGACCCATCGACACAAACACCCCATGGTCTTAGTCTTTACATATTGGTCGTTTCAGAAATGGGCCATTGACATCATAGGGCCCTTCCCGGAAGGCCCAGGCGGGGTCAAGTTTGTGGTGGTTGCAATTGATTACTTCACAAAGTGGGTAGGGGCCAATCCTCTAGCAAAGATCACGGGCGAACAAATGAAGAGATTTGTCCTGGATAATATCATTTGCCGATTCGAGATCACTCAGGAGCTAGTAAGTGACAATGTGGTCCAATTTGTAGGAAAACCTTTCAGACCCTGGTGTCAGCAAATACTCATACAACATGTTTTCACGTTCGTCACCCACGCCCAAAGCAATGGGCTAGCGGAAAGAGCTAATCAAAGTCTGATCGTGGGGATGAAAGAAAGGTTGGGACGAAAGCAAAAGGGCTGGCTGGAAGAATTACCTTATGTCTTGTGGGCATACAGGACAACTCGTAAAACTTCAAATGGAGAAACGCCTTTCAGCTTGACCTATGGGACTGAGGCAGTCATCCCAGCTAAGATCGGCTCCCCCACATCAAGAATGAAGTTGAGAGACGCAGAAAACGAACATGACCTTAGAACGAACCTCAACTTATTGGAAGAAAGACGGGAGATCGCGGCGGTACCTGAAGTAGGATACAAGAAGCAGAAGGAAAGATACCATAATGCCAGGATGAAAAAGCTGAACTTGATCCCGGGGGATCTAGTCTTGCGGGACAATGAAGCAAGTCTCCAAGAAAGTACTGGAAAACAAGGACCCAAGTGGGAAGAACCCTACAGGATCAGATGAGCGAATGAGAAAGGAGCTTGCAGATTGGAGACACTCTAGGGGAAAGAGGTCCCAAGGACATAGAACCTAATGCAGCTCAGAAATACTATGTGTAAAGGTACTGCCCTATGAAGCAGGGATAAGGGAACAAAGAAAAGGTATGGAACCTAAGTGCTAATTCTGTAGTGCTAACAATGAAAAAATGAGTTCCTTTCTTTTGTATTATGCGTGTATTTTGAACAAAATATGTACTGGGATACTGCCCAAGCAATGGTAATGAATGATTCGTTTTTGTTTATTCAAAGCACCAAAAGGTCATCAAAACATGACCCAACAACAAGGAAATACACCGTGACAGACGTGTACAACAGTTCTGAACCTTATAAAAAAGCGTGTACACAGACATAGCAAACATGTTGAATAGCCCGGCCGTGGGGCAAGAACAAAGTCGACTAGTCCAAAAATGACAAACACAATTTACTGCAATAAGAAGCAATACAAATTGAATAAACTGTCTTGTGTACATAAACTGCAAATCAAACATAGTTAAAGAAAACTATATTACAAAGCAAGGATGGAAACATCCTATCCAACACGATTTACAACTAACGACTAAAGTTACAAGTCAAAATCATAAAGTCAAAAGCTTCGGGACACCGAGAGCACCAAAGATCCCCCGAAGCATAGGTACCTCGTCACGAGTGCAAAACGGTCCGTGCAAAAAAAACACGACAAAGAGGGGGGAAGCAACACAAAAACACCTGAGTAACAAAATATCAACGATAGATACAGAAAAGTGGCATAGTCAACAAGGTTTCAGGAGGCCCCAACACGAAGGCCCCTGGCCCATACAAGCAAAAGTTAAAGTAGTAAGCAACTGTTAGAATATTACAACCACATCAAATAGTGTTTACTAATGTTCATCAAGGGGAGGAACCCCCAGAAGGAGAGTCACCGAAGGGAGGGTCAATAGAAGCAAACAAGGACTTCAATTCTTCGAGAGACATGAGAGGGTTATCAGACAGTTTAACAAGAAGGGCAAGGACTTCGCCAGAAAACTCCTCTTGAGCTTGGAAGCTGCTTCTTAGCATTGGAATTATAATGTGGAGTTTCCTTCCTGGTCATGCATTAGGACGAGAAAGCATAACTATCCTTCAATCCTGCCTGATAACCCATGTTCCAGTAGGCATGGTAAGTCCTCTCCAGTGAACCTTTGTAGTCTGGAGACTGGGTAAAGGCTGCAAGGAAACGCCCAAAACCTTGGGACAGTAACCAATGACGCTCTGCAGCTAGCTTCTGGTTATCATCTTGAACAATGCCTAGTTCAGCATACAAGGTCTCCACATCAGAAACAGACACTGAAGCAGCATCTTTGTAATGGTTGACCTTAGCAACCAAGTGTTCCATTTCCTGCATCAACTTGGCCCGCTCCTCATCCAAAATTTGTTCCTTCTACTTCATCAAGCCCCCAACATGCTGGTAAAAGGAAACAATAAGAAGTACAAAAAAAGGGAAAGAAAGATCCAATAGAAGCACAACTCCAACAACAAAGGAAAAGAGTAAACGGGGGAACATATTTCTTTTTACAAAAGACTTCTCTCGGCATTTACCACACGACATTGAAGTTCTGCGGCAATGGTTTGTGAAATCTTCAAGCGACCTTCCAAGTCCTTGTTCTATTCCTTCAACGACTGAACGCGTTGCAACATGCCAGCACCTCAAAAGAAGCTTTCACATACAGCCATATAATACTGGTCCTCAAAGATCTCAGGGTCCAACGCAGAGTTCATGAACCTATGGGAAGGAAGAAGAGCGTGTGACATGAAATCCCGGGCAATCTCCCCAGTGTTAACACGGATGAAGAAGTTATCTTCCAGTTAGGAGCATAGGGAGGAGGACAACCCTCGGCAAACAAGGGTGCCAAGGGAGACCGTGCCTGGAATGAGGAAGGAAGTTGAAACCTGCTCTGACTGGAGGCTTAAGTATGAGAAGTATGGACGACAGCCTCAGTAGGTACCACATCCACTTCCGGACCTTTTTGCTTAAGTTTCAACGGAGCAGAAGCGGTCGGGATAGCAATCGGAGCTTTCAAACTTTCCTACAAAAAAAAGAGAGAGAGGGGGGAAAGGGAATGAGAAGCCCAAAAAACACATAGAAATGAAGGATAAATCACACGACTAGCTAACAGGAAAAGATCCCTGTAACACCTCGAAAATTTCGTCAAATAAAAATCTGACACGTGTCCCGAAAATTTTGGTTGCCACGTGTAGCTGAGAAGGACTAAGGACGCCGTTATGTTATTTTAATAACCTCTGAACGAGCGTCGGACAAGTCAAAGGACCAAAGTGGCAAAATGCCAAAATTTCCCTTTCTTGAAGGTCATTACGGACCGTAACCATCAATAGTTACGGACCATAAGGTAACCGAAACATTGTTTCAGTAAGGCGGTTACGGACCGCAAGCCTTATTGGTTACGGTCCGTAATCAATTCAAATTTGTGGGCGCCAGAGGTCCTTACGGACCGCAAGGCATAACCCTTACGGTCCGTAAGGGACTCCCAGAGGCAGAAACTTGGCAGCAGGCTGAGTATGCCACCTTGCTCGCCCTTGCTGTCACACCCTCAATTTCCACTTGCGGAGTTTTACCGCGAGACGTGTGAACAAACCAGAATCTGAAACACTAGTACGTCGAACGACTCTACATGATTTGATAATACGTTTTCCAAAATCGTTCATTTTAGATTTTATATCAATTACCAATATTTAGCAGAGCATTAGTTTTAAGTTGAGCGGAAGCATGAATAAGTAGTGATGCGGGCGCCAACACAAACGCCAAAACAAATGAAAAATCCCAAAACAATATTGATAAATATGACTCGATAATGATGTCTTGTTCAATGCATGTGCGTGCACCTAGAGCTCCTAGCGTCCTGAGAAACATGTAAAGAAACAAGTGTCAACATTAAAGATGAGTGGGTTCATAGGTTTTCATAAATTCGTTTGTTCGGTTGTAGTTTGTTTTCTCCCGTTATCCCTAACCCGGGATAACGTATTGGTTCCATTATTCCAACCCGGAATAATAAGTTGTTGCTTCCAATATTCCAAACCCGGAATATTAAGTTGTTGTTTCCATTATCCCCAACCCGGGATAATAAGTTGATGTTTCCAATATTCCAACCCGGAATATTAAGTTGATCCGTAATTAAGTTCAATATTAATGTATATAGGTAGCTAGCCTAAAGTCATGTCACGTAAGAGTTCGCGATCGAAGCTGACAGTTGTGCCTCCGTTTTGCCAGGCCTATCACATGACCATGGCGATGTTAGGCCAATTATTCACCCGTTGACCATACCAGGTCGGCTAGCGCGACTAGCTCGGATGGGGCTCGTCAGACCCAGTAGTACTACTTATAATTCCCCCGCTATTTAACCCAAATACTAACGATCCGAGGAGATTGTCGAGGACTTAAGTGATAAAGCTGCTTAGTGACCATAACATTACATTAACATTAACTTAGTTACCGTATAGTTATGTGACGTTAAATTCGTATAACGTAAAGAGATAGAGTTTGAGAGTGTATACATGTTTCTCCCCCTGTTGTTTAAAAACCGGATAAAGTTAGGGGCCGTGAACTCACCTTTATTTGCTCGGTTAGTGTAGCAAAGATGTTATAAGAGATGGGACCGCTAGTTGCGTCCTAACAAACCAATTAATTCCACGTCAGTGTGTGAACACACCAATACAAATTCTACACGTAACTTACTCACAAATTGATACACACAAACAATCATCTCTAACACTCAAACATGCATGCAAGTATCCTCATGTGATCATGGTAATCAAAACACCTTATCATAACCATAAACCAATTCATGCCACAATTTGGTGCACACAATCACAAATTATCAGATTTCAGCCTAACACTCATTATTCAGCTGTTTTCTAGGATTTTTATAAAATAGTTCTAACATTCCAAAAATTCCAATATTCTTACAGTAGGTGACATCTATACCATAGAAATTTATATAATTTTCCCAAGCCCTAAATCTTTACCAATTAACCATAAATATTAATTCACTAAGCTGCAGTCAGATTTACCGCTTTCTGACTGCAGTCCACGGAAGAATTTATTTAAAAATCACTGATCGTCCGATTAACAAAATTCCAGTTGGAGTTGCCCGGAAATTTCTATACCTAGTTGCTGTACAAAAATCATGACTCAACTCCCTACTGATTTTAAAATCCAACTTGATAAACAACCAACAAAATTTCAGAATTTTCACAGCTTTAGCTACTGAACTTGTTTAGCCCTTTAAAAATATCAAACGACTTCAGAAAATTATGAATCCAATGCCATTAGATTCCTTATTCAAATCTCTACGTCCTAGACATCAGAAAATCCGTTTTTCGACAACTATCGACCGAGTTACAGCCAGATGAAGTCGGCTGTAACTATTACTCAGCCACTGATTCAGCATCTCTTTATCATAAGCTCATGTAATCCCGTTCATGCGATTAATCTAGGCGATCTAAAACCGATTTCTAATCCTAGATTAATACCAATATCTCATCCATGCAACCCTAGTTCTTACTTCTAGTTATTATAACAAAACACACTTGCAACCTTATGAGATCCGCAAACAAGTATACATGCATATCAACAATGATCTATTCAGCCGATTACATATAATACATCTAATATCCGAAAACAATCATGCGTATACACACAGTCAATTCAGCAGACTACTTGTAAGCACATATAGTCCGAAAACAAGCTGATCAATTCGTTCAAGCAGATATATATACATCCGAAACAATACAATCATCCATCTCATTCAATCATGCAAATCCGAGAACAACAAAATCAGTACACATATACCCGACTACGATCTAGCAACATATGATAAATTCTAGACTTTTAATGATAAGGTAATCGAACCGTGAGTATGTTAAGGAACCGGTGATCCTGGATAGTTGCGACCGAGACTGAAGATGGCGATGGTTGCTGCTGCGACCGGAAGAAAAGAACAGGAAAGCTGTTGCGACCGAGGTTGAAAGGGACCAGCTGTTAGCGACCGGGAAATTGAACAAGCTGATCAGATCGAGATGCTGAAGGAGAGAAGATGTTCGCGATCAAGAGGGATGAGAGTAAGGCTGCCGACGGCAGTTTATGTTTAGGGTTTTGTGTATGTGAATGAAACATGCATGGGGTTTGTTCATATAGGTGCAAAAGGGGATAAAGGTTACGGTTTGATCCTGGATTCGCGGCCGAGGGACTAGGGTGGGTTAGTTTGGGTTTGATCATGTGGCCGATTAGTTTGAGTTGGTTTGGTTTGGTTTTGAACAAAATAAGTTTGCGGTCTTGGGCTTGATATCGACCGAGAATGATTTGAGTTGTTCACAAAGGGTTTGCGGCTTGATCTTGCAGCCGAGATAGGTTTGGGTTTAAGGTTTGATCTCGGTTTGTGCTTGTGGTTTCGGTTCCGTTCGTATACATATCTACTGTAATTACTTTATCACTAAAACAATCATACAAATACTTATCACGTATTCATTTAATTCGTACACGTTCATACACATAGCATATACTTTATTCGACAAGTGTCACGTGTAAGTTATCCGAAAAACCCGGGATATCACACTTTCCACCCTCCTCCTGCTTGCGCCACGATCCTAGCCACTTGTACTCGTCCTAGATCAGCTCCTAACACCTGGAGTGATCCCATGCTTCATCCTTGGCTATAAATAGCACCCTTGAGTGAAGCTCCAACTTGCTCATTCTCATCTTCTCTTCTCTTTTGCTCACTTGGAGGTTCCTGAGCTCATTGGGGACTTCCTCTGAGTTCCTTAGTCTTCTTTGGATCACTAGTAAGTGTTCCAACTCAGTTCTTTTGATTTTGTAGGCTTTTAAGCCAAAGTCGAAGCGTTTACGTAAGAACGCCTTGACTTTGAGCTAAGACCATTATGGTCCAGCCAATGTTCGTAATGAACATGCCTACGTGATCGTAATAAAGTAGGTGTTAATCCCTCAAGAGGGCACCTACTGATTACCACATTTGCTTGGTCAATTGACGGGTCAAAGTTATGTTAATAAAAAGTCAAACGGGTCAGTTTTGAAATAAAATCATAACTAGCAATGTAGGTGTTATGAAATCTGTTTCAACACTTTAATAACTCGGTAATAATTATAAGAATATGTGAGAACATGTCCGGCTCATCAATTCCAGGTCTAAGGTCGGTTCGCAAACGAAAGTCGCAAAAGTTGACTTTTGCTTTGACTTTCAGTTCTGACCCGATTTAGCAACCTTAGCTTTTGTTTCTAAGTCTCATTATGACCATATTATAGTATACTAACCCTCTGGAGTTATAGGACATGGTCATGTAGTAATCCGAGTCTTTACACAAGTATCCGTTAAATATACCAATATTTGCAAAAGGCCCTTAATGCATAAAAATGTGGTTTTAACCATTAACAAGTATATAAATGAGTAGTAAACTGATGATAAATTACTCAACTCATTTTAATGTCTTAAATCTGATCATAACCTGAGTTTTGTTAAAAGATCGCAAATTATGCTTCTAAAGGACCAAAATGCCCTTTCGGCACCTAAAATGGTTTAAAACATGATTTTGACATCAAAACTCATTACTTACTGATGTAATATCATTATTAGGATTATTTGGGATAATCATTCATGTTGCAAACTGAGTATAAACTATAGTTTGCATATTATGTCCTTAAATGGCGATATTACCCTTTCGGCACCTAAACGGGTTTTAAACATTTTAATAGACCAAAACCTTATACTTACTAATGTAATATATAAATTAACATATTTTGGTCATATAAACCTGGTCACAACAACAGTTTTACTCAATTACCATTTAAATCGTCATTTAGCGACTGAATCGCCATTTCGACGCATAATATGGTTTAAAACCATATTAGAGCATCAAGGCTTGATACCTACTGATTTCAAAACATATTTTCAAAATATTAACAGTAGGTACATGTGCCAAACTCAGATTCCCAAATAAGTTATCAATTATATGTGAAATGACCAAAATACCCTTCCGAGACATAACTTGGTCTTAAACTATAAACCACGCATATAATTGATGTCCTACTGATATGAAATCATAAAATAAGTATTTTTACAGAATGTTTATGATAATAACATCAGTTTACATATAAGCTTGTTTATTACATTTTAAAATGACGAAATTGCCCTTTTAAGGCATAGTTTGATTTTAAACCATAGCGCGCCAACATAATTATAACTTACCGATATTTTAACATATTTTAAGCCTAATGGCATATGGAACTTGTGTAGGACTCACCTGGTTACCCAGTTTCGCTTATATGCGTACGGTTCGGCCCACGTAACTAGTTTACGTAATATAACCGAAACGGGGTTAACCATATCGAAATATTCTCAAATTTCATAATGTAAAGTGGTAACCCATATTATACAAGTTCTAGTACTTATCGGTTCCAAAATACATTCTTTTCCGGTCATCGCTTAATCTAGCGTTTCGTACCGTTATCTTTATTATAAGTTAGTCGGTCTAAGTCAATGACTAAATAAGGACCCGCTAACTAACTAATCGGTTAATAATACCATCTATTCCATACTAGAGACTTCTGGTAGATTGTCGCCAAGCTAGTTTAATTGATTACGGCTGTGCTTTGCTTATTTTCTTATTATTAAGGATTTTGCAAACCAGGTAAATACTTTAACTTATTTCCCTTATACGGGCTTGGGATACGGTATACTAATACCGCATGGTTGGATATGGGATCAAAAACCAATGAGTCGGGAATTCAAATAATCCATTTTAATTCGTATTGCTTAATATTAAACATTTGGGGGTTAAAACGACCGTGTCTTGGATATCCACGGCTCATTTAATTGTAAATGGCCACGACCTAAGCACGGGGTATAGGCATACACCCGACATATGCTAAAATAAATTATAACCCATTAGGGGTGTACCTATTAAAGGTATTAAAGTGGTGTGTCGATTAATCATGTTCCCGACATAGTTTTCGGGCTCTAAATGTATTATTAGCATGTAAAACTGATAATATGAAAATAATTTATCCCAAGTTATTTATTAAACAAAGTACCATTGTGTACACTAAATGTTTTCAAAATGAGTCGGTTAAATGTATTTACCAGTGAAAACTGACGTATTTTCAAAAGACTAAAGCGCAGGTGACAAGTATACGTAATTAGGCTGGAAGTGCTCGGCGAAACTTAGGAATTGCACCCCCTTTGCTTAGAAGGCCTTAGTCTGTTAAATTTCCTTTTGTAATCACATTTTGATCCGCATGTGGATCTAATTACAAGCGTTGTATTTATATTTGAACTTTGAACATTCAAACGTTTGTAATAGTAATTATACGTTTGTAATAGTAATTATCCAGACTTCCGCTGTGTTATATTGTATTGTTTGGTAATGATGATATCAACTTGCGTCACGATATTCCCCAACCGGGCCCACCGGATTATACGTGGAAATTAGGGGTGTGACAGTCCCGAGACAAGACTTAGTGACGGCCGAAAAATCTTCAAATGCTTAGATAGAGATCCTTTGGTGGCGATGGGAGGAGCCTCAGACATGGTTTGAGAAACAGGCTGAGACTTTTTGTTGCTAGCACTCCGAAGTCTGGAACGAATGTTCCTGACCTCAGGTACAGCCTTGCTTGTACCCACAGCCACATCAAGCCTGCGTTTTTAAGACAACCGAGTCTAGATCTTCATCACCACTGCTTATATCCTCAACTTGAGGAGAATTCTGAGAACCCTCCAACCCTTTGAGGGAAGCCCCCTCCAGTGGAGGAGTCCCATCCCCAGGGACCGCCTCAACATCCAGACCCTCAACATTAAGGGCCTCACCCCAAGAACAGCACCCGTTTCCTGATTTTCAACACCCTTTACCACATAGGTCACACCCCTCACATCAGCCTGCATCAAGTTCCACCAAGACTTCTCTACCCAAAAGGATAAACACAGGAATGATAAAACAAGCAGTATATAAACCCTAAACAACATGACCCAATCAAAACATCACCCAGGGGAACTATCCAAGTGTCACACCTCGACCGCGTAAAACAACAAACCGCGGCGGAAACGTCGGGGAGTCACGAAACAGAATTATTGTTTCACAACCATGGTATTTAAAGTTTTGTATTATTGAATTTAATTGTTTACATTGTCTTGGACTAAACGGAAAACATAACATAAATTAAACTGTCTTTTATGATTTTAAGTCACTAAGGCCCAAGTCCGCCCTAAGTGTAGCATGCTCGACATCAAACATTCGCTCCTGAAACATATATGAAAATAAATACGTCAGCATAAAAAATGCATGTGAGTAACATAGGTTTTGTGTTGAAGATTCATGGCTTTGAGTGTTAAAAGAAATGTTTAACTAAAAGTAGCCATGAACCCTTACAAGGATGTTTTTCTTTTTATAAAATCATATGAAAATCAAATCATTGGAAAGAAAGGATGCATGGTTAAGTAAATAACCAAATGAGAACAACTTGTACAAAATATGATATGTCTTGTGTAAAAGATGTCGTGTTTTGTGTAAAATATGTCATGTCTTGTCTTTGTTCGAAGTGATTTAGATAACGCTACGATATCATATAATAAAAGCACTTATATATAGGAAGTACCAGCGACGTATCCACCATGCTTTTATCATATTACACATGCCTCGTTATCTAAGTCACTTACTAAAACCAATATCTTGTATAACAAATGCTAAGTGTAAACAATGTCTTGTGCAAGCAATTGCCGTGTACAAACGTCTTGTGAAACCAAATGTCGTGTACAAACAATGTCTTGTGAAACCAAATGTCGTGTATAAACCAATGTCATGTATAAATCAATGTCTTGTGTAAACCAATGTCTTTGTGTAACCAAAATGTCTTGTATAAAACAATGTCTTTGAATAAACAAAGGTTTTGTTTAAAACAAAAGTTATGTTTTACAAACCATCGCTTTTATTGTAAAAACATATATTAGGATTGTTGGCGAATACATTCAAGCCTTGTTGACTGTCGGATAGACCCTTGTAAAGACAAAGGTCTATCAATGTTCATCGGATTTTGTCATTCCCTAAAGTCACTTCCAAACAAACCTAGGAAGCGGGAACAGGATTGTCAATCCTATGGTACCATTACATACTACCGGTCGGCGTGATCAATGTTAATGAATGTATCATTGTATATTCAACGCACCAATATGTCTTGAACAATGTAAGCATATCATGAAAATATTTTGAATCAAGGTACTTGGCATACAAAGTCAATATACCAAGCAAAATGTTTTTAAAATCGTGTACTAGGTATGCTAAGTCAGCATACGAAGCAAAATGTCTTTGAAATCGTGTACTAGGTATGCTAAGTCAACATACGAAGAAAAATGTCATTGAAACCATGTGTAGGTATACTAAGTCAATATACCATGTAAAATGTCTTTGAAACCATGTACTATATGCACTAGATAATCAAGACATGTATAATGTCATGAAAACCGAAAGTAGTGATAGGCACATGTGAATCACCTCAAAACATTTAAAAACGTAACAGAGGGGACTATGTACTCACTTGGGATTGCAAGAGTGTCCTTGTTCAAGAGGATAGACAGAGCTCAAAAGTCTGAGGATTGAAGTGTGTTCTAATATCGGATAACTATGTTAATGTCATTACTTTAATCAGAGGATTCGGATAGAATGAAGTCTTATAAACCAAATGAGTGTTGGAACTCATAGGACATGGTTGAATAAATTTAACATTCTGATTTGGAAGTGATCCTAAGTGCTTTTGACCCGATATGACTTGTTAAGGTAGTTTACACTACTTTAACGGGTCATTTGCGTAAATATGTGTTCGGATGGTTAAGTATGTATTATGATAAGTCTTAATTGTCAAAACATGTTTGATAATGTTGTAACATCAGTTTATATGTCAAAACTTTGGTTACATATGCTTAAAATCGATTTATGCGCAAAAAAGGTGTTTTGGTCATTTTTAAAGAACATAAAGGCGACTTATCATAACACTAACCAAACGACGTGACCATAAGGAATAACCTCAGTAAGTTATTCCCTATACAACTATGGACACAAATATGTGTTTGGTCGGATCCTAAGATCGACCAAACGGGTCGGATTCGAAAGTTAAAGCGGTAAGACCGCTCGACTTACGACCCTAAATAAGCACAAAACTAGAAGTGACGAGTTAGACATGTCAAAACATGTCTAACTAAGTTACAAAACTGATTTGGTATCAAAACTTAGTGTTTTGATACCCGAAAATAGTTCCGTTGTAAAATGCACATAATGTGCATTTTTTACTGAAACTTTGACTCGTCACTTCGACTAGTAAGCGTGGTAATCAGAAGGTGTAATCGCAAGGGAATATAACGTTCGTGATTACGATCATGTCGCAAAGTTCAATTGAACTTTGACTTGACCAAAAATGGTCAGAACCGAAAGTCAAATGTTTGACTTTTAGCTCAAAATAAGCTAAAATAATGAACGAGACTAAGGAAGAACACTTACTTGTGTTCTAGGAAGGCAAGAATACTCAGTAGGAGGCCTCCAAAGGAAAGCAAACTCCAATTAGAGCAGATAGGTGAAGAAGAAAGAAATGAGCAAGTTGTGAATGAATAATGATTACCTAATTATAGTTGTAGAGGATGAATTTGATGAGTACAAGTGTCATGGATCAGTTTAGGATCTCTCCACATGTCCATAAACGTGTCAAGATCATGCTAGAGCTTGGAGAACACGGATCTTACGCTCCAAGGCTGATTATACAGCTGTCTGCCACATTTTTCTGTTACAAGGTGCCTCCCGCGCCCCTCGAGAGACTTGAGCTTGTCTCTCGCACCCCGCCAGAGGCCCAAGTTTCAGAAAATGTCAAAAATGGTCCCTGCAGCATTTTTAAGGTGTTTTTGACGCGTTTTGTCACACCCCGACCCGCAGCGGAAAAGGTGACCGGGGCATGATTGGGTTATCATCAAAGCTCATGACATTTATTATACGTTTCATATTCATTAATACAATTTAATAGGAACTTTACAACCATAAATACATCATGACCTAACATGAATCTAAGCTTCTTTGTTTTCTTCTAAGGCATTTCCTATGTTTTCCTTGCTTCATCCTGTTCACCTGTATCATGTGTAAAAGGGTTTTTAGATCAACAAAAAGTTGGCGAGTGAATCCTATGGAAAACATTTGAACAAGTTTATTTAAATGATTATGAAATAAGTGCACAACCACACATGAGTAAAAATAGATGTAAACTTATTCATAAATCAATTTAATATCAAACAAAACACACATGGATAATAATGGATTGGTTTTGAGGCACGCGTTGCTCAACTCGTCTACCACGAGGAACTGATGGGCCTAATGAATGAATTGCATAAACATGATAATATGAAGGACATAACTACAAACAATATAAACTCAATAATACACACATGAACAATAATGGATTGGTTTTGAGGCACGCGTTGTTCAACTCGTCTACCACGAGGAACTGATGGGCTTAATAAATGAATTTCATATAAGTTGACATAACGAAATACATAATTACAACAATATAAACAATCTAAGTTTAGGTCACGATATGGTATGGCACAAGTTTAAATAAACGAGTTAATTATTTTGTGACACATGACACACCCCAAAACGTGTAATTAAAAAAGGGGGAGTTGTAAGATTCACTCACAGTGGGTGCGTTCGGTTGATGATGTTGAATGCACGCGAAGTGGTTTTAACCACGAGTGAAATTAACCTAGATAAATAGCATTATGGTTCGGTAAGTAAACGAATTTTATTAATCCATTTTAGTAGGATTGTTGGGTGTATTTTTGTGAGTTTAAGGCTATTTTCTAACCTTAAAATGTTATTTTTAAGTATTTTTAATTGATTTTTAATTAAAATAAATAAATAAAAATAACAAAAAAAGTTGACTTTTTTGACCGTTGACCGTTGACCTTGACCGTTGACCGGTTCGTATGCGTATAAGTGTGCGCTGAGTGAGGCTCGAACCCGAGACCTCCCGTACGCGTGCACGCAGCTCTACCAACTGAGCTACGTGTCTAACCCGAAATATTTATGTTTTTAATTATATTTATATACTAATTAGTTTAAACAGAAAATCCTTTATTTCTTAAAAACGATTTTAATCCGTGACTCGGTGCGCTCCACAGGTCTCGAACCCGGGACCTGTGGTTTATGCTAACACACAGTCCACCGCTGGACTGTGTGTCCAACTTGTTAACTTAACTGATTTTTATTATACTTAAACACAAACTAAGTATTTTCATTTCTGACTTATTTAAAAAGTTTAATAATTATCCGGGCCAGTGCAGAAGACCGGACTCGAACTCGAGTCCTGTGATTAAACATACACACAGTCCACCACTGGACTGTGTGTCTAACTTGGTTATTATTCCGGTTATTAATAAACTTAACATGTAACAGTGGTGACCGGTTCGGTTAACAAAAATAAAGGCATTTTTTCTTAAGGCAGCATGCGTGGGACAAGATTCGAACTCGAGACGTTAGTGTGTTTATTGTGCACACAGTCCACCGCTGGACTGTGTGTCTAACCCGAGTTATAACTTGATTTTAATTATACTTAAACATTACAGAACATCGTCTTCTTCGTCAGTCTTAACCAGGAACGATGACTGACTGGTTCGAAGTTTTAATCAGGTTTCTTTAGCGTGTTTCAGTTAATTACAGGTGAGATATAAGTGAAAAGAAAGAGAAATTAGGCGAAAAGTATACCGACTGGACTCCTCTGTTTTCCGGCAGAACTCCGGCGACAGTATCAGGTTCCGGCGTCGTGTGTCTTGCAGCAGCGAGTCTTCAGAAAACTTGAAAAGGATGTGGGTGACTTCGGTATAAGCTCAGGGGGTTTAGTAAGGCTTAAAAGTGAAGGACTCGGTTTTCCGGCGAGATACAGAAGTTTTCCGGCGAGTGAGTTTTCGCCGTGAAAGGGTGCGGTTTTGAGCGAAAAAGTTTGCAGAGGTTCGAGGGGGTATTTATAAGGCAGGTTATCGACGAATTTGGTCCAATTTCCGACTTGATTCATCGGTTAGAAAATCTCCGGCGGTTATAACTTGAGTCGCGGACTCAGACGTCGGTTATAACCGATGTAGCGATTAAGTTTTACGTTATAACTGAAAAAGTCGTAAATTATTGGCGAGATCGCCGGGATTTCCGACGACTGAAATTTGGGCGCCGGTTTTGAATTCGGAAAGACATGTTATGAATTAAATGATTCTAACATTTAACAAGAAACATCAGTGGCGCAGTGGTTGAGTGTGTGTGTGTTAAGTTGTTGTTTGACCTGGCGACTGACCCGGGTTCGAAACTCGGCAGAAAACAATTTATTTTTCTTTTCTTATTTTTAACAGTTTTTCAAAAACTAATTATATATTCCCATATAATAATTAATTATGTATCGTTTAAAATTATTTTGGGCATTAAATTTGCAACGAAATTTTTAACTGTTTGTTCGGTTAATAAACGGAGCGGGTTTGGTAAAATCCGATTTTGACGGATGTTACAGTATCCCCTGCTTTTTAGAAATTTCGTCCCGAAATTTAAATAGTGATATATTTGACGAAAAGAATGATGGTGTTTAGTTTGACAGTTACATGCTTAGAAAAAGTAAAGTTTTAAGTTTTTGTTTGAGGCGGTAACGTTCCTTGTAAGGGTTAAGTACCCTATTACAGGAATCGCTTTTTGTTGCCTACTGTAAAAGTATTGATAAGCAGAATTGATTCGCTAACTATGATATCATGCATAAGAGTTTGGATATGTTTGGAAGGATATGGTTATATCCTAAGGCAAAACTTCTAATACTACAACCTACATGGAACATAAATAAACACAACAGCTAATATTTGAACATAAATAAACACAACAGCTAATATCAGTAAGTTATGATTGATTCTATGACTATAGAACATAAATAAACACAACAGGTAATATTTGAACATAAATAAACACAACAGCTAATATCAGTAATTTATGATTGGTTCTATGACTATAGAACATAAATAAACATAACAGCTAATATTTGAACCCACATTCTGATAGCATATATGTTTGAATGGTGGCAGTTCCTCTCTCGTTTGTTATGATGAAGAGGTTAGTTTATGTAGAAATGGAACACAATCCAATCTCTTTAAATAGCAAGATGATATAAATGTAACACAAATTACAACCAAGGCAATACTAAATCCTACATGGAACTTCTCATAACCGCCTGATAATGCCTCTGATCCTTTGGCAAAAATACTTATATATAGGAAGTACCAGCGGCGTATCCACCATATTCTTGCCAAATTTTCATTGGTTTTATCCACAAGTTATGATTAGTTACCAAGAAACTATTAAATCCTACATAGAACTTCTCATAACCGTCTGACAATGCCTCTGATCCTTTGACAAGAATACTTATATATAGGAAGTACCAGCGGCGTATCAACCATATTCTTGTCAAATTTTCATTGGTTTTATCAGTAAATTATGATTAGTCCTATATGACTCCACAACCAATACAACAAACATAAAATACTGAAATGAAAAATGTCCGTGCGATCAAGGCTCAATCAAACGGAGCCGATCGTATTGCATGTACTGAAAATGAAAATGTCTGTGCGATCAAGGCTCAATCAAGCGGAGCCGATCGTATTGCATGTACTGAAAATAATAACTTAATCTAAACAACAATCACACAAACAGCCTATACATGGAACCTCTCATAACCGCCTGATAATGCCTCCGATCATTTGACAAGAATACTTATATATAGGAAGTACCAGCGGCGTATCCACCATATTCTTGTCAAATTTTCATTGGTTTTATCCGCAAGTTATGATTAGTTCTATGCGACTCTACAACAAACACAACAACCACAAGATACTGATAATGAAAATGTCTGTGCGATCAAGGCTCAATCAAACGGAGCCGATCGTATTGCATGTACTGAAAATGAAAATGTCTGTGCGATCAAGGCTCAATCAAACGGAGCCGATCGTATTGCATGTACTGAAAATGAATAACTTAATCTAAACAACAATCACACAAACAGCCTATGCATGGAACCTCTCATAACCGCCTGATAATGCCTCCGATCATTTGACAAGAATACTTATATATAGGAAGTACCAGCGGTGTATCCACCATATTCTTGTCAAATTCTCATTGACTTTATCCGCAAGTTATGATTAGTTCTATGCGACTCTACAACAAACGCAACAACCACAAGATACTGATAATGAAAATGTCTGTGCGATCAAGGCTCAATCAAGCGGAGCCGATCGTATTGCATGTACTGAAAATGAAAAATGTCTATGCGATCAAGGCTCAATCAAACGGAGCCGATCGTATTGCATGTACTGAAAATGAAAAATGTGGGCACGCCAGGTTCAACCTCATAATGAAATGGGGAACGTGCTCAACGCTCATAATGTAATGGGGAGCGGCGGCCTATGAAATTGCATGTACTGAAATAATAAACAATAATTACTCTAACAGTCTACACATGGAACCTCTCATAACCGCCAGATAATGCTTCTGATCCTTTGACAAGAATACTTATATATAGAAAGTACCAGCGGCGTATCCACCATATTCCTGTCAAAGTTTCATTGGCTTTATCCTTAAGTTATGTTTGGTTCTATGTGATAAAGAAAAACATAAAATTAAACGATAGGAGTTGAATCTGGATTTTCGGTGAAGAGGACTAGTTGGGTATCTTCGTTTGGGCCGTCATTATCTTCGACAGGATTGGCATTGATGTTGAAGACTCTTCCTCTTACTGATGGCCTAGTGGTTGGGTTTTCTTGGTTTACTTGGTTAACTGGGTTTGATTGAGCTTGAGTGTTGATGACGTTAACCAATTGAGGGCATGTGTTTCTAAAGTGTGTAGGGTCGCCACAATTGAAACAAGCTCGAACATATGGGAACAGGGGGTATTGGGGTTGTTGATAGGTTTGGTTCATGTTTTGGGTAGGGGAAAAGGTTTGGTTTTGAAAGGTGCGGCAAACCTTGCTCAAATGACCATAGCGTCCACAAGTTGCACATAGTCGACAAGGTAAAGTAAGGGGATGGTGATAAAAACAGTTGTTGCATCGAGGGTGAGGTCCAAGATATGGCTTCTTATTTGGGTAGGTTGAGTTGGGTGCCACTTGAGTGATTGGGACAGCTTGGATGGGTATGGCGTGTGAAATTGGTTGATTCCGTTGGATAGCAGCGAAAAGTTGCCCGTCCCTTTTTCTCTTAGGATTGGGTTGAGAAAGGGATTCGGTTTGGGTGGAGTCGGAGGTTTCAGTCGATTCTTTATCCTTCTTCTTCTCCTCCTTGAAGTCTTTGTTCCGGATTCGGTTCTCGGTGAGCTCTGTAGCTAACTCCATTGCTGCTTCCAAAGTTGCAGGCTTGGTACTTATTACAGAGTCTTATATCTTTGACGGAAGACCACGAATGTAATGCTCGATCAAACGGTAGAGGGGAGTGAACATGTTGGGAACCATTTGTTGTAACTCGAGGAATCTTTTGTTGTATGTGGTGTGGTCTCCTTCCTTTTGCTTCAACGAATAAAATCATCTTCTAATTTCTTGATTTCGCTCCTTGGACAAAATCGTCTGGTCATGATTTCCTTCAATTCATTCCAAGTTAAAGTCATAGCATCTTCAACACCTCGTTTGGCCTTCTCTGTATTCCACCAAGTAAGTGCTATCCCATATAATCGACCGGTAACATATCGCACTTTGCGATCATCGAGACAATCGCAATTTAGAAAAGTGTTCTCCATTTCTTCAAACCAATGGAGGAGAGCAGTGACACCTTCAGTCCCTTTGTATTTCGGAGGGTCGCATGATTTGAAATGCTTGTAGGTGCATTTAGTGGTATTTGGGGGAGAGTTGATAATGTTTTGGTTTTCTTGATTGACAGGATTAGCGGTAAGTGCTTGTTGTACTTGGATTACAATGTTGGGTATTACGGCAGCCATTTGTTGAGCGATTAGGGCAGCCATGCGTTCGCGGGCTTTTCCTGCTCTTGTCTTCCTACAGGCGTGGTTAGAAGACATCTACAAGGAATACATGACAAGAGTATGAGTTGGATGTTTTTGGGATCATGGGTCGCATTCAGGAATGAACATTCATAAAATAATTATAGAAAAATAAATCTACTACATCCATAGGATGTCTTGGGCTTTGCTCGCCATTAGGCCTTACATGCCGCCATACTTCACCTTTGTAATCATGTGGGCCCCCATGAATACCGGTTCTTCATATGGTTCGCATGGGTTTGCCTGGTTGCGTACACTAAAACCGGAGAAAATTGAGAAATATGTATACAACGTGTGATATTCGGAATGTGTCTAGGTGTAGACACGGTGACATCTCAAAGTGGGGTTAGTTCGAACGACGTTTAGTGTGGCATGCTTTGGCCTAATAGGTCCTTCGTACTCTCATCGTTAGTTCCCAGGTAGGCAAACTGGTCCGTTATATTGGATTTATACGAATGCCAACCTAGACAGGACGTTCCGACTACCGGTACTTGTACCCTTCCAGTTACTACATGCCCGTCGCAGAACTTACTTTGATGAGATTTGAAAATTGCAACAAAATCTTTGAATAATGAGAGTATGAAAATGAATTGAATATATAAACATTGATATATGTATAATGAATATGTATATAAGTATGTATGTTTGACTGTAAGTATGAACAGATATGAAACAATAAATATCACAAGTTTGTATGTAACCACCTAATCAATTAAAATTTAGGCAGACTATAGTATAGGCTCTAAGGGTCTAATAACCTATCCTATATCCCTATAGTCATGGCTCTGATACCAATCTGTCACACCCCGACCCGCAGCGGAAAAGGTGACCGGGGCATGATTGGGTTATCATCAAAGCTCATGACATTTATTATACGTTTCATATTCATTAATACAATTTAATATGAACTTTACAACCATAAATACATCATGACCTAACATCAATCTAAGCTTCTTTGTTTTCTTGTAAGGCATTTCCTTTGTTTTCCTTGCTTCATCCTGTTCACCTGTATCATGTGTAAAAGGGTTTTTGGATCAACAAAAAGTTGGCAAGTGAATCCTATGGAAAACATTTGAACAAGTTTATTTAAATGATTATGAAATAAGTGCACAACCACACATGAGTAAAAATAGATGTAAACTTATTCATAAATCAATTTAATATCAAACAAAACACACATGGATAATAATGGATTGGTTTTGAGGCACGCGTTGCTCAACTCGTCGACCACGAGGAACTGATGGGCCTAATGAATGAATTGCATAAACATGATAATATGAAGGACATAACTACAAACAATATAAACTCAATAATACACACATGAACAATAATGGATTGGTTTTGAGGCACGCGTTGTTCAACTCGTCTACCACGAGGAACTGATGGGCTTAATAAATGAATTTCATATAAGTTGACATAACGAAATACATAATTACAACAATATAAACAATCTAAGTTTAGGTCACGATATGGTATGGCACAAGTTTAAATAAACGAGTTAATTATTTTGTGACACATGACACACCCCAAAACGTGTAATTAAAAAAGGGGGAGTTGTAAGATTCACTCACAGTGGGTGCGTTCGGTTGATGATGTTGAATGCACGCGAAGTGGTTTTAACCACGAGTGAAATTAACCTAGATAAATAGCATTATGGTTCGGTAAGTAAACGAATTTTATTAATCCATTTTAGTAGGATTGTTGGGTGTATTTTTGTGAGTTTAAGGCTATTTTCTAACCTTAAAATGTTATTTTTAAGTATTTTTAATTGATTTTTAATTAAAATAAATAAATAAAAATAACAAAAAAAGTTGACTTTTTTGACCGTTGACCGTTGACCTTGACCGTTGACCGGTTCGTATGCGTATAAGTGTGCGCTGAGTGAGGCTCGAACCCGAGACCTCCCGTACGCGTGCACGCAGCTCTACCAACTGAGCTACGTGTCTAACCCGAAATATTTATGTTTTTAATTATATTTATATACTAATTAGTTTAAACAGAAAATCCTTTATTTCTTAAAAACGATTTTAATCCGTGACTCGGTGCGCTCCACAGGTCTCGAACCCGGGACCTGTGGTTTATGCTCACACAGTCCACCGCTGGACTGTGTGTCCAACTTGTTAACTTAACTGATTTTTATTATACTTAAACACAAACTAAGTATTTTCATTTCTGACTTATTTAAAAAGTTTAATAATTATCCGGGCCAGTGCAGAAGACCGGACTCGAACTCGAGTCCTGTGATTAAACATACACACAGTCCACCACTGGACTGTGTGTCTAACTTGGTTATTATTCCGGTTATTAATAAACTTAACATGTAACAGTGGTGACCGGTTCGGTTAACAAAAAAAAAGGCATTTTTTTTAAGGCAGCATGCGTGGGACAAGATTCGAACTCGAGACGTTAGTGTGTTTATTGTGCACACAGTCCACCGCTGGACTGTGTGTCTAACCCGAGTTATAACTTGATTTTAATTATACTTAAACATTACAGAACATCGTCTTCTTCGTCAGTCTTAACCAGGAACGATGACTGACTGGTTCGAAGTTTTAATCAGGTTTCTTTAGCGTGTTTCAGTTAATTACAGGTGAGATATAAGTGAAAAGAAAGAGAAATTAGGCGAAAAGTATACCGACTGGACTCCTCTGTTTTCCGGCAGAACTCCGGCGACAGTATCAGGTTCCGGCGTCGTGTGTCTTGCAGCAGCGAGTCTTCAGAAAACTTGAAAAGGATGTGGGTGACTTCGGTATAAGCTCAGGGGGTTTAGTAAGGCTTAAAAGTGAAGGACTCGGTTTTCCGACGAGATACAGAAGTTTTCCGGCGAGTGAGTTTTCGCCGTGAAAGGGTGCGGTTTTGAGCGAAAAAGTTTGCAGAGGTTCGAGGGGGTATTTATAAGGCAGGTTATCGACGAATTTGGTCCAATTTCCGACTTGATTCATCGGTTAGAAAATCTCCGGCGGTTATAACTTGAGTCGCGGACTCAGACGTCGGTTATAACCGATGTAGCGATTAAGTTTTACGTTATAACTGAAAAAGTCGTAAATTATTGGCGAGATCGCCGGGATTTCCGACGACTGAAATTTGGGCGCCGGTTTTGAATTCGGAAAGACATGTTATGAATTAAATGATTCTAACATTTAACAAGAAACATCAGTGGCGCAGTGGTTGAGTGTGTGTGTGTTAAGTTGTTGTTTGACCCGGCGACTGACCCGGGTTCGAAACCCGGCAGAAACAATTTATTTTTATTTTCTTATTTTTAACAGTTTTTCAAAAACTAATTATATATTCCCATATAATAATTAATTATGTATCGTTTAAAATTATTTTGGGCATTAAATTTGCAACGAAATTTTTAACTGATTGTTCGGTTAATAAACGGAGCGGGTTTGGTAAAATCCGTTTTTTACGGATGTTACACGTTTAACCCCTGTTAACCCAAAATTTAGGCTTTATAAGGATGTTAAAGCATAGTGGACTTGAAATATGACTGGAAATGTCGTGGATATCGGTTCGTTTGGTTGTACGGTTGCGTTTTTTGCTTAATTATTACGATGAACGCTTTAACGAACACGAAAATGACCGAAATTGTGTAACGATTGAAACATTTGTATTCTCATCAATAAAATACAAGATTTAATTGATTACAAGAATTTTGGATTGTCTATACAAGGTTCGTATCTTGAATACGGACCAACAGACTTTCGCAGTTTGTCAAAAATAGTCCCTGGAGCTGTATAAGCGTATTTTTGCCATACCGAACCCTTCAAAACTTATTTCTAAGTTATGTAAACAGTATTTAGGGTATGTTTAGCTTATGTCCTTGTCCCGGAGTGTATGTCGCGTTAAACTGATTACGTTTGCGTAACAGTTTACGATTTCACTTTCAGAAAAAGTTTGAGAGCTCGGAATTGAACAAGGATTGAAAACGTGAAATGTCATATGTATTTATACAATCTCGGAATAAAACACAATGTTTCATTAAATACAAAATTGTTCGGAATTGTACGATGATTGAAAGACACAAATGTCACACCAAGAAATCCTGTAAAATGGACTTAAACCTCCCATCACCAAGATGCCCTCAAGAAAGTTAAAGGCACGAGTAGAATGTTCATACATGCGTCTCCACAGCACATCTTCAATACCAGACAAATGAGGCACATCGTCTTCCACTGTGGCGGCAGGATACCTGATCGGAAGAGGTTCAGACAATAGTAACGGAGAGACAAAGATAAACCGATTTTTCCATTCCTTTAGATAAGTGGAAGTCGGCATGAAGGAATAGCAGGGCAAGGAAACACTGTCTTTCCTCTTCTCAAACGTGAACCAATCACCATCAGACCTCAGACGATAAAACCGCCGGAACAATGGCACCGAGGGTTCCTCAGCGAAAGCGGCCCAAGATAACTCGAAATGAACAATTCTCAAAAAGGTAAGAGAGTGTAGTTGGGAGAAGTGGATCCCGTAGTGTTTGAGAAGGCTCATCTTAAACGGCGAAAATGGGTAACGAACACAGCAAAATGAAAAAGAAAGGGTGTAGATCACTAGCCTATCCGGCGAACAAGTCGCCGGATCATTTTGCCCCGGAAGACGCGGCAGGAGGTTGGACGGAATGCGATAGGACGAGACAAAAGAGTCTAGTTCTTCTTGGTAATAACAGAACGAATGGAAGCCCTACCTTTCCGACTCATGATCGAAGTGATAATGTAATCCAGGGTAGAAGAAGGGAGGGGAATTCAGAGAAAAAGGCAGAAATTATAGAGACAATGAACAGGTTTGGGGGTTTTAATGGCACCACCAAGTGGGTGGTAACCGTCTTGTCAATGGTTCAAAAAATAACCACCAGATTCCCGTACATGGAGATGCCACTTAGCCCCTAACCGTTGGATCATATAGACAGAATAGGCCATCATCAGAGATGACACAGGTACGTCATCGGGACCCACTCAAACAGTCGCAGCACCGCAAGCTATTAAGTCCAGGCCCACATGCGAAAGTCGATGACCCTGGACTAAGGATGACTTGTCGACGAGGGTCCCTGAACCGGGCTCCTCGTTTTGGGATGCTCAATTGGGTTCCTTAAACAGGCCCCCTTTCTGGTTCTCTCATAGTCCATATAATAGAGAAGCGGGAACTGGTCCATCCAACATATCATCTTCCCTGCAATACCATTAATGGTCTGTAACAAGAGAGAGAGTCTGGACGCCGGAGAAGTATGAGGTTAGTACCTTTCTCATTAATTGACGGTGAGCATCTCTCCAGTAGAAAAGGAACACATGTGGGGACATTGCTAACATCCTTCTGACCAACAGAGAACGTTAGATCATATCGTGACTTCCACCTAGTTGATAAGGGGTTTTCTTTATATAAGCCATATTGACCCTCCATTAAGGTATGCGTTGAATACCCAGAATACACTCAAACATACAAATAACATTTACTTCAAACATTCTCCACATTGAATACTCGAATCATTGGATCCACACCCAAATTCCGGCAGCCTTATCACGCCGGAATTATCTTTCGTCCCCGACAAGTTTGCTTATCCTCACGCCGGAGCTTGGTCACGGATCCCCCCCCGGGGCCCTCCTTGACGAAGCTAACAGTTTCTTGTTTTGCAGTCTAAGGAAGACCCTTTCTGAACGTTGGTGAGTCTCTTCCATCTCGAACCGGAGTTAGGGGATTCGACAAGATGTATCATTGATATTAAAAGAAAATCATTAAACCACAAAGCTCTGGGAATCAACTAAACACCCTTGAAAGAAAGCAAACATGAGAATTTGTTTTCCCATTGTGTTAAACGTCTATGGGATGATGTTGAGAGCATTGTGTGGGAACTCGCTTCATGTCTTTTGAGTTTTGGTACCGCTCATTTTATTGAAAAAAACTAAATCACATCCATGTCAGCAAGGCATTACTGATTAACCAAAATTATTGTTCGGTTTGGCGTGTAGTATAAACTTATTTACCGAACCAAACAGAGCTATTAAAAATGTGTTCTTTAGATATTTCCATTTAGTGATGTTCTTCATGCTAACAACTCACCCAACATTAACCTATAACGAAAGTATTTCAATGTTTTTAAATGTTCTGAAAAAACGCTGTATGAAAAATTATCAAATGTGTGTGTGTGTTCATAGTGGAATGATCACATCCCATGCGCTCACTTGTAGTGTTGCCCGGTATTGAGAATTAAGTGGGAATAACCTGCCTCAAAAGAGTAGTTCTGATATTTTATTTGGCCCATTGGCTGATGAGTTCTTACGAGTTTCTGGCCTGTACATCCATAATCATGGCAAAAACCAATCAACCACAAACTGGTCGGTTAAGATAACTGGACATTTCAGTTAGTGCTCCAAACCAAACCAATTCACACCTCTAGTCACATGTTAATTATGATGAGCTAAAAGACAAATATGATAAGTTACGTGATGTGTTAGCTTTACATATGCATAACGTGATTAGTATGTTAACAGATATCATCAAAATCCAAATGAAATCTTGCTTAAAGAGGATAATGATTTTATAGATTTAAGAAAAATCTCAAGAATGCTCAATTTGTAATGAACTGATACAAGAAACCGACACTTTTATAAAGAGCAGAAGATAAAACTATCATTGTTAAATTTCAAATGATCAGTGAAATGTTGAGTAGGGGTGTTCATCGGGTTATTTATTCGGGTTTCGGGTTTTTCGGGTCGGGTTGTTCGGGTTTTTTGCTAGGGAAAAGTGACCCGATAACCGACCCATTTAAAGTTCGGGTTGTTTGGGTATGGGTTATTCAGGTTCGGGTTAGTTCGGGTCGGGTTGTTCGGTTTTCGGGTTTAGATGTAAAATGAAAAAAATAATTTTTTTTCACAAAATATTATCAAATATATCATGCCGTTAAAAAAATATTATCATAATTCAAACATCATTTAACAATATAGTATGATAATATACAAAAGTCTCAAAACTTAATGTTTCAAGTATAAAACACTCCAAATTAAACCGCATCTATAAAAAAAAGACAATTAATGTTCGGGTTTCAACTTTCGGGTTATTCGGGTCGGGTTGTTCGGGTTTTTGGTTGGGAAAAAGTGACCCGATAACCAACCCATTTAAGGTTCGGGTTTGGTCGGGTTTAGGTTATTCGGGTTCGGGTTGTTTGGTTATTCTCTAATTCGGGTTCGGGTGACTTCGAATTCGGGTCGGTTTTCAGGTTTCGGATAAAAAAGGAGAAGCATGTTAAGTATCAAGATATTATTTAATGCCAAGTTTGGTTTGGAATGTTTAGGCATATAAAGGAATCAACAAGAATGATCACCAAACGTATCGCATTCGTTAAATTAAAAACATAGGAAAGTCGATAAATGGTCAAAATCGCCATTTCAAGGCTGAAAAGTTCAAATGATCTCATCCTCATTTTCAGGCTTTTGCAACCAATCTCTCTTCGGTGTCAACTTTGATAAAACTGGGTGAACTGTATGTTAGGAGCCTCCATTGAGATATATATATATATATATATATATATATATCCTTGTGGTAAAAGAAAGAACATCTTCAGCTATGATATAAACTGACTAATAAAACACTAGTGTCTTAATCCTGGTGACAGATAATACCTCAAGTCATATGGAAAATGCCCAAAGAACAGAAATGTCGAGAAGGCGTGCAGTCGCTTATGAGCATCACGCTTTAACTTTTTTATACTGCTTTATTTCATTAATGATTCCTTCAGTAAGAGCGTCAACATCATTATTCTTCCCAAAAAACTTGATAAATTCCATGTTCGGGTCCATTAAGTACCTAAGTAACACAATGTCAATTACCCATTTTTTTATAAAAAAAAAAAAAGTCAACTTCAGATTTGCAAAATCATTTCAAGGATAATGAGATATCCTAACAGTTCAAAGTAATCAGCTGACATAATAACAACTGATAAGACTATTTTTTATCTTGAGATAATTATATACCCCCTTCAAAAGTACCCATTAAAAGAATCATAATATCAGAATACCCAATTTCAGACTTATTTCAACAATACTTGCATTAGGATATGAGAGTAGCGTAAGGAAACATAGAAGGATATAATGGTCATATTATAAATTCTTATGTAAATATGATATCATCCAAGTTTTTTGATGTATATATGAAGCTGCCCCTGTTATCGTAAATTAATAAATTAACAAACGTTTGATCCCATCAAAATAGGCCAACAGGGTATAAAATTCGCTAATAAGGTATTTACAATGGATACATCCTCCTAACTCGTTTTATAAAAAATTGCTAAGTATTGAAATAATACGACTTTGGTAATCATATATATTTGTAAAAAGTTTATAGCTCTGTACAAAATGTGTTTTTGGTCACCCTGAGCCGTTTTCAAAGTACCAAAAAGTAACTTAGTATTAACCCATTACCCAACCAGCCTATTTTGTCACCTCTAAAATAAATCATACTTACATGATTATCGAGTGGTCAACGAGATAATCTGAGCCTTCCTCCTCTGTTTTCATATAGTAGACTCGATAGGCACGCGCAGCCTTTTTTATCTCTTCTGGAGGACCAGTAAGTCCAATCAACTTCGGGTGGAACTCTGGAGCATACAAAAAATATTAATATGTATGCAACTTTTCACGTATAGGCTTAACTCACACATGTAGCTTCAGTATTCAGGAACTAATCTTCATACCTTTTACATACTCACCAACTTGCTCTACTGTGTCCCTCTC
Organism: Scalesia atractyloides; assembly: GCA_947069175.1. NCBI lineage: Eukaryota > Viridiplantae > Streptophyta > Magnoliopsida > Asterales > Asteraceae > Scalesia > Scalesia atractyloides. The sequence continues at coordinate 30,155,364 of CAMTDV010000005.1, forward strand.
AGGATCAACTGAAATGAAAACCGGTACTATCTCGTAACCTGCCTTCGCCTCTGCAAATATTCAAATACGTATGTTTTATCATTCACGATACACATACCATGTTTTAGCAAAACTGCATAATTTTGATGGCAGATCCTAAAATACAATTAAAATGGCTGAATTTGGCATTTAAAGTGTTGTTCATGTGTAACTAACTATATAGATGACCATTTTGAACCCTTGTACTTACAAAGAGGGGTAAGGACCTGGTACAAAATGTCCTTGACTTGAGAAACGTACGAAACCGGGTCAAACGAACTCCGATTGAGCTCCTTCTAGCAGCGTTAGAACCGACTCGTCAAACCTAACCTCTTTACCTTAAACCCTAAAGCTAAACCCCGATTCTAACCATAAAGCTAAACCCTAAAATCTAAAAGTATAAACCCTAAACCCTAATGATGAACCATAAAACTAGACCCTATAAGGTTAAAGTCTAAACCTTAAAAACTAAACCTATATATCTTTGAATAGGATTCAACGAGCCGGTTTCAACACCGCTGGAGTGAGGTCAATCAGAGTTCATTTGACCCAATTTCCTACGTTTCCTAGGTTAAGATTGTTTTGTATTTGGTGTTACCTCTACAAATGGGTCAATATGTATTCCCTAACAGATCAGAAAGTTAAACTCAAAAATCTAGTTCAAAACAAAACTGGTCAAAGCTGCCCAAAAGGGTATTTTAATACTTAACATCCTAAATTGTATCATCCAAAAGTTCAATTATGACAGACTAATGATATACAAAGCTCAAAACTTTTAGACTACCAGCGCTCCGGACAAACACGACCTCTTCGGCCTCTTTTTTAAAAATTACCCGTTTTGACATCCTACCCAACCAGCGATTTTTCTACCATGACATGCAATATTATCCCACTATACTTAACTTTGATAAGCATATATGACAGACTTACTTATTTTGTCAATTGCAGCAGCAAGCTTTTGTAGCTCATCTGGGCAGATATCGGGGCAGTGAGTAAAACCAAAATATATCAAGGTCCATTTCCCCTTGAAGTCATTTTCAGTAACGGATCTCCCATTATGGTCAATAAGGTTAAATGGGCCCCCAATGGCTGCTTTACCAGCAGAAGGTCCTTGCTTCACTGCAGTTGAAGACGTATTTATATCTGCAGCATCATCCACACTACTCATTACAAACACATCTACATTTGATAGAACCTCAAGAAGAATAGGCTCAACAATCTATCCATGGTATGAAAAAGAAAACTACCAATGATAATAATGATAATGACAACAACACAACATCAACAATAATAATAACATACTAACATTAATAAAGAGAAGCATGCTTATCTTTTTATCCATTGGTGTATTTCGCATCAAATATATGATAATAACGTACAGCTCAAACTGAACAGTTATATGTAATGCTGTAAGGTACAGTAAGAAAGAATAAACAAAAAGGAAAAATCCCTGTTTATTAGAACAATAAATATGTTGCCTGGACTGCATATTCATGCTTATATATAATGATTCTAAACAGGGCACCATCCCACATGGTATTCATTGTGTTTAAAGTTATGACTTACGAATTTCAACTGCTATACTTTGAAGTTCAATCAATAGGATGCGTAAAAACTGCAATGTTAGTGTTTGCAGAAAACTTTATGCAATACAAAAGAACAGATATTCAAAAATAACCAAGTGCAAACCTAACTAATTATTATTTTATCAACACAACAATAAATGAAAAAAATATCTATAGTGTTGAGCTTAAATTATTTTGAGATACTACCAAGTGCCAACAAAAAGTTGTCAGTTCAACGTTTAAAAGGTCTGTAATTACTAATTAATACATAAGGGATGTCTTATTATGCATGACTATGTGAAATTTCCTTCGTAGTAATCGGTGTGGGTTCACTTTCGTGTGAATTTATCTTACTTGTATATTTCCCAATATAATAACAAAAGTTTGTTGAATCAAAGACAACTATAGATTGATACTTGTTTTAGTAAAATATAACAAGAGTCTAACGCTCTATCTAATTAAACCTAAGACTATACAAATATCCTACTCACCGTAGTTATCTACCTTCTATATGGCGTTTCTTTTCCTGATCATAGTAGAATATAACTCCTGCTCCAGTGGCAACCAGCAAAAGAAAGCTCAACCAAGATATCGGCTGCAGATGATGACAGTGTCAGTTATAAACTGTACTCATGTGAAACCATTCATTCAAATGAATAAGAACATTGGTAAACAAGGTTAAACAAACCCTATAAAAAATCATCTTGTATTTATACACTGTTTATGATCATCCAATTTGTGTCCAGCACAAAACTGAAGACATGTAAGCTAATAAAAACAATAATCCCCTGATTTATTCACAACACAAAAGCAGTTTCTAAACTAATACCCAAATAAACAAAAAAATCAGGAAGAAAACTAGAAAAGTACCCCGCCGCGAACAGATTTTCCTTGATCTGGACTATTACGCGAATCATCGGACTGATCAGACCTAGAATCAGTTGCGGTTTCTTTCAACGATGAATCAGGATGAGCGTTAGCAGTACTAGCAGACGCATTAGCGTTTGTGGATAGAAACCTAGGGAGCTTTGTAAATGATCCTAAATCCTGCAAAATTTAACGATTGTTTAACATAATATTATGACATGATTAAACAGATTAAGGACGGAGGACGAACCGATTGATGGAGAGGTCGGTGGACAGGAATTGGATTGGAGTGGTGAGGTGTTGTTATACGAGATGAAGTGTAAGAAGAGAAGAGGCGGTGTGCGCGACGGAGATGGGCGGTTTTTGAAAGCACGGCGGCCATGGCTGCTGATGGCGGTGGTTACTGAGTAGGCTAGAAGCGGTGATGGTGTGTGCCCCTGGTTTTATGTTTTTATCTAACCGCTTAATCTACATTTTAAGACCGCCTCGTCTACAGGTTCAGTTGTCGACCTATTATTAAATAGCGGTGTAAACGAGTCGGGCTCGTCATGTTTTTATGAAGCTTGAACTCGAGCTCGGCTCGGTTCGAGTATACTTATTTGAGTTCGAGCTTGACTCGAGAGTTAAACCCAAACCTCGAGCTCCGCATAAGATATTTTGAGAACAACCTCAAACAAGCTAAAAGCTCGGCTCGACCTCACTTCAATATCGCTTAAACGAGCCAAAGCTCGTCTTAAGCTCGGCACGCCAATGTCATCATCATCATCATTATTATTATTATATTATATATAAAAATTACGCTCCACTTGCGAAATGCGCATTTAATGTATATATGTGTGGGCCCTCGGGGGCAAAAGTGAAAGTGCATTAATTTAACGTTATTTTACTAATTTCGTGAAAATAACGTTAAAAGAGAGGGACGGTTAATCGTGCATCATGTGGTGGCGTTGATAACCGAAAGACAAGGGGGTACATGCACTAATCGGCTTTTGTCCTAATTGCTGTGTGTTATGTGCCTTATGTCCAAGGCTTGATGCAAAACTACTATTGAGCCGGGGGTCTCACTGGAAGCAGCCTCTCTATTCCTATGAGGTAGAGGTAAGGCTGTCTACATCTTACCCTCCTCAGACCCTACCTTAACGTTGCTATTGGTGGGATTTACTGAGTATGATGATGATGATATTATATATAAAAATAAATAAAACTTTTTTGGGCTCGTTTAGGCTCGCGAGCCTAACGAGCTTCGTATTTCAGGCTCGAGCTCTATTATAGGCTCGTTAAAACTCGGCTCGTTCGAGCTTTTAACCGAGCCAATAACGAGTAGCTCTCGAGCCTCTGGCCTTGTTTACACCCCTATTATTTAATCGGTTGAGGATCAAATACCAGAGACAATTTGGTGTTATTTGTTTTTTCTTAAAAGTTATGCGCATGCTCTTCTGTCTATGTCGCGCAAACATTGTCACGCGCAGACTGTTTATTTTTCCGAAGACGTTTCATTAAAAAATGTTTGTGCGAGCGCTTCTTGGCCCAGCCACTTCTAAAATCTTCTAAGGTCTGCAAATGGTTAAACACGACCACCCACCACCAGCATCCACCACCCCCACCGTCCCCCACCACCCACCACCACCGTTCGTATACCACCACCAGTTTATTTTAGAAGTCTACATACGTTAAAAAACAAACAATCTTCTTCTTGCAGACTGCAGATGTTTGGTCCACCTCTTCTTCTACAGATGTCTGCAGATTTGGTCCGCAGACTACAGACATTTTACCTCTTAAAAAACAAACAGCACTTTTGTGTCCGAGTGTGAAGTACAGAAGAAAATCTCATTCATTGATCGTGGAATATCAATGGTTCAAAATTAGGTGATGTCATTTTGGTAAATCTCAAGTTCAAACAATTGAAGAAGCAAATAGAGAAAAGTATTCTTATTTTTTCTTCCCCATCACATATAACTATAATGTTTTTCATACGTTAATAAATTTTTAAAAAGTTACAGTGTATTACCGAGTATTTCATTTTCTTTAATTCGAGCAGCGTTATTGTTTTCTTTAAAAACATTACTGGATTTTAAATACCCATTACGTAATTTTGAATGCCTTGTATGTGACTATGTGGTTCTGAATACTCATTACGTGATTTCATTATAGTATTATATGTTAAACCTCACTAAGTGATTACGTAATTACGTAACAATAGTTTACTATCTATCGTGACTACATGATTTTGAATACATATTTCGTGAATACGTGATTTCATCATATACTTACGTGAAATCTCACCGAGTGATTACGTAATTACGTTTTTTAACAATGAAATGGACCATTTTATTCACAACGGAAATAACATAGCAAGATACCATGCAGCCGCAATTACATGCAGGGACTGCAAATTTTCACAGCATTTAAAACAACCATTACATAGCAAAAAAATAAATTTCCTCAATTCAGCCCATGATACCACAATATCTTTCGACTTTCGTCCTCTTCTTGAACCATTCATATTATTCTTTCGTTATTTCTTCTACCGCTTTGAATAAAGAAGTGTTCCTCTCATTAAATAACTTTTTGGTCATGTGTTTCCAGATTACATAATTACGTAAAAACAAAACATGTAATACATAATATTTCATACGGAATATCTAATATTTCAGGTATGATCATGTATTAAGGATAAATTATATACAAAACATTAGCCAAATCAACCTATAATAACCATATAATGCTGCATATTAGAAATTTAATCACGTAATAAAGCATAAACAATCAAGTTCTTATTATTGAATGTGTAACCACATAATAAAGCATTAGCGTTTGTAGATAGAAACCTAGGAAGCTTTGGAAATGATCCTAAATCCTGCAAAATTCAACGATTGTTTAACATAATTTTGTGGCATGATTAAACAGATTAAGGACGGAGGACGAACCGATAGATGGAGATGTCGATGGACAAGAATTGGATTGGATGTAACGCTTCGCATTTCTGGACTTTCCTTAATTAGAAGGTGTAATCGTACTTCTATATTTGGAAACTTGTATCGTACTTTGTATCTTTCATTTCAACTCTTGTAATCTAGGATTTTGATCAGAATGGAAACTTTATTCAATACGTTTACGCCTTTACACACTTGATTCATACTTTCCAAACCCTAAAACGTGATTATATGCAAGAAACTCATACTTGAATGCTCAAATACTCAACTCTTATACACGTTGTACTTATATATCATGCTCTCATGCTTAAAACACTTAAAACCGACTAAAACACGTAAAATCAAGCTTCAACTAACCTCTTTGTACGAGCTGAAACCCATCTTGCACGAAGTGTGCACACCTCGTACGAGGTGGAGCACGCCTCGTACGATGTGGACACAGTTCATATGAAGCGACGCCGGCAGCGAGTTTTCCTATAAATATGGACGTACTTCACCACTTCACACTTTCCGTACACTCTCATTTTCACTCTCAAATTCCTCGATTATCAGTTGACTTAGCTCAAATCCTTCTAAGGGAGTTTAACTCACTAACACTTTCGAATTTTACAACTTATCCTTCTTCTTTTACTTCTTTTTCTTTGTACCAAGTGTTGCAAGCTGACCTAGTTCATCATCCTCATAGGATTGGATTAGTGTTCTAGCTAGTGAGAACGTTGGGAGCTTTGGCTGCCCGAATTAAGTTCCACACCTCACTTGAACATTTTTACATATTACTTCTTGTACATTCATGACCAACTGGGTTGTTACAACCTTGTGCTTCAGTGAATCATATAACGAGATTAGATATCTCCATGCTTGACTTCTATGACGAACTTGACTAAATTATACCTAAACTATACATAACTTCTGTATTTTCCTAATAAACTAGTCTGACAGAATGTTAATCGCTTTCTGATTAAATATTTTGGTCCAAGACTATTCTGTCACGTTGTCAAAACCCTGTTCACAAAAATCAGTTTCGAAACAGGTGCAAAACGAGCGAAATCATTTCAGAAACAGTCCCTTCGCACGAGGTGGTCAGTCACTTCGTACGAGGTGGACTGCCATTTCGCACGAGATGGACTGTCACCTCGCACGAGGTGGACACTTCGTACGAAGTGGCATTTTTTCCGTTATTTTTATATTTTCTTTTTTCCGTATCTCCCAACTCCGAATCTGAATCTTTCGCCTAAAACAATCTACTCACGCCCTCCTGTTCGCCCCCTTGTAGGGTGATTTAGGTGTGCATCACTTCAACACTACAACTCAACGACTCGCGGAACTTTAGGAAGCTTGCAAAACTGTGAGCATACTCGACCACGTTTTTAGTTTTACACATTTGGGGTGCAATACATGTACTTATTACCAAACCACATAAACATGCTTATACATAAATCACAAAACAATCCCTACTATGCTTTATGTGCTATACTTAAAATCACACATGCTATTACATGAATTGCTCATACTTAGTCATTAACTTCGATCAAGCCTCTCTTAACATGTATAGCACTATAGGAGTAATGCACCGCCCGTAAACTTGAGGTCATGTTAAGTTATACACATACGGTCTTTTCATTGCTATGAATAGATTACACTATGGGGAAACTTTTGGTTGAATAGTATTATTGCATGCTTGTATATTACATGTTAGCCTCAAGATTAGACATTTATGCATGAGGATTCGCTTAAAACGTTATATTATGCTATTATTTAAACTTGTACGCTCCCCAATGCCTTGTGTGCTGAACGATAATTTAACATGTATTGTAGGTTGATATTGATGATGATACACATGGAATCAAGTAGGACGACTTATATACTCATTTAGAATGTATTAGTCAGGTTGTTGTATTTGTATTTTGTATTCCGCCATGTTGTACTTTGAGTTTGAAATTATGTTCTGTTTAATCAATTAATGAAATGAAATTTTGTTATCTAAATACTTGTCGCAAAATAGAAGTTATGATATCTCAAGCAATCACTATACGTCCCCCGCGATGATTCCGACATCGGTTGGGGTGTGACAGATTGGTATCAGAGCCATAACTATAAGGAATTAGGTAGAATTGCCATGTTCGACCTAGTCTTTAGTCTAACCACCAAACAGACCCCTTCGTAAGAACTGGAAAAACCTCCTTGTGCGAACTGATCAGCTTCGCACGAGGTGGCAGATACTTCGTATGAGTACACTTCACCTCGTTCGAGGTGAGCCCACTTCGCACGAAGTGAACTGCCTTCCTCGATTAAAACGTCTAAACTTTTCCTATTCTGTTTCTGATTTAGGTATGTTTCTTAAACATTACATGCCTTTCCTACGGCTAACACAATGCACACTTGAAGACTTGAAAACACTTATACATCACCAACGAGATGATTTGCACCAAAATAGGCTCTACGGCCCGCAATTTTTGGTGGAATTTCTCATTCCGCTTATTCGATTTTACACAAAGTTATACCATCAAGCTAGGAGTGATATCCACATCTTAATGGAAAACTTCTATTTCATAATCTAGTGGACCTCACCAATGAGTCGGAATTTGCTCCTCGTTCGATAGAAATTAACCACATTTAGGGACAATGTTGCCAAGTTAGGGGTGAAACCCACATCTTGTCAACTAGTCCCACTCCTTGATTATCAATCTCGCCAAAGTTTTGTACTTTCGATCGATTAAGGACATGTAGTAACTGGAAGGGCAAAATACCGTTAACCATTCCTCGGTGAGAGTATCTTATCTATTAGGCCAAAATATGTCTCCCTAATTTGAAAGGACTTACGACTCACTTTGGAATAGTCGAAGTTTCTCAACCAAAAACACTCCAATATTTAACTAAGCCTTACTTTTATGATACCTCAATTTCAATTGTTTTACATTTTGAACGTTATTTGCTTCGATTCAACTTACACAAATTGCACGTTATCCGCAACCCAAAACGATAGTAATTCTCGTGAACAAACTAAATTTACACTCCTTACCCATTCTTATTCCTTTTATACGTGATTATGCCATGCAAGTACATGTTATACTTTTTACGTGACACTTATGTGCTACATGAAATACTTATACGAAACTATGTGGAAACTTATGTGCAACGTGAAATACTTACATCCATTCATGCAACCAAAACGTTATTTTACAAAATAATTATGATCAAATCTTATCCTTTCCCTATCTCAACCTTTTAGATGTCTTCTGATGGTGAAAACTCGGATTCCAAGAAGATCGGCAACAACAACGGTGATTCAATGACCAAGAAGGAGATGATGAAATTCATGGCCAAGCAGATGGCCAAAGTGATTCCTGCATCATTAGTCAGATCCAACCTACCCCCAAAACTGCCGATACCGAAAGCCACGATGACACATCTGACACCAAGGTCGAAAAGCCTAAACCCTCTATCACTTTCAAGCAGTTCAATTCCTGTAGCCTAATGTCTTTCACAGGCGAATAAGAGGCGACAAAGATGCTCCAATGGTTCGACGCCATGGAAGTTGCCTTACGCCAAAGTGGGTGTCCTGATCACCTACGCACCCCCAACGCTACTGGCGTGTTCCAATCGAGCGCTCTCAATTGGTGGACGTCAGAATGCAATACGCGTGGCAATGATGTAGCCTACGCCTTAACCTGGACTGAGCTGAAGCCATGCAGGACGAGTTTTGTCCTCCCCACGAAGTCCAACAACTCGACAACGAGTTTTGGAACATAAAACAATCTGGGAGTGACAACGCTGGTCTAACTGCTAGGTTTAAACAGCTTAGTGTCATTTGTCCTGGCCAAGTCGACTCCACTGAAAAACCATTGAAAAATACATCAGAGCCTTAACCTCCTCTTTCTCCAATTACGTTGCCTCTTCCTAACCCAAAACCATAGAGGACGCCTATCGCCTTGCAGCCCAATTCAGCCATAATCTGATTATGGAAGGAGCCTTTGAGACGAAGGGTTCAACCAAATCAGCTCACCAAGCCACCGCCGAACCAACCCCTGAACCCCCACCTACTAAACCACCCACCAAAAACAACAAGAACGGTAAGAAGCAGAAGGCTTCGAACCAGAATTGTGCGGTTGTTACTCCGCCAAACCCTCCCCGACAACAACTCGCTCTCACTCAGAACCCTGAGCCAGCCAAGCGCACATACACTGGGACTCAACCCAGGTGTGCGACTTTCACTTACCACCACCCTACCCAAGCACCATGTTGCCTTTGCATAACTTGCAACAAGTTTGTATACTTCAGCACGCAATGCCGACGTGGTCTAAAACCTCAAGATAACCAAAACCAGATTCAAGCTCCAGCAAAGAATGGATGCACTTGCTACAAGTGTGGCGACCCTAATCATCTCGCGAATGTCTGTCCACAACACAATGCCAACAACAACCAGCAACAACAAGCTCCACGTGGCAGAGCTTTCGTCATCACCGCTGCTCAGATGCAAAACAAAAATGTTATCACTGGTACGTTTCTCATAAACGATGTTTGTGCTTCATGTTTATTTGATATTGGCACAGATAAGAGTTTTGTAACTGTAGAATTTGAACCATTTCTTAAGTGTAAACGCTATAAGTTGCCCAAATCATTCGCAGTTGAAGTTGCTAACGGTAAATTCGTCTCTGTCGATTCTGTTCTCCCTAAGTGCTCTGTGAATCTCAACGATCATATGTTTTCCATCGATCTCATACCCATGCAATTGGGTAGCTTCGACATCATAGTAGGCATGAATTGGCTTAAGCGAGTTTGTGCTAAAGTCGTTTGCTCTGAAAAGTTCATTCGTCTTCCCCTTCCTAATGGTGATTATCTACACGTCTATGGCGGAAAACTTTCTAAAGGTCTCAAGCTTAGGTCGTGTACTCAACTGAACAAGTACTTGCGCAAGGGTTCCTTCACCTCTTTTGCTCACGTTGTGGAAAAAAAAAGACAAGGGTCCAAGCATAAGTGACGTTCCTGTCGTTTGTAACTTTCCTGACGTCTTCCTAGAGAATCTTCCTGGTCCTCCTCCTCCTCGTTCTGTTGACTTTCTGATGTATTGCAAAATACATCCATTTATCGTGTACAGTTTGTATAGTTTTCGTTAGCGTTAGTTTTGTTTTTATTAGAATGTGCGTACTTTTGATCCAATTTCCTTTTACATGTCCTGGTTGATTGAAACAGCTGAAAAGTGCGTGAAACGAGTTAAAATATGAAGAAATCAAGTTCTGGAACGTGTTGGAAGGCTCGGGAGCTGAAACGGAGCGAAAAACTGCATTTATACCCTCTGGCGGGCCGCGAAAGAGAACAGACATGCCTCTCGCGGGCCGCAACCCGTCTCCCTATACTTCTCACGCCCCGCGAGAAGGCCTGCTTTCCAGAGAGATTCGATGTTGGGCAAGTTTGAGTAATGGGAAAACTATATAAACATATTTAAAACATCCCACAACTCTAGTTACGAATTAAGAGAGCTTTAGACGAATTTTCGGGTGCTCTACAAGTGTTTTCAAGTGCTCTGAGCTTTCGGTTGAAGATTTGAAGCTTAGGAAATCATTTGAGTTGCAATTCCAGCATTAGGGTGTCTTTTACTTTCGTCTCTTCTTTATCTAATGTTTCGTTTTCTTGAAAATACTTTGTTTGCTATATTTTCGATGACTTTGATGGGCTAAATTTTATATACTACCTAGACGGATGAACGGTTTGCTAAAGTTTCGGTTTTTATAATGGATACGTAATATTTATGGATTGTTTATGCATTGTGGGCGACTTAATTATTGATTAGATGTGTTTGCATGCTTAATATTGTTTGAAAACTGCTTATTGCTTCGCACAATTCTTGGTGACGGTCTTTATCACATAATGGAGTCGTGCGAGGTTTTAGATTTTGGTGAGTGTCTATATCATCACATAATAAATCTTTAATCTTTAGAGTTGAATTATATAATAAACCTTAGAAGTAATATTCAGTAATCAAATAAGTTAAGTGTTCTACTAATTCTCAATAGTTGTGATGTGCGAGATTATTGTTAGGTCTAAGTCATTAAATCGTAAGGCAGGAGCTTTGTAAGAAGTAAACCTTTTGGCTTCTGTCTAACAAGTCTAATCGAGAAACCAAGTTTACCCTTGATTTAGGTCCTTTGAGGGAGTGAATCTTGTAGGGTACTTTCGTAAACCCATTAGGTGTCCTGTGAGGGAGTCTAATCAACCGGTGTTCATAACAGCCTCTAGGGTGCCATAAGTGCTCTTGAGAAGGGTTAGGAGTCTTATTCGATAACTCGAAAGGTTTAGAATTCTAAAATCCCGGTTCCATAATAATTAATATCCTAATAAAATCCGTTACTGAAAGCAAAACCAGGATTCCAGTCTAGGTAGTGTCTTCACCATCTGAGTAAAAGTCCAAAGTAATTCGTATTAGTTACTTAGTTAGTTAATTTAATTTAATTGCATTCTTAGGATTTTTAGTAAACCTCCTCCCCCCAAATCAAACACACAATTAGTTATGTCAGTGTCAGTCTTAGTCTAAATAGAGTCATTAACGTAGTTTAATCGAGTCTTGTGGGTTCGATATACGGACTTACATTAGCTGTACTAGAGTCGACCGGTACACTTGCCGGTTAGTAGTTTAATGTGTCTTAGTGAGTCTAGAGTATTACTTAGAGTCTAGAATTAGGTTAATTTAGTTACTTTTATTAAACTACTTTTTAGCACATCAAGTTTTTGGCGCCGTTGCCAGGGACTCTTTGGCAATTGCGTTAATCACTTTGTTTGGACTCATCTGATATCATTACGTGCTATTTGGCGTGTTTGAGTCGTAGGAGTCTAAATAGATTTAGTGTCTTTTTTATTTTTAGATTTATTTTTCTAGAGTCTTCGTACTTGTTTGTTTTCGGTTTTGCAGTGGGTGCCCCATACGCATTCCCAAGGACCTCCGCCGAAGCCGCCCAGAGGCAAGTCTTCCTTCTCGTCTTCTTCGTTAAAGGTTAATACTTCCACACCCTCATCTCACGCCCTTTCTGACTCTACCCTCCAATTTAAACCACCGAACTTTGACTTCACACCGAAGTCATCACCACACAATTCCCCACCACCTTCCCGTCCCAAAGTCCACCACCCGTTGCCCAAATGGCCAACCGTACCATTTACCAACAAGCCATCACTGGCTTCACTGGTGCTAACTCACCCATCACTCTCCCCAACATCACTAATGATAACTCTTGGCAAATCCCATCCTATATCATGACAACTATCACTAATTCATGTCAATCTCACGATCGTGAGGATGAGGATGCGCCTGCCCATATCAATCGCATTACCCGCCTTTGCAGCACCTTTTCCATTGAAGGTATTAATCTTGATGCTCGTTATCTTCAGGTTTTCCCGTTTTCATTTTCTGGTCGCTCAGCCGTATGGTTCGATTCACAGCCAGCGGGAACCTTTACTACCTGGGCCGGTTTACGAGATGGTTTCTTAGCTAAATATTTCCCACCTGCCAAAGCATCTCGTCTTCGCGATCAGATCCATTCGTTCCGGATGGAGCCTGATGAGCCATACCACCTGGCCTGGGAAAGATTCCAAACCCTGCTTTCTCGTTGTTCTCAGCATGGCCTATCAGATTGGGCACTTGTAGAAAATTTCTACAATGGTCTCACCCTGAAGATCAAAGCCCGGTTTGATATTTCTACCAGCGGGCAACTCATGGGCAAGAAATCGGTAGTTGAATGTAATGATCTATTTGAGAGTTTCGCCCACTCTGCATGGACTATACCGCTACCAGCAGGACTTCCATTCCTGTGACTAGTACCTCCTCGGCAGTTCGAGAGGTACACCAAGTTGGCTTGGATTCATCTGCAGCCGCTGCTCTAGAGATGATTCAGAAAAACTTCACTAAGGAACTTAATGAAATTAAGAAAAAGGTAGATCGATGTGAGGTGTGCGGGGGAGGTCACGATACCATTGAGTGTCCCACACTCACTCTTGAGCAAGTGGAGTACATCGCAGGTCAAAACCGAGCTCCCACTAATCCGTTTAATAATAATTCTAAAGTAACTATAACCCTAATTGGCGTAATAATAATAACTTTCTTTCTTCCGGTAACCCCTGGTTTTCCATCAGGTCAATTCCAAAGCAGGGGGCAGGGTATATATAGTAGTAGGGGTTCAGGTCAGCCAGGTCAGTTTGGGAGTTTAGGTTCAGTGGGACAGTTCAGTAGTGGGGGGTCAAACCAAGAGGGCAGATTAAGAGTGGAGGTTCAGGGGGTAGTTTAGAGAGGTTGAGGAGCTTCTTGCTCAGTTAGTAGTTAAGGATCAGGTTACTCAGAAAACCCTAGCAGATCAAGACCTTTGTCTAAAATATCATCAATCCGCACTCTTAGATCTTCAAAGGACTGTAGGTGGTATCGCTTAGCAGTTACAAGAATACCCTCTTGGTCAGTTTTTGGGTAACACTCATACCAACCCGGCTAACCATTCGATGAAAGCGATTACTACCCGTAGTGGGAAGAGTCTAGGCGAGGTAGTTAAAGAGAGAGTTGAGGTAGAGGATGAGGAAGAGGTAGATGAGGGGACAGAGATGGAGGCTCCGGGTAATGTGCACATTAGGCTAGACCCAACAAGTACCGCACACACCGAGGAACCTCAAGTAGAGAAGAGTGTATAAAAACAACCGGTAGGGGTTAGGCCGTCACCACTAGATGATCATTGATGCGTCCAATACCCTGTCCGCCTTGAGATGTTCAAACAATTGAAAATCAACCTTCCGTTTATTGCAGCCCTTTAGTCCATGCCCAAATATGCTAAATTCCCTAAGGGCCTTCTCAAGCGTAAGGATACGATAGGTGAGCTTTCGAACATTCCATTGACCAGAGGTTGTTCCGCGGTGGTCTTGAATAAGCTACCGGAGAAACTAACCGACCCGGGCACATTCACCATTCCATGCCTATTCGAGGGTCCCATTACTCCCGCTCATGCTTTAGCCGATCTAGGTGCTAGCATCACCTTGATGGCATTCTCTCTTTACGAAAAGTTAGGGTTAGGAGAGCCTATGCCCACACGCATGTCATTGTCATTGGCCGTTCGCTCGGTCAAATACCATCGAGGGATCATATAGAATTTACTAGTTAAGGTTGATAAGTTCGTGTTCCCCGTAGACTTCGTTTTTCTAGACATGGAGACCGACGAGAGAGTTCCTATCATATTAGGTCGTCCATTCTTTCGCACCGCAAATGCAATTATTGATGTCTTTAATGGTAAGATTTCACTTCATGCGGGCGACGAGATCATCACTTTTGAGATCGATAGAGCCATGCAACACCCTAGTGGTAGAGATGATGATAGTGGTCCGTGTCATTCCGTTTACTTTCTAGGTTCCTTCATCTCGTGCGTTGATCATAGTCTAGGTTACATTAGTGGAGCCGATCTAGTTAGTGAGGGAGTAGTTGAAGAGGAGTTTGATGATGAGGTCGAGGAGGAGGATCCGGATTGGATTCCAAGCATTAAAGCGTTGTGAGGTTAAGGAGGAGAGCGAGAGTAAACCCGTAGATACTTCATCCTTAGAGCTTAAGGTTCTTCCTTCACACCTAGAGTATGCTTTCTTAGGAGAGAATTTGAGCTTGCCCGTCATTATTCTTCCAAATTGACGGAGGAGGAGAAAGCGAAGTTGATTGAGGTGCTAAGAGGGCACAAAGAGGCTATTGCATGGAGGTTGTCTGACATAAAGGGGATTAACCCCACTTTTTGCACCCACCGGATTCTTATGGAGGATGAATATAAGCCGGTGGTGCAACCCCAAAGATGCCTCAATCCCATCATGCAAGAGGTAGTCAGGAAAGAGATGTTGAAGTTGATGGAGGCCGGTTTGAGATACCTAATTTCCGATTCTTCTTGGGTAAGTCCTACTCAAGTCGTCCCCAAGAAGGGAGGGATGACTGTTGTCGTGAATGAGTAAAATGAACCCATACCTTCTCGTATGGTCACCGATTAGCGTGTGTGTATTGATTACCGCAAGCTCAATGACGCCACCCGGAAAGATCACTTTCCACTCCCATTCATTGACCAAATGCTAGAGCATCTCGCGGGGTAATAATTCCATTATTTCCTTGATTGTTTTTCCGGCTACTTCCAAATCCCTATAGCGTCGGAGGACCAAGAGATGACGACATTTACATGTCCATATGGCATGTATGACTACCAAAGCATGCCTTTTGGATTATGTAACGCTCCGGCTACTTTCCAGCGGTGTATGATTGACATCTTCCAAGACATGATTGAGAGTTCGATGGAGGTCTTTATGGATGATTTTTCGATCTATGGAAATTCTTTCGATCAACGTTTAGGTAATCTTGAGAGGATGATGAAGATGCTTAATTGGGAGAAGTGTCACTTCATGGTGACAGAGGGGATTATATTAGGTTATAAGATTTCTAGAGCCGGCATAGAGGTGGATAGGGCTAAGATATATATGATTAGTAGGCTTCCTCCACCGGGATTCTATAGGCGCTTCATTAGAGACTTTTCCAAAATCGCGCACCCCATGACCCGACTCTTAGAGAAGGATGTTCCTTTTGTCTTTGACAAGGAGAGTCTTGAAGCTTTTGAATTCCTTAAAGAGAAACTCGTGAGTGCACCCATTCTTATATCACCCGATTGGAGCTGCCCTTTGAGCTCATGTGTGACACGAATGACTACGCGGTTGGGCCGGTTTTGGGTCAAAGACGGGAGAACCACTTTCACCCAATCTACTATGCGAGTAAAACCCTAATGACGCCCAATAGAACTACACCACCATTGAGAAGGAACTTCTAGCCATAGTTTTTGCATTCGATAAGTTTCGTTCTTCCCTCGTGCTTTAATAGACCATAGTGTTCACCGATCATTTCGCTTTGCGTTACCTCTTCCAAAAGAAGGACGCTAAGCCGCGTCTCATACGGTGGATTCTCCTTATTTCCGATTTTAACATAGAAATTAAGGATAAAAAAGGAGAACGTTGCGGCGGACCATCTTTCACGTTATCCGAGTAGGGAAGAGATTCGTGATGAGGTGATAGGAGATAGATTCCATCACGAGTCCATCGATTTCATTGCAGCAGAGAAAGAGGGGTTGCCATGGTTTAGTGATCTGGCAAACGACCTCGCAAATGGGTATGTGATGAAGGATATGAGTGCCCAACAAAAGAGAAAGTTGTTTAGGGATGCAAGGAAGTACCTATGGGATGACCCATACCTTTTTAGGATAGGAGGAGATCGCATACCTAGGAGATGTGTCGCGAAAGAAGAGAGTTTAGACATTCTTAGGCACGTTCACGAGGGGTTGACGGGAGGTCATCATGGTGCATATACTACCGCACAAAAAGTCTTTGATTGTGGTTTCTTTTGTCCTACGGTAGTTGAGGATGCTATAGAGTTCGTTAGGAAGCGCGATGCTTGCCAGCATACGAGCAATATCTCATCCAAGGACGAGATGCCCCAAAACCCAATTCAAGTTCTCGAAATCTTTGATGTGTGGGGCATCGACTTCATGGGACCTTCCACTCCCCCTCTAGTGGGAATAGGTACATCCTCGTGGCAATCGATTACGTCTCTAAGTGGGTGGAAGCTCAAGCTTTGCCTACGAGTGATGCCCGAGTGGTGGTGAGATTCCTAAAAAAGTTGTTCACACGTTTCGGTATACCTAAAACCATTATTAGTGATCGAGGATCGTTTTTTCGCAATGTCGTGATGGAGAAGGCATTAGAGTGTTATGGAGTTACACACCGTTTGTCTACCACGTACCATCCACAAACAAACGGTCAAGTTGAGAATGCGAATCGAGGGGTGAAGAGGATCCTAGTGAAAACTGTAGGAAAAAGTCGAAAAGATTGGTCGGATAAGCTTGATGATGCATTGTGGGAATTTCGTACTGCCTACAAAACACTTTTAGGGACCACTCTATTCATGATTGTTTATGGCAAAGCATGCCATCTCCCGGTAGAATTGGAGCATCGAGCACTTTGGGCTTTTAAAACCGTAAATTTAGATCTTACCGAAGCGGCTAGGGAAAGTGTTTTCCAAATTCACGAGTTAGAAGCTCTTAGAGATGCAGCGTATGAATGTTCATGGAGTATTAAGAGAAAACGAAAGCGTTGCATGATAGGAGGTTAAAACGTTTGAAAGAGTTTAAAACCGGGGATAAAGTGCTTCTTTACAATTCAAGGTTCAAGTTGTTTCCCGGTAAATTGAAATCCAAATGGACGGGCCGTACGTTGTGAAGGAGGTATTTCCGTATGGTACATTCGAGTTTATTCAACGAAGCCGACGGATGCTCATGGAAAGTGAATGGCCATAGGTTGAAGCATTACTTAGGAGGGCCGATCGATAACACCGAGAAGTAGGAAACTCCTCTCGAGGATGTTCTAAACACCACCGTTTAGAGTCTTGAGTGAAAACTCAAGTGTATAGTATGTACCGGTTGTATTTTCATTTATTTTTATTATTTTTCATAGCTAACTGTTGTTTTGGTAGAGTGTCGGTTTTTTTTTTTTGTATTTTGAGTCTTTTGCAGGAATTCATAACCGAGGATGTTCAAGGATTGACGAGAAAACGCGATTCCGAGTAAGTTCCAGTGTTAGAAAAAAATTGGGATTCGTTTTTGGGGTTTTGGTAAGTTAACAAAATTTTTCTAAGGCATAAACCCATAAATTTCATGAAACATTCTGTAAACATGGTCTTCTAGCGGGGCGCGAGAGGCTAGGCCTCACCGGTCGCGGCTCGCCAGAGGCAAATACTCACTGACGTCATCATATATGCGATCGCGGGGCGCGAGAGACAAGCTGATGTCTGTCGCGGCCGCGAGAAGCTCTGTCTGCAGCCCATTCGATTTTAATCCCAATTTTTCTCCTTTAACCTAATTTCCTCTTCTCTTATGTGTCGTCTACCACTTGTAACCATCAATAACCACCTTAAACCACTGTATATCACCACAATCTTCACCCCACTTTTCACCCAACTCACCCCTAACTCGATTTCATCCATACAAACCGCCACTTTCACCATTCAAACGGGATTTCATGGGATTTGGGCTAACCATCATACTTCTTAGTTCTCTTGTCTAAATCGACTCTCATGTATGTTTTCCTTGCAATGTTTGTTCTTTGAGTTATAGTTTGTCTGTTTTCCTCTAGTTTAGTTGCATGTGTAGGTGTCGGGTCATGTTTGGTCTAGTTTTGGGTTTGATTTGCTTATGGTTGGGGTTGCAGATGGGATGGTTTGGGGTTTTGACGCTGATTACAGGCTGCGGAAGGGTTGGTTTGGGTAGTGATGGTTGTGTTTTGCGGCTGGTTTGGTTTGGGAATGGTTCAACGTTGAGTGTGGGGATACGGGTTGGTGATTTTTGCAACAAAGATGAGATTTTTAACATGGTTTTGACCCGTTTCCACTGGTGATACATAAAGTTTCTAACTTTATTTCATTCGGAACTCAATGTTGGTTTGTTTTTAGCACTTGGGATTTAATTGCGGACAATTAAAGTGCCAGGAGGGGGTAGTGTACATTGAGTCTTGTACTTTGAGTCGTTCGTCTTAGTGATAGTTTTTATTCTTGGGTTTACTTATATGCTCGTATAGGTACAAAACACTTCGCCCGTATACAATCTCCATTCGGGCGAGGTCGTTTATAACTTATGCTTTTGTAAATGGTAACCCAATTTTTAGTTTCACTTTATTTTCGGTTTCAACCATGAATGTAATGATATACGGTTGTCCCAACTTTTCAAAAATTTATAAAAACTCCAAAAATACTTTGTGATCATTAATCCTTCGCTAGTTTTTTCTGCTTGCTTTGCTTTGTCTATATGTTTGTTTTGGCAGATATGTCAGGTGAAGGTTCCTCGAGCAAGACAGGAAAGAAAAAGAGAAGGCCACCCGCTTGCCCACAGGGAGACACGGCAGAAACTCAACCTTTGCCACCAGACTTCGGTAGCAGGAAGGTATTTTGCAGAGGAGAGGGTGTTCGGCATGGTCAGAGCACGAGGCTACAGGATAACCCGTTGCTACAGTTTGACTTAGATTCGGGGGAGTATGAGCGGTTGTGTAGCTTGATATTGGTGGAGTTGTTACCATATAGGAGGATAGATTGGAACATGTTGGACCAGCTGGGTCAGAGGCAGAGAGTTGAGCAATTGTTGGGTAATAAGTTTAGAAGGGTGCTTGATTATGATGCTAGGCAGTACAAGGAGAGCACCTTGGAGTTCCATTCCACTTTTGATTATAAGCAGGGGAATTTTCTTGAGGAGGATGTCGGTTTTTTTCTCTGGGTAGGCAGCCATTTCTATGGGTAGGCGGGCGTATGAGATTATTATACCACAGTTTGCGATTGCTACGAAGTTTTATACACCAGATGAGGTACAGTCGCCTGAGTTTGTGTCGAGTTTGAGGGAGTGTTCAAGAAGAGGCATCCACACAGCGTACATTCGGATGAGTTGGTCAGGTTTTGGAGCACGATTTCGACAGCACCATACTCGAACAACATGGTTGCGACTGATATCATTGATCCGGTCTACAAGTTTATTCATGTAACAACTCCAATTTTCGTTGTTATTTATTTCTGTTTATTTTATGTACCTCAATCATCTTGTACTCCGAGATTTGTATTATGAGAAGTTATGTTAATGGAATTATGATTTGTCACATCTATATCGCATTTAATCACTTATTAGTCGCTAATTCAACGCAATCACAGCTAATTATGCTATACGAGCCAAGTGTGTTATTGTTAATAAATACTTGTATCATCGCATCGCTTATCTCATCGCATCACAAAACGCAGCTAATCATATGGAATTATGTTTTATGTATGTCATAATTATTTATGTTATAGTTAAATCGCTAAATCGCTCGCACACTCACGCTAACTTGCACTCTCTCAAATCAATGATAATACTACACTTAACGCATCGTTAAACCGCTTAATATAACTATCTAATAAGAACCGAATCACCGAACGAACTCGTAACGCGAAATAATCAAACGAAACTTGGCCCCTAGGTCAAGGTCGGCCGAACTTGTGCATCACAAGTTTACCTAAGCTTGCCTGAGCCATCTAGCCCTTCACAAACCACAAGTCCGCCCGGACTTGTTCCCTAAATGTAGAAAACATACAAGTCCGCCCGGACCCGAACTTGTAGCAAGTTCGCCCGAACTTGATACAAGTTCGCCCGAACTTGATACAAGTTCGCCCGAACTTGATACAAGTTCACCCGAATACAAGTTCGCCCGAACTTGATACAAGTTCAACCCGTTTTCAACTACAACAACATTCTACAACGTTTTACAATGATTTTGCACAAGGCTTTGCCTTCGTTTTCATCAAAACTCTTCTGTTTATGCAAATCTTCATCTTTTTATGAAAATCTTCTACTTTTCACTCAGATCTATGCTTAGATCTGAGTAAAACCTTTAAAACATTGATTTTTACACCATATTCGGACTAAATGATGTATGTTTCATTCACTTTGAAGTGGAACGAGGCGTTGTCAAGCTAGAACTCAGATCCGGAAGCACAAGGACGAAAACGTCACTTTGCACAAACTAGACTAAACCGTTTGAACCTTCAAGTTCGCCCGGATTTGTATGAGTTTCTGTAAAATGGCTGAAACTCGCTCCAAAAGACCTCTTCAGCCTTGGTTTTGCTCAGTAGC
Source organism: Scalesia atractyloides (assembly GCA_947069175.1). Classification (NCBI taxonomy): domain Eukaryota; kingdom Viridiplantae; phylum Streptophyta; class Magnoliopsida; order Asterales; family Asteraceae; genus Scalesia; species Scalesia atractyloides. The sequence goes on from CAMTDV010000005.1 coordinate 30,176,418, forward strand.
CTAAGGTTGGAGGGTTGGACACTCGATTTCCTCAGCAAACTACGTGAAAACGCATGATTTGGATGCCAAAATAGTCAAGTTCGCTCGGATTACATCAAGTTCGCTCGAACTCGTCACCAGAATGGTGACCAAGTTCGCCCGAACTTGACCAAAACTTCAACAATGCTCACAAGTTCACCCGAACTTGTACTGATTTCCAATAAAAATCAGACAAGTTCGCCCGAACTTGTATTCTCCCTCAACAACAGGGCAAGTTCGCCCGAACTTGTTAAATTTCTCAGGAAATCAGACAAGTTTGCCCAAACTTGTACCCAGAGTATGTCCAGGCATACAAGTTCGCCCGAACTTGTACTTTCTAGTACAAGTTTGCCCGAACTTGTCTAATACTCCCTCACCCATTAACCATTTCAGCAATTCGAAAGACTGATGCACTTCTGTTCGCTTACAGGCTGATCCAGCGCTATCCGCAACTCTTCTGTACTTTCTAGTACAAGTTTGCCCGAACTTGTCTAATACTCCCTCACCCATTAACCATTTTAGCAATTCGAAAGACTGATGCACTTCTGTTCGCTTACAGGCTGATCCAGCGCTATCCGCAACTCTTCTCAGATCCCTCATCTCTCCCGAAACGCATCATCAGTGAGTATACTTGAACCCTTTTACGCTTAAACGCACTTTGGGCGTCACATATGTTCCTATATCAAATCACAACACACAAATCAAATGCTTATTCGCATCCCGCTTATACATGACTTCACGTGAAATCTGGTGAACTTTATGTGTTACTTGATTGCTAGTACGCCACCCTTAACATGATAGTATACTAGAGGTTGACCGCCACCCGGAGGCCCGGGGTTGTTAAGGCTCGCATTTTTATTTTGCATTTATTTTCTCTTTTAGGATGTGCATGCTTGGTCGCATGCCTCGATCAATCGCAGTTTGTTGGTTTGCTCGAATCTAAGTAGATACATAGTTCACAACTGTTACGTATGTCATGCGGTGTATGCTAAACGCTTTTATACCTATATTGTATGCAAAACTCGTATGCTCACCTTTACTTAATTGTATTGACATTTTTATTTTAACATATGTGGCAGGTTGAGGACATTAGCCTGGATGCTTAGAATTAGGTTTTGCTAGAAATCATGTAATAAAATCTAGGGGAGATCAAATTGTATATTTATTTAAGAGATTGTTTGAATATTGTAATGATTATTTGGAAATTTTATAGTTTAATAGTATGGGATGTTAAACGTTTGGATATTATTGCTAAATAGTTGTTATGATGTCTCTTGAGAAATCTGATTCGCCTAGTGCCGCGCCCCGATGTTTCTGCCATCGGTTGGGGTGTGACAGATTGGTATCAGAGCCATAACTATAGGGAAATTTAGGTAGAACTGCCATGTTTGCCTGAGACTATAGTTAGGATACCAAATCAGACCGTTACGCATCAATTAACGTCGAAAACTCATACGAACAGACAAGTCCGTCCGAACTTGGGGGACAAGTTCGCCCAAAATTGATCAAGTTCGCCCGAACGTGATCAAGTTCGCCCGGACTTGACCAAGTTCGCCCGGACTTGACCAAGTTCGCTCGAACTTGCCTGTGTCCTCTCAACATTACACAAGTTCGCCTGGGATTAGACAAATCCGCTCGAACTTGACATTAGGCTGATGCCAAGTTCGCCCGAACTTGACCAGAATCCTCCGGCACGAACTTCTAAACATTGCTTTTCCTAAAGCAACCACAACACACGTGAAGAACGCTCGTATCACACAAAATGAATGATCAAGTCTAGAATAGGTGTGAAAACTAAGATACCTTCATTGAGTTAAGGGTGATATCCAAACCTCGACGAAAATCTCCATATCTATCTAGTGGAACTCCCGATTTGATCAGCGAGCATAACCACAACTAGGAATGATGTTGTTAAGTTAGGGGTGAAACCTGCATCTTAATAACTAGTTCCGCTCCTCGATTTTCAATCTCACCAAAGACTCGATTATTTCAATGACTTGGAACACGATGTAACTCGAAGAATAAATGCCGTTAACCGTTGGACGGCGAGAGCATTTATCTATTAGGCCAAATCGTGTGCCCGAACTCAGAGAATTTTTGAATCACTTTGGGTAGTCGCTGTCTCAAAACCCAGGACGCTCCCATGATTTAAGCCTATAATTTTTTATTTTACGCATCATCAAGTTTGTTTATTATTTATGTGGATTTCACGCTTATACAATTTCTTGCTTTATTGATTTCTCGATTTATCGCTTAAACGCTCCATCGATATATGAACAACCCACACAGCTCTCGAAATCTAAAGAGCTAATTAATTCACCAACCAAACTAAAACGCTCAACTCTCCTACGCGTATGTTCACATACGCAGCCCTACTCGCTATTTACGCTATTGTATCGCATCTCGTACGCGCTACGCATAATTTAGTTTGAAGATGAATACATGCAAAATATGTGCCTATGTGCTTATGTGCTTACGTGTTTACGTGTTTATGTACTTACGTGCTTATGTGATACATGCCTATGTGTTATATGCCTTAACTGTATAATAATAATAATAATAATAATAATAATAATAATAATAATAATAATAATAATAATAATACACTTTTGAACATAAACCTATCATAATCAAATCTCACCCTATTGAATCCTTTAATGTAGATGTCTTCAATAGGATCGCACACCAGAAGGAAACCATCAGCGCAGCCAAGCTGACAAGCGCATTGCATCGTCTTTGGCCAAGGAAATGGCCAAAGTGATCCCTCAAATCGTCAGCGACATCCAAGCTGCCAGCAGCAACACTTTTGTGGACTCGAAAGTCGACCTGCCCAAGACATCCTTCAACTTTAAGCAGTTCAAAGCTTGTGGACCCCTTACTTTCTCGGGCACTGAAGAACCAAGTGCCATGTTCCACTGGTTTGATGCTATCGAGGTCACATTTCTCCAGAGTGGGTGTCCCGAACCCCTTCTCACTATTAATGCTACTTGCGTTTTCCAGTCCAGGGCTCTCGACTGGTGGACCGCGGAGCGTAACAGGAGGGGAAACGATGAAGCCTACGGACTCACTTGGGAAGAACTTAGGGAGCTAATGATCAAAGAATTATGTCCTCCTATGAAATCCAGAAGTTAGAGAATGAGTTTTGGGGAATTAAGCAAGATGGACCCGACAATTCTGGTCTAACAGCTCGTTTCAAGCAGTTGAGCATTATTTGTCCCGGTCAAGTGGACACGACCGAGAAAGAAATCAAGAAGTACCTCAACGCTCTGCCTAATTGCGTCGCTGACTTTGTTCAAGCAGCACGCCCTACTACCATCGAGGAGACTTACCAGCTAGCCGCCGAGATCAACGACAAAAGGGTTCAGTCTGGTTACTTTAAGAACAGCAAGGTCGCAAACCAGGCCATTGCCGAAACAGCAGCCCCTACCAATCAGTCTGGAGAAACAAAGAACAGTCACCGTGGTCGTAAGCGGGAAAACCCGAGCAAGAACTTCGCCCTTACCGCTCCTCAAAACCCTCAGCCACTGCAGTCTGCCGCACCAAACGCACCGCCGACGAAGCGTGCGTATACTGGCCCTTATCCTTTGTGCTCAAAATGCACCTACCATCATGCAGTTGGGGGCAACTGTACCTTCTGCACCAACTACAACATCTACGGCCACTTTACTGTCAGTTTTCGTTCAGTCCCTTGCCAGCCAGCTCCTCAGACCCCTGCAGCACCAGCTCTACCAGCTCCCCCTCGCACTCCTTAGGCTAATCAGCAGCAGTACCAGCAACAAGCGCCAGCCCCAAAGGCCCATGCTTGTTACACATGTGGGGACCCAAACCACTTTAGCAATGTCTGCCCTAATCGAGCTATCAAACAAGAGCCGCAGCAACAGCAGCCTCAGCCTCAGCAGCAGCCACCACCACAGCCTCAGCAGCAACAACAGATTGCACGTGGACGAGCCTTTAACCTCAACCATCGCCAGGCTCAGAACGACAACAGTGTTGTCAACATTATGTTCCTTGTCAATGGTATTTATGCTTCATGTTTATTTGATACTAGTGCCGATAATTGTTTTGTATCATTAGAATTCGAAAAGGTTTTAAAATGTAAACGCGTTAAAATCCCAAAGACTTTCGATGTTGAAGTCGCCACCGGAAAAATCGTTACCGTCACCTCTGTCCTACGTGGTTGTACTCTCGATCTCAACAACCATGTCTTCTCGATCAATCTCATATCTATGCAATTAGGTAGCTTCGATATCATAGTAGGCAAGGATTTTCTTCGTGAAAATCATGCTGAAGTTGTATGCTTCGATAAAATGATTCGCTTCCCTCTCTCAAACGGCGATCAGTTACATGTCTATGGCGAAACTCCCTCAAAGAAGTTGATGCTTATGTCATGTACCCAAGCAAGCAAGCATCTGTGAAAGCAATGTGTTGCCTTCCTAGCCCATATTGTGAACCCGGAGAAAGAAAAGAGAACCTGGAAGGATGTACCCGTTGTTTATGAATTTCCCAAAGTCTTTCCCTACGATTTACCCGGTTTACCCCCTACTCGAGATGTTGAATTCCGTATCGATTTGATTCCCGGTGCTACTCCTGTTGCAAAAGCTCCTTATCGACTCGCACCATCCGAAATGCGCGAGCTATCAAGCCAACTTCAAGAGCTTCTTGATAAAGGCTTCATATGCCCGAGCACTTCTCCTTGGGGCGCACCTGTTCTTTTTGTGAAAAAGAAAGATGGGACGTTCCGAATGTGCATCAATTATCGTGAACTTAACAAACTCACGATCAAGAACCGTTATCCTCTTCCCCGAATCGACGACTTATATGATCAGCTTCAAGGTGCTACTTGCTTTTCTAAGATCGACCTTCGTTCGGCTATCATCAGTTACATGTGTTGGAAGAAGATATTCCGAAAACCGCCTTTCGTACTCGATATGGCCATTTCGAATTCGTGGTCATGCCTTTTGGTCTTACCAATGCACATGCGGTCTTCATGGATTTGATGAACCGTGTGTGTAAATCTTTCATAGATCGTTTCGTCATTGTGTTTATCGATGACATCCTTATCTATTCGACGTCGAGAGACAAACATGCGCGCCATCTCCGTTTAGTCCTCGAACTTCTCCAAGGTAATCGCCTTTATGCTAAGTTCTCTAAATGTGAATTCTGGCTCGAAGAAGTCCAATTTCTCGGCCACATCGTTAATAGTCAAGGAATTCACGTCGATCCTGCAAAGATTGAAGCTGTCAAGAGTTGGATTACACCAAAGAATGCTTACGAAATCCGTTCATTTCTTGGATTGGTGGGTACTACCGCCGATTCATTGCCGGCCTCTCGAAAATCCCGTTCTGCTTATCGCTTTAACCCATAAAGACAAACCTTTTGTTTGGGATGCCAAACAAGAGGAAGCCTTTCAAACTCTCAAGCATATGCTATGCAACTCTCCCGTACTCGCTCTTCCCGACGGAAACGACGATTTCGTTGTTTACTGCGATGACTCTAAATCTTGGTCTTGGTTGTGTTCTCATGCAACGAGACAAGGTTATCGCGTATGCGTCTCGACAACTCAAGATCCACGAGAAGAACTACACAACCCATGATCTCGAACTCGGTGCAGTTGTTTTTGCATTGAAGATATGGCGACACTACCTTTACGGTACCAAGTAGTCTTCACCGACCATAAGAGCTTACAACATATCTTCAATCAAAAGGAACTGAATATGCGCCAACGCAGGTGGGTTGAACTTCTCAACAACGATGATTAAAGCCAAACATCAAAGGCCCTTTTGCTTGCTTGAACAACCCGAAATCCCGATGTGGAAGTGGGAGAGCATAACTATGCCGCACTTCGTCTGGTTACGATAGCATTTGGGTTATCGTGTATCGTCTTACCAAATCTGCGCACTTTATTGCTATACGAGAAGACTTTAAGGTCGAACGATTAGCCTGAATCTATACAGACAAAGTGATTTGTAGACACAGAAGCCTCGTGACATCATTTATGACCGCGACAGTCGCTTTACCTCACGTCTCTGGGAGACTTTTCAATCCGCTCTCGGTACTACTCTCAATCTCAGTACCGCTTTTCACCCTCAAACCGACGGCCAGACTGAGCACACGATCCGCACCCTCGAAGACATGCTTCATGCGTGCATCATAGATTTTGGTGGAAATTGGGATACGCATTTACCTTTAATTGAATTCTCGTACAATAATAGTTATCACACCAGCATTCAAATGGCTCCTTTTGAGGCGCTGTATGGAAGAAAATGCCGATCGCCTACATGGCACGAGATCGGAGAAGCACAAATCACCGGTCTCGAGCTGATTCAAGAAACGACGGACAAGATCCTCCAGATCAGAGACAATCTCTTGAAAGCTCAGAGTCGTCAAAAGAGTTATACCGATAAACGCCGCAAGCCCCTGCAGTTCGAAGTGAGAGATCACGTTCTCTTAAGGTTGCACCTTGGAAAGGAGTGATCCACTTCGGGAAGAAAGGAAAGCTAGCGCCATGATACATAGGCCCCTTTAAGATTCTGGAAAGGATCGGCAAAGTGGCCTTTCGACTCGAACTACCGGCGGAACTTAAAAACGTCCATCCGACTTTCCTCGTGTCTAACCTCAAGAAATGCCTAGCTGAAGAAAATCTCCACGTCCCTCTCGAGGACTTGCAAATAAACGAGACTCTCCATTTCGTGGAAAAGCCTGTCGAAATCATGGACCGAGAAACCAAGAAATTACGGCGCTCTTGCATACCTATCGTAAAGGTTCGACGGGAAGGCAAACGCGTGCCGAGTTCACATGGGAATTGGAAAGTGACATGAAGGCTAAATATCCGCATCTCTTTGTTACGGCCACTACTTAAATTTCGGGACGAAATTTCCTAAAGTAGGGGAGACTGTACCAACTCCAATTTTTGTTGTTATTTATTGATGTTTATTTTGTATACCTCAATCATCTTGTACTCTGAAATTTGTATTATGAGAAGTTATATTAATGGAATTATGTTTTGTCACATCTATATCGCATTTAATCGCTTATTAATCGCTAATTCAACGCAATCACAACTAATTATGCTACTATACGAGCCAAGTGTGTTATTGTTAATAAACACTTGTACCATCGCATCACAAAACGCAGTTAATTATGTGGAATTATGTTTTATGTGTGTTATAATTATTTATGTTATAGTAAAATTGCTAAATCGCTCGCACGCTCACGCTAACTCGCTCTCTCTCAAATCAATGATAATACTACGCTTAACGCATCGCTAAACCGCTTAATATAACTATCTAGTCAGAACCGAATCGCCGACGAACTCGTAACGCGAAATAATCAAACAAAAGTTGGCCCCTATGTCAAGTTCGGCCGAACTTATGCATCACAAGTTCGCCCAGACTTACTGAGCCATCTAGCCCTTCACAAACCACAAGTCCGCCCAGACTTGTTCCCTAAATGTAGAAAACATACAAGTCCGCCCTGACTTGTCTCCAAAGCACCAGAAACTTACAAGTTTGGTCGAACTTGTAGCAAGTTCGCCCGAACTATATACAAGTTCGCCCGAACTTGATGTTTCAGCTCACATTCTCACCTCACCTATAAATACCTAGCTCCTCTTCTCATTTGAACTTGCTGCAAGTTCGCCCGGAGCTCCCCAAAACTGAAACCTTTTGTGTTCTAAATACAACAACGTTCTACAACGTTTTATAACGATTTTGCACAAGCCTTTGCCTTCGTTTTCATCAAATCTCCTCTGTTTACACAAATCTTCATCTTTTTATGAAAAACTTCTACTTTTCACTTAGATCTATGCTTAGATCTGAGTAAAACCTTTAAAACATTGATTTTTACACCATATCCGGACTAAATGATGTATGTTTCGTTCACTTTGAAGTGGAACGCGGCGTTGTCAAGCTAGATCTTAGATCCGGAAGCACAAGGACGAAAACGTCACTTTGCACAAACTGGACTAAACCGTTCGAACCTTCAAGTTCGCCCGGATTAGTCCGAGTTTCTGTAAAATGGCTGAAACTCGCTCCAAAAGACCTCTTCAGCCTTCGTTTTGCTCAGTAGCATAAGGTTGGAGGGATGGACACTCGATTTCCTCAGCAAACGACGTGAAAACACACGATTTGGATGCCAAAACAGTCAAGTTCGCTCGGATTACATCAAGTTCGCTCGAACTTGTCACCAGAATGGTGACCAAGTTCACCCGAACTTGACCAAAACATCAACAATGCTCACAAGTTCGACCGAACTTGTACTGATTTCCAAGAAAAATCAGACAAGTTCACCCAAATTTGTATTCGCCCTCAACAACAGGGCAAGTTCTCCCGAACTTGTCCAATTTCTCAGGAAATTAGACAAGTTCACCCGAACTTGTACCCAAAGTAAGTCCAGGCATACAAGTTCGCCCAAACTTGTCTACTGCTCCCTCACCCATTAACCGTTTCAACAATTCGGAAGACTGATGCACTTCTGTTCACTTAAAGGCTGATTCGGCGCTCTCCCCAACTCTTCTCAGATCCCTCATCTCTCCCGAAATGCACCAACATTGAGTATACTTGAACCCTTTTACGCTTAAACGCACTTTTGGGCATCACATATGTTCCTATATCAAATGACAACACACAAATCAAATGCTTATTCGGCATCCCGCTTATACATGACTTTACGTGAAATCTGCTGAACTTTATGTGTTACTTGATTGCTAGTACGCCACCCTTAACATGATAGTATACTAGAGGTTGTCCCGCCACCCGGAGGCCCGGGGTTGTTAAGGCTTGCATTTTTATTTTGCATTTATTTTCTCTTTTAGGATGTGAATGCTTGGTCGTATGCCTCGATCAATCGCAGTTTGTTGGTTTGCTCGAATCTAAGTAGATACATAGTTCACAATTGTTACGTATGCCATGCGGTGTATGCTAAACGCTTTTATATCTATATTGTACGCAAAACTCGTATGCTCACATTTACTTAATTGTATTGACGTTTTTATTTTAACATATGTGGCAGGTTGAGGACATTAGCTTGGATGCTTAGAATTAGGTTTTGGTAGAAATCTTGTAATAAAATCTAGGGGAGGTCGAATTGGGTATTTGTTTAAGAGATTGTTTGAATACTATAACGATTATTTGGAAATTTTATAGTTTAATAGTATGGGATGTTAAACGTTTGGATATTATTGCTAAATAGTTGTTATGATGTCTCTTGAGCAATCTGATTCGCCTAGTGCCGCGCCCTGATGTTTCCGCCATCGGTTGGGGTGTGACAATTCAAAAGATCCTGGCAGCCACGTTGGTTGGTAGAGGACAGGGGGATAATAAGGTTAATCAAGTTAGTCTTTTATGTCTAATGTGTATGGTGGAATAGCGACCCGCAAATTTGGAGACTATTTTGCATGGTTGATGAGGAGATTATGGAGAGGTGGTTCAGTTGCTTGAGTTTATTGTGGGCCTTATGTTACGTGGTTGGCCGAGAGTCTAGGAGTGTTTACACAGTACCCGAGGGGGAAGACGAGAGAGGGGTCGGGGCCATGTTTCATGAGTGTGAGAAATCTTCAGGATGCAGGGATTTTATCATTACATTGAGCCGATCACATGGGAGCCCATTCGTCAGGGTCCACAGGTTCACCCTCCACCAGATTTTGATGCTGCATCATCTATGCAGTCTGTTGTGCCCACCGTTATCAGAGGCAGGTGACTCTTCAGGAGATTTCGGCTAGGCAGTATCCGTTAAGACAGCCCTGACCTGACCCGCTTACTTTGGCTTCGCTCTATGGCCACATGGATTTCGGTTTTAGTAGAATGGATTGTCGACAGGATAGGCAGGATGGAACATTAGGTATCATGGGGCGGATGAATATGGATGTCCCGGACTTTTTCCAGCCGAATGTTGACCCGGTTCAGTTTCCGATGCCGGGGTATTATGATCCTAGTGGTGCAGGTGGTTCGGGTCATGGTGGGCAGAGTTCTGGTGGCATGGAGGGTGTGCAGCACTATCAGGAGGAAGAAGAAGAGGATTAGTGTGGGGATGGCAGCGGTTGGAGCGTGATGCAGTATCTTTATGTTTTATTTTCTTTTTTTGCTATTTTTATTTTAATCCTGTCTGTACCCCTAATTTTGGATAGTTTGATACTTGGATACTTGGGTTTGGGATTGGTTGGTTTGTTAGGTTGTGGTTGATGTTTCAGACACTTTTATATCTCGTTATGCTATGCTTTGGTATGTTTAGTTTTACTTGATAGGTAGGGTGTTGGTTTTGTCGCTTACGTCCGTGTGTGAGAGTTAGGAATTGTTTGCTGAGCGTGTTCAGATTGGAGGGCATATGTGGAATTGACTAGCACATTGACAGTCTCGCATATTCAGCTAAGTCGTTTCACTTGTATATTATGTATATTTTTATTTAGTTTTTATTTTTTAGTTTAAGTAGTTCGTTTGAGTCGTATTCTCGTTCTTGCATTAGGGATAATGCAATTTTTAAGTGTGGGGATGGGATACATAGTGTACATATGAGTCGTTTAGTTAGTTAAGTTAATCTAAAAAATACAAAAAAATTGAAAAATCCAAAAAAAATTGTTTAAAAAATTTAGAAAATTTCTTTTGAATAAGAAGATTGCAAAATAAAAACATAAAATGATAGAAAAGTCGGGTTGTTCGGCTTCATAAAGACAATATGAGTTTAAATAGATTGAGCTTGTGTCTAGTTTGGGATATGCGGGTAGGCCTGACTCGGTTCTAGATTCCTTTGATCTAAATATACCTTAATTGCCGGTTTACTAGTGGGTACTCATCTAGGAAAAATGGGAAGTCGAAACCACCAATAATAGTATAAAGAATGTCGTTATAAGCCAGAATTTTTAGAAATTTTTAGTCATGGAAAAAATAGAATAAGTGAGCTAGATTGAAAAAGTAGACCAGGCCTATGTAATCTTTGTTGGGGATGGTGACTCTGGCTTAGATAGCCTCTAGGGTGGTTGAATGAAAAAATTGCAAAATTTACTGACGCCTACGTTGTCGCTCGCGGGGATGGTGACTCTTATTGAGACAGCCTCTGGGTTAGGTGAAGCAAAAGTCTAATGCTCAAGAAAAGAAAAAAAAAGAAAAGAATTTGAGTTTAAGTCCGTTTGGTTTTGGTATAAAACGATTAGGAAATGGGTTAAGTAACTCGTTCCTTTTGTTCTATAAGCTTGAGGCAGGATTAGGTGTACTGTAGCTTCAAGTGTGAGACCCTAGGTAGATTGACCGAACTTGAACTAAATTGCATGATAAGGGCTTGGAACCGGGTTTGGGTTCAAGGGGACAAGTATACTTGCAATCGCGGCTAACACAAGTTTTGATGTTAATAAGTAATTTAGCTTTTGGCCCGAATATTTATCCGTCTCTGATTCCATTTTAATAGATTCTTTTTCGAGTACAAAAAATAGCAAGTGTGGGGATATTGGATGTATTGCAAAATACATCCATTCATCGTGTACAGTTTGTATAGTTTTTGTTAGTGTTAGTTTCGTTTTAATTAGAATGTGCGTACTTTTGATCCAATTTCCTTTTACAGGTCTTGGTTGATTGAAACAGCTGAAAAGTGCATGAAACGAGTTAAAATATGAAGAAATCAAGTTCTGGAACGTGTTGGAAGGCTCGGGAGCTGAAAAGGAGTGAAAAACTGCATTTATACCCTCTGGCGGGCCGCGAAAGAGAACAGACATGCCTCTCGCGAGTGGCGCGAGGCATTAAATAATTTGAAAAAAATACACGGTCGCGGGCCGTGACCCGTCTCCGTATACTTCTCGCGCCCCGCGAGAAGGCCTGTTTTCCAGAGAGATTCGATGCTGGGCAAGTTTGAGTAATGGGAAAACTATATAAACATATTTAAAACATCCCACAACCCTAGTTACGAATTAAGAGAGCTTTGGACGAATTTTCGGGTTCTCTACAAGCGTTTTCAAGTGCTCGGAGCTTTCGGTTGAAGATTTGAAGCTTAGGAAATCATTTGAGTTGCAATTCTAGCATTAGGGTGTCTTTTACTTTCGTCTCTTCTTTAACTAATGTTTCGTTTTCTTGAAGATACTTTGTTTCCTATATTTCGATGACTTTGATTGGCTAAATTTTATATACTACCTAGACGGATGAACGGTTTGCTAAAGTTTCGGTTTTTATAATGGATACGTAATATCTATGGATTGTTTATGCACTGCAGGTGACTTGATTATTGACTAGATGTGTTTGCATGCTGAATATTGTTTGAAAACTGCTTATTGCTTCGCACAATTCTTGGTGACGGTCTTTATCACATAATGTAGTCGTGCTAGGTTTTAGATTTTGGTGAGTGTCTATATCATCACATAATAAATCTTTAATCTTTAGAGTTGAATTATATAATAAACCTTAAAAGTAATATTCGGTAATCAAATAAGTTAAGTGTTCTACTAATTCTCAATAGTTGTGATGTGCGAGATTATTGTTAGGTCTAAGTCATTAAATCGTAAGGTAGGAGCTTTGTAAGAAGTAAACCTTTTGGCTGATGTCTAACAAGTCTATCGAGAAACCAAGTTTACCCTTGATTTAGGTCCTGTGAGGGAGTGAATTTTGTAGGGTACTTTCGTAAACCCATTAGGTGTCCTGGGAGGGAGTCTAATCAACTGGTTTAATAACAGCCTCTAGGGTGCCATAAGTGCTTTTGAGAAGGGTTAGGAGTCTTATTCGGTAACTAGAAGGGTTTAGAATTCTAAGTTCCCAGTTCCATAATAATTAATATCCTAATTAAATCCGTTACTAAAAGCGAACCAGGATTCCAGTCTACGTAGTGTCTTCACCATCTGAGTAAAAGTCCGAAGTAAATCGTATCAGTTAATTAGTTAGTTAATTTAATTTAATTGCATTCTTATGACTTTTAGTAACCCCCCCCCCAATAAAATACACAATTAGTTATGTTAGTGTCAGTCTTAGTCTAAATAGAGCCATTAACGTAGTTTAATCGAGTCTCGTGGGTTTGATATTCGGACTTACATTAGCTGACCAGAGTCGACCGGTACACTTGCCGGTTAGTAGTTTAGTGTGTCTTAGTGAGTCTAGCGTATTACTTAGAGTCTAGAATTAGGTTAATTTATTATTTTTATTAAACTACTTTTTAGCACATCAAGTTTTTGGTCCTCCTCTTCCTCGTTCTGATGACTTTCGTATCGACTTAGCACCTAGCGCTACTCCTGTTGCTAAATCCCCTTATCGTCTAGTACCCTCGGAAATGCAAGAGTTATCCAGCCAACTTCAAGAACTTCTTGATAAACGCTTTATAGGCCCTAGTACTTCTCCTTGGGGAGCTCCCGTTCTATTCGTCAAAAAGAAAGATGGATCCTTTCGGGTGTGCATCGACTACCGTGAGCTCAATAAGCTTATAGTCAAAAACCGATATCCTCTTCCTCATATTGACGATCTTTTCGATCAACTCCAAGGCGCAACGTGCATTTTCAAGATTGATCTTCGTTCTGGTTATCACCAACTTCGAGTCCTCGAAGAAGATATACCAAAAACCGCGTTCCGTACACATTATGGCCACTACGAGTTCGTAGTCATGCCTTTTGGCTTGACCAACGCACCTGCAGTCTTCATGACTTGATGAACCACATATGTAAACCTTATCTCGATCGTTCATGATCGTCTTCATCAACGATATTCATATATACTCCAAGACACAAGAAGAACACGCGAAATTTTCCAAGTGTGAATTTGGCTAAAAGAGGTTCAATTCCTTGGTCATGTCGTCAACGGACTTGGTTTTCACTTCGATCCTGCAAAAATCGAAGCCGTCGAGAATTGGATCGCATCTAAATCCCCGTCTGAAATTCGTTCATTTCTTGGCGGGTTATTATCGTTGATTCATTTCCAACTTCTCGAGATCGTTGTTCCCCTCACCGCTTTCACTAAAAAAGATTAACCTTTTGTTTGGGTTCTGAACAAGATGAGTCTTTTTAAACGCTCATGTTCATGCTTTGCAACGCTCCTATTCTAACTCTTCCTGACGGTAATGACAATTTCGTCGTGTATTGCGATGCTTCAAACCAAGGTCTTGGTTGCGTTCTTATGCAACGGGACAAGGTTATCGCTTACACTTTGAGACAACTCAAAATTCACGATAAAAACTACACTACACACGACCTTGAACTCGGTGCAGTTAATTTTGCGTTGAAGATATGACGACACTACCTTTATGGTACCAAGTGTATGGTCTTCATCGACCATAAGAGCCTTCAGCACATCTTCAATCAAAAGGAACTCAACATGCGTCAACGTCGCTGGGTAGAATTGTTAAACAATTACTGTGACAACCGGCACTTTTTGGTACTTTCCATACAATTTAACCGTCATTTATATTATGCGATTATGTGTTTAAAACGTCATTTCAGCATGTTTACATCTCATACATCTATGAATATCATGAAGTACATTTTATTAGTGCATGTGGTTCATTTTAAAGATTTCAACTCAGACAATTTAGGCAATGCACTAAAACAACTAGTAAACTTGCCGATTAGACTAGCTATGTCAGCACGGTTCCGGTACTCAGCTAAACGACAAAAGTAGGACATAGATGGGAGTCCAACATCAACTATACTAAATCTTATGTGGGAAAACAAGGATTTATTATAACACTTTCTGGAAAATAATATGAACACTAAAAATTGTCCGAAACACAACAAAAGTAACAATTCAGCAAAATTTAGCATTTGGCAAATATTTCTAGATCCTAAAATATTGTCCAACATTAAAATTCATTTGGAAAGTTCGTTTGGAATTGAAAGCACTTCATACCATATAATACTCACAACTTCACATTTTAGCGAACCGTTAACGAAACGAACACCCGAACACAACTAGACACATCTCATGAACTAGTTAACATTGTTTTTAATGTTATAAGACTAGTAAATATCATTTAATACTTCATTTTGATTTAAAACACATAAATTTCACATAACACATAACTAAACCTTCATCTACCCTTTAAACCCCTAAACTATCAAACAAATTCATCTAACCCCCCCCCCCCCTTGATGTGGCCGGTTCTAGTGGGCCCCATAAGCTACCCACAAACTTGTCTCCTACTTGCAAACATGTTGGGAAGGCTTTTCCATGGACTAATGTGTCACACCCCAACCGATGGTGGAAACAACGGTATGAGACGAAAAATCGTTCAAAGCATCATAACACTAAATATGACAATATAAATTAAATTCAATTTCATAAATGACTAAAATTCAATACATTGTCTCACATGAAATAAAACAAAACATAACAATGTTTATTTTCAAATGCGTTTCTAAAGTCCACCCTAACTTGATTCTTCACTTCATCTTGACTATCAACCTGCAACATGTATTAAAATACATCAACAAAATTGTTGGCGAGCATACAAGTTTGATACATAGCATAATATGAGTAAAAATGTTTCAAATCATACCCAAACATGTAAACAATGAGCAAGTAAACAAGTATGCTGAAACGATGTAAACTATGTGTTCAAACCCAAGTTTCCGACGCAAAGTGCCTTTTCCAAAGTCTAACGGGAGGTTAAAGTGTTTTACTTAACAATACCCTAAGTCTCAAGGTTGGTGCGTTAATCCTATAGCACTATAATTGTTAAGGTAGGCTATCAAAAGTTAATGATCACATACACACAAAAATTTACATAGCATCAAGTATCACAAGCATCACATCGTTCCATGTTTAAAAGTGGGTAGATTGTGTGTAAAAGACTCAAGTGTCGTGTGTTTAATTAAGAATGCATGTTGCACCCAAAAGTGATAAATCAAAATGGGTCAAGTATGCTCACCTTTGGTTGCGTAAGAGTTTCTTGAGATGATGCACGAGTTGTAAGATTGAGAATAAGGGTGATTAACCTAAATGATAACAAGTAAATCCGTTAAGATTTATGGATAGGTATTGTTTGCAAATTAGCCGAGTCAGGAATCATTCTATTTACTTGGTAACATGTTGTAGTTGGTTTCGATTAAGTTTGAAAATATAATATTAGTAATAATCTTGATGTGGTTAACAATAATAATCAATAATGCTAATTTTGTTAATAATTATAACAAACACAATAATAATATTAAAACTAATAAACATCATTAATTTGTTTAAAAATAATATTATTAATAATAACAGTTTGTTATTTATAAAAATAATATAATAATTTGTAAATAATATTGTTATTTATAAAATTAATCAAGATAACCCAATATAATAAACAAAATAAACTGTTTTAAGCATTTTTCAAAAAAAAAGCAGCCCAACAGGATTTGGCCCAAGCTGGCGGCCCAATCAAAAGACAAAGGAATAAAAATTTGGGCCCGAAGGCCGGCCCAACGGCCAAACCAGGCAGAAACAACGAAACAGAAGGGAACCTGGGATTCGAACCCTGTGTCCCTTGCATAACCAACCAACGGCAACACCACTAGACTAGTTTGGTGTTGTCTTTTATATTTTTATCATACTTAATATAGATCAAGTGTTCATCTTCCTTATTTAAATATAACAGAGCAGAAAATACCAAGCATTCCATATTTGATTGGTTATGTTTTTAACCTTCAAGGACTTATGATAATCAGTAAATATAACCAAGGTAAACGGAAAAAGATAACTCGAAAGCAGATCATAAGATTGTACCGAGACCGAGAGGTGTTGCGCGAGGGTTCTAGCGATGTCCGTTATCTTCTCCGGCATGTTTCCCCGGCGTTGCAGGTTTCCGACGAGCGAGCAGGGATGTTAAGACGAGGCAGTGTGTGAGTGAGTGTGTGCGAGAGATCGTGGGGGAATGTGAGGGTGCGAACAAAGGTTGGTTCGGTATTTATACGAGAGTCAGGGCATGAACAGAGTCACGTTTTGGGCTTGATTCATGATCGATAAACGGGATGGAAAGGATTCTGATTGATCAATCGCGATTAATCAGGGACGAGCCATAAAAGGGAAGATGACAGCGGTTGACCAGCTGCTTCGCTGGTTTCCCTTTGGCGGAAAACTTGAAATAAGTTAATGCTAACTAGTATATAGTATTAACGGTTTGGATTATATCAGATATGAGGGTTATGATGGAACGGTTATGCGTGTGTTTGGATAAGGGAGTGGTGCGGGTTCGTATCCCGACCACCACCTTTTTATTGTTTTTGTTTTGTTTTTCATTTTTTAACTTTCATGTTAAACACAAACAGTCCCTGAACTCTAGTTTAGTTAAAGGTAAAATTAGTCCCTCTATAATAACTACTACACTAATTTAGTATTTAACTAAGTTCGGTTTACTACATAGGTTAGTTAACTTAATTAACTAAGTTAACCAAAAGTTAGACTTTTAATCTATCAATTCTTATTTATTAAATTAATAAATGATAAAATGAATATGTATTTAAATAAATAAACACGAAAGTACGGAGCGTTACAGTCTCCCCTACTTTAGGAGATTTCGTCCTCCAAATCTTTATTCAAAAGGAAGGCCGATCGAAGAGTTGGTAACTACCTCTAAGGTAAGGAAATCACCCCTAGCTCATTGGCGTAGTTGAGAAGTGAGCGGAGCTATTCGTAAAGGTAAGGAAATCACTCATATCGTGATGATAAGCTTCCACTTTTGGGAATATGAGTACTAGCATAAAGATTTAGAACAGTTCACATGACATACGTAGTTAACCAGATAAACGCATCACTGGCATGTGAATAAACAGGTCAACCCATCGTGTACCGCAATTGAATGACTTAACATGACCTCTCGTTCACGGGTGGTGCGCTACTCCTATAGCACTACGCGTAGTGTTATACATGTTAACGTGTGGCTTCTTACGAAGTTAATGACAAGCTTATCACATAAGAATCACCCAGTAACACGAATCGAGTATATAATGTCTCAAATATTTCACATAACCGTCGAATAAAAAAATATTATATTTGACTTCACTTGTTTTGGAACAAAATTTATGCCGACGAAATGTACAAAAATAAGCATAAGAATGTATTATATTTGAAATGATTCATTTTGGAAAAAAGTTAGCGTCAAAACATAGATGAACTCGAATTCATACCTACACGTACGTAAAGGTATGCACGCAAAATAATAGCTTTTAAAAAGTAAACGAACAAAAGGGATAAAATCAAAACTTTAAAAACTTGAGAGGGCTAAAATGATATTTTATAATGATTTTAAAGACAACAAAAAAATTAGTTTATTGAAACAGAATTTAACAAAACATGAATTTCACATAGTTTCATGTGTAAAATGAAAGCGTCATAAATTTAGTTCGTTCACTAGAGAATATTATAATTTGTTTTAGATTGGTTCGTGTCTCCAAGTTTGAAATGAAAGTAACGCTCAAGTTTAAAACACATTAAAATTGAGATAGCATAACAGAGATTTACCGTAAAACGTGGATTGTCATCGAACGTAACATAAGACTATTCCAAAGTAAATCGAAGTCCTTTTCGAATTCAGAGAACGTGCTTTGGCCTAATAGACAAATACTCTCATCGAGGAGCGACTAACGATATTTGTCCTTCCAGTTATTACATGTCCTTAATCGATTGGGAAATCAAAACTTTAGCGAGAAAAAAAATCGAGGAGTGGGACTAGTTATCAAGATGTGAGTTTCACCTCTAACTCAATAACATTGTACCCTAATGTGGTTGGTACTTATCAAAAGATAAGGGTCCACTAGAATATGAAATAGAAATGTCCTTCAAGGTTTGGATATTACTCCCAACTTGAGGGTAAATTTCGTGCAAATTTGAAGTATAGCTGAGTGAAAGTCATCACCAAAGGTGGGAATCACCCCTATCTTGGTGAGTCTTTTCGATTGTGTTATAAGAGTGTATTCAAAGCCTCTAAGTATGTATTGTGTTAGCCTTAGGAAATGCATGTATGTTACAAGTCCAAAGAGAATAGAAAGAAGCAAGTAAGATAGAAGGGAGATGGTTTCAAGTAACACATAGTGAGAAAGCTCCTAAACTATAGACTAGCCAAAGCATTCCTATTTTCCCTAATTCCCTATAGTTATGGCTCTGATACCAATTTGTAACACCCCAACCGATGGCGGAAACATCGGGATGAGACGAACAAATCGTTCAAAGCATCATAACACTAAATATGACAATATAAATTAAATTCAATTTCATAAATGACTAAAATTCAATACATTGTCTCACATGAAATAAAACAAAACATAACAATGTTTATTTTCAAATGTGTTTCTAAAGTCCACCCTAACTTGATTCTTCACTTCATCTTGACTATCAACCTGCAACATGTATTAAAATACATCAACAAAATTGTTGGCGAGCATACAAGTTTGATACATAGTATAATATGAGTTAAAATGTTTCAAATCATACCCAAACATGTAAACAATGAGCAAGTAAACAAGTATGCTGAAACGATATAAATTGTGTGTTCAAACCCAAGTTTCCAACGCAAAGTGCCTTTCCCAAAGTCTAACGGGATGTTAAAGTGTTTTAATTAACAATACCCCAAGTCTCAAGGGAGGTGCGTTAATCCTATAGCGCTATAATTGTTAAGGTAGGTTATCAAAAGTTAATGATCACATACACACGAAAAGTTTACATAGCATCAAGTATCACAAGAATCACATCGTTCCATGTTTAATAGTGGGTAGATTGTGTGTAAAGACTCAAGTGTCGTGTGTTCAAATAAGAATACACGTTGCACCCAAAAGTGATAAATCAAAATGGGTCAAGTATGCTCACCTTAGGTTGCGTAAGAGTGTCTTGAGATGACGCACGAGTTGTAAGATTGAGAATAAAGGTGATTAACCTAAATGATAACAAGTGAATCCGTTAAGATTTACGGATAGGTATTGTTTGCAAATTAGCCGAGTTAGGAATCGTTCTATTTACTTGGTAACATGTTGTAGTTGGTTTCGATTAAGTTTGAAAATATAATAGTTAGTAATAATCTTGATGAGGTTAACAATAATAATTAATAATGCTAATTTTGTTAATAATAATAGCAAACACAATAATAATATTAGAACTAATAAACATCATTAATTTGTTTAATAATAATATTATTAATAATAATATTATTAATAATAACAGTTTGTTATTTATAAAAATAATATAATAAGTTGTAAATAATATTGTTATTTATAAAATTAATCAAGATAACCCAATATAATAAACAAAATAAACTGTTTTAAGCATTTTCAAAAAAAAAAGCAGCCCAAAAGGATTTGGCCCAAGCTGGCGGCCCAATCAAAAGACAAAAGAATAAAAATTTGGGCCCGAAGGCCGGCCAACGAACAAACCGGGCAGAAACAACGAAACAGAAGGGAACCTGGGATTCGAACCCTGTGTCCCTTGCATAACCAACCAACGGCAACACCACTGGACTAGTTTGGTGTTGTCTTTTATATTTTTATCATACTTAATATAGATCAAGTGTTCATCTTCCTTATTTATTTATAACAGAGCAGACAATACCAAGCATTCCATATTTGATTGGTTATGTTTTTAACCTTCAAGGACTTATGATAATCTGTAAATATAACCAAGGTAAACGGAAAAAGATAACTCGAAAGGAGATCATAAGATTTTACCGAGACCGGGAGGTGTTGCGCGAGGGTTTCAGCGATGTCCTTTATCTTCTCCGGCAAGTTTCCCTGGCATTTCAGGTTTCCAGCGTGTAACATTCGGCGAAAAACGGGTTTTCAAAACCCGCTTCGTTTATTAATCGAATAGTCAGTTTCAAATTTTCGTTGCTTATTTAATGCTCATTTTAATTTTAAACAATACATAATTAATAAACATTTTAGAATATGGAAACTAAAATTGTTAAAAAGTAAAAATAAAGTAAATAAAAAAAATAGGCTGCCGGGTTTCGAACCCGGGTCAGCCGGAAGACACAACCAACACACAACTTAACCACTCCGCCACTTGGTTCTTATGTGTGATCAATGAAACAAATAAAACTTAACTTCTACCCGTGAACTCATTTGTTTGCGCCAAAACTGAAACCGCTCATCGGCTTTCAACTGTCCAGACTGTTGAGTGATCGCTAATTACTGACTATAACCGATAAATCAATTGCTGCCCACGTTCTTAATCAATTCGGTCATCAATTGTCTCGATTCATATGATTTTTGGGAGTTGAAAACCGAAATCAGATTCCTCCTGTTTTACACTGATAATATCATCGTCTCATAACTTGGAAACACTCGCAGAACCTTTAATTTCATTTGTGCTCTAATTTCTGCTCGTCGGAAACGTTATCTGCTATCGCCGGACTTTCGCCGGAAAACCGTGACTTACACAAAATCGGTAAATTCTCGACTCTTTCGTTTTCAATCTATTGTTAGACTTATACTAACTCAAAACCTTCAACCAGAATCGGTCCTAGACGAGGTTACCGGATATTCAGCACTCGCCGGAAAATCTCTGGACATTTCCGAAAACACGCTGTGAATCGGTACAAACATCTAAACCCTCTGATAATCATTGTTTCGTAACTTAATTTCACAACTAATTGATCAAAACTGATAATTGATCCGATCAGACGGAATCACAAAACAGAGCCGACGACCTTTGCCGGAGTTCTGAGAAAAACATCTTTCCGGTACATTCATTTCTAAAACCTCCTTTATCCATTATATTTTAATCATTTATATGTGTTCGTTAATCGAATTAAACAAGAACTATCGAACATCGGTTTTCTGTGTCTTTGAACGAAGAAGATGAAGTCGAACCTTATGTATAAGTTTAATTAAAACAAGATATTAAACCGGGTTAGACACACAGTCCAGCGGTGGACTGTGTGCAAACACATAGCGCACGTCACGAGTTCAAATCTTACAGACGCACCGGCTTTTCGAATTAAAACCAATTTTTTTGTTATTGAATCAGAGTAGGACCCCGGATGTTTTTAAGAATAAAATAAACTGTAAGTTTAACATATAAGTCACACAGCCCAACTGGTTGGGCTGTGCGCTTACAAACCGAAGGACCCGAGTTCGATCCGGCTCCCTGCAAACCGGTTCAACCATTTAAATTCTTTTAATATAAACCGAATAAATTAAACATTTAATTAGTATACATATAATTAAAACTTAGAATATTTCGGGTTAGACACGTAGCTCAGTTGGTAGAGCTGCGTGCACGCGTACGAGAGGTCACAAGTTCGAACCTCACTCAGCGCAAACAAACACAAAGTCCGAACCAGTCAACGGTCAACGGTCAACCCAAAAGGTCAACATTTTTTTTTATATTTTTATTTATTTATTTAATTTAAAAATCAATTAAAAATACTTAAAAATAATATTTTTAAAGTTAGAAAATGACCTTAAACTCACAAAAATAAATCTAAAAACCCTAGTAAAATTGTTAATAAAATCCACTTATTTACCGTACCTTTTCGTTATTATTTAGGTTAGTTATTCCTCGTCGATCAACCCTCTAAACTCGTGCGCATTCAACATCATCAAACGAACGCACCCAATGTGAGTGAATCTCTACAAATTCCCCGTTTTAATCACATTTTGGGGTGTATCATGTGTCATTTACTATTTATTACATTTAAACACTTGTGCATCCATCATATCCATGATCAAATGTGTATCTAATATGTATCAATTGTTTGTGTGGTTAATGTTTAGATTAAATTTTATCATTTTCAGTACATACATCATCATAGGCTCGTCTGTTCCCCATTACCTATGAGCGGAACCGTTCCCCATTACCTATGAGCGGAACGTGGCGTTGCCAACATACGATCGGCTCCATTTGATTGAGCCTTAATCGCACATACATCATCATAGGCCGTCCGTTCCCCATTACCTATGAGCGGAACGTGACGTTGCCAACATATACATTATCATTCATGTCATATACTCATTCAAGGTGGTTTGTTATTGTATGATTATTTACGTTTGCTCACATATGATTATTGCACAATTTTTCCATATTAAATACAACAAGAAATCAATAATAAATGTTTTCTAACAAGGTTCACTCGCCAACTTTTGTTGACCCAAAAACCCCCATTTTTACACATGATACAGGTGATCCAGTTGCAGCAAGAAACATATAGGACGGCCTAGAAGAATAAATCAGTTTAGGCTTTGGATTTTATTTAGTTACTTTTTCCTTGTAATTGTATGGACTTGTTTGAAATATTGAAGTTGTAATTTGAATTTAATAAATATGAAACATTTTAGTAAACATCATGAGCTTTGGTGATAACCCAATTATGCCCCGACTCTTATTCCGCTGCGGGTCGGGGTGTGACATAGCGAGCGAGCAGGGATGTTAAGACGAGGCAGTGTATGAGTGAGTGTGTGCGAGAGATCGTGGGGGAATGTGAGGGTGCGAACAAAGGTTGGTTCGGTATTTATACGAGAGTCAGGGCATGAACAGAGTCACGTTTTGGGCTTGATTCATGATCGATAAACAGGATGGAAAGGATTCTGATTGATCAATCGCGATTAATCAGGGGCAAGCCATAAAAGGGAAGATGACAGCGGTTGACCAGCTGCTTCGCTGGTTTCCCTTTGGCGGCAAACTTGAAATAAGTTAATGCTAACTAGTATATAGTATTAACGGTTTGGATTATATCAGATATGAGGGTTATGATGGAATGGTTATGCGTGTGTTTGGTTAAGGGAGTGGTGCGGGTTCGAATCCCGACTACCACCTTTTTATTGTTTTTGTTTTGTTTTTTCATTTTTTAACTTTCATGTTAAACACAAACAGTCCCTGAACTCTAGTTTAGTTAAAGGTAAAATTAGTCCCTCTATTATAACTACTACACTAATTTAGTATTTAACTAAGTTCGGTTTACTACATAGGTTAGTTAACTTAATTAACTAAGTTAACCAAAAGTTAGACTTTTAATCTATCAATTCTTATTTATTAAATTAATAAATGATAAAATGAATATGTATTTAAATAAATAAACACGAAAGTACGGAGCGTTACAGTCTCCCCTACTTTAGGAGATTTCGTCCTCGAAATCTTTATTCAAAAGGAAGGCCGATCGAAGAGATGGTAACTACCTCTGAGGTAAGGAAATCACCCCTAGCTCATTGGCGTAGTTGAGAAGTGAGCGGAGCTATTCGTAAAGGTAAGGAAATCACTCCTATCGTGATGATAAGCTTCCACTTTTGGGAATATGAGTACTCGCATAAAGATTTAGAACAGTTCACATGACATACGTAGTTAACCAGATTAACGCATCACTGGCATGTGAATAAACAGGTCAACCCATCGTGTACCGCAATTGAATGACTTAACATGACCTCTCGTTCACGGGTGGTGCGCTACTCCTATAGCACTACGCGTAGTGTTATACATGTTAACGTGTGGCTTCTTACGAAGTTAATGACAAGCTTATCACATAAGAATCACCCAGTAACACGAATCGAGTATATAATGTCTCAAATATTTCACATAGTATAACATGAATTTCACATAGTTTCATGTGTAAAATGAAAGCGTCATAAATTTAGTTCGTTCACTAGAGAATATTTTAATTTGTTTTAGATTGGTTCGTGTCTCCAACTTTGAAATGAAAGTAACGCTCAAGTTTAAAACACATTAAAATTGAGATAGCATAAAAGAGATTTAACGTAAAACGTGGATTGTCACGGAACGTAACATAAGACTATTCCAAAGTAAATCGAAGTCCTTTTCAAATTAAGGGAACGTACTTTGGCCTAATAGACAAATACTCTCATCGAGGAGCGACTAACAATATTGTCCTTCCAGTTATTACATGTCCTTAATCGATTGGGAAATCAAAACTTTGGCGAGATAAAAAAATCGAGGAGTGGGACTAGTTATCAAGATGTGAGTTTCACCTCTAACTCAATAACATTGTACCCTAATGTGGTTGGTACTTATCAAAAGATAAGGGTCCACTAGAATATGAAATGGAAATTTCCTTCAAGGTTTGGATATCACTCCCAACTTGAGGGTAAATTTCGTGCAAATTCGAAGTATAGCCAAGTGAAAGTCATCACCAAATGTGGGAATCACCCCTATCTTGGTGAGTCTTTTCGATTGCGTTATAAGAGTGTCTTCAAAACCTCTAAGTATGTATTGTGTTAGCCTTAGGAAATGCATGTATGTTAAAAGTCCAAAGAGAATAGAAAGAAGCAACTAAGATAGAAGGGAGATAGTTTCAAGTAACACATAGTGAGAAAGCTCCTAAACTATAGACTAGCCAAAGCATTCCTATTTCCCTAATTCCCTATAGTTATGGCTCTGATACCAATCTGTCACACCCCAACCGATGGCGGAAACATCGGGATGAGACGAACAAATCGTTCAAAGCATCATAACACTAAATGTGACAATATAAATTAAATTCAATTTCATAAATGACTAAAATTCAATACATTGTCTCACATGAAATAAAACAAAACATAATAATGTTTATTTTCAAATGCCTTTCTAAAGTCCACCCTAACTTGATTCTTCACTTCATCTTGACTAGCAACCTGCAACATGTATTAAAATAAATCAACAAATTTGTTGGCGAGCATACAAGTTTGATACATAGCATAATATGAGTTAAAATGTTTCAAATTATACCCACACATGTAAAGAATGAGCAAGTAAACAAGTATGCTGAAACGATATAAACTGTTTGTTCAAATCCAAGTTTCCAACGCAAAGTGCCTTTCCCAAAGTCTAACGGGAGGTTAAAGTTTTTTACTTAACAATACCCCAAGTCTCAAGGGAGGTGCGTTAATCCTATAGCGCTATAATTTTTAAGGTAGGTTATCAAAAGTTAATGATCACATACACACGAAAAGTTTACATAGCATCAAGTATCACAAGAATCACATCGTTCCATGTTTAATAGTGGGTAGATTGTGTGTAAAGACTCAAGTGTCGTGTGTTCAAATAAGAAAACACGTTGCACCCAAAAGTGATAAATCAAAATGGGTCAAGTATGCTCACCTTAGGTTGCGTAAGAGTGTCTTGAGATGACGCACGAGTTGTAAGATTGAGAATAAAGGTGATTAACCTAAATGATAACAAGTGAATCCGTTAAGATTTACGGATAGGTATTGTTTGCAAACTAGCCGAGTTAGGAATCGTTCTATTTACTTAGTAACATGTTGTAGTTGGTTTTGATTAAGTTTGAAAATATAATAGTTAGTAATAATCTTGATGAGGTTAACAATAATAATTAATAATGCTAATTTTGTTAATAATAATAGCAAACTCAATAATAATATTAGAACTAATAAACATCATTAATTTGTTTAATAATAATATTATTAATAATAATAGTTTGTTATTTATAAGAATAATATAATAAGTTGTAACTAATATTGTTATTTATAAAATTAATCAAGATAACCCAATATAATAAACAAAATAAATTGTTTTAAGCATTTTTTAAAAAAAAGCAGCCCAACAGGATTTGGCCCAAGTTGGCGGCCCAATCAAAAGACAAAAGAATAAAAATTTGGGCCCGAAAGCCGGCCCAACGGTCAAACCGGGCAGAAACAACGAAACATAAGGGAACCTGGGATTCGAACCCTGTGTCCCTCGCATAACCAACCAACGGCAACACCACAGGACTAAGTCTAGTTTGGTGTTGTCTTTTAAATTTTTATCATACTTAATCTAGATCAAGTGTTCATCTTCCTTATTTATATATAACAGAGCACACAATACCGAGCATTTCATATTTGATTTGTTATGTTTTTAACCTTCATGACTTATGAAAATCAGTAAATATAACCAAGGTAAATGGAAAAAGATAACTCGAAAGCAAATCATAAGATTGTACCGAGACCGAGAGGTGTTGCGCGAGGGTTCTGGCGATGTCCGTTATCTTCTCCGGCATGTTTCCCCGGCGTTGCAGGTTTCCGACGAGCGAGCAGGGATGTTAAGACGAGTGAGTGTGTGCGAGAGATCGTGGGGGAATGTGAGGGTGCGAACAAAGGTTGGTTCGGTATTTATACGAGAGTCTGGGCATGAACAGAGTCACGTTTTGGGCTTGACTCATGGTCGATAAAAGGGATGGAAAGGATTCTGATTGATCAATCGCGATTAATCAGGGGCGAGCCATAAAAGGGCAGATGACAATGGTTGACCAACTGCTTCGCTGGTTTCCCTTTGGAGGCAAACTTGAAATAAGTTTAAATGCTAACTTGTATAAAGTATTAGACGGTTTAGATTATATCAGATATGAGGGCTATGATGGAACAGTTATGCGTGTATTTGGTTAAGGGAGTGGCGCGAGTTTGAATCCCGGCCACAACCTTTTTATTGGTTTTGTTTTGTTTTTCTTTTTAACTTTCAAGTTAAACACAAACAGTCCCTGAACTCTAGTTTAGTTAAATGTAAAATTAGTCACTCTATTATAATTACTACACTAACTTAGTATTTAACTATGTTAGTTTTGCTACATAGGTTAGTTAACTTAATTAATTAAGTTAACCAAAAGTTAGACTTTTAACCTATAAATTCTTATTTATTAAATTAATAAATGATTAAATGAATATGTACTTAAATAAATAAACGCGAAAGTACGGAGCGTTACATAATGGGTCTTGTGTCCCTAACACAACATAAATCATCATGCTTTCAACCTCTTTACATACCTTATCTTCACACCAAGTTCAAGCACCAAAGAACCCTCCAACACACTCCAAACTCACGGCCACCCTAATCCCACAATCACCTCCATTCTTGTGTTTATTTCAAGCCAATCCAAGGTTGTTCTAAGGTGTCTCAAGCATACTTAGGAAGGTTACAAGCTTTGGAAGTGAAAGGGCCTCTTTGGAGAGCTTTTGTCCACCAACTTTGTGTTATCTTCATCTTCTAGTCTTATTTGCCACTTCCCTAGACACAAGAGCTAGTTGCAAGCCTCCTACTCCTTATTTTTCTTCTTGTTACTAGTATAATTATAGTGTACAAGTTAAACCATCTAAAACACTCACCTTAAATAATGAACACATGAAACTAGTAACATCACCTAAAGAAAATAATCATGTTTTGAAGTTGTAATGAAGATGTTGATGTTCATTTTGTGTTATGGATAATATCCATCATGTGTAAACTTGCTACATGTGAAGATCTAACAAGTATACACATGGATCTTACAAGATCCATGAGAATGCATGTTGATAAACTTATTACATATGAATATGGACTTGTTAAAGTGTTTAGAGTGATATATGGATGCATATGAACTTTTACAAAATGGATGGAAGAAGTTGTTAAAAATATTTTTTTACAAAGTTTGTGTAAATTAAGTATAATCCATGTTTTTGGAGGTTAATGAACATGTTAAACCTTATCTTAAAAGACTACATGTTTTTAAAAACTTTAAAGTTCATCACTATATGCAAAAAATGCATTCTTATACTCATATTAGACTTATTGAAGTTACGTTGAATCACTAGATGAGTTTTGATAACTTAAACACATGTTTTACAACATGGGAAATCTCCTAATCTAGTGGAAACTAAGGCGAAATTTTCGTAGAATTTAAACACTTAGAAAAAAAATGTAATCTTTCAAGACTTGTTGTTAATAAAATGTTCAAAGAAGTTAAACAAGGTTTTCGCTAATTTTTATATAAAATATAAGTTATGAAAATAATGTTTTCCCAAGGGTTTAAACAAGTATAAATATATATATTTTGGATAAAATATATATATATTTGAGTGATCACCAATAATTATATGTTTATGTTTATGTGTATATTATGTGTATTATGTAGTAATAGTTATGTAGGACATTTAAACCACTAAATACTCTTAAGGAGTATAAATACAAAATACCCTCAAAATACCAAAGAAGATACTCAAGTATAATATACACACAAATACCCACACTTGGGTGTATGGACAAGAAATACCAAAATATATAGTTATATATATATATTCCCGACAAAGTTATGGACTTGAACATTTGGACAACTATATATATATATATATATATATTTCGGATTAGAAATATCATATATCGAAGCTTGATAAATTACATCTTCATAACCAAACAAGTGACAAAATGTATATGTTTGCAAATATACAAAAAGTATCATATTTTGTCCACGCAAAAATATATTATTTTTGAAGTATATACAAATATATATTTCGTAAACATAATGAAAATATTTTACTCTTAAGTATATAAAAATTTATATATTTCTTAACCGTCATAAAAATTATACTATTTTGAGATATGTAAAAGTATGTATTTATAGATACCACAAAATATATTGTTTGGTGGAAGACTAAAGATAGGTATATTTTCAAGAAATTTTTCTTAAAAATAAACTATTTTTAAAGTATATGAAATAAATGCATTTACCAAGCTTAGGATATATAAACCTATATAAATTCTCATAAACACATCTTAAAATGCATATGGCAAGAATACAATATTTTGGGTATTAATTGCAAGAATAATAATTCCGGAAAGTTAAAATACATACTAAAGTGAAGCATACATTAAGTAAGGAAACACTTAATACAAAATACAAGAGTATTTATACATAAATACATGATACTTGCCTAAGTATACACTTAATAAAAATAACAAGTCACACAACTCTCCGTACAAGTAAAAATGATATTCGAAATATTATTTTACAAATTAAACATATTTATTTTGTGAAAACAAATACAACTAAACACATAAGTTGACTTGGTCAAAGCATCTAAGACAAGAATACTTAGAAAAGTATAAGTGTATAAATACAAGTATAAGTTAAAACTATATTATTTTAACAACCCATCGAACTTGGAAAATACATATATTTATTGGAGAATAAATATACACAGACGAATAGAAGATGAATAACGATTATTTTTAAACGAGAAAATATATTTTAAGAATATAAAATATATCAGTTCACGACATCGTCAAGACAAACGTGTGAGACCCGACTCCGATATGTCTAGGACACGTACATCTCACTCGTGCGAGGCAAGAAGTCAGGAGGGCTAGGCCCGTTCATACAACTCATAAGACAAAAGAATATATATTTGGTAAAATATATATGTACAAATTAAGAATTATTCATCTAATACACAACTCAACAATGCGACAACTTTATACAACTAATATAAGTCTTAATAAATATTCAAGATGGAAGACTTGTACACAAAATACACATAGACCTAAGTGTCTAACGGCGTTTAGGACACTTTTAGGTTGCGATACGAGTTCGGGGAATCATCTTTGATTACACACACATCTTACGGAACGCAAACCAATGAATTCATGCCCCCTTTCTACTTTAAACGCTTTTCAGTTTTACAACTATCGGGGTAAATACATGTTCAATGGTATGATAAGCTAAGGAATGGAAATACAAATTAGAAATGCAACTTAGATCATGTGCGAATAGGGTGGTACTTAAGCACCATTAATCATGTTAGACCGAGGTACAAAGGTTACATCTAGCAGATTTTGGCGAGGCCCACTCTTGGTCATGGACCCACACAGAAGAGTGCATTTGTTGTCCCAGTCGAAGTGTAATCGACGGAAATCGTCAAGGGTTGGATTGCTTCCTATGTGGCACACATATTAATGTCCTAGCTACACATTAATGATCAATGTTTTCCTTAGAATTTATACATACCAGTTTTCATCTGAATACAACTTACATTTCAAAGATTCATTTTATACAACCAAAACTCATGAACTCGCTAACTTTTGTTGATTTTTCAACTTAACATGTATTTCAGGAAATTAGTGGACCGTGCGGGGATTTCAGTCCAAGAAAGCAAGTAGCAAGACTCCATGCCATATTTTGGAGGATTTTCCGGTTATATGCCGCCTCCTTGCAGTGATATAGTGGTCAAAACCTCATATTCAAAAAATTGCATTCTGGTTGTAAAATACTTGACAACTTAATTCTCAACTTATGGTTTGTAAACAACTAATTCAACTTATGTTGCGTTTTGGAAACGACCATGGAATGGCATTTGCATTTTTTTATTCATTTAGTATGTTCACTTATATTGTATGCAATGAGAATTAATAAGATCACACCGCGTGCTTCCGCCTATGAGCGGGTGTGACAATTACGACTGCGAGATTCGCTACCAGCCTGGTAAAGTGAATGTTGTGGCCGATGCACTTAGTCGTAAGACTCATGCTAAGAATATTCATTGTCACCAAATCCTTAGCAACCTTCAAGATCGAATTCGTGAAGCTCAACACTCATCCATTAACAAGAACAACATGTACAATGAAATGAAGTGTGGTGCTGAAGAACAACTCGTATCCAAATCCAATGGTATGTTATATTATCTCGATCGTGTCTGGATTCCGAATCGTGATAATCTCCGTGGCTTCTTGATGAAGGAAGCTCACAAATCCCGATATTCAATTCATCCTGGCGCCGACAAGATGTACGAAGATTTGCGTATGTCTTATTGGTGGCCTGGCATGAAGAAAGATATCACTCTCTACGTGTCTAAATGTCTCACTTGTTCCAAGGTCAAAGCCGAACGCCAACATCGTTCAGGCTTGATCGAACAACCAGAAATTCCCATCAGGAAATGGGAGAGTATAGCTATGGATTTCATCACCAAACTCCCTCGCACTTCTTCTGGTCACGATAGTATTTGGGTTATCGTTGATCGATTGACCAAATCCGCTCACTTCCTCCCCATTCTTGAAGACTACAAAGATGAGAAATTAGCTCCTATCTACACGGATGAAGTCATTTGTCATCATGGTATCCCCATTGATATCATCTCGGACCATGATGGTCGTTTCACCTCGCGCCTTTGGCAAAATTTCCAAAAATCTCTTGTTACTCATCTCAATCTTAGTATCGCTTTCCATCCTCAATCTGACGGTCAAACCGAGCGTACTATCCAAACTCTGGAGGATATGCGTGGTTTTTACTTAATCGATTTTGGTGGTAACTGGGATTCACACTTACCTTTGATAGAATTCTCGTACAACAACAGCTATCACCCTAGTATTCAAATGGTACCATTTGAAGCATTGTATGGTCGTAAGTTCCGTTCGACTATCTGTTGGCATGAGATCGGAGAAACTCAAATCACCGGTCCCGAGCTTATACAAGAGACAACGGACAAGATCCTGAAGATTCGCGATAATCTACTCAAGGCTAGAAGTTGATAAAAGAGCTACGCTAATAAGAGGCGCAAACCTTTGGAATTCAACGTTGGAGATCACGTACTTCTCAAGGTATCCCCTTGGAAGGGCGTAGTTCGATTTGGTAAGAAAGGCAAACTCGTTCCTCGCTTTGTAGGTCCTTTCAAGATTCTCGAAAGGATTGGCAAGGTAGCTTGTCGACGGGACCTACCTCAAGAACTCAACAACGTCCACCCAACATTTCATGTTTCAAATGTAAAGAAGTGTCATGCTAAAGAAGGACATCAAGTTCCACTCGATAATCTTCAAATCAATGAGTACTTGCACTTCATGGAAAACCGGTCGAAATTATGGACCGAGGAACCAAGCAACTAAGGCGTCGTCGTATTCCCATAGTCAAGGTTCGATGGGAAGGCAAACGTGGCGCTGAGTTCACTTGGGAATTCGAAAATGAAATGAAGACCAAGTATCCGCACCTCTTTGTTGAGTCTTCCTCTTGAATACATTTCGGGACGAAATTTCCTAAAGTAGGGGAGACTGTAACGCTTCGCATTTCTAGACTTTCCTTAATTAGAAGGCATAATCGTACTTCTATATTTGGAAACTTGTATCGTACTTTGTATCTTTCATTTCAACTCTTGTAACCTGGGATTTTGATCATAATGGAAACTTTATTCAATACTTATACGCTTTTACACACCTTATTCATACTTGTCAAACCCTAAAACGTGATGATTATATGCAAGAAACTCATACTTGAATGCTCAAATACTCAACTCTTATATATAGTGTACTTATACATCATCCTCTCATGCTTAAAACACTTAAAACCGACTAAAACACGTAAAATCAAGCCTCAAGTAACCCTTTGTACAAGCTGAAACTCATCTCGCACGACGTGTGCACACCTCGTACGAGGTGGAGCACGCCTCATACGAGGTGGACACACGTCGTACGAAGCGACGTTGGCAGCGAGTTTTCCTATATATATGGACGCACTTCACCACTTCACACTTTCCGTACACTCTCACTTTCACTCTCAAATTCCTGTATTTTCAGCAGACTTAGCTCAAATCCTTCGAAGTGAGTTTAACTCACTAACACTTTGTAATTTCACAACTTATCCTTTTTCTTTTACTTCTTTTTCTTCGTACCAAGTGTTGCAAGCTGACCTAGTTCATCATCCTCAAAGGATTGGATTAGTGTTCTAGCTAGTGAGAATGTTGGGAGCTTTGGCTACCCAAATTAAGTTCCACACCTCACTTGAACATTTTTACATATTACTTTCTATACATTCATGACCAACCAGGTTGTTACAACCTTGTGCTTTGGTGAATCATATAATGAGATTAGATATCTCCATGCTTGACTTCTATGACGAACTTGACTAAATTCTACCTAAACTATACATAACTTCCGTAGTTTCCTAATAACTAGTCTGAACAGAATGTTAATCGCTTTCTAATTAAATATTTCATTCCAAGACTGTTCTGTCTCGTTTTCAAAACCCTGTTCACGAAAATTAGTGTCGAAACAGGTGCAAAACAAGCAAAATAATTTCAGAAACAGTCCCTTCGCACGAGGTGGTCAGTCACTTCGTACGAGGTGGACTGCCACTTCGCACGAGATGGACTGTCACCTCGCACGAGGTGGACACTTCGTACGAAGTGGCATTTTTCTGTTATTTTTATATTTTCTTTTTTCCGTATCTCCCAACTCCGAATCTGAATCTTTCGCCTAAGATAGTCTACTCACGCACTCTTGTTCGCCCCTTGTAGGGTGACTTCGGTGTGCATCACTTCAACACTACAACTCAACGACTCGTGAAACTTTTGGAAGCTTGCAAAACTCTGAGGATACTCGACCCCGTTTTTACTTTTACACATTTGGGGTGCAATACTTGTACTTATTACCAAACCACATAAACATGCTTATACATAAATCACAAAACAATCCCTACTATGCTTTATGTGTTATACTTGAAATCACACATGCTATTACATGAATTGTTCATACTTAGTCTTTAACTTCGATCAAGCCTCCCTTAACATGTATAGCGCTATAGGAGTAACACGCCGCCCGTAAACTTGAGTTCATGTTATGTAACACCCCAGAAACGGGTTTATTAATTATATTAAAGTAACCGTAAATAAACGGGTAAAATACCGTAAGTGGTAAAAGTAAACCCGGTGAATATTAGGATTTAAATAAATAAACCTGGTATTAAATAAAAACCGACTAACGGTAAACAGAGAACAAACCGACGCGTAAATGACGTAAGAAGTCATAGAGTCGGAAGATTAGTTCAAAAAGAAAACAAATGTAGCCTTAGACTACGATCAAGGTCCATAGAATTCAAGAATGAAAATAAATGAGTTCTAAATTTAAAAGGGTGCATTGACACCGAAAGTATATTTTAGAACGACATGAGTAAAAGATGAATCTACAGGAATCATCATAACATTCGGGATTATAAGAAGTGTTAAGGTCTACGGGGCCAGAATGGCCCTCGGGTCACAAATAAAAAGAAACAAACTATAGGGTATCACCTTAAAAAGGTAAAGATCTAATAAAATAACCTACGATGCTAAGTGAAAGAACCTACGGGTCTATAAAGTAAAGCGTGGGAACTAGTTATGATTCCCCGCGTAGAATAATAACGGAAAGGAGTAAATCTTTGGTCGTCAATTCCCTGATGAGAGTAATTGACATAAGTTAAAAAGAAAAAGAATGTTAAACGAAAAGTCAGCTTTAGTCAAAAGCTACGTTTAAACACACATAAGGCCGGAGAGGGCAACATAATATACCCGGATGATGGGGTATGAAGTGACGGTGACTAATTAGTCTAGCCGGTAAAACCATTCAAGGCCACGATAGTGCCATGACTTATGCAAGCGCTTGTCAATATAAGACTAGTGCGGAGTAAACATGTCGACGGACTAACACGACTTACTAGTCAAATGACAACTCGGTTAATTAGGCGACAAAGATAAGAAATAAAAGGTGAAAGCTATGGTCCGGGAGGACTTGCACATAAATGACGTGCACGTCAATCTAAATGATAACTTTTGACCGAAAGAATGAATATCATAAAAATGAAACTAAGTTCGTTTAGTCTAAAATTAATGAACTACGTAAATAAGGTTTCAGGGACGAAACCTCTTTAAGGGGGGTAGACTTGTAACACCCCAAAAACGGGTTTACTAATTATATTAAAGTAACCGTAAATAAACGGGTAAAATACCGTAAATGGTAAAAGTAAAACCGGTGATTATTAGGATTTAAATAAATAAACCTGGTATTAAATAAAAAGTGAATAAAAGCGTTTGAGGAAATAAAGCTTATAAAAGGCCCGAGGTAACGGGACTTAAAATATAACGGGTTATAACTTCCCAAACCCATTAAGTTAACTAGGAATAATTAACCTAGTTAGTGGGGTGTAAATAAGTAATAAAACATGGAGTTCTAGTCCCTAATAATTACAGTTAAACTTGAGGGACCAAAATCGTTAAAAAGGAAACATGATTCTATTAATAAAATTAAAAAGAGAATAAAACACACACTACGTGTGTATTCTGGAATCAAGCAGAAGAAGCTCCAAGGAGCCAAGAATCCTAGTTCAATTAATCTTCAAATTGAAAGGGAAATCGAAGACCAAATTCGAGTTTGAATATATATTAGCGATCACCAAGTCAAGGATGTCTTGGGTTCACTCATGTTGGGCCTCAAATGTCCCCCATAGCTTCACCTACATAGTCATGTGGGCCCCCATGGCTATTGGCTTGGTAGGATTCACATTAGTATTGGCAATTTAACACTCGCATCCCCCGAATGCTAACCACAAAATATGTTCATGAGATGTTTGGTCGGAACGTGTCCAGGTGTAGACACAACGACAACTCAAAGTGGGATTAGCTCTCACGACGTTTGGTATAGCATGCTTTGGCCTAATAGGTATTTCGTACTCTCATCGTTAGTCCCCAGGTAGGCAAACTGGTCCTTTATTTTGGATTTATACGAATACCAGCCTAGACAGGACGTTCCGACTACCGGTACTAGTACCCTTCCAGTTACTACATGCCCGTCATGAGAACTCACTTTGATGAGATTTGAAAACACGAAAATCATTGTAAAATCAATCATGATGTGGTGTGTGCTTGCATAGATGTGATATGTTATGATCATACGATTTCATGATAGGCATTATTTGATAATACATACTTATGAACATGCTTGAACAATATCAAATGTAACATTTAACATAAACATATAAACATCATGAAATTTGGCATATAACACACAAAATTCTTATAAGTTTCTAATCGACTATAGTATAGGCTCTAAGGGTCTAATAACCTATCCTATATCCCTATAGTCATGGCTCTGATACCAATCTGTCACACCCCGACCCGCAGCGGAAATAAGAGTCGGGGCATAATTGGGTTATCACCAAAGCACATGACATTTACTATTATGTTTCATAATTAAATGAAGTCAAAGTTACATTTCTCAAACATCCAAACATGTTCATTCAATACAAGGGAAAATAACCAAACATAATAATCCGAATACTAAATCGTTTTATTTCTTCTAATCCAGGTCCTATGTGTTCCTAGCTGCTGCTGGTCACCTGTATCATGTGTAAAATGGGAGGTTTTTGGGTCAACATAAGTTGGCGAGTGAACCTTATAGATAAACATTTGATAATGATTTTATGGTTAGTTTATCAATAAAATATTGTGCATAATCATAAAAGAGCACATGTATGTAATCAAACATTGGCAAATATCAGTTACAATTATAACATACATTAACAATCGATAGCATACATGAACATACCAATATCATATAATAACTAACATAAATGAACTGTGCGATCAAGGCTCAATCAAACGGAGCCGATCATATTGCATGAACTGGAAATGTAAATTGAACTGTGCGCTCAAAGCTCAATCAAACGGAGCCGAACGTATTGCATGAACTGAAATGTAAAATGAAATGACCGATCAAGGCTCAATCAAACGGAGCCGATCGTGCGGGCACGCCAAGATCAACCGCATAATTAAATGGGGATCCAACTCAACCTCGATGGATGGGGAGCCGCGGCCTCGGCAATTGCATGTACTGAAATATTAATTTGCATACAATAATAACTACTTAACAGCAACAAACTAATACACATGTCATGATATGATATATGCACAATAACTTGGTTATAATATTTAAATAAACAAGACACATGATACACCCCAAAAACGTGATTAAAACGGGGAATTTGAAGGGTTCACTCACATTGGGTGCGTTGATTTTTGAGATGGTGAGATGCGCACGATTTAGACGAGCGAGACAACGAGGAATCACTAACCTAAATAATAATGGAAAATATATTAAATGGATGGATTTTATTAAGGATTTTAATGGGATTTTTAGATATATTTTTGTGAGTTTATGGCTATTTTCTATCCTTAAAAATGTTATTTTTAAGTATTTTTAATTGATTTTTAAATTAAAATAAACAAATAAATATATAAAAAAAATATTATTATTTTACTGTTTGACCGTTGACCGTTGACCGTTGACCGGTTCGGTCTGCGGTAATTGTTGCGCCAAGCGGGATTCGAACCGGTGACCTTCAGTTCACGTGCACGTAGCTCTACCAACTGAGCTACGTGACTAACCCGTTAGAAACTCAGTTTTAATTATATTTATATACTTATTCGTATTAACCAAAAATACCTTTATTTACAAAAACGTTTTAATTCAATTGACCGGTGCTTGGGACAGGGTTCGAACGCGCGTCATGAAGTTTATCTTGCACACAGTCCACCGCTGGACTGTGTGTCTAACCCGGTTATATTCTTGATTTATATTATAGTTAACATCTACCTGTTTTAACCCGGTTAGTTCATGTTTAAAAAGAAGGATGTTATTACGCAAGGCGTGTGTGTATTAAGGTTCGAACTCGGAACGTG
Organism: Scalesia atractyloides; assembly: GCA_947069175.1. NCBI lineage: Eukaryota > Viridiplantae > Streptophyta > Magnoliopsida > Asterales > Asteraceae > Scalesia > Scalesia atractyloides. The sequence continues at coordinate 30,214,495 of CAMTDV010000005.1, forward strand.
TATAAGAACTTTGCACACAGTCCACCGCTGGACTGTGTGTCTAACCCGTTTATTATCCGAATTTTAATTACTCTTATCCCGCTTTTAAGTTCGTCTTCTTCATTACGATTACCGATTTTATTCAAACATCTGGTTCATGATTTAACTGATTAATAAACATGACGACTAGCTTGAATGTACAAAACCGAACAGTTTGGGGAAAGAATATACCGGACAGGTTGTCTTCCTTAAGGAGTCCGGCGAGAATCAGACAGCTCTTTTTTTTAACCTCCGGCTGAGAGAGTCTATCAACAGAATTAAGGAATTAGATTTGAAATTGAACCAGGGTACATTGATTATTAGTACGTTTGAATGTGCTTACCGTTAGCTAGCGAGTTTCCGGAAATTCCAGAATTTCTCCGGCGAACCCAGAAAATCCAGCAAAATCTTCTGTGGCTGATTTTTGGGTGACGGATTAATGTTAGTAGAGTTCTAACAATAGATTGAAATCGCAAGGAAGGAATATCTTACCGGTTTGTGTCGAACACGGTTTTCCGGCGATTTCTGCAGAGAATTCCGGCGAACAGTTTTAGGTGCTCAAAAGATTTGAAAATGCGACGAAAAAGAAATGGAGTGTTGATGCGACAGTTCTGAATCGCACAAATGATTGGAACTTGAATTAGTTTGGAGTTTGATAACTTTTTGGTTTCAAAAACTGAAATTGATGAAACTTTATGTTCATTCATTACAGACTTAATCAGAAACCGATATACATCGGTTATAAGTTGGCCAGATGAAATCGAAGCAATTTGGTGATCGGTTTACCGATTTCCGTTATGCAGATGGCATTAATGGTTGATTTGAGTTTGCGTATAAGATCCAATTGTTTTCCTAAAGTTAACAGAAAACACTTGGTGGCGGAGTGGTTTGGGGACAGAAAGATAAGTTGTTGGCGACAGCTGACCCGGGTTCGAGTCCCGGCAGCTACAATTGATTTTTATTTATTTTATTTTAACTTTTTATCCAATTTAATTTTTATAGTTTAGTTTATTTATTAATTATGTAACGTTTAAACTCAAAATAACAATAATTAATTAATGTATCTTCATAACTTGGTATTTGATTACAAAACGGAGCGGGTTTTGGAGACCCGTTTTTTACAAATGTTACAAAAATTTTGTTAATACAAATGGTGGATTTTGAGTCCAAATAATAGAGGAACAAATTACGATCACGTAGGAAGAAACGTGAGGTTAAACGGATAAACGGTTTAAAAGTTACGGCCGTTTTCGTAAAAAGGACCAAAACTGAAAAATCTGCAGCTAGGCTGCAGCGTGACCTACGTGCCAGACCATGACCTATGGTACATGGCTGCTGTCTGCAGCGTGACCTATGGTACAGGGTTGTTGTCTGCAGCGTGACCTACGGTCCAGACTATGACCTACGGTACAGAGCTGTTGTCCAAGTTATTTTTGTGTGCCGTAAGCTACGGTACACCAACCGTAGCCTACAGCGAGTTCTGAAAAATGAATTTTGATTGTTTATTGGTAATTTATGGGTTATAAATGCAAGTCTAAGCACCATATAACTAACTTATGAATTGTTATTGGTGTATAGGTGATAGCTAGAACCTCACGGATGAAGATCAAGCTCAACGAAGAACCGAACACAATCAATGTCACACCCCGACCCGCAGCGGAAATAAGAGTCGGGGCATAATTGGGTTATCACCAAAGCACATGACATTTACTATTATGTTTCATAATTAATGAAGTCAAAGTTACATTCTCAAACATCCAAACATGTTCATTCAATACAAGGGAAAATAACCAAACATAACAATCCAAATACTAAATCGTTTTATTTCTTCTAATCCAGGTCCTATGTGTTCCTAGCTGCTGCTGGTTCACCTGTATCATGTGTAAAATGGGAGGTTTTGGGTCAACATAAGTTGGCGAGTGAACCTTATTAGATAAACATTTGAATATGATTTTATGGTTAGTTTATCAATAAAATATTGTGCATAATCATAAAAGAGCAAATGTAAGTAATCAAGCATTGGCAAATGGCAGTTACAATTATAACATACAATAACACTTGATAGCATACATGAGCATACCAATATCTTAAGATAACTAACATAAATGAACTGTGCGATCAAGGCTCAATCAAACGGAGCCGATCGTATTGCATGAACTGGAAATGTAAATTGAACTGTGCGCTCAAGGCTCAATCAAACGGAGCCGAACGTATTGCATGAACTGGAAATGTAAATTGAACTGTGCGCTCAAGGCTCAATCAAACGGAGCCGATCGTGCGGGCACGCCACAGATCAACCGCATAATAAAATGGGGATCAAGCTCAACCTCATGGATGGGGAGCTGCGGCCTCGGCAAATGCATGTACTGAAATAATAATTTGCATCCAATAATAACTACTTAACATCAACAAACTAATACACATGTCATGATATGATGTATGCACAATAGTTTCGTTATAATATGTAAATAAACAAAGACACATGATACACCCCAAAATGTGATTAAAACGGGGGATTTGAAAGGTTCACTCACATTGGGTGCGATGAATTGAAGATGGTGAGATGCGCACGATTTAGATGAGCGGATCGACGAGGAATACTAACCTAGATAATAATGGAAAAAAATATATTAAATGGATGGATTTTATTAAGGATTTTAATGGGATTTTTAGATATATTTTTGTGAGTTTATGGCTATTTTCTATCTTTAAAAAATGTTATTTTTAAGTATTTTTAATTGATTTTTAAATTAAAATAAACAAATAAATATATAAAAAAAATATTATTTTTTTTACTGTTGACCGTTGACCGTTGACCGGTTCGGTCAGCGGTAAATGCTGCGCCAAGCGGGATTCGAACCGGTGACCTTCCGTTCACGTGCACGTAGCTCTACCAACTGAGCTACGTGACTAACCCGTTAGAAACTCAGTTTTAGTTATATTTATATACTTATTCGAATTAACCGAAATTTCCTTTATTTTGCAAAAACGTTTTAATTCCATGGACCGGTGCTTGTGACAGGATTCGAACGCGCGACGCGAAGTTTAATTTGCACACAGTCCACCGCTGGACTGTGTGTCTAACCCGGTTATATTCTTGATTTATATTATACTTAACAACTACCCGTTTTAACCCGGGTTAGTTCATGATTAAAAAGGAATGTTATTACACAAACGTGCGCGTAGCAAGGATCGAACTCGGGACGTGAATATGAATTTTGCACACAGTCCACCGCTGGACTGTGTGTCTAACCCGTTTATAATCCGGATTTTAATTACTCTTATATTCTGAAATAGCTTCATCTTCTTCGTCGGATTACACGGTCAGCATAATTCGACTGGTTAAGTTCGATTTTGTGATTTACAAAGTTCTTAGACACTAACAGTAATTCAAGAGTAAGGAAAGGAGAGAGTTTAAAGAACAGAATTTACCGATTGAAGATAATCACAGAAATCCGGCGAAGGTTCGTCGGTACTGGAAATGAACTCCGACTGTTGAACCAATTAACAGTGTGGATCGATTATTCATAAAGTTAAATCACCTAAACAAGGTTTAAAAGAAGTGCAGGATATCTTACCAGTTCACAATGGGATTCCGGCAATCTCAGGAACTTTCCGACGAAGGTAAGATTTCCGTTAAACGTTGGCTAAGATTGATTCTGATGATGGAGTTGTGTTAGAGATTGACTAATCACATGTTTTTAACAAAAAGAGCCGAAAGAATTACCGTGAGAATGTGAGTCCCGGTTTTCCGGTGATTTGCAGAAAAATTCCGGCGATCTGATTCAGAGAATCTTACGGTTCAGAAACTTGACGAAAATGAAATTGAGTGTTGTTGTGATAGTTATGAATCGTGCAAATGATCAGAACTTGAATTAAATCAGAGTTTGATAAATTTTCGGTTTCAAATACCGGAAATGATGAAGCTTTATGTTCATTCAATTCGGACTTAATTAGAAACCGAAATACATCGGTTATAAGTTGGCCAGATGAATTCGAAATGATTTGGCGATCGGTTTGCCGATTTCCGTTATTCAAATGGCACCAACGGTTGATTTGAGTTTGCGTATAATATCCAAATGTTTGCCTAGTGTTATCAGATAACACATTGTGGCGGAGTGGTTTAGTGAAAGATGGTTAAGTTGTCTTGAAGGCTTGGCTGACCCGGGTTCGAGTCCCGGCAGCTACAAATGTTTTTTATTTATTTTATTTTAACTTTTTATCAAATATAATTTTTATAGTTTAGTTTATTTATTAATTATGTAACGTTTTAACTCAAAATAACCATAAATAATTAATGTACTTTCATAACTTGGTACTTGATTACAAAACGGAGCGGGTTTTGGAGACCCGATTTTTACAAATGTTACAGTATCCCCTACTTTTAGGAATTTCGTCCCGAAATTCAAACAGTTGAAGTAGGAGGAAAAAGATGAGGGTATTTTTCACGCATTGAGTCTTCACGTTCCCAAGTAAACTCAGGTCCCCGTTTCGACTCCCAGCGTACCCTAACAATAGGAATGCGACTTCGTCGTAGACGCTTTTCTCCATAGTCCATAATCTCCACTGGTCTTTCAATAAAATGCATGGATTCATCAATCTGAATATCTTCCAGTGGAATATGAACATTCTCATCAGCGAGGCACTTCTTCAAGTTCGACACGTGAAATGTGGGATGAATCCTGTCGAGTTCTTCCGGTAGGTCAAGCTTGTATGCTACAGGACCTACTCTTTTGAGTACCTTGAAAGGTCCTACGTAACGTGGTGCTAGCTTTCCCTTTTGACCAAAACGAACTACTCCCTTCCACGGTGAGACTTTTAAAAGCACATGATCACCAACGCTAAACTCCAAGGGCTTCCGTCGTTTATCTGCGTAACTCTTTTGACGACTTTGAGCCACTAGAAGATTGTTTCGGATTTGATGAATCTTATCTGTGGTTTCTTGGATCAATTTTGGACCAGTAATTTGTGCTTCCCCAATTTCGTGCCAACAAACAGGAGATCGGCACTTTCGACCATATAAAGCTTCAAAAGGTGCCATGCCGATGCTAGAATGATAGCTGTTGTTGTACGAAAATTCAACTAACATAGGTGGGCGTCCCAATTTCCCTTGAAGTCTATGACACATGCCCTAAGCATGTCCTCAAGAGTTTGAATGGTGCGCTCAGACTGTCCATCAGTTTGGGGATGATAGGCGGTACTGAGATCTAATCGAGTGCCCATAGCGGATTGTACTGCTTGCCATGTTCGTGAGGTGAAACGACCATCACGATCAGAAATAATACTTAATGGTACCCCGTGTCGGCTTACGATTTCGTTGATATAAATACGAGCAAGCTTTTCGTTCTTGAAATCTTCTCGAATAGGAATAAAGTGAGCTGATTTTGTAAGTTGGTCTATAATCACCCATATAGTGTCATACCCACTAGAAGTGCGAGGTAACCCGGTAATGAAATCCATGGTTATATTTTCCCACTTCCATACAGGTATTTCCGGTTGGACTAGAAGTCCTGAGGGTCTTTGCTGTTCAGCCTTCACCTTAGAACATGTGAGACACTTGGAAACAAAAACGGCAATATCTTTCTTCATTCCAGGCCACCAATAGGTGTACCGTAGGTCTTGATACATCTTATCGGCTCCTGGGTGTATAGAATATCGCGTTTTGTGACCTTCATTCATGAGAGTTTCACGAAGATTGATGTGGTTAGGAATCCAGATACGATCTAGGTAATACAAAATACCATCAGATTTAGTTTCAAGTTTTAGCTCGGCTCCACAGGACATCTCTTTTCTTACATCTTCTTCTGTTATTGAAATGTGTTGAGCTTCTCGAATTTGATCTTTAATATCGGTTATAATTTGCGAACATAGAAGATGAATGGAGTTCGCATAACCCTTTCGACTAAGTGCATCAGCCACCACATTTGCTTTGCCAGGGTGGTATCTAATTTCACAGTCGTAATCATTTAGGAGTTCGACCCATCTTCGTTGCCTCATATTTAACTCTTTTTGATTGAAGATATGATGAAGACTCTTGTGGTCAGTGTATATTTCACACTTAGTACCATAGAGATAATGTCTCCATATCTTAAGAGCGAATACAACGGCTCCAAGTTCGAGGTCATGAGTGGTGTAGTTCTTTTCATGTGTCTTAAGTTGCCTTGAGGCATAAGCTATGACTTTTCCTCTTTGCATGAGAACTCAACCTAATCCTTGCCCTGTCGCGTCGCAATAGACTACAAAATCATCACAACCTTCAGGAAGAGTGAGGATTGGTGCATCACAAAGTTTTTGTTTAAGTGTTTGAAAAGCTTCTTCTTGCTTGGGCCCCCATACGAATGGTTTTCCCTTATGGGTTAAAGCCGTGAGTGGCACCGCAATGCGAGAGAAGTTTGAAATGAACCGACGATAATAGCCAGCAAGTCCAAGAAAAGACCTTACTTCAGTTGGTGTACGTGGAGCTTGCCATTCTTGAACTGCTTTGATCTTTGATGGGTCAACATGTATTCCTTTGTCATTGACTACATGCCCGAGAAATTGCACCTCTTTTAACCAGAATTCACATTTAGAGAACTTGGCATAAAGCTTTTCCTTTTCTAGAAGTGCAAGAACAAGTCGTAGATGACGCTCATGATCAGCTTTAGATTTTGAATAGATAAGAATATCGTCGATGAATACAATAACAAATCGATCAAGGTAAGGTTTGCAGACTCTATTCATTAGGTCCATGAAAACAGCTGGTGCGTTGGTTAATCCAAACGGCATAACCATGAATTCATAGTGACCATATCGAGTTCGAAAAGCAGTTTTAGGGACGTCTTCTTCATGCACTCTAAGCTGATGATAGCCAGATCGAAGGTCGATTTTCGAAAAGCAACTGGCACCTTGCAGTTGGTCAAGAAGATCATCTATGCGGGGTAAAGGATACCGATTTTTGATGGTTAACTTGTTGAGCTCTCAGTAGTCGATGCACATCCGAAAAGATCCATCTTTCTTCTTTACAAAAAGGACAAGTGCACCCCAAGGCGATGAGCTGGGGCGTATGAATCCCTTGTCAGTCAACTCTTGCAATTGACTGGCTAGCTCTTGCATTTCAGAGGGGGCTAACCTATATGGAGATTTTGCCACTGGTGTAGCACCAGGTATAAGATCGATACGGAATTCGACATCTCTGATTGGAGGAAGTCCTGAAATGTCGTCAGGAAAAACTTGTGGAAAATCTTTTACAACAGGAATATCTTCAAGTTTCTTCTCTGCGGTCCCCTTCTTGATGATATGGGCTAAAAACGCGACATAATTCTTGCGAAGGTATTTTTGAGCTTGAAGACAAGACATTAAGTTGAGCCCTTTCGACGAGGTTTCTCCAATGATTCGAAGAGTCTGACCGTTTGAAAGAGGAATACGAATAAATTTCTCACGACATACAACTTCCGCATGATGTTGACTGAGCCAATCCATACCGATTATGATGTCGAAACTTCCCAGCTTCATAGGAATAAGATCGACTGAGAAATCGTGGTCGTTTAGGGTGAGCGTACAGTTGCGTAAAATAGAGTCTAATGAAACTGGTTTTCCGTCCGCAACTTCCACCGTTATGGATTCCGCGAGCTTATCCCGATTTTTACTTAAGATAGGTTCAAATTCTAATGACACGAAACTTCTATCCGCACCAGTATCAAATAACATAGAGGCATATCCACCATTTATAAGAAACGTACCGTTGACCACATTGTCGTCAGCTATGGCCTGGTTTGCGTTAATATTGAAAGCTCTTCCTCTAGCAGGTGGAGGAGCTTGGTTCGCTTGATTCACAGGGTTGGCTTGGGCCTGAGCATGAATAATATTGACCAGCCTTGGACATGTGTTTCTGAAATGACTTGGGTCGCCGCAATTGAAACAAGCCCGCATAGGTTGGCCCATAGGGTAATTGGGTTGATAGTATGTTTGGGCTAAATGTTGGGCGGGTGGGAATGGTAGTTGTTGTTGGGCTTGACCCATTAACTGTTGGTGGGTTTGGGTTATAGGTTGGTGACGGTTTATTCGTTGAGACGTGCGGCAGTTTTGAATAGTGTGTCCGGCGCGACCGCAGCCGGTACAGTATTGGCAAGGATAATCAGGGGAGTGGTGATACTGACAACGGTTACATTTTGGTAGTGGCCCTGTGTATGGTTTTCTGTATAGCGCGGGTGGAGGTGTGGCTTGAGTGATGGGTGCAGCAAGAATAGGGGTGTTGGTTTGGGTGACTGCAAAGTTCCTGGTGTTACGCTTCCTCTTGTTAGCAAACTTAGAGGAAGGAGTGTGGTGGTTTGAGGTTTGTCCCTCAGCAGGGGCTTTCTTTTTTTCCTCTTTGAACTTCCCATTGCGAATTCGGTTTTCGGTCAGTTCTGTTGCCAACTCCATGGCAGCTTCGAGTGTTACCGGTGAAACGCTGAGGACCGAATCTTGGATTTTCGAGGGAAGTCCTCGAATGTAATGTTCGATCAGACGGTAGGTTGGAGTGAATAAGTTTGGAACCATTTGGTTCAACTCCAAGAACCTTTTGTTGTAAGTAGAGTGATCACCCTCTTTTTGCTTCAAGGCATGAAATTCATCCTCCAATTTCTTAATTTCACTTCTAGGACAGAAACGCCTAGCCATGATTTCCCTTAACTCCTCCCAAGTTAAGGCCATCGCATCTTCAGTTCCCCTCTTTCCCTTCTCAGTATTCCACCAAGTGAGAGCTACACCAAGTAGTCTCCCGGTGGCGTAACGAACTTTGCGATCCTCAGGACAATCGCAGTTTAAGAAAACGTTCTCCATCTCCTCGAACCAATGTAGGAGAGCAGTGACTCCCTCAGTCCCTTCGAATTTTGGAGGATCACAGGACTTAAAATGTTTGTAGGAGCATTTGGTGGTAGGAGGGTTGTTGATGTTCTGGTCCTGTTGTTGAGGAGGGTTAGTAGGATTTGCAGCAAGGGCTTGTTGTACTTGTACTACGATGTCAGGCAATATCGTGGCCATTTGATTCGTGATATGAGTGGCCAAACGTTCCCGAGACTTTTCCGATTTCCTACCCCTTCGATGCTGCCTAGACGACATCTACAGGATCATAAAATGAGAAGATTGTGAGTTTATGGTGTCTTTTTAGGTGTCATGTGTCTTTAAGAAAATGAAATTAACATAAATATCAATAATGCAACTACATCCAAAGGATGTCTTGGGTTCGCTCATGTTGGGCCTCAAATGTCCCCCATACCTTCACCAACATAGTCATGTGGGCCCCCATGGCTATTGGCTTGGTAGGATTCACATTAGTATTGGCAATTTAACACTCGCATCCCCGAATGCAAACCACAAAATATGTTCATGAGATGTTTGGTCGGAACGTGTCCAGGTGTAGACACAACGACAACTCAAAGTGGGATTAGCTCTCACGACGTTTGGTATAGCATGCTTTGGCCTAATATGTATTTCGTACTCTCATCGTTAGTCCCCAGGTAGGCAAACTGGTCCTTTATTTTGGATTTATACGAATGCCAGCCTAGACAGGACGTTCCGACTACCGGTACTAGTACCCTTCCAGTTACTACATGCCCGTCATGAGAACTCACTTTGATGAGATTTGAAAACACGAAAATCATTGTAAAATCAATCATGATGTGGTGTGTGCTTGCATGGATGTGATATGTTATGATCATACGATTTCATGATAGACATTATTTGATAATACATACTTATGAACATGCTTGTACAATATCAAATGTAACATTTAACATAAACATATAAACATCATGTAATTTGGCATATAACACACAAAATTCTTATAAGTTTCTAGTCGACTATAGTATAGGCTCTAAGGGTCTAATAACCTATCCTATATCCCTATAGTCATGGCTCTGATACCAATCTGTCACACCCCGACCCGCAGCGGAAATAAGAGTCGGGGCATAATTGGGTTATCACCAAAGCACATGACATTTACTATTATGTTTCATAATTAATGAAGTCAAAGTTACATTCTCAAACATCCAAACATGTTCATTCAATACAAGGGAAAATAACCAAACATAACAATCCAAATACTAAATCGTTTTATTTCTTCTAATCCAGGTCCTATGTGTTCCTAGCTGCTGCTGGTTCACCTGTATCATGTGTAAAATGGGAGGTTTTGGGTCAACATAAGTTGGCGAGTGAACCTTATTAGATAAACATTTGAATATGATTTTATGGTTAGTTTATCAATAAAATATTGTGCATAATCATAAAAGAGCAAATGTAAGTAATCAAGCATTGGCAAATGGCAGTTACAATTATAACATACAATAACACTTGATAGCATACATGAGCATACCAATATCTTAAGATAACTAACATAAATGAACTGTGCGATCAAGGCTCAATCAAACGGAGCCGATCGTATTGCATGAACTGGAAATGTAAATTGAACTGTGCGCTCAAGGCTCAATCAAACGGAGCCGAACGTATTGCATGAACTGGAAATGTAAATTGAACTGTGCGCTCAAGGCTCAATCAAACGGAGCCGATCGTGCGGGCACGCCACAGATCAACCGCATAATAAAATGGGGATCAAGCTCAACCTCATGGATGGGGAGCTGCGGCCTCGGCAAATGCATGTACCGAAATAATAATTTGCATCCAATAATAACTACTTAACAGCAACAAACTAATACACATGTCATGATATGATGTATGCACAATAGTTTCGTTATAATATGTAAATAAACAAAGACACATGATACACCCCAAAATGTGATTAAAACGGGGGATTTGAAAGGTTCACTCACATTGGGTGCGATGAATTGAAGATGGTGAGATGCGCACGATTTAGATGAGCGGATCGACGAGGAATACTAACCTAGATAATAATGGAAAAAAAATATATTAAATGGATGGATTTTATTAAGGATTTTAATGGGATTTTTAGATATATTTTTGTGAGTTTATGGCTATTTTCTATCTTTAAAAATGTTATTTTTAAGTATTTTTAATTGATTTTTAAATTAAAATAAACAAATAAATATATAAAAAAATATTATTTTTTTTACTGTTGACCGTTGACCGTTGACCGGTTCGGTCAGCGGTAAATGCTGCGCCAAGCGGGATTCGAACCGGTGACCTTCCGTTCACGTGCACGTAGCTCTACCAACTGAGCTACGTGACTAACCCGTTAGAAACTCAGATTTATTTATATTTATATACTTATTCGAATTAACCGAAATTTCCTTTATTTTGCAAAAACGTTTTAATTCCATGGACCGGTGCTTGTGACGGGATTCGAACGCGCGACGCGAAGTTTAATTTGCACACAGTCCACCGCTGGACTGTGTGTCTAACCCGGTTATATTCTTGATTTATATTATACTTAACAACTACCTGTTTTAACCCGGGTTAGTTCATGATTAAAAAGGAATGTTATTACACAAACGTGCGCGTAGCAAGGATCGAACTCGGGACGTGAATATGAATTTTGCACACAGTCCACCGCTGGACTGTGTGTCTAACCCGTTTATAATCCGGATTTTAATTACTCTTATATTCTGAAATAGCTTCATCTTCTTCGTCGGATTACACGGTCAGCATAATTCGACTGGTTAAGTTCGATTTTGTGATTTACAAAGTTCTTAGACACTAACAGTAATTCAAGAGTAAGGAAAGGAGAGAGTTTAAAGAACAGAATTTACCGATTGAAGATAATCACAGAAATCCGGCGAAGGTTCGTCGGTACTGGAAATGAACTCCGACTGTTGAACCAATTAACAGTGTGGATCGATTATTCATAAAGTTAAATCACCTAAACAAGGTTTAAAAGAAGTGCAGGATATCTTACCAGTTCACAGTGGGATTCCGGCAATCTCAGGAACTTTCCGACGAAGGTAAGATTTCCGTTAAACGTTGGCTAAGATTGATTCTGATGATGGAGTTGTGTTAGAGATTGACTAATCACATGTTTTAAACAAAAAGAGCCGAAAGAATTACCGTGAGAATGTGAGTCCCGGTTTTCCGGTGATTTGCAGAAAAATTCCGGCGATCTGATTCAGAGAATCTTACGGTTCAGAAACTTGACGAAAATGAAATTGAGTGTTGTTGTGATAGTTATGAATCGTGCAAATGATCAGAACTTGAATTAAATCAGAGTTTGATAAATTTTCGGTTTCAAATACCGGAAATGATGAAGCTTTATGTTCATTCAATTCGGACTTAATTAGAAACCGAAATACATCGGTTATAAGTTGGCCAGATGAATTCGAAATGATTTGGCGATCGGTTTGCCGATTTCCGTTATTCAAATGGCACCAACGGTTGATTTGAGTTTGCGTATAATATCCAAATGTTTGCCTAGTGTTATCAGATAACACATTGTGGCGGAGTGGTTTAGTGAAAGATGGTTAAGTTGTCTTGAAGGCTTGGCTGACCCGGGTTCGAGTCCTGGCAGCTACAAATGTTTTTTATTTATTTTATTTTAACTTTTTATCAAATATAATTTTTATAGTTTAGTTTATTTATTAATTATGTAACTTTTTAACTCAAAATAACCATAAATAATTAATGTACTTTCATAACTTGGTACTTGATTACAAAACGGAGCGGGTTTTGGAGACCCGATTTTTACAAATGTTACAATCAAGTTCAAGCTTCCGAATTATGTATAGTCATTTACGAAATCATTCATCGTAAATATGACGAAATATGTTTATATATAAGCATTATAAAACTCGAAGTTTTAACGGACTTGTATTTGTATAAATACTTTTATATGCGAAATTTTATAAAATCTTACTTTAGCAAGAAGGGCCTTACATGTTAAGTTATACACATACGGTCTTTTCATTGCTATGAATAGATTACGCTAGCGGGAAACTTCGGGTTGACTAGTATTATTGCATGCTTGTATATTAAATGTTAGCCTCAAGATTAGATATTTTTGCATGAGGATTCGCTTAAAACATTATATTATGCTATTATTAAAACGTGTATGCTCGCAAACGTCTTGTGTGTTGAACTATACTACACATGTATTCCAGGTTGATATTGATGATGATACACATGGAATCAAGTAGGACGACTTAGATACTCATTTAGAATGTATTAGTCAAGTTGTTGTATTTGTATTTTGTATTCCGCCATGTTGTACTTTGAATTTGAAATTGTGTACTGTTTAATCAATTAAAGAAATGAAATTTTGTTATCTAAATACTTGTCGCAAAAATAGAAGTTATGATGCCTCGAACAATCACTATACGTCCGCCGTGATGATTCTGCCATCGGTTGGGATGTGACATCGGAGTTGTGCGGTGAGGTGGTGTTATACGAGATGAAGTGTAAGAGGAGAAGAGGCGGTGCACGCGGCGGAGATGGGCGGTTTTTGAAAGCACGGCGGCCATGGCGGTGGTTACTGAATAGGCTAGAAGCGGTGATGGTGTGTGCCCTTCCTTTTTTGTTTTTATCGAGACTTTTTGAATAGGTCGTCTACTAGTTCCGTTGTTGACGTACTATAATTATCTAATTATTATCTAATCTAATCTAATCTTAATCTTAATCTTATCTTATATAATCTAAATTATAATAAAAGACTCCAATTAATGCCATGTTCTCTCCATTAATTTAGTAATTATATTGTAAATATTGTTATTTTAATCAATAATATATTAGTTTAATATTTAATATCTAATATGTTATCAATATAATAATAGCGTTAATCGTATGTATGGATAAGTGTTAATAAAAAAGAACTTCAAGATTAAATTATTTTGTTTTAAGAGGTGAATGTTAATCAGAAAACTTAGGATTAACTTTGTTTATCCGATAGGACCTTGATTGTTTTTTATTTTCTAGATAATTATTGCTAATTAGTTGATATTTTTAATATTTTATATTCTATATAAACATTATCTTATTCTTCAATATCAATGGTATTATATTATTTTAAATATTATTTAATTATAACTTTTATGTATTTTTTCTCATATGTTACAACTATACACCCTAAAATAAAATTTCGTTCACAAAATTACTAAATACAAAAATAACTTATAGGTATGTGAACGGAGACACAATACCTAAGTTAATAGAGATCGGTCCAGAATACCATACATCTATAATAAATTAACATGAATACTATTCATAGCAGTAACCTAACTTGTACACATATCTTAACCCGACATCTACCCATTAACTCGTATGTTTTGTTTTAAGAGAAAAAATCGACAAGAAAGAGCCTGACCTCCAATACCACAATTGTAACACCCCAGTTCGACAAGGACTCGTATTATTTGTTGCATATTTTACCTCATCATTTATTTTCCATCCAAATTTCTTCATGAACCTAAATAATGAAATGTTTTATGAAGTAAGAAAGAGTAACTTAAACGACCTTAAATAACAATAAACGTTTTATAAATTAGGAAATAATAGCTTATTCATATTTCAATATTATCAATTTCTTTTTTTAACCAATGTGTGACATAGTAAATTACTAATTGATTATGAAAATATTTTATTCGGCGTATATTAATTGTTAACTTAGATCGTGTTTTTATAATAACTAATTATTAATTAAATTCATATAATAATTATAAATAAGCATAACAAATCTAATTCATGACATAATTTACTTTAAATAAAAGTTATATTTAAATACACAATAATAAAAAATAATATTATTTATATATAATATTATATGTAATATAATTTGTAATTTCAACATATGTAGAATAAATAAGCATAACAAATCTAATTTATGACATACCAATAAATTTATTTTCATTTGCTTTAAATAAAAGTTATATTTAGATGATACACAATAATAAAAAAAATAATTTTATTTATATATAATATTATATGTAATATAATGTGTAATTTTAACATATGTAGAATATATATATTTATGTATTATATATTTTCAGTACTTAATCCGTGTAATACAGATACTATTATGGTATTTTAGTGTTACTAATTAACGTAGGCTGATTTTTGTTATTAGTTATTATTGTTATTATTAATATAATATAACATAAAGGATATTGATCTAATAATTCTAATATAATTAAATAATATATAACATAAAGGATTTGATCTAATTCGCACGGGTCTAATTTAATCAATTATATATAATTATTAATTCTACTTAATTCTACATATATATATGGGAAGGGTAAATGAGAACCACCACGAGTTGCGAGAACCGCGAGAACTTTTTGATTTGGCGCGAGTTAGGTAAAAAAAATTTACACAAACGTAGATGGAAAAATTATAAACACATTTGTAAAGAAAAAGTAAAAAAAAATTGCCGATTGAGTAGTTTTGACTGATCCAAGTTTTTTTCTATGGCAGATGTAAAATTTTAGAAAAAAAATAAATATTTTTTATTACGCCTCATGTAAATGTGTGTATGCGATATTTTTTTTTAAATTATTTTTCACTGAAACAAGTGATTTTTTACGACTTTTGAGAGAAAAAAAATTCGGAAAAAACTTATGAATGGACTAATTCTCGCGGTTCTCACAACTCGAGATGGTTCTCATTTGAACCGGATTCTAATATATATATATATATATATATAGGTGAGGGTTTAAATGAGAACGCTAAATATCGTGAGAACCGTGAGAACGAATGAAAAAATCACGAAAACTTGATCAAAAACAATTCAAATTTAAAATTTCTTTTTACACTTATCATTATCATTCAAATACAAGTGGGAAACCAGGGAACACTTTTAAAAATTTAACTTAACATGTTAAAAATAAATTTATTTTAAAAAAAATTCGGCGCTTCTTTTTATTAATACTATTAGAAGGATTTTTAATAAAAAATTCAAAACTAAAAATATATAAAAAAAACAATTAAAAACGGGTAATTTTTTTTACAAAAATTATTTTTTTATGTCGAATAGTTTCTACCAATTTTTTTTAATGAAAAGCGCTGAAAAAATTTTAAAATTTTGATTTTAACATGTTAAATTAATTTTATAAGATATATATTTTTTAACTTTTTTTAACTTTTTTTATATGTTTAGTTTTTGTATTAAAATTTTTTCTACATGTAATTATAAGAAAAAGCGTCGATAAAAATTTAAAAAAAGAATAATTTTTAACATGTTAAGTATAATTTTTAAGAGTGTTTCCTGTATCCTCACTTTTTTAATGTTCCCCAATGAACTCTCTCCTATATATATATATACATATATATATATATAGAATGGTTAAAATAGAAACGACATTTTGATGTAAGAACTAAAGAACTAAGTAAGGACCTAAGTAAGGACCATTGATCAATGTAGATCAAGGGTTGTAATCTTATCTTTGACTTTCGTTGTCTTTTTTTACCTTTTTTTATTTTTTAATAGAAGAAAGTTGTGGAGGGGTAGTCATGTAAAAGTACCACATGTGATTTCTGCCACCAACATAAATGCACATGAAAGAAGTCATGTGTAACATTCTCTCTCTTCATTTCATTCACAATTCTGTTATTTACATCAACGTAAAAAGAATTTACGTCATTTTTACAGAAAAAAAAAAACAAATTCAATATGTAAACACAAAAATTTCTTGAATCCTTGATCTTGATCTTCATCGTCTTCATCTAAAAAAATGCTCAACGCCGACTGTACCCTAAAAACCCAATGTAAACCACCGAAAACACCTACCACCTATAACTCACTATCAAAACACGACAAAACAAAATCCAACTTTTCTTCTTTCTTTTGATCATCGTCGTCTTCGACCCCAAAGCCAACGTGCAACCTGCAATACCTGACAAAACAAACCAAAACCCCGACGAAAAACAATATACGACTGATTAAACAAAAAAACCCTGGCAAAAAAACCCGACCAATCCTATAAAACACCAATTTAAACATAACAAAACACCAAGTAGCCTGTGAAAACCCAACGTAAAAACTAACAAGACCCGCATGTAAACATATCAAAACACCAAAAACCCAAACTGGTCTAAACCGGTTTTTTAACCGATTTTTTTAACTCGTCCAAAAAATCGGGGAAAAAAACCAACCAGAAACCTACAACGCATACCGCTACACAACGATGCAGTTTTTTGACATTTTTTCGCTGCAGATTTTTGACGTTTATTGCTGACAAACGCTGCTGAACGCTGCAGTTTTTTACGTTTATCGCTGAAAAAACTGCATTTTTATAAGTTTTTTACGCTAAAAATGTTATTAAAAGGCTGAAAAAAATAATTTTATAAAATAAAAAACATGTTAAATATAAAAAATGATTCATTGATAAAATGTTAAAGTTGGTTTCTTAATATACACGTCCGGTTTTTCCAGTGTACTGGTTTTTTTCTATAATCGGTTTTTTAAGAAGTTTTTATTAATACCAACTCAAAACTACGGTTCGGTTTCGATCTCCTACCCGGTTAGAGAAAAACCGGTATTTTAAAAAACTTTAATATGCTTCCAACACAAGCAGTTATCACTTTAAATATCATTATCAACATTCACAAATTCCCAGCAAGTTAAGTCCAACATTTAACTTCATGGAGCACGAAAAAAACCCGTACTAAATAAAACAAAATACAAAGAATAAAAAAACAAGAAGATGCCTATGCGATTCAACATAAGTTGTGATTCCACCATTGGAGTTCAACACCACCCTCATATGCCGTCTCGCACACCACCACCCGTCGTTGAACCACCCTTGAACCCGATCAAACCCCAGTTAACACCCTTGGTTTATCTAAATCAAAAACATATATTTTATCAAACATGAAGGTCCGATATCAGGCGGTTCTAGAAGGAAGTTAGTGCGTATGATCACTAATTCGGTAAAATATTATTAAGAAAGGAGTAGAAGCAGATCGCAGCGGAAGTTATATGCTATTCATTTATACCGAAAGAGCATACATCTTGCCAAGCTGCCGGCGGTAGAATATTATTAAGAAAGGAGTAGAAGCAGATCGCATCAGAAGTTATATGCTATTCATTTATACCGAAAGGGCATACATCTTGCCAAGCTGCCGGAGTTCCTAGAGATAATTCGGCAGCACCTCCCCATCCAGGAGCACAAAAGCTTAATCACAAATGAACACACACAACCTATATATAGACATTCTAATTCGTACGAACTGAGCATATGTAATTCGTACGAACTTGACATTGCCACTTCGTACGAAATGGTACTTCATACGAATTAACATTATAAACTCCGTTTCAGTTCGTACTTTGGTCGTGTGTTTGTTTCTAACCTATACAATATTCAACACACGCTCAGTCTAGCCTATTCGCACAGTGATGGACACAAAGTGCATCAAAAATTCCCCCTTGTCCGTTACTGTCGAAGCTTAATTTGAACTTGAAATCTCTGAGCCGTGTTTGAATATTCTACAACTTCAATCAAGGTATCTGCCGATGTCATCGGAATGCGTCAACAACCCTTAATTGATGATCCGGGTTTGCATTGTCAACATTAAATTCCCCTGAAAACTCCAGTTCAGAACTTTGTTTGCACAGTTTTCGACCTCCTCTGATTTGCTTGACTGACAAATTTTCTCGAACAAACACCAACATGAAGCTAATCAATGCAGCTTCTTCTCCGTTTCAACGATAACTGCATCCGAGTTCAGTTTTTGAGTAAGCACTGTAGCACTGAGAGTCTATTCCGCAAACTCCTAATCTTTAAAAAACTCAACAAGTAATTGATAGAAACTTCGAATGACCACACCGGTAAACTTCAAACCAACGAATACCCGTGAAAATCTGGAATCCCGATTTCCGTAATCGCATTTAAGCACACTCCTGAAAGATTGATTAGCAAATCGGTAATCTTTTTCAATCACAAAATCATTATCGGAATCAAATCATCTGGTAACACATCAGATCTGAGAAACATTCGTTCGCGATCAGAATCACATTTATCCTGTTCAGTCACATTAACAGATATATAGCTCACTTCGCAGACGCTGACGCCTTGAAACTACAAAACACCCCCATTTCCGGATTACCCGCCCAAAACAATTCATTTACGTTGCAGAGTTAAAGATAAGCAGTCGTGTATGCATCAACCCCACATCAAAGATCAGACTTTTAAACCCTTAAGCATCAATCTGTATTACGATTTGAAAATTCGGAACTTCCTGTAACCACGAATTCACGAAACTAGATCTTCTACATTTCCCAGATAATTTGCAGTCGGTAACCACCCTAATACTGTTGCGAGTCACGAATTTCAAAAATGCCAGAATCTTCAAATCTACTTTGAAATTTTTATTCCCCCTCATTTTTGTAAATTCTGACCATACCAAATTTTTCACTGAAAATTCCCCCTCAAATCTGGAAAATTCAGTTTTCAACAAATGCGGATTTAACGTTTAGGCTCATTGATAATCACTATACCAAAAGATCATCATTCAGTATCGGTATCAGTGACTACCCCAATATCTTCAAACTTTTGCGATCGTATCATCAAATCTAAACTCTGAAGCTCTAGACGGTATCCCCGAACATGCCGTTTCGGTCATCGGAAACTCGAAAAAAAATTCTATCACCAAATTTTTTCTGGACACTCATCCCGTCAATATGATCAACAAAAATTTTCAATGCCTTTTAGGCATCATGTCTCACTTCGTACGAAGTACCAAATTAGCCTAATTTCATTTTTTTCGATCCAGAATCTTTATTTCTTCGAATTTTGAGATGCTTCCACCATAGATCTAGTCGAAAATGGTTTTCTAACAATCCTATCCGTTCAATTTTACATTTTGTCTATGGATTGTACTTTATTTTGATGTTTTACGTCTAAAAGCCCTCCTAAGTCCATAAATGTCCAAAATTCATGAGCGTAGGTGATAACCGTAGCTCTTATACCAATTGAAGGTCTGATATCAGGCGGTTCTAGACGGAAGTTAGTGCGTATGACCACTAATTTGGTAGAATGTTTTTAAGAAAGGAGTAGAAGCAGATTGCGTCGGAAGTTATATGTTATTCATTCATACCGAAAGAGCATTCATCTTGTCAAGCTGCCGGAGTTCCTGGAGAGAATCCGGTAGTACCTCCCCGTCCGGGAGCGCTAAAACTTAATCACAAATGAACACACACAACCTGTATATAGACATTCTAATTCGTACGAACTGAACATATGTAATTCGTACGAACTTGGCATTGCCACTTCATACGAAGTGGTACTTCGTATGAATTAACACTATAAACTCCGTTTCAGTTTGTACTTTGGTCGTGTGTTTGTTTCTAACCTATACAATATTCAACACACGCTCAATCTAGCCTATTCGCACAGTAACGGACACAAAGTGCATCAACAAAACATCAGAAGTCACACCACGAATCTTTGTTCTTGCCGACAAACACAAAAATCAAATTCATAACCCCAAAACTATATTAAAGTTTCACTACACAGATCGTTCATTAAAAAAACACAACTATTATACAGAACCTGATCTTGTAACGTTTTCTTGCTCGTTGTTTTGATTCAAAAGTAAGACCCTATTTTGGAACACAAAACAAAAAAAAAATTCAAAACGTAATATACACAACCTGTCGTGGGGTTAGAGTGCCGTTGAACCACCACCACCTGCCTCCAAACCCCTACGAAACCTCGTTGATACCCTGTCGAACAGTCATCATGTACACCATCCATCATCGGGGGACCATCGTCGTCGGAGAGAAACCTGAGTTGAACCCCTGAAACGACAGTCGAACCGCCATCATGAACACCCTCCATCATTGGGAACCCTTATGAAGACGACAGGGGTTGGAACAAAAACATGAGCTGATATGAGGATCTGAGGGACGTGATCGATCGAGTAAATCTGATAATCCTTCGACATCGATGTTGAAGTGGTTGGAACCAAAATATGAGCAGATGGGTTTTTGATTTGTGAATGTGTGTGTTTTGGATCTATTTACTGAGTGTGTGTGAATTTGAATCTCAATGTAAATAGAGAGATAAAAGATGTGTGTGTGAAAAGTGTGAGAGAAGTATGTGTCTGACATTGGGTCAGTGGGATGATGTTGAAAGACAAAATTTCCCTTTGATTAGTACTTATAAATACTATATTGCCCTTTGACTAAATGCATAAGATTGCTGATGTGTAGAATTCTTGTTGGGTTAGATTAGTTCTTAGGTTCTTACATGAAGGTGGGGCTTCCTGATTGAAAGTCTCCATATATATATATATATGTATATATATATATATACACACACATATATATATAAAAGGTATGTGGAGAGTTCAATGAGAAGAAAATTGGTACTTTAAGGGGTATGGTCCCAAAACATGCGCCGATCAAAGTGTAAAACCCTTGATCGCACACATAACCATAACCACCACAACTAAAAAGGGAGACAAGCCCAATCTCACGCAAGTTAATGGGAGCAACATAAGACTATGCCTGAGTCAAGCTAACGTTCAGAAACCTTGATTTGAAACTTAGCTTTATTTGGAAGAAACCAAACCCTCGAAACCCTCGCGCGAACTAAGTACTACACATGTAAATAGAAGTGCAAACGATGAGAGGGCCAGTATTAAAGGTATAGGTGGCAGAGCCTCGAACAAATGAAAGCACAACAGGCTGTAGGAGATCGTGCTCCATGATGAACAAACGTACAACAGACAAAAAGTATAAAAGGACGAACACGTGGCACCAATCAGCTTGCGCCGACCACTGTCCCACGATCTCCACTGAACGCTGATGCCAGAGTAGACAACAAGGACAGATGTCAGGACACGTGGATCCAATCAATACGCACCGAGTGTCGTTCCTACCAGAAAACACTAACGGTCGTGGCAGGAGGGACATAACGGATATTCCTTGTGGTAGCTCAGAGGCCTAAGCCCATTAGCCCATCTCCTTCATGAAACCACTCTGGCTATAAATAGAGGACTTCATCTATAGGTTCAAGGATCTCTTCCTCAACTCTCTCACTTAATACACACACTTATTAACCTCAAAACATATACTTATTCTCACACTGGAGGGTGGTTATGAGGAGAACCCCTTGTCCCCCTCCTGGTAACGAGCTTAACGGTGTGTTTAGTGTTTTGCAGGATCGAGAACCATTAACCAGACGAGACGAAAAAAGATTAACCTTATTTTTTCGAAGCACAAACCTCAAACTAATCACCAGATTAGTTTGGTGTTTCTTCATTGGCGCCGATTTTTTACAATCACTTCATCTTTTTTTTTCTCCAAAACCATACTCTGATGGTTGATCAGGGTATCCCTTTCCCGCCACTCGGCCAAAACTCTCAATCAGGAACAGTTGCGAACAACGCGCACGTCCAAAACCAACTTGTTAACGTGCTCATTGACAGAGGACACACAGGAACGGGGATTATCCGTGCAAGTGGCCCTCGCGCCACCCAAAGTAGTAACTCCAATGATTCATGTAGTGCATCCGTCAACTCCCGCTATTTCGGGTTTGCCAGAAGGAGAAACTCCTAAGTCTTGGTTCGCAAAAAACCCAAGCAATGTTGAATCTCATCTATGCGCAGTTGTGTGTACAGCAGGTAGCAACGCCGGCTCAGACATATCAGACCCCTATGATGCCACCGATGCCTAAACAGTTGAGTTATGAAATGCCACATCAAGGGATCGCGCAGCGCCAGCAAGTTAATAAACCACCATCACCACAAAGGTGGAGTGTTCACAACCGCACGTGAAACTCACGCTGACTCCTAAAGCTATTTCTATACCCACATAGAGTCTAGGCAACGTACACCAATCAGTAGCCGGCTAGGGCCACGCAACATCCTGAATGCCGAGTTTAACACCTAGACCGATGAGTTCGACCCAACATACCAGCAAGAGGTAATTTTAGTTTTCAGTACACTCCCAAAAAACCACGAAGCATACAAGCCAAAGACTCGCGCAGCATATAACCCACTGGCTAAGCATGATTACAGTCTGGTTTACAGGCCAGCAGCAGCAACAGAACAATCAAAATTCACGAGAGAGATCACGCTTGCACCATTAAGTTCAATGGCCTAACGGACCCAGATGATCATGTACAGCTCTTCACAAGTGTCGGTGTGCTTGGGACATGGACCATGACAATGTGGTGCCATTTGTTTGTGCAAACCTTAACAGGAGCTGCCCGCACCTGGTTCAACAGCTTCCCATCAGGGAAAATCAAATCTTGGCCAGACTTACAAGAGAAGTTCCTTGCACATTTCAGCCAACAACGGCGATACAGGCGTGACACCTCTGAAGTAATGAAAATATGGCGGCGCGACAATGAAGGCTTGGAGAATTTCATTACCATATTTAACAAAGAGTGCCTGGAAATTGGAAATGTAAGTGAAGACCTCATGCGCACCCATTTCAAGAAACCAATCAGGTGTGACACCCTAATCAGAACAATCACTAGCAAAGACGGAATGCCAGAAGAATGGGACAATTTGATGGATGCAGCTAAAGTGGTTGCGCAAACGTAAGAATCTCTCACAGGGGGAAGGTCGAGTCACTACTCAGATGACCGTTACTAGAGGTCAAACACCCTCGAATCAAGCAGGCACGACAGAAGGAGTAGAGGTTCCTGCTGGAACGCATACCAGCCCGGTAGCTATGAGGATAAGACTCAATATGGAGATCGACATAAGTACTTAGAGGATGCGCGTACCACAATTGACAATATTGGATACAAGAAAGAAGACAAGAATGAAAACAAGGAGAGGCATTGGACCATAGACGGAGAATTACGAGTTCAAAGCTCCACCTCATATGAAGAACAAGAGGGGTCAAGACCCCAACCTGTATTGTGATTTCCACAAGGATACATGACATTTGACGGACGATTGTATCAGCCTGCGCGTGGAGATCGAGAAAGCTGTCAAGAGCGGCAAGCTCATCATTTGGTCAAGAATGTGCGCAAGGAGACTAGGCAGTTGCACAGACACGATGACGGCGGACAGAAGAAGGTACGTCATCTAGAAACTCACATGGTCACTGGTGGACCTTCGAGAAAGCGCACAAAAGAGAAGGGGAAACGACCATGTATAGATGATACATGGCGAGAGAAACAAGTAATTTTCCCAGTAGTTCGCAGAGGGCCACGCGCCATGAACCCTGTCGTGATTACTGGGATATTTCGTCACTATGAAACAGAATACATGTTCATCGATCCGGGAAGCACGCCAGACATCATCTATGAACAATGCTTTAATCAACTTGACCAGGAAGATAAAGCGCGACTGGAGCCAGTAGACTGCCCATTGTCAGGGTTTTGTAACGAAACATTTTTACCCATGGGTCAAATATCTTTCCTAGTGACACTGGGGGATGGAAAAAAGTCAAGAACAATCGACGTGACATTCATGGTGATGCCTGCCAATTCGCGACATGATGTCCTAATCGGCAGAGAAACTCAAGGTCAGTTCCACATGGAATATCTCCCCCGCATTCTGCAGCCGGTTTCCCAACCGAAGCAGGGGTAGCGCTTGTTTTCTCAAAGAAGGAAATCATGGCAGTTGCTGATGCACCACCACCAAAGAAGAAAAAACAATCTCCACGCATGGAACCAGAGAAATGGATCCTAAATAAGAAAATACCTGGAACAAATAGTTACCCTGGGGCCCGCGGTGTCAGAGAACATCCGGGTACATTTCAAGCAACTGTTGTTCCGCAACATGGATATCTTCGCATGGTCACCGGCAGACATGGCAGGCATCCCGCGTGAAATAGCTGAGCATTGCCTCAACACATTCCCATACGTAGAACCGAAAGTGCAACAGAAGCGTAGCCTGGGCGAGGCGGAAACAAAAGCAATGAAGGAGCAAGTTTCAGAGTTGTTGCAGGCGAGTATATTGCGAGAAGTACGTTATCAGACATGGGTAGCCAACCGGTAATGGTTGAAAAGGACAATTGGGGTGGCGTATCTGCGTCGACTACAAGGACCTCAATAAGGCGTGACCCAAAGATTGCTATTCCTTGCTCGAGATTGATAAAAAGAGTGATTCCCTTGCTCCGTTCAAGTGGAAATGTTTTCTTGATTGTTATAAGGGGTACCATCAGGCATAGATGGTTGTCCATGACGAAGATAAGAAGCCTTCAGAATAGAAATGGGTATCTTTTGTTACACAAAAATGCCATTCGGATTGCGCAACGCTGGGGCCACCTACCAGCGCCTAATGGATCAAATTTTCAGAGATGACATCGGAAAGCACGTAGAGGTATACATCGACGAACCTATAATTATGAGCAGGGAAGAAGACCAGATGCTGAAAGATATAGAGAACACATTCAACTCGCTGCGCAACATTAACATGAAACTCAACCCGAGCAAGTGCTCGTTCGTTATGGAGGAAGGCAAGTCTCTTGGGTTCATGGTCACAAAGGGAGGTTTTCAAGTTAACCCAGAGAAAGTACAAGTAATCGAACGCATGCCTTCGCCCAAAAGCATCAAAGACATGCAGCGACTAGCCGGCCGCTTGGCAGCGCTTAACAGGTTCTTGTCAAATCATGTCGCGAAATCATTCCCATTCATAAGCACGCTGCGTAACTGCGTAAAGAAAAGCGAATTCAAATGGATGCCAGAAGCGGAAACGGCTGATAACCCCGCGCAAAGATGAACCTCTGTTATTTTACCTATCGGCCTCAGAAAAAGTGGTAGGTGAGGTCTTACTGGTTGAGCGAGATGCAGTCCAAACTCCAATTTATTATGTAAGCAGAATGCTCACAAACCCAGAAACAAGATACTCGATTATGGATAAGCTCGTCCTAGCGCTAATGCACGCCTCAAGGAGGTTGTGCAGGTACTTCATTGGGTATGTCAAACATGTTTTGACGAACTATCACATAGGCACAATCCTCAAGAAACCGGAAATTTCAGGAAGGTTAGCAAAGTGGGCGATCGAGCTGGGAGGCCACAACATTGTGTACCGCCTGCGCCCAGCCATTAAAGGCCAGATCCTTGCAGATTTCATAACCGAAGTCCCCGAAGGATAGATCCCAGAATGTGATTCGGTGGATACCCTTACACAGCCTGGTTGTTGTTTACGGATGGCGCGTTGAACGAGGACGGTGCAGGGGTAGGTTTGAGATTGGTTAGTCCTGAGAAGAGCGAGTTTACATACGCCATCAGATTGAACTTCAAAAGCACCAACAATGAAGCAGAGTACGAAGCTTTCCTGGCAGGGTTACGACTGGCAATTAAAATGGGGGCCCAGAACCTGCAAGTGCATGTAGATTCCCTCCTTGTGGCGGGACAGATAAATGGGATATACGATGCGAAGGGAGAAATCATGGCTCTATACCTTGAACAAGCTAAAGAGTTGATCCAGAATTTTCAAACATTTAAGGTGGTGCATATCAATAGAAGCGAAAACAAGCCTGCAGACGCGTTGAGCAAACTAGCGTTGACAGCCTTTCAACACCTTGCAAAAGACGTTCGAATTGAAATTTTGAAGAATCCGTCAGTGTCGTTGTGACAGGTCAACGTCATAGAAATAGGATCACCATCTTGGATGACACCTATCATCCAATATTTGCAAGCAGGGGTTCTCCCGGAAAACAAAACTGAAGCGCGCAAGGTCCAAAACAAAGCGTTGTGTTATCAAATGGATGATGGAATTCTTTATCAACGATCATACTTGGGGCCACTTTTACGATGCGTAGACCCACAAGATGCCAACTACTTGATAAGAGAAATTCACGAAGGGATTTGTGGAATCCATGTAGGTCCGCGCATGGTCGTAGCAAAGATTATGAACGCAGGATACTATTGGCCCGGAATGCATTTGGATGCTGTGAAGGGATTGTGCAAGTTTGACTCTTGCCAGCGCCATGCACCAAAGACCATGCGACCAAAGAACGAATTGATTCATGTTTCAACAGCATGGCCATTCCAGCAATGGGGCATTGATATGGTTGGACCATTTCCAGATGCTCCTGGCACGGTGAAGTTCGTAATAGTAGTGGTAGATTATTTCACCAAGTGGTTGGAAGCAAAAGCACTAGCATCTACTTCTACGATGATAGTGCGAAAGTCATATGGGAACATATCATCTGCCGGTTCGGCCTGCCATTGTGAATCGTCCCGGATAACGGCACTAACTTCGCATCTGAAGACCTCCAAGCATGGATGCAAGAGCTTCAGATAGAACACACTTTTTCTTCGGTCGCACACCCACAAGGAAACGGCAAGTGTAAATAAGAGAATCGTTGAGGGCATTAAAGCCAGATTGGGCACCAGCGAAACTGTGCCAGTGTCAGATGGTTGGGTCGTCAGTCAATAGGTGCCTACCCAAGTCCTTGCACAGATGTTGAAACCTATATTAAACAACAAGAAACTATTAAGAAAGCAGACAGGTAACAAGATGATACAAACAGAATATACACAGAGAGAAAATGCAACAGGAGATGACCCGTCTTGTGTCCCAATCATTCAAACCGGTCCACACTACCCCAGCAACAAATATGCCTAAAAACGCAAGACAAAGAAAATGAAAGTAAAATAAAGGAAAGATCTCACCCGAATAGTAAAAACCCTAGCAAAGGGTTTTCTCCAGTTCTTGTTCCAGATTTTACAAACGAGAAACAAGAACAACAACTTCCAAGATAAGACTTGAGATTACAACCTTCAAGGGTTGTATTCAGATCTTTGCCTCCTTTATCCTTTTCTCAATCTTCTTGCTGTCACACCCCGACCCGCAGCGGAATAAGAGTCGGGGCATAATTGGGTTATCACCAAAGCTCATGATATTTACTAATATGTTTCATATTCATTTAAGTCAAAATTACATTCTCAATAATCCAAACATGTTCATACAAATACAAAGAAAAATAATCAACTAAACAATCCAAGCTCTTAACCAGTTTATTCTTCTAAGCCAATCCTATGTGTTTCTTGCTGCAGCTGGATCACCTGTATCATGTGTAAAAATGGGGGTTTTTGGGTCAACATAAGTTGGCGAGTGAACCTTGTTAGATAAACATTTATTATTGATTTCTTGTTATCTTTATCAAGGAAAAATTATGCAATAGTCATATATGAGCAAATGTAAATAATCATACAATAACAATAACAACCACAAACTATAACATACAATAACATACAATAACATATCAACTTGCATGAATATATAACATGAATGAAACTGTATATGTTGGCAACGTCACGTTCACGCTCATAATGTAATGGGGAACGGACGGCCTATGATGAATGTCTGTGCGATCAAGGCTCAATCAAACGGAGCCGATCGTATGTTGGCAACGCCCGGTTCACGCTCATAATGTAATGGGGAACAGCTCAACGCTCATAATGTAATGGGGAGCGGCGGCCTATGATATTGCATGTACTGAAAATAATAAATTAAATCTAAACAATAACCACACAAACAGTTGATACAAGCTGAATGCACATTTGTTCTTGGATATGATGTATGCACAATGATTTAAATATAATAAATGGTAAGACACATGATACACCCCAAAAACGTGATTAAAACGGGGAATTTGTAGAGATTCACTCACATTGGGTGCGTTCGGTTGAAGATGATGAAATGCGCACGAGTTTGGAGGATTGGTCGACGAGACTTAACTAACCTAAATAATAACAGGAAGTATGGTAAATGAGTGGATTTTTATTAATAATTTTAATAGGATTTTTAGATATATTTTTGTGAGTTTAAGACTATTTTCTATCTTTAAAAACATTATTTTTAAGTATTTTTAATTGATTTTTAAGTTAAATAAATATATAAAAATATAAAAAAATGTTGACTTTTGCGTTGACCATTGACCGTTGACCGGGACTGTTGACTGTTTGACCGGTTTGTTAGCGTATAAGTGTGTGCCGGGTGAGGCTCGAACCCGAGACCTCCCGTACGCGTGCACGCAGCTCTACCAACTGAGCTACGTGTCTAACCCGAAATAATTCTGTTTTTAATTATATTTATATACTGTTTTAGTTTAATCAAAATTCTTTTATTTTTAAAAAGGGTTTTTAATCATCGAACCGGAGTGTGCAACAGGTCTCCAACCCGGGACCTGTGGGTTGGTATTGCACACAGTCCACCGCTGGACTGTGTGTCTAACCTGGTTAATATACCGATTTTTATTATACTTAACATCTACCGTGAGTTAATCCGGTTCAGTTAGAAAAATAAAACATCTTTATTACAGAGCATACGTGTGTGTCAAGGATCGAACTCGCGGCGTGTGATATATGTGCGCACACAGTCCACCGCTGGACTGTGTGTCTAACCCGAGATAATATCCAAATTATATTAAACTTATAAACAACCTAACTTCATCTTCTTCGTTACAATATCACAGACTACGATTACTCTACTGATTCTTGATTAATTCGATTGACAAACATTCAAATGACTAAAATGAAATGGCAGAGAAGATTTCGGAAGTAAACATACCGGAGAAACGATCTATCTCAGAATTCCGGCGAAGTCTTCGGCTCTGTTTTTACGGATTTCGTCTGAGCGGACAGATTAACAATTTTGATTAGCTAGATGCGGAATTGAAGCACTGAACAAGAATTACCAGAAGGTATAGAAGGCTATACCGTTTCACAGCGAGAATTGAGAACTTTCAGAAGTTTTCCGGCGAGAGTTAATTATCCAATATCGTCGTCTGAAAACTGATTCTGATTGATGAGTTTGAGTTAGCAAAAGCTTAACAACTGATAGACGATGAAAGAATTGAGAGACTTACTGATTTGATGGAAGACACGGTTTCCCGGCGAAAGTCCAGCGAGTTCAAAAAGCTGCTCCGACGAACTGAAAGTAAAGCGGAAGTGAAATTGAAGGTCTGCAGATGAGTTTGAGTCGCGAGAGGGGACTATGGTTGGAGTAATTCAGGATGTGCAGATTTTCGGTTATTAAAACCAATCAACTCATGAATTCAAGTCCATTCAAGACCAAATTGATTGAGGGTGTCGGTGTATCGGTTATTGTCAGAAAACCGCGAACACTCAAACGTTTTTGGACGTTTGGAGACCGATTTCGGTTACAGTTGGCGTAAACCGGTTGATTCATGGTTGAACATAAGATTTAATTGATTCCTAGAACTAACAGAAAACATCAAGTGGCGGAGTGGTTATAAGTGCGCGTGTTAAGTCTTTAGACTCACCCGGCTGACCCGGGTTCGAATCCCGGCAGCCGGTTTTCTTTTTTATTTATTTTATTTTCACTTTTTATTAATTATAATTTTTAAATTCTAATTTGTTTATTAATTATGCATCGTTTAAAATTAAAATTGACATAAATACGCAACGAAACATTTATAACTTGATATTCGATTACAAATGAAGGGGGTTTGGAAAACCCTTTTTTGACAAATGTTATAGTATCCCCTACTTTTAGGAATTTCGTCCCGAAATTTAATTAGTAGTAGTAGGAAAAAGATGCGGGTATTTTTCGCGCATTGAGTCTTCACGTTCCCAAGTAAACTCAGGTCCCCGTTTCGACTCCCAGCGTACCCTAACAATTGGAATGCGACTTCGTCGTAGACGTTTTTCTTCGAAGTCCATGATCTCTACTGGTCTTTCAATAAAATGCATAGATTCATCAATCTGAATATCTTCCAGAGGAATATGGAGGTTCTCATCGGCGAGGCACTTCTTCAAGTTTGATACGTGGAATGTGGGTGAATTCTGTTGAGTTCTTCTGGTAGATCAAGCTTGTATGCTACAGGTCCTACTCTTTCGAGTATCTTGAAAGGTCCTACGTAGCGTGGTGCTAGCTTGCCTTTTTGGCCAAAACGAACTACTCCCTTCCACGGTGATACTTTTAAAAGTACATAATCACCAATGTTAAACTCCAAAGGCTTTCGTCGTTTATCTGCATAACTCTTTTGATGACTTTGAGCTGCTAGAAGATTGTTTCGAATTTGATGGATCTTGTCTGTGGTTTCTTGAATCAATTCTGGACCGGTGATTTGAGCTTCCCCAATTTTGTGCCAACATACTGGAGATCGGCACTTACGACCATATAAAGCTTCAAAAGGTGCCATGCCGATGCTTGAATGATAGCTGTTGTTGTATGAAAATTCAACTAATGGTAGATGAGCGTCCCAATTTCCCTTGAAGTCTATTACACATGCTCGAAGCATATCTTCAAGAGTTTGAATGGTGCGTTCAGATTGTCCATCAGTTTGAGGATGATAAGCGGTACTGAGGTCTAATCGTGTACCCAACGCGGCTTGTACGGCCTGCCATGTTCGTGAAGTGAAACGACCATCACGATCTGAAATAATGCTTAACGGTACACCATGTCGGCTTACGATTTCACTGATGTAGAGACGAGCTAGCTTTTCGTTCTTGAAATCTTCGCGGATTGGAATAAAGTGAGATGATTTCGTAAGACGATCAATGATTACCCATATAGTGTCATACCCACCAGAAGTGCGAGGTAACCCGGTAATGAAGTCATGGTTATGTTTTCCCACTTCCATACAGGTATTTCAGGTTGGACTAGAAGTCCTGAGGGTCTTTGATGTTCAGCTTTTACCTTGGAACATGTAAGGCACTTGGAAACAAAAACAACGATATCCTTTTTCATTCCAGGACACCAGTAGGTGTATCGAAGGTCTTGATACATCTTGTCGGCTCCTGGGTGTATAGAGTATCGTGTTTTGTGTGCCTCATTCATAAGGAATTCACGAAGGTTGTTGTGGTCAGGAATCCATATGCGATCTAGATAGTACAGAATACCGTCAGCTTTAGTTTCAATTTTAAGTTCAGCTCCACAGGACAGCTCCTTTCGTACGTCGTCTTCTGTTATTGACACATGTTGGGCTTCTCGAATTTGATCTTTGATATCGGTTATGATTTGTGAACATAGAAGACGAATGGAGTTCGCATAACCCTTTCGACTGAGTGCATCAGCCACCACATTTGCCTTGCCAGAGTGATACCGAATTTCACAGTCGTAGTCATTTAGAAGTTAGACCCATCTTCGTTGCCTCATGTTTAACTCCTTTTGGTTGAAGATATGTTGAAGACTCTTGTGGTCAGTGTATATTTCACACTTAGTACCGTAGAGATAATGTCTCCATATCTTAAGAGCGAACACAACGGCTCCAAGTTCTAGGTCGTGGGTGGTGTAGTTCTTCTCATGAGTTTTGAGTTGTCTAGAAGCATAAGCTATCACCTTTCCTCTTTGCATTAGAACACAGCCTAGTCCTTTCCCTGACGCGTCGCAATAAACCACGAAGTCATCAAAACCTTCAGGAAGAGTGAGAATTGGTGCATCACAGAGTTTTTGTTTAAGGGTTTGGAAGGCTTCTTCTTGTTTGGGTCCCCATATGAAGAGTTTTCCTTTATGAGTTAAAGCCGTGAGTGGTACAGCAATGCGGGAGAAATTTGAAATGAAACAGCGATAATAACCAGCCAAACCAAGGAATGATCTTACTTCGGTTGGTGTACGTGGCGCTTGCCATTCTTGTACTGCTTTGATCTTTGAGGGGTCGACATGTATTCCCTTGTCATTAACAACATGTCCAAGGAATTGTACCTCTTTTAACCAGAATTCGCATTTGGAGAGTTTGGCGTAAAGCTTTTCATTCTCTAAGAGTGTAAGGATGAGTCGAAGGTGCCGTTCATGATCAGACTTAGACTTTGAATAAATGAGGATGTCGTCGATGAAGACTATAACAAAACGATCAAGATAGGGTTTGCAGACTCTGTTCATTAGATCCATGAAGACAGCTGGAGCGTTGGTTAAACCAAATGGCATGACCATGAATTCATAATGACCATAACGAGTTCGGAAGGCGGTCTTTGGGACGTCTTCTTCATGTACTCTAAGTTGATGATAACCAGAACGAAGGTCGATTTTTGAAAAACAGCTGGCGCCTTGAAGTTGGTCAAGAAGATCATCAATGCGAGGTAATGGATAGCGATTCTTGATCGTTAACTTGTTGAGTTCTCTGTAGTCGATGCACATGCGAAACGTTCCATCTTTCTTCTTCACAAAAAGAACAGGTGCACCCAAGGCGAGGAGCTAGGACGTATGAATCCTTTGTCAGTCAACTCTTGCAATTGACTGGCTAGCTCTTGCATTTCAGAGGGGGCTAACCTATAAGGAGACTTTGCAACTGGTGTAGCACCAGGTATAAGATCAATGCGGAATTCGACTTCTCTCAAGGGAAGAAGTCCTGAAATGTCGTCAGGAAAAACTTGCGGGAAATCTTTTACTACTGGGATGTCTTCAAGTTTCTTCTCCATGGTTCCCTTTTTGACGACATGGGTTAAAAATGCGACATAATTCTTGCGGAGATATTTTCGAGCTTGTAGACAGGACATTAATCTGAGCCCTTTCGATGAGGTTTCTCCAAAGATTTGTAGAGTCTGACCGTTTGAAAGAGGAATGCGTATAAACTTTTCGCGGCATACAACTTCAGCCTGATGTTGGCTGAGCCAGTCCATACCAATTATAATGTCAAAGCTTCCCAACTTCATAGGAATGAGGTCAACTGGAAAGTCGTGGTCGTTTAAGGTGAGAGTACAATTGCGTATAATAGAGTTTAATGAGACCGGTTTTCCGTCAGCAACTTCTACTGTTATGGATTCCATGAGCTTATCACGAATTAGGTTTAGGATGAGTTCAAACTCTAAGGACACAAAACTTTTATCCGCGCCAGTATCAAACAACATGGATGCATAACTACCGTTGATAAGAAACGTACCGTTAACCACATTGCTGTCAGCTCTAGCCTGGTTAGCATTGATGTTGAAAGCTCTTCCTCTTACGGGTGGAGGAGCTTGGTTAGCTTGATTCACCGGATTGGCTTGGGCTTGAGCATGAATAATGTTCACCAAACGTGGACAAGTGTTTCTAAAGTGGCTTGGGTCTCCACAATTGTAGCAAGCCCGCATAGGTTGCACCATGGGATAGTTGGGTTGGTAGTATGATTGGGCTAAATGTTGGGTAGGTGGTAGTAGTAGGGGTTTTTGGGCTTGACCATTATTTGATGGTGGGTTTGAGTTGAGGGCTGGTGGCGGTTCGTTCGCTGAGGTATGCGACAGGTTTGAACAGTATGACCTGCGCGACCACAGCCGGTGCAATGTTGGCAGGGATGATCAGGAAAATGATGGTATTGGCAACGGTTGCATTTTGGTAAAGGGCCAGAGCCTTTTATATGGTGCAGGTGAGGGGGCAACTTGGGTAATGGGTGCAGCAGGGATAGGGAAATTGGTTTGTGTGACAGCGAAGTTTCTGGTGTTACGTTTCCTCTTGTTAGCAAACTTAGAGGAGGAGGTGGAATGGTTTGAAGTTTGGCCCTCAACGGGGGCTTTCTTTTTCTCCTCTTTAAATTTACCGTTGCGAATTTGATTCTCGGTCATTTCAGTAGCTAGTTCCATAGCAGCTTCAAGTGTTGCTGGCGAAGTGCTGAGAACTGAATCTTGAATTTTCGAGGGAAGACCTCGAATATAATGCTCGACTAAGCGATAAACTGGGGTGAACAAGTTAGGGACCATTTGGTTCAACTCTAAGAACCTCTTGTTGTAGGAAGTATGATCTCCCTCCTTTTGCTTCAATGAATGAAATTCATCCTCTAACTTTTTAATCTCACTTCTAGGACAGAATCGTCTCGTCATGATTTCCCTTAACTCCTCCCACGTTAAGGCCATTGCATCTTCGATTACCCTCTTACCCTTTTCAGTATTCCACCAGGTAAGAGCTACCCCAAATAGTCTCCCGGTTGCGTATCGTACCTTGCGATCCTCGGGACAATCGCAGTTGAGGAAGGTGTTTTCCATTTCCTTAAACCAGCGGAGGAGAGCAGTGACACCTTTGGTTCCTTCAAATTTAGGAGGATATGAGCACTTTTTGGTAGGAGGGTTGCCGATGTTCTGGTCTTCTTGCTGGGGAGGATTGGTGGGATTTGTGGCGAGAGCTTGTTGTACTTGAACCACAATGTCAGGAAGCACCGCGGCCATTTGTTTTGCGATTTGAGTGGCCAAGCGTTTGTGAGACCTTCCTGATCTTCTACCCCCTCGATGTTGTCTAGCCGACATCTACAGGAACATACATAAGAAGATTGTGAGTTTATGGAGTCTTTTTAGGTGTCATGTGTCTTAAAGAAAATGAAAATAACATAAATATCAATAATGCAACTACATCCATAGGATGTCTTGGGTTTGCTCATGTTGGGCCTCAAATGTCCCCCATACCTTCACCTGTATAGTCATGTGGGCCCCCATGACTATTGGCTTGGTAGGATTCACATTAGTATTGGCGGTTTAACACTCGCAACACCCGAATGAAAACCAAGAAATATGTTTACGAGATGTATGGTCGGAATGTGTCCAGGTGTAGACACAATGACAACTCAAAGTGGGGTTAGCTCACACGACGTTTGGTATAGCATGCTTTGGCCTAATAGGTACTTCGTACTCTCATCGTTAGTCCCCAGGTAGGCAAACTGGTCCTTTACTTTGGATTTATACGAATGCCAGCCTAGACAGGACGTTCCGACTACCGGTACTTGTACCCTTCCAGTTACTACATGCCCATCATGAGAACTCACTTTGATGTGATTTGAAAATACAAAAATCATTGCAAAAACAATCATGAAAATGATGTGGTGTGTGCTCGCATGGATATGATATGTTATGAGAATATGATTCATGATAGGCATTATATAATAATATGTACTTATGAACATGCTTGCATAACATTGAATGTAACATTAAACATAAAACGTATAAACATCATGAATTTTGCATGTAACACACAAAAATCTTAAAAAATTCTAATCAACTATAGTATAGGCTCTAAGGTCTAATAACATATCCTATATCCCTATAACCTGGCTCTGATACCAATCTGTCACACCCTGACCCGCAGCGGAATAAGAGTCGAGGCATAATTGGGTTATCACCAAAGCTCATGATATTTACTAATATGTTTCATATTCATTTAAGTCAAAATTACATTCTCAGTAATCCAAACATGTTCATACAAATACAAAGAAAAATAATCAACTAAAGAATCCAAGCTTTAAACCAGTTTATTCTTCTAAGCCAATCCTATGTGTTTCTTGCTGCAGCTGGATCACCTGTATCATGTGTAAAAATGGGGGTTTTTGGGTCAACATAAGTTGGCGAGTGAACCTTGTTAGATAAACATTTATTATTGATTTCTTGTTATCTTTATCAAGGAAAAATTGTGCAATAGTCATATATGAGCAAATGTAAATAATCATACAATAACAATAACAACCACAAACTATAACATACAATAACATATCAACTTGCATGAATATATAACATGAATGAAATTGTATATGTTGGCAACGTCACGTTCACGCTCATAATGTAATGGGGAACGGACGGCCTATGATGAATGTCTGTGCGATCAAGGCTCAATCAAACGGAGCCGATCGTATGTTGGCAACGCCCGGTTCACGCTCATAATGTAATGGGGAACAGCTCAACGCTCATAATGTAATGGGGAGCGGCGGCCTATGATATTGCATGTACTGAAAATAATAAATTAAATCTAAACAATAACCACACAAACAGTTGATACAAGCTGAATGCACATTTGTTCATGGATATAATGTATGCACAATGATTTAAATATAATAAATGGTAAGACACAGGATACACCCCAAAAACGTGATTAAAACGGGGAATTTGTAGAGATTCACTCACATTGGGTGCGTTCGGTTGAAGATGATGAAATGCGCACGAGTTTGGAGGATTGGTCGACGAGACTTAACTAACCTAAATAATAACAGGAAGTATGGTAAATGAGTGGATTTTTATTAATAATTTTAATAGGATTTTTAGATATATTTTTGTGAGTTTAAGACTATTTTCTATCTTTAAAAACATTATTTTTAAGTATTTTTAATTGATTTTTAAGTTAAATAAATATATAAAAATATAAAAAAATGTTGACTTTTGCGTTGACCATTGACCGTTGACCGGGACTGTTGACTGTTTGACCGGTTTGTTAGCGTATAAGTGTATGCCGGGTGAGGCTCGAACCCGAGACCTCCCGTACGCGTGCACGCAGCTCTACCAACTGAGCTACGTGTCTAACCCGAAATAATTCTGTTTTTAATTATATTTATATACTGTTTTAGTTTAATCAAAATTCTTTTATTTTTAAAAAGGGTTTTTAATCATCGAACCGGAGTGTGCAACAGGTCTCCAACCCGGGACCTGTGGGTTGGTATTGCACACAGTCCACCGCTGGACTGTGTGTCTAACCTGGTTAATATACCGATTTTTATTATACTTAACATCTACCGTGAGTTAATCCGGTTCAGTTAGAAAAATAAAACATCTTTATTACAGAGCATACGTGTGTGTCAAGGATCGAACTCGCGGCGTGTGATATATGTGCGCACACAGTTCACCGCTGGACTGTGTGTCTAACCCGAGATAATATCCAAATTATATTAAACTTATAAACAACCTAACTTCATCTTCTTCGTTACAATATCACAGACTACGATTACTCTACTGATTCTTGATTAATTCGATTGACAAACATTCAAATGACTAAAATGAAATGGCAGAGAAGATTTCGGAAGTAAACATACCGGAGAAACGATCTATCTCAGAATTCCGGCGAAGTCGTCGGCTCTGTTTTTACGGATTTCGTCTGAGCGGACAGATTAACAATTTTGATTAGCTAGATGCGGAATTGAAGCACTGAACAAGAATTACCAGAAGGTTTAGAAGGCTATACCGTTTCACAGCGAGAATTGAGAACTTTCAGAAGTTTTCCGGCGAGAGTTAATTATCCGATATCGTTGTCTGAAAACTGATTCTGATTGATGAGTTTGAGTTAGCAAAAGCTTAACAACTGATAGACGATGAAAGAATTGAGAGACTTACTGATTTGATGGAAGACATGGTTTTCTGGCGAAAGTCCGGCGAGTTCAAAAAGCTGCTCCGACGAACTGAAAGTAAAGCGGAAGTGAAATTGAAGGTCTGCAGATGAGTTTGAGTCGCGAGGGGACTATGGTTGGAGTAATTCAGGATGTGCAGATTTTCGGTTATTAAAACCAATCAACTCATGAATTCAAGTCCATTCAAGACCAAATTGATTGAAGGTGTCGGTGTATCGGTTATTGTCAGAAAACCGCGAACACTCAAACGTTTTTGGACGTTTGGAGACCGATTTCGGTTACAGTTGGCGTAAACTGGTTGATTCATGGTTGAACATAAGATTTAATTGATTCCTAGAACTAACAGAAAACATCAAGTGGCGGAGTGGTTATAAGTGCGCGTGTTAAGTCTTTAGACTCACCCGGCTGACCCGGGTTCGAATCCCGACAGCCGGTTTTCTTTTTTATTTATTTTATTTTCACTTTTTATGAATTATATTTTTAAATTCTAATTTGTTTATTAATTATGCATCGTTTAAAATTAAAATTGACATAGATACGCAACGAAACATTTATAACTTGATATTCGATTACAAACGAAACGGGTTTGGAAAAACCCGTTTTTGACAAATGTTACATTTGCAACCACCAGCGACGATCTAACCAGATCCGTCGCGAGCACAACATATCTACAAAAAACCCCAAATGTTGAAACCCTAATTTCAAGATCTTCTTCGATTTAACCCAACAACAGAAGCAATAACCCAATGAGCATCACATGTGCTCTGATACCATGTCAATTTTATGTTATCAAAGTGCAAGAACTCATAATATACCCAAACCAAAGTTTATTAACCCTAATGAGTACAAACAGAACAATACACTCAACTGTTCTAGATACAAGAACTCCTCACCCTCACAAGATCATCAATACAATGATCTTATCTAAACGACTAACAGGAAACTCAAGATCTGAGAATCAGAATGATTCTCAGACCAACCCTAATCGCTCACAAGAGAGAGAAACAAGAGAACTCAGAAAAATACCCAGATAAATGACAAATAACTCTTGACTCCCTTTATATAGACCCGGAACCCGGTTATGACCCGACTTGATAGGAAGTTGGTAAACTGTTATAAGTTATAACAACCAGCCCACATCTTGAACAAGCCCATATCTGCCACTGTTATCCCTTGACTGCTACAAGCCCAACTCAGCATAATTATCCAGCTCAACAGTCCATCTAACTCAACAGCATATATAACAAATAACAAATGAATATGAAATTGAGAACAAAAATATTATGAACTTTTAACACGTTTCGATGTTGCAAATTACTAAAAGATTTCACAGAAATCTTTAGATTTATCAAGGAAGGTGGATGGCTGGAAAGCTCTAGATTCATGTGTGGTATAGTCGAGATTAGATTTCAAGTAATTGTATAGAATAATCTAGATGAAAGAATCTAGGTCAAGACAACTAATATAAATAGGTTTACCTTGTATAGCTTTTATTGTAACTTAGTAAGTGTTCTGTTGTTTCTTATCTAGCCGCTATAGATCCAGGGGCGGACCTATAGTGTTACAAGGGGTTACCTCCGTTGCCCCTTAACGCTCCAACGGTAGTGTAAATTTTAGAAAAATTTGACGTTTTTGATTTCATTACCCCTTTTTTTAAATGTTACCCCTATGTAGATTTTCTAGCCAATGTTCGGCTCCATGTCAAGTTGGGTCAAAAGCTAATCTTAGAACAAGTCTAAGAATTTCTCAAATCGATGAGAGTCACTTCGTGACATTCGGTGGGGTTTGTGTTTAATTTTCTTGTAAGTACAACAACTTAACAAACTGTGTAATTAACTTTAAAAGAATGTAATTATAACAATAACTTTGTCAAGTAGAATCCCATTAATAGTATAACTATTGTAGAGATTGGAAGAGATGAGATGTAGGCAAACCGAAAATCCTTCTAAAGAGATCCAACTCTAAAATCATATCCATATATAAACAATATAAAAAACATATAAAAAATAAAAACAAATAATAATAATAATAATAATAATAATAATAATAATAATAATAATAATAATAATAATAATAATAATAATAATAATAATAAAATAAGCCAATAATACCAAAGGAAAGGAAAGTAGATATATTTTCATGATTTGGTTTTACAATTTTGAGTTCTTAACTTCGGTGTTTAGGGCTTTGAGTCAAAGCTTTGACTACCTTTTCTTCTCTCATTCCTTTTTATATGACACAACCGGTTATTTGGTAGCAAAGCAATGGAGATTTCGAAAACAAACAGACTGTTAAATGCATCCAAACAATCCCTATTAAAACAATTACGCATAATACTCCCTTAATTATCATGTCGGATATTACATTGAAAACCTTGAAAATTTGCACATATTTTCTCTATGTAACTTGAGGCGGTCTTGTATGATAATGACAAGGCCACTTTGGTATGATGGGATCTGCTAACATTTGTTTATAATCTTGACTTCATCTTAAACCTTTGGGGGAAGGATTTTTCAAAAAGATGACTAAATCATGTATGAATGACATGGTTCATCATAAAGATAAATCTTAACTCAAGATCGAAAACCAACATAATCTGCTTATTAATATACTACATAATTTGTTCATTAGCATCATCCAGAGCTAGGAATCAGTTCACCGGAGAAAGCAAAGTATCGATTTTGGGGGCGTCATCGGCCATGTGCACTCATAAGCATTTCTTATTTATTAATATAACAGTAATTGCGAACTACAATCAAACATATGTATGTTTTTATTCATTGAAAAAGCGTCTGGAGGAGAAAACCATAGTCTTCATGAAAGATGATATTGCTACGGATTATAGGAATGTTGAGTATCAGACAATTAAAACATCTGATATGTTCTACATTTATGCAGGAGTCCCAAAGGTATGTTGCTTTGTTTTTTTTAATTTGTTAATAATAAAATAATTTTTCTCATCATTTAATGATATGAAATTTTTATTATAGGATTACACACGAAATAATATGACGGTTATAATCTCAAAAGAGAGAGTTTTCAAGGTGATATCCCACACATCGGAAACACAAGTACCAAAAATCAACATTAACTAATGTTTTTTTGTTTCGTCACCAACAAATAGCCAAGTCCTCTACGGAAGATTTATTTCAATCAAGAAAGTATTGTGTAATAACTCGAATTTTTAAAAACCTAAATTCAATGATTTTATATGTTTTTTATTTTACATGTTATTAATCTATAAATTAATTTTTGCTAGTTTATAAAGTATCTTGTAATTTTTTTATAATTTAATGTAAACTTAATAATTATTTTGAATATCGTTAATTAGTTGTTTCAAAAGAAATTAAAAAAACCATAAATTCCGCTAGATTAAATTAAATGGGAATTGTTGAGTTTAGATTAGTAATCATTCTAATAAAGATAATGTAACACCCTAACGTGAAATAGGTTGACGTGTCACTATTAGAGTTAGAAAAAAAACATAATTCCATTAATACTTAGAAGTATTACAAGGCTTAACAATTTATAGGAAATAGGACGTCGAATTCAATACAATAATTGTAGTATGTCTTTTTTTACACACTCGAACACTCTTCTGTATTCCGTCCCGGTCGTCTTGTTAACCTGACGTAAAGAAGGAAAAACACAAAACGTATGTCTGGGCAATATTAAGTTTTGCGCAGTAAGCGGATAGAGGGTATAAAAAGGCTTATTTAATTTTCTTTAAAACATTTTACTTTAAAATAATGTTCATATATCAAGTTCGAATCATAATGTTCAAATTGGCAAAACGGTTTCAGATAGTGTATCCAAAGCCCAACAAACTTCAATTAATTACAGATTGATGCAGGGTAGCGAGCCCAAAGCATCTAGACAGAATAGGGTGTAGGCAAATCACACTTACTTATTCCCAGACTATATTTACTTTTTCCTATGATCGATCGCATCCAAGTTCTACATAAAGTACCAGAATACTCATAGAGCTAACAGATTGAGACGTTGTGATCTCAAATGAATGTAATTAAAAAATAAATTGTAGAAAAGAATCCAAGTAGAAAGTCTATACTTCCCAGAAAAATTATTGGTCGGATTGGTTTCATACGAATATAATTAAAAAATGTTGAACAACTGCAATAAGTAGGGATATATGTTTTTAACTTAATTTAGAGATGTAATTAGCATATCGTAATAATGAAACCAAGTTTTTCATTTAATTCATTTAATGTGTGTATTTTATGTTATGAAAAAGGATATATATGTAAATCTATAATTGTCATTAATTAGTTAATTACTTAAACTTGTAACTCATTTTTAATATACTCTTTCAAGATAAAATAACTTATGGTGAAAAACAATTTTCGACGTATGTATGATAAATTTTAGTATGTGTAGGATGAATTTTGAAATGTGTAGAGTAAATTTAGATATGTGTAGAGTAAATTCCGGTAATTGTAAGACATATATAGGGTAAATTTTGAAATGTGTAGGATAAAATGTTTTTGCTTTATTAATGAAAGATAACATAATTAATCAAACAAGTTATTAACTATTTAATGTTTTACCATTATGTTATTTCTTCTTTTTCTTATCGCATTAAATTTCTTCTCAAATGAACCTTCCTTATAAGGTATTTCTCATTATTGTAGAAGATATTTACATAGTTTGTGGTAAATAAATTACAACTTTTGTCTTTTATGTTCACACCAAATTGCAGGCGATGTCCTTTTTTCCAAAAGTTTGCAAGCGGTGTCCTTAACCTTCCAGAATCTTGCACGTTATGTTAGGCCAAACCTAGTTAGATTTTTTAGTTATATCTGGTCATGTGCAAAGCATATGAGTGTATTCTTGTCATTTAATCTCTTCAGGGGCTATTCTGTAAAATAATTAATGTTTAGGGACTAGTTTATAAAAACTAAAAAGATCTATAAAAAGAGAGAATATGTCCTCTCTCTAACACGAGCCCTCTCTCTCGACCTCACCGTCTTCTCCGGAGACCTCACCGTCATCTATGGCTACCTCACCGTCAGACATCGGCGATCTCATTGTTAGACACCGGCGACCTCAATTCGACGGTAAATCGCTCTAATCTCTTTGATCCTATCTGTTCTCTCTCTATCAAATTGAGCGGTTGTGGATGGTGACAGTGGCGGGTTGTGATGGTGGTGGATCGTCGGAGATGGTGGGAGGACGTACGTACCGTGATCGCGGTGGATCGTCGAAGATGATGGGAGGACCGTTCGATCGGAAACGAATGAATGAAGCGTTGGATAAACATTTGGAGAAGTCTGATGGTTCATTTTCGTTTAATAATTGTTTAAATTTTCATGATTTTATTGTGAAATGTGGTAACTTTATGGTTTTATTGTTGTGTGAGTGTATTTCATGGCTTGTTTTTTTTGTTTTTATTGGAATTTAATTGTTTAGGCTTTACAGTTATATTGTTATTAGTGTTGAAAATAATAAGATTTTAATCTACTTCACTTCATTACTGATGCTACATATCTTAAAGAACTTGTATTA
Organism: Scalesia atractyloides; assembly: GCA_947069175.1. Lineage (NCBI taxonomy): Eukaryota > Viridiplantae > Streptophyta > Magnoliopsida > Asterales > Asteraceae > Scalesia > Scalesia atractyloides. Next base: position 30,257,837 of record CAMTDV010000005.1, read on the forward strand.
ATGTTTATTTTGTATGAATTTGTGTATGTTCATGGTTGGTTCGTAAACCAATGCTAGCATGTTTGATCCACCGTGAATTGAGCGATTTACCGTCGAATTGAGGTCGCCGGTGTCTGACAGTGAGGTCGCCGGAGAAGACGGTGAGGTCGAGAGAGAGCGCATGTGTTAGAGAGAGAGGGCATATTTTTTATTTTTATAAATCTTTTTAGTTTTTATAAACTAGTCCCTAAATATAAATTATTTTACAGAATAGCCCCTAAAGAGATGAATTGACAAAAATACCCTCATGTGCCTTGCACATGATCAGATTTAACCAAAAAATCTAACTGGGTTTGCCCTAAAGGACATAACGTGCAAGATTTTGAAAAGTTAAGGACACCGCCTATAAACTTTTGCAAAAAATGATAGCGCCTGCAATTTGGTGTAAACATAAAGGACAAAACTTGTAATTTACTCTAAATTTTTTGTTTACTATTCCTCTCACGAAAAACAAAAATCTTGTAGTAACTTAAAATATGTGCTCTAGCTAATATTTAATTATAGGCGTATTAGAAGATGTATCATGAGTAGCTTTCCATTTCAAATTATTCATAATTCAAGAGTTGCGTAAATTGTAAGTACTTATCTATTTTTTTTATAAATAACAATAAATATCTATGATATAGCAGCATCTTAAATTGTTTTGATTTTATTTTTTGTTCTTTAAACTCCAAATAAATTGACATTTTTCTGATTACATGTGATTTTAAGCATCTTTATGGTATTTATCACTTTTTACTTATTTCTTTATTTAATTCGTGTAACACACGGGGTCAATAACCTAGTTATAATAAAAGTGTCCAATGCCACATGACATTCTCTCTTCTAACCTCAAATACTTATTTAATAATTGTTATGTTAACATATAATCCATAATTATATAATTATCTCAAGAGTTGAAATTGTAGCTTTTATTCTAACTAGTGAAGGAAAATTATTGAAGAAAATAATATGTTAAAACGTATAGTATATATCGTAGATGGGGTAAAGTTGGAACATTAAAAATTTGAGGGATTAATTTGTAGCAGTTTTAAAATAAAGTAATAGTCTAAGTTAAAATTGTCATTTTATAAAACTCTAAGGATAGCAAAATCAAGGAACTTAAATTATAGAGTAAATGCACGGATAGTCCCTGAGGTTTGTCAAAGTAACACCTTTAGTCCCTTACTTTTAAAAATTACACCCGTGCTCCCTGTTATTTGCTCAGGTGTTACTCGGATAGTCCCTAGAGTGGATGACAGTTAGTTTGTAACGTTAAGTGAGTATGAATTGACAAAATTATCCTTACTAATTAGAAAAAAATAATTAAAAGTTTAAAAGAAATATAATTAATATTTAATTATTATATTGAAATATATAAGCTAAACACCCCCACCCATTTTCCTCTTCGTCTAGGTTCTGCACTACTGTTGGTCATGTGCATCACCGCCACCATCACCATCTACCCTGCTGGTCTTGCATCTCCGCCACATCACCATGTACCGCTGCCCAACCACCTTCAACATTCCACCCTCCACCATCACCGTCACCATCATCCTTCACCACTGCCCCAACCAACGGTAACATTCCACCATCATACTCCACCACTGCCGCATCACCGCCGCGATCACCATCTGGCACCACCTCGTCACCACCAATTTTACAGATCTTTGACCATCTTCGACCACCGCCGTTTGATTGTGACCATCTAAGAAACAGGCTACCATGCTTAAACCCTTTCCCTAATTCCCAAAACCCTTTTCTCTTTTTCATTCCCAAATTATCAAGCAACAAACAAATGGAAAAAAAAAATATGAGCTTGCACAATTGGTAAGTTTCATTATTATTTTATGATGGTAATTGGTATTCTGTTATCTGGGTTATGATTTATATATGCAGTGGTTGTGTACCAATCATACCAGTTACCAATAGTCAACTATTCTTGCCTATGCAGTGGTTTTGTTCGAATCATATCGTTTAAGAAGGTGTGATTTGGGGGATTTTATCGGTAGGGGTGGAGGTTGAAGATGAAGTACTAGGTGGTGGTGGTGGTGGTGGTGGTGGTGGAGAAGGAGAAGGAGGAGGATAAGTTTGTTTTATAAATTAGTTTTTTATTGTTTTTTATTAGTAGGGGTAATTTTGTAATTTTATATAGACTTAATAGAGAAAACTAACTGTCATCCACTCTAGAGACTAACCGAGTAACATCTGAGCAAACCATAGGGAGCACGAGTATAATTTTTAAAAGTTGGGGAGTAAAGGTGTTACTTTGACAAACCACAGGAACTGTCCGTGATTTTACTCTAAATCATAATATGTGAAAGTTTAGGGAATGTCAACGGAAATTCCACCGAGATTCCTTATAAGATTGATGGAATGTTATAGTTTTGTATGATCTGTGTTTAAAAATATGATAGACACTAAAAGTGAATAAATTCAAAATTTAGATTTAAACGTGAACAGATATATATCTTTTAAATAAAATATAATAGATTAGTTTAAAATTCATGTAATTGCGAATATATAAGGCTAGGTTAGAGAACCACGTGTAATACACGGGTTTAGGGGTGAGCATAAAATCGAAATAACCGAACCGTAACCGAAATAACCGAACCGTAACCGAAAAAACCGAACCGAACCGAAATAACCGAAGGGTTGGTTATTTATATTTTTGATAACCGCATGTTACGGTTCGGTATGGTTATTATTAGTTTTATAACCGCAAATAACCAAACCGAACCGAATGTTTTAAACATGACCGAATCCATAAAACCATAGGTTTTTAAGAGTGTTTAAGTGTTTAACCATGGCCTCCAATCCATATTTTTTTTGGTGAAGTGTTTCATGACCCAACCTCGTTGAATTCAAAACTCTAGCCACTGTGTTCGTATGTATGCTTTCACATAACATGTGGAAATAAAACATAACTGATAATTCTATAAGCTTTAACTGTATATATTTATTTTTTACGCATTATATTTGCATATCCCACACATTTAAAGCCTGACTTTAGAAACGATAAAATAACCAACCTATAACCGAAACCGCATTAACCACAAATAACCGATTAACCGAAACCGCATTAACCGAACCGAACGGTTATGATTTTTTGATAACCGAAGTGTGCGGATATGGTTTCGGTTATAGGCAATAACCGAACCGAACCGCACCATGCTCACCCCTACACGGGTTGAATAAATATAGTTTTATATATTAAATATAATAAAAAAGTTATATCTAATCTAATTTATAATAAAAGACTCCAAATAATGTCACATGTCATTCTCTCCTCTAAACTCATAAATTTAATTTATATTTGTTTAATTAATATATTTCTCTTAATATTATTAATTAATAATCTATCTATATCTATATATATAATAAAGTAAACAATTTGATGACACATGTCACTCTATGAGATGATTTCAATTATGTTTTCCCACCAAAATTAATAGATATGTTGATGAGATTCAAAGAAACATAAATTTTAAAGATAACCAATCTTAAAACTTTAAAAAAGATAACTAATTCACTAACGAAATCAATCATGATTTTTAATTAGTTAATCAAAATAATTAATTCATATATTATTTTAACTAACGAAAACAATCGATCATGATTTTTAATTGGACAATCAAAATAATTAATTCATATATTATTTTAACTAACGTATACAATCGTGATTTTTAATTGGTTAATAAAAATAATTCATTTATATATTATTTTTACTATATATTTTTACAGATACGCATGAAATTTATTTCAGATTTGTGTGAAAAAACTATGTATAATTTAAATGTAAATTTAAAAAGTAAATTTAGTAACCATAGCATATAAGGTATTTTACTACTACTAGGAGAGCTTGAGTTCTTTTATGAAGACTCAAGTTCAATTCTCACTTGGTGCAAAAAGGAATGAGGCACTGGTGGGTAATGATAGGAGACTCAGGGAAACCTGGGTTCGATCTTTGAGCCAAACGAGTTTTACCGGTAATTTCACCATCGTGCCTACGGGCGGATGGGTTACCGAGTTTTCCCCGAAAATGGTGGTGGACGATTCGGGTTACTCTTGGAGTATTCTGTTTGTCCAGTTGGTGGCCCCGAAAGTACTCGGGATTGATTTGTTGACCGTTCAAAATAATAATAATAATAATATTTTATTTCTCTATCTTTATTATCCTTCCTTTATTATAATTTACGATTCCAAACAATGACATATGTTAGCATCAAACTCATTATCCCAATTTAATATTATATATAAATCGTTCTCTAAATTTTAATATTATAAACTACTACCTCCACACAAATCTTATAAACAAAAAATGACTGAATTTATCACACGGAAAAAAATTGAATAATATTATAATTTAAGAAACAATTATGATACACCCATCAACAATACACAGTATTCAACTGGGCGATAACATTATAATACTATTACATTTATTAACCATGTTTCGCACTTTATAAGATTATAGTTTATATATCCTTAACACGTATGATTAACAATGTGATAAGTATTATATAGAAGTTTACGATTTACATGTTTTTAATATTCATCCCGTTATAATACACGGGTTTATAACACCTATAATTTAAATAATATTTATTCAACTTTTTTTTATATTTAAGTCGTGTAATATACGGGTTTATAAGCTAGTCCTTTATAAAAAAACTTGTGTATTGCAATGCACCGGTTGAATATACCCATGTATTACACCTATTGAACGAATATAATGTAATTAATTAACATAGATAGTCGCTAAGAGATTTTTTTTATAAAAAAAATATTTGATGTACTATTTACTTATTAAAATATGAGAGGATTAAGACGCATTGGGGTCCTGTTCTAATCTCAAATTAATAATACAATCTTAATTAAAATATGATAGGATTAAGATCTTTGTAAACAACTAATATCTTTAAAAAAACTTGTGTTTTGCACTGCATGGAATAAACCCGTATATATGGTAAATAAATATAATATAATCGGTTAACAAATATAATCGTTAAGATATTTATTTTTAAATAAACTTTGATGTACTATTTACATGTTAAAATATGAGAGGATTAAAACGTATTTGAATCCTATTTTAATTACAAAATTAATAATACAATCTTACTTAAAATATGATAGGATTAATACGTATTGCAATCCTATTTTAATTACATACATAATGTAGGATTAATACGTATTGCAATCATATTTTAGTTACATACATAATGTAAAAGTTTTATGTTAGAGACTAAAAATGTCTAACAAACAAATCATTTAAGTCATTTTGGCTCTACAAATTCATAATGCAAAAATAAAAGATTTGATAAATATAAATGAAAAATAAAAAGGTAATAGATAAAAAGATAATATTTATGTGATTAAAATAATATGTAGGATCTTACTTAAAATATGATAGGATTAATACGTATTGTAATCTTATTTAGTTACATATATAATGTAGGATTAATACGTATTCCAATTGGATTTTAGTGACATACATAATGTAAAAGTTTTATGTTAGAGACTAAAATGTCTAACAAACAAATCAATTAAGTCATTTTGACTCTACAGATTTATAATGCAAAAATAAAAGATTGGATAAATATAAATGAAAAATAAAAAGGTGATAGATAAAAAGATAATATTTATGTGATTAAAATAACATGTAGGAGTTATTATCTCTAAGTTTTTTGATAATTTTTTATTTGTTTCTTATTGACAAATATTAATTTAGACGGAAAAAGACAATTGAGATAACCTCACAAAGCGTCATCTATCACCAACTGATTTACTTTATTATATGTATAGAAGATATAGATAGATGTGTTTACTAAATTAGTTATGTTCATAAATTCTTCTTGATAAGATATGATTACTAAATTAGTTATGTTCATAAATTCAAAGGTATACTTTAATTTATATAACGTTTAGCGTAAAAGGATAAGTCAATAGTAATTATCACCATGTTTTCTTAACAGTAAAAAATATTCTTAGAAAACTACTTCTAAATAAGTTTCTTTTTATTTTTACTTCTTTTTATATGTTCATATTATTTATAGAAATTAAAAAGAGTTCATATTGTTTAAGAAATTAAAAAGAAAATAAAAGAATATATGTAGATCACGATATATATACATATATATATATACACACCTCATATGTGAACTTTCAAAAACTACACATATGTCGTTAATCTATATATATGTTTTAAATTCTATTTTCATTTTTACAGTAATAACCTTAAATAAAAATTGATTAGTTTGGAGTAGTTTTATGGTCTTCAAGTTTTTAATAGTTTTCTAATGAACCTAACCTTACACACACATATATTAATTGCCGGGTTTGGTTTACCAATTTCTAAGGATAAGGTTCAACGTCGCAACGTGCGTGTGTGGTTCAACATTTCTACATTTATTTTTTCATTTAGTGGTCTTGTCGCAATGCTCAAGAGGTCCTAGATCGACTTAGTTATTTTATTATATTTTTGTTTTGGTCTATTATTCATTTGGTGTTATTTTTTTTGTTTTTTTTTTATAAATTTTGTTTTACAAACTTTTTCGATGTTAGTGATTGTTAGCACAGATGTTTCATTGCTACTACTTGGCATAATTTTACTCCCTTCACTGCAACGTGGGAGGCTTAATACTTTTATATTAGATGACAACTAAATTGTGCTTATATCTTTTATCATTATAGATAATAAAAATGCTTTAGTTTTGCAAATTTTTTTACACATTACATGATTATATAGTTTATTATGAAGATTATTAAAAATTGTATACATATTATAGCGTTGTATTTTTTCATTATACAACTGGTATCTAACCTAGTTAATTAATTAACTAGTTTTAAAACTAAAAATATAAAATTGTTATAAATGAAAAAAAACTAGTTGAATTTCTCCGTGTGTCACGGCGAGAATTCGGTGGACATTGGTTGGTACAATATTTGCTCTTAGTATAGCAATCGAAAAAGAAAACCCAAATATTAAAGCCGTGGTATACTCGTAAGAATATTGACATATGTTTTCAAATTGATCAAAAAAACATAAAAACAAATATATGTAACAATTCCGATAGCATCAATACCAATACTGATTTTCCCTAAAATCAATTCGATTCGTCGTGATATATCTTATGATACAATTAAAACCATTTTATATTAATACAAAACCGTTTTCCATAATCCATATTGTTCGGCCGGAATCGAAAGGAAATTAATCTTAAAAACCATAAAAACAAATACTGATATTGTTATTGAAGTTATTCAAACAGTATCAATCACATGAAATTATTTATTTATAATTCAATTAATTTGTTATTTAGTGTTCTCTTTTGATCCTTTGTACGCATATTATTAAGTAACCAGTTCAAAAATTTTGAAATAAGTACAAATTATTATCTTGGTGATTAGAACATAAGTTATGAGTTAAGTTCTTGTACAAATATTTCTATCATACAAAACGTACGAAGTAAGTGCTTTCAAATTTTAGGTGGTTGCAAAAGTGTAATTATTGAAACAAGCCTTAAAAGATTACCAATCAAAATATCTTAGTGGTTTTCATCATGTTGAGGCGTGAAAGGTGGTTAAAAAACATGACAAATTGGTCCCGGTACCATTATTGGGTGAAGATAGTAGTAGTTTGGACAAAAAAGAAAGTCATCAGATTCGGGTAATGATGTGCATGAATTATATATATATATATATTAATTGAATTTTCCTTCACACAAATTTAGTTTTAAAAAGGTTTTTCACCTAAAAACTAACTACACACACAAAGGGCAAGTGTACCCATCGGGAGGTAATATAATTTGTCGGTAAGAACCGGATATCAATCCGTGGACGCGGTGTCTCGATACTAAACTTTTGTTACTTTAAAGCCTTTTCAATTGATGAGTTGATTTTGTTTCTAAATTATCATGCAAAGATAACAAGCTACCAACTAAACTAAGGAATAACAATATCTAAAAGAGGTTGCCTAAACTAAGTATCCACTAACAAACATGTGACAACTAAAGGAAGAGACTAATGGTGATGCAAGATTCAAATTTAACTAAGTCCCCAATCAAGGCTTCCTAGTTTATAATCCTTAGGAAAACTAAAATGAATAACATTCTAATCACCTAAAAATTATTATTTTTGAGCTCACTTGCTAAGTTAATGTTAATCTTTAAACAAGAGTTAATTGTTTGTCAAAACTCATAACTCTACAAGTTTGGGAAAATTACCATGAACAACATTACAATCACCCTAACTTGCTTTCAAGTAAGTAGCACTATCACCATGTTCTTGACAAAAACCACAAGCATGGTCATGCTAGATAACAATCTTGGCCAATAATCATCAATCTAACACAAACACAACTATAGAATCCATGTAAACATTACTATGATTTTTCCAAATCTAAATGCAAGAATTCCTACACATGCTCAAATCTCCATTCTAATCATGTTAGCAATCACCATTCCTAGTATCATGCCATTCATACTAACAAGTTAACAAGATTCACCAATCATAATCTCTACATGGGCTTTCCAACACAACATGTAAATACTTATGACCAAACCTTCAAGAATAAAGACTTTAAACATACATAAGAACTCCAAGAACAAGATTCAAGCACTACTACAAAAACAATCATCAAATGTTCATAAGCTTCAACAAAATTTAAGCAACAACAATGTTTAGCCCATGAAGGCTCATAATGACCAAATCAAAGACAAGAAAACACAAATTGTTCATAATGAGACTAGTAAGCTAACCAACTTAAAGACAAGATTAAATGGTGTTTGAGTAGATCTTCAAGTGTAGTAATCCTCTACAAGGCTTCCTCTTGGCTCCTACAAGCTTCCAAGGTCATATTCTTGAGAGAAAACTTCACCAAGATGCTCCAACTCCACTCCAAATGAGCGTAAACCACGTATTTATACTACTGGGAGTTTGGCACGACCATGCCACCTTTTGGCACGGTCGTGCTTGGTAAGTGTCAGAGTGCCTTTCTCGAGTGTTGACTTGTTTGCTAGCCATTTTGGGAAAAATCCCGCTCAAACGTTTCTGAGTTGGCACAGTCGTGCCAACCATTGGCATGGTCGTGCTTCCCGGTAAAGTATTCGAAAATGGCTGAAATGATCCCGGGAATAAGCTGATCTCAGAATGGTTTGGTTTGGCTTGGCACGGTCGTGCCAGTCATCAAATCTTCCGGTTCGCCTAAAATCTGAGCGTGCTGATGAGAGTGCCGATCAGGGTTGGCCTGGCACGGTCGTGCCAGTGGTTGGCATGGTCGTGCCATATCTGGCAGTTTGCTGGAAAACTCCGTTTTTTCTCCTTTTTGCTCCTAAGAGTAAGTCTGCCGGTGCAAACATCAATCAAGGCTCTAGCAGTGGCTATAAATGGTCGACCTAAGATAAGCGGGACAGTTTTTCCTCATCCATGTCCAAAATCACGAAATCGATAGGAAAGACAAACTTGTCGATTTTCATAAGCATATTCTCAACTATGCCTCGAGGATACTTCACTGAACGATCGGCAAGCTGAATGCTCATACGAGTGGGCTTGGGCTCTCCCAAGTCTAGCTTAGCAAAAACCACATATGGCATGAGGTTTATGCTAGCTCCAAGATCAGCTAATGCATTGCTGACCGACAAACTACCAATCAAACACGGGATAGTGAAACTCCCAGGATCATTCATTTTCTTTGGTAGTTTGTTCTGAAGAACCGCTGAACACTCCTCATTCAAGGTCACATGCGAAAGCTCCTCAAGTTTATTTTTGTTAGATAAGATATCTTTCAGAAACTTGGCATACTTAGGCATTTGAGAAAGTGCTTCAACAAATGGTAAAATTATATGAAGTTGCTTAAAAAGCTCAAGGAATTTACCATAGTGTTCCTCCATCTTCTCCTTCTTCAACCTCCTCGGATATGGAATGGGAGGGACATACTCTCTCAATGGCTCCTTGGGTCGTGCTGCACTTTCTGGGACTCGCCTCTGTTGCACCTCACCCGTAGACTCCATCTCAATATCCTCATCAACCTCATCATCAATCGGCTTTGGTGAAGCAGCCGAAGTGATGGGCTCAGCGGTCTTGCCGCTTCTCAACGTGATGGCCTTCACAGTAGCATTTGGATTAGGCTCCGGATTGCTTGGAAGGTCCCCCTGTTGTCTCTCAGACAACATCTTGGCAATCTGGCCAACTTGGTTCTCTATGGTCTGCATGGAAGACTTTTGGCTTCTCAACTCACTCCCGTGCCTCGCGAAACAACCATCGTAATCCTTGTAACGCTTCTCATTCTCGGACTTTATGGAATTTTGGCCTGCTATGAGCTGACTGAACATGTCCTGCACACTAGGCTCACTAGTATGAGATGTCTGCTGAGGTCGAGGCTGACCATACGCTCCTGGAGCTGTGGGACGTGGAGTAAATCCGGGTGGATGCTGAGTAGACGCATCTGGCCTCCAACTGAAATTTGGGTGATTCTTCCACCCCGGATTATAAGTATTACTGTAGGGATTATTCCGAGGACGTACTGGTTTCCCATGAAATCTACATGCTCGTATGACATCCCTCCCATCGGAAAATCGCCTACATGATATGCTTCCTCACTCGAAGAACCACTCGAGTGTATCTCCATCACTCGATCAAATTTCGAAGATAAGGCATCCATACGTGTTGTCATGGCAGTGAAGTCGTCCACGTGATGAACTCCCTATCGATAACTCTTCCTTCTAAGCGGCTGCCGTGTACGATTCTTTGCGGCGCATTTCTCTAAAATCTCAAATGCCTCGGTGGCATTTTTTGTGCTGATGTCTCCGCCCGAATATGTATCGACCATCATCTGCCCCGGACCATCTAAACCATGGTAGAAGATCTGACATTGTTGCCACTTGGTCAACCCGTGGTGTGGAACCTTTCGCATAAGCTCTTTAAACCACTCCCACGACTCGTAAACGGACTCATCCTCATCCTGATGAAAGTTGAGAATCTTGGTTCTCAACCGAACAGTTTTCTTTGGAGGGAAATATTTCTGGAGGAACTTCTCAGCTAATTGATTCCATGTAGTGATAGATCCAGCTGGAAGTGAGAGAAGCCACTCCTTGGCTCCATCACGTAAAGAAAACAGGAAGAGCCGAAGTCGTATCGCATCCGGTGATGCGTCACGAATCGTGAACGTGGCACAAACCTCCAGAAAACCCGCAATATGGACACTAGGATCCTCGTGATCCTTGCCATAAAACTGCACCGCATTCTTCAACATCGATATGGTGCCAGATTTGATCTCGAAATTATTATTATTAATCGTTGGTGCATTGATGCTCGCAGGTAAACCCTCAAGTGACGGCTTTCCTATCTCATTTAAGATCCTCGTTTCCTCCTCGTCCGCCATTTCTACACGAACCTCGTAGAATGTGTCGTATCCCCTCGCGTCTACCTCGATCGTAGCGGCTACCATGCGGGACCGCTCCCACAGTCTCCGATGAAGATTACGCTCTGGCTCCGATGAAGGCTCAACGATTCCAGCAATGGGGGTTGAGGACATACATGACCTGTAGGGAAAAAGAAGGAGCACAATGCACTATATATACAAAAATAAAAACAACTAGCAAATAATCATATTTTTTTCTTTTTCAAATAATCATGCAAAGACAAACAAAACACTGAGACAAAAACTTTGTACAATTTTCACAATGGCTAAATAAGTAACTCGAACCGTTCTCAAGAAGACCGCATTCCCGGAAACGGCGCCAAAAATTTGATGTGCGTGAATTATATATATATATATATATATATATATATATATATATATATATATATATATATATATTGATTAGATTTTCCTTCACACAAATTTAGTTTTAAAAAGGTTTTTCACCTAAAAACTAACTACACACACAAAGGGCAAGTGTACCCATCGTGAGGTAATATAATTTGTCGGTAAGAACCGGATATCAATCCATGGACGCGGTGTCTCGATACTAAACTTTTGTTACTTTAAAGCATTTTCAATTGATGAGTTGATTTTGTTTCTAAAGTATCATGCAAAATAACAAGCTACCAACTAAACTAAGGAATAACAATATCTAAAAGAGGTTGCCTAAACTAAGTATCCACTAACAAACATGTGACAACTAAAGGAAGAGACTAATGGTGATGCAAGATTCAAATTTAACTAAGTCCCCAATCAAGACTTCCTAGTTTATAATCCTTAGGAAAACTAAAATGAATAACATTCTAATCACCTAAAAATTATTATTTTTGAGCTCACTTGCTAACTTAATGTTAATCTTTAAACAAGAGTTAATTGTTTGTCAAAACTCCTAACTCTACAAGTTTTGGAAAATTACCATGAACAACATAACAATCACCCTAACTTGCTTTCAAGTAAGTAGCACTATCACCATGTTCTTGACAAAAACCACAAGCATGGTCATGCTAGATAACAATCTTGGCCAAAAATCATCAATCTAACCACAAACACAACTATAGAATCCATGTAAACATTACTATGATTTTTCCAAATCTAAATGCAAGAATTCCTACACATGCTCAAATCTCCATTCTAATCATGTTAGCAATCACCATTCCTAGTATCATGCCATTATTCATACTAACAAGTTAACAAGATTCAACAATCATAATCTCTACATGGGCTTTCCAACACAACATGTAAATACTTATGACCAAACCTTCAAGAATAAAGACTTTAAACATACATAAGAACTCCAAGAACAAGATTCAAGCACTACTATTAAGATTAACAAAAACAATCACCACATCTACTTCCATAATCATCACATGTTCATAAGCTTTAACAATATTTAAGCAACACAAATGTTTAGCCCATAAGGCTCATAATGACCAAATCAAAGACAAGAAAACACAAATTGTTCATAATGAAACTAGTAAGCTAACCAACTTAAAGACAAGATTAAATGGTGTTTGAGTAGATCTTCAAGTGTAGTAATCCTCAACAAGGCTTCCTCTTGGCTCCTACAAGCTTCCAAGGTCAGATTCTTGAGAGAAAACTTCACCAAAATGCTCCAACTCCACTCCAAATGAGCTTAAACCACGTATTTATGCTACTAGGAGTTTGGCACGACCATGCCACCTTTTGGCACGGCCGTGCTTGGTAAGTGTCAGAGTGCCTTTTTCGAGTGTTGACTTGTTTGCTAGCCATTTTGGAAAAAATCCCGCTCAAACGTTTCTGAGTTGGCACGGTCGTGCCAACCATTGGCATGGTCGTGCTTCCCGGTAAAGTATTCGAAAATGGATTAAATGATCCCGGGAATAAGCTGATCTCAGACTGGTTTGGCTTGGCACGGTCGTGCCAAGGTTTGGTACGGTCGTGCCAGTCGTCAAATCTTCCTGGTTCGCCTAGAATCTGAGCTTGCTGATGAGAGTGCCGATCAGGGTTGGCCTGGCACGGTCGTGCCAGTGGTTGGCACGGTCGTGCCATATCTGGCAGTTTGCTGGAAAACTCCGTTTTTGCTCCTTTTTGCTCCAAAAGCCTCCATTTCAACACCAGGCCGAAGCCCGAACCTGTATTTTCACAAACAACTCAAATGAGTACCAAAATCAATGAAAATATGACAAGTTCTCGCGTAAATGGGGTCTATTTGACGTTTTAAAGATGTATAAATTCTTATACATCAAACATCCCACACTTGAACTTTGCTTGTCCTCAAGCAAACTAAAACAAACTAAAACTCTCTAAATGGCAATAACCTCAACTAGCATTTTATAAGCACAAACAAATTACTCGGGCTATAACAATCAAGGACTACCCGACATGATGAAAAAACCAAAAAGGGATATAAATAAGTTTATGAGCAATGGTCCATCTTGGAAATCCCTACAAGTCTACCTCACATCCTCACAATGTTCACACACACTCGGCTAATATATGGGTGCACATACGATTTATGGAGTATGTGTTAAACACTCGATGCCACGACGATGACTATGTGATATCATAAGCTTGTGAAAGGATCAAATTTAATCATTCGACAAAAACATAACATGAATCATGAGGTCTTATTCGGGTTGTAACTTGGCTAGGGTCAAGGGTATGGAAGTGGATATTTAAAGTGGCTAAAACGTTTGTAACCCGGCGGTTCGACTAACTTGAAACAAAAGAAAATAAAAACTATACAATTTAATATTATCTAACCGAGAGCTAATCAACGGATTTAGCTTTTCCACTCCAAAATTGCTCTAATGAAACCACTTGGTAAGGCCTTTTTAACTATAATCGTTTTTCTCAGTGGTTTTTTTTTTTTTTGCACATGCTTGAGAGGGAAACTAAGTACGTCTACTTAGATAAAAACTCTACCCCATGATGTTGCAACTATAAACTAAGATACTATACAAAAGTAACAAGTTAATCGCTAACCAAACCGGGCTTCCAAACAAAAATGGGTTAAAATATAAAAGGCTAATTTGGCTAAGTGGCTAGTATTTAGTAGTTTAAAAGAAATGAAAGGGGAAGGCTCAAATTGGTTTAACTAAGGGAATGATTTGGGTGAGGGAATACATTAAAATTGGTTAAAAACAAAAGGTTTCCTAGTGCCTCAATCATTTTCATGCTATATATTCGCCTTGCGGCTTTGAAATGTATACCTAACACAAGTTCTAAATCACAAAAGTCATCCGGCTTACTCAATCTTTGCCCGCAAAAACATGAGCAAAAATAATTCTAAAGCTACAAAGGCTCAAAAATAACTCATGGAAACGGGCGTGTTAGGTAAATATGCAAAGCAAACAAGTAGGTCAATCGCTTGATTTCTCATGCTCAAGTGTATACAAAAAATTTCTTAGTGGTAATCCTCACGCGAGCGAGCCCTTTTTGCGTTCACCCTTTGTGTATTTGTCAAAAATTTAGTGCTTTTATAAAAACTTGTGTTGGGTTGATTATTAAGCCACAAAAATTCATTCAAGAGAGCTTCATTTTATTTTATTTATTTATTTTATTCTTTTTTCTTTTTTTTTAACATGACAACAAAGCTCAAGCGCTAAACCACCTCCCCACACTTGAAATGTACATCGCCCTCGATGTACAAAAAAACAAATATATGAAAACATATATAATGAAAGCGGAGGAAAATGGGAACACGAAAACTCCCCTGAAATGAAATGGCATGAATGGAGCGAAGTGACAAGTAAGGAGCAACCGCAACGAACCGCCAAGCAACCAACAAACCAACCTCTCAACCAAGCAACTACACACTAGCAAACAAGATCAAATACACAAAAGATTACCCAACCCATGTACCCTTACCTTGTTTATTTAAACCATTAATCATAATAAAAAGAAATAAAAGATCACAACGGAGGGGTGTACGGACGGTGCAAAATGGTACACCCCTCAAACACGAAATAGTAAAGTACAAAATGGAGATGGGGCTAAGACCTGTCACTCGGTCCAGAAGGGCCGGTGTCGTCTCTGCGGTCGAATCGTGATCTGCGCATGAAATGGGGAGGCGGCTGCATGTATGGAGCATTCATTGAGTTCGCTATGTGCTGCTGCGAACTGAAGAGCCAGTCAAAGCTCTGCCGGCTTTGCTCATACATGTCCTCCAGAAAATTACCCTGCCTATGTACCTCCGTGCGAATCAGACCGACATCCCGTCTCGTCTCCTGCTGGCTCAAATCAAGCCTGTCCATCCTCTGCCAAAGATCAAGTGTGGTCGGGTTTTAAGGCCCGTACCCGCCCTGCTCAAAGCCACTACCACCAAAATCACCATGCTCATGCCCCCAAGTTGGGTTTTCGAAACCATGACCCAACTGCATGTGAGGAATCGCTCCCCCAACGAATCCCTCAGGCTCGTGAACCGGAGCATCCTGCATGTGAATGTCAACACCACCATTACCGCCATCACCACCATCATCACTATCATCATCCCCCTCGGGAAGCCGATCCCAAATCCTACCTAACTTGTCGGCAAGCTTCGGGATACCGTTAACCTTACGTATCATATGCATGGAGTTCAGTTGGGCCAAGTCGAGCAGGCCGTAATCACAAGCTTCGGTAAGACCATCTAATGAGACTCGATAATACTTCGCGAGTTTGGTTGCGAAAGCACCCCCGCAAATCTTTGACGTGGGCGTCGAACCAACACCTCGGAAGATGGACTCCACAACGCTTGCAGCTACATTGCAGTTTGAACCCGAAAGGATGCAGTAAAGGTGGAAGAGGTCGCGGTTGGTGATGTTTCCTGTGCTATCACCACGACCCCCGATCATGTGAAAGGTGGCTCGCTCGATGACCCGATGAAGTGGGTCGAGTATCTAGGTAGCTTTAGCTTTGCTCGGGTCCCAAACCTGACCCGATACAGTGATTTGATCCCAGAATGCTGCTCTATCAAGCCCCGGCTCCCAATCTTGCAAACTGCCATCAAACAGCTTGGTGTCGATTTCATCGTCCTTATACAACCCCAATACCTGTCCGAAACGACTGGTGGTGCCGTTTCCGCCCCAACCGGTAGCTCACACCAACCTTTTTATCGTATACGTCCGGGCATGGAAAAGTGCAGCTGAAGGATGCAAAGAACTCGATCACAAGCTCAACGTACTGTGGCTCAGCAATGTCAAACAGGCGGTTCCATGGAGGTGTCATCAAGTCCTCGAACCGCTCGGATTGACCGAGCAAATCCAAGTCTACTTTTTGAAGCCTCTTCATGGGCTCGATTTGGTTCCTCCGAGCCCATAACCGCTCCGCTTTCTGTATACAGTGCCCTTCCTTGGCATTGTTGCTAAACCGCATGAACGGGTAAACCATCTGCAAGACAACCAGAATTAATCAGCAACAAAATTAAAACAAAAACGGACCTCTGGACAGTTGGCACGGTCGTGCCTAGGTTTGGCACGATCGTGCGTTGATGAACAACAGCAGATTTTATGAAGTTTCTGGGAAAATTATGAAGTTCTGGGTTCATCTTCAAGTGGCACGGTCGTGCCTGGGTTTGGCACGATCGTGCTTGTCCTGGTTCTGACCGATTTCTGGGCGAGTGTTGAAGATCTGGAATTTCTTATGAAGGGCATGATCGTGCCAGGCCTTGGCACGGTCGTGCTTGACCGATTTTCTGGGCAAATTATGAAGACAGTCACAAAATTATGAACGGCACGATGGTGCCAACCCTTGGCACGGTCGTGCGTGACGTAACCCAGATTCCTGAAATCGCTCAAAACGCACCCAAAAACCCGATTTTTCCATCATTTTGCTTAGGGGTTTTGTAAATCGGTCACTTATGGTCAATAACAACACAAAAACACTAAAAACGGGCTTGAATCGGGTGATTTAGACCAAGCCCTAAAAACAAAACATAAACTACCATGAAGAACAAACCCTAAGACTTAAGAACTTAACAAAGAAGGAGAAGGATTCGTACCTGGAATGATTGTTGGGATGAAAGAAACTAGTAATCTTGGAGGAAGCTAGGAGATGCAAGGGATTCGTGAGTGCTTTGAGTGGGTTCAAGAGAGTAAGAAGGAGAGGTTAAAGGAAAGTGGTTGAATGTATTATTGGTGGGTGCTATTATTGATTCTGCAAAGGGGCTGACACTAGCAGGTCTGGTAGTGCCAGATTTTTCGGTTGATAGTGCTCGATTTTCGATTTTTTTTTATTTTTAATTTATTTTGAAAAACATAGTTTGTACAAAAATTAATTTAGAAACTAAAGGGTGGAAATAAAAATGAGAATTAAACGAACTCCTTGAACCCGGGACACTCACGAAGCATCTCCTACCAAGAAAATAACCGAACTAACATACCTGAGAGTCGGCAACAAGCACTAACATCCCTCGCGACCAGAACGAACCGCAACCTAAAAAAGAAAAACAAACAACTGACACAATATATATACAAAAACGTGCTACGTTTATTTACGAGTCTTCAGCTAGACTCACCACCCCGCATTCATTTGTTCCTAGGGTGGAGGGTAACAACCTCCTCACTCTGATCAACGGGCCCTCCAACATAAGCCTTTAACCTATGCCCGTTGACCTTAAACAACCGGCCATCCTCGTGACCTATCTCCATTGTCCCGTAAGGAAACATTGACCGTACAGTGTAGGGACCTGACCATCGAGACTTGCGCTTACCAGGAAATAACCTCAGACAAGAGTTGTATAACAACACACGATCACCCACTCGGAATTCTTTCTTGTCCTTCAAGCGGCTATCATGCAACGTCTTGGTACGTTCCTTGTATAGCTTGGAGCTCTCATATGCCTCATTCCTTAGCTCCTCAATCTCGTGGATCTGCACAAACCTGTTCTCGCTCGCAACAGCCATATCAAGATTAAATGTCTTCAAAGCGTAATAGGCTTTGTGCTCGAGCTCCACAGGAAGATGACAAGACTTTCCATAGACCAATTTAAATGGTGTGGTGCCTATAGGAGTCTTGTAGGCTATCCGGAAAGCCCACAGTGCATCATCCAACTTCTCGGACCAATCCTTACGGCTAGAGTTAACCGTCTTCTCCAAAATCCGCTTGATACCCCGATTAGTGACCTCGACCTGCCCACTCGTCTGTGGGTGGTATGGTGTAGAAAACCGATGCTGCACACCATATCGGGACAATGCTTTCTCAAGCTGTGCATTGCAGAAATGCGTCCCACGGTCACTAATCAATGCCTTAGGGGCACCAAATCGAGCAAACTTCTTAAAAAATTTCACCACTACTCTAGCATCATTTGTGGGTAAAGCCTGTGCTTCAGCCCACTTGGACACGTAGTCAACAGCAACTAGAATATAGCGGTTACCAAAAGAAGTCGGAAAGGGACCCATGAAGTCTAGCCCCCATACATCAAAGATCTCACAGACTTGGATGTCGTTTTGCGGCATCTCATGGCGTGCTGAAATGTTGCTTGCCCTCTGACAAGTATCACAAGACCTTATCCACTCATGGGCATCACGGAAGATAGTCGGCCAAAAGAATCCAGAGTCGAATACTTTCTTCGCAGTGTTATTCTCTCCGTGGTGGCCTCCCGTAGGTCCCTCGTGACAGTTTCGCAAAATATCTCTCGCCTCATCACCATACACGCAACGCCGGATCATCTGATCCGCTCCTACCCTAAACAAGTAAGGGTCATCCCAAAAGTAGAACTTAACATCCGCAAAGAACTTTCGCTTTTGCTGATGGGTCATCCCCTTAATCAGGATGCCACTAGCTAAGTAGTTCGCGAAGTCAGCAAACCATGGGGAATCATCACTCGTCTCGATCCTCAAAAGAAACTCGTGGGGGAAATTGTCATTGATGTTAGGCCCACGAATTTCCTTCCTCTCGGAATGCTCAAGTCAAGACAAATGATCGGCTGCAAGATTTTCAGCCCTTCTCTTATCACGGATTTCAATATCAAACTCCTGCAGCAAAGAATCCATCGTATCAACCTCGGTTTAGCATCCTACTTGCTAAAAAGATACCGAAGAGCTGCATGATCCGTGTACACAATGGTCTTGGAAAGGACAAGATAAGACCGAAACTTATCGAATGCAAAGACCACAACTAGGAGCTCTTTCTTTGTCATGGTGTAGTGCTCCTAAGCGTCGTTCAAGTCTTGCTCGCATAGTAAATCGGGTGGAAGTGCTTATCTCTCCTTTGACCCAAGACTGCCCCGACTGCAAAATCACTCGCATCACACATCAACTCAAAGGGTAGTTCCCAGTCGGGAGCTACCATGATCAGGGCATTCACCAACTTCTCCTTCATCAACTCGAATGCTTTAAGGCATTCATCGGAGAAAACAAACTGAGGAGCTGAGTCATGGGACAGGCGATTTTGGAAAAGTCCTTTATGAATCGCCGGTAAAAACCTGCATGACCTAGAAAACTCCTAATAGATTTCACTTATGTGGGAGGCGGAAGCTTAGAAATAGTCTCAACCTTGGCTCGATCAACCTCGAGCCCCGCCTGTGAAATCTTGTGCCCAAGCACAATGCCCTCCTTCACCATGAAGTGGTATTTCTCCCAGTTCAACACCAAGTTAGCTTCTTCAAACCTAGCCAACATCCTCTTCAGATTCCCGAGACACTGATCGAAAGAACTCCCAAATACAGAAAAATCATCCATGAAAACCTCCATGGAGTCCTCGATCATGTCGTGAAAAATGGCCACCATACATCTCTGAAATGTGGCCGGGCATTACACAGTCCAAAGGGCATCCGCCGATAGGCAAATGTGCCATAGGGACATGTGAATGTCGTCTTCTCCTGATCCTCAGGAGAGATGGGAATCTGAAAATAACCCGAGAAACCATCAAGGAAGCAGTAGAACATCCTACCCGACAACCTCTCCAACATCTGATCAATGAAAGGGAGTGGAAAATGATCCTTCCTCGTGGCATCATTGAGTTTGCGATAATCAATGCAAACTCTCCATCCGGTGACTGTACGAGTAGGAATCAACTCATTTTTCTCATTCGTCACCACCGTCATGCCTCCTTTCTTCGGGACTACCTGCACAGGGCTAACCCAAGGTGAATCAGAGATCGGGTATATCAAACCTGCATCAAGTAGTTTGATGACCTCTTTCTTCACAACCTCCTGCATGTTTGGGTTCAAACGCCTCTGATGCTGAACCACAGGTTTAAAGTCCTCCTCTATCAAGATCTTTTGGGTACAAAAGGACGGATTGATCACTTTATATGCATAATCTTCCACGCGATCGCCTTCTTGTGCTGCTTCAAGACCTCAAGCAATCGATCCTTCTCCTCTCCCGAAAATCTAGCAGAAATAATAACGGGTAAATGAGTCGCACCCTCCAAGAAGGCATACTCCAAGTGCTCTGGAAGCTCCTTAAGCTCAACTGAAGGTGGATCCTCAACAGAAGGGCGTGCTTTAGGCTCAGCAACGTGATCCACAACCTCAAAAACCTCTGGACACGGGGAGATACATGACCTATCAGACAGGTCGTCTCCTCAACTAGTTGGCTCCCAGCATGTGAACCAAAAGTCTCCCCTCCAAGTAATTGCGTGTCCACCACATCCTCCTCAAATGTGTCACGAAGATGATCACTCACATATGTATCGATAGTCTCAATGAAATATAGTGTATCATCCTGACTCTGTGGATGTTGCATGGATTTACCAATATCAAAGGTCACCTCCTCATCATCAACCCTAAGAGTAAGTCTGTCGGTGCAAACATCAATCAAGGCTCTAGCAGTGGCTAGAAATGGTCGACCTAAGATAAGCGGACAGTTTTGTCCTCATCCATGTCCAAAATCACAAAATCGACAGGAAAGACAAACTTGTCGATTTTCACAAGCATATTCTCAACTATGCCTCAAGGATACTTCACTGAACGATCGGCAAGCTGAATGCTCATATGAGTGGGCTTGGGCTCTCCCAAGTATAGCTTAGCAAAAACCGCATATGGCATGAGGTTTATGCTAGCTCCAAGATCAGCTAATGCATTGCTGACCGACAAACTACCAATCAAACACGGGATAGGGAAACTCCCAGGATCATTCATTTTCTTTGGTAGTTGGTTCTGAAGAACCGCTGAACACTCCTCATTCAAGGTCACATGCGAAAGCTCCTTAAGTTTCTTTTTGTTAGATAAGATATCTTTCAGAAACTTGGCATACTTAGGCATTTGAGAAAGTGCATCAACAAATGGTAAATTTATATGAAGTTGCTTAAAAAGCTCAAGGAATTTACCATAGTGTTCCTCCATTTTCTGCTTCTTCAACCTCCCCGGATATGGAATGGGAGGGACATACTCTCTCAATGGCTCCTTGGGTCGTGCTGTACTTGCTGGGACTCACCTCTGTTGCACCTCACCCGAAGACTCCATCTCAATATCCTCCTCAACCTCATCATCAATCGGCTTTGGTGAAGCAGCCGTAGTGATGGGCCCAGCGGTCTTGCCGCTTCTCAACGTGATGGCCTTCGCAGTAGCATTCGGATTAGGCTCTGGATTGCTTGGAAGGCCCCCCTATTGTCTCTCAGACAACATCTTGGAAATCTGGCCAACATGGTTCTCTATGGTCTGCATGGAAGCCTTTTGGCTTCTCAACTCACTCATGTGCCTCGCGAAACGACCGTCATAATCCTTGTAACGCTTCTCATTCTCGGACTTTATGGAATTCTGGCTGGCTATGAGCTGACTGAACATGTCCGGCACACTAGGCTCGCTAGTATGAGATGTCTGCTGAGGTTAAGGCTGACCATACGCTCCTGGAGCTGTGGGACGTGGAGTAAATCCGGGTGGATGCTGAGTAGACGCATCTGGCCTCCAACTGAAATTTGGGTGATTCTTCCACCCCGGATTATAAGTATTGCTGTAGGGATTATTCCGAGGACGGTACTGGTTTCCCATGAAATTTACATACTCGTGTGACATCCCTCCCGTCGGAAAATCGCCTACATGATATGCTTCCTCACTCGAAGAACCACTCGAGTGTATCTCCATCACTCGATCAAATTTCGAAGATAAGGCATCCATACGTGTTGTCATGGCAGTGAAGTCGTCCACGTGATGAACTCCCTATCGAGAAATCTTCCCTCTCAGCGGCTGCCGTGTACGATTCTTCGCGGCGCATTTCTCTAAAATCTCAAATGCCTCGGTGGCATTTTTCGTGCCGATGTCTCCGCCCGAATATGTAGCAACCATCATCTGCCCCGGACCATCCAACCCATGGTAGAAGATCTGACATTGTTGCCACTTGGGCAACTCGTGGTGTGGAACCTTTCGCATAAGCTCTTTAAACCGCTCCCACGCCTCGTAAACGGACTCATCCTCATCCTGACGAAAGTTGAGAATCTTGGTTCTCAACCGAACAGTTTTCTTTGGAGGGAAATATTTCTGGAGGAACTTCTCAGCTAATTGATTCCATGTAGTGATAGATCCAGCTGGAAGTGAGAGAAGCCACTCCTTGGCTCCATCACGTAAAGAAAACGGGAAGAGCCGAAGTCGTATCGCATCCGGTGATGCGTCACGAATCGTGAACGTGGCACAAACCTCCAGAAAACCCGCAATATGGACA
The DNA here is from genome assembly GCA_947069175.1 of Scalesia atractyloides. NCBI lineage: Eukaryota > Viridiplantae > Streptophyta > Magnoliopsida > Asterales > Asteraceae > Scalesia > Scalesia atractyloides. Next base: position 30,280,835 of record CAMTDV010000005.1, read on the forward strand.
CTAGGATCCTCGTGATCCTTGCCATAAAACTGCACCGCATTCTGCAACATCGATATGTTGCCAGATTTGATCTCGAAATTATTATTATTAATCGTCGGTGCATTGATGCTCGCAGGTAAACCCTCAAGTGACGACTTTCCTATCTCATTTAAGATCCTCGTTTCCTCCTCGTCCGCCATTTCTACACGAACCTCATAGAATGTGTCGTATCCCCTCGCGTCTACCTCGATCGTAGCAGCTACCGTTCGAGACCGCTCCCACAGTCTCCGATGAAGATTGCGCTCTGGCTCCAATGAAGGCTCAACGATTCCAGCAACTGGGGTTGAGGACATACACGACCTGTAGGGAAAAAGAAGGAGCACAATGCACTAGATATACAAAAATAAAAACAACTAGCAAATAATCATATTTTTTTCTTTTTCAAATAATCATGCAAAGACAAAGAAAACAATGAGACAAAAACTTTGTACACTTTTCACAATGGCTAAATAAGTAACTCGAATCGTTCTCAAGAAGACCGCATCCCCGGCAACGGCGCCAAAAACTTGATGTGCGTGAATTATATATATTTTTAATTGGATTTTCCTTCACACAAATTTAGTTTTAAAAAGGTTTTTCACCTAAAAACTAACTACACACACAAAGGGCAAGTGTACCCATCGGGAGGTAATATAATTTGTCGGTAAGAACCAAATATCAATCCCTGGACGCGGTTTCTCGATAATAAACTTTTGTTACTTTAAAGCCTTTTCAATTGATGAGTTGATTTTGTTTCTAAAGTATCATGCAAAAATAACAAGCTACCAACTAAACTAAGGAATAACAATATCTAAAAGAGGTTGCCTAAACTAAGTATCCACTAACAAACATGTGACAACTAAAGGAAGAGACTAATGGTGATGCAAGATTCAAATTTAACTAAGTCCCCAATCAAGGCTTCCTAGTTTATAATCCTTAGGAAAACTAAAATGAATAACATTCTAATCACCTAAAAATTATTATTTTTGAGCTCACTTGCTAAGTTAATGTTAATCTTTAAACAAGAGTTAATTGTTTGTCAAAACTCCTAACTCTACAAGTTTGGGAAAATTACCATGAACAACATAACAATCACCCTAACTTGCTTTCAAGTAAGTAGCACTATCACCATATTCTTGACAAAAACCACAAGCATGGTCATGCTAGATAACAATCTTGGCCAAAAATCATCAATCTAACACAAACACAACTATAGAATCCATGTAAACATTACTATGATTTTTCCAAATCTAAATGCAAGAATTCCTACACATGCTCAAATCTCTATTCTAATCATGTTAGCAATCACCATTCCTAGTATCATGCCATGATTCATACTAACAAGTTTACAAGATTCAACAATCATAATCTCTACATGGGCTTCCAACACAACATGTAAATACTTATGACCAAACCTTCAAGAATAAAGACTTTAAACATACATAAGAACTCCAAGAACAAGATTCAAGCACTACTATTAAGATTAACAAAAACAATCACCACATCTACTTCCATAATCATCACATGTTCATAAGCTTCAACAAAGTTTAAGCAACACAAATGTTTAGCCCATAAGGCTCATAATGACCAAATCAAAGACAAGAAAACACAAATTGTTCACAATGAAACTAGTAAGCTAACCAACTTAAGACAAGATTAAATGGTGTTTGAGTAGATCTTCAAGTGTAGTAATCCTCTACAAGGCTCCTCTTGGCTCCTACAAGCTTCCAAGGTCAGATTCTTGAGAGAAAACTTCACCAAAATGCTCCAACTCCACTCCAAATGAGCTTAAACCACGTATTTATGCTACTGGGAGTTTGGCACGACCATGCCACCTTTTGGCACGGCCGTGCTTGGTAAGTGTCAGAGTGCCTTTTTCGAGTGTTGACTTGTTTGTTAGCCATTTTGGGAAAAATCCCGCTCAAACGTTTCTAAGTTGGCACGGTCGTGCTTCCCGGTAAAGTATTAAATGATCCCGGGAATAAGCTGATCTCAGACTGGTTTGGCTTGGCACGGTCGTGCCAAGCTTTGGCACGGTTGTGCCAGTCGTCAAATCTTCCTGGTTCGCCTAGAATCTGAGCTTGCTGATGAGAGTGCCGATCAGGGTTGGCCTGGCACGGTCGTGCCAGTGGTTGGCATGGTCGTGCCATATCTGGCAGTTTGCTGGAAAACTCCGTTTTTGCTCCTTTTTTGCTCCTTTTTCTCCACTTCAACACCGGGCCGAAGCCCGAACCTGTATTTTCACAAACAACTCAAATGAGTACCAAAATCAATGAAAATACGACAAGTTCTCGCGTAAACGGGGTCTATTTGACGTTTTAAAGATGTATAAATTCTTATACATCAGGTAACTACCAAGCGGGTACACCAAATACCGAATTCACTAGTACCTAAGTGCTGTAAAATATCGGATATCAGTCAAGGGCCGATATTTGAGAATCGGTTATCACGGTGGGATATCAGTATTTTTAATATCATGCTAAATTTATATATAGCAATTTAACACTAACAATTCATTATACTCTCCTACCATTAACAAATTAATCTTTTACAACTTGCAAAACACTAACAATTGTAGTAAGTGGAACTAAGACTTTAAACACTAACATTTAACACTAACAACTAACAACTAAGACTTAAAACACTAACAACAACAATAAGAAGAAAGACGGATAGTAGAACTAAATTTCACAGTAACAACTAACAACTAAGACTTAAAACACTAATAGCAGCAATAAGAAGACAGACGAACAGTAGAACTAAGAAGAAAGGTACTGATATCGGGAAAATTTGTGAATTATCGATCAATATCGCTGATATTATCGGTACCGATATTCTCACCGATATTTTGTACCATTATCTCGGCAGTGACAGATAACTGATATATCACTAATATATCGGGATATTAACTACATAGGCTAGTACTATACCCGACATAAATGAAGACCCCTCACCAAGAAGACCAAAAAAGATAGATAAAAAACCCGCAACAACGTCCGATAGCTCAACGGGTTTTTCCGAGAAGCTCGATCAATAAAAGCTTATGAAACAAGAAAAAAACATAATAGAGTTGGAGTTGGTGAACATACGAAGGAAACGAGAGGAAGACACTATTGCATTGGGTGCGGAACAACGAGATGCGATGAGACAACTTTTGTATGATCAGGATTTGGAGACCTTTACTAAGCTACACGCCGTGTTCCACCAGAGATATTGTTGTTCACTCTAGCTTGAAAACGCGAGATAGAAAAAAAATTAACAGGCAATGCAATTTCTAATTTTTAGTTTTATGGTTTATGTTTTTATTTTCCTAGTTTTAAATTTATGTAATATCTTTTTTTAATTTTAATTTAATGTAATATCTTTTTTTTTTTAATTTTAATTTAATGTAATGTCTTTGTTATTATTATTAATGTACTTTTATTTTGTTTAAAAAATGTTTTAATTCATGATGCATAATTTGTTGAAATAAAAAAATAAAAGAAATAAACTCTCCCACAAGGTGACACTCCTTATGTTTGAGTGTAAGAGGAGAGTTGGAGAGTGAAGTTCATCTGACATGAGGTGATTAACTGAGTGAAGAGTTTACACAGGATTAGGGCTGTTCAAATCGCTCGCGCTCGATACTCGTTCGTTGCTCGCTCGAAAAATGCTCGGAACTTGCTCGTTCAATTCAGCTCGATTGAAAAAGACGTTCAGTTCGGATCGGTTCGGTTGTAAACGAATGAGCATGAGCAAAGGTCCGCTCGGTTCGATTCGGATCGGTTGGCTTGATTTATATTTTAATATATATAATTTTGAATAAAATGACTAGAGACCCACATTAATAATGTTTGGTCTAAGATTCAAATATAATCCATTTAAGTAATTAGAATTAAAGTCCATTGTCCAATACTCCAATGTCCATTGAGTAATCGGGCCAAAATGTCAAATACTGAAATGTGAGGCGTTGCTCGATACCCATGTCTCAACCTACCATTCGATTCAAAAGTACATAATACTAATCAAACCCCCATAAGCCATCATCATTCAATTTCTCCATTGCCAACTCTCCAAGATTTTGCTCCAGTCGGTCCATTTGATTTCAAATTTCCGATAGAACAAAGGTCTCCTTCAATTGATCGACGATTCATCTTCCTAGTCAATTAATCTCTTGATAGAACCAGTTTAGTGTTTATTTTATTCTTTGTTATTTGTTAAATTTATACATGTTCTAGTTGGCGACCTCAGGGACGAAAACTGTACTTTACTTTTAAAACTAACACATCTGTCGTCACTTTTTTTTAGGTACTCGCTCGGTGTTCGGTTGAAAAATGATCGGATCAAAAGATGCTCATTCGACTTTGACTTGGTTAAATAAACGCTCGGTTCGGTTTGTAAACAAATCAAATACGGGCAAAGTATAATCCGTTCGATTTAGCTCATGGATAGCGCTATAGAAGATGACCACCCCTTACAGGATCCGATTACGTTTTAAGTTTGAAAACGGTAGGTAAGTTTACCCGACCCACTAACTAAGACGCCAATTGGGTGAAATAATAATAATAATAATAATCTCAGATTATCATCATCATCAGCTGAACGGAAGCACTCTCAATGGCGGCGATGAACCTCTCATCACCATCTTTCACAACCACCGCCACCTCCTCTTTCCTGTCCGCCAATCGCACTAAAACCCTATTTTCTCACTCCACCTACACCAAAAATCCGTCCATCTTCTCACCAATTAAAATTACCCACCCAACAAAAAACCGTCGCCGTTATCTCAATCTGGTCGTTTCTGCCATCGGAAAGCTGTCGGAATCGGAAAGTGTCCCTGTTTCATCCGTTTTCCCTTCGGCTTCCGGAGTTTACGCTGTCTATGACAAGAATGGTGATTTGCAGTTTGTGGGGTTGTCACGCAACATTCAGGCGAGTGTTCTGTTTCACCAGAAATCAGTGCCGGAGCTTTGTGCTTCCATCAAGGTACTTGCTTTAATTTACCCAAGACTGAATTATGTTTCAGTTTTCGCTGGTAGGAAGAAATTAAGTTGGGACACATGAACATAGTGAATTGTGGTTTAATGTATGTTAATTTGATGATATTGTTGATTGAATTTTTAAGAAGAGGGTAGATGATTTTGAGTTTTATGAAATTGGTAAACAAAAGTCTCTCTCTTAATTGTTTGATCAATGAAACGATGTTGTGGTGATTATTTTCTGTATGATTTTGATAGATTGGAGTGGTGGATAATCCGGACAGAACAGCGTTAACCGAAGCATGGAAATCATGGATGGAAGAACATATAGAAGTCACTGGAAAAGTGCCACCTGGCAACGAGAAAGGAAACACCACATGGGTCCGCCAAGCACCCAAGAAAAAGAGCGATCTAAGGATCACACCAGGTCCAAACACGCAACTAACCGTTCCGTTAGAGGAACTAATAGACCGTATGGTCAAAGAAAACAAGGTGGTGGCTTTCATCAAGGGGTCAAGAAGTGCTCCACAATGCGGTTTCTCACAACGGGTGGTTGGGATTTTGGACTCCGAAGGCGTGGATTATGAGAGCGTCGATGTTTTGGATGAAGAACATAATAGTGGATTGAGGGAGACCCTGAAGAGGTATAGCAATTGGCCTACTTTCCCACAAGTGTTTGTGAATGGTGAATTGGTTGGAGGGTGTGATATATTGTCGTCTATGCACGAGAAGGGCGAGCTTGCTGGTCTTTTTAAGCAGTGAAAGAACAATAACCAGGTGATGTGTTTTCTCTTGTACTACTTTGTATTTGTGTATTATTACAGAAATCCCTTATTTACATCATTTAATTTTATATCATTTGAACCATAAAGAGTTATAAATTTCAGTTAGCGCATTAAAACAAGTGGTTAATAATAGTAAGCAATATTATAGTAGTTAAAGGCCCAAGGCGCAAAGGCTTTGCCGCACACCTGAGATAAACAAGGCGCAGACTGGTTAGTCTGGTCCAGGCCATTTTTGGCTGGTTTGGAAGGTTTTGGCCGGTTCAGCTCTTTTGAAGTTAGTTTTGGCTTGTTCAGGGCGACATAAGTTGCGGCCCGTTGACCGTTGTGTCAGGTTTTGAGTAATCCAACCCAACCTAGTAGTTAATAGCATAAAAAAGTTGAACCCTAACCTTGGACACATTAATCAAGCGGGTTGATGACCCATTTGAATTACGGGTGCCATTGTTATCTATGACCCATCTATAAAAAAACAAAGAAAGCTAATATAAGATAAAAGTTAGTAGAAGTGTTAAGATAAAAATCAGTTTTGTTTTTAATCTCTTTTAACTCTATACATGGTTGTACAAATTCTGATTCCGCCCGGATAACGATTACCAAATACTACAACACTGACTCTATATATGATTAGAATCAAAATTAACCCTTGTTTTCAACAATTTCACTCATTTGGAAAAGTGATAAGAGTTTAAACGTTGACCACGTCAACCTGAATCTGACCGTTATAAGCGGGTTTAACTGTTTACAACTAAGGCGTGTTTTGCTCCAACCTCAATATGAGCACAATGTTAGGGTGTTAGAATACCATTGAAATCGACCAGACCGCCTAAACTGAAGCAAGTTGGCCGGTTTGAGATTCCAGCAGTCTAGTTTTTATAGTTTGGCGGTTTGGTCTGGTTTGAAATTTGGAACCAGCCCCTAAAACTTTATTATTAATAATAATATTTGTTTTGTCAGTTTTAGATCATGTAGTTATGTATATGTATTATAAAAATGAACTATTTTTATTATTTTATGTTTTTTTAATCAACTAATGATTTTGAAAAAAAATAATAATAATAAAATTGGTTCGAACTGCTAAACCATTAAACCGCCAAACCGCTAGATTATTGGACTTGTCGTTTCTTAAAACCATATTAGCGCTTCAGCCCTGCATTTTGTCAAAACCGGCCAAACTGGAGTCGTAAACATCCTTGCATAGTATGTTTAACCAAACATCAAAAACTGAATCAAATAATCATTTCTAAATATTTCACAATCTTAAGTTTTCAGTCACTTATTCCAATCAACACAACCCATAAAACATAAACTTCAATTGTTGAAAAACAAATCAAATCTATTTCAAGAACATTGAGTTTGCATGATCATCACTGCTGTAAAGACAAGGGTGTTGCTGAATCCTTGCTTGTGCAACACATCTCTGGCCATCAAAACAACCTCTTTGTTACTCAAATCATCAGGGTTTTCTTGCAAAACAGTCTGGACTGCATTACTGGAAGCACCATAAGCTTTCCCTCCAGGTTCATGAGGATTCATATCTGCATTAGTCTCGTTTGCTTGACACCCACTTAACAGAATCCCATCATCTTCATGTATTGATGGTATCGAGTCAAGCTCGTGTGGTGGCAAAGAGAACCCGAGACTTGCGTCGGGTCCAAAGAGGTTGAGCAAGTGTGTGCCGATATCAGATGTGTTTATGTGTGTCCTTGATGAGAGATGTTGGTGAATTGAGTCTAAAGAGATGGTTTTGGGTTTGATTGTGCTGGTGGTTGGACTGGCATCTGGTGGTAGCGAAGAAGGCCCGATTTGTTCCTTTTCTTTGTCGATTAATCCGCCGCTGTGGCAAGAATCGGAAAGAATGGTGAAACTTGCTCCTTTTGGCACTCGATTTACTAGATTCCGGAAATCGACATCTGTTCATTCATATAAAAGTTTTAGAAGTGACTTTAGTTTTTTTGAAAGCCTAGCTAAAACAAATATGGTTGACAATCACGTCGGGTTTCGGGTTGGCATGGAGAATTAGTGAAATCAAAACACGACATATTTATTTGTGTTAAAAATATTAACCATTTACCGTACACATTTAAAATCGTATAACGCGAACATGGGTTGTGTAATACATTTATCTAAGCGTGTCAAATGGGTTGTGAACGGGTTGGCGAACAATCAAATGGGTTATAAATGGGTGGCTGGTTGAATTATATATGTTTCTTATTTAAAATTTAAACGAGTTGACATTAAACTGGTTAGAAATGACAAACCAAAACTTATTATTAGACTAGACGGTATGGGGGCCGGCCCATGCCCGGTCATGCCCGGCGCCGGACCCCCACACCGCCCCCCTTGACCCGGCCGCGGCACACCCGGCCTTCTCCTGCCGTCCTTGCCGCTCCAATTTTGGCACATTTTTCGAAAAATGCCGTTACCCAACAGCTATTTTAATAAAAAAATTGTTTTTTTTTTAATTTAAATACCATTCAATCTCCCATTTTTTATACCACATTCATCCAAAATCCACCCACTCTTCTCATCCACTTTAAAATTTCTTATCTTTTTTATAAAAAAAAACATGAATCCTTTCAACCCGAACAACCCGAACCCGTTCAACCCAAACAACCCGAACCCGAACCCGTTCAACCCGAACAACCCGAACCCGTTCAACCCGAACAACCCAAACAACCCGAACCCGAATCCTTTTTCCACGCCCGGTTACACACCGGCTATTGACCCCTCTTGGGCGACACCGCAATTCACCTTTTCGGGATTCCAACAAACACCGAACGCCTTCCATTCCATGTCTCACGTACAACAAATGCAACAATATCAAGCTCTTCATCAAATGATGCTCCGAAACCCGTTAGAATCTCAACCAACGTTAGAATCTCAACCACCGTTCGGATCTCAACCTCGATCATCTCCGGTTCGACTCGACGAAAATGAATGAGCTGATAAACGAGATGCGTTCGTTCCGAGAGATCACGGAGAAAAAAAATGAATATAAGAAAGATTTGTCGGCCGCCTTTGCTCGAGCGAGTGATTTTAAAATTCTACAGTTGGATCTCGATACCGTACCGGAGAATGAACGGGAGGTTTACCGGAGGATGAAGGGGGACGTTAAAAGAAAGTGGACCTCGTAGTTTTATTTTTAGGATTCGAAAATTTTATCGTAATTTTTTTTAGGAATCGTAATTTTTTTAGGAATCGTAATTTTATTTTTTAGGAATAATTATCTTGTTTCAAGTTTTATTTTTATTTATTTTATATAGTGTTTTTATAAAACTAAATTAATAAAAACTAAAAATTAATTTAATTTAATTTTAGGTGGGTCATGCCCATCCCTCCACCCCCCTCATTTTGTTAGGAGGGCCATCCTCCAAAGAATGGGGATGTGGCATCCTACGTGGCGGCCCATCCCTTTGGGGATGACCCTCCCCATACCCTTTAGCCTTATTAACCATTTACCGTACACATTTAAAATCGTGTAACGCGAACATGAGTTGTGTAATACATTTATCTAAGCGTGTCAAATGGGTTGTGAACGGGTTGGCGGACAATTTAATGGGTTATAAACGGGTGGCTGGTTGAATTATATATTTCTTATTTAAAATTGAAACGAGTTGACATTAAACTGGTTAGATATGACAAACCAAAACTTATTATTACCGTGCTTAGTTTATAAAACTCACCAGTAATGAGATTATAATCACACGGGACAATGGCTTCGTCTTGATGAAAAGGGTGCACATGTTTGTTTGAAGGAATTCGCGTGCCATGACCGCTATAATGAAAATAAAGGATGTCACCAGGCTCAGCCACATCAACCATATGGTGAAGTGCCTCCTTTATCTTTGCACCAGTAGGCATGATCAGCGAGCCAGGTGCATCTGTTAAGAGTTGGATGTTGCTTGGCTCGTACCCGAATCGATCAATAAGCACTTGTCTCATGGCTAACACATCATTTATGCAACCATGTAACTCATTGGGTGTGTTTGCATAGTTGCACCTTACTAAAACGGCTAATCTCTTGCTTCCAACGTTTTCCATGTTAGCCAATCACTTGTTTTTATTAGTATTTTGGTATATAAATTGTATGGTGGTCATATGTGAATTTAGAGAATTTTATAACTTGTAAAGAATGTGATGTCTTAACTTGAAAGTGAATTCGGTTACAATCTTTAAGTAAATGGCAATGTGTTCCTAACCTTATGTATAAAAGTGAATGATTAAATATTAAACAGCTAAAAACATATACAGTTAAAATATAAAAGGAATCTTAAACTTGCGGTTGCGGGTTTGAGTAGGGGTGCAAAAAGGTTCATCTTCACATGTTGGTGAATTAACACATACACGACTCATTTGACCTCATTTTCTTGATCATTAGTTTCTTTCTTTCTTTTTCATTTTTATACTTTAAGAATGCAATTTAAAAAAAAAACAAAAGAAAAACAAATTTATATAAATTACTATTTAGTTATAAAATAATGTCTTGGGCTTTTAAAAATTGGCATAACACTAATGGCTTTTCTTTTAACACTGATTATAACAACTAAAAAGATAAACGGGTTTACCTGTGAATCATTTGGATTAACACGAACATGACACACTTCGTTAAATGTTTTTGCAAGTTTTGCTCAAAATTAACTTGTGTCTGCGCATTTTAAGTTATAGCCAAATTGTGTGAGAAATGGACACCCTTAAATTTTTCTTCATTTACTATTTACTTATAGGTATAGGGTAGAGTTCATGCGAGAACTAGCTTCAATGAGAGAACTTGGGAACTAGTGTGAACACAAACAAAATAAACACAAAACAAACAATGAACTAGGGCTATAAACAAACCGAACGTTCAGCGAACAATTCGTGAACCGTTCGGTGGAAAGTTCATTCGTTTAATAAATGAATGAAAACAAACAAGAAATTTTGTTCGTTAGGTTAAACGAACAAATATGAACAGAGGTTGTGTTGGTGAAGGTTTGATAATGTGTTCATTTATGTTCGTTCGTTTATGTTTACTTGTGTTCGTTCATTTAAAGGTTTTTATATGTGTATTTTTGTTTTATTGTTTTTAGTTTTTAAAACCATTTTAATTTCAGTTTGTATGAAAGCTTTAATTTTGTGTTAATCATGTTTTTGAAAATTATATCAACTATGTTCAAATAATTATCTTAAGTGATTTTGTTTTTTGGTGGATTGTTTTAATCCTTGTGATGAAAATTTTTCAAAGTATATATGTCCATTTGTATATTGTATTCATAAATGTTGGTACCAACATAAATGTTCATCCTAAAATTATTTAACGTATTATAACGATTAAAAAATAATATTTGTGAAAATAATCTAGTTTTTGTGTAACTTGGAAGTGTCATAACTTAAAAGGCATATAAATATGTTTTAGAGTTAATTATTGTTTTCGTCCCTGTGGTTTGTCAAAAATCACTATTTCAGTCCATTAGTTTAAAAATTGCGCATTTCAGTCCCTGTGGCTTCACTTTCGTAACCATTTCAGTCTCTGTGGTTTCACTTTCGTAACCACTTCAATCCATTTATTCTGTAATTACTTTTCTATTTTACTTTTCTTACAAGTCTCAAGGGCTGTCTTCTTCTTCTTCTTCTTCTCAACTGTATGCACCCACCACCAGCCCTACTACCGCTGCAGCCGTCAACAACCGAGGATTCTAGATCCTCTTGGAGGCCTAGCAAGACTAACCAAGTGTCTTTATTTATCATGTTTATCCAAAGTTTCACAAGTTATTACAGATAATAATACACTAGACAACAAACATTTTCTTCAAACAGGAAACACGAATCACAAGCGGCTGGTTCGGGTTGTCTTTGCAACAGGCTTGAAACTGGCAATACCAGTAACTTCCCGACCAGTGACCAGGGTGTTAATGTCGTACGTTCCTTCATACGTGTAGATTGGCTCCAAATCATTAAAAGCCTGCCACCAAAATAAAGACTCCAAATATTATAACATTTTATGACCCAATGGTACTCCTCCGAGATTTGATCCACATTTTCTAACCCAATGAATTTTAGGGGTGCAAACGAGCCAAGTCGCTCGTGAGCTACTTGAGATCGAACCGCTTAAATCTTGAAATGAACAGAACTTAAACGAGCTCGCCCTCAAGCCCGGGCCTAAAATTGGAGCTCATTTAACAAACAACTCGTATTCAAGCTTCAAATACCGAGTTTGACTAGGCCCATAAGCCCTATTATGTATATAAATATAGAAAACTTCTACTTAATATTATGATAAATACATAGTTAGATAGTAAACTAAATAATATTAAACATAAAATTCTCATAGAAGGAAATAATATGTATTTTATTATATGTAAAAATTTATATTTACAAATAGAAATAAAAATACTAATATATGTATATAACTAAATACTTAGAATATTAAACGAGTCGAGCCTGAGCCAAGATCGAGCTTTAGACATAGAGCTCGAAACAAGCCCAAGTCATTTACGCTCCACCGGTACCAATGATATTAGTCGTCTATAAGGGAGAGGGGAACGAACGAATACCTTGGCGACTAGAAAATCGGATATTATTCCATTCCCACCAAGTAACTCACGACCGAGTGCAACTGTCTCCCTAGCCCTCAGCGTGATCCATGACTGCACATTCGATAAGGCGTTAAATAAACTCTACCGTGTAGCCAGTGATATCGTTTTGATACAAATATAATATAAGAAAAAATGAGACCTTGCCCAAGCTGGCCTGACCAGGAGTCATTTTACCACTCTCATACAACTTGCAAAGGCGCCAACCCATGAGAAACATTGCCTGAACATTTGCCAACATTTGTACAAGCTTCTGTTGATTTATTTGGAATGCTGCCAAAGGGGCCCCAAACTGTTTTCTCTCTTGCATGTATCTATAACCAATTATCTTTATAAGACTTCATAAAGAGATATAATTGATCAAACATCTTTTGATGAACACAAGTCCTAATAAATTTGGCAATTATGGCATCTGATGGATGATGTATCCTCCAGGTCGGCCCAATACATTAAGCCCGACCTAGAGGATACATCATCAACATGCAAAAAGGACATAGATTGTGTTCAGAATTTGAAAGGGGATAAAATAAATAAAAATTACGCAGTTTAATATCTTAAGTTGAACATATAGATTTTGGATGTTGATACCTATGGCACATGTCGTAGACACCCATTACAATGCCAATAGGTTGCCAGGCAACCATGACACGGGAAACAGCAAGCACCTGAAGTCATGTACATGTAGGGGGTAATTCCAGTAAATAAAAATATATGAAAAAATATGACATGAATTTCAGATACAAGCAACAGAAATCCATTCCATTCTGTACTATTCAATTTCTACATATCATCAACAAGGAAATAAAAAAGTTGTACCTTGCTAGTATCTTGAAAAGAGTTGACCCCAGGTAACCTGTCTTCATCAGGGACATACACTTTTTGTAGAAGAATATCTCCATTTTGAACCATTCTGAGCCCGATTTTGTTTTCTATCTTGGTAGCTTGTAACCCCGGTGCATTCTTCTTTATAATGAATCTGCAACAAATAAGGAAGCACATAACTAAAAGTCCAAAACTAAGCCTGGAAAAATAAGCGGGTCAAAGCAGATAATCACTGTCTGAATTGAGATAAAAAGAGAACATTATTTTCTTACCCATTTATCTGGTTTGTGTCTTTGTTTTTAGCAAAAATGACCAAAATATCTGCAAAAGTGCTGTTTCCGATCCATCGTTTTTGGCCTTCAATGACCCAACCTCCTTCCACCTGAAATTTCACAATCATCACAAGATACAAGAAAAGAATATGAAACCACAAAAAGAAAAAAAGATGATAAATATGACCTTTGTTGCTGTTGTTCTAAGGCCACTTGCATCACTTCCATAGTCGGGTTCCGTCAAACCCTAACGCAAAACAAACTTAGATAAAGGTAGCAGGACGTATATCTAAAAAATAAGCATTAATCTCACTGACCCAACAAGCTATTGTATCAAGCTTAGCCAATGAAGGCAAATACTTCTGTTTTTGTAGTTCAGATCCGCACAGAGCTGTTCTTGACAGATAAACAAGTTAGACAATTGCCATTCAAGGTAAAAATAGAAGGAAACGTTAGATAATTGTATGCACGAAAATACATTTTGGCGGATTTTTTAACCTTGTCTGAATTCTTTTAACTAATTTTTTGATTCAGCCCATTTTACCAGTTGGATCTGTTCATAAATATATGGGTTGACATTGCCAATTCTAATTCGTTAAACATAAAAAATAAAATGAATTTTTAGTATTAGAATAAAGAAATTTACATATAGTGAGCATTGCCAGAGAAGAGTGCACTAATATGAAAGTAGAGCAACTTGCATCAACTCTGGCTATCTCAGCTGTAGCTAAAGCATTTGCCGTGACAGACAGGCCTGGACATCCATAACCCTAGAAAATAGATTTTTAAAGTGACAAACACTAATTAGAAAAAAACAAACGAGGGCACAGTTTTAAAGTGACAAACTCTAATTAGAAAAACACAAACGAGGCCACAGAATTTGTTAATATAAATAATTAATATACCTTGATGGTTCCACCAGCTATATTCAGAGCACCAAGCTTTGGAACAATTTCGAATGGAAATTCAGCCTTCTCCCAGTACTGCATTGACTCATTAAAACTGAACATCAGATTCTAGTATACACAACTTCTTTTCGTTAACCCGAAAAAATGGGATAGATCTACGAGAAATCAGGCACATAAACTTAATAATATTCGTTAATATGATGTGTTAGAGGTGGCAATTTTGACTCATTTATCTATGAATCTGCCAATTTGAATCCTTCTTCTATTTCTTACAAGTCACATATATAAAATATAATATAAAGCATAAAAGGAAGTGGATCAAACAGGTAGAGAATCACCATAAGCGTACTTTTAATTCATAAAACCTCCTAAATCATTTTATTCATACACATAGATTGTTACTGAAACAATACAATTTCTGTAATCATACTTGTCACTAGTTTTTTTAATTAAAAATTATATTGGACAAAAAGTGCTTCAGGTCGAATAGGCTGGATGGGCCAAACATGCTAAAGTCATTGAAGTGTATTTGTACTACAATCAACCTCTTAACTCACTTTACTCAAAGGACTTGGAATATTATGGTAGTATGTTGTTTTTTAAATCATATTTAATGCATTAACCATGTATTAGAAAATAAAAATACACACAAAAAAGCATTTCTGGTGGTCAACCCAACCTGACCCATTGCACCCATACTAAAAATGGCCCCTTTCAACCCAAACCCATTTTAACCCGCTACCCAACCGACCCAAACTCATCCATCTTGTCATATCTACCGTCCAGTATTAAGCAGGGATATACGGAAGTACCTTAGTCATTATTGGAGCAACATCTCTCTCAACACACTCTCTTACTTTCAGTCTTAGAGCTTGCTCCTCAGGAGTCAATAAGTCAGCAAACTGATAGTAATCCGAAGCTGCATTCAAGCAAAATATACTGATATCACCAGGTACATAATATACACGTCTTGTACCAATATAAAAACAGTCTCATGTATACTCACTGCAAGGTGGAAAGGTTGAAGCTGGTGTTGCTTGAGGGAACGCCTTGGAGACATCCAGTGCTGGATGATTAAAATACCAACTCTTTGAATCCTTGTTCTGGTCATCTGTGCGAAAAAGTAATAGAATATGACAAACAAACAAAGAAAATACACTTTGGATGACCGAATTACCACTAATTTAAATCTAGGGGCATCGACGTTCCGGTTAAGCTGGTTTTGACGAAAGCTTTGGGCTGAACCGCAAACTACAGTTTTGGAAAAAGACAAACCGAACCAACCAGGTTGGTTGGGTCAGCCGAACTCACCAGTTTTCACGGTTTTACAGTTTGGAGGTTCAATTTTGGAAGTTTTAGACGAAAAATTTTTTTTTTTTCAAAGCATAATTTTTGGTTAAACTTTTACAAATAATAAAGATTGTTCATGAGTATAATATACATACACATAACTTATATCCTAAAATGAAAAAAAAAATGTAAACTTTCCAAACCATTAAAACCAAACAGTGAACCGGAGTATACTTTTTAAACCGCCCAAACTGGCTGCTTTTACTTGGTTTGGGTAGGTTTTGACGGTTTATAAACACCTCTATTCAAATCTATTTATTATCATGATAACGAATATCCAATTCAAAGAGTTATGAATCTGTACAGTATACTTCACAAAAGTGCAAAATCTAATCAACAATTATGAATAAAAAGCAAAAGGAAAGAGCTAGTTCATATGATCATGAGTTAGGGCTTAGGGTTCCGTGACTATTTTGAATTCCACAATTACACATAAAATAAAACCATGATTATATTCAAATTCCTACTTACAGAACTCGATCTCGTTCATGATCTAAACAAGCATTCAAGTGCGAATCAAGTAAATTTTGAGTATAGAGCTCTGAATTACGGCAAAAGAACAGTACACATGGTGATGATGATCGTAAGAGATGACAAATTAAAAGAAGCAACACAGATATGCAATTACAAACCTTGGGGTTTGGATGATTGAGCAGTCATGGTGAACGATTGGAGGATGCGTATGAGAGAGAGTTTTCAGTTTTTATAATATGGGTTTCAGAGATAGAGCCTCGTCCTCATCGATTACGTTTAATAAAAAATGTGGAAGATAAGAAAGAAACGTTTTAATAAGTGAAAATGTCACAGCATAATGAGTCAACTAGGGACATTACTGGTTGTGTGAATTTGATCGGTATCAGCTATATCTTTTAATAAGGGAAAATGTCACACATTAATAAGTCACTAGGGATATTACCGGTTGTGAAAATTTGATCGATATTAGCTATACTTTATTTTGTTAGGTCAACAACGATTGTAAGAGAATCGGAATCTAGATAAATGAGTATCTGTGTTCGATACCAGTTCCGATAGTGTTTGTACCAGATAATGTAGATAATGTGGAAATGATTTTAAGTAAAACTTATATTAAGAGATATAAATAAGCATGTCAAAAAGATATACTCAAAATTTTAGGAAGCATCATGTTTTAAAAGTTAGTATGACAATTTTTTTTTTGCTAAAACGTAACTATGATAATGAAATAATACGTTTGTGTTTCGATCATTTGTATATCATTTGTATATTACAATTCATAACTTGGTTTTAATTAAAATTTATATCAATAGGTAACTAAAAACAAGTGCATTATATGGACATACTCGAAACTTTATAAAACATTGTATTGTAAAACTTATCATGTTAAAACAATTTAAATTTTGATCCATTGTTAGTTCTTTGCAACTTGTATTGTTGATATTATGTGTGAAAAGTAATCTTCAAATACATTTTGGATTTTTAAAAGAAATCGAACCCATACTACGCGTTGTACTGATAATTTTTTAGCTTGCAAATTCAAATAAATTAATAATATTAACACGTACACATACATATATATACACACACATAGCAGTCGTGCGACCATACAATGTTGCCAGCATACAATCGGTTAGGCATATATTTAGTTGTAGTAATCAAAAGAACGATTGATGCAAGTCTACAGTTGCATATAGTCGGTTAGGCACATATTTAGTTGTAGCAAGTAAAAGAGGGATTAATGTAAGTCTAAGGTGGTATTTGTTTTTTTTTTAACATTTGTGCGGGCTTTTCTGTCTGCGCCGCGCAGACATTGCCATCTGCAGACTTCTTGTGTTTCCAAAGACGTTTCATTAAAAAACGTATGCGCAAGCTCTTCTTGGTGCAGACTTGGGCCAACCACTTTTAAGATCTTCTAAGGTCTGCTGAGGGTTAAACATCACCCTCGTCCACCACCCACCACTGCCCACGTCCACCACCCACCACCACCACCCACTGTCCATGCCCACCACCACCACCACCCACCATCATCGTCCGTATACCATCACCAGTTTATTTTAGAAGTCTACATACGTTATAAAACAAACAACATTTTTCTTGCAGACTGCATGTTTGGTCCACCTCTTCTTCTACATATGTGGTTCGCATACTGTAAACATTTTACCTCTTAAAAAACAAACAACACATAAATTTGCATACAACTGATTAGGCATATATTTAATTGTAGTAAGCACAGGAATGACTATTGTAAATATATATTTGCATACTAGGTTAGAACCCCATGTATATATGACTTTAATAAATAAAGTTTCATATATACTAAGTAGTAAAAGAAATTATATCTTTAAAAAAAACTCGTGTATTGCACTGCACAGGTTGAATAAACCCGTGTATTACATATGTTGAATAAATATAATGTAATAGGTTAACACATGTAGACGTTAAGATATCTATTTTAAAAAATAAACTTTGGTTTAATATTTACTTATTAATATTGAGAGGATTAAGACATATTGGAATCCTATTTTAATCACAAAATTAATAATCTATAAATTATAATAAATCAAAACTAACTTTGGCCACATATCCTTCTTTTAGGCTATTAAGTGTCACGTGGCAATTATACACTCCATCCTTTTTTGGTTTGAGCGGCAAAACCAAACATTGAAGACAAGGTTTCTTCTTCATCGCTATTTATGGTATAAGTACACAATATTCTTTTTCCTCTCAAACAACTTTCTCTCACAATATTGTTTCCAAAATATGAAACCCTTTCCTTTCTACAATATTAATATATAGATAATTACTTGGGAAAGATATTAGGGATGTATCTTCTTTTTTAAATATATTTGTTTTCCTTTGTTATCTTTTGGAACAATATTTTCTTTATTTAAAGATTTTTCTTCATTGAAAAGTTATTTTCAGAAGCTTGCATATGATTAGTATTTTACACTGATTTTTAACTAGGTATTGTTGATCCGTTAAAATTTTCAATATTTACTTACTTAACATTTCAAATGAAAACTTCGATACTATTTAAAAGTTCAAATATATCATTTGATTTGTTGACATTTAATAATAAAAAAAAGATCAAATACAATTACCCTTATCATACAAAACGTACGAATATGGTGAAAAGTTAAAAAACGTGCTGACATTTTCGTAATTATTTACTCGTAGGGGAATTATCAAAATTACCCTACAAATAATCTTATTTTGATCTTGTAGGGTAATTTTGTAAAATGTTATTGTATGGTAATTTTGGTCTTGTAGAGTAATTTTTTAGAGTATCATAATTACTCCACAAATGATCTTGTATGGTAATTTTGATCTTGTAAGGTAATTTTGTAGAGTATCATAATTACTCTACAAATGATCTTATAGAGTAATTTTGAATTGTATGTTGTTTGATAAACTTACAAAGTAATTTTGATATACTTGTAGAGTAATTTTGATGCAGAGTAATTTTGATACACTTGTAGCGTAATTTTGATAATTATCCTACAAAATCATTTATACAAAATTACCCTACAATATCATTTGTAGAGTAATTTTGATAATTACCCTACGAGCAAATAATTACGAAAAATGCCACCGCGTTTTTTGGCCTTTTCATGCCTTTCGTACGTTTTGTACAATAAGGAATTTGTACGTAAACTTAACCCTTAATAATATTCTTTCAATTTAACATAGAATTGTCAATAGTTTATTCAAAATTGCATACGTGTTTTTTTAATATTAAATAAATAAATAGAAATGATTTTTATTATTTTTATGTACCATTGCTTTTTTAGTTACGTTCCTTTTAAAATTAATCAAATCTTTTTTTTTATATTTATAAGATTTTTTACTTTAATTTCGAGATGGTGTTCTCATTTATAGAAAGTTGTTTTTATAGCTAAATTGTAAAGGTAATTTCGTTATAATTGTATTAATTTTTAGTTGCATTTTTTAAGTCTTCATGCAGAATACTTAATTAATACAATGACCTTTTAAAATATAATCTATAATTGTACCTGATATAAATTATAACTGACTTCTAAAATATATAATATATATTTTACGCATTCAAATTATAAAATAACTAAAGTTTTTAATTATGTTCAAGAATGGTAATAGTTTAAATCGCCTTCTTTTTTGTTGAAATAAACTGATATAATAATATTAAAATTTTGAATGATAACTGAAAATCATTTCCATATTTAAAATGTTTGCATAGCTTATAAATAAACAACAATACGATGTTTAGCAAATGAATATTAATAAAAGTCAAATACACAATCATTATCAAAGCTTGGTTTGTACTTAAAAGAATTGATTTCCTGTGAGCAGTTATAGCTCACAATATTAAGAATAAAAAGAACCCTTAAAGTCAACTTACTAATATTAGATAAAGATGTAAATGCTACAAATAAGAAGACAAATGTAATGTATAACAAAATATTTAGCAATTTATAGACTGCTTATATGTTTGTTACTTATATATTGTAATTACCAATGGGGTTGGTGACCCATTGGCAAAGACAAAATCCTTTAGATACACTTAGATTTGAAGGTCTTAGGTTCAAGACTTCAAGTCCCACATACCACAGAAGTAAAGAACAAAAAAAACTTGTATATTGTAATTTAACTTTTCCATATTTGATGTATTATTTCTTATTATTATAAAATGAATTAAATTATATATTATATAAAGTAAAATATATTATATAAAAGGACCTATGTTTTTTTCGTATTTATTTGTTAATGAGAACCCACCTTGTGTTAAAGAGGAAGGGGTGCTAAATATGTTAATAATCATAACACGGGAAACAATTGTGAGCATAGTAGCATTGACATCTATGTATAATTTATTAAATCGATAGATTTACAAGAAATATTTTCTTTATGCAACTCGTATAACAGACGGGATTTTAAACTAGTATAATCTTAAATTAAATATGATAGGATTAAGGCGTATTGAAATCCTATTTTAGTTACATACTGTAAAATTTTATGTTCATGACTGAAAATCTATCTACTATACTAAAAGAATATATCATAGCAATATGGCATATTCTTAGCGAATCATTTTGTTGATGTAGACACCCTCTTAAAAGCAAGATAATTCATGGGCGCCATCCTATTTTCCTCTCTTCTCCGTACGTTTCTTCCCACTGCCATGTCTCTCTCTCTCTTCTTTCCGTATTTTTATTCATCCTCCTTGACATTCAAAAACCCTAAACTACGTCCATATTAAAAATCAAAAACCCTAGATCTGATTAAATATTTTACGTTGTCAATTCTTCTCTCAAAGGATTCCGGTCAGCTTGGGTTTCCTTCGCAACTGGTGGATGTTTAGAATCCAAATTACCTTTCACAATCTCTACATCTATACCAGGCGATTCTCATCAAAAAGATTATCACAACCCTAAATCGGAACAAGTCGAACGCTAATTCGGATAAGTTTACTCTTATTTACATGGATATTTACTGGTTTAATAGTTTACTCGTGATTTGAATTGCTTACTCTTATTTGTTGTTTTGGAGATTAGGTTTGTTTTGTGTAAAATAAGATATTTTAAGTAATTTATGTTCATCTATGTCATATGGGGTGTGTAAATTTGAAATCTTTTTGGGTTTTTATTCTCGGGTGGGGTTTGCGATTGAATCTGAATTGAAAAGCGTATAAAGATTTAACATCTGAATCGAAAAGGGTATAAATATTTCACATACGAATCCAATATGGAGCACCTTAATGGGTCAAGTAATGTCTCATAAAAATGATGGAATGCAATTTTTAATGAACATGAACATAATCTTATTGAAACGGTTTTGCAGAAGATATATTGTGCATCATGTTCCTTGATTCGTCCGTTAAGAAAGGTAATTTGGATTCAAAACGTCCATAACAAAAGTTGAATGTTTTTTATTACTTACATTATTGTTTTCCGAGTAAATTGCACAAAACATCCTTTATGTTTCCTCAAACTTGCAGGTTCCAGCCTTAATGTTTAAAACTTGCCAAAAACAACCTTTACGTTTATTTTTGTTGCCGGTTCAGTCCTTTCTGACTAACCAAGTTAATTATCCTAGTTTAATTCCCTCACATGCCTAACATGTGAGGGTATATTTGTCATTTTAGGTTTGTTTTTTCTACAAAAACCATTCTCTTCTCTACTCACACACAAACACACAGACCATTCATCTCTCTCTGCCTTCATCTACCACCACCACACACCGCCACCACCTCATCTACCACCGTCCACCTGCCACCACCACAACCAACAACCACCGTCAAGCACCACCGCCCCCTGTCTCCTGCCGCGAAGCCAAGCACCACCGCAAACCCACCACCGCACCACCTCCGCCATAGCACCACCGCCATCAAAACCCACCATCGCCGTCGTCTCCTGCCGCTCCCTCTCTCTCTCTACGGTCTCTCTCTCTCTCTCTCACCGATCTCTTTCTTCTTTCTCTCTCTCTCTCTCTACGATATCTCTCTCTTCTTTCTTTCTCTCTCTCTCTCTACGGTGGTGATGTATCAGGTGGCGGTGGTGGTGCTGGCAGTTGAAGATGATGGTGGCGGAGTTATTTGGGGGTTTTGGGGGTTTTGTCGGAGGTGGAGGTGGTGGCAGAGGAGGTGGTGTCGGAGGTGGAGGTGGTGGCCTCTAGCCGCTTGTTTTAATGACGACGACAACTAGGGTTCTGATGGTGGCATGTTGGTTGGTGGTTCTGATGGTGATGGGTTTGTCTGGGTTGAAGATGGTGGTCGGTCCGCTTGGCTGTTGGTTCAAATATGGGTTCAATGCATTGTAGTCGGAGATTACAGGATAAGTCATCGAAGGAGGTTGTGTACAGGTCGGTGAACAACGGGTTTTTAGTTTTGATGATGTTGTGTTTTTTGAGGGTTTTATAAGAAGAGGAAACAAAATGACGAATATACCCTCACATGTTAGGCATATGAGGGAAATAAACTGAGATAATTAACTTGGTTAGTAATAAAGGACTGAACCGGCAACAAAAATAAACGTAAAGGTTGTTTTTGGCAAGTTTTAAACATTAAGGCTGGAACCTGCAAGTTTGAGAAAACATAAAGGACGTTTTGGGACGGGTATTAGATGGGGTATGTGATTGAAAAAAAATCACGGGTATGAGATTAGATGATACCCGACCCAACTATCCGAAACTATATACCCGTTTACCCGAAATATATAGCCAAAAACTTTTAAGTTTTATATTTATTTCTATTTAACTATTATTTAATAATGTTCATTCTAGTAGTTTTATTGTTAAAAAGAGACTTTTCTTTCAGAATATATATTTTATAACATTACTATATGTATTAACATTTAAGGTAGGTGCCTAGAGTAATAGGGTCCATTTTACATTTTTACATCTGGCCCCTTAAGTTTTGGCTATTTATGTAAGTTTTATTTTCTTATCCTTAACTTTTAAAGTTGTTCCTTGTCCTTTTACTTTTTAAAAACTTAAAAAAATTATCACTTTGATCCCCTCGACTTTATACTACGTGTTAGTATAAGTTTGAATTTGTCTACGTCTTACGTCGGATCGCGGTATAATTCACGTTTATCTTTTCCTGCATTTTACGTGGCGATATAAATTAATGTTTTTTATTTAAGATTATTCCTGATTTTGATCATTGTTTGGTTAATATTTAGCACGGTATTATGACCCCGCAATGCGAGGGTTTAAGACTAGTTATTTATATTTATATGCTATGAAATACAAAATCATTTTTTAAGATAAATATTATAACATAGAGTAAATTACACAAATTGTCCTTTATTTATGTGCTAAATTACACTCTTTGTCTTTTTCCTTAAAAAGCACGCAAAATGTCCTTTATTTCTATGTTTTGCATGCTTTTTGTCGTTTAAGCTAACTAATGTTAACTTTTCAGTTAATATTGAAGTAAAATGACCATTTTGTCCAAAGAACATAATCTAAGGTTTATTTATAAAGGACATAACCTGTAATTTACTTATGTTTTTATTATTTTATTAAATCTATCACTATTTTCTTTTTATTATATCAAATTTTTCACTATTGTTTTAATGTTTACTTATAATTTATTCATTTTTATTAAATTATTTACTTTTTTTATTTTAATAATAATTATACTATGTTTTACATAAAGCATTACTGTGATCAATTTATTTTTTATCACTTTTACAATTACTATATGTTATCCGAATGAAATTTACCCAAAATACGGAGAAAAATAAGCATGTTGAACGCACGTTACGATGGGGCGGTTTAACCTATGATGTTCTATAAAAACTTGAAATTTTGTACGACATTTTAAAGCAACTGGTTTTTTAGACGTGTTATAAATGTGTGACGGACGCTATCTCAAAATACAACATTGCGGCATGTTTTTTAATCTATGTTTAAACCGAACGTCGTAACGTGCAACCGGCTTGTTTACTTTTCTCCACATTTTTGTGTAAATTTTGTTCAAATAACATATAATAATTGTAAAAGTGATAAAAAAATAACTCGATCACATCAACGGTTTATGTAAAAATATAGTATAAAAATTACATTATTTGTAAAATAAAAAGTAAATAATTTAATAAAAAAAATAAATAAATTATAAAAACATACATTTTTATTCGAAAGTGTTTATTAATTAATTAAGAAAATTTAAAGTAGTCCATAAAATAATAGTGATAAATTTAATAAAATAAAAAGAAAGAAAACAAAGGTAAAAAGAAAATAAAAGAAAAAAATAAATTAAATGTTATGTCATTTATAAATAAACTTTATATTATGTCCTTTGGGCAAAATGATTATTTTACCTTAAAGTTAACTGAAAAGTTAAAATCATTTAGCTTAAAGGATAAAGAGCGTGTAAAATGTAGAAATAAATGAAGTGTTGCATGTTTTTTTAAAGATAAATGACAAAAATGCAATTTAGTACACAAATAAATGACAATTTGTGTAATTTACTCTATAATATATTTACACTTTTAAATATATCAAACTAGTATGATAACCCGCGTTTCGCGGCGGGTTGGGGTGCAAACGAGCCGAGCCGAGCCCGAGCTCGACCAGGCTCGAGCTCGATTAGCTTATTAGAGCTCAAGCTCGACTCGATTCGAGCTTTGTTTTTTAAAGCTCGAACTCGGCTCGTTAGTGTTTTCTCAAGCTCGAGCTCGGCAACCATTTAGCTTAAAGGATAAAGAGCGTGTAAAAGGTAGAAATAAAGGAAGTGTTGCGTGTTTTTTTAAAGATAAAGGACAAAAAATGCAATTTAGTACACAAATAAATGACAATTTGTGTAATTTACTCTATAATATATTTACACTTTCAAATATATCAAACTAGTATGATAACCCGCGCTTTGCGGCGGGTAGGGGTGCAAACGAGTCGAGCCGAGCCCGAGCTCGACCAGGCTCGACCTCGATTAACTTATTAGAGCTCGAGCTCGAGCTCGAGCTCGGCTTGTTAGTGTTTTCTCAAGCTCGAGCTCGGCTCGGGCTCGGCTCGTTTATTATATAATAATTAATATATTAAATAAAAAATATAAATAATAGACTTTTTAGGCTCGCGAGCTCGATAAGTGAAGCTCGGGCTCGTTTACTATATAAGATTATTTTAAGGTTTGGGGCCGACTCGTAAACAAGTTTAAATAAGCTCGGCTCAGCTCGGCTCGTTTACATTGAGGCTCGATAAGGCTCGACGAGCCTGGCGAGCTTCACATGCCAGGCTCGAGCTCGGGTTTGATAAACAAACGAGCTTTTATTTTAGACTCAAGCTCGGCTCGGACTCGATAAGGCTTGGCTCGTTTCGAGCTTTTTCTCGAGCCGATGTCGAGTAGCTCGTGAGCCGCTCGGCTCATTTGCACCCTAGCGGCGGGGTACTCCGTACTATTATCGGAATACGCACTTGTGTATTTTAAAATGTTGACATAACGGTAATATTAAAATTTATAACGTATAAATGAGAGAGAACTAACAAAACGTTAAACAAACAAAAAAACTAAAAAGATAACAAAAAAATTGAAAAATAAAAATAGAAATAAGAAATGAAGAAAGAAAAAATCAAAACAGAAGAACCGAGCCTGTGGTTCTAACTTGGGTTGGGGGGGGGGGGGGGGGGGGGGGGGTTGTTAGCAAGAGCTTTCCACAGTAAACACTATGGATTGATTTATTCTTTATTTTATCACCAAAAATAAATAAATATGAATTTAAGAGGTATGTTGTAGAAAAAGAAGTAGCAATGAATTACTACTATTCACATTTGGAAAATTGGAAATGTATGTATATAGAATAGAATAGAATATTAACAAAATTGCTTCTAAGAGATCAAGAGACAGTTTAATTAAATATATGCCTAACCAACTATCTAACTTATATAAAAGAATTCATTTATTGTCACGTGCATTTTCTCCTTTAATTTAAGAAAAATATTATTGACATCTAATATAATATTATCAAATATAATAGCATTAGGTTAAAACGTCGTGTATTACACGACGTTGAATAAATGTAATTTACATACTAAATAATAAAATAATATATCTTTGAAAACCTTGTATATTAAACCGGTTGAAAAAAGGTAATTTTATATATTAAATAATAAAAAAACTATATCTTTAATACGGTTTAAATATATGTATATTAAATAAAATATAAGTAAAATTTGTAAGGTTAAAGAAGAGTATGTCACGTTACATGAGTTTTAATCATTTATTTTGATTAGATTAGTTTAGATTAGACTAAATGGATTCATACAATTTAGCAAAAATAAACAGACTTTCATTTTTTTAATTTAAATTTTTTCTATTGCAATATAATTAATCATAATAAGATGATTTCCATTAGACATCTTTTATTGGATGGAATAAATAAAGTTTTCTTTATATATAATTTTTTTAATTGAGACATGAGAATATACTACATGTATAATAAGGTAAAACAAAAACATGTAGTATCTAAAAAATATCATCATAAACAATAGAACTAAAAATAAAGATGATTTTATAAACCCTCCTAAAATTTAGGTTGTGAAATTTAGGTTATGTTATATTTGTGCTAACCACACCTTGATCCTTATGGTCATCATGATCTTCCACATCAGCGTCATGTCATAACTTCTGATTCATCATCTAAAACCACTACCCTAAGGGTCTGGTCATGACACAAACCACTAATCTCTTATTTTAATTTATTTTTGTGAAAAGGAAAATGAAATATTGAAAAAGGAAAGGAGACTCATGGTTGTCATGGTTTAATCCATGCCAACCATGGTGGATAAGGCAAACGGATGGTGTAGCAATCCATTAATGGTCCTACGTGACGATTGATGACCCAACCCATGACCACACACCATTCAGCCTAATAAACATAATCTAAATTATATGAATTCAAAACTAAACCTTTATCTAGTGTAGATATAACCCTATGATGTATTAACACGGGTTAATAGATTAAAATCATGTTGTTATTCGATCTTATTTTATTCAAATATAGAGTTTTAATAATATACTAGTAATTAGACCCGTGCAGCGCGAGTTAATGGCAAAATCAAACGGATTAGTCGAAGCGCTATGGCGATGCGTTAAACATATGAAAACGAACATTTTGACGTATCAAAATTGACTCAATTTAAAAAAAAACTAAGTCGATATTCAGGATGTTTGATGTTACATATGAAAAACTAAGTCGACATCTCAGGTAAATTTATATGAAAAACTATATCGATGTTCAGGTAAAAGATATTAGCTTTAGTATCATTATTTTGCATTTATTTCTTTATTATTATTATTATTATTATTATTATTATTATAACAAATAATACTTGATTGAATGAAACAAAGGTTAAATCAAGTTATTATTTTACATTAAAATCTAAGTTAATTCTTCCTAGCTTCCTATCGTGCATAAAGCACATTTACACTCCAGCTTTGCCGAGATCCTACGATCAGACTTTGTGATATGATATCGTGCGACCATCTTTCAAGGAGTTCGTAGGATAAGCCATCCTAAAGGCTTAAAAGATAATAGATAACTTTAACAAATTATAAAGGAAGGAGCAAACAAACTAGACCCCCATTATATCACATGTAAGAAAGTACTATTATGTGGGATCAAATAAGTAAAACCAATAAACAAAATAAACAACAAACGAAACAGCAAAGCCAATGGCCAAATGGAACCCATCCAATGCAATAATTATTCATAATCTTAGGCTCACATTTGGTACCATTCCAACACAAGCCTGGATGCAAGTAACAAAACTACCACTTCAAAAGTTCATGCTTTTTATAACCAAAAATGGATAATCCAACTGAGTGGAGAACACATCAATGCAACGGTTTGCCCGAAATGTAAAGATCAGACACGTATTTTAAAATTGCAAATAAGCAACAACAACAACAAACACGACTTTGTATACATTTTGTCTTATGGCTGCACTCTAAAGCTGTCTCGCCATAAGTCAACAATCATCATTGTCCACTTGTTCAAGCATCATGTTTATGTTTTGAAAACATATTAATTGGTTTAATGTCATTTGATGTGGCACCAGCTTCATTTTATGATAAATCTTGTGTACTTTTATGTGCTAAGGTGGCAAGTAAAATGTCATCTATAATTTATTTTTCAATGGATAAATACGGGGAGCATGCAGTTCACTGTAAAGAGCTCCATGGGTTCAAATATCGGCACGACTTGTGGGACATCTTAAGAAGAGCTGGGATTTCGGCTAAGAAAGAGGCCCCTGTGAATTTCCTCACGGACCCTATGGAAGGGAGATCTACTCTGCGACCAGCGGATCTGCTCGTCTTTGGCTGGGCTGGGGGGAAACATGCTTGTGTAGACCTCACGGGGGTTTCCCCTTTGGTTGGTTTAAGGGAAAACGGGTTTGTAGCTGGATAAGCGGCAAGAAAGGCAGAATCAAAGAAAGTGGATAAGCACGCTAAAGCTTGCGCAAAGAACCAGCATGTCTTTGTCCCTTTTGCCTTTGATACTTTTGGCTCCCCCCTAGCGCCAGAAGCTATCCACTTCTTGATGAGGGTTCAACGGGTCGTCTACAGCAATTGTTCAACCCCAAGGGGGCAAGGGTTTGTATTTGGAAGGTTAGGGTTTGCAATTCAGAAAGGATTGGCGGCGCAGCTTGTTGCCCGACTACCTTCTATTTTGATGTAACTTGGCAAGTTTTCTGGCCTATATATGAACACATTTTTTTATTAAAAAAAATTGATGATCAACAACCGATAACATTTTTTTTTTACCTAAGACTGTTGAAAACATGCCAAATCAACACCATCACCAACTACCACACTGAGGCAACATCACATGAGTCACATAATCATCCCAAAATTGTATAAAACTAACCAGAAATACTAAGATGGTTAAATTCATAAAAGTTGAAATTAGTTCAAATCGCTCGTTTTAAAGCTACTTGCTTTGATCGAACTCATTTCACTCAATGCCAACCACAAACCGAAACCAAGCGCAATCAAAACATCAAATAAAAATCTCAAAGCAGTCTTTCAAGGTCATGAAAATCAATGCATGAAGAAAACATCAAATAAACTAAACACGTATACAAAGAAGACAAGAGGAAACATATACGTAGAAAACAAACAAAAGCAAGGTAAAAATAACAATTCAAAAGGACCAATTCGGTAAATACCACCGACTTTGGTATTTAAGATAGTTATCATTATTGTTATTATTATTAAATGCTAAAAATATATTAAAATATCAAAACAAACTATAAGTAAAAATTTAGAGATTGAATTATATTTTATTAAGATAAAGAAATAAATTCAAATAGAGATAAATGTTCTATGTATTAGCTATGTTTATTTAAAAAGATAAGTATTCATAATTAATTAAGTAGGTGAGAGATGCGAGAAAACTAAAAAGTAATGCTTCCAATAAATGACATATGTCCACCCATAGTTTACTTTATTATATAGTATAAGAAAAAGGTTATTATACAAAAGAAAAGAAGTGTACGGAGTGGAGTGTTTGGCCTTTGATTTGAAAGATCAGTAGTTGAGATTAAGTGTAACGCCTCGTATTTTCGCACTTCCATTACTTTAGGAAATACTTATCGTATCACTATTTATTTATTTATTTATCTATTTTTATTATCATTATTATTATTATTTCACTTAACGCGAGCCGAACTTGACATTATGGTAAGCATACATAGAAATACATATATCCATATACTGTTTCGTTGATTTTGAGTTTTGAAGCATTACATCGACAATTATGGTTGTCAGGATCGTCCAAAAACAGAGGAGACTCTGCCCGTTTTCGTAAAAGAAAATCCAAAAAGCAAACGCGTTAAGTTATAAAATGAAGCCTCCTATTACTTCTTATAAATATAGACATTTATGCATATAATTTTTTTTTAGAACAACAACACATTTGGTAACTTTCGTTTTCCTATGCGAGGTGACCTCGGTATCCATCATCAATCTTCATCACTTTGCGAATTTACCAACGCAAACTCCGCTAAATGTGAGCATACTCGACCCCTCTTTTACACTTTAACGCATTTTGGGTGCAACATGTATCAATTACAAAAGTTATATTTTATACGAAATTAAATGTATTCAAATTTCCAAACGTGTTATAAGTTATGCTTATGTGAGTTATACGTGCTAGTTTAAACTTGATTCCACGTGCTATCTGTTATGTTCATGTTAGTTATATGTGCCAATTTCAACTTGTGTTCTCATGACTTGTTATACTTAGGATATTATGCATGCTAGTTTAAAATTTCCATTATATGCTATGGTTATGCGAAAACTGTTCATACGAATGTACGATTCAACTTAAATATAATTTGTTTGTAATTGAAACAAACTTATACACTTATATTCCATTTTCAAACTTGTATGCTCGCCAATACTTTTGTATTGATCTATGCTTTTAATACATGTTGCAGGAATACTGATGATGTAAGGAATCTTGTAGGATTGCCTAGAAACACATTTAAAACTTTAAATATTCATTGTATC
The DNA here is from genome assembly GCA_947069175.1 of Scalesia atractyloides. NCBI lineage: Eukaryota > Viridiplantae > Streptophyta > Magnoliopsida > Asterales > Asteraceae > Scalesia > Scalesia atractyloides. The sequence continues at coordinate 30,311,482 of CAMTDV010000005.1, forward strand.
GTATCTTATTTCAAACATGTACGTCGTTTCAATACCTTGTACTAAACTGTCGTCAATGAAATGAAATTAAAATTTCTTTATACGTATCGTGATTTAAATTTGCAGTATTTGATTTAAACAATGTAAAATGTAATCATTAAATACTTGACACGTATAGCGTTATGAAGCCTCTTGCAATCTAGTTTTCGTCTCATCCCGATGTTTCCGCCATCGGTTGGGGTGTGAGAGATTGGTATCAGAGCCATAACTATAGGGAATTAGGTAGAATTGCCATGTTCGACCTAGTCTATAGTATAAGTACCATACTCTTGACCATTTGTGATACTTGTCTAAATTGTTATTCTTCCTACCTTGCTTCTCTCTTCCCTTTGGTTTTAAAACTTACAATATGTCTTTCCTAAGACACAACACAATACAAATTTTGGAGAATATTCTTGTTCCACAATTGAAATAACTCATCAAAACAGGGGTGATTCCTGCCATTGGTGACGAATTTCAACCCACTCTACAAGTTATTTTGCGCGAAATTCACCATCAAGTCAGGAGTGATATCTATATCTTGATGTGAGTTTCTATTTCATAATCCAGTGGATCTTTATTGACGATTCGAGATTATATCTTTATAAGTTCAATAAACCACAATTTGGGGACGAAATTGTCAAGCCAGGATTGACATCCACACCTTGATGACTGGTCCCGCTCTTCAATTTTCAATCTCGCCAAAGTTTCGTATTTCGATCAAATTAGGGACATGTATTAACTGGAAGGGTAAAATACCATTAATCGCGTGGCGACGAGAGTATTATACCTATTAGGCCAAATCATGTCTCCCTAATTCGAAAGGACTTATGATTCACTTTGGAATAGTCGAAGTTTCTAAAACCCGAAACACTCCAACATTATATCAAGTCTCTCTTTTACGCTCTTAAATTTTATGCAGCATAATTATTATTCCTTCATTTTATTCCAATGTCACATTATCGAATTTATGCACAACAAACTTCTCATTTATACCAAAATCTATTAGACGATGATTCTATAGGTGCATACTAAACATTATATTTAATTTGGGATTATTGAAACATTCTTATGTGATAAACTCCTAATAAAATCACACCTTAACATGTATAGCGCTTGTGTAGTGCTATAGGAGTAGTGCCCGCCCGTGTTCTTGAGGTGATGTTAAGTAAACTATTTCGTACTAAGTAAACTATTTTACACTATGTTTCAACAATATTGACTAGTCAACATTGCGTACACGATGGTTTGACTTGTTTATTCACATGTTTATGTGGTAGACTCGTCATTAACTTTGATCAAGCCACACCTTAACATGTATGGCACTTGTGTAGCGCTATAGGAACTGACGCCCGCCCATATTCTTGAGGTCATGTTAAGTAACTATTGATGCGTGGGTGTAAACTGGTGTTTGTTATGGTTTAAGTTAACGTTTTTAAGTGACTTTTAATTCCGGATAGCCTACTTTTAATAAGGTTTGTGTTTTACAGGTCTTAAGGAGTTTAAGGAGCTAATCGGGAGCTTAACGGAGCACCGGAACGCGAACGGGATCAATCGGAATCAAGAAACAAAGAAATCAGAAATTAAGATTTAGAGGCACCGTCGCCGACGCCACTATGGGCCGTCGGCGACGCTTCGTGGAATCTCCCTCATCGCCCAACGTTCATCATAGACAGCAGGATAAACCGTCGGAGAGTTTTGGAGTTTCTGCATGCCGTCGCCGACGCCACTCCTGGCCGTCGGCGACGGGCTTCCTAAAGCTGTATAGCGAAATTTTTAGTTTTTGTTTTTGGGGAAGGGTTTAAACAAGATTTTTGACCTATTTTGGAGTATCACGAGTTCTTGGAGTTTGAACCTTGTTCTTGGAGCCATAACCTTCCACCAATCCAATTCAATTCACTTCCAATCCATCTGATTCATCCACCTCGATTCTAACCCTAATCCATCATCATCACCATCAATCACCAATCACCAATCTTATCATCACCATCTCATACCAAAACCCTAACCATACTTCATCTTCATCTCAAAGCTTCAATATGTTCAAGTTCAAGGCTTTATCATCCATTGATCGTGTTCCGTTCACCCCGGTGTAGACTTTTGTAAGATTTCTAGAGTTTGCTACATGTTAAACATTTGATTTGTGACAATTCGAATTGCATTTAATCTTTTGATAATTGTCTTGCGTTTGTATTGTATTTGCAAATTGTCGAGTGAGTTATGAAATTTGACTTCGTGAAATGAGTATGCGTATTTATGCCTTGTCGATTGATAGGTTTTACTTGTCCAAAGTAACGAAGTGCATTGTGATCCTTTGTCGATAACGTTGATAACAATTGGCACCTAAGCTTTGTGATTCTAAACCGTTAATGAACTAATTCGTTTAAATCAATTTAAAACGTGTAGTAACCCTAGGTCTTGCAATTGTTCAACCGGGTGTGAACCTTGTTTTCTCACTATTGTTTTACAATCATATTTACTTTCGTTGTTATCATTCTCAGTTTTTAGTAATAAAGCAATCAAATTTGTCGGTTAATTCCGACATCCTTTCCAACCAAGCAAATTATCAATTTCATTAGCAAGCTTCATAAAAGTGACAATCTTAGTAAAATCCATCTTGTCCGTACGCAAACCATAGACTCTTCATGGATCGACCCCGTACTACCACTAACTCATAGTTGAGGGTAAATCGGGTTTATAAATATTATCTTTGACCGAGGCGCGACACCTCGATCAACTATTTTACACCTTCTTCATTTTAACGATGTTGGGTAGTCTACATTGCGGTACACGATGGTTTGACCTGTTTATTCACAAGCCAGTAATCCGTTAATCTTGGTTAACTAAAATATATCATTTGTATTGTACACGAATGCGTATATACGCACACTTATACTTATACTCATACGTATACACTATACTCTCTCGTACTTAAATACACTCATACTTACATACTTAAATACCCATACGTTATCATTCACCCTTGTAATACGTTGATAAACCCTGTTGGTGACACGGAACGTAACATGGTATCGATTAGCAAAACGGACGTAATATGGTATAAACATGGTGGTTACGCCGCTGGTACTTCCTATATATAAGTATTAATACCATATTGCTAAGGTTTCGTAAAACGTGCCATGAGAAATTCGGTGTTTCACTGCAATATTTAAAGACAAACTTTATTCACTCACCACCTATTTCTCGGTTATACTCACACATACTTCGAAGTGCCATCTTTCTAAAGCCTTCCTCTTGTATAAATTTCGGGACGAAATTTCCTAAAGTAGGGGAGACTGTAACGCCTAATATTTCCGCACTTCCATTATTTTTAGGAAATACGTATCGTATCACTAAATTTATTTATTTATCTATTTTTATTATCATTATTATTATTATTTCACTTAACACGAGCCGAACTTGACATTATGGTAAGCATACATAGAAATACATATATCCACATACTGATTCGTTGATTTTGAGTTTTGAAAACATTACATCGACAATTATGGTTGTCGGGATTGTCCAAAAACAGAGGAGACTCTGCCCGTTTTTCGTAAAAGAAAATCCAAAAAGCAAACGCGTTAAGTTATAAAATGAAGCCTATCGAGTCCTATTACTTCTTATAAATATAGACATTTATGCATATAATTTTTTTTAAAAACAACACATTTGGTTACTTTCGTTTTCCTAACCGAGGTGACCTCGGTATCCATCATCAATCTTCATCACTTTGCGAATTTATCAACGGAAACTCCGTTAAATGTGAGCATACTCGACCCCTATTTTACACTTTAACGTATTTTGGGGTGCAACATGTATCGATTAACAAAAGTTATATTTTATACGAAATTAAATGTATTCAAATTTCCAAACGTGTTATAAGTTATGCTTATGTGAGTTATACGTGCTAGTTTAAACTTGATTACGGGTGCTATCTATTATGTTCATGTTAGTTATATGTGCCAATTTCAACTTGTGTTCTCATGACTTGTTATACTTAGGATATTATGCATGCTAGTTAAAAGTTTCCATTATATGCTATGGTTATGCGAAAACTGTTCATATGAATGTACGATTCAACTTAAATATAATTTGCCATGTTGTAATTGAAACAAACTTATACACTTATATTCCATTTTCAAACTTGTATGCTCGCCAATACTTTTGTATTGATCTATGCTTTTAATACATGTTGCAGGAATACTGATGATGCAAGGAATCTTGTAGGATTGTCTAGAAACACATTTAAAACTTTAAATATTCATTGTATCGTATCTTTTTCAAACATGTATGTCATTTCAATACCTTGTACTAAGCTGTCGTCAATGAAATGAAATTAAAATTTCTTTATACGTATCGTGATTTAAATTTGCAGTATTTGATTTAAACAATGTAAAATGTAATCATTAAATACTTGACACGTATAGCGTTATGAAGCCTCTTGCAATCTAGTTTTCGTCTCATCCCGATGTTTCCGCCATCGGTTGGGGTGTGACATTAAGTGGTCCCAAATATAGAATTCACATAACAAAAACAATGAAAACAAGTGGGACAAGGAGCAAAAGAGGAAAATCCAATATTGTTGACTCATAAACCAACTTCCCCCTTGATTTTCAAACGGCTATAACTTTTCTATACGTTAATATTTGTTTATAAAAATTATACCGTATTAACAAGCATTTCATACTCTTTAATTCGAGCAGCCTATTGCTATAATTTTCTTAAGAACATTTTGTTGGATTTCGAATACCCATTATGTAATCACGTGATTTTGAATACCTATTATGTGATTATGTGATTACGTGATTTCATTATAGTATTTTACGTGAAACCCCACTAAGTAATTACGTAATTATGTAACAATAGTTGACTATGTATTATTACGTGACTATGTGATTTTGAATACCCATTTCATGATTACGTGATTTCATTATAGTATTTTATGTGAAACCCCACTAAGTGATTACGAAATTATGTAACAATAGTTGGCTATGTATTATTACGTGACTATGTGACTTTGAATACCCATTTCGTGATTACGTGATTTCATTATAGTATTTATGTGAAACCCTACTGAGTGATTACACAATTACGTAAAAACAAAACATGTAATACATAATATTTCATATGGAATACCTAATATTTTCAGGTGTAATCGTGTATTAAGGATAAATTATATACAAAACATTAGCTAGATCAACCTATAATAACAACATAATGTCGTATATTAGAGATTTAATCACGTAATAAAGCATAAACAATCAAGTTCTTATTATTGAATGCGTAATCACGTAATGAATTGAATACGTAATGATTTATGTTGAATGTGTAATCACGTAATGGGTATTCAAAAATCACGTAGTCATGTACTGCGTATGCAAAATTACGTAGTTGGTAATGAGTATTCAAGATCATGTAATCACATAATGGGTATTCAAAGTCTTGTAATTTTTTTAAAGAAAACTATAGCAATTGGCTGCTCTAATTAAAGAGAATGAAATGCTCGTTAATATGGTGTAATTTTTTTAAAATAACTATTAATGTATGAAAAAATTACAACCATTTGAAAATCAAGAAGGAAACTAGTTTAAGGGAGAAAAGATCATCGTACCATTCCTTCTTAAGTTGAGAAAGACAAATGTGTGGTAATGATTCTCTCCTACACTTCGTATGAATTTCTTCTCTTGTACATGATCTCTTATCTACAGTATAAATATAAATGTATAAATTAATATATTTATCCTAATTAAGTTATCATGTTTCGTGTTTGAAAATTATGAAATTATGATAATACGTAATTTTTGCGATTAAGATTTTCATGTTACTCACTTGACATTTATAAATTCAGCATTACCTACATATCTTCAAGAATCCACGTAATTATCATTGTCATCATTTCATTATCTATAAATTATAATAAATCAAAATCATCTTAGGTCACATGTCAACCACTTAAGCTATTAATTACCACGTGTCATTGTTATAATCATTATTATTATATTTTAGGAGGGAAAACACAAGACTTTTGTTTCACTTATTTTTGTCACAAATTTTAAAGAAATCAGACTTTCTTTTTTATGCAGGCTATTTCCTTTTAAAGAAATTACTTGCAGAAAATAAAATATTATGGAATTGTCCTCTTTTTAAAGTATATCCACTTTCCTTAGTTATCTTTTATAATAGTATTTTCTTCATCCAAAATTATTTGCAGAACCTTCATATGATTAGTTATTTTACACCGATTTTTAACTATGTATTTGTTGATCCATTAAATTTTTCAATATTTAATTACTTTAACATTTCAAATGAAAACTCCGATGCTATTTTAAAGGTTCGGTTGTATCCTTTGATTTATTGACATATAATAATATTCTTTCCGTTCAATGTATATCTGTCAATAATTTATTCAACATTATTTTTTATCAAACTTTCTATAATAAATCTTAATCAATTAACGATTGCATATATATTTTTTTATTAAATAATTAAAATATTTTTGATTATTTTGATGTATCATTGAAATTTTAGTTATATTCCTTTTAAGATTAATCAAATATTTTTTATGTTTATAAGATTTTACTTTAGTTTCGAGATTGTGTTCTCCTTTATATAAAGTTCTTCCTGTAACTAAATTGTAAATGCAATTTCGTTATAGCTGTCATATTTTTTTTCTTTTTGAAGTCGTCATTCTTAAAACACTCAATAAAATACAATGACCTTTTAAAATATAATCTGTAATTGTAACTGAAATTATAACTGACTTTTAAATATTATAATATATATTTAACGCATTCAAGTTATAAATTAATTAAAGTTTTTAATTAGGTTCAAGAATGGTAATAGTTTAAATTGTCTTCTTTTGATGTTTAAATAAATTAATATAATAATTATTACCTTTTGTGTATTGTTATTATTATTTTTTAATGAAATCTTAAATGATAGCTGCAAATCATTTCTATTTAAAATGTTTGCATAACTTATAAATAAACAACAACTTGATGTTTAGTCAATGATTATTAATAAAAGTCAAACATAATCACTATTAAAGGTTGGTTTGTACTTAAAAGAATTAATTTTTTTCTCATGAGCAGTGACACTATAAAGAATAAAAAGCAGATACAAAGTTAAGTTACTAATATTATACAAAGATGAAAAATCTTACAAATAAGACGACAAATGTGGGGGACAAAGAAATATTTCAAGATTTATAGATTGTTTATATGTATATTACTTATATATTGTAACTACCAATTATGTTGGTGATCAATGGGGAGAGGTAAAAGCATTTAGATTTGAAGGTCTTAGGTTCAAGACTTCAAATCTTATATACAACAGAAATAAAGAACAAAAAAACTTGTATATTGTAATTTAACCTTTTCCAAATTTAATACATCATTTCTTATTATTAAAAAATAAATTATACTATGTATTAAATAAAGTAAAATATATTATATAAAACGACATGTGATTTTTTTTGTATTTATTTGTTAATGAGAAGTCACTTCGTGTTAAAGGGTGGGGGTATTAATGTATGTTCATAATCATAATACATGAACCTATTGTGAGTCTAGTAGAATTACATCTATGTATAATTTATTAAATTAATAGATTTATAATAAAATATTTTATTTATACCGCACGTGTAACACACAAGATCTTAAACTAGTTAGTAATAAAATAAAATAATAACTATGCACGGCTTATAATAAAACCTCATATATGTAATATTATATATTTAAACTTTTATGGGGATTTAATATAGTTTAAGTTGTGTATATTATGTATCTATAATACCTAAGTTATATACGAGGTTAAAATACAGAAATTCTTTTAAGAAACGTGTGACTTTTTGATTGCTCTTTGATTTTCAATAATAATGAATAATTTTATTCATACAACTTACTAATAATTTATTCATACAACTTACCTTTATAATTTATTCATACAACTTACTTTTAGATACAACATCTCTCATACTAAATAATAATATTAAACAATAGCTTAACTAAATAGTTATATTTCATAATAAATAATTTAAATAATGTTTATCCTCATGGTTTAAAAAAAGATTTACCATATATTACAATTTGTTTATTAGTCACTAGTTTAAGAGTCCGCGAATTTCACGGGTTGGTAAAATAAAATATCTTCATTAATTGACATAAATATTATGATTTTATACACGTTAAAACAAAAACAAATATATTAGAGTGGATCTTCTAACCATCTACAAATGAAGCTTTCAACAAATAAACTTCCATATTTACCAAAGGATTTGGCAAAGTTCTGAGGTCCATGTAATATTCAGATTCGACCCCGAACACGACCCCTCTAACAATCCCTACACCAGCCTTTTAATTCTTAATTATATTGTTTATATACTATTATTATTTAACTTAAAATAAATAAAAGGTAAAAAGGTCATTTTATACCTGTTTTCATCAAACGGAGAGGTCCGACAAAGACAGAGGTGGACTCAAGTCATCATATTTGTTGATGTTGCGAGTATTCCTTTTAAGTACCCGTGAGTTACACGGGTTATTCAAAGTGAATTATATAATATTTAATCGCGTTGACATAAACATTTGAAATGAGTACTTAGTATTTATTATGTAAATATTAAATTACAATGAATTTTACAAACAAAAATAGAAAAAGGAAGCACATGGTTAGACATGTTGAAACTCATACAAATGTGCTTGGGCCAAACGAGTCAAAACTCATACAAATGTATTTGGGTCAAATAGGTCAAAACTTAGAAATGTATTTTTAGTTGATGGTCTTTCTAACATCCAACTAACCAGAGTATGTGCTTCTTTTATTTACGTCAAAGAAGCTTACATAGAAATATCATCACTTTCGAAATATAAAAAAGAAGCCTCTCTCGTTCTTATAAGGCCATTTATCTCCTCAAGTTCGAAGCCAGCCGATGCACTTGGAAGCGGCACCTTATAATGAAACTGATCCCTTAACGCTGACATCATCATTATCAGATGCAAGTTTTGAACCCTTCGCTAATGTAGCAAGAGATAGTTATAATGTTTAGAAAACGAACATTATAGTTGCGTGTGTAATATTATAGTTCCATCAAACTCACCCTATGACTCATGATTGGGTTATATATTTAAAAGGACATCGCCATCATATATTAACGTTTTATAAATGAATCGAAGTTTATGTTTATCGTTCTTGTTTTATAAATTAGATCGATTCTTCAACAAAAAACACCAAAACGGCTGCTTTTTTCAACAAAAAACCAAAAAAGGCCCTTTTTTCCTACAAAAAACTGTAGTTTTTTCGACAAAAAACTGCCCAAAACTCAACAGATTTTTGCAATTAAACCCCCCAAAACTGCATGTTTTTTCGACTAAAATACTGCCCAAAACTCTACATTTTTTCGTGTAAAAACTGCCCAAAACTCTGGAGATTTTTGCGACTAAAACCCCCCAAAATTGCATGTTTTTTCGACTGAAAAAAGGCCCAACAAAATGCAGTTTTTTTCGACGAAATAGTGCAGCGTTTTATACAAATTCTGCAGACCGGTTTTTTTCTGCAAATTGGTTTTTTTTCGACGAAACTGCCCAGCGGGTTCTTTTTTGCAGACCGGTTTGTTTTCAGTTTATAACCGGTTTTTTCTAACAGTTAAAAAACGGTTTTAAAAATCAGTTTTTAAATATACCGAACCACTTAGGATTGATTATGGCTTTAAGTATTAAAAACCGGTTACAAACCGGGACCGGTTTAAAAAACGGTTTTCAAGTGTAAATAAAAATCCGGTTCAGTTAATAACCAGACCGGTTATTAAAAAAAACCGGTCTTGCTTGTTCTTCTCAACTTCCTTCATCAATTGACCACCAACCAAGAAGCCTGCGCATGCCATTAGAGTAAAAAGTAAAAAAAAAACATGGTAACGCTAATATCTACTCAGGTAGCTGCAAATTGCAGCTAGATCTAGCAATTCTTTAGAAGTCAGTCAACAGAGTTGTCAATTGCGACCCGTTTACTTATGACTGGGTAGATACATGTTATGTTTTATTTCAAACGGGTCAAATTGAAAAAATATAAAAACTAGTATGAAAAGAGACGGGTCAAACAGGTTGAAAGTTGCCCAAACTTTACTTTTTATGTATGTGTAAAACCTTCCAACTTTTTTTACTTGAATCTTTGATTTCTGTGAATATATTTTTTTTGTATTCATATTAAACAAAACACAATTTACAAAAATGTAAATATATTAACAACAGATAAGGGGTCAGCCCTAACTTAACATGGCCCTTAAGTGTGAATAGGTCGATTTAGGTTACGTTTACATGTAAAAGACCTAAAGAAGAAAATAAATTCAGAAAATGCTTAAAAGGAAACCGGTCAAAGGGCACAATCGAAGAGTGGTTATATATCGCCGAGATGACAGTGAGCAAGGGCTCCACTCAAAAGACCATAACATATTCAATTGTGAGTATATCTAAATCAGAAGTTGTATTATAACCCAATCTTAATTATTTTATTTTAAGTCTTTAAAGAAAATTTTGAAATGTTATAAACATGTTATAAGATGCTAACTACTTAAAACAAAATGCAAGCTTCTAATGAACCATTACGGAATATAAGTTGCAATGTGACATGTTCTTGTTTGTTAGAAGTCACTTATAAGATAACTATTTAGTATGAACCTGGTGAACAAAGTTTCTATTAAAATCCGATTATTTAGCAAAGAACACATAAAATCCTAATTTGCAAGTCAAAAATATGTTTGACCTCAAAAGGTCAAAGTGCACAATTTCTATAATTGTCCTCTTATCTGAGTTCAGGCACAAATCAACTTATTTCATTCTAGCAAATGGTGAAGAAGGCACCACAAAAGTAAGCAAGGAATTGTACCGAAATGAGTTTGCGACTTCCGATCCTGATAGCATGCGAGAAACATAATGAAGCAAGGTTTATAGGCTTCTGGTGCTTGCTAGAAACTTCGTGGTGCAAGTTTGGTTAGTGACCTACAAAGCTCAAAAAAAAGAGAAGGTTAGACCTGCGGTTCGACTTAAACCCTCCTTTCACAGACTAAATGATCGGGCCAACCATAGTCTGCAAGCAAGATTACATGGAAAAATAATCCAAGAACGAATATTATTTTATACACATGGATTAAGACACGGAAGATATACATGCATAAATAACGTCGCGGTTATATCTATACCTTTGATTACATAGAACTGACGGCTCGTTCAAATAACCAAGCGCCACAAGATTATCAACACAATCAAGGATTTCGGAATTTATAGGTACCAGCTCTCCCGTAGACACTGTCATGACCTGCAATTACAAACAGTGATATTTATGTAAATGCGTATCTTGTCTTAAAACATTTTATTTAGAAGAAGTTAATGTGATATTTACACTAAAATATATAGTTAGTAAACAATTTATGAAATGTAAAAGACTCGACCCGTTTGACCTGCAGATACCAGTAATGTATTTATTTTGAGCCAGCAAAGTATCACCCAACCCGTCAAAACTAATCAGAATCAATCGAATTCAGTAATCCATAGACATCGAACTTACAATTGAAACTACAACATTCGTGTAGAGCCAAACCAGTTTTGAATTTTGGTTTTTCTTTCAAGATTCAAGTTTGGTGATTTTTTTAAGTATGGCCGAACTAAGAACGATATATATTAATAATCAACTAACTTCAAATATGAGGAGCATGGACAACACAAGACCAACCTATATTCTGCAGCATCTATGTCTTCAACCGCTTGCACCTTGAGCAACGGTGGTGCCATGTCACCAGCCCACTGATCATCTGGAATTTGAGCAGATCATGGTCACCCATACCAAGTTCACCTGCTGCAGGAACTGCCACATCATCATCAACATGTTCAATTACCAGAGAATTGCGCATTTTAGTGAAAAAAATTTATTAACCTTCATGACTCTAACGCAATAATTGCATCAAATATCATCTACTCTTCAGCCAATTCTTCGGTTCACATAGTTGTACCCAGACATTTTTATAATATTCAACTTGTAAAAAGAAGTATATCAAAGGAAAAAATCAAAGTGTCTTTTACTCCAAGCTTCAAAATTAATGCCACGCATATGCTTGTTGAAGAGGAACATTTTTTTATGCGCATGTGGATAGAAATCAAACATCAATAATATCACCCTAAATATCCAGCCTTCAAAAAGTCAATCATGGACCCACCGTTGGCGTATAGGTAGTAGTGCGTCCTAGTAATAGAGTGATCCTAAAATCAGGAAAACAAGAGTAAATTGCACAAGTAGTCTGGGTTTCAGATATACCCGTCAGACTTGGGTATTTTTACCATCCCTAGACCTCGCTACTCATAAACCTTATTCTCTTTTCACAAATTCATGTATTTAACCACAAACATTTCTACTTTCATTACGCTCTCTTTTTCCTCCAACTTATCATACATATTACAAATTCAGTCAAATGGATTGGATTAAGGGGCTGTTTCTTTACCTCTTAATGAGACTCTGAATGGTTCAGACCTCTTACTGGTTCAGCACTTAATGATTCAGACTGTTTGTTTCGCGAGCAAATGTCTGAATGTTAAGACATTTGCCTCTGAATGGTTAAGCATTATACTAAGTCTGAATGGTTAAGACCTCTAATCTGAATTGGTCAGACATTTACCTCTTAACGGTTAAAGATTATATTTTCTCTTAATGGTTCAGACCTCTTACTAGTTCAGATCTCTAAATGGTTTAGCACTCAATCATTCAGAAGTTGCCAAACAACCCCTAAGTTTGATTAATATCATTTACTCTTTTGTCGGGGGCACACAAATCAAGGCAGTATGGGTCCTATCCGTATATCTCGCAAAAGTAGTTGCTCCGAAATACATTTTGTTTCAAAAATATATAAGGAAATTACGGGGCAAAAGAAATATATAAATAGAAGCCAAAATTCAACTTTATTTAAGCAACTAGCAGGTTATCTCATGTTTTTATTAATGAAAATTTTATTAAATATCTAAATTTTGATCTAAAAACTGATTAACTAATAGATAAAGTGATTTTTTATTTTATTTTTAAAAATTCCAACTTGTTCTTAATGTTTCAAATCAACGCCATAGAAATAATTAACATATTTAATAAGACATAAAACCAATACAAATATTACTCTCTCATCAAGTGATGAGAGATTCATGAAATCGCTTATAGTCTAACGATATCAAGATATACAGTAAAAGTAATTTATCTAAGAGAAAAGTGCTCGGATAGTCTCTATGGTTTACATCGATTTCACATTTAGTCCCTACATTTTCAAAATTACAGCTATAGTCCTCAACCTTGTCAAATTCGTTCTTGGATAGTCTCTGACGAGGATGATGGTTAGTTTTCTTAGTTAAGTGACTGTGAAATTACTAAAATGCCTTTAATTAAAACAAATTAAATTAAATATATGTGTGTATAGGGGCCCACTTTAATAATGTTATGTCGACAACCCCACCTTCCCACCCCCTTCTTCTTTGCAAAAACCACTCACCACCACCAACTGTATCACCGGTCACCACCAAAAGTTCGACGACACCTAAGGAACACCTGTGAGACCTGCAACCACCCTTCAAAACCCACCCACCTGCAACCACCCGGCAACACCTGCAACCACCCGGTGACACCCGCAACCACCCGTCACCACCGCAATCACCCGTCACCACCGCAATCGACCCTCGAGATCAGCACTATCTGGCCGGCACTGCCACACCATCGACACCCACACCCACCTCCACCCCCAAAATTGTTACCTACATCTGTTATCACTCGCATCATATTCATCACCTGTATTGTGCAACGGTGTTCGTTGAACTGGACAGTCCCAGAAATCCGATGGCAAGAGATCGGCAACTCTCCCATGAAACCTAGATCTCTCTCGCCGGAGCCTCATTCCTATGAGCAATTTAACTTTCAACTTATTCATAGTTTAATCCAACCATACACAAATTTACGCACTATGTATTGTTAATTGGTAAAATGATAACAATTTTACTAATAACAAAAATTATAACCAAAATATGATAAAAGAAGAACCAAGAGAGGCTCAGATATGCTAATAATCAAAACAAAGAGGAACGAACCGCTTGGCTGCAAACAGAGAGAAAACAGAGAGTTGGGTGGGGGTGGGAGTTGAAGAGGAGTGGGGTGGGGGTGGATGGGTTAGATATTTAAATAACAAGGGTATTTATGTAATTTTACATATATTTAACACCAAAAATAACCTCCATCCGCTTCAGGGACTATCCGAGAACGAATTTGTCAAAGTTAGGGACTATAGCTGTAATTTTGAAAATGTAGAGACTAAAGGTGAAATTGGAGCAAACCACAAGGACTATCCGGACACTTTTCTCTTTATCTAAAATAGTTGAGAGTTTTAGTTTGATGATGACTAGGGGATATTCATACAATATAAATTAGCAACTCTTTTGTGCATTAGAACTTGTACTTGAAGCTTAGGGTGTTTTTTAAAAATAAAACTTGGATTTTTTTTAACCCAAATATTTTCATATTTTTTTATTTTAACCTTTTTCATTTTTCACTTTCAACACAAAGTTTTTCATCTTTTATAATTTAACCCAACACTTTATTGTTTACAACTTTGGTCCCTCATACTTTTTATTTTTCACAAGTTTTTCGTTTTACGTTTCGTTCTAAATTTTGCGAGTTAACACGTCGTAGCGTGCATGTGAGGTTCAACGTTTTTGCTCTATTTTATCGAATTTGATAGGCCCTTCGCAACGTGTCCATTTTCCCCTTTTGACAAGTTCGCCGCAACGGGTGGGACCTTGATCGACTAAGTTATTATTTTCTACGTTTTACGTTTCTGTTTAATTTCTTCGCATTAACACACTGTAACGGGTGTGCGTGGTTCAACGATTTTAAGTCTGCTTTTCGTTCGGTGTAATTTTTTCATTTTATCTATTTTATTTTTACGAGTTTTTCCGATATTGGGAGTCGATGCCGGTGTGGCATTGGTGCTACTTGGCATGGTTTTACGAACGTTTTTAACCTATTAAATTTTTTACTAATATTTTGTTTCGGTTTACCATTATGTACGGGTAGGTATAAATATGATTTGTTCTACATTTCGACGTAATTTTTTTTATAAACAACTCTAGGTCAAATATAATACGTTTTCGTTTAAAGAAACCATTTTTACGTGCATATTTTTATGTATGTTTCGGTATAAAGTTAAGTTGTTATACGTTTCGACGTAAACTTTTTTGGGAAATGATTCAGGTCAAATATAATATGTTTTCGTGCTTGTTTTATGTATGTTTCGTAAAGTTTGTTTCGAACCGAGTGTAGTCAAATTATAGTTTCTTTTTTTCCCTTTTATTCGAAAGCTCTAACTAATCCCTTACATGTGTAAGATTTTTCTTTATACCTATTACGTTTTTTATGTATGAGTTGGGTCACATATAATACATTATGATTGTTCGATATGAATTTGATTTACTTTACGTTTGATCCAATCACAATGCTTATACAAGTTACATTGAGTTCAACTGGATACGTCGAAATGCGTGTTTTCATATGGTTAATGCATCATATAACGTTTGGACTAATCCATTTAATGTTTACGATGTATCCGCGCCGCAACGCAGGAGGGTCTTAATCCTAGTTAGTGTAGATTTAGAAGGTGTATGAGTTGACTCTTCTAGAAAAAGTCAAAGGATTTAAAATACAAAACAAATAAAAAGATTGTCATCTTATGATGGAATTCACTCGAACCAACTTTGTTGGTTATTAGGACCTCATTTCAACTTTTATTGGTTATGGCCCAATCGGTTAAGTTGATGGTGAAATATGACAATGTAAATCGACGGATAACCAACCAAGTCATGCGCACTTAAATATGTTTGAAACTAGTAAATTTTCTCACGCGATACGACGGTTCCAAGTGTAAAGTAACTTGGATTTATACCGTCAAGACCTGAGTTGTCAAAATGTAAATAAACTAAAGATGTAAAAAAAAGTAAGCACGAAAAGGTATTACATTTGACCCGACTTATTTGCGAAAGAAATTCACGTCGAACACCAACTTGAACTTATACCGACGCGTAAAAAAAGTACAAAATGATTTTTTCAAGTTAAAAATGGTACCGCACGTTGGGGTGGCGGTGAAACGTAAAGTAAGGCGAATTTATACAATCTAACGAAAACATATTATATTTGACTCGACTTGTTTTAAAACAAAATTTATACCAAAACGTCAACCAACTGAAAACGTACATAAAAAAACACAAAAACATATTATATTTGAGTCAATCGATTTTTAAAGAAATCAATTTGAATTTATACCGACACGTAAATAAAAATAAACACTTAAAAATGATTATAAAATTTTTAGAAAGCTAAAGGATTGTAAGTAGCCATACTAAATGTTAAAGGATAAATATTAAAAAAACAAAATATACTAAAAGAAAAAAAAACAAATAAAGAAAATAAAAAAATGGCCCATATGAAGTTACTGTATATATAAAGTAACTCGAATTTATACCGGTTAATGAAAAAGTATTATATTTGACCCGACCTGTTTCCGAACCAAGTTTACAATAAAACGTAGACCAAATGAAAACTTATATAACAATAAGCACAAATTATTGATATTTGAGGTGACATTTATTTAGGAAGAAATTTACGTTGAAACGTAAACAAACTTGAATTAATATTGAAACGTAAAATAACTTTAATTTATGTTGTATAATGAAAGGCTATTATATTTGGGTCTGACTTTTTTAATTTATAATGTTTTATTAAGTTAAAACTGGTACGATACGAAAACCTATTATATTTGACCTGTCTGATTTCTCAAAAAAAACTTACGTCGAAACGTAAGTCAACTTTGATTTATACCGACATGCAAATAAAAATATGTATGTCCAACTCGATTACAAAGTGTTATAAAGTTGAGAGGTTGTAAGAACCAATAATAAATATATAAAAAAAAGAAAATAAGAAAAAGAAAAGAGAAAAGTCAAAAGAAGACAAAAAGATATTGACCTGGCTGGTAGTGTAGACGAGCCTTCAGATTGTAAGTAGCAGCCAGCCTTCAGATTGTAGCTTTGCATAATTTTTATGTAAGAATTATGTTGGGATGTTCAATGTTGTAACATCACTATCCAAGAACCATGTATATTTGTTATTATTCAGAAGGCATCTAATCATCCCGTCGTGAAAAATATTTTATATATAAATGATATGTATTGATAACAACTTATAATTTTTTGTTGGAGCTTCGAGATGTTCTTGTTAGTTGTATATACGTATTTGATTATAACAAATAGTTGTCGCTGAATATGTAAAATAACATAAGGTAACAAGGGCCGCAACGGTCAGTGGCGGACCCATAATTTTTTCATGGGGCGCGGATTTTTTTAGTAATCGTTTGTGCATTGCTATATGATAATTTTTTCTGTCTAATTCGGGTCGGGTCGAGTAGAGTAATATAAAAAAGACAATCAAACCAAAATTTCATTTAATTAACAAAAATATGTCAAACTCATTAAAAACGTATAATAAAAATACAATATGTCTAAGTTGTTCTCTATGGGTTTTATTTTATGAAATCTAGCCATAAAATTGTCTATAAATACATTACTAAGCAAGTTTATTTTAATACGACAAATATAATATCGTCTAAATTCTCATCACCAACTCAATAACTTAATAACATATCACAATTTAACATGAATTTCACATAATTGCATTGGGTTTGATTGTAACTCATAAGCATTCAATGTTTCCACATTGACTACTCACACAATACAATACATTACAAATGATATGTATTATAGATATAGTAGTAATGATCCTAATCTTGATAGGGACACTAAACTAATATATGATAATACAATCAATAAAAACTTACAAATTAAAAGAGGTTTATATTAAGAAGTAAATAGACATAATACAAATTAATCGTATAATAAACATGAGAATAGATAATTTACCAGACATTATTTTAAAATCTCTTAAATAAAATCTAAATCTAATAAAAGAGTCCATAAAATGCCACTTGGCAATTTCTAATGCAATTGAGCTTTTAAAACACAAAATAATTTTATCGATAAGCTTTTCAAATTCTACCAATGGAAAACAAAATTTTAATTATTTTGTGAATTTTTCTCAAATCACGATTGAAGATATCAAAAAAACAATTATCTTTCTCACCAATTTCTGGATTTTTCTCAAATCACGACAGAAAAAAAATTCAAAAACTATTATCTTTTATTAAGATAAAATTATTTTATTTACTACCCTAAGTTAAAATTAGTTAATATTATCTTTTAAAATCTCTTAAATAAAATTAGTTAATAATACCTAAATAAATGCAAACATACAAAATTATTTTATTTACTACCCTAAGTTTTGATTTTACTGTTTTTTTTTCCTTCACGTGAAAAACAAATATAGGGCTAAGAGCATTCACATCTTATCCATCATATTTTACCCTATAATTACACTAAAAACAACTATATTTTCTCTCTACTTTCAATTAAGTAAAAATATTTTATACATTTATTATTACATTTTCTCTCTCCTCTACTCACAACCACTTTCAAAATATATTAAAAAATTATAGAGGGTGAACAGTGCCCCTCCAAATATACAGATCAACAGTAACATTTTCCCTCTCCTCCATTCACAACCACTTAAACCGTTTTTATAATTTAAAAGCCTCTCTCACAAGATTTGATAGATAGGATGTAAATGCTCTAAATAACTACTGAAATCATATTCACTCATCCATGTATATATTGGGCTAATAATGTAAAAAAGAAGGCCCACTTTATTAATTAATAATAGCATATTAAAAGAAGGCCCACTTTATAAATTAATAATAGCATATATTAGGTTAGCCCACGTTTTGGCTTCTTCTTCCTATAACACACAATTGGCAGTCCTGTCAATGGAGCCGCTACATTTTATAGAGACCACCTAAACAAAAATACGATCATTTCAATTTAATACTTCAATCTTCTCTTTTTAAAGGGCCAGTTTTGAAAGTCCATGGGGTGTGATTACAAAATTTCACGAGGGCGATCGGGATTTGATGTCAAATATAATACTACTTTCAATTTTTCAAGGGGTGCGGCCGCCCCTGGCAACGGTTATATTAGTGTGTCCGAATAACAATAATTAGCACTATCAATAAGGTACGATCCAAAAATTACACTTTGAACAA
Source organism: Scalesia atractyloides (assembly GCA_947069175.1). Classification (NCBI taxonomy): domain Eukaryota; kingdom Viridiplantae; phylum Streptophyta; class Magnoliopsida; order Asterales; family Asteraceae; genus Scalesia; species Scalesia atractyloides. Next base: position 30,330,716 of record CAMTDV010000005.1, read on the forward strand.
CGAACAAAATAGAAAATATTTAATTGGTTCAATATTCTTACACAAAATTGACAGAATTTGAGAATAAATTATTATCTGAATAACCTACCAAGTAAAGGGTTTTGTTTGTAATCTAACAAGCTAAATTATAATTTATAATATATATTAAACCATATCATGCTAGCTACAATAAAGTTTTTTCTTTTGTATTTTAGTTATTAAAGTTTCTTCTTTTTGAACTTTACATAAAACCTAAGTGTATTTTATTTTATTATTATAAACCAAATATAAAATGTTAATAATTCATAATTTCATACTCAAATACTTATATATTCTATGTATTAAATATGTTAAACAAATGTGTGTTATATTTTCCATATATATATATATATATATATATATATATATATATATTATTTTTAGATTAACTACAGTTTTATCTTATTTTTTACTAAATTTATTTATTAATTGTAATAATTTTGGATATGTTATGGTTTTACTCGAGTTTAATTTAGGACGTAACTTTTCGTTATTTGCGAATATATTGTCACATGTGTTTTTGTCTACATTTCGACACAAGTGTTTTTTTTATATACATTCACATGGTTTTCCTCGAGTTTAATATACGACGTGACGTACTGTAGCGCCCCGTATTTTAATTGTTATTTAATAATAATAATAATAGAATCATGCCCTATGACATGACGTTCGTTGTGGAAACGGAATTTAGAACCGTAACGCGCCGCATAAAACACAAAGAAATGGGCCTTGAATCCAACCTACCTAACCTACCTATATAAACAACCTTATACATCATCTCATCCCTAAAACCCTAGCCTCCCTCACACTACCCCCCTCCTCTCTCGGTTTTCCGGCCGCCGGAGATCTGGCGACGGCGCCGGTGTCGGCAAACGACCTCCCACACCTAACACCCCTTCTCCTTCCTCCCGGGAACCCCACACACCCGACACCCTCTCTCTCGCTGCTCCCTCCTCCTCTACCGGCGATACCCACAACACCAGCACCTCCCTTTCTTCTTCTCCGGCCACACCTGCTACACCATCACCTCCTCTTCTCCTCCACCGCAAACCACCACATCAAGTTACCACTCGCCCCCGCACCAAAACCCCCTCGTCCCCTCGATTAACCAGGCCGACCACCACCGTCTAAAGGTGGTGGCGGCGACGAGATGAGAGAGAGGGGGAGGGAGAGATCGAGAAGAGAGAGAGAGAGATGGCACAGCAGCAGCGGCGACGACGGTGGCAATGGTTGTCCCGGCTCAGCTTAGTTCGAGTCCCAGCTGGTTCGGCTCCGATTCCGGTCAGTCGTTCAGATTCAGTTCAACATCGGTACAGTTCGTTTCATATTCGGGTTTTCTTCTTGTTCTTAGCTCGGTTTCGCCGGTTCCTATTTAGATCTTGTTTCATTGATTCAGATTAACTCGGTCAAATCGCGTGACTCGGTCAGCTTCGGTTCGGTCAACCCGGTCAAACCTGGTCAAGCTCGGGTCTGGTTAAACAGTCAACTTTAGCGCCGGGTCTTTCTCGGTGCCTCGGTCGACTCAAGTTTGGGTAAAATGAGGTTATGTGTATTAAATTTTTCATTATTTAATATTTAGATGTTCTAGACGCGAAATCGACTAATGTAACTTGTAAACAATATATAAATATATATAAATGTATATGTTGAACCAAATATTGTTGCGTTTTGAAAACATTAAATCGACATTTTGGGGTTGTCGGGATCGTCTAGAAGCAGAGGAAACTCTGCCCGTTTTCCGTCAAAATATATATGTATATAACTATCGTATTCTTCGTCAAAATAAATATATAACTTATACTTTCGAGGAACATATAACATTTGTATATATACTTATATATATTGTACTTACGACAAAATATATATTATTTATTAAACCTTTCGGCAAAATACATTTATTCGTCGTCAAAGTATGTACATATTAATCTTTCGACAAAATACTATTATTTAACAACAAAATACATACGTATTATTCTTTTCGGTAAAAATATATTTACCTAACGACAAAACATATAACTCATACACGTTTCGTCAAAAACATATATATTATCGTATATTTTGGGCAACACTTTTACGACACCTTGACGAATTCAACTTTCGAATCGTTATATAAATCACGTGTTATACACATATGTACTTTCAACCCCGATTCGAATCCTCCGTTGTATTATTTTCTTTTCGATTACTCATACGCATTCGTTTGCCATTTAAGGTGACCTCGGTGTCCCCTTTCTCCCACTCATCAACTCGTCGCGGATTACCAAATAAGACTTAGCAATTTTGTGAGTACACTCGACCCACTTTTGTTTATATACCTTTTTAGGTGTAACATGTTTTCATATACAAAAATCACAAACACTTAAACTTTATGAAACACACAAACAATCCTATACACATGACTACTTGAAGCGTATACTTGTTGCTTGTCTGGGATATTCGTTATGCTATGCTTTAGTCATTAACTATTTTTAGCCTTCGTTTGACATGCTTAGCGTTATAGGAATTCACGCATCCACTTCCATCGTGTTATTCGTGAGGTCATGTTAAAACATCGTGATTGCGTTAAGGGTTTGATTATTTGTATTGCATGCCTTGATATTGCTCTTCTATAGATTTGGTTGCCATGAGGATTGTTAAAACTTTATTCGTATACGTATGCCATGCTTAAACTTGTGTACTCGCCTTTGCTTTTGCATTGACTTTATTTTAAAACATGTTACAGGTTGAAGGAGATGATGCTATGAAATCAAAATAGCAAGGACTTAGATACACACATTTTAGACGTTAGATTTATAAATGTTGTACCAAATTTTGTTATGTTTTATGAACTTATTGTATTGCTTTATGTTGTATTTGACAATGTTGTGAAATGAAATTTGGATTTAATTAAATATTGTCATTTATTAGCGTTGTGAGCAATGAGCAATCTCGTTTTCGTCTCATCCCGATGCTTCCGCCATCGGTTGGGGTGTGACAGACTGGTATCTGAGCCATAACTATAGGGAATTAGGAAAATTGCATGCTTTTGACCTAGTCTATAGTTTAGCACCACATTCGACCATACGTGATTCACATGCTAATTTCTTGAAATGACTCTTATGTGCTAAATTCATGAAATGCTTTACATGTTCATACTTGTTACATTATCTCAATCATACGCTTTCCTAATGCATTTACTCGATTATACTAAACTCGAAAACACTCATATTGCACAATCGAGACAACTCCACAAAAATAGGCGTGAAATCCACAATTTGGTGAATGACTCTCAATCCACCCAATCTTTTACGCGAAATTCGCCATCAAGTTAGGAGTGACATCCTCACCTTGACGGGGAATTTCCAATTCAAACTCTAGTGGATCCTCGACAAAGTGTCGAACTGTAGTTTAACCCGACGAGTACCAAACACACTTAGGGTACGAAATCGCCAAGTTAGGAGTGAAACCCGCACCTTGTCGATTAAGTCTCATTCCTCGATTTTCAATCTCGCCAAAGTTTCGACTTTCCAATCGATTAGAGACGTGTAGTAACTGGAAGGGTAAAATGTCGTTAATCACTCCTCGACGAGAGCATTTTACCTATAGGTCAAAGTACGTTTCTCTAATTCGAAAGGATCTTCGAATCACTTTGGAATAGCCGACGTTTCTCTATCCGAAACAATCTAATGTTTTATAAATTTCAATTTGTATGTGAACCTTATATATGCTTGTTACACTTCACATTATTTTAAGGTTTTTACACAAATCACACTAAACCTTTTCATATATATCTATACATATTTACATGCATGATTTCAAAACGTCATCAACTATACTTATATTTTTCGAAAATCCGGAAATGGAGACCCACCGTCGAGATAGCAGTGATTTCCTTATCTTGACAGTCAGACTCCGTTTCTTTCTTTAAAACGACCTCACCAATGGGTTAGGGGTGATTCCCATACCTCGATGATGGTTACCAACCCTCCTTCTTGGAGACTTTATTATGTAAACCACACGTTTGAATTGCATACCTAAATCTTTCATCGTATTGTCAGAATTCCTAATTAAGCAAAATTCAAAACGTACTATTTTATCGAACGTGTTTATATCCTGTAGTCTATATGATATAAATCACGTACACGTTTACTCGGTCACCACGTGAGACGTCTGTTTCTCGATTTTCAAAACTTGACGGAATGCTACCTACTAACTTAATCGGCCTAATGAATACCTTGCCCACAAGTCTTATGTTTGACTTAATCACTAAAACACGCTCACGCGATAACTTTATGTTAAGAATTTTTCATTTGTAAACAAAAATCAAACCAATATCTTATAAACAGTATGAGATCGTTTTGCTAAGGGAATGTTTGGGATTTCCTTTTGCAGCCTAATATTTTTATAAGCGCAAATATTAAAGAAATAAATAAATAAAAATCTATTTTTGTGTTTGGTAAATAATAAAAAAAAAACTGATTTGTTTTACGTATTGTAGAGATAAAAGCTTATCTATTTATAACTTCATATATACATACATAAGTCTTATGTTTGACTTAATCACTAAAACACGCTCACGCGATAACTTTATGTTAAGAATTTTTCATTTGTAAACAAAAATCAAACCAATATCTTATAAACAGTATGAGATCGTTTTGCTAAGGGAATGTTTGGGATTTCCTTTTGCAGCCTAATATTTTTATAAGCGCAAATATTAAAGAAATAAATAAATAAAAATCTATTTTTGTGTTTGGTAAATAATAAAAAAAAACTGATTTGTTTTACGTATTGTAGAGATAAAAGCTTATCTATTTATAACTTCATATATACATACATATAAATATATATATATATATACATATAAATATATATATATATATATATATATATATATATATATATATATATATATATATATATATTAGCCAAACACTCAAATAGTTGATTACCTGATTATTGTGATATTAAACAATATAATTAAGCCCAAACACTATCTTTCTGCGGCACGTTTTGTTACAACTAATTACCTGATTCTGATTATTCAGAACGCATAATCTATTTTGAAAACTCAACCCCAAACATCCTCTAAAACTCTCATCGCGATTAAGAAAACATTTTGCTAAACACTTTTCAACGATCATTAAATCCATTATCCTAGACTTCCTCTCAAGGGTCAATGTTTCACAAGAACCACTAAATTTCAAATTTCCTATCTTGATGTAATATTCTTTGAAAACGATGCGAACTTACTATTTTAAGACCTTATCATATATCACCCAAAATGTCACCTCAATTTCAAAACACTTGGGCAAGAAAACTTTATAAGGACCAACCATCTTCGACTTACTTAAGTTCTTCTAAAACAAGTGTAGCATTCCTGTCCTTTACAAAATACGTAACGCAAAATCAATAAGTACTTTATATTCTTTTATATTCACAAGCTAGATCCTACGTGTAAGTCAAACTTAAACCTATTTTAGAAGCGATAATCTCAAAGTTTTTGCTCAAACAACTATACATGCATATCCTCGTACATGGTTTAGTCAACTGTTGCATGACATTTTAATTGTATCATTCGTTTTACATACCCTGATTTCTCGACTATTTTATGTAAATAAATTCGTTGCATACAATTCATAGCTTACGCACAATCATCATCTTTTACACTTGTTGACGTTCATAATTATACACATATTCATGTTCATGAACATACGTGTCATCATTCATGGTTATACTTATCATCACATTCATGCATATACGTCTACATCCATGCTTATACTTATTTCCATACTTATGCTTATACTCATACACATACCTATACTTGTACTCGTATTCATACATTCGTGCCTATGCGCGAGCGAAACCCGAAGGATTCGCTTACGTGGGCCACATGCTTATTTGCACGCAAACATGCTTACACACTACATTCTTATACGCACGCAAACTCATTTTCAGAATTTATGAACACCTTAATTCATACGCCGCTAATACAAGCTATGCGGATCATGCGACGATCAGTATAATCACGGGTGCACACGTGATTATAGTGATAAGCGCATGAGAACCATAGGGTGCACTACCGCGTATGGTATTACACGGAACGTAACATTGCATCGAGTAACGAAACGGTCGCGACGTGGTCAAAACATGGTGGATACGCCGCTGGTACTTCCTATATATAAGTGTTTTCACCATATTGCCAAACTTTGGTAGAGCGTGCCATGAGAAATTCGGTGTTTCACAGACCATAATAAGACCTAATATGCAAACTTTAAACAACTCACAAATGCATTGCTAAGTGCGTGATATCCGAACATCCACGACGAGACTTCATTCCTAACGCAACGTTTTCATTGTTCATATACATATGCCAATCTTATGCTCGTATTAGTTTATTTGATCAAGCATTCACTCTCATGTCTCCGGTAATCCACGTTAGTCTTGTCTTTATACCACCTCGTTCAGATTAATCGTTTAACCATTAGAGCCCTAAAATGCCTTCTCTCTTTAAAGCTATTTCCATCCTTGCTAGGTGCAACACACTTAGTTGGCCGTTACCTCGATAACTGAGTTATCTTGAAATACCTAATCTTCTCGTTTATCCACAAATAAACAACTCTCTACAGAAACCAAGACTTATCAGTGCTCTTCAACCGTTAGGACTTTCTTACAACCTCCTCTTCATTAAACTGCATACTGTTTTGCATGAAAGCTTGTCTGCTTAGATGTCATACCCTTTGAGTCATTCAAACTCGTTTAAACCACTCGCCTAAATACACATTTATACATTTTACTTATGCCTGATGCCACGAGTCATTCTAGTCAAACACCTCTTGTTGCAAACCTAACTCTTCGTTGCTCTAAACTTCATGCTATCCCTCACGTATCCAGAACTCCAAGCTTTGATCATTAGCCCTCATTCTTTAACAAAACCTTTTCGAGTCTTCCTCTTGAATAAATTTCGGGACGAAATTTCCTAAAGGAGGGGAGACTGTAGCGCCCCGTATTTTAATTGTTATTTAATAATAATAATAGTATCCTGCCCTATGACATGACGTTCGGTTGTGGAAACGGAATTCAGAACCGTAACGGGCCGCTAAAACACAAAGAAATGGGCCTTGAATCCAACCTACCTAACCTACCTATATAAACAACCTTATACATCATCTCATCCCTAAAACCCTAGCCTCCCTCACACTACCCCCTCCTCTCTTGGTTTTCCGGCCGCCGGAGATCCGGCGACGGCGCCGGTGTCGGCAAACGACCTCCCACACCTAACACCCCTTCTCCTTCCTCCCGGGAACCCCACACACCCGACACCCTCTCTCTCGCTGCTCCCTCCTCCTCTACCGGCGACACCCACAACACCAGCACCTCCCTTTCTACTTCTCCGGCCACACCTGCAACACCCTCACCTCCTCTTCTCCTCCACAGCAAACCACCACATCAAGTCACCACTCGCCCCCACATCAAAACCCCCTCGTCCCCTCGATTAACCAGGCCGACCACCACCGTCTAGAGGTGGTGGCGGCGACGAGATGAGAGAGAGGGGGAGGGAGAGATCGAGAAGAGAGAGAAAGATGGCAAGCAGCAGCGCCGGCGGCAGCGGCGACGACTGGTGGCAGTGGTTGTCCCGGCTCAGCTTTGTTCGAGTCCCAGCTGGTTCAGCTCCAATTCCGGTCAGTCGTTCAGATTCAGGTCAACATCGGTATGGTTCGTTTTCATATTCGGGTTTTCTTTCTTGTTCTTAGCTCGGTTTCGCTCGGGTTCCCTATTTAGATCTTGTTTCATTGATTCAGATTAACTCGGTTCAAATCGCGTGACTCGGGTCAGCTTCGGTTCGGTCAACCCGGTTAAACCTGGTCAAAGCTCGGGTCTGGTTAAACCGTCAACTTTAGCACCGGGTCGTTCTCGGTGCCTCGGGTCGACTCGAGTTTGGGTAAAATGAGGTTATGTGTATTAATTTTTCATTATTTCATATTTAGATGTTCTAAACGCGAAATCGACTTAATGTAACTTGTAAACAATATAAATATACATAAACGTATATGTTGAACCAAATATTGTTGCGTTTTGAAAACATTAAATCAACACTTTGGGGTTGTCGGGATCGTCTAGAAACAGAGGAAACTCTGCCCGTTTTCCGTCAAAATATATATGTATATAACTATCGTATTCTTCGTCAATATAAATATATAACTTATACTTTCGAGGAACATATAACATGTGTATATATACTTATATATATTGTACTTACGACAAAATATATATTATTTATTAAACCTTTCGGCAAAATACATTTATTCGTCGTCAAAGTATGTACATATTAATCTGAATAAATTGCACAAAACGTCCTTTAAGTTTCACCAATCTTGCTGGTTTCAGCCTTAATCTTTAAAAGTTACCAAAACCAGCCTTTAAGATTAAATTAGTTACGGGTTTCATCCTTTATCACTAACCCAGTTATTAAATCATGTTAAATGGCATCACATGCAAGCCATGTGAGGGTAAAACCGTCTATTTCATACTTAAAGGACGTTTTGTGCAATTTACTCATATTTTTCATCCTCTTCATCCTCCTCATCCTCGTCTCCTCCGCCACTTTGCTAACATACGCCGACCCTTCGCCTGAAACCCTAACGGAAGTCGACACACTTCTCGATTTCAATAGAGCATTAAAAAAACTACCTTCACAGTCCCCTGCACCTGATGAAGTTCCAGCTAGTACTTCTTTAATCAAAACGATTCGTCGGGCTCAATCGCTGCAAAAATCGCGCGGCGACACTCATTTGGAGGTTGATCAGTTGATTTTAGGGCTTCTTGAAGATTCACAAATTGGGGATCTTTTGAAAGAAGCTGGAGTGAGTGCATCCAGGGTGAAAAGTGAGGTGGAAAAGCTTAGAGGTAAAGAAGGGAAGAAAGTGGAAAGTGCTTATGGTGATACTAACTTTCAAGCGCTTAAAACGTACGGTCGTGATCTCGGGGAGCAAGCCGGAAAGCTTGATCCTGTGATCGGACGCGATGAGGAGATCAGGAGTGATTAGGATTCTATCTAGAAGAACAAAGAACAACCCGGTTTTGATCGGAGAACCTGGTGTGGGCAAGACCGTTGTTGTTGAAGGATTAGCTCACAGGATTCTACGAGGTGATGTCCCGAATAATTTAAGCGATGTGCGGGTTGTGGCGTTGGATATGGGTGCACTGATTGCTGGAGCTAAATATAGAGGTGAGTTTGAAGAGAGGTTAAAAGCGGTTTTGAAAGAAGTGGAAGAAGCTGAAGGGAAGGTGATATTGTTTATTGATGAAGTTCACCTTGTTCTTGGAGCGGGTCGAACCGAAGGGTCAATGGATGCTGCGAATCTTTTAAAACTATGCTTGCTAGGGGTCAACTAAGTTGCATTGGTGCAACTACTTTAGAGGAGTATAGGAAGTATGTAGAGAAAGATGCAGCCTTTGAGAGATGTTTTCAACAGGTTTTGGTGGCTGAACCTAGTGTTCCCGACACCATAAGCATTCTTCGAGGGTTGAAAGAGAGATATGAAGGCCACCATGGTGTTAGAATTCTTGATCGTGCTCTTGTCGTTGCTGCTCAACTTTCAAGCCGATACATAACGGGTATGATTCATTTCGTCGGTTGGTTGATTTAATTAGCGGTTTAGACATTATCTAGTATGATGATACTTATAATTTATGTGAAATATGTATGCAGCACGTTTCTTGCCGGATAAGGCTATTGAAAAATTTGGTTAAATTGCACAAAACGTCCTTTAAGTATGAAATAGACGGTTTTACCCTCACATGGCTTGCATGTGATGCCATTTAACATGATTTAATAACTGGGTTAGTGATAAAGGATGAAACCCGTAACTAATTTAATCTTAAAGGCTGGTTTTGGCAACTTTTAAAGATTAAGGCTGAAACCAGTAAGATTGGTGAAACTTAAAGGACGTTTTGTGCAATTAACTCAATTAATCTTTCTACAAAGTACTATTATTTAACAACAAAATACATACGTATTATTCTTTTCGGTAAAAATATATTTACCTAACGACAAAACATATAACTCATACGCGTTTCGTCAAAAACATATATATTATCGTATATTTTGGGCAACACTTTTACGACACCTTGACGAATTCAACTTTCGAATCGTTATATAAATCACGTGTTATACACATATGTACTTTCAACCCCGATTCGAATCCTCCGTTGTATTACTTTCTTTTCGATTACTCATACACATTCGTTTGCCATTTAAGGTGACCTCGGTGTCCCCTTTCTCCCACTCATCAACTCGTCACGGATTACCAAATAAGACTTAGCAATTTTGTGAGTACACTCGACCCACTTTTGTTTATATACCTTTTTAGGTGTAACATGTTTTCATATACAAAAATCACAAACACTTAAACTTTATGAAACACACAAACAATCCTATACACATGACTACTTGAATCGTATACTTGTTGCTTGTCTGGGATATTCGTTATGCTATGCTTTAGTCATTAACTATTTTTAGCCTTCGTTTGACATGCTTAGCGCTATAGGAATTCACGCATCCACCTCCATCGTGTTATTCGTGAGGTCATGTTAAAACATCGTGATTGCGTTAAGGGTTTGATTATTAGTATTGCATGCCTTGATATTGCTCTTCTATAGATTTGGTTGCCATGAGGATTGTTAAAACTTTATTCGTATACGTATGCTATGCTTAAACTTGTGTACTCGCCTTTGCTTTTGCATTGACTTTATTTTAAAACATGTTACAGGTTGAAGGAGATGATGCTATGAAATCAAAATAGCAAGGACTTAGATACACACATTTTAGACGTTAGATTTATAAATGTTGTACCAAATTTTGTTATGTTTTATGAACTTATTGTATTGCTTTATGTTGTATTTGACAATGTTGTGAAATGAAATTTGGATTTAATTAAATATTGTCATTTATTAGCGTTGTGAGCAATGAGCAATCTCGTTTTCGTCTCATCCCGATGCTTCCGCCATCGGTTGGGGTGTGACACGTACCGTTGCAATGTGCGAGATATTTTATCTACGTTCGCATAGTTTTCTTCTATTTCTTACATTTTATTTATTATTTGGTTGTTTTACACACATATATTTTGTAGCTTTATACTCGTCTATACCCATTTGGTTTGTACACGGATTCCCGACACAACGCGCGGTGAAAAGTTTCTAGTGGTTATTAAGTAAGGGGTTAATTAATAATATTATTTAATTGTTTATTAGATAAATGATTAAATAATAAAAATATAATTATGAGATAATTATAGAATTCAAATCAAAATGACAAAATGAAATGTTCCATGACACCTTTTGACTAAAACCCTAAGTATGAGATTATAAATAGGCATGTGATTTATTTTAAAATTTTAGTCACAAAATCAAATCTCTCCTCCCTCTTTTTCTCCCAAGTGTTCACCACCACCCACCGTTGCCGGCGTCATCGTCGCTGACCAACCACCGCCATCGCGCTGCCACTACCACCGATCTGTTTCGGGGTATTCACGATTTGTTAATCGAAAGGGTTCGATTCGAGTGTTCGTATCTTGAATCTAGAGACTAATTATTGAACCAAGGTGTTGCAATTTGGTTAATCGTGTTTCTGTGGAAAGGATATGTTTTCGTTAAACACCCTATGGTTGATTTTGTTCTATTTGGTTTTGCATCTGGACTTCTGTTGGGCAATCCAAACTTAGGGTTTGGATTAGTTCGTACACACAATTCCGTAAATCTGATAAAAAATTTTAAAACCCATGTACGAAACGGACAACAACCACATAGAGCCCACCGGAGTGAAGCAACAACATAGTTTTTACACTTTCAAATAATATTTGTTATTGAAAAGTGATTGGCACCGTAAATTTTTAGAAAATGCTCCCAATAAATTAGTTGAATGAATTCAAAGTGCTTTCCAGTCCGAGTCGTTTATTTGCGATTTTCATACGCTTAGGTCACGTGTTCAAATCTCTTTCTGGGTTTTTTAGCCTCTTTGTAATTCTTTATCCCTAATTCAAGAAGGTCTCACAAAAACTCTTTGCCTCTCGTCTCTCGCCTTTCTGACGAACTACCATCACTAAATCAATTGCATCTCGTCGAGGTGTTTATCTCAACAAAAGTGTTGGAGGGTTTAAGTCTCATTAAATGTGTATTATGTGTTAGGTTGATTTTAGGAGTATAAAAGTCATATTATTAATTTTGGGATTTTGTAATCATTTCTTAAAGTTAAGAATTACTGATTTTGGAATTATCTATATATTAATTATCAAGTTTCTCATGCAATACAAATTGTATTATGTGATTCATGTTTTTCTATTAGCATTCTGCCATGTACTCAACCACGCATCACCATCATCTCTACTAGATCCCCATCACCGTCTTGTGCTACCGACTCATCCCTACTTCACTTGCATCGGTTTCATCCCCCAATTTCCCATCTCATATTCTTCTTCTTCTACTTTCTCTCTCTGCATAAAATTTGTGAGCCTCCTCAATGGGCGATTCATCTCTCCATGCCGTCGACAAACAACAATTAAAACAGAAAACCACAGATGTGCTAAAAGTAGTTTAGATAAACGACCTAAGTTAACCTAATTTAGACACTAAGTAATACTCTAGACTCTCTAAACTCGACTAAATTACTAACCGACAAGTGAACCGATCAACTCTAGTAAAACGAAGTAAGTCCGAAAATCGAACCCACATGAATCTATTTAACTACGTTAACTAAACTATCTAGACTGACACTGACATGAAACTAACTGTTTTTATATTTGGAGGGGGGGGGGGGGTTCTTAATATCCTAAGATTGTGAATTAATTAAATTAAATAACTAAGTTAACTAGACACGAATTATGACTCGGGTTTAGTCAGATGACGGTGAAAGACTACCGAGACTGTAATCATGGATTGTCTAGCAATGATTTTTTTAGGATGTTTGTTACTATGGGACCAAAATCTTCTAATGCTAAACCTATCGAGACACCGAGTAGGACCCCGACCCTTATCAGAAAGATACCTATGGAACCCTAAAGGCTGTTGAGAACACTGGTTAGTCTAGACTCCTTCACGGGTTATCTAAGTGGTTTATGAAAGTACCCTAATTTGATCTACTCCCTCACGGGTTATAAACCTAGGATAAACTTGGGTTCTCGACTCGACTTGATAGACAATAATTGACAAGGAAACTAGTTCAGACTCCTCACGAAGACCCTACTTAGCAATTTATCAACTTAGACCTAACAATAACCTCACACCTCTCAGCTATTGAGTTTAGTAGATGGTGCGTGTCGAGCGTGATATGATTTTGTTAATATTTTGAGTCCATTTTACGCATTATCAAGTTTTAAATTTATAAAACATGACATTATACTAACACTAAATACACACTAGGGCAAGTGCACCTATCGCTAGCGTAGTATAGTGTTGGTAAGATACCGAGGTCGTCCAATGATGTGTGGTAAAATATACATATTTGTCCTATGAAAATGTATAATTATTGTATAGTTTTTATTTGTTTTTATTTAGTTTTTAGTGTATATTATATTATTTTGTGTTTTGTCAGGTCTTAGTGCAAATGGAGCGAAAATGAGTAATAGGAAATAACCAGCTAGTTGGGCAGAGTAGAACGCCAATGACCGAAGTACAATTGCCGCTATTTTCGTTGATTAGGCCAAAGCTACCATCTCTATTTTATAAGTTAAGGAGAGCCGCCAAACATATATTATTTTTGAAGAGTAGAAGGATCAGTTCAAGTGAAGTGTGAATAAATAATTTATGGTTTTGAAACTTACAAAAAGGGATGGAACTTTTGATGGCAGAATTAGAGATCGAGAGGAACAATTATTTGGGGCCTTGGAATTATTGAAGATACATTATATTGGAGGGAACCAATTGAAAGAAGGTAGCAACCTATGAGGTTCTCCACTATAGCATAGTGGTTGTTCCTATATCGGTGAAGGTTTGGCCTGGGGTTTTACCCAGGTTTGAGTCTAAGAGGGGGCACAGTTTTACCTATTCTACGGGGTTTCTACGCATCAGGGGTGTGCTACGCTTTCTAGCGGTGGTCGAGTAGTCGGCCTTTGGACATAGCTCCGAAAGGGTAGGTTTACACGTGGAAAGCAGTTAGCCGTTAAAAAAAATCATGGGTTTAAAGAATGCCGAGTTGACTGAAAAGCCCTTCATGAGATTCCATTGTTACACTGCCACCGCATTTATTTCTTCTTTGATGTGGGCTTCTAGATGCAACGTGAGGCCAGCCCACATGTGATTTTGAGATGCGATACGGATGGCCCAATTGTGAAACAAGCGTTTGGAGTTTTATTCTAATACGTTTTCAGAGAGGGAAAAAAACCTACAGTGGACGGCTGGGGGGTTGAATACAGCCGCAAGCAAGAACGACAGAGGAGGCAAGACGATTTACAAGGAGAAGTGATTGGTTCTAGAATCAAGTTTCAAGTCGGGTTCACAAACGTATCAGTTTGGTTATTATATCTTTATCTTATTCGAACTCATGAACATGATTTATTATTCGTATGAGACTTGTTTCTTTTTCTTGACTATGTTTCTTGGCTAGTTTTATTATTCTACCTAGGCCCAGATGAACTATGATTTAATGTTTTGACAATTCGGTTTTTGACTGATGATTAAATTGTGATGATTTACATATTCCTGTATTGTGATTGTTTATGAATTTGTATACTTGTCTTGGTTGTGATTGGTTGTTTGGTTAGGTGATCTTGTTAGTCTGGTCTGGAACTATTTAGATCATTCTAGGTTCGTTAATCTATTAGGTTTTCGGTCTAGAGCTTGAGATTAGAAATTATTCAAGTTTAACTAAATTAATTAAAATTAATTGAGTATACTGTGCATCCTTTTCTGGCAACTCTAGGGACGAGTCAGGATTTCTAGGTTATTAGCTAGCCGTTGTTTGGTAGTTTGGATGACCGATAGCTCGGATCCGGCTACTTATTCGCGTTTAGGGTTTCCTAGGTTTTTAGTTATTTTGCAGGTTTCGCTTCGTGACCGGAGGATTTTAGTATCGTAGTTGCTACTAATTTGACAGTCGTGGGATTCGGTATCGATAGGTCGAGTCGTTTCAATTTAGCACTTCATCACTCTGTTCTATCTTCTATTTTGGTTGATCATCCCTGGACGGGAGGTTTTCTGGATAGATTCTGAGCTTTAGCCATTAGTCAGGACTAGATGTCATAGGGATTCAGAGCCAGGGTAGTTCTTTCTCATCATTGTCTGCTTCCAGTCAGTTCGCTATCTTGCTTGTTTGCCCTGTTCTCTTGTTTACTCGCTTTAGTAGAATTAGAAAAATCCCAAAATCACAAATTAAACCAATTAAGTAATTAGTTGAGTCAGAGTCTAGTTTAGCGTCGCTTTTGTCTCGTGGGTTCGATACTCGGACTTCATTAGGCTTTACTACGTACGATAGGTAGACTTGCCTGTCAGTGGTCTAGCATTTAGAGAGTCTTAGTTTATAAATTTAAAACTAGGGTGTCTAGATTAGGTTAGAGTTTTTACACGCCGCATTCAGCACATCAAGTTTTTGGCGCCGTTGCCGGGGACACTTAGGCGATTGCGTTATTAGCTTTGACTGGTTTTAATTGTTTAATTGGTCATATTTGTAATTTGAGTCTTAGGGTTTGTGTCTAGTAGTAGAGCAAATCAATGACATCATCAAGAAATGTTTAGGAAAATTCACTTTCAACATAAGAAACTAGTTATTAAAGTCATTAATACATACCCAATTAAAAAGTGCTGAAAGATTAAAAATCAAAAGTAATACATAAAAGATATATCTTCACCAAGTGATGTAAGAGATTAGCCAAGCATAGCCTTTGTTTAACAAGAACTCTTACGATCAATCTTGGATCCCGAGACTAGTACACACTCTAAAGATGGAAAATGGATGGTGGTGGTGGGTGTTGGTGGTGTAGTGGTGGTGAAGTGGTGGCAAAATGAGAGAGAAATGGTTTGCCAAGTGATGCCTTTGAAGGGAACCACACACCCCTATTTATAGTCAAAACAGTGCCCCGGCCACGTGTCCACTGGGCACAGCCCGTGGACGATCCTTTCTCTTCCTTCATTTATTGCAGCTTGTCAGCAGAGGGCCCCACATGACCCCGTGTCTCCTGGACACGGCCCTGTGGTCAACTCTTTACTGTACTATCAAGATTATGCAAATCTAAGAGTTGACCATGCACCATGTCTGTGTGGGCACGACCCCGTGGTGGGCGTTGAAGCTTCTGTTGTCTTGTCTACAAGTGCCAGGAATGACCATGGCCCATGTCTGGCTGGGCACGACCCCGTGGTCAGCTTCTGTTTTTTGTTTTTGCTTTTGGGATGCTGCCGAGGGGTCGGGCATGTCACGATATTCCTTCTTCTTGTATTTTATGTTGGTTTTAGCTGCTACTTTGCTTCCTTTATTCTTTTAAGCTCATTTGGTCCTGTAAATTCAAAAGGAACAAAGAAACGTGCTTTTTCCAACATTAGTACCGAAAAAGGGTTTGTTTTACGCCTTGTTTGATGTAATTTATATGTTGCATTTTGCACACATCAAATACCCCCACACTTGAATCTTTGCTTGTCCTCAAGCAAAACTCTTTAAATGTGGCTCACACACCAAAATGGAATAGGTAGAGAAAAAGTTTTGTGGCTTGTCTTAGAGTGTTGGGAATCCAAGATCTTTATTTCATTTTGTTTTTATTTTATTTACAAACCTATTCGTCATGATTTATTTAGAACAATTATCAAGAAAAATTATTTATTTAGGCATAACATGCCCCTTTAAAATTCTATTTAGTTATATACAAGTTCGCATACCTCACAAGAGATCACTCAGCACTCGGCCGAAGATGTAGTTTTGTGATAACACTCGATTCCGGCATGGAATTTACTCCTACCATATGCTTGACAAGAGATCAAACCTCCTCCTTTTTAACTAAAAACCTTTGTAAATATCAGGAGGACTTTGAAAGGGGTAGGCTTGGGTTAAGGGTAGGTGTTTGCGGATTAGAAGTTAGTAAAATAGCGAAAAGCGTAAAAAGCGTTGGTGTCGTAAAAACTATTTATTTTGAACTAAATATCTTCAAATAAGATTTTTGAAGAACTTGTCTGGTTATTTAAGAACTAATTTTTTAATGTCACAAGTTTGAAGATGACCAAGCTTTTTACTAAAATAAATGGGTTTAAATAAAAAGGATTTTGGTGGGTAATGGTTGATTGTTTTGTGGGTTTGGAAACGAAAAGGTTTAGGCTCAAAGGGGTTAACTAGGTGAGTTTTTGGTGGTGAGTAAAAAGAGAAAAAGAACGGTTTTTTTAATAAAAATTTGGTTAGTCCTAATGCCTCAATCATTTACTTACTTGGGTTTAAGTTGGTAAGAACCGAGAATGTATCGTCTTGGCAAGTTCTAGAGTCATAAGAACTAAGCGGCTATTCACACAAGAAACGAAGAATGAGCATTTAGTTAAAGATGTGTGTATATATATATATATATATATATATATATATATATATATATATATATATATATATATATATATATATATATATATGCTCGGTAAAGGCTCAAAACTCACTTATTATGGGAATGGGTTTATAGTGTGAACTTGTGTATGTAATCAAATTTTAAAAGAGTTTGCTATGCCGTTTTTTATAATTTTTCTATATTTAGTTCAATTTTATCATGACGCTATCGGTTGTAAATTTGTAAAAACATAATTTTAGACTTTGTTATTCCCAAATTAAACTAAGACAAGTAAAAGAAATAAAAATAAAAAAAAGATTTGGGGTGATTAGCGGTTCCAAGGTGAGTTTTGTGTAAGGCTTGATTAGGACTTACAAGATTCAAGGTTCATCCCTCCCACACATAAATTACACATTGTCCTCAATGTGTCTAAAAATAAGTGTTTGGTTGATTAGAATGTGTAAAAGCGGGTTTTAAAACAAGTTTTTATGTTACTGGGCACCTAGCCAAGGGTCTGTGTTGATTGGACACGACCCCGTGGTCAGATTGCCAGTAACATAACTTACAGAAAGTTGGCCACGGGGCATGCCTAGTGGCCACAACCCGTGGTCAGTGAGTTGCAGACAAAAAACAGTTCAGGTAGTTGACCACGGGGGCGTGGTCATTACAATTATTGAATTTCAGGTTTTGGCTTCTGGTTCCCGGGCTTAGAGGGCACTAATGTTAAGTGCATCCAAGCCTTCTTTGTACCAGTTTGCTATTATTCACACCACATAAAACATAACATAATACCCACATCCTAAATTACGAGCGTTCATGTTCACCATCATCACAACTATAGAAACAAAAGAAAATGCAGAAAATTAAATTGTCTAGCAAGTAAAATGTTTAACCATGGCACGCAAGCCGACAAATTGTTCAAATGGTAAGAGGGGTTAACCTAAGAGCTGCATCCGTCGACCTACCACACCACTGCCTTCACCTCCGATCAATCCATATCCTTATCCTCGTCCTCGTCTTCCTCCTCGTCATCATTGCGATACGCCATATGTCCCCGGATGTACAGATGTCTTCTTGCATGGTGGCGATGTTTCGCTCCACCGCTCCGATCTGGATGTTGGCGTTGTTAGCTACATTGTAAGTGTTCTGGGTGCAAAGTAGGTTTTCCGGAAAAAGACCAGTCAAACTTTGAAAGTTAGGAAACCTCCTCCTTGAGAGGAGGAACCCGGGTGGTAGCTTTGATGTTGCGGAGGAGGGCGGTTGGGATCATCTTGGAGGGCTAGGACTTCTTCCGGGCCCGATGTGTTTCCTTGGGCGTTACGGAAGCGTAGGGCTCCATCATCCATGTCTTGGATGATGCCCATGGATCGGCATTGGGCGAGGTCTAACTTTCCTGATTTCACACCCCCGTGGAATGCCTTTGGGATGCGGTTGACATAGTTCTTGAATAGGCGGTAGATCCACCCAACGAAGAAGATTGGTGTGGGGCGAGAGGCCATTTGATTCAAATGCATGTTCTTGAGGAGGAGGTAGGTGACATCAAGGGGTAGGCGGTTCCGGATGCAATAAAGGCAAGTGAGCTCCCGGAGATTCACCACCCCCGGACTATCGCACCGTTGACATAGAGAGTTGCTTAAGACCCGATGATGTAGCGGTGTAGGGGGTCCTGCAACTGTGAGCTCTTGGTTATGCTTGGGTCATGTGCCCCATCTCCAAGTTGGGCCCATGTAGTTTGGTGCATGTTGAGTGGGAGTTCACGGAGACCACCCGTGGATTCCTCTTCAACAGATTCCTCTTCAGTATACAGACCCACATTAACGCTAAACTGGGCGATGGAGATGGAGAATAGTGTCCCCCACACCTAAACTCGACCCCTTCTGAGTCAAACAGTTTCACTTTGTTTTTGAACTTGTAAGTGCTGTAGAACTCCATGTTATACTCATAAACGGAATGGAGCTTGGTGTCAAGAGCGGCGTGTAGTGGTCCTGTAACCAACATCTCATAACGTCCCCTTTGTCCAACGGCTTCAAGGGTATCATAGCATGTTTGCCTCGGTGCTTCCTCGTGTCTTGTTTGGAGGATCTCGTAACGGGTTTGGTATTCTAGATCTGATGACTTGAACCTCAGAAACTTGTTAGCCATTTCTTGGAGATGTTTGACGGATAGAAATCGTGAAAACCAGAGAAAAGTGCAGAGGAACCAGAGGTTTTTCGGGGAAACGGGTCGTGGTGAAATGAAGAAACTATGAAGAAAAGGGGTTTATACCCATCTGCAGACCGACCACGCCCCCGTGGCTAGTGGCCACGACCCCGTGGGCGACTAATAATAATTTTTTTAGTGCATGTGTGTGTGACCGTCTATCCCGAAAGGTTCCTTTAGTTTATCTTACCTTCCTCGAAGCTTTCATGATTGTTCGTTTTTCCGTTAATACCTACAAAGTACAATGATAATTTACATATACACAAGACTTTTGTTTAATCGTACCTCTGCTGCTTGTAACGAGATCTCTTCCTCATCATCCTCAATGAATCCTTGGTAGAGCTTAAGCCTTTGTCCGTTGACCTTGAATGGTATGCCATTTTGAGATTTAATCTCGATTGCACCGTGTAGGAAGATATGGGTGATGGAGGAAGGTCCCGTCCACCTAGAATTTAGTTTTTCGGGAAATAATCGAAGTCGTGAATTAAACAATAGCACTTGATCTCCTTCTCGAAATTCATTAGGCTTAATATGTTTGTCGTGTAAGTTTTTCATACGTTCCTTATAAATTCTATAGTTAGAATATGCTTGATTTCTCAATTCGTCTAATTCATTTAATTGATAAAATCGATTTTTACCAGCGGTTTCACGGTCTAGGTTTACGTTTTTTTAAGCCCAGTAGGCTTTATTTGCTATTTCTACTGGTAAGTGACAACTTTTTACATAGACGAGCTTGTATGGAGTGGTACATATTGTTGTTTTATAGGCGGTTCGAAAAGCCCATAAAGCATCGTCTAATTTATCGGCTCATTCTTTATTATTTAATCCTATGGTTTTTTCAAGTATTCGTTTTAAACCTCGATTGGTCACTTCGGCTTGCCGGCTTAATGGTTGGTTTGGGGATGATATGCCGCTTGACCGTTACAAAAATGGGAACCTCTATTACTTATTAATACTTTTGGAGTACCAAAACAAGAGAATAGTCTTTTCAAGAATCTTACCACTACTCTTCCATCATTGGTTGGAAGAGCTTCGGCTTCGGCCCATTTTGACAAGTAATCCACGACCACAAATATATATTTGTTTCCTCTTGGTGGGAAAGATCCCATAAAACCTAGTCCCCACACATCAAAAATTTCCCAAACAAGAATGCCGTTTTGTGGCATTTCATTTTTGGAAGAAATATTACTTGATCGCTGGCATGCATCACATGTCTTGACAAGACTTTGTGAGTCTTTGTATATTGTTGGCCAATAGAATCCTGAATCAGATACTGTTGGGATTGAACCCTACAAAAGAACATATGATAGAAAGCCAAAACAGGTCTATACAAGATGATCCAGGACATCAGCAAAGATGCCACGGAGGTTAGGGATGTGTAGTATAAATAGGATGAAGAGGTATGGTCCCAAATCCTTGCGCCAAGCAAAAGACCATACCCATTATTATCTAACAAGAAAGCCTTGCGCAGACATTTCTGCCAAAGAAAGACTTCATTAAACTCTGCGCCAGGTATCCAAAGAAGGAAAGGATCATTTAACTACCTTGCGCGGGCTCGCGCAAGGTTTAAAATTAACCTTGATTAATTTCCTTGGGTAATATTTCATTCCTAAACCTTGCGCAGACAGCTAATATAGAAAAAGGGTCTCATAAATCTCCGCGCCACATATCTAAGGAAGGAGAATGATCATTTAATTACCTCGCGCAATGAGATAGTTAATCTTGAGTATTTCCCTTAGCAAATGATGCCTGAGTATAAGATATGGTGCAGCAACAAAGGAATCTTTTCTGTTGTAACAAAGTGGACACGTGACGAGCAATAGATAGGTTACAGCTGTGAAACCTTCTAGAAGCCATTAATGCCCAATCGTGCAAGACCACTTTTTGGTTACAACCAAATGCCACGTGGCAGCATCCTAGACAATCAAAAAGATCATGGTGATGGCATGGTCACCTTAAGAAAGCATAAGTGATCTCACGATGACACGTGGCATCTTCCCAGCTGTTGATAATAAGTCAATCCGTGTGCATCAACTGTAACGGCAACACTTAACGGAATGGCAAAGATTCCGTTAAGTTTTCATCTCTCCTTTTGGCGCCCAAAATCTGGCTATAAATAGGTAACTTCAGGTACAAGAAAGTCATTCACTCTCACTTACTCTCTCTCTCTTACTTCACTTAATCTTTTCTCCAAGTACCGATACTTATTCTCACACCGGAGGGTGGTCACGGAGAGAACCCCCTTCTCCCCGTGACGAGGCTAACAACGTTTTTGTTTTGTAGGTATCGTCAGAAGTAAATGCAATCATCATCCTGAAGCCAAATGAAGGATTAACCCATTTATCCAAGAACCAAACCCTAGATCTGATCAGATTCCGATCTGTTAGGTCTATGGTTCTTCATTGGCGCCCACCGATTTTCAATTCTCTTCTCATCTTTCGTTTCGTTTCACCTAGATTTGTAGCATCATGGCTGATGGATCATCATTTCCAGGTCCTCGATCGGAGATCCGTCGCGTCGTCGACGCTCTTCAGGCCGACGGACAAATTGTTGAAGATTCGTCCGAAGAAGCTTATGCTCCGTATGATCCAGATCATGTGAGCATTCCAGTGACTCCAGCAACTCCTCATGTTGATGTAGCGTCAATTTTACCACCTGGAGAGACTCCATTGTCGTGGTTAATCAAATCTCAAACTGCTTTAAACGCTATGTATGCTCAACTATGTGCTAAGACCGGAACTCCAGCTTTTCAAACTCCGATTAACGCTCCTCAGGTTCGTTCTTCGCCGGCACCTTGAGTGTTGAGTTATAATACTCAAAATCAGGCTCTTGCGCCTTCACATGTGTCTGTAGATGGAACTGAGATGTACTCTAAAACCAGGAATGATTCTGTTCATTCTGGTAATAGAAAGCAAGAAGAAAACGTTCAACGTCGCACATCTGTTCACTCACGTTTGGGCCCGCGATCATCACAGAAGCAGGACACCCAACGTGATGAATACGATAAGACTTATGAAGAAGGAGATAGTGCAAGTGTTTTTAATCGTCTGTCTATCATGTTAATTATAAGCCAATACGTGCAACATACAATCCAGATGCGGAGCATGATTACAATCTGGTATATCGACCAGCCGAAGCAGCTGAGCAATCTAAATTTGTAAGAGAAATAGCGCTGGCTCCGCTAGAACGAGCAAAGTTACCATCCAATGTAGGCAAGTTTAACGGTTTGACTGATCCTGATGATCACATGCGCCTCTTCACTGGCGCATGGCTAATTGGAGGATGGACATTACCAATGTGGTGCCACCTATTCGTACAAACTCTTACAGGTGCCGCGCGCCTCTGGTTTGACAACTTACCTACAGGTAAACTTTCTTCTTGGAATGATCTCAAGGAGAAGTTCCTTTTAGTCAACAAAGGCCATACGTGCGAGATTCCTCAGATGTGATGAACATCTGGCGGAAGGATGATGAAAACCTTGAAGATTTTATCACTCGTTACAACAAAGAAGTTTTGGAGATTGGAGATGTTCATGAGGACCTTATCCGCGCACAATTCAAATACGCGGTAAGGTGCGATGAGATGATAAAAGTACTTTCTGGAACAACTGGCCTTCCGAAGAGCTGGGATAAGCTAATGGCAGCAGCCAAGGTTTACGCGCAGACGGAGCGGAACCTTAATTCTAACAGACCACCACTACCTCAGAATCGTCCTCAGGATCTGAGTAGGGGTAGCCGGAAGTTCAAGAAAGGATGGAAGGACTCTAACCAAAGCTCGTATTCCCCGTATTCGCCAGTAGACGCTCGCGCAACGATTAATAAGATTACTACCCAGAAAGCAATCAAACAGGAAAATCGGGATTGACAATGGACTCCCTTAACGAAATCTCATGCGGAAGTCTTGAGCACAAAGAATTATCAATTTAAGCAACCTCAGCCCATGAAGAACAAGAAGGGTCAAGACCCAAACCTCTTATGTGACTTTCACAAAGACACAGGGCACACAACTGACAATTGCATTAGCCTGCGCATAGAAATTGAAAAGGCATTGAAAAGTGGTAAGTTGACACACTTGGTGCAATCAGTTCGGAAAGAGGTCAGGAAACTCATGCGCGGGGATGAGGGGCCAAGCAATAAAAAAATGAAGCAAGTTGCCATGATTCAAGGAGGCTCGTCGCGCAAAGCGCAACTTTCAACGATTTCGAAGTGAGAAATGGCACGAGAAGCAAGTGATTTTTCTTGTTGTTCCGGCCGAACCTCAGGAAGAAAGACCAGTTGTAATCACAGGTATCTTTGGCCATTACCAGACTGACTATATGTTCATAGATCCGGGAAGTTCTATGGATATCATTTATGAGCAATGTTTCAAACAGTTAGATCCAGAGGATAAGGCACGCCTGGAACCAGTTGATTTTCCGTTAACTGGATTCTGTAATGAGGCTGTCTTTCCTCTCGGACATATAGTTTTTTCTGTAACCCTTTCGGATGGTAAACACTTGAGAACCATTCAAGTAAACTTTATGGTGATGCCGGCAACTTCTCGGGTCATGACGTGTTATTAAGGCGTCGGGCGCATCGAGACTTCAGCATGATCACTTCTGTGCCACACGCTGCTTGTGGTTTCCCAACGCCAACAGGTGTAGCTATCATGTTTTCGCGAAAAGAGATTATGTCTATTGAAGAACCAGTCACTAAAGCTATTAAACCTATATCGCCAAATGAACCTGAGAAATGGGTTCTAAATAACAAATATCCGGAGCAACCAATCATCCTCGGCCCCGCGATGTCAATGACAATCCGCGCAAAGCTCAAATCATTGTTGTTTTGCAATTCAGATATCTTCGCCTGGACACCTGCAGACATGGTTGGGGTTCCGCGCGACGTAGCAGAACATTGTTTGAATGTTTTCCCATCAGCAGAACCAGTGGTTCAGAAAAAGCGCAGCTTAGGCGTTTAAAAAACAGAAGCTATGAACGAACAAGTCGTTGAGTTGCTAAAAGCTGGCATTTTACGCCAAGTCAAGTATCAAACTTGGGTGGTCAAAAAGCATAACGGCGGTTGGCGCATGTGTGTCGATTTTAAGGATTTGAACAAAGCGTGTCCCAAAGATTGTTACTCGCTTCCAGAAATTGACAAAAAAGTGGACTCCTTAGCATCATTTCGCTGGAAATGTTTTCTCGACTGTTACAAAGGGTACCATCAAGTGCTGATGAAACAAGAGGATGAAGATAAGACAGCTCTCCGCACGGAGAAAGGTATTTTTTGTTATACAAAAATGCCTTTCGGGCTCCGCAATGCGGGAGCTACGTATCAACGACTTATGGATTCAGTTTTTGGAGATGACATCGGGAAAACCGTTGAAGTGTATATTGATGACCTAGTCATCATGAGCCATACAGAAGAAATGATGTTGGAAAATATTCAAAAGACTTTCGATTAACTGCGAAAAGTTAATTTGAAATTGAACCCGAGCAAATGTTCTTTTGGCATGGAAGAGGGCAAGTTCCTCGGATTCATCACAAAGGATGGGTTTAAAGTTAATCCAGAAAAAGTGGAAGCAATTCAAAGTATGACATCTCCAGCAAGTGTAAAGGAGATGCAGAGATTGGCGGGACGATCAGCTGCTCTCAATCGTTTCCTCTCAAATCATGCGACAAAATCTTATCCTTTCATTCCTACCTTGCGCAATTGCGTAAAGAAAGATAAATTTCAAAGGACGCCAGAGGCGGAGAAAGCTTTCCAAGACATGAAGGATTGCTTGATTCAGTTACCAACTTTGACAGCTCCGCGTAGCAAAGAACTGCTGATCCTTTATCTTGCGACATCCGAATTGGCAGTAGGAACAGTCTTGCTTGTTGAAAGATAGGGTGTTCAAACGCCTATTTATTACATTAGTAAGATGCTGAATGACCCAGAATCTCGGTACTCAATGATGGAAAAGCTGGTACTAGCGCTAGTTCATGCTTCGCGCAGGCTTCGTAGGTATTTCTCAGGGCACGTCATCAATGTCTTGACAAATTATCATCTTGGTCAAATTCTTCTAAACCAGACGTCTCAGGACGATTAGCCAAATGTTCTATCTAACTTGACAGTCACAATATTGTCTACAAACCAAGGCCAGCAATTAAAGGGCAAATCCTTGCCGATTTCATAGCAGAAGTTCCAGCGGATAAAGCGCAAGAATTCGAAGAAATCCAAAATCCGGTTCCCATTATGTATGATAGAGAGTGGTTGTTACATACGGATGGCGCATCTAATAGTGATGGAGCCGGTGCAGGCCTTCGACTATTCAATCCAGATAACCAAGAATTAACTTATTCTATACGCCTGGATTTCAAAAGCACAAACAACGAAGCTGAGTATGAGGCGTTTCTGGTAGGCTTGCGCCTTGCTATAAAAATGGGCGCGCCAAATTTAACAGTGCATGTTGATTCTCACCTTGTAGCGGAACAAATCAATGGTACTTATGATGCGCGAGGCGATATTATGGCATTATATCTGGAACAAGCCAAATCGTTAATCAGACAGTTCCAACAGTTTAAAGTTGTACACGTCAACAGGAGTGACAACAAGCATGCTGACGCATTAAGCAAACTTACAACCACGAGCTTTCAGCATTTAGCAAACGAAGTCAGGATCGATGTTCTAAAATATCCATCTGTTCCGCTAAAGCAAGTTACCATGGTCGAAACAGGGAGTCCATCCTGGATGTCTCCGATTATCTTGTTTTTACAACATGGCCAACTTCCTGACAACAAGGCGCAAGCATGAAAGATCCGATGCAAAGCTTTAAATTACGAAATGGCGGACGGTATTTTATATCGCAAGTCATACATGGGTCCTTTGCTGAGATGGGTCGATAAACATGATGTGCAGTATTTGCTCAGAGAAATCCATGAAGGTGGTGTGGCATACACGCAAGACCGCGCATGGTTCTCGCTAAAGTAATGGGCGCAGGGTATTACTAGCCAGGAATGTACGTAGACGCTGTGGACGAGCTGCGCAAATGCATGTCTTGCCAAAGACATGCTCCAAAAACATTGCGCCCCAAAAATCTGTTGGTTCCAGTTACAACGGCCTGGCCGTTTCAACAATGGGCCATAGATTTGGTGGGTCCCTTTCCTGATGCTCCGGGCGCAGTAAAGTTCATTATAGTAGCAGTCGACTATTTCACTAAATGGGGGGAAGCTAAGCCTTTAGCTTCAACCACAGCAATGGTCACCCGAAAATTTATTTGGGAACATATCATTTGTCGTTTTGGATTACCTTTGCGCATCATCACGGATAATGGTACCAACTTTGCCTTTGAAGATTTCCAGCAATGGATGCTTAAGATGAACATCGACACGTTTTTGCTTCCGTTGCGCACTCACAGGCCAACGGTCAAGTAGAAAGTATCAACAAACAGATTGTCGATAGTATTAAGGCAAGACTAGGCACTGCGTGCAGAGGTTGGGTGGATGAGTTGCCAAGTATTCTGTGGGCTCATCGCACCATGCCAAAGACAAGTACCGGCGAAACTCCGTTCAGCTTGGTTTATGGCACCGAGGCAATGATCCCAACATAAATGGGACTGCCATCTCCCCGCATGCTGGCAATGGAAAAGAATGCTAATATGGAAGAGTGCAGACTAGTTTTAGACCTCTTGGAGGAGCGCAGAGAGAATGCTGCAATAAACGAGGTTAAATACAAGTCGAAGTTAGAGAAGTATTACAACTCTAGGGTGCGCATCTGCACTTTCCTTCCTGGCGACTTCGTTTTGCGCGATAACGAGGCATCCAATGCCGAAAAACCAGGCAAACTTGCGCCTAAATAGGAAGGGTCGTACGTAATTCATGAGGCTCTTGGTAAAGGCGCGTACACACTTAAACGTCTAGACGGAACAGCAGTTCCTAGGACTTGGAATGCCCAACAGTTACGGCGTTGTTACATGTAATATCAGAACTCATTAGCCTTGCGCTTTTAATGAGCCTGCTACATTAACTCTTGCTTGTAATCTTAGTAACAGTTGTACCTTTATGTTTTATCGATGAAATAAAATATTTTATGTCACTACTTACGTTCTTTTATATATTTATTACAAATGCATGCAATTCCTTTGGATAAACAAAAACACATACTCATGAGCCACAAGATAAAACAATGCTTACGCTCACACATGAGATTGACTATTGTTCATTTGTCTATCTTGAACAAGTAATTGATCAAATGCAAACATTGTAAACTAAATATATTGTATTCACATTAAAGGTACTTGCGCAGCCGTGCAACGATACATCAAAAACAATTGCGACATCAAGAAAACTCCAACAATCTAGTTTCCCTATTCTACGACTTTCTTGCTTTTCTGCTTTTCCACCACTACAAAGATCTCTTTTAGTCTATCTACGAAGTCGTCTTGTTGCAGCGCAGCGTCCACTAAATGGCAGAAGTATTAATACCATGAGTGGCAGCTCGGCTTGTATCCCATTGGGTCTGCAAGGCATGTGCCACGTACAGCGTGCACTCCTTGTAGCCCTCGGCATGACCACCGTTGCGCGCTGCTACCATCAACTCTACTACTCTTTCATCTAACTTCGTAGAGTTCAAGATGGCATTTGCGATCTGCAAACAAATGCATCAGTTTAAGCTACGATAATTAATCAAGACATACTGCAAGATAGGAATAAGTACCTCCACAATCCCGTACTCGTGCAGCCAGGTGAGCTGATTCATCAACGACTCTGCTAGGCTTTCAACTGTGGCACGAGCGACCTCCGTATTGTTAATTTTTTGCTCATCTTCAGCCAGACGACGGGTCAACTCAGCCTTCTCAGTTCGATGAAGTTTGATATCCTTTTTCAAGTTGCTCCTGATCAAATAACATAGAGGTTAGCTCATCAATCTCTTTATTCTTAAGGAGGAGAGTCATTTTGGTCTCTACCTCATTCTGCTTGCTCCTCTCCCTATGTGAACGATCCTCCTCTGCCGCAACAACCGCATCTTTCTCATTTTTAAGCTTCTCGATTTCATTGCGCAGAGAAATTTTTTCATTAGTCACGATCACAAGCCTCTACAAAGCGCTTGCGATCTGCAACATGCTGCACGGCAACGGCCTCATACTTGTTTTTCCAACTAGTGGCGGACCATTCTTCCGTCTTCTTCTCCGATTCAAATTTGGCTTGCTTAGCCTCTAGCTCAACCAACATCTTCTTCACCCTCTCATTTTCAAAACTGACCTTGAGCTTTGTATCCTCCACCTCGTCCCACTCTTTGTTCATGTTGCACCATTCATGCACAATTCGGTACATTGTGGACGAGGCCATGGCTGTCTCTTGCAACTAAGATTGATAGGTTTGCTCATGATTTTTTTCTTCTTGGCGTTTTACCTCCGCCGACGGATAAATTCCCTTATACCACTCCCTGCAAGCTTGCAGATCGGTAAAGGTATCACTCTGTTTCAATTTCCACACTGGCTTAGGTACGACGGAGGCTCTCTTGGCGGAATAGGTACGCTAGTAATAATCCTCAAGAGTCTCCTCAGGACGAATGGGCGACTCCTCTTCAGGATCGTCAAAAAATAAGGAGAACCCTTGACCAGCTATAGAAGGACCTACTCCCTTGATATTTGAAGTGATATTCTCAGCATGAATATCGGAAGTAGTCATTTCTTGTTCAGCAGCTGTAGTCTCCGCAGAGGGGGGGTATCTTTTACCTGCTCGCCAACAGGATTTTTAACAGAAGGTTTTGGTTGCTCTTCTCCTAGAGCAATTTTCTCCGGCGCATCAAGAATAATCGGGTCTGCGCCAGAAGGAGTTGCGTCGGGAATCACTTCATCTTCTCCTGTACCTTCGGGATGGCGCGAGGATGGCACAGAGGTTGTGGTGGCTTGTGCAACTTTCACTGTTTTCTCTACAAGAAACAAATGCAGTAATCAAAACAGAATTCCAAGTGCAAGACAATGCGCAACTATTACAATAGAATGTCCAAAAAGTAGGCATACCAGGAGAAAATTTCTTTTCAACAGCATCTAGGTTGCTCTTCTTGCCAATGCGCGGCCGCGCAGCTTTCTTCGACAGTGAAGGTGGTGCAGTCTCAGGATCTTTCCTCTTCTTCGTGGTGCGCTTCAACACCGTTTCGGGGCTTGAGGGCATTTCCAAGGGTTCGTCTAGGTTGGAATCAGGAATGGATGATGTATCTATAGGCTCCTCCTTTGGCTTCCTCAAACCTATAGGCACGAGACCTTTAACGAGTCTGACAGCACCACATATTCACACCAAGAATCGGATACGAGACGCGTACCTTTCTTGCCCTCAAGATTCACAGTAGCAGATGTCTTAGGTTTTGGTGCATCTGACTTTGGGGGAAGCACAGCAGCAGCAACTGGTCTTTTCTTCTTCTTTGAATCAGGGCCTACGCCCAAGTTTAGCAAATCACCTACATAATCAATAATAAAGGGAAAACGTTGTGCCATAAGTTACATTGCAATATTACTTAGAATTAATATCTAACAGTAATATTGCAATACTAACTCAGGCTTTACAACATACTACGTACCAGTAGTAGAGGAGGGTGCGCGTTGAGGTGTTCTTTCTTGGGGATTTCAAAATTTCCCAGGATTTGATCAAACCATGGCTCCTAATTCTCTTCAAGTGGCACATCGACCATCTTTCCATTGTCTTTCTTGAAAGAGACCAAGTATAACGGCGCAACTGCAACACAAAGCACATCAATAATCATCATCAATATACATTTATAAAGAACGGTCCTAAAGAGTTATGTAGTAACATACCAACTCCATCTTCCGTATAAACTGGTTTCTCTTGACGTTCTTTCTTCCACAAGATGCTCATTCCAGCAGCAATCAATGCCCTTTCTAGCAAAATGATATTGGGCACATCCTTGGTATTTTGATACCGTACATCGTTTCTAGGAATGGCCAGTGTCTCCAGTTCTATATCTTCTCCAGCCCGGAATGACATCGTTGTCGGAATAACCGCCGCCTTCAGATAGAAAAACTTTTGCTTCCAGTCGTGGTAAGATTTAGGAGGAACAAGCAACAGGTGTTTGGCTTGAACTCGTTGCTGGAAGGAATAGAACCCTAAAACACAGTGCAGTTGATAAAAGACTCGAAATTTCTCAACCGTCGGGATTATGTTCATCGATCGGCAAACAAATTCAATATGGCGGATTCTAACCATTCCCATAGGGTTTAACTAAGAGACGTGGAATTTGTTAAAATCAAGAATCTCCAGCATGAAATGGGTCACCGGAAGCCTGAAATTTCCCTCGGCAAAATAATCGTAGAACAATGAAATATAACCGGCCGGAGCATCTGCCGCCGTGGCACCCTCCTTAGGATAGAACACCCACAGGATTTGGCAAAAAAATGTTATTAACCAAAGCATCAAATTCTTCTTTCTTCCATTTTAATGGTGGAAGAAACGATGTCGTCGGCATCTCAGTCTTCCCAGAACTGGTACTAGTAGCCATTGATATCTAAAGATGAGTTTTTAAGATGGAGGAAATCTTAAGGAAAAAGGCGTCTGATTGTCTTCTATTTATAGGGATCGCAATAAATGTTTTGGAAAGATGTGTAACCGACCTTCCACTTTTTCAGAACCCTAGACACTAGCAGGGCGAGTGGAGAACAGTAACTGTCCCTCACGCGCGTGTGGGAACCACATTTGCCGTCTGGCAATTAATGTTGTATGATTGACACCTGTTGACAGCTGTCAAACAATGCTCAAAACGTCACAACAGCACGTGTTCTCTCACCAACCCCTGACACAAGACAACTTTTTTAAAATTCAAAATTGCCTCTCCTTATCCTGAGGATTTCTTCTTCAGGAATTTCCTTTTGCCTCCGGTGCGACTATTTACAGAAGTACTATAATTTTTTATAAGTCCAGTGCGCCACCTACTTGCTACTTGCGCATAGGAGCAACACTGGACTGGGGGGACTTGAAGAGGTATGGTCCCAAATCCTTGCGCCAAGCAAAAGACCATACCCATTATTATCTAACAAGAAAGCCTTGCGCAGACATTTCTGCCAAAGAAAGACTTCATTAAACTCTACGCCAGGCATCTAAAGAAGGAAATGATCATTTAACTACCTTGCGCGGGCTCGCGCAAGGTTCAAAGTTAACCTTGATTAATTTTCTTGGGTAATATTTCATTCCTAAACCTTGCGCAGACAGTTCATATAGCAAAAGGGTCTCATAAATCTCCACGCCACATATCTAAGAATGGAGAAAGATCATTTAATTACCTCGCGCAATGAGATAGTTAATCTTGAGTATTTCCCTTAGCAAATGATGCCTGAGTATAAGATATGGTGCAGCAACAAAAGGAATCTTTTCTGTTGTAACAAACTGGACACGTGGCGAGCAATAGATAGGTTACAGCTGTGAAACCTTCTAGAAGCCATTAATGCCCAATCGTGCAAGGCCACTTTTCGGTTAAAACCGAATGCCACGTGGCAGCATCTTAGACAATCAAAAAGATCACGGTGATGGCATGGTCACCTCAAGAAAGCATAAGTGATCTCATGATGACATTTGGCATCTTCCCAACTGTTGGTAATAAGTGAATCCGTGTGCATTAACTGTAACGGCAACACTTAACAGAATGGCAAAGATTCTGTTAAGTTTTCATCTCTCCTTTTGGCGCCCAAAATCTGGCTATAAATAGGTAACTTCAGGTACAAGAAAGTCATTCACTCTCACTTACTCTCTCTCTTACTTCACTTAATCTTTTCTCCAAGAACCGATACTTATTCTCACACCGGAGGGTGGTCACGAAGAGAACCCCCTTCTCCCCGTGACGAGGCTAACGGCGTTTCTGTTTTGTAGGTATCGTCAGAAGTAATTGCAATCATCATCCTGAAGCCAAACGAAGGATTAACCCATTTATGCGAGAAACCAAACCCTAGATCTGATCAGATTCCGATCTGTTAGGTTTACGTTTCATAGGCAGTGCATGTACTTTCTATTTAGCTCACATACACACACTCATCTTGTACAATCAAATCTGTGTGAGATCGGTCTGAGGGGAAGTTAGTGATTCATAACTGTATTTACTTCTAATCTTTTCAATCTTTTGAGTAATGAAAACAGTGTATGATGAAAGCTAATCTCTCCTTGATTGTGTTACAAAGTTTTAAATCTCATTCCGCTGCAAAGTATTGTATGTTTTATCTTCTTCTATTATCTATTTGTTTAAAACAATGCAATCAAGTCAAACTCAGATCCTAACAAATACCTTTCGAGCGGTGCTAGTTGCTCCATGATGTCCTCCGTATGGTCCTTCATGATAATGACGAAGTATTTTTTATGCTTCGCTACCATGGACGCATCGTCGGACAAGTTGGCGGCACAAATTTTGAAAAGATATGGATCTTCCCAAAAATAATGCTTTACATCGGCAAAGAATTTTTTTCTTTAATGATGTGGCCATCCTTTCACCACTATCCCACTAGCTAAGTAGTTGGCGTAGTCGGCGTACCATGGTTCTTCTCGATATTCCACAATTTCTAAGGATTCCGTTAAAACAACCAAGAGGTTACTAAACACACAAGTTCATTGATACTGCGTTGTTCGTATTTGTTGAAAAACAGAGTAAGAATCTAAGCACGATGATTAATCAATTTCTATGTAAAACAACCAAGAGGTTACTAAACACACAAGTTCCGCATTGTGTTGGAATTTCTGATGATTCCATGATTAATTGTTGCTAAGGATTCATCAAATGTCATTAAAAGACTATGCTGAACCAAAACATTAGGAACAAGATCTAATATGGAACAAAAGTTACGAGAAGCCTTTAAAAGGTAAAAATCATATTTATGTTGACATTTAGAAAACCAGATCAAAAGTAATGTGAAATTTAGCATAAGTATTTTGCAAAAATGACCAAGTTTCTCAAAAGATTACTGTATATGATTTTGGATTGAATATTCTTTCCTTAGAAACCTTCTAGTAAATTATACAACATCTACCTATGGAAAGGTTAAAAAGAGAATAGAAGAAAAATCACAAAACTCAAAAGTGTGTTTATCTCAAAACTTTTGATGTCAAAAGAAAAGAGTATAAACATAAAGCACTTGAGAGTTCACATGCCAGTAAGAAGGAAAACCTAGATAAATCTCCATTTCTGCTCAAACATCTGTTACCAAGCAAGCTAAGTGCAACCACTGTTTACAGGAAGGTTCATGTAATTGATGTATCTCAAGGTAACAATTGTTCAAAGAGGACTTTGGAAATCCATCAAGTCTTATTGTTCATTTATCAAGAAATTTTTACTTAATTTTTAATTGTAAAAAATTTCATGTAAATATCAGGTCATGTATTATTCCTTTATATTTTCTTAAGGTAATAGATATTGAGCTTTTACTTGTTTAGATAGTTAAAGCTCAATACCTATCAGAAAGTAGAACCCTCTAATTTTTATGGGAAGATACTTCCACTGATAATAAATCAAAAGAATTCTGTATGATGATCAGTGTTAAATCATAAAATAAGTCAAGTCCAAATAAATTGAAGTAGTATGACAACCTGGTTACCATCTGGGATACTCAACCACTACTAAGACCTATAAAGTGTTTTTACACAATGGACTAGTGCGTGGATGAAGTTTTGATTGAAAAGTTCAATAAACTTTTATCATTGAAAATCCTAGTAGGTCATGTGAGATGTTTGTCAAGACTAACCTTGCAGGAACTCAAAATTTTCATCACAAGACTGTTGGATGTGCTATTATGATCTCAAAATACATAATCTCGTCCTTCAAAAGAGCAGAAAATGTTTCAATACAGTCTACCATCCCAGAACCAAATACAGTGTAAATCAGACATCACCTTGTGAGGGATTACTATGAAAAGGTTTGATTTCTCTTCATCATGTTCTAACTAAAGATCAACTGGCAGATGTTGAAATGAAAAGCATTAGAAACATCCACCCTCAAAATTATGATCTCTAGGTTTGAAATGCTAAACATGGATTAAAACAAGTTTTCTTGTATTTTGTGTGTAAATAGCATCACAATGTTTTCAGAAAATCAAAACAAAACCTTAAAAATAGTTAAAATTGAAATTTTCTCAATAAATCTCTAAAGTCTGATGAAACCACTGTTCTGTTTTCAAATCACTGATTGGCATATATATCCACTGACAAAGTGAATCCTCTGTCTTCATTATCTACTGTTCCACAACCACTGACATTGTTAAAATTTTTACTGTTAACAAACACTGATGACACACATCAGTGGTTTCCCAATACAACTGTCATCCATTCATAGTCAGAGGATACACGTGGATAGATAATAGCCATTAGATCTTACCACGTGTCAGATGTAAACCATCCGAGTTTTGAAACTATTGTTATCCAAATAAAACCCTGATAAAACCCTCAAACAAAGTTTTTATCACCAAAATCAAGTTCAAAATTTCTCAAAAGCGATTACATAGTTTCTTCAATGTCTCTCAAAAATTCCGATCATGGTTCTTATTATCAAACATCCACACAATTATCTCTGTACTTTCGAAAAGACGAAGAAAAATGCAGATTTTCACTATATCATTGATATCCTGTCTTCATCAAAGTATAAAACCTTGCTTACCTGCAACGCACCAATTTATCAAGACACTCTACGAGAGTTCTGGGCCAATGCTGAGCTTGAAATTCAAAACAAAAAACCTTGGGCAATCTCATCAAAAGTAGGAGGTATCCTGGTTCCAATAACTTCACAAACCATCTCAGAAGTTTTTCAGATGGACGATCTAGCAAGTAAAATCTCTTTCCCTAAGGATGAGTATCAAGTTGATTTGATCAATAGAGGGTATACAGGACAATTAACAAAAGCTACCATGGAAAAAAGAGGATTTACACCTCCTATGAAATTCCTGTTTCATACCCTGCTCACATGTGTTTCAAATAAAACAACTGGTTTTAACGAAATACCTTTGAAAATTCAATAATTGGGGTATGCTATCATGTCTAAAACTGATTACAATTACTCCCAAGCATTGTTTAATGATTTGGTAACAAATCTGGAAAATGTGTAAAACAATAAAGCACAAGCTTTCTTGTTATTTCCAAGATTTTTAAGTTACTACTTACAACATAAAATTCCAAAAGAGAATGCACAGGCTCTTGTTCAAGGTATATCTTTTCAAATAAATAGCTTAATGTCTGAAACATTTACTCTCCTTATGGCTAAAGAGTCAAAAGTTTCTAAAACATAAGCAGGGAAGTCTGAGCAAAATTTGGATGAGTCCACATCTACTCCTCAGACCTCAGCTGTTGAGTCCACTGCTCTTGGTGACCACAGTAGCATAACCACTACTGTGCAACCCCCACCAAAAATCACCAAAAAGACCAAAAAGAAATACACCAAGCCCACCAAACCTACCAAAAAGGATCTTCTGGAAGATGAGATCCCAGAAGTTAATCCTGTGACAACACAAATGTCACCAGAAACCACTGTTGCTACTTCCTCATAACAGTTGTGTTGATGCACTTTGTGTTCGTCACTTATCGAATAGGCTAGATTGAGCGTGTGGTGAATATTGTATAGGTTAGAATCGAACACACGACCAAAATACTGAGCTAATAGTGAAAATGGGAACAAGTTCGCCCGAACTTGTCATGAGGTGGACAAGTTCGGCCGAAGTTGATATTGATGGACAAGTTCGCCCGAACTTGTCATATGGTGGACAAGTTTGCCCGAACTTGTCCTATACAGACTTCAAACGAACTTGTTGTCTATATATAGGTGTGTTGTTCATTTGTTGTTTAAGTTTTTGCAATCCCTACGGGGAGGTGCTGCCGGATTCTCTCCAGGAACTCCGGCAGCCTGACAAAGATGTATACTCTTTCGGTATGAATGAAGATATGACTTCCGCTGCACTCTACTTCTACTCCTTTCTGGAATAACATCTACCGAATCGGTTACGTCTACGCACTAACTTCCGTCTAGAACCGCCTGATCACGGACCTTCAATTGGTATCAGAGCTACGGTTATCACCTACGCTCATGAATTTGGACATTTATGGAGATTAGGAGGGGTTTTAGACGTAAATCATCAAAATAAACATACAATCCACAAAAAAGTAAAAATGAATGGACAGGATTGTTAGAAAACAATTTTCGACCAGAACTATGGTGGAATCATCTCGAAATTCGAAGAAATAAGGATTCTGGATCGGAAAATGTGAAAAGGCTGGTTTTTGAGGGACCAAGTTTGCTCGAACTTGATCAAGTTCGCCCGAACTTGTAACATAGTGACCAAGTTCGCCCGAACTTGTAACATAGTGGACAAGTTCGCCCGAACTTGTCCAGGGAGCCTAAAAAAATTGGCGATCATATTGATGGGATGAGTGTCCAGAAAAAAATTGGCGATAGAAATTTTTTTCGAGTTTTCGATGACCGAACCGGGATGTTCGGGGACACCGTCTAGAGCTTTAGAGTACAGATTTGGTGATACGGTCACAAAATTTTGAAGATAACGGGAGAGTCATTAATACCGGTGCAGAATGTTGATCAGTTGGGTGTCGTGACTAGTAATGGGCCTAAATGTTAAATCCGCATTTGTTAAAAACTGAAAGTTCCGGATTTGAGGGGGAATTTCAGTGAAAATTTCAGTACGGTCAGAATTTGCAAAAATGAGGGGGAATAAAAAATTTTATGATATATGAAGGTTCCGGCAATTTTGAAATTCGTGACTGCTGCAACAGTATCCGGGTGATTACCGATTGCAGATTATCGGGAAATGCGGAGGATCGAGATTCATTGGATATTTCAAATTGATGTCTAGTTTGAAAGCGGGTGGTTACATAACTTAGTTTGGAGGAGTTGTTTATCAGATTCTGCGGTCATGGTTGTGGTTGACACCTGAGTCGCGCGTATGGTTTGGAAGCACATACGACTGCCTATCTTTAACTCTGCTTTGCACATGAATTATTGACTGGACTAACCACCAGGAGATAAGGATGCTCTGTAGTTTCAGTTGCCTGGGGTTGTACGCGGTACCATGATTAAGGAAGATGATATAATGGTTTTTGAGACAAAGTTGTGTACCGGTTGCTGAAGAAAGAGGCTATACATTTGGGATTCCGTGATCACAGGAAGTTCAGATTTTTCAGACCATGATAAAAATTGATGCTTAAGGGTTAGAGTCATGATCTCCGGTGAATGGGTAGTTAGCTGGATTAGCAGTCATTAGTACAAGTGAGGAACTGGGGACGTTCAAAACGTTTAGTGATGATCTTAGGAATTAATGACTAGCTCCGGAGTCAGATAATTTTAAAATTGCCAAGGAGATCTGAAGTTATTCAAGATATAACTGATGATAGCCTTTGGGAGCCATTATTTTTAGTCTTCAAGCAGATGAATCATTCTTCTCTTTGGACTAACCGCCGTTGGATGATGATGTTTGCTGATTAAGTGGCGCTGGTCTACGGAGATAGCTATATATCTGGCATTGTGACTGAAAAAGAAGAATATGATTCTGATTACGGACGTGTGTTTTTCAGATTCGATGTGTTACCAGATTATCTGATTCGATGAAGATTTGCTGATTGGGCAAATTACCGATTTGCTGGTCAAATTTTTCTGAAGGGTGCTTAACTGCGTTACGAAAATCGGGATTTCAGATTTTCGAGGGTTTTCGTTGATTTGAAGTTTTCTGATGCGGTGATTCGACGTTTCTATCAATTGCTGGTTGAGTTTTTGATATTTTAAGAGTGTGCGGAATAAACTCTCGATGCTCAACGCTTATTCAAAAACTGAACTCGGATGCGGTTATCGTCGAAAAGGAGAAGCTGCTGCATTGATTAGCTTCGAGTAGAGGGTTATTCAAGAAATTTGTCGGTCAAGTAAATCAGAGGAGTCGGAAACCATGCAACCAAAGATTTGAACTGGAGTTTTCAACGGTTTTTAAAGTTGATAATGCAAACCCGGATCATCAATTAAGGGGGAATCTGTTGACGCACTTCGACGTCATCAGCAGACACCTTGACTGAAGTTTCAGAATATTCAAACACGGCTCAGAGTTTTGAAGATCAAGATCAAGCTTCGACAGTAACAAACAAGGGGGAAATTGTTGATGCACTTTGTGTTCGTCACTTGTCGAATAGGCTAGATTGAGCGTGTGTTGAATATTGTATAGGTTAAAATCGAACACACGACCAAAATACTGAGCTAATAGTGAAAATGGGAACAAGTTCGGCCGAAGTTGATATGTGATGGACAAGTTCGCCCGAACTTGTCCTATACACACTTCAAGCGAACTTGTTGTCTATATGTAGGTGTGTTGTTCATTTGTTGTTTAAGTTTTTGCAATTCCTACGGGAGGTGCTGCCGGATTCTCTCTAGGAACTCCGGCAACCTGACAAAGATGTATACTCTTTCGGTATGAATGAAGATATGACTTCCGTTGCACTCTACTTCTACTCCTTTCTGTAATAGCATTCTACCGAATTGGTTATGTCTACGCACTAACTCCCGTCTAGAACCGCCTGATCACAGACCTTCAAGTTGGAAGGATCTCCACCAAAAACCACAAACTCCTCATGATTCCTCCCAAAAGGAACATGTTGTAGGCACAGTGACACCACAACTTGAAACATTACCCTCATTTGAGAGTATGTTGAACTGTCCTTCTCCCGGACAAAGTCTTTTTCCACATCACTCCCCACATCTCAAATAACATTAACAAAAGTATCTCTTTTTGAAGTCATTGAAAGTCACACACAAAACAGCCCCTCTCACCAACACATTACTGAGAGAAAAACTTCCACAATGGTTGTGTCTGATAAAATTCAATTGGCTATCCCACAAACAGTTGAGGAGGTTACACCACTTGAATTTCGTAAAATTCTTGTTGGTAGTTCAAGTGGAGCAGCTAGTACAAATGTTACATCCACTGATCCACATCTGGACAGTAGTTTCATAAATAAGACTCCCTTGAAGGCAATTTCTACTGAGGCTATCTTGGTAACCACTGCTGGTGTTAAAACCACTATTAAGTTTGCTAAGGAACCTTCTTCTGTAGAAAGAAGTCCCCAGTACCAAGAAAAAAGGGCATCAGCTGATGAGAATTTGGAGATTTCTCCTATCTCTAAGGTTGATACAACCACTTCTGATGGGAAATCAGATGATCCCATTAAATTGGGTGATGATTTAAAATATAAATATTTGACGGAGAGAGTCACAAAAATTGAGACATCTGTGGCAGATATCAAAAAGATACTGCAACAGATGTTAGAATCTTCAAAGTCTCAAAACACTGCTCAATCCTCTGTTCCTCAAACCACCGAAATATTGAGACAGTTATATCCTCTACTTCAACAACAACGCCAGTATGTTGACCACCAACATGAAATACAAGTGCAAATGCGTAGAAACATGGTTGAGGAAAGATATAAAATTACTCAGGCTGAGCTTAAGAGTATCAAAGAAACCCTCACAAAAATGCCTGACACTACCCCTGCACCTATCTTCGAAAGAGTTGATGATGCCCAAAAGGGGGAGAAAAATGAGTCTATGAAAAGACCCTCAGTAACTTCTGTTGAAACATATTCCAAAGAAAAGAAAAAGGAGTTGGTGAAACCCTAGAAATTCAAGCAGATGATGAAGGTACAAAACCGAGGATCATTAAAACTTAAAATGAGACAAAGGAGAGGAGTTTGACAAAGGAGCAAAAGGAGTTGAAAGAGTTAGAGATAAAAGCAAAGGATACCACTATTGGTCTTAAAACCACTGATGGTATCAAAAAGATAACCACTGATAGTTCTAAACCAATGTCTTCATCTCAACAACCACCTGACAAAAAGCAGAAAACAATGCCATCATCATTATTACCAGCGTCCACTGTAACAGATGTTGATACTACCAAAGGTACAACAGATGTTAAGATAACCATGTTTTACACAAAAACTTCTCAATTTCCATCAGCATCAATATTCACTCCTATAACTCAAATTCCTAAAAAAACTCCTTCACCAAAATCAGTTTATACAAGAAAAAGAAAGGTCACACTGATTGATGATGATATACCTGCACATACTCCTTTATCATCTTCACCATTTATTCAAACAAATCCAGACCCTTTCATCCCTATCTCATCACCACCATCATTTCCACTCACCCAATCACCCACTGGTCACAGCCCTTCTAGAAACATACCACTGGAAACAACATTCTGTCACACACCAACCGATGGCGGAAACATCGGGGCGTGTCACTAGGCGAATCAGATTGCTCATGAGAATCCATAACAACTATTTAAGCGATAATATTTAAGCGTTCAATATCCCATACTATCAAACATAAACTCCTCAAATAATTATTACAAATATCAAATAATCTCTAAAACATAATCCAATCCGATCTTCCCTAGATTTCTATTAGGTGCGTTTCTAAAGATAGATCCTAATCCTTTGCAGCGAGAATCATCAACCTGTCACATACGTTAAAATAAAGTCAATATAATTAAGTAAAGGTGAGCATACAGGTTTGCGTACATAATAGATATAAAAGCGTTTAGCATACCCCGCATGACATACGTAAGAGATGTGAACTATGTAACTACTTAGATTCAAGTAAACCAACAAACCGCGAGTGCCAGGTACGTGAACAAGTGTCCACGTCCTAAAGAGAAAATAAATGTGAAATAAAAATGCGAGCCTTAACAATCCCAGGCCTCCGGGTGGCGGGTCAACCTCTAGCAAGCTATCATGTTAAGGGTGGGATACTAGCAATCAAGTAACACATACAATTCAGCAGATTTCACGTATAGTCATGTATTAGCGGGTTGCGAATAAGCATTTGAGAGTCGTGTGGTGTGATTTGCTATATGAATGTATGTAACACCCAAAAGTGCGTTTAAGCATAAAAGGGTTCAAGTATACTCACAGTTGGTGCATTAAGAGAGGGAGAGATGGGATCTGATGTGGATTGAAGGGAGCGCCGGTTCAGCCTGTAAGCGAACAGAAGTGTATCAGTCTTCCGAGATGCTGAAACGGTCGAAACGTGAAGGAGCAGAGGGCAAGTTCGGGCGAAGTTGTACCAATTCCTTGGAATTGGTACAAGTTCGGGCGAACTTGACTGTTTGTTCTACAGAATATACAAGTTCGGGTGAACTTGGCTGATTCTCTTGTGAATTGGACAAGTCCGGGCGAACTTGACTGAATTGCTGAAGTTTTAGGCAAGTTCAGGCGAAGTTGGTCACAATTATGTGACAACTTCGAGCGAACTTGATCTAATTGGAGCGAACTTGGCTGTTTTGGTCACCAAATCGTGCGTTTTCGCGTCGTTTGCTGGGAAATCAAGTGTCCATCCCTCCAACCTTAAGTTACTGAGCAAAACATAGGCTGGAGAGGTCTTTTGGAGCGAGTTTTAGCCACTTAACAGGAACTCGGGCTAATCCGGGCGAACTTGATGGTTCGTACGGGTTAGTCCAGTTCGTGCAAGGTGACGACATCGTCCCTGTGCTTCCGGATCTGAGATCTTGCTTGACAACGCCTCGTTCCACTTCAGAGTGAACAAAACATACATCATTAGTCCGTATTTTGTGTAATAATCAAGGTTTCAAAAAGGTTTTTCTTAGATCCAACAATTGGTGAGTCGAAATCATCAAGACTTCTAGTTTAGGAAGCCAAAGCTAAGCCCAAATACTCTCGCTTAGTGTAGATCTAGGTGAAAAGAAGAAGTTTTGTAGAAAAAGATGAAGATTTTCGTAAACATAAGAGTTTCGATGAGAACGAAGGTAATCCTTGTGGAAAATCGTTAAGCGTTGTTGTTGCATACAAATGGGTCGATTCTTACTTGGAAATCAAAGATTTTCGGTTTTGGGAGCTTTCGGGCGAACTTGCAGCAAGGAGAGCATGAATGGAGGTGCTGGGTATTTATAGGTGAAGAGGAAAAGAGCTGATGGAGACCATGTTCGGGCGAACTTGGCCAGTTCTGCTTGAAAGTGTGCAAGTTTGAGCGAACTTGATAGATTTGGAGGAAATTCTTACTTGTTCACCACTGGTCAAGTTCGGGCGAACTTGGGGTAACCAAGTTCGGCCGAACTTGGCCTAATGGCTAAGTTTTGTTCGTTATTTTCGTGTTAGGTGTTCGTTTGGCGATTTGGTTCGTATTAGATAGTTATGTTAAGCATTTTAAATGATAAAATAATGCAATTATGCGATTAGTGCGAGTGGGAGCGTTGCGATAGTGAGTATAACCATAAACCATAAAACACACAAAACACATAAATAACATAAAGTAACATAATTAACAGCGTTTGTGATGCGATGTGATAAGGGATGTCGAAGGCACAAGTGTTTATTAGAAATAACACACTCGGTTCCTAAGGTAGCATAACTACTTGTGATTGCGTTGCGTTAGCGTTTAATAAGCGTTTAGATGTAATATAGTTGTGACAAAATGTATTTAACAAACATAAACCATTCCATTAATCAAATTTCAGATTTACAATACGGGTACAAACGAAATTGACGGAAAAAGATAACAACGAAATACGAGTTGTTACAGTCTCCCCTACTTTAGGAAAATTTTTCCCGAAATCTAGGTAGTTGTGCGTAACAAAGAGATGTGGATATTTAGCTTTCATATCACTTTCCAATTCCCAAGTGAACTCGGCACCGCGTTTGCCTTCCCATCGGACTTTCACAATAGGAATGCGAGAGCGTCGAAGTTTCTTGGTCTCTCGATCCATGATTTCTTCTGGCTTTTCCACGAAGTGAAGAGTCTTATTTATTTGCAAATCCTCGAGTGGTACATGAAGATTTTCTTCAGCTAGGCATTTCTTGAGGTTTGAGACGTGAAAAGTTAGATGTACGTTGTTGAGTTCTGCTGGTAGTTCGAGTCGGTAGGCCACTTTGCCAATTCTTTCCAGAATCTTAAAGGGACCCACATATCGTGTCCCTTTCTTTCCGAAACGGATCACTCCTTTCCAAGGTGCAACCTTTAAGAGAACATGA
Source organism: Scalesia atractyloides (assembly GCA_947069175.1). Classification (NCBI taxonomy): domain Eukaryota; kingdom Viridiplantae; phylum Streptophyta; class Magnoliopsida; order Asterales; family Asteraceae; genus Scalesia; species Scalesia atractyloides. The sequence continues at coordinate 30,374,378 of CAMTDV010000005.1, forward strand.
TCTCCGATTTCGAACTGTAGGGGCTTGCGGCGTTTATCGGCATAACTCTTTTGATGACTCCGAGCTTTCAAGAGATTGTCTCTGATTTGGAGAATTTTGTCTGTCGTTTCTTGAATTAACTCGGGACCGGTGATTTGTGCTTCTCCGATCTCGTGCCATGCAATAGGCGATCGACATTTTCTTCCATACAGTGCCTCAAAAGGTGACATTTGAATACTAGTATGATAACTATTGTTGTACGAGAATTCTATTAAAGGTAAATGCATATCCCAATTACCACCGAAATCTATAATGCAACACGAAGCATGTCTTCGAGAGTGTGGATCGTACGCTCAGTCTGACCGTCGGTTTGAGGGTGAAAAGCGGTACTGAGATTAAGCGTAGTATCGAGAGTGGAATGAAAAGTCTCCCAGAGGCATGAGGTAAAGCGACCATCACAGTCAGAGATGATGTCATGAGACGTCCCATGTCGACAAATGACTTCGTCAGTATAGATTCGTGCTAATCGTTCAACCTTATAGTCTTCTCGTATGGCAATAAAGTGAGCGGATTTAGTAAGACGATCAACGATAACCCAAATGCTATCGTGACCAGAGGAGGTGCGAGGGAGTTTTGTAACGAAGTCCATGGCTATGCTCTCCCACTTCCACATCGGGATTTCGGGTTGTTCGAGCAAACAAGAGGGCCTTTGATGCTCGGCTTTAACTTTCGAACAAGTTAAGCACTTTGCGACGTATAAGGTGATATCCTTTTTCATGCCCAGCCACCATGGTTAGGACGAAGGTCCTGGTACATCTTGTCGGCTCCGGGGTGAATGGAGTATCGAGATTTATGAGCTTCGGTCATTAGCAATTCTCGGAGATTATCACGGCTAGGAATCCAAATGTGATCGAGGTAATAATAAATGCCATTTGGTTTAACTCACATTTCATTTCTTCTTGCAGGGTATTCTCATTAAAACAGGCAAAACTGGGCGGAGCGAATCAGAATTTCGAGATTATTCAGAGCTTGAGAGTCACGAACACTATACACATAGCTTCGTCGGGTGAGAGCATCGGCTACGATGTTTGCTTTGCCAGGATGGTAGCGTATCTCACAATCATAATCGTTGAGAAGTTCAACCCATCTGCGTTGGCGCATGTTTAGTTCTTTCTGGTTAAAGATATGTTGTAAGCTCTTATGGTCGGTGAAGACCGTACACTTGGTACCGTAAAGGTAGTGTCGCCATATCTTTAACGCAAAAACAACTGCACCGAGTTCGAGATCGTGGGTAGTGTAGTTCTTCTCGTGGATTTTGAGTTGTCGAGAAGCATACGCGATAACCTTGTCTCGTTGCATGAGGACACAACCGAGACCTAGGTTAGAGGCATCGCAATAAACAACGAAATCGTCGTCTCCGTCGGGATGTGCGAGTACAGGAGCGTTGCATAGCATACGCTTGAGCGTTTAAAAGGCTTCCTCTTGTTTGGAATCCTAAACGAAAGGCTTGTCCTTATGAGTTAAAGCGGTAACGGGAAGGACGATTTTCGAAAAGTCGGCGATGAATCGACGGTAGTAACTCGCCAATCCAAGAAAAGAACGGATTTCAGATGCATTCTTCGGTGTAATCCAACTCTTTACAGATTTTATCTTTGTAGGGTCGACGTGAATTCCTTGACTGTTAACGATATGACCAAGGAATTGGAATTCATCGAGCCAGAATTCACACTTAGAGAACTTGGCATAAAGGCGGTTTCCTTGAAGAAGTTCGAGAACTAAACGAAGATGTCGCGCATGTTCGGCTCTCGACTTCGAGTAAATAAGGATGTCATCGATAAACACAATGACGAAACTATCCAAGAAGGCTTTACACACACGGTTCATCAAGTCCATGAAGACCGCGGGTGCATTTGTGAGACCAGAAGGCATGACCACGAATTCAAAATGGCCATAACGAGTACGAAAGGCGGTTTTCGGAATATCTTCTTCAAGTACACGTAACTGATGATATCTGGAACGTAAATCGATCTTAAAAAACAAGTAGCACCTTGAAGTTGATCAAACAAATCGACGATTCGAGGAAGAGGGTAGCGGTTCTTTATCGTGAGTTTGTTAAGTTCACGATAATCGATGCACATTCGGAACGTACCATCTTTCTTTTTCACCAAAAGAACGGGTGCACCCCAAGGTGAAGTGCTCGTGCGTATAAAGCCTTTAACAAGTAACTCTTGAAGTTGGTTAGATAGCTCGCGCATTTCAGATGGTGCAAGGCGGTAGGGAGCTTTAGCGACAGGTGTAGCACCGGGGATTAGATCAATACGGAATTCGACATCACGGGTAGGGGGTAAACCAGGTAAATTGTCGGAAAAAACTTTAAGAAATTCACAAACAACGGGTACATCTTTCCAGGCTTTCTTTTCCTTCTCTGGGTTCACGATGTGGGCTAGAAAAGCAACGCATTGCTTGCGCAAATACTTGCTCGCTTGGGTACATGACAAAAGCATCAACTTCTTTGAGGGAGTTTCACCGTAAACATGTAGTTGATCACCGTTAAAAAGAGGAAAACGAATCATTTTATCGAAACAAACGACTTCAGCACGATTCTCGCAAAGAAAATCCATGCCTATTATGACAATGAAGCTACCTAATTGCATACGTATGAGATGGATCGAGAAGGTGTGGTTATTGAGATCGAGAGTACAACCATGTAAGACGGAGTTAACGGTAATGGTTCTTCCGGTGGCGACTTCAACATCGAAAGTCTTTGGGAGTTTAGCGCGTTTACATTTTAAAAGTTTTTCGAATTCTAATGACACAAAACAATTATCATCACCATTATCAAATAAACAAGAAGCATAAATACCATTAACAAGGAATGTACCATTGACAACATTATTTTCGTTTTGAGTCTGGCGGTGATTGAGTTTGAAGGCTCTCCCACGCACAGCCTGTGGTTGCTGCTGCTGCGGCTGTGGCTGCTGCTGCGGCTCTTGCTTCACGGCTTTGTTTGGGCAGACATTACTAAAGTGGTTCAGATTACCGCAAGTGAAGCAAGCTCGTGCTTTTGGGACTGGTGCTTGCTGTTGGGGCTGCTACTGGTTGGTTTGAGGAGCACGAGATGGAGCTGGTAACGCTGCTGGTGCTTGAGGAGCTGGTTGACGAGGACCAGTACGGCAGCTGACAGTGAAATGGCCCCAGTTGGTACAGAAACGGCAGTTGCCTTCAACTGGGTGGTGATAGGTACACTTTGAGCATAGTGGGTGAGGACCTGTGTACGCACGCTTTGAAGGTGGTGCATTTGGTGTAGCAGCCTGAAACGGCTGAGAGTTCAACGGTGCAACAGCTGCACAGTTCTTGCTTGGGTTCCCTCTTTTGCGACCTCGGCGATTTGACTTTGATTCTTGAGACGGCTCGGTAGTAGCGCTCGGCTCGGTGATAGCTTGATTCGCGACTTTGCTGTGGCTCTTGAAGTAACCAGCCTGGACACGCTTGTCATTGATTTCGGTTGCAAGCTGATAGGTCTCCTCGATAGTAGTAGGGCGCGCTGCTTGGACAAAATCCACAACGTAGTCAGGTAGAGCGAGGAGGTACTTTTTGATTGCCTTTTCAGTGGTGTCCACCTGACTGGGACAAATGATACTTAGCTACTTGAAACGGGCTGTGAGACCTGCGTTGTCGGGTCCATCTTGCTTAATATCCCAAAATTCGTTCTCCGGTTTCTGAACTTCGTGAGGAGGACATAATTCTTTTATCATCACTGCCTTGAGTTCCTCCCACGTGAGCCCGTAAGCTTCATCATTTCCGCGCTTGTTACGCTATGCGGTCCACCAATCAAGTGCCCTTGATTGGAACACACCGGTAGCGTTGATGGTGCGGAGAGGTTCGGGACATCCGCTTTGGCAGAACGTGACCTCAATGGAGTCGAACCAATGAAACATAGCACTTGGTCCTTCCGTGCAAGTGAAAGTGAGAGGTCCGCACGCTTTGAATTGTTTGAAGCTGAACGAGGACTTTGGCGCGTCCATCTTTGAGTCAACGGATGAGTTGCTGCGGACAGCCTGGATTTCGCTAACAATCTGGGGAATGACCTTTGTAACGCTCCGTAATTTCGCGCTATTTATTTATTTATTATTCAGCATTATTTATTCAATTTATTTATTTAAATTCATTATTCATTTAAATACATTAACTATTTAATTATTATTATTTATTCATATTTATTCAATATTTATTTATATATTCAATATCTATTTAAATCCTTTTTAAATAAGTATACAACTATTATTTATTTATTCATTATTCGTTAATCTTATTTTTTTTATTTATTTAATTAATCATACAACTATTAAATAAAACATTATTTATCATTTATTTATTGTATATTATCTTAAAAGTTAAATAAATAAGAAATTATAATCTAAAGTTAAGTTTTTATAACATCATACATATATTACCAACCTAGTTAGAGAGTTAGGGGCTAAATATGCACTATATCTAAACTATATAATACAGGGACTATTTATGCATTCAATGAAACTATATTACAGGGGCTGTTTGTATAAATTATGAAACCTAAAAATAAGAAAAACAAAGAAAACGGTTGTAACGGGACTCGAAACCGCGCACAGCCGCTGCTCTAACAAGCACATACACAACTAGTTGGGCCAAGTCCTTATTTGTTCAATTCTACGAACCAGTTATATATCTTTCTGAATTTAATCTTTGCCGCCAAAACATCTCTGCAAGTAACTGAGTGAATCAAGACCTTCGAGATTCCGGTGAAATTACTTCCGAGACCGATCGTAATCCAACGGTTTCATCTTTTTGCTTATAAATACCGAACAAACTTCACGTTTTTCACCTCTCTTATCCCTAGTAACCCTTGTACACTCTCGCTCTGTCCCATTTCGTGTCGCCGGAAAACGCGAAGGATCGCCGGAGAACAGGAAACCCGCCAAAGAAGAAGGTCTCGCCGGAATCGACTCGTTCGGCACACGGTAAAATCTCCTGAACCTTAAACACCCATGTCATGCGTATTCTACGGTTTTCAGTCGCTAATCTGTTATGAAATGCAATTGTATATATATATATATACATATAACATAACAGTAAGTTGTTGATGTTGAAGAAGACGAATTAATAACCGGTTATAAAGTTTAAAGGCTGAAATAAATCACCAACTGGGTTATAGCCTAGTGGTGTCGTTGCCCGCTGTTGAGCCGAGCGACTCAGGTTCGAGTCCTGCTCCTGCCCGTTTCGCTGTTTGTTGTTGCTGTTTTTGGCCTGATGGGCCGGCCTCTAATGGACCATCTTTTTATTTTATTTTACTCTTGATTTTCTTTGGGCCATTCCTGTTGGGCTGAACAAAAGACCCAAAACTAATTTTTTTAAACAGTTTATAAACAAACTGATTTTTAAATAATCAAAATCTATTATGATTAATATTATTAATAATTATCAGAATTAATTTTTACCTTTATCATTAATGATATTATTAATCTAATTATTATAGTTTTACATGATTATTAAACTTATTATTATTAATCTAAATAATGTTGTTAATGGTTATCACCATTTTTATTTCTAAAATTAACCTCGTTATCATAACTAGTATTATTTTTATCACGAGTTCATGTCATGTTTAGACATCATTGTTATTATTAAAACGTCTCTTATTCATTAACTAGTTGAAACTATAAACAATATCCATATTTATACCACTAACCAAATAATTCAATAATGTAATCCATAAACGATAACGAATTTACTATTTTATTCTAGGTTAATCACCTTCGTTGTTTTTCACTTTTTCTCGTGCGCAATCCAAGAAACTTATACGCAATCTAAGGTGAGTATACTCGATCCCCTTTTTGTGTCATCACTTTTGGGGTGTAACATGTATTTTATATCAATACACTTGACACTTGAAACTTATTTGAAACATACTCTATCCATTTAAACATGAAACATGAAACTTGTGATACTTGAGACTTTGATGCTATGTGAACGTTTAATCCTTTTGTTCCGCCTTAACAATGGTAGTACTATGCATATACTATAGGGGTAATGCACCTCCCCGCTAGTCTTTGGGGTATTGCTAAGTTAAACATATTAACCTCCCGTGAAACTTTGGGATAGGCACAATTAACGCAGTGGAAACTTGGGCTATCACTTGGACTGCGTTAGCTAGCATGGTGAAACTTGTTATATGTTTTCGTGTTGGATATGAGTCTTTTTATTCTATTATGCTATGTATGAAACTTGTATACTCGCTCAGCATTTTTGTTGATTATATTTTAATACATGTTGCAGGTTGACAGACAAGATGATGTGAAGAAATCAAGTTAGGACAAGCTTTTAGAAAAAAAACGCACATTAAACATTTGTTATGTTTGGTTATTTACTTGAAACTTTGTATTGAATTTTAGTCATTAATGAAATTTGATTTAAACATATTGTCACAAATAGTGTTATGATGATTTTGAACGATTTGTTTGTCTCATCTCGATGTTTCCGCCATTGGTTGGGGTGTGACAACCTTAGCCATCTGCTTGACCACGAGCGAGGCGATACGCTTGTTAGCATTGTTGCGCTGGATGTTCCTCCTAGTGTGAGATCCCATGGAAGACATCTACATGAAGGATTTGATTGGATGATATTTGATTATAATAGGTTTATGTTCAAAAGTTTAGCGTTTCATTACCATTATTATTATTATTATGCACAAAATCACATATTCACGTAGGCAAGTAAACACGTAGGCACGCATTTTGCATGTATTCACAAGTTTCACATAGACTCATCAGTAGACTCCAAATCTTATTCGAACATGCGTAGCGCGTATGAGAGTTAGCGAGGTAGCGTAGCGCGGTTGCGTATAGTAGTACAATTCATACTACGCTATATTAGAGACTAATACAGCGGACGAGGTACGTGTAGCGTATCGTAAGCAAGATGTTTTAGTTGGATTATCTGTGATTTCATTAGTGTTTTAGATTGCGAGCGCTGTGCGAGTTGTGCATATATCGATAGAGCGTAAAAGCGATAAATCGAGAAATCGATAAAGCGAGAAATCGAATAAGCATAAAATCCACCAAATTTTAAACACATAATAATAAAACTCGATGATGCGTAAAATCGGCGATTGCGGCTTAAATCAATTTTGGAGCGTCCTGGGTTTTGAGACAGCGACTACCCAAAGTGATTCGACAATTCTCTGAGTTCTGACACACGATTTGGCCTAATAGACAAATTATCTCGCCGTACAACGGTTAACGGCATTTATCCTTCCAGTTACGTCGTGTTCCGAGTCATCGAAATAGTCGAGACTTTGGTGAGATTGAAAATCGAAGAGTGGAACTAGTTATTAAGATGCGTGTTTCACCCCTAACTTAACAACTTTATTCCTAGTTGTGGTTATGCTCACCGATCAAATCGGGAGTTCCACTAGATAGAGATGGAGATTTTCGTCGAGGTTTGGATATCACTCCTAACTCAACGAAGGTCTCACGTGCGATAGAGGATGCGTGGAGTGAATGATCTTATCGAGAGTTCTTGGTTTTCACACCTAATCTCAACTTGATCACTCGTTTTGTGTGATACGAGCGTTCTTCACGTGTATTGTGGTAGCTTTAGGAAAAGCATACGTAGTTTAAAAGTCCGTTTCAAAGATGTATGATCAAGTTCAGGCGAAGTTGACCAACTTCGAGCGAACTTGATCTTCGAGCGAACTTGTTATGTTTTGAGAGGGGACTGACTAACTTCGGGCGAACTTGGTCAAGTTCAAGCGAACTTGGTCAAGTTCGGGCGAACTTGGCCAAGTTCGAGCGAACTTGCCCCAACTTCGGGCGAAGTTGTCAGTTCGTATCAGTTTCGGGCGTTTAATCGATGCGTAACAGTCTGATTTGGTGTCCTAACTATAGACTAGGTCAAACATGGCAGTTCTACATAATTTTCCCTATAGTTATGGCTCTGATACCAATCTGCCACACCCCAACTGATGGCGGAAACATCGGGGCGCGGCACTAGGCGAATCAGTATGCTCAAGAGAATCCATAACAACTATTTAAGCGATAATATTTAAGCGTTCAATATCCCATACTATCAAACATAAAATCCTCAAATAATTATTACAAATATCAAATAATCTCATAAACATAATCCAATCCGATCTTCCCTAGATTTCTGTTAGGTGCGTTTCTAAAGATAGATCTCCTTTGCAGCGAGAATCATTAACCGGTCACATACGTTATAATAAAGTCAATACAATTAAGTAAATGTGAGTATACAGGTTTGCGTACATAATAGATATAAAAGCGTTTAGCGTACCCCGCATGACATACGTAAGAGATGTGAACTATGTAACAACTTAGATTCAAGTAAACCAACAAACCGCGAGTGCGAGGCATGCGAACAAGTGTCCACGTCCTAAAGAGAAAATAAATGTGAAATAAAATTGCGAGCCTTAACAACCCCAGGCCTCCGGGTGGCGGGTCAACCTCTAGCAAGCTATCATGTTAAGGGTGGCGTACTAGCAATCAAGTAACACATATAATGCAGCAGATTTCATGTATGGTCATGTGTTAGCAGGTTGCGAATAAGTGTTTGAGAGTCGTGTGGTGTGATTTGCTATATGAACGTATGTAACACCCAAAAGTGCGTTTAAGCGTAAAAGGGTTCAAGTATACTCACAGTTGGTGCGTTAAGAGAAAGAGATGGGATCTGATGTGGATTGAAGGGAGCGCCGGTTCAGCCTGTAAGCGAACAGAAGTGTATCAGCCTTCCGAGATGCTGAAACGGTCAAAACGTGAAGGAGCAGAGGACAAGTTCGGGCGAAGTTGTACCAATTCCTTGGAATTGGTACAAGTTCGGGCAAACTTGACTGTTTGTTCTACATAATATACAAGTTCGGGCGAACTTGGCTGATTCTCTTGAGAATTGGACAAGTTCGGGCGAACTTGACTGAATTGCTGAAGTTTTAGGCAAGTTCGGGCGAAGTTGGTCACAATTCTGTGACAACTTCGAGGGAACTTGATCTAATTGGAGCGAACTTGGCTGTTTTCGTCACCAAATCGTGCGTTTTCGCGTCCTTTGCTGAGGAAATCGAGTGTCCATCCCTCCAACCTTAAGCTATTGAGCAAAACATAGACTGGAGAGGTCTTTTGGAGCGAGTTTTAGCCACTTAACAGGAACTCGGGCTAATCCGGGCGAACTTGATGGTTCGTACGGGTTAGTCCAGTTCGTGCAAGGTGACGACACCGTCCCTGTGTTTCCGGATCTGAGATCTTGCTTGACAATGCCTCGTTCCACTTCATAGTGAACAAAACATACGTCATTAGTCCGTATTTTGTGTAAAATCAAGGTTTCAAAAAGCTTTTTCTTAGATCCAACACTTGATGAGTCGAAATCATCAAGATTTCTAGTTTGGGAAGACAAAGCTAAGCCCAAATACTCTCGTTTAGTGTAGATCTAGGTGAAAAGAAGAAGTTTTGTAGAAGATGAAGATTTTCGTAAATAGAAGAGTTTCGATGAAAACGAAGGTAATCCTTAAGGAAAATCGTTGTAAAGCGTTGTTGTTTGCATAATAACGGGTCGATTCTTACTTGGAAATCAAAGGTTTTCGGTTTTGGGAGCTTTCGGGCGAACTTGTAGCAAGGAGAGCATGAATGGAGGTGCTGGGTATTTATAGGTGAAGAGGAAAAGAGCTGATGGAGACCAAGTTCGGGCGAACTTGGCCAGTTCTGCTTGAAAGTGTGCAAGTTCGAGCGAACTTGATAGATTTGGAGGAAATTCTTACTTATTCACAACTGGTCAAGTTCGGGCGAACTTGGGTAACCAAGTTCCGCCGAATTTGGCCTGATGGCTAAGTTTTGTTCGTTATTTTCACGTTAGGTGTTCGTTTGGCGATTCGGTTCTTATTAGATGTTTACGTTAAGCGTTTTTAAATGATAAAATAATGCGATTAAGCGATTAGTGCTAGTGGGAGCGTTGCGATAGCGAGTATAACCATAAATCATAAAACACACAAAACACATAAATAACATATAGTAACATAATCAACTACGTTTGCGATACGATGTGATAAGCGATGTCGAAGGCACAAGTGTTTATTAAAAATAACACACTCGGCTCCTAAGGTAGCATAGCTACTTGTGATTGCGTTGCGTTAGCGTTTAATAAGCGTTTAGATGTAATATAGTTGTTACAAAATGTATTTAACAAACATAAAACATTCCATTAATCAAATCTCAGATTTACAATACGGGTACAAACGAAATTGACGGAAAAAGAGAACAACGAAAATACGAGTTGTTACAATATCCTCTGGAGCTGGCTGCAGTTCAACAAAATTTTTCCATGCTTTTTTAGGCTCCATGTACAAGTTCGGGCGAACTTGTACACAATGTAACAACTTCGACCGAAGTTGGTCACCAAGCGCCAAGTTCGGGCGAACTTGGTTGGCCAACACCAAGTTTGGGCGAACTTGGTCACAACTTCGGGCGAAGTTGTCCCTCCAAATCCAGCCTTTTTCACATTTTTCGATTCTGAATCCTTATTTCTTCGAATTTCGAGATGATTCCACCATAGTTCTGGTCGAAAATGGTTTTCTAACAATCCTATCCATTCAATTTTACTTTTATCCGTGGATTGTATGTTTATTTAATGATTTATGTCTAAAACCCCTCCTAATGTCCATAAATGTCCAAATTCATGAGCGTAGGTGATAACCGTAGCTCTGATACCAACTGAAGGTCCGTGATCAGGCGGTTCTAGACGGAAGTTAGTGCGAAACGTAACCAATTCGGTAGAATGTTATTACAGAAAGGAGTAGAAACAGAATGCAGCGGAAGTCTTCATTCATACCGAAAGAGTATACGTCTTTAAATCCAGCTGCCGGAGTTCCTGGAGAGAATCCGGCAGCACCTCCCCATAGGGATTGCAAAAACTTAAACAACAAATGAACAACACACCTTATACAACAAGTTCGCTTGAAGTGTGTATAGGACAAGTTCGGGTGAACTTGTCCATCACATATCAACTTCGGCCGAACTTGTCCACCTCATGACAAGTTCGGGCGAACTTGTTCCTATTTTCACTATTAGCTTAGTATTTTGGTCGTGTGTTCGATTCTAACCTATACAATATTCAACACACGCTCAATCTAGCCTATTCGACAAGTGACGAACACAAAGTGCTTCAACAGAATTCCTAAGAACATTGAAGAGTATTTGAAATTGAAAGCCAAACAAGCTAAAAACATAGCAAAAGAAGAGGGAAAAGGAAAGGGTAACACCTACTTGTTAAGACTAGAGCAACATGAGCTAAGCAAAGTCAGGAAACTAGAGGATTTTGCAAGAGACTTAAACAAGAAGATGTCAAACATATCACCTAAAGCTGACTTTCAAAAGGAGCTAAGGAAAGACCTCACAGAACTTATCATGAGAGACAAACCATATCAAGCATATGAGCATCAGTTCAAAGACTGGCCCATCACAGCTCTCAAACAAGAAGCAAATAGATGTGAAAAGATGAAGAAAGATCCTCAAATGAGGAAGAATGCACCAGACTGGAACAAGTTTAAAGCTTACAGTGCAGATCTTGCCTTAGAAGCATCCATCCAAGCCTTAAATCAAAGAAAAAGGAAGTTACAGATGGATGGGGAAGATAAACAAAGGGAAGTTGACATCAGTAAATAGGCCAAAAATCTACCATTACATGAATTGAATGATGATTCATTAAAGTCTCAAGCTCAACCTGCAGAAACTATAAAAAGGCTATCAAGCAGTTCACCATCTCCAAACGCATCACAAATAAAATTTCTCCCAAGAAACCCATTGAACTCAAAAATACTAAAATGGATGTCTGACAAAAAGACCCATGTATTGACCTTGCTCAAGTCCAATGGGAAAGTTGAAAAAAATATCAAGAGAGGATGCACTAAGCCTGGGTGTAGCTGACCTCCAAGATCTTTTGGAACTTCAACTGTGTAGGGATGAAGATGATGAAAATTCCCAGAACTTTGAACTACAGTTCAAAGGATATATCAGGGAAAAACGGATGAGAGAATAAAGATCATAAATAAGGAAGAGTTTTGGCATCATCTGTTCTAGGGGGAGATTGTTGGGATTGAACCCTACAAAAGAACAGATAATAGAAAGCCAAAACATGTCTATAAAAGATGATCCAGGACAAACAGTACTTTGATTCACTTCTCCTCTCAAAGATAAGATATCTAACATCTGATGGTTCTAACATCTGCCCAAGTGCTAATCCCTGTTGAGTTATAAAGACTGTTGAAGACCAAACCACTGATAAAGTTAAAAGTCTGCGTAAATTCAAAGGTCTGATCACCCTTTGAAGAACATCTGATAAAGCTTCATCAGTGGTTGAGCTCATCAGAGGATAGCATCATCAGTGTCTTGTAATCAGTGTTTCTATTATTATAACAATGGATAGCATTAGCAGTGGTTAGAGTTTGTTAAGGTTGTTAGATGTCACTGTCTTGATGACATCAGCAAAGATGCCACAGAGGTTAGGGATGTGTAGTATAAATAGGCAGTGCATGTACTGTACTCATCCTGTACAATCAAATCTGTGTGAGCTCGGTCTGAGGGGGAGTTAGTGATTCATAACTGTATTTACTTGTAATCTTTTCATTCTTTTGAGTAATGAAAACAGTGTATGATGAAAGCTAATCTCTCCTTGATTGTGTTACAAAGTTTTAAATCTCATTCCGCTGCAAAGTATTGTATGTTTTATCTTCTTCTATTATCTATTTGTTTAAAACAATGCAATCAAGTCAAACTCAGATCCTAACAAATACCTTTCGAGCGGTGCTAGTTGCTCCATGATGTCCTCCGTATGGTCCTTCATGATAATGACGAAAATTTTTTTATGCTTCGCTACCATGGACGCATCGTCGGACAAGTTGGTCGGCACAAATTTTGAAAAGATATGGATCTTCCCAAAAATAATGCTTTACATCGGCAAAGAATTTTATTCTTTAATGATGTGGCCATCCCTTCACCACTATCCCACTAGCTAAGTAGTTGGCGTAGTCGGCGTACCATGTATCTTCTCGATATTCCACCATTTCTAAGGATTCCGTTAGGAATTTTTCGTTGATGAGCTCGTCCCTAGTTGACTCCAAAGATGGATCTTCCAAGCGAGATAGATGATCGGCAGCGGTGTTTTCAACTCCTCTTTTGTCTTTTATTTCTATGTCAAATTCTTGGAGGAGTTGAATCCACCTGATTAAACATGACTTGGCATCCTGTTGTTTAAAGAAATAACGAATGGCTGCATGGTCTGTATAAACTATTGTTTTAGAAAGAACAAGATAAGAACGGAATTTATCAAAAGCAAATATTACGGTAAGTAACTCTTTTTTAGTTGTGGTGTAATTTTCTTGTGCATCATTAAGAGTTTTACTTGCATGGTATATTGGGTGAAAAGGCTTATCTTTTCTTTGTCCCAAGACAGCCCCAACTGCAAAGTAACTTGCATCGCACATGGTTTCGAAAGGTAATTTCCAATCAGGTGCTATCATGATTGGTACATTGACTAGCATTTCTTTTAGTGTTAAGAATTCTTGGTTGCAATCCTTGACAAAGATAAATGGTGCATCTTTTTCAAGTAATTTGTTAAAGGTTTTGAAATCTTAGAAAAGTCTTTCATAAATCGCCTATAAAATCCGCCATGCCCTAGGAAACTTCTGATGGCTCTAACGGAGGACGGAGGCGGTAATCGGGAAATGGTGTCTATTTTGGCCCGATCAACCTCCATTCCTTCGCTTGAGATCTTGTGACCGAGTACTATTCCCTCCGTTACCATGAAATGACATTTTTCCCAATTAAGGGCGAGGTTAGTTTCCTCACATTGGGATAGCATTTGTTCAAGGTTGTCGAGGCATTGGTCGTATGAATCTCCAAAGATAGAAAATTCATCCATGAATACTTCCAAAGTTTTTTCTATCATATCACGGAAGCTGGCCAGCATGCAACGTTGGAAAGTTGCGGGGGCATTACATAGACTAAAAGGCATGTGTCGATAAGCAAAAGTTCCATAGGGGCAAGTAAAACTTGTTTTTTCTTGGTCTTCTGGAGCTATCGGTATTTAAAAGTAACCTGAAAAACCATCTAAAAAACAATAAAATTTATGACCGGATAATCTTTCAAACATTTGATCAATAAAAGGTAAAGGAAAGTGATATTTTCTCGTTGCTTCATTTAATCGTCGATAGTCTATACAAACTCTCCATTCGGTGATGGTTCTTGTTGGGATTAATTAGTGACCACCGTCATACCTCCCTTTTTGGAAACTACTTGAACGGGACTTACCCAAGGGCTATTGGAAATTGGGTAGATGAGTCTGGCATCAAATAGTTTGATGACTCCGTTTTTAACCACTTCTTGAACATTTGGATTTACTCTACGTTGTTGTTAGAAAACTGATTTATAGTCATCTTCCATTAAAATTTTGTGCGTGCACATGGATGGGCTTATGCCTTTTATATCAACAAGTTTCCATGCAATCACATTTTTTTGTTTTTTCAAAAGTCTAATTAATTTATCTTTTTCTACACTAGCTAACTTTGAAGAAATGATTACGGGTAACTTACCATGCTCGTCTAAGAATGCATATTCCAAACTTTTGGGAGCTCATTGAGCTCGAGTGGTGGGTCTTTAAGAGACTCCTTATTCGTTTTCTCTTTATTTTGGTCGAGAACCAAAAATGTTTGTTCAATGGCGTCTTCTTCTTCAACGCGTTGGTCGATTTCTTCTTCCGTATCGGGCTTGGAATTTCTCCTGAAATTTCCAGGAAGATAGTGTTTCAATTTTTCATGAATTTAAGAATATATCGTAATTTTTCACTAGTGTTTATGCAAACATGTTCCAAAAAGTAGCTACTTTTTTTAATTTATAACAAAATCTACATTTGGTTCATCTTCATCTTCAATTAAGGGGCTGTCGTTGCCGATTGGATATTTCATTGATTGATTAAGATTGACGTACCTTTTCTCCGCCCCTAATTGAATGGGTAGGTTATTTTGCTTCCGATTAATCAATGCTTGATGGGTTTTTACAAAAGGTTGTCCCAATACAAGTGGAGCATCATCGAGAATGACAAAGTCGGTTGGGATTACCGTTTGGTTTATTTGTACTAAGACGTCCTCAATGACTCCCGTGGTTTTCATTATTTTGCGATTAGAGAGAAAAATGAGGATTTGAAATGGAGAAAAATCACTAATATTCAATTTTTCGGGAAGTTTGGCATATATTAACAGATCTTTATCAATTGTGATGTTACTAATAAAAGTGTTATGAAAAAAACATGGGACCGGTGTTATGTTGATTTCAAATTGTTCATCTTCTATTAGCGTAGTTTGATTGTTTTTTAATTTAACGCTAACTATTTCATCAATTTTAGTGTTAGTGTTTAACTCTTTTAAAAACTTAGCATGTGTAGGTACCAAACATTGATTTTCGAAAGAAGGTAGCAAGATGTTCATTTCTTGAAAATTTGACTCTTTTTTGAAATTTTCATTTTCATACTTACCTTCTTTGTCGTTTGGGTCAAGCGTTGGTTATTCACGTAGTTGTTCTTCCATTTTTATTTCTTTAATTATCACTTCCTATTACAAACAGCCCCCTCTCTCTCGCGAGAATTTCTTATTAAGCATTCAAGATTTTTGAGGCTTTGTATAAGGCTTTCGGCTTCGGGAACGATAGTGGGTAGTGTTTCGTGTAGTTTGGAGGGATAAGTGTCCCAATCAAACTTGATTCTGGAAGTTCAAACCTTGGTTCCTCATAGCAAGCGTATGAGGTGGATGGTTGAAAAAGGTAGAAATTTTGTACCGAGTGAGATTCACCGCAAATGGTACAATATTCCTCCTCGTAATCATCCTCATGTAGTAGCGAATGTGATCTCCTGAGTAATAGTCCATAGGGAAATACTCAGCAGATTACGGAGTCTCGGGACCAGAAAAACAGAATTTAAAAGCTGAAATAGAGTCTCACCACGGCCCCGTGCTGAGCAGGCACAACCCCGTGGTCAGAACCTGTATCTGGGCGTTTGAAACTTTTTACTAAGGACTTGCAGCACGGGGGTGTGTCCAGTGGGCACGGCCCCGTATTCAGCGTGCTGTTTTGCTAAAAATTAAAATTTAAAATGGGCGCGCAGTTTTGACAAAGTTTTTAAAAAATTGATTAGGCCGTCGATTTTAAGCTTTCTTAAAATCCTTGTGTCCCCGGCAACGACGCCAAAAACTTGGTGCGTGTCGAGCGTGATATGTTTTTGTTAATATTTGAGTCCAATTTATGCATTATCAAGTTTTAAATTTATAAAACACGATATTATACTAACACTAAACACACACTAGGGCAAGTGCCCGCATCGTGAGCGTAATATAGTGTTGGTAAGATACCGAGGTCGTCCAAGGACCCAAGAGCTTTTAGTACCGGTTTATCGTCAACGTCTAATTGATATAAATTTTTGATAAAAGTTTTGAAAGATAAATAAAAATGAAAAGATATATAAAAAAATACAAATAGACAAGATAGAATCACTTGGATCCAACTCATCTTTTACGTACCCTTTGATGATTTTCGCACTTTCGGACTTTTTAAGAGATTCTCTTAGTTATAGTAGTAGGCCCCTCTTTTGAAGGTGACGATACCCTCGGCCAAGTGGTTTGAGTCAGCAGGGATACAATCCCAAGATGCCGATTTAATGTTTTAATAGTAGTTTAGATATGAGGGGTTCAAGCTATTCGCACCTCCACCATCCAATACCATAAGGCATTGAAGGAGGTCCTAGTAAGCTTGAACCAAGTCCTCGCAGGATCTATACACTGAACGAGAGAAGAACTTTACCAAACCACCCTTCTGACCCTCTTCCAAGTAGTTAACAGGCTTTATATAGACCGTAAAGACACGAATGAGCAAATTAATGACATCATGAAGAAATGGTTAGGAAAATATACTTTCAACATAAGAAACTAGTTATTAAAGTCATTAATATAGCCAATTAAAAAGTGCCGAAAGATTAAAAATCAAAAGTAATACATAAAAGATTTGTCTTGACCAAGTGATGTAAGAGATTAGCTAAGCATGGCCTTTGTTTGACAAGAACTCTTACGATCAATCTTGGATCCGAGACTACTGGAAAGTGAGAGAGAAGTTTTTGCCAAGTGATGCCTTTGAAGGGAATCAAGCACCCCTATTTATAGTCAAAACAGTGCCCTGGCCACGGCCCCGTGTCCACTGGGCACGGCCCTTGGCCGCTCCTTTCTCTTCCTTCATTTAGTGTAGCTTGTCAGCCGAGGGCCCCACACGACCCCGTGTCTCCTGGACACGGCCTCATGGTCAACTCTTTATTGTACTATCAAGATTATGAAAATCTAAGAGTTGACCACGCCCCATGTCTGTGTGGGCACGGCCCTGTGGTGGGCATGGAAGCTTCTGTTTGTCTTGTCTGCAAGTGCCAGGAATGACCATGGCCTATGTCTGGCTGGGCACGGCCCCGTAGTCAGCTTCTATTTTCTTGTTTTTTACTTTTGGGATGCTGCCGAGGGTCGGGTGTGTCACGATATTCCTTCTTCTTGTATTTTATGTTGTTTTTAGCTGCTACTTTCCTTCTTTTGTTCTTTTATGCTCATTTGGTCTTGTAAATTCAAAAGGAACAAAGAAATGTGTTTTTTCCAACATTAGTACCAAAAAGGGTTTATTTTACGCCTTGTTTGATGTAATTTATGTGTTGCATTTTGCACACATTAGTATAATACCTAGACCTACTCAATTATCAATTACCGCTTCTAAGGTATATTGACCAATTAACCCAAAAGATCATAATTTGAAATTATAATCTAGCATGAAACTATTATGTGAAAGACATCCACTAAGAATCACATGAAGCAATAAAAGAAAATTAAATAAAACTAAGCATGCATACACATCGAACCAATAATCAAGTTGACTACTTTCATAAAGAGTCCATAAAATAATCAAACATCCGTAAAAATCAAAACTTTACTAATACATTCATCCAATCTAGACAGTACAAAGCGTTTAACTTAACATGTTCACGATCAAACACAAAACGAAAGTATTTCCAAAGAAACAAAATATGTTTGATAATCGAAAGTAAAGAACAAGTGAACCGGATGATTAAATTGCGACCCAGATGTTTCCTCGAGCTTCCAACCTTCAACCGATGCTTCAAATTCTCCAAAAACGCTCCAAGATTGTCCAAGTTTTCGCCTAAGATGTTGCAAATTCGTAAAAGGGTTAGAGTTCTTAATTAAGAAGTACTTATATGTTTCCATTCAAGAATCCAGCTCCAACCCCGACATTGTCTACGAAAACAACCCCTTCGCGTCACGCGAAGGGGATATCCCTTTACCGTCACGTAGCACGGCGTGTCATTTGAGTTTTATTATTTTTAAATGCTTGGCATCATGCGAAGGAGATTCAAAAGTATGGTGGCCTAACGCCACAAGGTGTTTTTCCAGTATTCTTCATTTTTTCGATTTCCGTTCAGCTGCGCTTTACCCGGTTCTCGTTGCTTCTTCTCACTTAGCATATTTTCTGCGTTTTTTCATCGTTTTCAGCAACCGAAACCTGCAATATACAAAACGATCAATAATAGCTAATTCTAAACTAAAAACCGACACAGACGAAGCGAAATATATACAAACTATACATGATAAATAGATGTATTTTGTAATACATCAAATATCTCCACACTTACTCTTTTTCGTCCTTGAAAAAGATATATGCTACGAATCATAGCCAAAGTAATATTCGATCTCAAAAATTCAGAATCTTTTATTAAAAGTCACACATGTTAACTTGCGATTGCGAGTATACGATCCAGTTAAACTCAACTCCGGTTCCTAGGCCCTTGTCATGTATATTTACGTTTAGGTTCGGTTAGTCAACATAGGGTCTCACACTAGAGAGTCACAGTTCCACCTAATCCCGCCTCAAGCTTATTAAATAAAATGAATAACCAATTGGCTATTTCCTAACCGTTTTATACCAAAACTCAAAGAATTTAAAATCAAGCTTTTTTTCTCATGAGCATTAGATTTTTTGCATACCTAACCAAGAGGCTGTCTTAACCAAAGTCACCATCCTCGAGAGCGACAACGTGAGTGATGTGCTAAAAGTAGGTTAAATAAAAATGACCTAAGTTAACCTAATCTAGACACTATGTAATACTCTAAACTCTCTAAACTTGACTAAACTACCAACCGGCAAGTGAACCGATCGACTCTAGTAAAGCTAAGTAAGTCCGGAAATGGAACCCACGAGACTCTATTTGACTACGGTAACTACTCTATCTGGAACTAGATTGACACGAACACGACACTAACCATATTTATATTTGATTGGGGGGGGGGGTTCTAAATATACTAAGAATTGCAATTTAACTAAATTAATTAACTAATTACGAACTAACTCGGGTTTTGCTCAGATGGTGGAAACAACTACCTAGACTAGAATCTCGGTTTGCATTAGTAATGATACTATTAGGATACTAGTTATTATGGAACCGGGATCTTCTAATACTAAACCTGTCGAAATACCGAACAAGACCCCCGACCCTTCTCAGGAAGACACTTATGGCACTCTAAAGGCTGTTACGAACACCGGTTGGTCTAGACTCCCTCACAGGCTATCTAAGTGGTTTACAAAAGTACCCTAATTTGGTCATTGCCATCAACTGGAGGAGATAGGCGGAGCACACTTCGTCTTCTCCGATCTGCTCCGAGTGAGTGCTGCAAAACAACATAAACAGCTCATTAGAAAGGGACTATAGACCGGGATCTCTGGACCATCCTCCAATGCTCAAGTCAATGTGATATTTGTTGTAATAAGAGCGTATATGTAAAGTGCCAGTAAATTAGAGTGGGAGTAAGTGAATAAGTATAGAGAGAGAGGAGGAGGAGAAGATCCCCTCAAACAGGGGAGAGCACTTATATACATAGGGAATGGTAAAGGCCAAAGCCTTGGTTGAGCCCTAAAATGTTGTACTGGGCCTAACTGGATCTAGCCTCCTCATGTGGTTCGGAGGTCATAGTTCGGAGAGGCTTGACCAGACAGAGAGCTTAGTCCGTGCATATAGGTTTGGTTCGACGACTTGGACGTTGCCTCATCAGTGATAAAGTGGAGAATTTGTGTTTGGAAAATCTTTAAATGCATCAATCACTGAGTTCTAAGCCACCATGTTTCAAGAATGTCTTTTATTGAATTCGCATGCCCCCAGATACACCAACAGAAGGATTTCCATTTAAATTTCTACAATCAGCGATATCTTATACAAACCTCAACTAATGTTGGAATTGCTGCAAAAGAGGAATTCTCTTATGAATAGACTTGAGCCTTGGGAATTACATTGTCTTTCAGAAATGCCCAATCAGGTTTTTTTTTTTATTATTCCACTTGTGTTTTTTGATTGAGTTCTATAAAACGCAATAATGAACACATTTTATTATGTTTGCTTCATTGCGTTTTATTTTTACTCTATTGCGTTTTATTAAACAATGATAAAAACACATTTTTTTGTGTTTTACTTTATTGCGTTTTATGTTTACTCTATCGCGTTTTAGAAAAAAAAACACATTTCTTTGCGTTTTAGAAACGACATATTTCTTTGTGTTTTTTATCCATTGTGTTTTATGCATTTTGGTTTTTTATTTATTTCTCCAAAATATAGTAATAGTATACTCGTTTTAAAGATAAAAAACGCTGGTTTTTTTTGTGCAAGTTTCATAAAAAAATAATGTCGTGTGAAAAAGTTACTAACGTTTTAAAAATAGGAGGAATTGAAGGAGAGAGAAACTATTGCATTGGATGGACTAGAATACCCCTTAAGAAAGCCACACACCTCCTTTTGTCTGTTAAATCCACCCATTTAATCTTAGTTTTTATTACTCGATAGATGGTCAAGATTACCTTTTAACCAAACAAAATAAACTTATTAGTATATTTTGAGCTTCAAAATAATGTATTTTTCAAACTCTATATTTAAATTTCTTAAAAGCAAATTAATATCTGGTGGTATCAACGGAGGGCCGTAGGTTTTAAACGAATCCAATCAAGCCCAAAGCTCAAACGGGTAGGACGGATCGGTTAATCCAAGTTAACTGGTTGAGTGTTAGGATGTGGATTCTTGCTTGCGGCTGACATTTCTAGGGTGTTGAGTCAAACTTGCGGCCACAGGTCAAACATTCCTTGTGGTTTTCCATTATCATCCAAACTTGCTAGTCCTTGCGGTTTTCCATTATCATCCAAATCCAAATTTGCTTGTCCGTTCACACTTCATCATCAACAGCCACGTCAATCTATATCAATTGATTCAATTCCAATCGTTCATCATTAAAAGCCATTACAATTCTAGCCCAGCCACCATCATCACATTTATTTCTGTATTCTAGCGGATCATCATAGGAGGAGAACTGGGGAAGTGTACGTAATTACATATCATTATTACTTCCATTAATAAGCTATATCTTGTGTCCCAACCAAGGCCCATGATATCAATAACCGGACATCCTGATCCCGACTAACCTGCTTGTAGTATGGATCAGTTATCGGGTGGTGGTAAAATGGTGTATTTTCCAACCAATTGATTATGGGTTTAAATCTTGTAAAGGACAAGCGTAGTAAGATTTTAGTCGTTCAAAAAAATGTTACTGCGTAAAACACCATACACAGAAAACAAACAACAGACCCAAACTACCCGAAAACCAAACAATACATCCCAACAATGCCCATGTACCAAAGTGTATTAAAAATGTGTTTCATCACGTGAGATTGAGGTTTCTAGTCATATAGGGGACACATAATAGGATTATAGGTATGTGATTTTGGCATTCTAAAAAATAGGAATTATTATTATTATTTTTTATCAAGCCACAAAGAGTAAAATATTAGTGATTAACACGTGATATTACGAACAGGGACGCAGGATTCAATGGGCCGGGGGGGGGGGGTCCGAACTTTTCGTTCAGTAGTGTTAATTTTATATGTTTCGTACAGAATTTTGAAGGTATATATGTTTTCGATCCCCGTTTTTAAAAAAAAGCTTTTTAGGTATATACGTTTTCGACCCCCGGGTTTTATAAAAAAATTAGGTATATACAATTTCGACCCTCCGGTTTTCTAATTTTTTTTAATTTATATAGCCCAAATCATTATATATGAAGTAAATTACAAGTTGTGTCCTTTATGTTTACACCAAGACTGTCATTTTTTCCATAACATCTCATATCAATATCATGATCAAATCACTGAATGAAAACAAGTACAACACTAATCAAACCAGAACAACAATTTCAATCACAATCACATCTCGTTATCTCTCTATACCTCTCATTCTCCACCACCGCCGGCCGGAGCTTCCCCTTCTCCGCCGTATCACCGTCCAATTTGTGCCCTAACACCGTCCCTTTCATCCGAAACTCATGCGCCAGGTAACCTGCTAACAGCTTGTTCGATGACGTCATGCGCCGAAGGTTTTTGGGTAAATTTGCACGGCGACGCACCGGCCACCGGAGCTTGGAGCAGAGTCGCCAGAGGTTTTTGTTGAAAATGGTGAGCATTTTTGAGGGTTTGGGTGCTATTTTTGAGTGGGGATTTTAGTAAGGCTTTCTTTAATGTATGTTTGAATCAAGATCAATGAGAGTGTTCTGGAAAGAGAAAGAGAGAAGAGAGGTTCAGATTAGAAAGAGAGAGAGAGAGATAGAGTGTATTTCTTTTTTAATTTTTAGTTTTGTATAAAATATTTAGTCCCTAAATGAAAAGAGTTAATTGCCCGAATAGTTTTTGTGGTATGCTATTTTTTCACCTTTAGTCCCCACCTTTTCAAAATAACGTTTGTATTCCATGTGGTTTGTTTACTTGTTACTCGGGTAGAATGACCATTAGTTTATCCAGTTAACTCAATGTAAAATGACTAAAGTACCCTTAATATATTAAAATTAACAATTAAACATTAAACAATTATAAAATAGTTAAATGCATGGGTCCCATCCCAACCCCTCACCGAATCACCCACCACCATCTTAAACTTCATCTTCAACCTCCTCCACCCTACACCATCACCACCACCATCGTCCGCCATCACCGATCTTCAACCTCCTCCACCCTACACCATCGCCCGCCATCACCTATACATCGGTCTAGATCTCGTTTCTGGTGACAACAAGTTCGATACAACCATTAAATCTACACATACTCACACGTGAAATATTAAAGTGGGTCATGAACCAGGATCACAATCGGAAAACCCAAGACTTGAACAACCGTTCGACTTGTTTTATTAATCTTCAATAATAAAGATTACAATGATAAAGAATGAAAAGAGAACAAAACCTATATCATCTATTTCGTTATATTAATCAGAAACTTTCGACTCACTCAAATAATTTTGAAATCTAAACAACCAGATAACTATTAAACCTATATAACTTTGAAATCTAAAACTAATTTAAAATTCAAATCAATTGCTTGGACTCGAAGTGCTCTTATTCGTTCAACAACACACACACAATGAAATCAAATTCAAAACTATTCTAAATATACTCTGCTTCCAAAATGATGATCGATATTTGGAATGAAATCAATCATAGCATTATTCGCCGGCTTCAATAGTGCTCCGATCATCCATTGTGTCTACAAAAATCATCAACCACCACCATACCTAACTTTCTCCATCACCTTTTGTCGTCGCCGGAGACGTTTTCTTCCACTACAGACGGCGGATTCTTTAAGAAACTCTACCACTAAAGACAAATTAACCAATTTCTGACATCGTGATTATTTAACAATCAATTCGACATCGCAGTTTGTTGTTGTTGTCGTCGAAGATGATGGTCAACAAAGAAGATGGGGATGATGTGTTGGAGATGGTGACGTGAAGAAGATGGAACAGAGATCTGGAAAAGATGGAGATGGTCTAGGGTTTGAAAAGAGGTAGGATCCACTCTAATATTATATATCTATTTAATTGTTTTTTTAAATTAAAGGGGCAATTTTGTCAATTCACACCTACTTAACTGAATAAGATAACGCCCATCCAATGTAGGGACTATTTGAGTGACAAAGGAGCAAACCACAGGGAGCACACATGCTATTTTGAAAAGGTGGGACTAAAGGTGAAAAATGGCAAACCACAAGGACTATCCAGTCAATTAACTCTAAAACTTATTTACAAAATAGCCCTTGGAATGTAAAAAGATAGGAATGCCCTCATGTACAAGGCACATGACCATATTTAACTAAAAAATCTAACTAAGTTTGGCCTAAAAGACATAACGTGCAATATTTTGGAACATTAATTACAAAACTTGTCAATTTTCGCGCTAAAGGATAACGCCTGCAATTTGGTATAAACATAAAGGAAAAAAACTTGTAATTTACTCTTATATATGGAACTTGAATGAATGTTAATTATGTAGCCCACATCATTACAAAGCCCAAAAAAGCCTCAAAGCCCACCCTAAAAAAAACCCCAATTCGGTTTAATCTAGACAGTCGACCAAATGCAAACAGAAGGGGAAAACTGAGGCCATGTTTGGCTTAGCTTTTCAAAAGGGCTTATGGCTTTTTGGAAAATTCAGTATGGAGTGACTTGTTGGAGCTTATGACTTTTCGTCTCACATACACCCTCATTGCCAAACAAAATTTTTAAAGCTTATGACTTTTCCAAAAACCAATAAGTCAATAAGTTGTTTCAAAAAGTTTAGCCAAACATCCCCTGAAAGTAGCTGATGTTCGAATGGTGGAGCTTGTTCGAGTTACGCGGCTGTGCTACATACGGCTGCAGTTTCTGCTGGTCTTGTTCGTATTAAAGGTATGTGTTTTTTTCTTGTTCGAGCTACGCGGCTGCGCTACAAAATCTGCAATTTATGTGATTATCGGTTGAAATTAGGGCAGCAAATCTGCAATTTTTCTTGGTTTAGGTCCGAATTTTGATATAAAATTGTTGAATCTTGTTGTGATTAATGTTTGAGAACGTTTTTTATTTGATATTAATGTTTGGTCCGATCCGACCGAATCGAATCACCGACGTCCGACCCGAACATAGAAAAAAATATTTAAGTCCGGTGTCACACCACGACCACGTAAAAGAACAAACCGTGGCGGAAATGTCGGGGAGTGTTGTAACAGAATTATTGTTTCAATAACCATGGCACATAAGTTAAGTTTCATTAGTTAATATTGTTTACATCGTCTTGGATAAAAACGGAAATACAACAAAAGTTAAGGTATTATTCTGAATTTATAGTCACTAAGGCCCAGTCCGCCCTAAGTGTAGCTAGCTTGACATCAAACATTTGCACCTGAAACATATGTGAAAATAAAGTTAGCAAAATAATGCCGGCGAGTACATAGGTTTTGTGTTGATGCTTCATGGCTTTGATTATTTTAAGAAAAGTTTAAAGTAGAACAAAAGTCGCCATGAACCATAAAAAGTTTCTTTTATAAGAACCATATGAAAATCAATATGATATAAAAGAAATGATGCATGGTTAAATAGATAATCAAAAGTAAGTTTTGTCTCGTATAAAAATGTCATTTATGTATAAGATATGTCATGTCTTGTATTTTGATTAAATAGATTTAGATAACGCCACAATATGTAAGATAATAAAAGCACTTATATATAGGAAGTACCATCAGCGTATCCACTATGCTTTTATCATATTACACACGTCACGCTATTAAGTCATTCACCATAAACCAATGTCGAGTAACAAATGTCATGTAAACCAATGTCGAGTAAACCAATGTCGAGTAAACAATGTCATGTAAACCAATGTTGAGTAAACCAATGTCGAGTAAACCAATGTCGAGTAAACAATGTCATGTAAACCAATGTCATGTAAACCAATGTCGAGTAAACCAATGTCATGTAAACCAATGCCGAGTAAACCAATGTCGAGTAAACAATGTCATGTAAACCAATGTCGAGTAAACCAATGTCGAGTGAACAAGGTCGAGTTTTATAAACCATTTTCCTTTATTGTTAAAAATATATTATGGATTGTTGGCGAACACATTCAAGCCTTGTTGACTGTCGGATAAACCCCTATCCGGTCAAGGGTTTATCAACGTTCATCGGATTCTGTCATTCCATAAGGTCGCTTCCAAACATATCTAGGAAGTGGTAACGAGACTGTCAATCCTATGGTACCATTACATACTACCGGTCGGCGTGATCAATGTTAATGAATGTATCATTGTCGAGTTCAACGCACCAAAATGTCAATAACAATGTAAGCATGTCTTGAAAATGTCTTTGAAAATGTCCAAAAATGTCTTTTGAAAATGTCTTTGAAAACCATGTACTAGTATGCTAGGTCAACATACATAGGAAAAATGTTTTTGAAAAACCAATGTGCTAAATATGCTAGGTCAACATATGAAGCAAAATGCAATAATTATCATGTACTATATATCCTATGTAATCAAAGCATGTATAATGTCATGAAAACATGAAAGTAACAATAGGCACAATATGTTTCACCCCAAAACATTTGAAAACGTAAAAGTGGGGACTATGTACTCACTTGTGGTTCAAGAAGATAAACCAAGATCAAGAGTCCGAGAAATCAAGCGTCTCCTAAAAATGGTTAACTATGTAAATATCGAGACTTGAAATCGGAAGATTTAGATAGAATGAGACCTTATAAACCAAGTGAGTGTTGGAACTCACATGATATGGTTTAGTAAGTTAACATTCTGAGTTGGAAACGATTTAAAGTGCTTTTGACCCGTTATGACCCGTTAAGGAAGTTTAAGCCACTTTAACGCGTCATTTGCGTAATTATGCATTCGGAGGGTTAGATATGTGTCATGACGTGTCTTAATTACCAAAATATGTTTAAAAATGTTTTTGATCAGAATATATGTCAAATCTTGTGTTACATATGTTTATAATGGATTTCTTTGAAAAAAGGGTATTTTGGTCATTTTTGAAGATTACTATAATTAATTATCATAACACAATCCAAACAACATGACCATAAGGTATAACTCAGAGGGTTATCCCCTATATATTTATGGTCACATGTATGTATTTGATCGGATTTAGAAATCGACCAAACGGGTCAGATTCAAAAGGTCAAATTGGTGGTCAAACCGCTAGACTTTTGACTCTAAACAAGCACTATAACAAGCGTGACAAATTTGACATATATTGACATGTCTTAATAAGTTTATAAAAGTATTTTGGCATCAAAACAACCTGTTTTGATACCCGAAAAGAGATCCGCTGCAAAATGCGCATAAATCGCATTTTGACCGAAACTTTGACTTGCCAAAATAACTAGAAATGGTGGAAATCAGTAGGCATGATTTTTAGGGATCATAACCACCTTGATTACCATCATATTGCAAGATTCAGTTGAGGTTTATCTTGATCAATTGATGATCAAAACTAAAAGTCAAACAGAAGTCAAACTGTTTGATTTTTTTTATCAAATTAAGCTATAATAATTGAACATAGCAAGAGTGGAATGCTTACAAACACCAAGGAATGATTCAAGAACTAGAGAATAGCTCCAAGGAGGTTGCAAATTCGGATTTGTGGCAGGTTATAGCAAGAACAATGGTTGCAAGAGTTCAAATGTAAAGAACACTATGGTATTTATAGTTTTCTTGATGTTGTAGGTGATTAACAAGTGTCCCATGACTC
This sequence comes from Scalesia atractyloides, assembly GCA_947069175.1. NCBI lineage: Eukaryota > Viridiplantae > Streptophyta > Magnoliopsida > Asterales > Asteraceae > Scalesia > Scalesia atractyloides. The sequence continues at coordinate 30,402,065 of CAMTDV010000005.1, forward strand.
ACCCACAAGTTTGATTAGTGTCCCACAGGTGTCAAGTGCAGAATTAAAGGTGGCAAGGTCGAATGGTGAGTTAAAAATGAAGTTATTCAGCTGCTTTCATGTTTCTGGTGAGCTAGGGGTCCCTTACGGACCATAAGGGCTTTGGGCTTACGGTCCGTAAGCCCTTTAGCTGGCAGAAGCTTTCAAAAATTGGCAAAACAGGCCCCTGAACTTGTTTTTGACGCGTTTTGGCACTTTTAACACCCGTTAACATCATTTCAAAGCTCTATAAGGACAATAAAGTATAGGAACTTGAAATGTGCTAAAACATATTCCGGATGTTGGTTCGTTTGGTCTTACGGTTGCGGTTTTCGGTTAATTACGACGAAAATCGTAACGAACGTGTGTATAACCGTAAATGCGTAACGAACGACAATTTTTCACTCCAATCACTAAAATATGATATTTTAATGTTTAGAAAATTTTTTGGATGTTCGTACATGTTCCGGATTGCGATATACGCAAAAAGGCATAGTTTCGCAGAATTTGCAAAATAGCCCCTGAAGTTACAAAAGTGTGTTTTTGCCATACCAAAGCCCTCAAAACTTATTTCTAAGTTATATAAAGGTTATTTAAGGTATGTTAAGATTTTGAACTTGTTCCGGAGTGTGCGTCGCTATGAGAATCGGTAGACTTTCATAGTTTGTCGTAAATAGTCCCTGTTATCGAATAAGCTTATTTTTGACATACCAAACCCTTCAAAACTTATTTCTAAGTTATATAAAGGATATTTAGGATATGTTTAGCTTGTGTCACTATCCCGGACTATACGTTGCGTTTAACTGATTTCGTTTTGCGATTACGCTTCTAGAAAGGGTTTAAAAGATCAGATTTGAACAAGGATTAAAAATACACAAATGTCATAAGTAAATATACAAAAATCATAAATGTAACACAAAATTTTTATTGAATATACATTGTTGGATAAAATACAAATGTTGGAAAGCACAGTTGTCACAGTCCCCCTACTTCAGGAAATTTCATCCCGAAATTTAGCTTGAGGAAACTGGTGAGAAAAGATGTGGATACTTTGCCTTCATTTGATCCTCTCGTTCCCAAGTAAATTTTGGGCCACATTTGGATTCCCAACGAACTTTAACAATCGGTATCCGTCTGCGCTTTAACTTTTTTGACTTCACGTTCCAATATTTCCACTGGTTTCTCAACAAAATGCATCGTGTTATCAACACGAATTTCATCAAGAGGGACTGGAGGTTTTTATCAGCCAAGCACTTCTTTAAATTGGACGCGTGGAAGGTTGGATGAACGTTACCAAGCTGTGGAGGCAGCTCAAGTTTGTAGGCCACTTTTCCGATTCTCTCAACGATCTTAAATGGTCCAACATAGCGTGGCGCAAGTTTTCCTTTCTTTCCGAATCTAATCACTCCCTTCCAAGGGGATACCTTGAGTAGGACATGATCACCGACTTGAAATTCCAAAGGCTTGCGTCGTTTATCCGCGTAACTCTTTTGACGGCTTCTAGCTGTCAGAAGGTTTTCATGAATCTTCTTGACTTTGTCTGTTGTATCATGAATAAGTTTAGGTCCAGTGAATCGAGATTCACCAATCTCATTCCAACAGACAGGTGAACGACATTTTCGACCATAAAGAGCTTCAAAAGGTGCCATATCAATGCTAGAGTGATAACTGTTGTTGTAAGAGAACTCGATCAAAGGTAGATGCGAATCCCAACTACCACCAAAGTCAATCACACAGGCTCTTAGCATATCCTCCAGTGTTTGGATCGTCCTTTCAGATTGTCCATCCGTTTGAGGATGATAAGCAGTGCTCAAGTTAAGCTTGGATCCCATGGTAGACTGCATGGTTCTCCAGAAATGTGATGTGAATCGAGCATCACGATCAGATATAATATCCAGAGGGACACCATGACGAGATACTATTTCATCCACATAGATCTTAGCAAGTTTGTCAGCAGAGAAGTCCTCCACGAATGGCTATAAAATGTGCTGACTTTGTTAGTCAATCAACGACTACCCAAATGGCATCATGTCCTCTAGGTGTACGCGGTAATTTGGTAATGAGATCCATGGCAGTGCTTTCCCATTTCCAAACTGGAATCTCTAGTTGTTCAAGCAAACCAGAAGGATACTGATGTTCTGCTTTTACCTTCAGACAAGTAAGGCATTTGGATATGTACAAGGCGATGTCTTTCTTCATACCCGGCCACCAATACCGAGTACGAAGATCCTTATACATTTTGTCTGCACCAGGATGAATTGAGTAACGAGACTTGTGAGCTTCATCCATTATCAAGGTGCAGAGATTGTCTAGACTTGGAACCCACAAACAGTTCAGATAATAAGATAACCCACTGTCTTTTGTTTCCAGCTGAAGCTCGAGATGATGTGGCAGTTCATCGCATAGTTTGTCTTGCATGACACAAGTGCGTTGAGCTTCAAGAATACGTGTCTGGATATCAGATCGAACCTGTACACAATGCAGCTTGACACGTTCTTTACGACTTAGCACATCGGCTACGACATTCGCCTTACCAGGATGGTAGCGAATTTCGCAGTCGTAGTCGTTCAGAAGTTCAATCCATCTTCGTTTCCTCATGTTTAGTTCTTTCTGATTGAAGATGTGTTGAAGACTTCTGTGGTCCGTGAAAACCACACATTTCGTACCGTATAGGTAATGTCTCCAAATCTTAAGAGCAAACACAACAGCACCTAACTCAAGATCATGAGTGGTGTAATTCTTTTCGTGAACTTTCAGTTGTCTTGATGCATAAGCTATAACTTTGTCTCTTTGCATAAGGACACAACCGAGGCCTAAGTTTGATGCATCACAATATACGACAAAATCATCGTTACCCTCGGGTAAGGATAGAATAGGAGCATCACAAAGCTTTTGCTTCAGAGTCTGAAAAGCTTCTTCCTGTTTGGGTCCCCACTCAAAAGGTTTATTCTTTTGAGTTAAAGCAGTGAGGGGAACCGCAATTTTGGAGAAATTAGCAATGAAACGGCGGTAATAACCCGCGAGACCCAAGAATGAACGAACTTCAGTAGGGGTTGTAGGTGTATTCGAATCCCTGATTGCACTAATCTTTACGGGATCCACATAAATACCTTGTTCGTTGACAATATGTCCCAAAAACGAACTTCCTTAAGCCAAAATTCACACTTGGAGAATTTGGCGTAAAGTTGTTCTTTCTTTAGGAGTTCCATTGTTAAACGAAGATGTTGTTCATGATCGGCTCGCGTCTTGGAATAAATCAAGATGTCATCAATAAAACAATGATGAACTTGTCCAAATAAGGCTTACAAACCCTATTCATCAAGTCCATGAAGACGGCAGGAGCATTGGTTAAGCCGAAGGGCATAACAGTGAACTCATAATGACCATATCGAGTACGGAAAGCTGTCTTGGGAATATCTTCCTCGAGTACACGAAGCTGATGATACCCAAAACGTAGATCAATCTTCGAAAAACAAGTTTCACCCTGTAGTTGGTCAAAAAGATTATCAATGCGAGGTAGGGGATATCGATTCTTGATCGTGAGTTTATTAAGCTCACGATAATCGATACACATGCGAAAAGATCCGTCTTTCTTTTTCACAGATAAAACTGGAGCACCCCAAGGTGAAAAACTCGGACGAATGAATCCTTTGTCAGATAACTCCTGAAGCTGTTTTGACAATTCTTGTATCTCAGACGGTGCAAGACGGTATGAAGATTTAGCAATAGGGTTGGCACCAGGTACAAGGTCTATACAGAACTCAACTTGTCGAGCAGGAGGTAAACCAGGTAATTCTTCAGGAAACACCTCAGGATAATCCCGAACAACAGGGATGTCTTGAATAGTTTTACCCTTGTCTTTCTCCTCCAAAATGTACGCCAAGAAAGCCACATAATTCTTTCGCAAGAATTTTTGAGCTTGGGGTACAAGACATGAGTTTAAGATTACTGACGGGTTTCTCTTCACGAACTTCCAGAATTTCACCAGACGGAAGAGGCACAAGAACAATCTTATCGAAACAAACCACCTCGGCATGATTTTTGGTTAACCAATCCATTCCCACTATAATGTCAAAGCTCCCAAGTTGCATAGGCGTGAGGTTAATAGGAAAAAGATGGTTATTAAGGTTCAATTGGCAACCAGGAATGACAGAATCGAGTACGAGAGGTTCACCACTGGCTATTTCCACTGTCAAGGGCTTTCCTAGTTTGGTTCTTGGTTTCGCAAGTAAAGGCTCAAATGTTAATGACCCAAAACTTTTATCAGCGCCCAAATCAATTAGTATAGAAGCAGGATGGTTGTTAACAAAGAACGTACCGTTTACCACCTCGTTGTCTACCCCTGCCTCATTCGCATTAATATTGAAAGCTTGTCCACGAGCCTGGTTTGCATTTGCCAATATCGGGCAATTGTTACGGTAGTGGGTGAGATCCCCACAGTTGTAGCAAGATCCTGGTGGGTAATGTGGTCGTGCAGGATTGGCTGGCTGCTGATCAGGGTTACGAGCCACATTATTCAGGTTAGGAGGCAAACAACAAACATTGGCCAGATGGCCAGATCTACCACTATTTGTACAAATACGACATGGAAGATGAGGCTGGTGATGACTGTTGCACCTGTTGCACAAAGGTGCAGTGCCGGTATATTGTTTCTTGGCAGGAGGCTGAGCAGGCTGGTTAGGAGTGGTTTGATTGTGTTGAGTAGTGACTGCAAAATTCTTGGAAGCCTTGCGCTTCCTAGACTTCTTTGAACCTTCATATTTCTTACCCTTTTGCTTTTTCAGACTTGTCAGACGATTTCTTGTCACCCTTCCGGTGGAGCTTACCCTTTTTGATCTGCGAGTTAGTCAGTGTCACAGATAGCTCAATAGCTTGCCTGACAGTAGTGGGTTTGCTGCCGATGACAATATCCTGAACCGGGTCAGGAAGACCATCTATGTATTTCTCAATCGCCTTATCCAAAGGCGTCACCATCTCAGGACACAACAAGCTCAACTCCTCATACCTGTCAGTATACGCACGGTGCTCACCACTGTCTTGCTTTAGGTCATGAAACTCATTTTCGAGTGCCATCTTTTCATGACGGGGGCAGAACTCTTTCATCATCAAAGCCCTGAGTTCCTCCCAAGTCTGACCATAGCAATGTCAGCACCCCTATCTCTCATCACTCTATTCCATCACGTTAACGCTCTCTTTTCAAACACGCTTGAGGCAAACTCAACCTTGCACTCATTCGGACATTGCACATGATGAAAAGTGTTCTCGAGACTCTCAAACCACTGTAGGAGCCCAGTTGCACCCTCAGAACCACTAAACTTGAGTGGTTTAGCTGAATTGAACTGTTTAAAGTTGCATACAACAGGTGCATTGTTGTTATTGACTTGGTTCATTTGAGTTACGAGATTAGGTAGTACAGCAGCAATCTGCTGAGCTATCATTGCTGCCATGGCGGGGTCCGGATTAGCGTTTACGTCTCATCGAGGAGGCATTCTAAAAGAGAGAAAACATGAGAGAAAACGAGTGAGATGAATGTTGGATAGTAAAAAAGGAGATGACAAAATATCGACAATGTAAGGATGGTGGTCATTCATTCGTTACTCAAAACAAACAAATGACACACAATGACTAATCAAAGTAAATGGGTCTTTATAATGTATTGCGAAGACATGCTTTAGCCTATAAGTGGACACTCACCCCAAGAGTTCCCAGGTAAGAGTGACTGGTCCGATTAAGTGGATTTGTACGAACACTCTAGCCTTAGACAGAAAACTCAGGGTACAGGCACCCACCCTTCCAGATTACACGTGTTCACATTATTAAAACCCAAACTTTGACGAGATTTTGAAAACGTCAAAGGCTCAACGCCAAAAACAAATCACCCAAGGATAGATGATTGATTTCAAAAAACATTTTGGAAATTGTGTTTATGTTTTAGTATTCACCTAAGGATAGGTGACGGTATTGTATTAGGAATCTAAACACAAGATGACTTGTGTTAGGGTCCTAGAAAAGTTATAGTCTAGGTCAAAGCTTTACTAATAACCTAATTCCCTAAAACCATTGGCTCTGATACTAATGTTTCAGTCACACCCCGACCACGTAAAACAACAAACCGTGGCGGAAACGTCGGGGAGTGTTGTAACAGAATTATTGTTTCAATAACCATGGCACTTAAGTTAAGTTTCATTAGTTAATATTGTTTACATCGTCTTGGATAAAACGGAAATACAACAAAAGTAAAGCTATTATTATGATTTTATAGTCACTAAGGCCCAGTCCACCCTAAGTGTAGCTAGCTTGACATCAAACATTTGCACCTGAAACATATGTGAAAATAAAGTCAGCAAAATAATGCCGGCGAGTACATAGGTTTTGTGTTGATGCTTCCTGGCTTTGATCATTTTAAGAAAAGTTTAAAGTAGAACAAAAGTCGCCATGAACCATAAAAAGTTTCTTTTATAAGAACCATATGAAAATCAATATGATATAAAAGAAATGATGCATGGTTAAATAGATAATCAAAAGTAAGTTTTGTCTCATATAAAAATGTCATGTTATGTATAAGATATGTCATGTCTTGTATTTTGTTTAAAATGATTTAGATAACGCCAAAATATGTAAGATAACAAAAGCACTTATATATAGGAAGTACCATCGGCGGATCCACCATGCTTTTATCATATTACACACGTCACGCTATTTAAGTCATTCACCATAAACCAATGTCGAGTAACAAATGTCATGTAAACCAATGTCGAGTAAACCAATGTCGAGTAAACAATGTTATGTAAACCAATGTTGAGTAAACCAATGTCGAGTAAACAATGTCATGTAAACCAATGTCGAGTAAACAATGTCATGTAAACCAATGTCGAGTAAACAATGTCATGTAAACCAATGCCGAGTAAACCAATGCCGAGTAAACCAATGTCGAGTAAACAATGTCATGTAAACCAATGTCGAGTAAACAAATGTCGAGTGAACAATGTCGAGTTTTATAAACCATTTTCCTTTATTGTTAAAACATATATTATGGATTGTTGGCGAACACATTCAAGCCTTGTTGACTGTCGGATAAACCCCTATCCGGTCAAGGGTTTATCAATGTTCATCGGATTTGGTCATTCCCTAAGGTCGCTTCCAAACATATCTAGGAAGTGGGAACAAGATTGTCAATCCTATGGTACCATTACATACTACCGGTTGGCGTGATCAATGTTAATGGATGTATCATTGTCGAGTTCAACGCACCAAAATGTCAATAACAATGTAAGCATGTCTTGAAAATGTCTTTGAAAATGTCCAAAAATGTCTTTTGAAAATGTCTTTGAAAAACATGTACTAGTATGCTAGGTCAACATACATAGGAAAAATGTCTTTGAAAAACCAATGTGCTAAATATGCTAGGTCAACATATGAAGCAAAATGCAATGAAACTCATGTACTATATATACTATGTAATCAAAGCATGTATAATGTCATGAAAAACATGAAAGTAACAATAGGCACAATATGTTTCACCCCAAAACATTTGAAAACGTAAAAGTGGGGACTATGTACTCACTTGTGGTTGCAGAAAGTATCCTTGTTCAAGAAGATAAACCAAGATCAAGAGTCCGAGAATCAAGCGTCTCCTAAAAATGGTTAACTATGTAAATATCGAGACTTGAAATCGGAAGATTTAGATAGAATGAGACCTTATAAACTAAGTGAGTGTTGGAAATCACATGATATGGTTTAGTAAGTTAACATTCTGTGTTGGAAAAGATTTTAAGTGCTTTTCAACCGTTATGACCCGTTAAGGTAGTTTAAGCCACTTTAACGCGTCATTTGCGTAATTATGCATTCGGAGGGTTAGATATGTGTCATGATGTGTCTTAATTACCAAAATATGTTTAAAAAATGTTTTTGATCAGAATATATGTCAAATCTTGTGTTACATATGTTTATAATGGATTTCTTTGAAAAAAGGGTATTTTGGTCATTTTTGAAGATTACTACAATTAATTATCATAACACAATCCAAACAACATGACCATAAGGTATAACCTCAGAGGGTTATCCCCTATATATTTATGGTCACATGTTGTATTTGATCAGATCTAGAAATCGACCAAACGGGTCAGATTCAAAAGTCAAAGTGGTGGTCAAACCGCTAGACTTTTGACTCTAAACAAGCACTATAATAAAAGTGACAAATTTGACATATATTGACATGTCTTAATAAGTTTATAAAAGTATTTTGGCATCAAAACAACCTGTTTTGATACCCGAAAACAGATCTGCTGCAAAATGCGCATAAATCACATTTGACCGAAACTTTAACTTGCCAGAATAACTAGAAATGGTGGAAATCAGTAGGCATGATTTTTAGGGATCATAACCACCTTGATTACCATCATATTGCAAGATTCAATTGAGGTTTATCTTGATCAATTGATGATCAAAACTAAAAGTCAAACAGAAGTCAAACCGTTTGATTTTTTTTTATCAAATTAAGCTATAATAATTGAACATAGCAAAAGTGGAATGCTTACAAACACCAAGGAATGATTCAAGAACTAGAGAATAGCTCCAAGGAGGTTGCAAATTCGGATTTGTGGCAGGTTATAGCAAGAACAATGGTTGCAAGAGTTCAAATGTAAAGAACACTATGGTATTTATAGTTTTCTTGATGTTGTAGGTGATTAACAAGTGTCCCATGACTCACCCACAAGTTTGATTAGTGTCCCATAGGTGTCAAGTGCAGAATTAAGGGTGGCAAGGTCGAATGCTGAGTAAAAAATGAAGTTATTCAGCTTCTGCCATGTTTCTGGTGAGCTGGGAGTCCCTTACGGACCGTAAGGGCTTTGGGCTTACGGTCCGTAATCCCTTTAGCTGGCAGAGACTTTCAAAAACTGGCAAAACAGGCCCTGAACTTGTTTTTGATGCGTTTTGGCACTTTTAACACCCGTTAACCTCATTTCAAAGCTTTATAAGGACAATAAAGTATAGAGAACCTGAAATGTGCTCAAAAATATTCCGGATGTCGGTTCGTTTGGTCGTACGGTTGCGGTTTTCGGTTAATTACGACGAAAATCGTAACGAACGCGTGTATGACCGTAAATGCGTAACGAACGACATTTTTGTATTCCAATCACTAAAATATGATATTTTAATGTTTAGAAAAATTTTTGGATGGTTGTACATGTTCCGGATAGCGATATACGCAAAAAGGCATAGTTTCGCAGAATTTGCAAAATAGCCCCTGAAGTTACAAAAGTGTGTTTTTGCCATACCAAAGCCCTCAAAACTTATTTCTAAGTTATATAAAGGTTATTTAAGGTATTTTAAGCTTGTGAACTTATTCCGGAGTGTGCGTCGTTGCGAGAATCGGCAGACTTTCATAGTTTGTCGTAAATAGTCACTGTGATCGAATAAGCTTATTTTTGACATACCAAACCCTTCAAAACTTATTTCTAAGTTATATAAAGGATATTTAGGATATGTTTAGCTTATGTCACTATCCCGGACTGTACGTTGCGTTTAACAGATTTCGTTTTGCGATTACACTTCCAGAAAAGGTTTAAAAGATCGGATTTGAACAAGGATTAAAAATACACAAATGCCATAAGTAAATATACAAAACTCATAAATGTAACACAAAATTTTTATTGAATATACATTGTTGGATAAAATACAAATGTCGGAAAGCACAGTTGTCACATCCGGTGCCTTACGACCCCCAAACTTTTTTTTCAAGCTTCGCCACTAGTTAAGAAGGTAGCTTAACATGAGCTTTAAAGAATTTAAAAACGGACATTATGAAATTCCCTCTAGAAACAAATGAATACACATATTCACATATGAATAGATTACGTGCATATTTACTTGTATTTATATATGAACGGGGAACATATATTTAAATTAAATTAAATTACATTTACGAGATCCAGAAATAGAATTAATAAATAAAATAACATAAAAAATCATAGTTGAAAAGTTATGTATGATGATGTTCATCTGATGACTCTGATCTAGGTTATCAATGGACCAAAGAGACAAAAACTAACCTTTAAATCTTTAATGACCCACCTAGAATTTTTCTCGAGTACAATTATTAACATGGGACAAATAAGAAATTATTTTAATATTTTATTTATGATTTTAAAATATAATAAATGATAAATAATTAGATTAAAGGTAGCTAAATCTCCTAAACCCAAGAAATTAGTTGTGTTGTGGACTATATATAGTCAAATGACTGTGCAATGTAATTCAAGATTATGAGGTCCTTGATTTTGACTTTTGACCTTTGAAAAAATATACGGGCTGAGATTAAATTACAAAAATATAGGACAATAAAATTTCAAAGCAATATTTGAGAATTTGAAATTGGTAAATTATGTAGAAAACGTTTCCGGAAAGGAGTGAGACAGTATCTGAGACTCCAACTTTTGTAAGCATGACATTTTGATGATGCAATTGAACAAATGTGTACCCTTTCCCTCACACAATAACTTATTAACTGTGCATCAAAAGATGGTGTTCAAAAAAGTAAAAATGAAAAATTGTGTATCAAAAGATGCAATGCAGGTGATAGCGCCAAAGCGATGTATTACATTATCAAACCAAGTGTTGTGGAATAATGTCCGCTTCATATTTTACCATTTCCATTGTTAACCCACCTATCTTTTTAATGGGGGTGCCATTCATCCCCTATCTATCTATTGCCACCACCATTTCAATAACCGGAAGGGGGGTTCTTGCATGTGGGGGCCACTACTTCTCCAACCAATCACATGATTTTCGTTAGACAGCTAATTGATAGCTATTATGCAGCTCACTAATTTGCTTCTTGTTAGTATGTATATATTTGGTTTCCTCTTGATTGTATTGTTTGTATTATTTTTCTTTTTCATCAGGCTCCTATATAATGTAGGCCCTTGTATTGTATTAGGTGTGCAGATCAATAGACAATAGAATCAAAAACATTCCCTCGCAAAGCTTTTATGGTATCAGAGAGCTTTGATACCGCAATCCTTTCCTCTGTCATTTCTTGTATGTTTTTCTTCTAATTCTGTATTGTTGTTCTCTTAATTCCTCTTTAACACACAAAATGTATACCACTTCAAGCACAAAATCTAATACGACAGCTTCAAGCCAAGCTTCTCAAATTCCCAGTCTCGCAATCCTGGCCAATTGAGTTTCCATTAAGCTCGATGGTAACAATTATTTAGCATGGAAACACCAATTTGTCACTATTTTGAAGACGTTGGACTTGTTATCTTACCTGAATATAGAGATTGCTCCACCTACTTCAGAGACTGTTGAACGTGCCAATTGGGATAAAGCATACGGGTACGTATTTGCTTGCCTAAATGCTAACTTGTCACCTTTAATCGCCTAGATGGCCATAGGTACTGAAACTGCTTCTGAACTTTGGTATGCCATTGACCAATCATTTTTTCAACATTTATTTGCTAAAATAAAAATCCAATTTGAAGTTACGAAGGAAAACGATTTATCTATCACAGACTAGTGTGATAAAGCAAAAACATTTGGTTGATCACTTAAAAGAAGCAAGTGATCCCATCACAGATTCCAATCTTAGTTTTACAAACTCCACATGGACTGAACCGGAACTTTAAATTGTTTGTTCTTCATGTTAATTGGATTGAACAACCTACTTTTAATCATTTGAGATCTAAATTACTTGCTTATGAGGCTCGTCTAATGCAACTTCGAGCAAATTGTAACAGCCCGACCGATGGAGAAAACATTGAGGGGGTACGAAATTGTTCCATAGCACATGATTATTATTAAAATTGAAATATTGATTAAACCCGAATTAGATATCCATACATGAAAGGAAAAACAACTTGTTCAAACAAAGAAACATAAGATCCAAATTAATTAAAGTCTAAGTCCATGGCTCCTATGTGTATCAAGTCTTGATATAGCATTACACATTATTTCGTGAAACATGTATAATAAAAAGGTCAACTAAAAATAGTTGGTGAGAAACATAGGTTTTTAATAATAAAGCCTGATAACTGGGTTTATACAATCCAACAAGTATATCCTTCATAACTACATATTATATAACAAACACATGACGTACACAATCAAACCTCCTGACATAATGAATGATTATAGTTTCGGTCACCCTAGCCGCGATGGGTAGGTTTGTCAATCACATAACGCTATAATCTACTACAGTTGGTTTGAATAAGTTAATGATTGTGCATAGGTTAGCGGTTATCATGGATGATTGCTCTAAATAATGTATATGATTATGAAATACTTGTGTAGTGATTTGAATTGCATAAAAAGAATGAGTTTTGACTGCATATTCCACCCCAAAAAGTTTGAAATAGAAAAGGGGGCTATGATCTCACCTTAACGTTTGTTGAGCTAACGTGTTCTCAATGATTATAAATAAACCCTAATAATTTTAAGAATGATTAATTAGGGCCATGAATATGTTATGATAATGGTTGTAGATGATACAGCAATACTAAAGAGTGCCCTCGTGATGCGCCGAACACGGACACTAAAAATCACGTAACATGTTAATTTTTTATTGAATTGAAAAAATATATAGCAACACTTTACTCAAATTAAATAGAATAAAATGTCTGTTATTATGGTGTGACTTTAAAAATATATTAACGTAAAAAAATTATGCTAGTTTAAAAATCACGAAAAGAAATTAGTTAAAAAATCAATAAAATATTTTAAAAGATTGTAACATATGTTTTTAAAGTTGTAATTATTTAAACTATTACAAATATTTTTTCGCCTTTCTATATATGCACGTGTATAAACTTTTAAAGAGGTTATGCCTCTCAACTAGGCTAATCATGAAAACTAACGTTAATAAAATACATGGCAGTGGCTTTGGGATGTGATTAGAATTATATTTCGGTGAGCTTAGTATGTATAGACAGGGGCGAACTCACATAGAGTGGGTCAGGATCCCCGGACCCCAATGTTTTTTAAAAAATCAATAGATTTGATATATTAAATTGTATTTGGACCTCATAAATATAATTAGGTGGACACCATAAAAAGAAAAAGAAAGCTAGTGTAATGGTAAATCATCATCTTTCCAACAAGAGGTCATGGGTTCAATACTTGTAAAGCCCATTTTTCATGTTTTATTTAAATCTAAACCTTGCTATGACCCGACCCGAAGGAGGACTGACCCGAAAATTTTAGCGTTTTGTTATAAAAATTTTGAACACCGAAAAAAATGGACCCCATTGGAAAAAATTCTTAGGTCCGCCACTGTGTATCGATACTGGTATTTAGTATAATGTATGATACTGGTATTTAGTATAGTGTAGTATACCAAAATGTATATTATTTATAGTAGAAATTACTGTTCATACGAACCTACTGGTGGGAATACGATCGGTTTGTTACGGTAGTAGTACAATACCGACATTCGGTTTAGCAACCGAAAGAGAAAACCAAAATTTAAGTTATGACATGCCAAAGGAAACCGACATGCATTTTACATCGATTGAAAACTCAAAAATGAATACCACTACCAGTTCTGATAATGCCAACAGCAGTACTAATCTCTATCGGTTTGGTTCGTAAGTACTAGTATGGTAATGTCAATGGCTAAAGATTACGATACCAAAAAGTATTTTATTTTGAGTACAACTCTATTTTTAACAAAATTAAAATATATTTGAATGTTGGGAGAGAAAAATTAAACACACCAACGTATTCAGTTTTTTTAAGTTGATAAATATAAGTTATTTAAGAAAAAGTAAATTAAATAAAAATATAATAGGTTAAAAACATAAATTATTAACTTAAAAATGTCAAAACCTAAATTTAATAGAAAATTTATATAATAAAATTTAAATAAAAACCTAATAGGTTAAAACCATATATTATTAAATTACAAGTGTCAAAACAAAGTTTAATAGAAATATTATATATAAAATTTAAATAAAAATCTAATAAGTTAAAGACGTATATTATTAAATTACAATTTACAAGTGTCAAAACCAGAAATTTGATAGAAATATTATATAATAACCTTGCTAAGTCGTTTTTCATGTTTAGTTTGGGAGAAATGAGTGCACACCTTATTCATTACACGAGTGGGCTTTTTGTAATTTATATATTCAAAGTTTCTAACTAAGTTAAAATAACGAACATGGAAAACACAACACTACATGATAATTAATAAGTGTTTTATCAATTAATTTATCAGTCAAAAAACTTCAATACCTTTTTTTAGTTTTCTATAAAAATATTATTAAACATGTTTTTCTTTTTTGGTTTTCATTCAAGTATATATAGTTTTATTAATAATTACTTAGAAAATCTATAATGTTGATTTTGGTTAGAAGTTTTATTATCATATTTGTAGATAAAGTTCGCTTTTTACGCGGAAAAAGCTAATATGTATTGACAAAGAAATATCAAAGATACCGCGTAGAAGGATGAGATAGGGAGGGAAGATACTAAACAAAATCCAAATTTATTTGCTTTCTTTTCTTCCACTAAATTTCTAAACTTGAATACTTGTACGATAAATATAAACAATGCATCTGAACACATTTCGTTTTAATAATTTTCCTTTTATAAAACGCAACAAAATTCCAAATTCAAATTTGCATTCATTTTGCCACCTGATCAAGAAATGTTATGATTGTTGTTATTTAATCTTTGTACAGTTAACCATTTTCACACCTTGAATTCACACACACACGGCAAAATATATCATATAAAGACTTATGATTCTTCCCCATCCTATCTTTTTCCTATCATATTCATCTACACCAACACCCTCAAATTTCATTTAAGATATTAAAAAAATCCATAGATTTTTATACGTATATGGAGCATGGACACCTTCATCATATCAGTGGTAGTTTGGATAGCATAGCCAGCAGAGGCAGTGACAGGATTCTGCAATGGAGTGTCCAAGAAACGCGCGATTTCTTGATGATACGCGCAGAAATGGATCAGAATTTTATGGAAACAAAACGTAATAAGCTTCTATGGGAAGTGACGTCGAGAAAGATGATGGATCGCGGGTATAGTCGCAGTGCTGAGCAGTGCAAAGCCAAATGGAAGAACCTTGTCACACGTTATAAGGTTTGTATACTTTGTGTTTATGTGTGTTGCGTATTAATTTGGATTTGAACTGAAAAATGGTTGTGTCTAAGTTTTTTTGTCATAAACCCTAAATATTTTTGTAGCCTTCTTTTCTCTTGAACAAATCTCTATGAAATAGACTTGAATGAAAATCTACTTTCAAATAACACACATTGTTTTAAGAATCAGACCGGATCGGACAGGCTACCCCATGTTAACTATAACTTCTTTCAAACCTAAAATTCTGGGATGGAAAATCATAATCTTACTCATAATCATCATGAAAAGATATGTAAGATTTGATATTTTTATTTATCTTTCCTCAATTACCGTCTTTTTATCATTTGGTTTGATTTTATAATTTAAAGAACAAGTATAAGGGTTTTTTTTTTGTTAATTTCTAAGATATCACCAATTTATATTAAGAAAACATACCAAACACTAGAGATTTGAAATAATGAAGCTAGAGTTTACCTGGATAGTCGAAAAGTTCGGATACGGTTCGTATATTTTGCGCGTTGTATATAAATGGCGAACTACTAACGATGTGTACAGAAATGGTTATATCTCTGAAATGATATTAACTTTGAGTTTTAAGAAAATAAACTCTAGATTTGTGCCTTCTACCCTATTTTTCTTTGAAAACAACAAAAACATTTGTATGAAAACTTCAAATTACCGGACAACCCACATGTGCCTAGATTAGAAGTTGGAATAACTAGCATCAAGATCTTTAAACCCAATAGTTTTGTGTAGTTTTTGGAATTTTCTGTGTGTTAACCTACTTCTCAGAAAATTAATTACATTAATATCATAGAGATCATGTGTTTAAGTGTCTTCCTGTGTTTTCAATATATTATTATGATGAATATTATCCCCACTTGAAGTCACATTTTTTTATGTTAAGGTGATTATGGTTATTGGTATCTATATATTTTTATTTTTCGTAAGACAATGTGTTTGGAATTAGTTCGCATCACTAACAAAACACATTTATAAGAAACTAAAATTACAAGTTTAGTCATATATATCTTAGCGAATATATATCACCCATTTTTCTTAATTCTCTTAATTTTTGAAAAATAAATTATTATATTATGGTTGAAATTCTACATTAAGTACGTTTATTAGAATTTATTGGTGTCTAATTAAATAACATTAATTTTAGTGCCCGAAAATAATCCATTTTTAGAAGAGAAAAAACATATTACATGAAGTTTCTCATATTACCATCATTAGAATTATTGTTAAAAAAACTCAAAGAAAGGTTAATTAATTGCTATTATAAAAGTTGTGAGATTTATATATCATTTTTATTCTGGGTACAATAATTTATAAAGACTATCATATATCTGATATAATAAACTATCATGTCATACTTCAATTAGCAAATGTTTGTTCATACCAACTTTTCTCGACTCCCAAATAATTTGGCTGATTTAGATGGAAAATTTGGATAATTATGTTGAATTTATCTGTTTTATGTATTGAACATTTCATAATTATGTGTTCGTCTTGCTGTCACACTTCAATTAGCAACAGAAACTTATATCGACAATAGTTAAGCTCATAGAATTTTTGTTTTCCTATTAAATCAATGTCTTCAAACCGTCTAGTTAGCTAGTAGGGTTTACATAATGATCTAGTGAATAACATGTGTGTAGTTATGTAATTGAAGATTGTTTTCTTGGAATGACAAATTTAGGGTTGTGAGACGATGGAAGATGAACTTATGAGGCAACAATTTCCATTCTACAATGATCTGCAAGCGATTTTCAAAGCTCGAATGCAGAAGATGCTATGGATGGAAGCAGAGGGCCTAGTGAGCGGATCTAAAAAGAGACCAACACATTTATCTTCAGATGAGGACGATGACGATGACAATGAAGAAAGCGGTCTAGAAAGAACACATGGTGACAAGAACAAGAAAAAGAAGTCTATAAAGAGTAGCATTGGAAACAACCCTAGTGGTAGTACTTCTAGTAACACCAAGGAGATACTAGAGGAATTCATGAAGCAACAAATGCAAATAGAGATGCAATGGATGAAAACATTCGAAGAAAAAGAAGAAGAGAGGAGACTGAAGGAGATCGAATGGCAACAAAGGTGGGAGTCCCTCGAGAACGAAAGAATAATGTTAGAACAAAGGTGGAGAGAGCGCGAAGAACAACGGATGATGAGAGAAGAAGCAAGATCTGAAAAACGTGACGCGCTTCTGAATGCGCTGTTTGACAAGCTTAAAAGGGAAGGAATGTAATTCAAGTTTGTTATTCATTATGTTGGTTTTAATGGTTACAATTTTGTTTTTAATAATTTAAAGTTTTACCGCTCACAATTTAGATATCAAGAGTTTGTGGTAATATATGTTGTTGGAAGTTATTTTTCAAAACCAATAGTATACGTGTATACTACTGAAAAATGTGAGAATCGTATTAGTATATAAACCTAGGTAATAATAACTTTATTAGAGTTTAGGGACGTTTAATAAGTTTATCAAAATTCAAGGGGTAGAATGTAAGTTGTTTAAGAAAAACTAACAAAAGTAGAGGGGGGTAAAATGATAAGAACCAAAATGTTGGTGGTCAAAACATAAAAAAAAATTCTTGTGAGATGGTTACAAATGCCAATCAAAGAGTAGTACATTACAAAAATGCCACAAGGAATGAAAAGTTAAATGTGCGAGTAGATGACATTCTTGTAATTAAAAGAAAGATGATAGAGATACTGAGTGCTTTAGCTAGTGATGTTATTTAATATAGTATAATGACATAGTTATTATTTAATGGGGTTTTTGTAAGTTTTTATTTATTTTATAGTTATACCGTTAAAGATTCTAACATATATTTGTAAACATTTGTTAAATTTCATTTTAGTATATACTAAAATTAAATTATACAAACTTATCTATGAATTATTCAAACGTTACAATCATAAATAGAAATCGAAAATTTTCAAATAGATTCTCATATTATCACGTATGAAGAAGTCTCAACAACAGTAAACGTAAATCAATATTTATATCTATCTATACTATCTATTATAAAACATACCTATGGGAAACGTATTATTATTCTAGGGCCTTAAAAAATTGTTTTTCCCGTCTTTCTCTCATATTAAATAATATGTTTTTCCTATTATTTGAATATTTAATTGTGGATAGTTATTTTACATTAATTAACTTTTATTTAAAAAAATTATATAGTTGCAATTTAATTGAACTTAACTATGTTAAATAGTTAAAAGGATATTTAAAAGAACATGTATATTTTAATCGGGATAACACTTATATAATAAATAACATAAAGCAATAACATAAGGGACATATGACACTTTTCTAGCAATACTATTTTTCACTTTCTAGCTAAAAGGTAATTGTAATCACATTAATACACAAGTCAAAGAAACCTGATATCTAAGAATTACAAACCTATTATGTCTAACTTTTCATTTTCCTTACCTCTGATCATCCATTTCTTCTCTTCTGGTTCATGGTGATTAATCACCCCAAGGTTCGATTTACTTTTCGGTCTTTCATGTTTAATACGCTTCGTTAATTTGTTTATTTATCGATTTCGACATCATCTTTTACATTACAGTCAATTTGATGATAATTTATCACACACAAAGATATGATTTCATCTTTTTAGTAATTATCATGGTTTATTTTGTTATTTCGATACGATTCCTAACGTTTAGGTTTTAGGGTTTTTAAGAATATTTGTTAGGGTTTTGTTGAACTGTTTTAATAGTCTGGATTTTGATACGGTGTATCCCTAAAGTTAGGGTTAACATGTGATTTTCCAAGCATAACTTTTTGTTATTTCTCTTTTATTCACAATTTTTTATAAGTTGTATGATTCCATCTTTTCGGTTTTGCTAATTAATATGTGTTCATTCTGCTTTAGTGTATTAGTAATACTTTTTCATTCTGTTTTCGTCATGATATCATCTTTTTTACTATAATTTAACGAACATTATATTCAACATCTTAGAGTTTAATAAAATGTTTCAATAGCTTGAATAGTCTTACGATCATTATTTGTTGGTAGAAAAATGCAGTCATTCACCTTTAATTGTTTTAGTTATGTTTGTTCTTATGTAAATTGTTTACATTCAGTGGCACGCAAAAAACCATGTATTTATTTTATGATTGCTCATATATTTTTTAGTCATTTAGTATTGTTTATAAATATAAAATGAAATTAAGGTTAAAACTAGGTACCAAACACTCATGTCCTTATTTTCAAAAATATTAAAAATTAAGATGTTGTAAAACAACAGCCTACTAGCAATCAATATATAAAGTATAACAAATATGACTAAAGATTAGAGAAACGAGAAAGATAGAATTGAGAATTCTTATTGATGCATCTATACAACATATACAAGTGTCTCTATATATAGACACCTACAATAACTTACAATAATACACACGTACTAATGAAGATAGGAGTTATGCATGTGGAAAGTCACCTAATAATGGATGCATTCATAACACTCCCCCTTGACTATCCACATTTGAAAGATTATTCTTTAATATGTTTGGTGATGTTGCCTCGTTAAAAACCGTGCGAGGAAACCCAATGGGAAAACCATAGCTAAGGGAAAAAGAGTGCAGCATGTATTTTCTTCGCCTGATACTTCTGGATTTGTTTGTTGCCTCGTTAAAAACCTTGCTAATAAAACCCGTTGGGATAAAACTTAGCGAAGGGAAAAAGAGTGCAACATGTGTAATACTCCCCATCATTTTAATATGTATCAATTAAGTGACTCGTGTCCATCTTCCTTGAAAGTTGCTCAAAACGTTTGTAGAATGACTTGTCGCTTGATGCCTTGAAGTGCAATCCTTTGTGATGAGTAATGATATAAAATCTTCTTAATAGACTTCTAGTGCTTTCTCTTGCGAACAAATAACATAAAATTCACGACTATGTTGTGTTATATTCTTTACATCTACAAGACTAACGAAACTAGTTTTCATGGGTTAGTAAAATATAGACACATATCATTCTTACCTTTAGGTATCGACATATCTACTTTACCATTCGAATATCTCCTCATTGGACATGTGTTATATAATGTTGATAAATTCAAATAAAAGATATATATAATCATGCATAGCTAGAAAGAAATATCAATGCACAATTGCACTTTAGCCATGGTAATTTGGGAATGAGAATTCTTCCTTTGGCGATGATAGGTATTTCTTATAAAAATGTCTGAACTACCTTCAACATACTTTAAGATTCAGTTTTATCCATACTAAAATGTCCCAACATCTTCTCTTCTGGATGTAGTTGATCAATGGATAAAAATATGATCATAAATATACTCAAACTGTAGGTTAAGTAATAACTAGATGGTGTCTGGGTCATTATAAAATTCCCCCTCTAAAAGCTCGACAGTTTCTCTCAATGATGCCTAGACATCATCACATCACTGTAAACTGCGATTATAGTGAACTTTTGGAGAAGACTTTTGATAAAGATGGATAATATTACCAAACTTATATTGCTCTTTATCTGAACATTTCAAGTTGTACAACACTCGACTAGACTAATTTAGTCCATACCTTTTTATGAACATGATATAGTATGTTCTTGAGGTTTTGATACCAAAGCTTCTTTCATTATTAATCCCAGAGGGAATTCTTTTCATCTTATCCAAGTATGCATATGCATTCACTCTTTAGAAGTTTTATTACAAACTGGCTCATTTAATTTAACACATATATTTCTACATTATATGCAAAGATATCATGAATACTTGTTTTTATTTCCAAAATCCATATTGTACTATGCTTGTACACTGTTTATTGAGATATCATAATCACCATGTACAAGTTTTCTATGTATCTTTATTGGTGCACAAGAATTACATTGTTAGGATGTTTCAATTCACCTTTAGGTAACTCATCAAGAGTTCAATCGTATTCAAATATGTATATGTATGCAACGATCATATTGTTCTCGAGAACTTTATTTACATGATTTTGATAATTTAAATCCTCTAGGGACTTTCATGTAAACTTTCAATATCAAGTGATAAATATCATTCATAAGACACATATCAATTCTCTCTTTAATATTATTACCAGACTAATTATATATTGGAAAGCTATTGTATCCACCACTAGAGAATACGACTCATCATAATCAATTTAGGTCTTTGCAAATCCTTGTGCCACCAATTTTGCCTTATACCATTTTTTTTCATTTATTGATTCGCATAAAAGACCTGTTTGTTTCTAATATGTTTTACAACCTTCCTTGTATGGACTACAGGTCCGAAACTTTCCATTTCAATAGAGAATTTAACTCTTCCTCATTTGAGTCTTTTCGTTTTTTTGGCCAATTACTTCTTTGTATTCATTCATAGGCAGATCTTAAATCTTGATCCTCATCATTTCATCATTACAAGCGCTATATTATATATAAAAGTATAACGACGTCGATTTTATTTCGATTCCATGTACTTTTAGACATGATACAATTTAATGAGATCTCTTTACTTTCAGGTACCTGAGGTCCTTCTTGAACCTTCATGTCTAATGTCTCTTCAGGAGACCCTTTTACATACCTCGACTTGACCATCTTTATTACTTGCTCCTTTTCTCGAGGATTTTTATTTTTGGAATCGACTAGTCAACCACGCTCCAAGCGTGCCACAAACTCATTACCAATTTATGTTGTCCTTTTGAGACAATTATCTTAATTGGAGCATTAGCGGTTGGCATATATGACTTAGCTAGTCATTCTTTTCAGGTCAGTGAATGCGTCTGGTAATTGATTAACTAATCTTTATGAGTGAATAATCCTTTGAACTTCTTGTTCATAATGTTTAGTACGAGGATCAACGACAGTTCATTCTAACTCATTTCTATTTCCAACTGCCTTTAATCTCCCCCTTCCATTAAAATGGATATCAATTAACCGAGTCGTAAATAAATCCGTCTCTAATGACTCAAAGTGTTTAACTATAGATAGTTTTCATGCCCAACATGTATTTCCTTATCTCCTTTTAGGTCCCATCTATGTATGTTGTGGTGGATCAATAACAATGTATATTGCATAAACAAAAACATTAGATGGGAAATATTTGGTTCCTGACAAAAACCAAGTGTAATGAGGAGGAAGTATTATAACTTGTTGGCTTGTTGTGAAATAATGGTGTACATATAAAATCACATGTAGCCAAATACATATATGAATGTTGTTCTCACAATCATAATCAATTGCGAGTGTTTAGTGATCGTCTCAACAAAGAACTTAGTATGAACATAAGCTACATTAAGTTCAATACTTATTCCAATGATCATTAATAACTCGGGAAATAAATATATGCGATCTGGAATATTGCATTTGCTATCCCATTAGCTAAGCCATAAGTCACACAAACTTCAAGTTGAGTGTCACAAATTAGTCATGTTTATAACTTGTGATCGTATACCATAACTTTGGTCATTCGGATGTTCTTTTTAAACTGAGAAGATATGAAACACAATGTATACACAAGATAGATTATAAAATGCATGACTTTATGTCATGTCACTACGTAAAATGACTTATAATACAACCTTTTGAATAACATGCGTTAATCATTTCTATGAAATATGTATTTACTGTAACATTCGTCGTAAAACGGGTTTCGAAACCCGCTTCGTTTTATAATCAAATATTCAGTTACAAGTTTGTTGCGTAATTACTGCGCCGGTTATTTTAAATAATGCATAATTAATAAATATTTTAGAGTTTAAAAACCATAATTAATAAATAATAATATTAAAATTAAATAAAAGAACAGAACAGGGTAGCCGGGTCTCGAACCCGGGTCTACCGCGTAGACACACACACACCACACCACTCCGCCACACACATTTTTGTGTTTAATACTCAATCAAATAACACTTATGGTAAAACCAAAAATCAAAACCTGTAAATCAGAAAACTCAGAACCCGAAATCGCCGGCAAAAACGAAGACTCCGTAAATGTTGCTACTTTCCCTTGACTGAAACGCGTAAACTGATTTCGACATCAGTTATAACCGTTGCTTAACACTCAATTTAGACAAAACCGTTTCCTTCGAGAATTGAAATCCTTGACCGCGAATTTTGGCCTCTAATTCGAAACCAATCGGCCTGTCCCCCTTATAAATACCCACCCAAACTCCTTGTAAACATTTCGCTCAGAACCGCACTCTCTTCCTGAAGCTTTATTCCTTTCAAAGCACGTCGCTGGATATTTTCGCACTCGCCGGAATATCACCGGAAAACCGAAACTTTACTTCTAATCGGTATAATTTTCAACTCTTTTTGTAACCTATTATTCAGCATGTATTAATCTTAATCAGTCAACCAGATTCTGTTTCAAACAATTTTCGGTCGAGTTATAAGTTCTGTGTTTTTAAAGTGAAGAAGATGAAGTTTAAGATGTATACTAATATAATTAAAATCAGGTATTTAATCTGGTTAGACACACAGTCCAGCGGTGGACTGTGTGCAATTACAAAGCACACGCCCCGAGTTCGAATCGCACATGTTTCCGATTTTCTGAAATAAAGCCAACACTTTTTAAACTTATTCAGATCAATTCACAGTATATATAAAAGGAATATAAATCAGTATTTAAGCAGATTAGACACACAACCCAACTGGTTAGGCTGTGTGCACTCGAACCATGGATCCCGAGTTCGAGTCCGGGTTCTGTAATCAGTTTCGGCCATATTAAAACCTTTTTAATAAAAACTAAATAAGGTTAAAGCTAGTTAGTATATATATAAAAAACAGAAAATATTTCGGGTTAGACACGTAGCTCAGTTGGTAGAGCTGCGTGCACGTATACGGGAGGTCACGGGTTCGAACCTCACTCGCCGCCTGAAATTCATGCTATCCGACCGGTCAGACCCGGTCAGACCTGAAAAAGTCAACCTTTTTTTTTAATTTTGTTTTCTTATTTTCTTTTTATTAAATTGAAAAATTATTTAAAAATACTTAAAAATAAAGATTTTGAAGGTTAAAAATTTGCATTAAACTCACAAAAATAAATCTAAAAATCTCATTAGGACCACTAATTAAAAATATTAATCTCAAATAAAATTTATTTATTTATCGAATCATTTCGTTATTATTTAGGTTAGTTTTCCCTCGTTGGTTGAATCATAAATTCATACGCATTCATCGTCATTAAGAAAAGCATCCACTGTGAGTGAATCTCTACCAATTCCCCGTTTTAATCATGTTTTGGGGTGTATCATGTGTCGTACTATTCTTTTATTTTATTTAAACACTTGTGCGTACATCATATCCGTTATCAAATGTGTATTGATTGTTGTGTGAATTATATGTAGATTAAATTTATCATTTCAGTGCACGCATTTCATTAGGCACATCAGTTCCCCGTGGGATACGGATTGAGCATCAGGAGCCTCATTAGATCGGCTCCGTTTGATTGAGCCTTGATCTCAAATACATCATCATTCATGTCATATACTCATCCAAAGTGGTTTGTGATTGTTTACATATACATGTTTGCTCACATGTGATTAATGCACGAATTTTCTTTAATAAATAAAACAAGAAATTAGTTAAACGTTTTATCAAGGTTCACTCGCCAACTTTTGTTGACCCAAAATCTCCCATGTTTTACACATGATACAGGTGATTCAGCCGAGACAGGAAACACTTAGGATGGCCTAGAAGAATAAACAAGTTAATGCTTTGGAATAAATATATAGTTTCAATTTCCTTTGTAATTGTATGAATTTTGTTTTTGGATATTTAAGTTTGTAATTTAAATTTAATAAATATGAAACATCTTATTAAATATCATGAGCTTTGGTGATAACCCAATTATGCCCCGACTTTTATTCCGCTGCGGGTCGGGGTGTGACATTTACGTAGTAACTCATCACGATATAACCAATCACAAATATATCTCATATACACAGATTTGTCACTACTTAAAAATATACAAATATCTCCATGAATTTATGTTATAATTAACACACGAGCATTTGTTACTTGTATATAAGCATGATCTCTATAATAGTTATGATTTAGAGTATTCACTAATAGCACATAATATTATGTATTTTCAAGTTTTCCAAATTATACAAAGCAGGACATGAAATATATATGATCTTTCATCTTAATATCCATCCAGAAGTTGTAAGTTATTTTATAGCTTTATCCTTTGTACACAAAAATGTTCTAAGTTTTTTTTCAACAGTATAATAACCAGAATAAAACCCTATCAATATGTTAAAATCTTAACTAAAAGTAGAAGATTAACACGTATAAAAGATAATGATTATAGAATTTGTATCCATAAATCAATAATACTCAGTGTTCAAAATCTTTTAAATCATTTTAATCAACTTATCCAATGATTTTTCTATTTAATCAACATCAAGTATGTGACTTTCAAAATATTGTAGTTCCATAAAGACAAAAATGAAAACGATGTAAGACTTCATCAAATCAAAACGATATAAGACTTCATCAAATCATAACATCTTAGAATCATAAAAATACACTTATATATGTATGCATATAAAAGTTAAACTAGAATCTTAGCTAAAACTTTTATGTAAAACATGTTATTACAAATCAAATCTCATCGTAAACACAAAACTAAAGACATGGATATATGACAATACAACTTACTTGCAGATCACTCCATTTTTCTAACATAACATGGTGCAACAACTGAAATTTTGTAATCTCTAAATACCATAGGTATGTCTAAGGCATATTTAAGGGTGTTTGCACATTTAGACAAAAACAGGCCATAATTAAATATTATGAGAGATTCAAAATAGTTATACAATTTAGAGTATCATGAGTTTTCAACATGATTACACGAACATTAGAGTTGAAAGTATAAGCAAATTCATATTTGTTTTTTACTTTTATTTATCTTTTCTTTAGTATGAAAAATATAAACAAACTACAATTGTTTTTCAAAGAATAAGATAAAATATATAAGAATAGCTAAGGAACAAGTTAACCAATTATCTGGACGTTTAAAAACATAACTCTTTTAAATAATACCAGATTATGAAGCACTACATTAGAAAAAATATACTGAGATTTTTTACTATTTATCTAGCGACATATTATCTATATTACAGATTATAATTACTTGATGAATTTGAATTTAAAATCATACTGATATGATAAGGGAAATTATTATAATACTTCAAACAAATATTATATGAACAAAGTCCACCAAAATATTTGAATATTGAACGTTTCATGTAAGTTTCAATGTGGTATTTATTAGATGAAATAATTAATTAGTTTGCTTTTAATTAGAAAACAAAAGGGCGTGAAAAGATATAAAACATCATACATATATTAATTTTACAAGCTGATGAATAGTATTATACATATTATAATAATACATATAGTTTTGTTTATATTTTTTTTTACTATTTAATATTGTATGATTAATTCTTTATCTTTTCAGTTGGATAAGCTGGGTGTCAACCGGTGGTGGTGTCTAAAATACAGGTATGGTCCGGTTCGTTATCGGTACATGAAGGTAGAAACCGGCACTTGCCTGGTGCAAATATTGTATAATTAATTCTTTATCTTTTCAGTTGGATAAGCTTGGTGTCAACCGGTTGTGGTGTCTAAAATACCGGTATGGTCCGGTTCGTTATCGGTACATGAAGGTAAAAACCGGCACCTGCCTGGTACAGAAAAATGCCAAAAGTCGGTACCGAATTGATTTTGAAAATCTTTTAGTTCAGGAAATTTGGTACTGCCCGGTACTATTTGCTCATCCTTGATCACGGAACCGTACGAACAACGGTATCGTACAACTTTTTTTTGTTGATTTTCTTCAACTTTTAATGATATCTTTTTTTTTAGTTTCAGGTGTAGGGATGATCTTGGTGCCAACCGATACCGAATCGGTAATGGTACTGAAAATACCAGTTACGGTACCGGTATATAAAGGTAAAAACCGGTAGCGGACCAGTACCAGGAACACCAAAAGTCGGTACCGAATTGGTACTTAACATCTTTCGGTTTAGGAAATTCAGTACCGGTTCCAAGTACCATTTGCTCATATCTGACCACGAGTTTCATATGAACAACATCATTACCATACAACTTTTTTGGTTGATTTTCTTTCGGTTATCTTTTAGTTTTTTTTTCTACTTTTCTTTTAATTCTTGTCAATGGTTACATGCGCAACACGCTCGTATTGATTTCAAAACACATATAAACACAGGGTAAATAACAAAAGAAGTTCGCCGCAACGCGGCAATCCTTATAAACCTAGTTTAACATAAATTTCAATGCAAATTATTGTCCATGAATTTTATATTAATTATTGAATTTATTTACAACGAATGAGAGATATGGGTGAACCGTTTTCAAGAATATTGGTGTCCTTGTGTTTCTTTGGTGACTATTGCAAAGAAGAAGCATCATATCTATTAACTAAGTTTTTTAGATACCATCATATAAGTTTATTTGCATCTCCTCTTAATTTAATTTTCTCATATAATATATTTTTGTTATAAAATCAATATGGTTATTAATCTATATGGCTGATTAATAGTTGAGTAGTATCAGAGTATATAAAGCCAATATGGATACCTGAGATTTTGAGTAGATGGCCATCGAAAAGTTATGTTCTTGGCGGAGGTCGCCATACGTGATACAACATCCATTGGCGTCACATAACCCTAATATTTGCAACACTTAAAATTAATATGATCCACTCTAAAACAAGTCGTGCTGATAACGTGTTGTAAAACAACAGACTACTAGCTACGAATATATAAAGTATAACAAATATGACTAAAGATTAGAGAAACGAAAAAGATAGAATTGAAAATTCTTATTGATACATCTATACAACATATACAAGTGTCTCTATATATAGACACTTCCAATAACTTACAATAATACAAAGGTACTAATGAAGATAGGAGTTATGCATGTGGAAAGCCACCTAATAATGGATGCATTCATAACACAACACTAATAGTAATTTTATTACACTAAATTTTTGAATTTAAACTGACTTTATTTTGGTAATTTGAAATCTTAATTAATATGATTTGAGTTTTTATTTTTAATTTTTTTTCTTAAATTATATCAAATCAAATCTCAAAATGATTGTAACTTTTTTCTAATATCATTAAACTAAATTTCTTTTAATTTAAATCGTCACACATTATTTTGAAAAGTTCAAATCTTATTTAAGATGGTTTAAATTTTTTATAATATAACATAGTCAAATTCAAAATTAGTTGTAACTTTTTTTTTAATATCAATTAAACTAATTTCATTAACTTTTTGAACATTTATTTCCTAAATTTTGTTATATTTTCACAATTGAATATTTAATTCCAAAAATTTTTTCCTCCTAATTAGTATATTATATTCCCACTAATTTGATATGTTTTATTTTCACTGTTTCAATAAAAAAAATTGTAATATATTATTGTCTTTAATTTTTTTATTTCAAATATCTAATTTTGCGAACTTTGTATTTGTTTCCTATCCCACACACAAAATTAGAATGTAAACTTACTTAAACTAATTATTTTACCATTCTTCTCTATTGTTTTACCTTTCAACTTTGAGAAATCCCCTTCTCATAAGGTAAAATTTTTTCTTAAATGTTCTTCTTAGTACATTTAGTGTTTTCAATAACTTTTTTTTTCATCTTTAAGGTATTATTTTTTCTTTATTTACAATCAACTTTAGATTCAAAGAAACTTTTAAAATACTTAGTTTTCTAGAATTCGTCTCATTATCTTTTTAAGAAACACATTACACACTATAATTTAAAATGTATTTTTTATTATTTTAAATTATATATATATATATATATATATACACACACATTCAATTCTTAACTATACATTTAAACTAATAGCTAATATAATGGAGCCGAACAACATCACTATGCTAAACCAACATGAAGTTTTTAGTAAAAATTTCACCATCAAATTTCGAATAGAAGAATATGGAATCACATGGATAGAAGAAATCCAAAGGATGTTTACCCTATTAACATGAACTTAATGGACGAGAGGGTATATTTATTTTGATTATTGCATTTTAATTTTATGTTTGTTGTTTAACATGTATATATACTTATTTGTGATTGTTTTTTAACATTCAGCAAAATAATATTGAAACAAATTTCTTTAATAGATGGTTACCCAAGTTTAGGAAATTCTTAAAAGAGAAGAAATGTTTTTTTATAAAAATCCTACTCTAGGATTATTCCAACTTACAAAAACGTTAACAGTCAATACAAAGTTTGTTTCCATCATAGCACCATTGTCAAAACATGTGATGATTTTGTGGGGGGTCTGAATATGGTTTGTATTTGCAAATCTTCAGGATATTTTTATACCATACAATCAATCAGACTACGATAGTGTTACAATCGACGAGTTCATAAATATAACATTTTTTTTATTTTTTTCACTTTCAATACTTTTGCCAAATTTTCGTTTTTTCCATATCAATACTAACATATAATTATGTTTACTTTTTAGATGTTATTGGTTATTTGACCATGTAAAGGTACATCCATAACAAGATTAATCCCTTAAAGTTAACTTAGATCGCAATGTACCGAAATCAACACAAGGTGCGGATAAGCTGCATGTTTTATGTTAATGTTAAGCAAAGCTTTTAATTATTATGTTAGTACTTTGTTTAAATGCTACAATGTAACCCACCGTCATTAAATATGAGTTAGTCTTTCACCCAAATTTTTGAAATTTTGTCCTCATTTGGGGTTACTTTACTTTCACAAAAATGCAAATTGCAGTGGGATACTAACTTTGCCTTCTTATATCATTATGAGTTAATACTTTAGAATCTTATTTTTAACTTATATCATTAAGAGTTCAGCATTAATATAGAACAATTTTCATGTCCTCAATTTACACCACATAAACTGTTTACACAAGGCAAACAAACAGATTGCAGCTAGGTAGGTAATTAAATGCATTACACCACTCGGTTTCATTCTTTTACGTTAACAATAAGTCATAATCATTAGTATTGTGGATTGGTCAATATTATTTGTTTGTCCCATTAAATTCACGGGAATTAGTACTAGTAATTCAATATAATACATTCTAATCAATTGGTATCATTGGTCAAGACCCAATGCTTTGTACAAGATTGTTTTTAATTGAAGTCCACTTATTTGAATTCTTTGGAGAAGTTATATTATCCTCTTTATATGTTGCCCGTTCCCTCCTCTGTTGAACATTCCATCTCAAATGGATAGTGATCATGAACTTATCTTTTATGACAATGGGATATATGAGTATCTGTTAACATATTTTTTATGCCAATGGGATATATGAGTATTTGTTAACATATTCCATCTTGCCTTCAAAATACCAAAACATTTTTCAATATTTGTTGCACATGAATGTTTCATATAATTATATCTCTTTTGGTGCGGTTGGTTGATGCCCATCACATCAATCATTGACCTTTATAAAGAATAGAAAAACCTTGCCCATTTGAACATTCTATATCTACCGGGTCTGGGTCTTGCTATTCACACACTCCCATCTACTACTTTATCTATTCACACATCCCTCAGTGTCGAGCTGTGACCAAAGCGCGACGTTTTGGTCCGGTCAATCAGACAAAGACTGACGGGTGTCTGACGGGTCTGTTGATCTGACCAAAACGCCAAGCTTTGGCAGCGTTTTGGTCCTGTCAACCAGACAAAAGACTAACCGGGTGTCAGTCTTTTGTCTGGTTGATTGGACCAAAACGCGTCCAAAGCTCGCCGTTTTGGTCCGGTCAACAGACCCGTCAGACGCCCGTCAGTCTTTGTCTGGTTGACCGAACCAAAACGCCACGCTTTGGCCACAGCTCGACACTGGGTAGTGTGTGAATAGACAAAATGAGTGTATGAATAAACATGTCAAATAATAACCTATACATGCAAAATAAAAGTATTAATTCTTTTCCAAATGTCTAAATGATTGTTTTAATATGTATTTACTTACCTGATCTTATAACTTGCAATCCGTTAGGCCTATTAGACTAATAGGTGTGTAGGTCATGGTTAAGACACGATTCTTCCTGTAAGAACATAAATGAAAGGCTACACCATCCTATCTCCTGATCCATTATGGTTCACATGGATTAAACCATGGCAATCATGATCCTCTTTTTCATTTTCCAAGATTTCCTTTCCTTTTCTTTCAACAAAATAAATTAAAATAAATAAAGGGATAGTGATTTAGGTCATGACCACACCCTTAGAGTAGTGGTTTTAGATGATGGATTAGAGGTGGATGACATGGCGCTGAGGTGAACAGTCATAATGATCATGAAGGTCATGATTACAATCTATAGCCTTAAAGCATCTAGAGCAGAGAACATTACCTTAGCAACAATTCATTCCATAAAACGAGAATACATATTTCTTATGTGTAAAATAAGATATATATATATATGATTCAGTTCAAGAGAAAATCAATCCCAGTTACGAGAACCATAAGAACTCCTATCATCCAATAGCATATTTACACATCAACCATAACCAAATTAAATTAAAATGGTATTTTAGTCTTTTATTTCCCATGTAACATCTTTTCTCTCTCTTCTATTTAAAAGTCAACATGTCACATCTTTTCTCTTTTTTCTATTTAAAATTCAACATAGACATCTATTGAGTTGTGATTTTTGGGGTGAGTTCGTTTGGTAAGATTCTCAAATTTCGTAAACCCGAAATCGTTTTGTCGGGGGCGTAAAAAGATGTTTGGCGTTAAAAAAATTTTGTAAAAAAGTTTTTGAAAAAATAAATTGTAAAAAAGTTTTTGTAAAAATAAAATATTTTTGTTTGACGTAAAATATTTTTTTGTTTTTTGTAAAAAAGTTTAAACCCATAAAAAATTTGTTTTTTTGTAAAAAAATTTGTTTTAAAGTTTAAAACCACGCGTAAAAAAAGATTAAAACCGGCACGTAAAAAAAAGTTTAAAACCGCGCGTAAAAAAACTTTTATACCGACGTGTAAAAAATTTAAAACGAGCGTAATTTTTTTTAAAACATCGCATAAAAAAAGTTAAAAACCACGCGTAAAAAAAGTTTAAAACCGATGCGTAAAAAAAAGTTTAAAACCGCGCGTAAAAAAAGTTTGAACCCGCACGTAAAAAAAGTTTAAAATAGCGCGTAATTTTTTTTTTGAAAACCGCGCATAAAAAAAGTTTAAAACCGGCGCGCAAAGAGAATGTTAAACCGGCACGTTAAAAAAGTTTAAAACCGCGCGTAAAAAAGGTTCTAAACCGGCGCGTAAAAAAGTTTAAAACCGCGCGTAAAAAAATTAAAACTGACACGTAAAAAAGTTTAAAACCGAGCGTAAAAAAATATGAACCCGCTCGTAAAAAAGTCTGAACTCGCGCGTAAAAATATTTAAAAACGGCGCGCAAAAAAAAGTTTGAACCCCTACGTAAAATAATTTCTTACTACATGATTAAAAAATAACATTAATTAAATCACATTAATTAAATCACAAAAATTAATTAAAGTTTAATGATTACAACTTTAATTACCAATCATTAAAGAGCTTAGTAAAAATACCAATTTACTTTTATTCCACTAAAAACAAAAACTCATCAATTAAAGCACAATGATTAGAACTACTTTATTGTCTTTTAATCTCATCCATTAAAACACTTTTGATCAATGACTTATATTGGTTTTTACGGTTCTCACAACTCAAGGTGGTTCTCATTTTACCCATCCCCTATATATATATATAAACGGGATCAAGAGAAAATGGTTGGAAGTGTGAAAACGGTGAGAACGGATCCTGGTCAAACACATGGCAGGGGGCGCTAAATGATATGCAGGGTACGATTGTCATTGTCCAGGTTTCGCCCAATAAATGGCGTTTAATTCCGTTTCAAACAAAATTCCAAAAAAAATCGTATTAGCAGTTACCTCCTCTCCAAGCTTCCGAGATCTATGGTGTTTAACGTGGATTCCATTCTACAAAGTAATTTTTGATGGTGTATTTATATGTGTTCCAGCAAATCATGTAACATATATAGCGTTTCGTTCTTTATGCTTGTTTCATATGTGTTCCAGCAAATCATTAACAAAGTAATATTTGAAAATGGCGTTTAAGTTTTAATGGTGTTCTTCCTGTATTCAATATTTGGCGTTTTCATTATTAATGTTAATTGTCGTTTGGGTTCTAATATATTATTATTGTTTACGATCAATGGCGTTTTACATCTGGTTACGTATTTATGATTAGTTCTGAATATTTGGCATTAATTTGTAAACATCAGTTCTTATTATTTGTTGATTATTCAACTTATGGCGTTTTCATTAACATGTTTTAGGAAGACAGTAACATTAGTTTTTTATATTGATTATTATTCAACTAATTGCATTTTCATTATGCCCTATTCATTATGGCGTTTTCATTGATATGTTTTATTAAGAAAGTAATATCAGTTATTCTTATTGTTTAATGGCGTTTTATCGATAATGTTTTTGTTTATTCGTTCTCACTGTGTTTTTTTCAGACGAGGGTGTTTCTTCGAATCAAAGTTTTTGCCCGAAAACTGGTTTGCCATTGATCATTCCCGACGTTAGTGATGAGATAAAGCCAAAAATAAACATGATATTCCCAAACCTCGATGATTGTTATTCATTGTATGTTATGTGTAATATTTGAGGCTAGAAGATGGAAGGTCTATAAGTTTGTTGAGGAGCACAACCATGATTTTGTTGAAGAGCCTGATAAGCATTTTCTTCCTTCTGAACGATAGCTAACTCAGCTCTAGAAGTATGTTATACATAACATGTCTAAGTTGAATTTCGGACCGGTTAAGGCGTTTAATGTTATGAAGACTTGTTTTGGCGGTTTTGAAGTCGTGGTGCAAATAAAGTTGGTTTTAAGAACTACAAGAGGCAAATTAACTTGTTTATAGGGGGATATGACGTTGAAATGGTTGTGAGACATTTGCATGAAAAAAAACTATCCCAACCTAATTTCTTGTACGATTACTTCACAGAAGATGATCAATGCAAACGTAATTACCACGTGTTTGGTGATTTGATTTCGTTTTACGTCACGTACCGTTCCAACAAGTAATATTTCTAATTCTGTTTTCTCTGTGTGTTTTGGCTTTTCAACGTTTAGATGCATTGGCGTTTTGTTCTCGTTTTAATTTTTCAATGGGGTTTACATATGCAGATACTCTATGGTGTTTGTACCGTCCATTGGTATAGACAATCACCACTGATGTGGCATTTGGTGCTGCATTATTGGCGTCAGAAACTGCTGATACGTATATATGGTTGTTGAGAATTTTTCTAAAAGCTGTGGTTTCTCAACCAAAAGTTGTTGTTACTGACCAAGATCCAGCAATGAAGAAGGCTATTTCTGTTGTATTTTTTTTAAACGAGGCTTCGGTTATGCATGTGGCACGTGATGCATAAACTTTTTCTAAAGGTTGATTTTATTATTTTCATGTGTTTGGCGTTTTAAGATGTATGGCGTTTTGCCATTCATACCTGGTTTTCATGTTAGTTTTTTTTTGTTTCTAATGTATTTATTCCATGGCTTTTTCGTGTTTTATATTGGTTGTTGTTAGGCTATGCAATTCCACCAATTTCAAATAACGTATTTGTGGTGTTGTGTGGACGGATATTCTAACACCCGAAAGAGTTTGAATTAGGATGAGAATAGGTTATTAAAGAGTTCAGTTTAGATGATAATGACTGGCTTTCTGATATTTTTGCACTTAGGGAATCTTGGATCCCCACATACTATAGAATGGAGGAACTCTCTATACGACAGCAAGATCGGAGATTAAGAACCATTTTATTGGTCAAGTGTGCAATTCAAATTTACTCTTGTTGAGTTCATGACTCATTACGAAACTGCAATAGAAGGACAGTGTCACATGCACCGGGAAAATGATCATGAATCTCGATAAAAACGCCCTAGTTGAAAAGTAATTATAAAGTGTTGGAGAGCCAAGCTTCTGAGATATACACAAAAAATATTTTTTGTGACATTCAAGCTGAGCTAATTGGGATGGGGCATTGCTTAAATCTACGTTATGAAGAGCAGGCCGATGGTTTTGTTAAGTTTTACATAAATGATTTCAAGCAGCCTTGTACATCCTTATTCGAGGTAAACAATGGGGTTTTCTCGCGTAATTGTTTTTGGCCTTTTCTGAGTATGATGTTTATTATATTTTTAAAATTTATTTTTTCTGCCTGAAGTTTTTTTGTTTATTGTTTGATAGTGTTTTTGTACATACATTGTCTGCATAGCGTTCTATACATACATTTTTTGGCTTTTTTTCAGGTAATGTACCGTAAGTCTGATTGCACCAGCACTTGCTCATGCAGACGTTTTGAGCAGTTTGGTTTGCTATGTAGATATATATTTATGTTTTGAGAAGTTTGGACATTAGGTAATTTTCAAAAAAAGTACATTTTGAATAGATTGCGTAAAGAGGCTTCGTCAAATTGCTCTTAAGATTACTTAATCAGTCATGATTTTATCCAAACCGAGCTTCATCTGGATGTGCAAAGTCTGATGCGAGAATTATTTTTGCAACGAAGTATACATTGAACCGTCTATCTGGTAATAAGAGGGAGCTATCCTTATTAAAGGATCATGTTCAAATTTATATGAAAGAAGGTACAAGACATGCAGATTGTTGCTCCTTCTCCTAGTACTAGGGTTAGATTTGCGGAGATAACATGGCAATATCAAAATGACAAGAATCTGATAAACGTTACCGTTGGGTATAAGTCGAAAGGTTCTAGATCTCGCAAGCGTTTGAAATCCAAACAGGAGGAATTAATTGAAAAAAAAGGAAATCCCGGACGAAAGAAAGACAATGTAAGAATTGTAAAGCTTTTGGACACGACGCATCGACATGCAAGAATCCCGTAATTAAAAGAAGACACGCTCTTCGAGAGCAAGTGAAGAGTAGTTTGGCGTTTTTATATTTTTTATTTTTTTAAGCAATCTTTGAGCATGTCAGAACACACAACATACACCCATTTGGTGTTTTATACTTTTTATATCATTTTTATTGTTTTTTCAATTTTTTTCACTTTTTGTGCATAGCATGTGATTAGAGGCAATTATTGTTTGGCGTTTTACACCTAATTATAGTGTATAAAGTATTTATTATTAACGGAAGTTATATAACAATCCATAGAAGATTACACACACACATAAACGCCAAAAAAGAATACTTTTCAGTCAATAAAAATACTTTATTCCTCTAATTAGGTGAGGATTAACTCAATAAGATTTTTCTGAATGAGATGGACAACATTGTTAAACCTCACTTAAGAATGTCGTACAACTCATTCAGTGAAACTTTATTGAGAACAAAACTGAATCTCCAAGAAACGAGGTTTGCCATCTGTGTTTTTTGAACTTTTTGGCATTTTAAATTGAATGAGGTGAGGATTAACTCAATATGATTTTGCTGAATGAGATGGACAACATTGTTAATCCTCACTTCAGAATGTTGTCCAAAACATTCAGTGAAACTTTATTAAGAAAAAAACCCTCCAAGAAACGAGGTTTGCCATATGTGGTTTTTGAACTTTTTGGCGTTTTAAATTGAATAGTATTTAGTAAAATATGGCGTTTGCTTTTGGTGTGATGAACGTAAGTGCCCGAGGTTGTTTATATAAGATGCTTTTGGCAGGTAGTTTAGGCGGAAATTTTCTATAATAAATTTTAGTAATAGAGTTTCCGCCGTTTCAGTTACTGTTTGTTCAGCTTTATCTGTTCAGCTTTATCTGTAACACGTCCCATCATTAAGTTTGGTTTTCGTATGAATGGTGTTTTACATAAAGATTGATAAATAAAACTACTTAACTTTAGTAAGGAAAAATAATGTTATGGCGTTTGAAACAAAAAGATGGCGTTTTGAAACATATATCAGACTTGCACATTGTAATTAATATTCATGGCGTTTAGAAACATGTAGATACAATAGTCTAAAACAAATAAATTAGTCAACATAAAACTATAAAATGAAAGCAATTCATGGGGTTTATGTTAATCTACATATTCATCCATCCTTTGTTCTATTCCCTTGCATCTTGTTTTATACAATTATGTAATTTTTGGATTTTTTAATAATATGTTATTAGAGGAAATTAATATAACATTCACTTTGTGGCGATTTTGGCTTTTTATATCTAAATAGTGAAATAAAGTATTTTATTAGCGGAAAGTACATAACAAATCACAGAAAATGACAGACAAAAAAAAAAAAAAAAAAAACAGAAAAAATTAAAACCCCTTGTCAGAAGGGATCTGTTATGAGAAGTATCCATCGCTCCCCTCATCTTCTTCTTTGGATTCTTCATCAAATTTCTCATCCAAATCTTCACTGTCATCGGTAGCTTCATCTTGAAGATTTTGACACCTCCATATGAACATGTCGATCAACAACGCCAATTTTAGGGCCATCTCAGTGTTCAAACATGTTGCGTTGCATAACTTCTGTATGAAGACAAGTTTTTGTTCGTGTAACCTTTGTATTTTGTGTTTTCCTTATTTAGAAAGTGTATTCGTATTTCTATTTATGGAAACTTGTATTCTTATCATATTCGTATTTCAATTCCAACTTTGTAATCCGAGACTTTGATCATAATGGAATTCATACTTTATACATGCTTGTTTTACTTACAAATTAGTCATTTATACGCAAACTGATACTTATTATACGTGCAAACGTACGTTCATACATTCTCGATACTTGAATTATACTTATACACATTCTTTATACTTGAAAACATGCTAGAATACAAGGTTTATGCATGAAATATTGTTAGTTGCAAAGTTTAGGGGCCTAAAGTAAAAATCAAACTTTGGACGGAACAAGGAGGTGCCGGGCTACGTGGCGCCCTCCCCCCTTTACCCTACGCGTGATGCCAAGGGCCATAATCCGCATAAAGTTGTTTCCTTTCTGTAGATTGACCACTTCTCCTCACCTCCATTCTAACCCAATCACTACAAACTTTCATTAAACACAAACCCTAACTCAACCACTACAAAACCAGGCCTCCACTCAACCATTTTCACTTTCCAAACACTTCTATACTCTCAAATTACTGTCTAATTCTCTGGAATACCAAGTTTTGGGCAGAATCATCTAAGTGCCAAAGTAAGCATTATACATAATTTTCTTCCATTTTCTTCGCTCCTTCTTCCTCTACAAAGCATGGATTACCTCTAGGGATGTTTCCATAGGTTTTCCATGGAAAACCAAGGTGGAACAATACCATTTTGAGGACCAAACTTTCTGTTTTGGAAGAAGAACTTATAAAATTTTATCAAACTTACATTTTTCTCATTCAAACTTGTGCTACTTATGCCTCTAATCAAGTCTATGACTAGTGAGTTTAGCCAAGGTTGTTTCATACAAATTCGGAGGTGTAAATTGCCTCCAAACTTTCTGTTTTGTTAGGGTTGTTAACCCACAAATATTGAAACCATCCAAGCTTGTTCTTGTGACAAGACTTGTGCTTTGGAATAAATGTGAATAACTTGGAAGCCTTGGCTATCCTACCATCATTCCACCACCTCACTTGATGTTTTACTATCCCTATCTCAAGTGGTTTGCTAGCTTGAAAGTAACCTAACCTCGTCTAGCCGTCGACACTTAGTTAACTCTTTCTATGTCGGAAGTGGCTCACCAGGTTCATGTTCACTTGGCTACTTGATATAGTGATTATAGTACTTTTTCTTTCTTATTACTTCATTCATGACCATCCGACGGTTATCCTCTTACCACCATGCATGACATCTATGAAATCTATGATATATATGTTGGACTTATTATGTACTATATAATATATATATATATATATATATATATAAACTTATACATAACCGAACCCTTGATAATAATCGTTATGGTTACTTGTCATGACAATAGGTTATATCATCTAAGCCTACACACCGTTACAATTCTAATGGGTAATTTAACACATGAAATCACTTTCACCCATACGGGTTGTTATAGTGCCAAAAACAGATGTATTAAGACTAGATGATTATTTTTGTGCATACATACTTTTGTACTTTACATTCCAAATCCGAATCCTCCGTTCAAAACATCCAATTACTCACACACCTACGTTTCCTCGTGTAGGATAACTCGGTGTTCCATTCTCCAACCATTCAACTTTTCAAGGAATTTTCAAAGGAAACTTTGCAAAACCGTGAGTATACTCGACCCCATTTTACTTTCACATTTGGGTGCAATACATGTACTTTATGCAAAACCACACAAACATACTTATTCATAAATCACAAACAATCTTTATACATGCTCTTTATGCTAAACTTGAAATCACACATGCTTATACTTGATATGCTTATACTTAGTCATTAACTTCGACAAGCCTCCCTTAACATGTATAGCGCTATAGGAGTAACGCATCGCCCGTAAAATTGAGGTCATGTTAAGTTAAACACATACGGTCTTTTCATTGCTATGACTAGATTACGCTAGCGGAAAACTTTGGGTTGACTTGTATAATTGCATGCTAGTTTAACGCATGTTAGCCTCGAGATTAGACAATTATGCATGAAAGATTTGCTCTAAAACGTTTATACTATGCTTTTACTTAAGCTTGTATTGTAACACCCCGACCGCGTAAAACAACAACCCACGGTAGAAACGTCGGGGGGTCATGTCACAAAACTATTGTTGCACAATACATGGTACATAAAGTTTTGTATTATTGAATTAAGTGTTTACATTGTCTTGGGATGGACATAACAAAATATAAATAAATTGTCTTTAATGTTTTTAAGTCACTAAGGCCCACGTCCAATCCTACGTGAAGCATGCATTTCAAATCATCAAACATTGGCTCTTGAAACATATTTGAAAAGAGAGTCAGCATAAAAATGCCGGCGAGTACATAGGTTTTGTGAGGGTGTGAAATTCATGGCTTTGTATACATATTGCAACATCTCATCCGGCTATAAAAGTCGTTAAGTGAAAACCTTGTATCAAAAAGTGTTTGATATTGCAACATGATTAACCAACTAAAACAAGTTGGTTAGAGTTTGTGAAAACCTTGTAGCCATGAATCTTGACCAAAAACATATCTTTTGTAAAACCGAGTAATAAATCGATTTAAAGAAAACTTTGTATGGTTTATATCTTTACGTGAAAATCATTACATGTCATTGTTTGAAAACATTTCTCTAAGTGATTTGGGTAACGCTACGATATGTAATACGATAAAAGCACTTATATATAGGAAGTACCAACGGTGTATCCATCAGGCTTTTATCATATTACACCCGTCTCATTGTCTAAATCACTTACCATAAACCAATCGTCCAATCGTCTATGTTATAAATCATTCATCCGTGTTATAAACCATTGTTCGTGTCAATAACCAATTGTCCGTGTCATCAATAAATCGTATGTGTTATAAACCATTTGTACGTGTCATCAATAATTCGTCCGTGTTATAAACCAATCGTCCGTGTTTTAATTGTGAAAACTTTTGGTCGTTCTTTAATGAACACATTCAAGCCTGTGTTGACTATACCACCAAAGGGTATCTTTAATAGACCACCAAAGGGTCTCTTTAACTAGACTAACAAATCAACAAATGATTTGTTAAGCAGAAACAGTTTCCGTCGTTACCCAAACTTCCACCAAATCCAGTGGACAGTCCGATAATGGGATTGTCAGTCCAGTGGTACCATAACATACTACAGGTCGGCGTGATCAATGTTAATGAATGTCATTCGTGTCATGGATACGCACCAACAAATTGTCCACATTATTCAAATCGTATTATTTTATATAAACCATCGATTTTGTTATTGAAAACTTGAAAATGATGTAACACATATGAATCGCCCCAAAACATTTGAAAACGTAAAAGAGGGGAACTATGTACTCACATGAACCATAAGTAGTAAATATGCTTTGTAATATAGTTTAGCACATATAAATCACCCCAAATCATTTGAAAATGTAAAATAAGGGAACTATGTACTCACATGAACCATAAGTAGTAAATATGTTTTGTAATATAGTTTAGCACATATGAATCACCCCAAAGCATTTGAAAATGTAAAATAGGGGAACTATGTACTCACTTGGGATTGCTTATAAGTCTTGTATAAAAGATCAAACAAAGCTTGGAGGATCAAGGATTCAAGTGGCTCCTATTATCGGATAACTATCTTAATAAGTCGGGACTTTAATCGGCGGATCAGATAGAATGATGTTTTATAAATCAAATGAGTGTTGGAACTAATATGGCATGATTTAATAAACTTAACTTTCTGATTTGAAAGTGATCCTAAGTGCTTTTGACCCGTTATGACTCGTTAAGGTAGTTTTCGCTACTTTAACGTGTCATTTGCGTAAACGCGTGATCGGATGGTTAAACATGTCCTATGATAAGTATTAAATTCCCAAAAATGTTTGAAAATGTTATAACATCAGTTTATATGTCAAAAATTTTGTTACATATGTTTAAAAGGATTTATGCGCAAAAAAGGCATTTTGGTCATTTTTAAGGACATAAGAACGACTTATCATAACACTAACCAAACGACGTGACCATAAGGTATAACCTCAATAGGTTATTCCCTATGCAACTATGCTCATAGACATGTGTTTGCTCAGATCCTAAGATCGACCAAACGGGTCGGATTCGAAAGTCAAAGCGGTGGTCAAGACCGCTCGACTTACGACCCTAAATAAGCACTAAACTAGAAGTGATGAGTTAGACATGTCAAAACATGTCTAACTGAGTTGCAAAACTGATTTGGTATCAAAACTTAGTGTTTTGATACCCGAAAATAGTTCCGTCGTAAAATGCACATAATGCGCATCTTTGACCGAAACTTTGACTCGTCACTTCGACTAGTAAATGTGGTAACCAGAAGGTGCAATCGCTAGGGATTATAAACTTCGTGATCACGATCACGTTGCTAAGTTCAATTGAAGTTATACTTGACCAAAAATGGTTAGAATCGAAAGTCAAATAGAAAGTCAATTGTTTGACTTTTAGCTCAAAATAAGCTAATAATGAACAAGACTAGGAAAGAACACTTACTTGTGTTCTAGGAAGGCAAGAATGCTCAGTAGGAGGCCTCTAAAGGGAAGCAAACTCCAATTAAGAGCAGGTAGGAGAAGAAGAAGGAAATGAGCAAGTTGAAAGTGAGAATTTCATGGCTATTTATAGTGTTTAGAGGTCCATAAGATCATTACAAGTGTCCTATGTGTTGGCATATCTTGGGGATGCTTAAACACTTGTCAATTGCAGGTTAGAACCTAGCAATTTCGAGTTCTTGGGCTCCAAGGCTTTGCACAAGAAGCTGCCAAGTTGCAGCCAAGAAACTGCTGTGTTGGGGGGTCCTTACGGACCGTATGGCCATATTCTTACGGTCCGTAAGCCCTTTAGCTCGCAAACAACTTTGAAATGTTGACAGCTTTGGCCCCTCGACTTGTTTCGTGGCGTTTTGTAACGTTTAACCCCTTTTTAACCTAATTTTTTAGTCTTTATAAAGGTGTTAAGGCATACGTAACTTGGATTTTGCCCGAAAATGTGGTGGATGTCGGTTCGTTCGGTTGTACGGTTACGCGTTTCGCATAATACGTAAAACATTTTAACGAACACGAAAACGACCAAAATTTTGCAACGATTAATAATTTTGCATTCATATCAATAAAATACAAGATTTTATTGATTACAAAAATTTATGGATGTGTAAATATGGTTCGTATTTAAAAATATGAGAATTGGCTGACTTTCGCAGTTTGTCGCAAATAGTCCTTGAGCTCGAATAACCATGTTTTTGCCATACCGAACCCTTCAAAACTTATTTTAAGTTATGTAAAGTGTATTTCGGGTATGTTTAGCTTATTTCCTTGTCCCGAGTGTATGTCACGTTAAACTGATTTCGTTTGCGTACCAGTTTACGATTTCACTTCCAGAGAAGGTTTGAAAGATTGAATATTGAACAAGGGTTGAAAATGCATGAATGTCATTAATTTATTCAAATCTTGGGAATAAAACACAAGGTCTCATTGATTGTGAAATTGTTCGGAATTGTACAATGATTGAAACGCCACAAATTTCACATGTATGCTCGCCAATGCCGTGTGTGTTGAACTATACTTTAATATGTATTACAGGATGATGATGTTGATGATGATGAAATCTAGTAGGGAAGACTTAGAAACGCATTTAGAAATACTAGATTTGGTTATTTCATTATGTTAAACTTGTTGTACTTTCAATCTTCCATGTTGTATTTTGTTTCCTTGTAATGTATTAACAATTATTTTCAATGAAATGAAATCAGTTTTGAATTAAATATTGTCATAATTAGTGTTATGATGTCTCGAGCAATCTCATTAATCCTGCCCCGATGATTCTGCCATCGGTTGGGGTGTGGCAGATTGGTATCAGAGCCATAACATATAGGGAATTAGGTAGAATTTCCATGTTCGACCTACGCTATAGTTGAAGTACCCAACTTTGACCATTCTTGATTCATGCTTAAAATGTTAATTCTTCCTACTTTGCTTCTTTCTATTCCTTTGTCTTAATTATACAACATGTCTTTCCTAAGACATTTCCACATGTTACACGTTAAAGATAGGAAGACACTCGTACTACAAACGAGACGAGCTCGCCAAAATAGGGGTGATACCCACACTTTGGTGATTACTCTCATCCCGCGTATACAATTTTACACGAAGTTACGCCATCAAGTTAGGAGTGATATCCACATCTTGATGGAAATCTTCCATTTCATACTCTAGTGGACCTTGCTAACGAGTCGGAATTTGCTCCTCGTTTAGTAAGTAACAACCAC
Source organism: Scalesia atractyloides (assembly GCA_947069175.1). NCBI lineage: Eukaryota > Viridiplantae > Streptophyta > Magnoliopsida > Asterales > Asteraceae > Scalesia > Scalesia atractyloides. The sequence continues at coordinate 30,446,081 of CAMTDV010000005.1, forward strand.
ATTTGAAGTACGATGTTATCAAGTTAGGGGTGAAACCTGCACCTTGTTAACTAGTTCCACTCCTCAATTTTCAATCTTGCCAAAGTCTCGAATTTTCGATCGACTAGGGACATGTAGTAACTGGAAGGGTAAAATATCATTAATCGTTTCTCGACGAGAGTATTTTACCTATTAGGCCAAAGTATGTTTCCCTAACTTGAAAGAACTTATGATTCACTTTGGAATAGTCGAAGTTTCTAAACTTGGAACACTCCAATATTTTATCAAGTCTGTCTTTTATGTTATCTCAATTTCTATGTGTTTTAATACTTGTTACCTCGTTCATTTCAAAACTGGTGAACAATTTGCACGTTTCTAGCATTAAAAAACATTAATAATCCAATGAACAAACTAAATTTGTACACTTTTTCGCATTCATACGTGTTTATGCTTTCGAATACTTGTTATGCTCATGCCAACTATATGAATGATACGTGTTATGTGATACTTACATACTTATACACGCAAACAAAACATGACTTTTATATTATGATCAAGTCTCATCCTCCACTCTTTTTCCAATTCTCTAGTGTCTTCTTAATGTTTCTCCAACTCCCACAACAAGAAGTCTAAATCGGGATCGAGCTCTAGAAAGGGGTCAAACAAGGATGAGTCGATGTCCAAGAAGGATCTCATGAAATTCATGGCGAAACAGATGGCTAAGGTCATCCCTGATATCGTCAGCAAAATTCAACACCCACCAAACACCGAATTGTCCAATGCCTCTGTTGACTCTAAGGTGGAAACACCTAAGTCAACGTTCACATTCAAACAGTTTTGTTCATGCAACCCCTACCTTCACTGGTGAAAAGGATGCCACCACATTGCTCCAATGGTTTGACGCCATCGAAGTGACATTCCTCCAGAGTGGTTGTCCCAATCACTTGCGAACCATCTACGCAACGGGTGGCTTTCGATCAAGAGCCCTTGATTGGTGGACCTCCGAACGTAATGCTCGTGAAAATGAAGAAGCCCACCCCATCTCCTGGTTGACCTCAAGAAACTCATGCAGGACGAGTTTGTCCTCCCCATGAAGTCCAACGACTCAAGAACGAGTTTTGGAACATAAAATAAGTTGGGAGCAACAACGCTGGTCTCACCGCCAGGTTTAAATAGCTCAGTGTCATTTGTCTTGGCCCAGTCGACTCGAATGAAAAGGCCATTGCAAAATACATCCGAGCCTTACCCTCATCCTTCTCCAACTATGTTGCCTCTTCCCAACCCAAAACCATCAAGGACACGTATTGCCTCGCAACCCAATTCAACCATAACCTGCTTATGGAAGGAGCCTTCAAAACGAAGGGTTCAACCAAGTCAGTTCATCAAGCCACTATTGAACCAACCTCTGAGCCCACACCTACTAAACCACCCACCAAAAACAATAGAAATGGTAAGAAGCGGAAGGCTTCAAATCAGAATTGTGCGGTTGTTACTCCGCCAAACCCCCCTCAACAACAACTTGCCCTCACACAAAACCCTAAGCCAGCTAAGCGTGCATACACCGGAACTCAACCCAAGTTTACGACTTGCACTTACCACCATCCTGCCCATGCACATTGTCGCCTCTATTAACTTGCAAAAGGTTTGGACACTTCAGCACGCATTGTCGAAGTGGTCTAAAACCCCAAGACAACCAAAACCAGTTTCAAACCCTCGCCAATAACCAAAATCTGCAAACAATGGGCGTACATGCTACAAGTGTGGCGACCCTAATCACCTCGCCAACGTCTGCCCGCAATGCAAAGCCAACAACAATCAGCGGCTGAAGAAACGTAGACCTAACAGATCGGAATCTAGATAGATCTAGGGTTTCAGTCTCTACATAAATGGTTAACCCTTCGATTTGTTTACTAATGATGATGGTTGCAACTAGATTCCCGACGATACCTGCAAAATAGAACACTGTCAGCCTCGTCACGGGGAGAAGGGGGTTCTCTCCGTGACCACCCTCCGGCGTGAGAATAAGTATTCGTAGTCGGAAAATAGTTTAAGTGAAGTAAGAGAGAGAGTAAGTGAGAGTGAATACCTTTTCCTTTTCCCTAAGATACTTATTTATAGCTGGATTTAGGCGCCAAAATAGAGAGAGAAAGATTTCACGGTGTCAAGATCCACCGTTGATTCACCAACTTGTTCCTCAAGTCACACGGATCATGGTAAGATCAACGGCTGGGGAAACTGCCACGTGGCTGGCGATGATGACCTTGTGCTTTTAACGAAATCGTGCCATCATCGTGACCCTAGAGAGTGTACCAGATCACGCCATGTGTAATTCTGTTGTAACCGTTTGTACCGCTGCACGATTGTGCATTAATAGCTTCTAGAAGATATACAGCTGCGATCCTTTTATTGTTTGCCACGTCTACTTTCTGTTGTAACAGAAAATATTCTTTTTGTTTCTGAGCTTTTTCTCGTGCACGGGTGCCATCTAGTCAAGGAAAATATTTAAGGTTAACTATTTCCTTGTGCAAGCATGCGCAAGGTAGTTAAATGATCTTTTTCCTCCTTAGACAACCAGCGCAGAGATTTGTGATATCCTTCTGTGGTTTTCAAGTCCGCGCAAGGTTTTTGAGTAACATGATTACTTAGGAAAATCATTTAAGGTTAACTATTTTCCTTGCGCGAGCCTGCGCAAGGTAGTTAAATGACTTCTTTCCCTTTTTAAGTGACTGGAGCAAGGTTTTATGAAGCCTTTTTTTTGTACCATAGTCTGCGCAAGGATTGCTTATTAGAAATGGGGATGGTTTCTTTCTTGGTGCAAGGATTTGGGACCATACCCCTTCAAGTCCCCCCAGTCTAGTGTTGCTCCTATGCGCAAGTAGCAAGTAGGTGGAGCACTGGACTAAATAAAAAATTGTAGTGATGTGCTGTATTCTTGTAAATAGTTTCGTTGCGCTGAAGAAAATGAGAAGCTTTTTTGAATTTAGACAAAGTTGTCCTTATGTCAGGAGTTGGTGAAAAGCACGTGGTGAAGTGACGTTTGACGTACTGTACAACAGCTGTCAATAGTACTATTTGCACACCATTAGTTGCCTGACGGCCTTTCGTTGCTTGCACGCGTGCGTGGGACGGTTACTGTTCACTACTCGCCCTGCTGTCACCTAGGTTTTGGTGAAAAACCCTGACTTTTCGGCACGATTGCTGCAGGCATTTATTGATATGTTTACCCCAATTGTGCCCTAACTTCTTTGTGCTTTCAAAAAACATCATCTTTCTTCATTTTCTTCTCTGCAATTTCCTTCCTTTGTGACCAGAACATACCCATTATTCTCCAAAGTTGTTCATGGCTGAGAGTTCAACACCAGTAGAGCGAACAGAGATGCCGACGGCATCTACGTTGGCGACATTAAAATGGAAAAAGGGAAGATTTCGACAGAATCATATCGAATTTTTTGTTTGCTAGATTTTGGAATGCTAGATATCCTGAAGAGACTGATACAACAGCAAGTGCTCCGGCAGGCTATATTACTCTCTTCTATGATTACTTTGCCGAGGGCAACTTTCGTCTTCCAGTGACACATTTCATGCTAGAGATTCTGGATTTCTACAAGTTTCACATTTCTCAGTTGAATCCCATAGGGATGGTGCGAATCAGGCATTTCGAGTTTGTGCTTAGATCGATGAACATTACCCAACTGTTGAAAAATTTAGGGTTTTTTCTGTCAGTTACATTGTTCTTTGGGTTTCTATTCCTTCCAACAACGTCTTCAAGCAAAAAGACTGCTGCTTGTGCCTCCCAAATTTATCACGACTGGAAACAGAAATTTTCCTTCATTAAATCTGCAGTGATTCCAACACAGATGACGTTCCGTTTGGGAGAAGATATTGAGTTAGAGACGATTGCGATCCTGAGCGACGAAGTGTAGTACCAAAATCTGAAGGATGTACCCAACATCATATTGCCGGAAAGGGCACTGATCGCTGCCGGAATGAGTATCTTGTGGAAGTCCGATTGTCGAGAGAAGCCAATTTATATGGAAGATGGAGTTGGTAAGTTACTTGCGCAACTCCCTGTAAATATTATATGTGCCCTGATCCTCATGTTCGTTATGTTTCTTTAATACAGTTACGCCTTTGCAATTGGTGGCGTTTAAAAGGAAAACAGGGAAGATGATGGTGGTGCCTATTGCTGAAGATGAGGCCCCTTGGTTTGAGCAGATCTTAGGGAATGAGCTTCCCAAAAAAGAAGATCTCCAAGCACAACCCTCCTCCACCACTGGTAAGTTTTTCTGACATCGAGCCTAAGTGAATATTGCAATATTACCATTAATGTTAAACTTTTGAGTAATATTGCAATATAACTTATGGCGCACCGATGTTTGTTGATTTTGATCAAGTAGGTGATTTAATAAACTTGGGCGTAGGCCCAGACTCGAAGAAGAAGAAGAAGAAACCTGCTTCAACAATCCCCCCCCCCCAGATAAACTTGAGGTTACAAAAAAGGTTATCCAGAAAGGTAAACACTTTTTATCTAGCACTTGGTGTGACTATGTGGTCGTGTCTGACTCCCTAGAAGGTCTTGCGCCTGTAGGTTTAAGGGTACCTAAGGCGGAGCCCATAAGTAGCGCAGATATACCGGCTGCCAACCTGACGATCCCATTGATCTAGAATCCAGTCCTGAACCATTGGTTAGAGAACCCAGGAAGAGAAAGGCTACGAGTCCCGAGAAGCCTGCGCCGCTACCCAAGAAGGTTGCTAGGGCCCGAATAGGGAAGAAAAGCAACTTGGATGCGCTTGTAGAAACATTTTCTCCTGGTAAGGATAGTTAACTTGTCCTTCATATACTGAAAATTCCTTTTTTTCATTCATGCTTGTTATATGTAGAAAAAAATAGTGAAAATGGCGCAGACCACGTCGTCATCATTGCCAACAACGCGCCAACCTGAAGATGAAGGAGTTAAGAAGAAAAGTGATGATGTGGACCTAAGTGCGACTCATTCTGGTTCTGACCCCATCTTGACTGACATGCTAGAGAAAACTGCTACGGAAGAAGAGCATGAAAAATTACTTGTTGAAGATCCTGCTGGGGAGTAGGTAAAAGATACTGCCCCTACCAATCTTGAGAAACAACCTATTGAGGATCCAAAGATGCCTCCGCCTCACTTGGAAAAAGCCACAGATAAACAAGCAAAGAATCCTGGAACATTTTTTGATGACCAAACCGAAGAATCTCCCATTCGTCCAGAGGAGACGCTTGGGGATTACTATTATCGTTCTTACTCAGCCAAGAGAGCTTCCGCGCTACATGAGCCGGTGTGGAAACTTAAACAAAGCGATACCTTTACTGACCTGCAAGCTTGCAGGGAATGGTATAAGGGCATTTATCCACCGACAGAGGTGAAGCATAAAGAAGACAAGTCTCATGACTAAATATACCAAGCTTATCTGTTAGAGACAGCCCAAGCCTCCTCTGTGACTCACCGGATTGTGCGCGAATGGTGCAGTATGAACAAAGAATGAGACGAATTTGAGTCGAAAAAGTTCAAAGTTGGGATTGAAAGTGAGAAGGTAAGGAAGATGAGAGTGGATCTAGAGGAGGAAAAATGCAAGTTTGAGGATGAGAAGAAGACGGAGGAATGGTCCGCCATAGGTTGGAAGAAGAAAGCTGAGGCAGCAGCAGCGCAGCATGCCAAAGATCGCAAGCGGTGGATGGAAGCTTGCGAAAGAGACAATAATGAAAAAATTTCCTTGCGCAATGAAATTGAAAAACTCAAGCAAGAGAAAACTGATGATGTTGCGGCTGCTGAAGAAGCCGTTCTCGTCGTGAACAGAGCGAACAAAAAGAGGTAGAGACACAAATGATTCTTTTACTTAAAGATAAAGAAATTGCTAATCTTACTTCCATGTTTCTTGACAAGGAGTTATTAAGGGAAGAAATAGAGTCTCTGAAGAAAGATGCCAAGTTACATGAGGTGGAGAAGGCGGAGCTGATTCGGCGCTTATCATAGAGTGAGCAAAAGCTTGAAGCAACGGATGCCGCTCGCGCGACGACGGAGAGTGTTTCTGAATCCCTTATGAACAAGCTCACTTGGATCCAACAATCTGGGATCGTCAATGTAAGTGAATAATTGTATAAGTACTGATAGCTTAATATCGTGTATCTCCTGACCCTTGCATTTGTATGTAAATTGTATCCCTGCTGACTCAAACCACTTAGCCGAGGGTAACGTCACCTTCAAAAGAGGGGCCTACCACTTTTCGCATTAGTAACTTATTTAATTATCTTCCAATATTCTGACCATTTGGGATTGTATCACTGCTGACTCAAACCACTGGGTTGAGGGTAACGTCACCTTCAAAAGAGGGGCCTACTACTATAACTAAGATAATCTCTTAAAAAGTCCGAAAGTGCGAAAACTATCAAAGGATACATAAAAGAGAAGTCGGATCCAACTGATTCTATCTTGTCTATTTGTATTTCATTTTATTTATCTTCTTATTTTTATTTTTAATTTTTATATTTAAAACTTTTATAAAAAAATTTAAGATTGATTAGACGTTGACGATAAACCGGTATTAAAAGCTCTTGTGTCCTTAGACGATCTCGGTTACTTACGAACGCTATACTACGCTCACGATGGGTGCACTTGCTCAAGTGTGTGTTTAGTGTTAGTACATTATCGTGTTTTATTAATTTAAAACTTGACTAATGCGTAAAATGAACTTAAAATAATAACTAAAATATAATATGCTTAACGCACACCAAGTTTTTGGCGTCGTTGCCGGGGACACAAGGATTTTGAGAAAGTTTAAAATCGACGGCCTAATTATTTTTCAAAAACATTTTCAAAACTGGGCGCTCGTTTTCTCATTTTTAGGAATTTTTTTTAGTTTACAGTAGGCTGAACACGGGCCGTGCCCATTGGACACGCCTCGTGCTACAGATTACTAAAACAGTTTTTTCAAACGCCCAGATACAAACTTTGACCACGGGTCATGCCCACTGGACACGAGGCCGTGGTGAACTTCTGTTTCTGCATTTTAATTTTATTTTCTGGTCCCGAGACTTTGTAATCTGTTGGGTATTTTCTTATGGATCAATATTCGGGAGATTACACTCACTACTACATAGAGGATGATTATGAGGAAGAATATTGTACCATTTGCCGCAATCCCCATTCGGTGCGATATTGTGACTTTTTCCAACTATCCGTCGCTTATTCTTATTATGAGGAACCTAGTTTTGAACTTCCAAAATCAAGCTTTGATTGTAACACTTATCCAACTCATTTTGACACACCACCGGCTATCTTTCCCGAAGCCGAAAGAATAATAGAACATCTCAAAACTCTTGAGCGGTTACTAAAAGAATCGCGAGCAAGGGAAGAGGCTGTTTGTAGTAAGGAGGTAATAATCGAAGAAGTAAAAATGGAAGAACAAATAAGTGAAAAACCTACGCATGAGTCAACCAAAGAAGAAGGTAAGTCAACAAATAGAAATTTCGAAAAAAAATCAAATTTTCAAAAAATTAACATTTTACCACCTTCTTTCGAAAACCATTGTTTGGTACCCACTCATGCTAAGTTTTTAAAAGAGTTAAACACTAACACTAAAGTTGACGAAATAGTTAGCATCAAATTAACGAATGATCAAACTACGCTAATAAAAGATGAAAAATTTGAAACTAACATAACACCGGTTCCATGTTTCTTTCAAAATAGCTTTATTAGCAATATCAACATCGACAAAGATCTTTGTGTTAATATAATGCCTAACTATATTTTTGAAAAATTAAGTATTAGTGATTTTTCTCCATTTCAAATCCCCATTTTTCTATCTAATCGAAAGATGATAAAATCAACGGGAGTAGTTGAGGATGTGTTAATTCAAACAAACCAAGCGCTAGTCCCCATCGACTTCATCATCCTCGATGATGCCTCGCTTGTATTGGGACGACCTTTCATAAAAACCCATCAAGCATTGATCAACCGGAAGCAAAACAACTTACCAATTCAATTAGGGGCCGACAAAAAGTATATCAATCTTGACCAATCCATGAAATACCCATTTGGCAACATCGACCCCTTAATTGAAGATGAAGATGAGCCACCCGATACGGAAGAAGAGCTCGACCAACTTGTCCAAGAAGAAGACGCCATTGAACAAACCTTTATGGTCCTCAACCAAGAGCAACCAAATAAGGAGTCTCCTAAAGCCCACCACTTGAGCTCAAGGAGCTCCCAAAAGGTTTGGAATACGCTTTTCTAGACAGGCATGGTAAATTACCAGTAATTATTTCATCAAAATTAAGTAGTTTTGAAAAAGAAAAACTAATTTCACTTTTAAGAAAACATAAAAACGCGATTGCATGGAAGCTTGTAGATATAAAATGAATAAACCCTTTCATGTGCACGCACAAAATTTTAATGGAAGATGACTACAAATCGGTAATACAACCACAACGTAGGGTCAATCCAAATGTTCAAGAAGTGGTTAAAAACGAAGTCATCAAACTACTTGATTCCGGACTCATCTACCCAATTTCTGACAGCCTATGGGTGAGTCCCGTTCAAGTAGTTCCCAAAATAGGAGGTATGACGGTATTAACCAATGAAAAAAATGAATTGATACCAACAAGGACCATCACCGGATGGAGAGTTTGTATAGACTACCGTAGATTAAATGAGGCAACAAGGAAAGGCCACTTCCCTTTACCTTTTATTGATTAAATGTTGGAAAGACTATCCTGTCACAAATTTTATTGTTTTTTAGATGTTTTTTCAGGTTATTTTCAAATACGAATAGCCCCTGAAGACCAAAAAAAAAACAACCTTCACATGCCCCTATGGAACTTTCGCTTATCGACACATGCCTTTTGGTCTATGTAATGCCCCCGCAACATTTCAACGTTGCATGGTGGCCATCTTCCATGATATGATAGAAAAAACCATGGAAGTTTTCATGGATGACTTTTCTATCTTTGGAGATTCATATGACCAATGCCTCGATAATGTTGAACGAATGCTATCCCAATGTGAAGAAACCAACATCGCCCTTAATTGGGAAAAATGCCATTTCATGGTTACGTAGGGAATAGTACTTGGTCACAAAATCTCAAGCGAAGGAATGTAGGTTGATCGAGCAAAGATTGACACTATCTCTCGATTACCACCTCCATCCTCCGTTAGAGCCATAAGAAGTTCCTTAGGGCATGCCGGAGTTCATAGACGATTTATTAAAGACTTTTCAAAAATCTCAAGGCCTCTAACTAAACTACTTGAAAAAGATGCACCATTTATCTTTAACAAGGATTGCAACCATGCATTCTTAACATTAAAAACAATTCTAGTCAATGCACCAATCATGATAGCGCCCGATTGGAAATTACCCTTTGAAATCATGTGTGATGCAAGCGACTTTGCAGTTGGAGCAGTTTTGGGACAACGAAAAGATAAGCATTTTCATCCAATATACTACGCTAGTAAAACTCTCAATGATGCACAAGAAAATTATACCACAATTGAAAAAGAAATACTAGCTATAGTATTTGCTTTTGATAAATTTCGTTCCTATCTTGTTATTTCTAAAACAACAGTTTATACTGACCGTGCAGCCATTCGTTATCTGTTTAAAAAACAGGATGCCAAACCATGTTTAATCAGCTGGATCCCACTCCTCCAAGAATTTGACATCGAAATTAAAGACAAAAGAGGAGCTGAAAACACCACCGCAGATCACCTATCTTGCTTGGAAGATCCAGCTTTGGAGGCAACTAGGGACGAGCTCATCAACAAAAAATTACCAACGGAATCTTTAGAGATGGTAGAATATCGGGAAGAACCATGGTACACCGACTACGCCAACTACCTAGCAAGTAGGATAGTCATAAAAGGATGGTCACATCATCAAAGAAAAATATTCTTTACCGATGTAAGACACTACTTTTGGAAGATCCATATCTTTTCAAAATTTGCGCTGACCAACTCATCCGACGATGCGTACATGGCAATGAAGCAGAAAAATCCTCCGCCATTGTCATGAAGGACCGTATGGAGGACATCACGGAGCCACTAGTACCGCTCTAAAGGTATTTGATTCAGGATTCTATTGGCCAACCAATTACAAAGACGCACAATATCTTATCAAGACATGTGATGCATGCCAACGAGAAAGTAATATTTCTTCCAAAAACGAAATGCCACAAAATGGTATTCTCGTTTGTGAAATTTTTGATGTATGGGGTTTAGACTTCATGGGTCCTTTCCCACCATCAAAAGGAAACACATATATACTTGTGGCTGTGGATTACTTGTCAAAATGGGCCGAGGCCGAAGCTCTTCCAACAAACGATGGAAGGGTTGTGGTAAGATTCGTGAAACGATTATTCGCTCGTTTTGGCACTCCAAAAGCTTTAATAAGTGATAGAGGCACCCATTTAAGTAATCATCAACTAAATTTTTTTTTAACACGGTATGGGGTCCAACACTGAATTTCTACCGCTTATCATCCTCAAACAAACGGACAAGCCAAAGTAACCAATAGAGGTTTAAAATGAATACTCGAAAAAACCATAGGGATAAATAGAAAAGAATGGGCCGAAAAATTAGATGATGCTTTATGGGCTTTTCGAACCGCTTTCAAAACAACAATAGGAACCACCCCATATAAGCTAGTCTATGGAAAAAGTTGCCATTTGCCAGTAGAAATAGCACATAAGGCCTACTAGGCATTAAAAACGTAAACTTAGACCATGAAACCGCCGGTAAAAATCGATTTTATCAATTAAACGAATTAGCAGCAGCGAGGTATGTGGCAGGATGTTAGGTGCTGATTTGAATTTTTAGGATGAAGTTTTGGTTATTTGGTATTGTTGGGCTAGTATGTTTCTTGGGCTTTTAATTTTTCTTGGGCTACTTATCTATGTATATAAATATATATATATATATATATATATATATATATATATATATATATTATCTAATAAAAATAATTCGAGCAAAACCGAGCGAGCAGACCTTTGCTCATGCTTGGCTTGTTTTCAAATCGAACCGAGCTGAGAGGCTCATTTACAAATTGAGCGGGAATCGAACGAGCATTTTTCGAGCGATCGACAAGCGATCTTCGATCGTCGAGCAGTTTGGACAGCCCTACAGCACGCCCCGTGGTCACCCTTCTATAAACTTTTGTTACTGGCACCCTGGCCACGGGGCCGTGGCCGGACCACACGGTTCCGTGGCCAGGTGTCCAGTAACATAAAATCTTGTTTTTAAACCCGCTTTTACACATTCTAATCAACCAAAAAACTTATTTTGGACACATTGAGGACAATGTGTAATTTAAGTGTGGGGGGAATGCTAAAACCTTGAATGTTGCAAGTCCTAAAATCAAGCCTTACACAAAACTCGCCTTGGAACCATTAATCACTCCCAAAAAAAAATTGAAAATTTTTCATTTTTTTGTCTTGGTTAATTTGGGAATATCAAGTTGTAAAAATTATGTTTTTTACAAATTTACAATCGATAGCGTCGTGATAAAAAAGAACTAAATATAGAAAATTATAAAAAAGGGCATAACAAATTCTTTTAAAATTTGATTATATATACATGTGCAGACTATAAACCCATTTCCCACGACAAGTGAGTTTTGATCCTTTAATGAGCATACGAGTATACATCTTTAATTAAATGCTCATTTTTCGTTTCTTGTGTGAATAGTCTGCTTGTTTCTTACAATTCTAGAATTTGCCAAGACCATACATTCACGGTCCTTACCAAGCATTAGGACTAATCCATTTCTTTATTCAGAACCATTGTTTTTTCTTTTTAATCCCTCACCCATAATTCCCCTAGTTAACCCCTTTGAGCCTAAACCTTTTTTGTTTCTAAACCCACAAAACATAAAAACACCCACTACCAACCAAAAAGCTTTTTCATTTTAAACCCATTTTGTTTTTGTAAAAAGCCCGGTTGTCTTCAAAAAGTTATATCTTTAATAAAAAAATGCAGTTCTTGAAATAACCAAACAAGACCCTTAAAAAATCTTGTTTGAAGCTATCTAGTTTAAATAAATGTCACAAAAATAAAAACGTTTACGACACCGACGCTTTTTACGTTTTTCGCCATTTTACTAACTCCTAACCCAAAAAAACCTACCCTTAGAACAAGCCTAACCCTTTCTAAAAGTCCTCTTGATATTTACAAAGGTTTTTAGTTAAAAATGAGAAGGTTTATCTCTTATCAAGCATTTGGTAGAAGTAAGTCCCACGCCAGAATCAAGTGTTATCACAAAAATACATATTCGGCCGATTGTTGAGTGATATCTTGTGAGGCATGTGAACTTGTATATAACTAAATAGAATTTTAAAAAAGGGCATGTTATGCCTAAAATATATTTTTTCTAAAAAATGTTTTAAATAAATCATGACGAATAGGATTGTAAATAAAATAAAACAAAATATAGATCTTGGATTCCCGACACTCTAGACAAGCCACAAAAACTTCTTCTCTACCAATTCCATTTGGGTGTGTGAGCCACATTTAAGAGTTTGGCTTGAGGACAAGCAAAGATTCAAGTGTGGTGGTGTTTGATTCAAGCTTACTAGGACCTCCTTCAATACCCTATGGTATTGGATGTCGGGGGTGCGAATAGCTTGAATCCCATATATGTAAACTACTATTAATACATTAAACCGGCCACTTGGGATTGTATCCATGCTGACTTAAACCACTTGGCCGAGGGTAACGTCACCTTCAAAAGAGGGGCCTACCACTTTTCACAATAATAACTTACTTATTTATCTTTCAATATTCCGGCATCTTGGGATTGTATCCCTACTGAGTCAAACCACTTGGCCGAGGGTGACGTCACCTTCAAAAAAGGGGCCTACTACTATAACTAAGAGAATCTCTTAAAAGAGTTAATTACTGTTTTCGTCCCTGTGGTTTGTCAAAAATCACTATTTCAGTCCATTAGTTTAAAAATTGCGATTTCAGTCCCAGTGGTTTCACTTTCGTAACCATTTCAGTCCAACTCGCAACCATTTCAGTCCCTGTACTTACAGAATAAATGGATTGAAGTGGTTACGAAAGTGAAACCACATGGACTGAAATGGTTACGAAAGTGAAACCACAGGGACTGAAATCACAATTTTTAAACTAATGGACTGAAATAGTGATTTTTGACAAACCACAGGGACGAAAACAGTAATTAACTCCTCTTAAAAAGTCCGAAAGTGCGAAAATCATCAAAGGGTACATAAAAGAGGAGTTGGATCCAAGTGATTCTATCTTGTCTATTTGTATTTCATTTTATTTACTTTTTCATTTTTATGTTTGCTTTTATCTTTCAAAACTTTTATAAAAAATTTGTATTGATTAGACGTTAATGATAAACCTGTATTAAAAGCTCTTGTGTCCTTAGACGACCTCAGTATCTTACCAACATTATACTACGCCCGTGATGGGTGCACTTGCCCTAGTGTGTGTTTAATGTTAGTATAATATCGTGTTTTATAAATTTAAAACTTGACTAATACATAAAACAGACTTAAAATATTAATAAAATTATACCACGCTTTGCACGCACTAACTTACCAGCATTCAATGTTGACATTATTTTCGCATATGTTTCAGGTACTAATACTAATGTATGATTGCTAAAGCATGCTACACGTAGGATGGACTCAGGCCTTAATTCACTTAAAAACTTAGAGACATTTTTTTGTATTTTGTTTGTGTTACCCAAAGACAATGTAAATTATTAATTCAATAAAACAAAACGTTGAATACCATGTCTTTGAAACAATTCCTGTAACGTGACTCCCCGACATTTCCGTCGTGGTTTGTTGTTTTACGCGATCGGGGTGTTATATTCACACACCAGGAGTCTGGCCTTTTCTTGAGATTTGAACTGCAAAGGGGCAACTGGGTTTATGTGCCTTTTATCATGTCTTAATCCTAGACCCTGTAATTCCAATTTTGCCCCTCACCTATTGAACCAGAACTAAAGTTGGACTTTAAACCATACACACAATTTTGTACCTTAAATGCTCATTTTTAAATATGTGAATTTGCCTCTGGCTCCAAACAACATATGTTTTAGCCATTTGATTCATTTTTTCCTTATCTAGAATCAATTAACCAACATAAAACATAAAAAGGATGCAACGAGTCACAAACTTCACCAGCTTTCCTTTACTGCTTCCTTATTTTCTTTGCAACCATATTCAAAACTGAGAAATTCTCATTGTCTTTACTAAAATCATCTATATCACATATTATGTCTTCCTGCATCAGGTCCATATCAATATTTATATTTCTTGCATCCTCAAGTGTGATATTGACTTCTGCTGGGGTCAATGTCAACCAAGTCTCTAAATTATTCCATATTGACTTCAAAATCTAACAATATGTAATTAGGATCCTCATAAGCAACATAGTCGGTGTCCTCTTCATTAGTCTCGAACTCATCCACTACATTCGATTTGTTGTGATTGGCCCTGAAATGGCTTGCATGAAGAAGAAAAACACTGACTTTCAATGAAATCTGCATTTTCAATAATTCTAGTTGGAGCAATTGTCTTTTAAGGAGTTGCTTCAACTGGAACATGATTATGTGATGTCTCAACATTGTCAAACGAATGTAGCATTACATAAGAATGCCCAATTTCAACATACAGATCAATAAGCTTATGCCCTTTACTAACTTGATCATACCAATGTTCTAACATCAACACTCAACTCCCTAAGTCCAAAATCCAAACGAACATGAGGATTCTTGGTAAAATAATAGAATACATCATCTACTGAGTATCCAATGTCTTTCATGATTTGGTCCAGGACATCAAAATGCTATTCTTCAGTATTAACATTATCAACGTAGGTTATCTTACCGTTTAGGTACTTCCTTACTAGATAACCTGAAAATTCACCTCCATAAAAAAAACCTTAAGTGTACAGAACTTTGATTGATCGGCTGAAACATAAATAGACAACTGCTTGGTGTGAGTGAAGCGTGATATGATTTTATTAATATTTTGAATTCGTTTTACGCATTAGTCAAGTTTTAAATTTATAAAACATGATATTATACTAACAATAAACATACACTTGGGCAAGTGCACCCATCGTGAGCGTAGTATAGCGTTGGTAAGATACCGAGATCGTCCAAGGACACAAGAGCTTTTAATACCGGTTTATCCTCAATGTCTAATCGTTACAATTTTTGGATAAAAGTTTTAAAACATAAAAATAAATCTAAAAATGAAAATGAAAGGACAAATAAGATGAAATAGAAATAGACAAGATAGAATCACTTGGATCCAACTCCTCTTTAATGTATCATTTGATCATTTTCGCACTTTCGGACTTTATAAGAGATTATCTTAGTTAAAGTAGTAGGCCCCTCTTTTGAAGGTGACGTTACCCTCAACCAGTGGTTGAGTCAGCAGGGATACAATCCCAAAGGGTTGGAATATTGAAAGATAATTAGATAAGTTATTAATACAAACAGTAGTAGGCCTCTCTTTTGAAGGTGACGTTACCCTCGGCTAAGTGGTTTGAATCAGCAAGGATACAATCCCAAGAAGCCGGTTTAAAGTTTTAATAATAGTTTGCATATGAGGAATTCAAGCTATTCGCACCCCCGCCATCCAATACCCGTGGGGCATTGAAGGAGGTCCTAGTAAGCTTGAACCAAGTCCTCGTAGGATCTATACACTGAACGAGACAAGAACTTTACAAAACCACCCTTCTAACCCCCTTCCAAGTAGTTAACGCACTTTATATAGACTGTAAAGACACAAATGAGCAAATCAATGACATCATGAAGTAATAGTTAGGAAAAATTCACTTTCAACATAACAAACTAGTTATTAAAGTCAATACCCAATTAAAAAGTGCTGAAAGATTAAAAATCAAGAGTAATACATTAAAGATTTGTCTTCACCAAATGATGTAAGAGATTTAGCCAAGCATGGTCTTACGATCAATCTTGGATCCCGAGACTACTACACACTCTAAAGATGATAGATGGATGATGGTGGTGGGTGTTGGTATTGTAGTGGTGGTGAATGGTGGCAAAGTGAGAGAGAAGTGGTTTGCCAAGGGATGCCTTTAAAGTGAACCAAGCACCGCTATTTATAGTCAGAACAGTACCCCGGCCACGGTCCCATGTCCAGTGGGCATGGCCCGTGGCCAGCTTCTTCTCTTCCTTCATTAATTGCAACTATCAGCAGAGGGCCCCACACGACCCCGTGTCTTCTGGGCACGACCCCGTGGTCTACTCTTCACTATACTATCAAGATTTTGCAAACTTGAGACTTAACCACGCCCCATAGTGAGCTGGGCACGGCGCCGTTGGTGGGTATAGAAACTTCTGTAGGTTTTGTCTTTAACTGTAAAGGCTGACCACGCCCCGTGCCTGGATGGGCACGGCCTCGTGGTCAGCTTCTGTCTTCTTGTTTTTTTCTTTGGGGTGATGCTAAGGGGTCGGGCATGTCGTGCTATTCATTTTTCTTGTATTTATGTTGGTTTTGGCTGCTTATTTGCTTCTTTTGTTTTTTAAGCTCATTTGATCCTGTAAATTCAAAAGGAACAAAGAACGTGCTTTTTCCAACATTAGTACTAGAAAAGGGTTAGTTTTATGCCTTATTTGATGTAATTTATATGTTGCATTTTATACACATCATATATCCCCACACTTGATGTTTGCTTGTCCTCAAGCAAAATATTTAAATGTGGCTTACACACCTAGATGGAATAGGTAGAGAAGAAGTTTTATGGCTTGTCTTGAGTGTCGGGAATCCAAGATCTTTTATTAAGTTTTATTTTTATTTTATTTACAATCTTATTCGTCATTTTTAAGAAAAATATTTATTGGGGCATAACATGCCTTTTTAAAATTCTATTTATTTATATACAAGTTCACGTACCTCACAGGAGATCACTCAATACTCGACTGAAAATATACTTTTGTGATAACACTCGATTCCGGTATGGAACTTACTTCTACCATATCTTGCCAAGTGATCAATCTTCGTCCTCTTTAACTATAAACCTTTGTAATTATCAAGAGGACTTTTGAAAGGGTAAGGCTTGGGCTAAGGGTAGGTGATTTTTGGGTTAGTAGTTAGTAAAATGGCTAAA
Organism: Scalesia atractyloides; assembly: GCA_947069175.1. Classification (NCBI taxonomy): domain Eukaryota; kingdom Viridiplantae; phylum Streptophyta; class Magnoliopsida; order Asterales; family Asteraceae; genus Scalesia; species Scalesia atractyloides. The sequence goes on from CAMTDV010000005.1 coordinate 30,463,201, forward strand.
AGTTGTAAAAGCGTCGGTTGTCGTAAAAACTTTTTTTTCGTGACATTTATTGAAACTAAGCATATTCAAACAAGATTTTATTAAGGAACTTGTTTGGTTATTGCTAAAACTATGTTCTTTTTTTTTCGTCACAAGATAACCGATCTTTTATCAAAACAAATGGGTTTGGGGTAATGGGTGTTTGTGATATGGGTTTTTGAAATGAAAAGGTTTAGTCTCAAAAAGGGTTAACTAGGAGGATTTTTGGTAGGGGAATAAAAAGAAGGAAAATAATGGTGTTGAATAGAAATGGGTTAGTCCTAATGCCTCCATCATTTACTTACTTGGGTTTAAGTTGGTAAGGACCAGGAGTGTATCGTCTTGGCAAGTTTTAGAGTTGTAGGAACCAAGCGGCTATTCACACAAGAAACGAAAATGAGTATTTAGTTTAAAGATGTATGTGTGTATGCTCGTTAAAGGCTCAAAAACTCACTTTTTGTGGGAATGGGTTTATAGTGTGAACAAGTATATATAATCAAATTTTAAAAAGATTTGTCATGCCTTTTTATAATTTTCTTGTTAGGTTCTTTTTATCACGATGCTATCGGTTGTAAATTTGTAAAAACATAACTTCTTAGATATTGTTATTCCCAAGTTAAACCAACACAAGTAAAAAAAAGAAATTTTTTGAAAAGATTTGGAGTGATTAGCGGTTCCAATACGAGTTTTGTGTAAGGCTTGTTATTAGGACTTGCAAAATTCAAGATAGCTTCCCCCCACACTTAAATCACACATTGTCCTCAATGTGTCCAAAAATAAGTTTTTCGGTTGATTCGAATGCATAAAAGTGTGTTTAAAAACAAGTTTTAATGATACTGGTCACCTAGCCACGGGCCCGTGTTATCCGGGCACGACCCCGTGGTTAGAGTGCCAGTAACAGAGTTTACAGAAGGCTAGCCACGGGGCGTGTCCAGTGGGCACGGCCAGTGGTCAGTTACCTGGAAAAATGATTTTTTCTGCAGAAGCCTGGGGACGGGGCGTGTTGGGCTGGGCACGGCCCCGTGCTGCATATGCTGGAAAGCTGGAAAAAGTTGTCGGGAGGCACTGTTTACGTGCATGGGGCGTGTTTTTAACGTCCCTTCGGCAGTTTTCATCTTTTCTCGTTTGTTAGGTCATAAAATACGATCCAAACACCACAACAATAGCTTAAACCATCATATATTAGAGTGAGAGATACAAAAGATCCTAAGATAATTCCTAAAATTTAAAAATTACAGAAGTCTTAGAATTAGATAGGTGCAAGAAATTTAAACCATCATGAAGTTCTACCCTAGATGCTTACATGTTTAAAACGAAAAAAACCTGGAAATGATTTCTCGGTGAATAAGGGCTCTTAGAACTTCAACCCGGAGGGAGCGCCCCTTAAAAGTCATTGAGCATTTCCTCAATCTCCCAAGGGAGGAAGAGGAAGGGCTCATCCTCCGTATACTCATACGGGGGAGGTACGGGAGGTGCGACTTCCACTGGAACCTTGTGTAATGCGTCTAGAGGAGGTTCCTGAGGGAGGTCATCCCATCCGGTTGGGATAATGATTTCTTGTGCGAGGTTCCAATCCTCTTGTGGGAAGATTGGTTCCATGGGAGGCATTGCAGGAATGTTCAACCTTTGGTGCAAAAGGTTGATCTCTTGGAAGCAATTATCCAACCCCACCGTCAAATAGTTGATACGGCCGATAAGGACCTTCTCCACAGATGTCATTTCATCGATGGCTTCCATTAAAGCATACACATAAGGGACTAGGGTGGCTTCAATCAATGGTCTTCTTCCTCTCCTGCTTTGTCTTGAATTTGTCGATGACATTCCACTATTCTGGCTCTACATACTAAGAAAACAAGAGCGAAATTTCAAGAGAATAAAACTTAAATCTTCATCACGGCCCCGTGTCCAACGGACATAGGCCCGTGCCCATCCTCCTGCAACAGTTTTGAACTCAAGAACTCATTGTTTTAACTTATTTTTCTTTGGTTTTGATTATTTTTTTAAAAAAAATATCTTAAGTAATGCAATAAAACATTTGTTTGTTAAGAGCTTTTTGGTAAAAAAAAATTTATATTGCATGAATAAAGTATGAAGTCATGGAGCTTGAAGCTTTAATGGAGGTTTTGAGTTCTTTGGAGAAGAAGGGAAAGTGACAAAAGTGGCAAAGACAAGATGGTTTGAGGAAACCTTTTCAAGAACATACCTTTTAAGGTATATGTGAAAAATCCCAGGGGATCTCTGTCTTTGGAATGGGTCCAAACATGCAGCATCAAGGCTGACTTTATAGAAAGCGACAACACATTGACCACGGCCCCGTGGTCAGATAAGGTTCTGACACGTTTGTCCGTATTAGACACACGGGGCGTGTTGGCCTGAACACGACCCCGTGGTTATTTTTCTGGTGCGCACGGGGCGTGTTCGCTGGGCATGGCCCCGTGGTTGGAATCTTTATGAAGTGTTGTCTTGTTTATTTTAAGAATTTCCTGTGATCGGGAGGTTCCTTACTGGAGGGAACAACACCGAAATGCCTAAGGTATCGTAATTGGTCTTGGTGTATGTCCAAACACAAGAGGTTATCGGAAAGGGGAAAACTAAGCTACTAATCGGTCGGCAAAACCAACCGTTATTCCCCTTACCCGGGCTCTTGTCAAAGAAGGTGTATGTCGAATAGCTCAGGTCTATGAGCGCATCAGTGGTAGCCGATGGAGAGTCCTTCACGGCACAATCGACGTAGGGACGACTATCGCTAATGCTATCGTAAGAGATTAAGGTACTTTCGATGGTTTTGGTGTTGCTAGATTCCGAATGTGAACTCAACGATTCTTTTTGCTTTTGGTCTTGTGATGAATACTTCTTTTTCATCATATGCTCTATTTCTTTTAATTTTTGGAGAATCCTTTCTTCTATTTGACATATTTCGAAAGAGGCAATGTTGTGTTGAAGAGGAGGTTGAGAGCATCCGGTTGGATAGTAAGGATTGTTTTTACTTTCGCCTATCTTAAGGTGATTATCATAGGAAAACGATGGGTCCGCTAAATAGTGGGGTTCGGAATTTAGGATGTAACATTCTAAATCTTGATGGAACCAACCACCTAGTTGACACCATTCACCGTAAGAGTGGCGAAAGCAATAAAAATCGATATTATCCATATTTTTGCCAGAGATTACCAACCGTTGGGATCAGACGGCCCTGTTTGTCGGTAGCTAGGTGTTGGGCACGGCCCCGTGTTTGTGTGACACAGCCCCGTGGTCAGTAACTGTCTGACTAAAAACATATTTTGTTGCTGCTTTATTGGACACGGGGGTGTGTTGGTTGGACACGACCCCGTGCCGCAGCCTGTAGAAATTGCAGATTTTGATAAAAACTTAAACAAAACCTATAAATAAAAAAATGTGAAAAATAATTAGGCCGCCGATTTAAACTTTTTTAAAATCCTTATGTCCCTGACAACGACGCCAAAAACTTGGTGGTCGTGAAGCGTGATATGATTTTATTAATATTTTAAGTTCGTTTTACGCGTTAGTCAACTTTTAAATTTATAAAACACGATATTATACTAACACTAAACACACACTTGGGCAAGTGCACCCATCGTGAACGTAGTATAGCGTTGGTAACATACCGAGATCGTCCAATGACACAAGAGCTTTTAATAGCGGTTTATCCTCAACGTCTAATCGTAACAAATTTTGGATAAAAGTTTTAAAACATAAAAATAAATCTAAAAATGAAAAGATAAATAAAATGAAATATAAATAGGCAAGATAGAATCACTTGGATCCAAATCCTCCTTAATGTATCCTTTGATGATTTCGCACTTTCAGACTTTTTAAGAGATTATCTTAGTTAAAGTAGTCGGCCCCTCTTATTAAAGTGACGTTACCCTCAACCCAGTGGTTTGAGTCAGCAGAGATACAATACCAAAGGCCCGGAATATTGAAAGATAATTAGATAAGTTATTAATGCGAAAAGTAGTAGGCCCCTCTTTTGAAGGTGACGTTACTCTCGGCTAAGTGGTTTGAGTCAGCAAGGATACAATCCCAAGAAGCCAGTTTAAAGTTTTAATAGTAGCTTGCATATGAGGGATTCAAGCTATTCGCACTTCAAGCTAGTCAGGAGGGATACAATCCTAAAGGGTCGGAATATTGAAAGATAATTAGATAAGTTATTAATGCGAAAAGTAGTAGGCCCCCCTTTTGAAGGTGACGTCACCCTCGGCTAAGTGGTTTGAGTCAGCAAGGATACAATCCCAAGAAGCCGGTTTAAAGTTTTAATAGTAGTTTGCATATGAGAGATTCAAGCTATTCGCACCCCCCATCCAATACCTGTGGGGCATTGAAGGAGTTCCTAGTAAGCTTGAACCAAGTTCTCGCAGGATCTATACACTGAACGAGACAAGAACTTTACCAAACCACCTTTCTAACCTCCTTCCAAGTAGTTAACGCGCTTTATATAGACCGTAAAGACACGAATGAGCAAATCAATGACATCATGAAGAAATGGTTAGGAAAATTCACTTGCAACATAAGAAAATAGTTATGAAAGTCATTTATACATACCCAATTAAAAATTGCTGAAACATTAAAAATCAAAAGTAATACATTAAAGATTTGTCTTCACTAAGTGATGTTAGAGATTTAGCCAAGCATGGTCTTTGTTTGACAAGAACTCTTACGATCAATCTTGGATCCCGAGACTACTACACACTCTAAAGATGATAGATGGATGATGGTGGTGGGTGTTGGTATTGTAGTGGTGGTGGAATGGTAGCAAAGTGAGGGAGAAGTGGTTTGCCAAGGGATGCCTTTGAAGTGAACCAAGCACCCCTATTTATAGTCAGAACAGTACCCCGGCCACGGCCCCGTTGATAGGACCGATCCTCCAATGTCAAGGAACCTAATTTGTATCTAATGTTCAATATAAGCGGAAATTATATGACATGTTAATCAAATACACAAGGTTACTGTTTAAATGTTTGTTGATTCATGTCCAAATCATATACATTCAGTTTCCAAACAGACAGAGCTTCGCCGTCAATGTCGCAAAGTTCTTACAAATAGAGACCCATGACTTCCTATATATAGACATAGAAGTTCGCTCGAAGTGTGTCCTGGCTAGATCAAGTTCGGCCGAACTTGATCAGCCTACACTAATTTCGGCCGAACTTGTTGTTTACACATAAATATATTATGAAATCTAACAATTCAAGCTCTAAACATATATATCCAATCCAAGACTAGACAATAGACATTATGCATCAACAAACTCCCCCTTGGATATTGTTGCAGTGTCTTGATTAGTCTTCAATCTTTAACATCTTCCGAAGAAGTTCTTGTACGGCTTCTTTCGACGTTCTTGCTTAGGAATCGGTGTTTGGTGTAACACCCCAATCGCGTTATACAACACGCGGTGAAAATATCGGGGAGTCACGTTACAAATTGCTTAGCCACAACTGGTACTAAAATTTGTTTCATTATTATTAACATTTTTACAGTACAAACAATACAACAAATTGTCTTTTGATTAAGGAAGTCTAAAGCCCGAATGCATTCCTATGTGTAGCATACTTGAATGCTCATCAACCTGAAACATATGTGAAAAAGAGACGTCAACAAACAATGTTGGCAGGTACATAGTTTTGTTGGCCAAGTAAATAGCAAAATGTTTTAGTATTGCAATACTTCGACAACTACGAGAGTTGTCAATTGAAATCAGACTCTTTGAAGCCAAGGAATGGAAAAAGATTTAGTTTTGCAATACATTAACTTGATTATTAAACTTGTGACAAAAAGAGTTTTGTATATGGCAATATGATTATTACCAAGTAATTTTTATGTCATTGAAATTTGTACTTTGATCTTTGTAATAACATTGAATTTGGTCATAAAACTTGTTAGTATGTTATTAGAAATCTATCAAGGATTAATAACAACAATATTGAAATTTATCATAAATCGTGTGAGTAATATTAGAAATCAAATCAATGATTCCTAATAATACTTTGGATATCCTTTTTAGAATCTAATATATAAAAATATGATAAGATTCCACAAGGATTTGGGTATTGAACTTGAAACAAGTGTACACAAAATCGTAAAGTGATTTGGATAACGCTACAAGGGTAATACTGTGACATCCCGGTTTTTCGGATAACTTAAACGCAATACTTGTCGAATAAATTGTATGCTACGTAGTAAACGTGTACGAGTTAGTAAATACGTAATGTGCGATTATGTGATTGTTTTAGTTATAAAATAATTATGGTAAATATGTACACGAACCGAACCGAATCGCAACACGAACCAAACCTTAAACTCCTTGTGACTCTAGGAGTGAACCGAGTTCTAACCCAAACCCTAAACTCCTTGTGACTCTAGGAGTGAACCGAGTTCTAACCCAAACCACCCTCAGCCGAGAACAAGCCCAAACCGCAAACCCATTGTGTGCAAACCCGAACCGCAAACCCATTGTGTGCAACCCAAACCTTAAACCCAAGTCTTCGGCCGCAAGATCAAACCCAAACCGAACCAACCCAAGTCCTCGGCCACGAGCTCAAACCAAAACCGTAATCCTTATCTCTTTGCGCCTATATATACTAGCCATGCATGCTTCATTCACAACACAAAACCCTAGTTGATAAAGACAGCCGACGGCAGCAAATCCTCCATCCCCTCGACCGTAAACAGCCCCCTTTCACTCCCTTTTGATCGCGAGCAGTCTTCCCTTTCAGTCCCTTTCAGTCTCGGTCGCGACAAGCAGAACTGCTCATCTCATTCGGTCGTGATCTTGCTTGAACAGCCGAATCATTCTTGTCCAAGTCTCGGTTATTTACCTAGTTATTAAAGGTTAGGATTTATCTTTTGATTACAAGATCATGTTCGGATTATATGTGTTTGAATCGGCTGATTTATCATTGTTACATGTATGATTGTTTTCGGAACTTATAAGTTTGCCAAGTATGTTTTGTTTATAAAAACTAGAGGTGTGGATTAGGGTTTGCATGGATGTGATTTTGGTATTGATCTATGATTAGAAAATCAGTTCTTGATCGCCTAGGTTAATGATATGGACGGTTTATGCGAATCTATGATAACAATATGCTGAAACAGGTTGCTGAGTAATAGTTACAGCCGACTTCATCTGGCTGTAACTTGGTCATTAGTTGTCGAAAAACGGATTTTCTGATGTCTAGAACGTAGAGATTTGAATAACGAATCTAACGGCGCTGGATTCATATTTTTCTGAAGTCGTTTGATATTTTTAAATGGCCAAATAAGTTCAGTAACTAAAGCTGTGAAAATCCTGAAATTTTGTTAGTTGTTTATCGAGTTGGATTTTATAATCAGTAGGGAGTTGAGTCATGAATTTTGTACAGCAACTAGGTATGGAAATTTCCGGGCAACTCTAATTGGAATTTTGTTAATTGGACGATCAGTTATTTTTAAATAAATTCTTCCGTGGACTGCAGTCAGAAAGCGACGAATCTGACTGCAGCCTAGTATATTAATATTTATGGTTAATTGGTAAATATTTAGGACTTGGAAAATTTAAATTTCTACAGTATAAATGTCACCTGCTGTAAAATAATTGGAATTTTTGGAACGTTGGAACTATTTTATAAAAATCCTAGAAAACAGCTGAATTATGAGTATTAAGCTGAAATTTGATAACTTGTGATTGTGTGCACCAAAGTGTTGTATGGATTGGATTATGTTCATGATAAACTGTTTTGATTACTATGATCACATGAGGATACTTGCATGCATGTTTGAGTGTTAGATATTTGTTGTGTGTATCACTTTGTGCGTAAATTACGTGTAGAATTTGTATTGGTGTGATCACACACTGACTTGAAATCAATTGGTTTGTTAGGACGCAATTAGCGGTCCCATCCTTTACAACTTCTTTGCTACACTAACCGAGCAAATAAAGGTGAGTTCACGGCCCCTAACTTTATCCGGTTTTTAAACAACAGGGGGAGAAACATGTATACACTCTTCAAACTCAATCTCTTTACGTTATACGAAATTAACGTCACATAACTATTCGGTAACTAAGTTGATGTTAATGTAATGTTATGGTCACTAAGCAGCTACATCACTTAAGCCCTCGTCAATCTCTCGGATCGTTAGTATTGGGTTTTAATAGCGGGGGAATTATAAGTAGTACTACTGGGCCCGACAAGCCCCATCCGAGCTAGTCGCGCTAGCCGACCGGGTATGGTCAACGGGTGAATAATTTGGCCTAACTTCGCCATGGTCAGTGATAGGCCTGGCAACACGGAGGCACAACAGTCAGCTTCGATCGCGAACTCATACGTGACATAACTTTAGGCTAGCTACCTATATATGTTAACATTGAACTTAATTACGAAACAACTATATTATCCCGGGTTGAGGATAATGGAAACAACAACTTATTATTCCGGGTTTGGAATAATGGAACCAACATCATTATTATTCCGGGTTTGGAATAATGGAACTAAATCGTTATCCCGGGTTAGGGATAACGGGGAAACAAACTCATAACCGAACAAACGAATTTATGAAAACCTGTGAACTCACTCATCTTTAATGTTGACACTTGTTTCTTTACATGTTTCTCAGGACGCTAGGAGTTCTAGGTGCACTCACATGCATTGAACAAGACATCTTTTATCGAGTCTCATTTACAAACGTTGTTTTGGGTTTTTCATTTGTTTTGTCGTTTGTGTTGGCGCCCGTTTCTCTACTTATTTTATGCTTCCGCTCAACCATTTAAACTAAGGCTTCCGCTAAACTTTGGTAACTAGCTAAGACAATCTAAAATCTACGATAATTGGTTAATCAAATGATTTTTGGAAAACGTATTATCAAAGCATATAGAGTCGTTCGACGTACTAGTGTTTCAGATTCTGGTTTGTTCACATGCCTCGCGGTAAAACTCCGCAAGTGGGAATTGAGGGTGTGACAAATACAATAAGAACACTTATATATAAGAAGTACCAGCGGCGTATCCACCATGTTCTTACGGTATTACACTAGTTTCGTTATCTAAATCACAACTAACCACATAAACACATAATCATCATCTTGTCACATTGTCTTGTCACATACGCATTAAAGTACACAAAGAGTCCATACAAGGGCTACCATTTAGTACTTTAAACATCCTACAAAGATCTAACTATAAAGATAGATAGATACTTTAAGGATTCAATCTTGTCACACTGTCTTGTCATATTGTCTTGTCACATACGCATTAAAGTACACAAAGAGTCCATACAAGGGCTACCATTTAGTACTTTAAACATCCTACAAAAATCTAACTCTAAAGATAGATAGATACTTTAAGGATTCAATCTTGTCACATCGCCTTGTGATATTGTCTTGTCACATACACATTAAAGTACACAAAGAGTCCATACAAAGGCTACCATTTAGTACTTTAAACATCCTACAAAGATCTAACTATAAAGATAGATAGATACTTTAAGGATTCAATCTTGTCACATTGTCTTGTCATATTGTCTTGTCACATACGCATTAAAGTACACAAAGAGTCCATACAAGGGCTACCATTTAGTACTTTAAACATCCTACAAAGATCTAACTATAAAGATAGATAGATACTTTAAGGATTCAATCTTCTCACACTGTCTTGTCACATACGCATTAAAGTACACAAAGAGTCCATACAAGGGCTACCATTTAGTACTTTAAACATCCTACAAAGATCTAACTATAAAGATAGATAGATACTTTAAGGATTCAATCTTGTCACATTGTCTTGTCATATTATCTTGTCACATACGCATTAAAGTACACAAAGAGTCCATACAAGGGCTACCGTTTAGTACTTTAAACATCCTACAAAGATCTAACTATAAATATAGATAGATACTATAAGGATTTGAATTGTGTCCCCAATTGTCATGTCTTGCATAAAAGGAATAATACACAAAAATACACTTAGTAAACACATAATTGCCATACATTGTAGGAACATTGATTACACATATGAATCACCCCAAAAACATTTGAAAAACGTAAAAGAGGGGAGCTAAGTACTCGCTTGGGTTGTGTATAGATTTTGTTCAAAAATATATAACATAGCTCAAAGGATCAAGAGTTCAAGTGTTGAAGTGCTTCCTAGTGTAACGGATAACTACATGTTAGTGTATCGAACTTGAAAACGAGAAATCGGATAGAATGAGGTATATTAACCAAACAAGAGTTGGATCTTTTATAATATGCTTCATAATATCAAATATTATGATTTGGAAGCATTTCAAAGTGTTTTGATATGTTACGGCTCGCTAACGGGTCATAAACGTAACTATGGGTTCGGATGGTTAATTAGGGCTATGAATATGTTATGATGGTTGTAGATGATATTGGTTACAAGAACCCTTGATTAAAAGTAAATCGATTAGTTTTGGGAAAAGTATAAAAGTTGACAGCTTTCTGCGTTGTTTTTGTTTTACGTTTTAAAAATAGTAAACGATGTCGAAAAATTATGAAAATTTCCAGTCCACTAAATTAGAATGTTTTTTACAACTTTCATTTAGAAAGTTTTTCTTTTTGGAACCCGGAAAATGGTCAAAACCGTGGATCTTTACAGCTTATTCAGCTTTGCGCAACAGTTTGGTTTTGGATGGTTGGGGGTCCAAACAGAAGTGTTTTTAAGCGTTCCATATATTGTTAAAACCGTATTCCCATGTATTTAATAGTAAAGTAAGAGTTTACTTAAATTGGACAAGTTTTGACCAAGTTATGATCGTCCAAAGTCACAACACAGAATCTGTCCAAAACAGGAAGAACACTTATGTGTTTCTGTTGGTCGTTTTAAAGGTTTTTATGCGTAAATAAAATATAAAACATGGTCTTAGATCATAGATGATATAATATGTTGATTAATATACATTAGGATAGAGTGCAAAACAAAGCATAATAGTGCAAGACTAGTGAATGTTTGTATGAAGACAGAAATATAAACAAAGATCGGTTTTTGATGAACTTACTTGGAAGCAAAAATTTAAGAAGGCAAGGTGAAAGAAAAAGTGCAGGGATTTTTGAGAGTTCTAAGTGAGTTTTGGTGTGAAAAAAATGGTGAAGAGAAGGTTGGTATTTATAGGAGAGTAAAGGGGTGTAGGTCTCAACATGGGCAAGACAAGTGTAAGAATGAAAATGCATGGAGGACAAGTGTTAGGTGGTTTTTATAAACCATGTCTTCAAAACAAGGGGTATAACAAAAAGGTGTGCATGGAAGATTCATATCTTTTTTTTTATATAAAAACCCATTCTTTTTATATAAACCTTGTCATATTTTATAAAAGTTTGGTGTGAGTTTGTGAGTTTTTAATTTATTTAATAAATAAATAATATTACCCATTGATTATTATTAAATTTAGCAAATATTATTATATGAGATGCTTGAGGACATATCACGTCTTAAGATTTATAAAAGTTTAAGACACGCGAAGTTTTTGAATGACGTAAGACAAAAACCTCTAACTTTGTTTTGTCGCGTTTTGGCACTTCTAACACCCGTAAACCTCATTTTCAAGCTTCATAAGGATGATAAGGCATAGAGAACTTGAAGTATGCCCTGAGATGTCACCGATGTCGGCTCGTTCGGTCGTACGGTTGCGGTTTTCGTTTAATTACGACTAAAATCGTAACGAACGCGCAAATGATCGTAAATGCGTATCGAATGGTATTACAACCACTAAAATACACGATTTTAATGATAAAAAAACATTCTGGATGTGCGTACATGTTCCGGATTAAGAAATACTCGAGTCGGCATGGTTTCGCAAAATTTGCAAAACAGCCCCTGAGCTTGAATAAACTTGTTTTTGCCATACCAGACCCTTCAAAACTTATTTCTAAGTTATGTATAGGATATTTATGGTATGTTTAGCTTGTGTCATTGTTCCGAATTGTATGTTGCGTTAAACGGGTTACGTTTATGTAATAGCTCGTGATTTCGCTTCTAGAAGAGGCTTAAGGGTTTGAAATCATACAAGGTCTGAATTTGTGAAATTGTTTTTGAATATAACCTTGTTTTGAATTTGTAAAATGATTGAAATGTCTCGGATGTCACAGTCTCCCCTAATTTACAAAATTTCGTCCCGAAATTTATTTGAAGGAGACCGTAGAGTGTGTTTGAAACAACTGAAGGATAACAAGGCTCGAGATCCAAAAGATGAAGAGCATCGCTTGACGATGGAAATGTTTGAGGGATTCAAGTGTGAGTAAGGGTATTCAAAGTATTCTTAAGGTATTTAAACCTTTAGAAATTGTGAATCTTTAAAAATGTCATCGAATATAATAAATTGTTTCATCGAGTGTGTAACAATTGTTTTGTATGGCACTATGTTATACTAAGCTTGTAGTGTAAATCCTAAGCAAACAATATGGGGTGTACATTCAAGCCTGGCCATACGTACACGGTTTCTAACGTCCCACGAGGTATATCCCATGTACCATGAGCATCTCATGCATAGGAGACGGGTCAACATACCTATGGCATCAAGATCGTCACCTTTAACACCATAATATATTCCCTGTCGGCTCAAAAAGAGTTAATGAATGTACTTGTCTTGTCTTTGCATTCAACAAACAAACCACAAATAATCACATAATGGTCCAAGATAACATAAAATCTTCAAGTGATCCTAGTAACGTTCCGAAGAATAACACAATAAGAACACTTATATATAGGAAGTACCGTCGGCGTATCCACCATGGTCTTATCATGTCATACCCTTCCCGTTACTTAATCACTCTTGAATTTATGCCACCATGTTAACAAGGTTCATTATGATTCTCATGTGTCGAACCTCATAATTAAGTGTGCACCCATAATTACTCGTTTCATCACATGGTCCACATAGCTCCTATTGTTAAGTAGAGATAACAAATAATAAGGTCAAAGTAACATCTATATCAAATAAACATCGTCATGACACAATATCTATTAAATCAAATGTGTTTCATACTAGCAATGATGAACACTACTTGTTTTGCATACCACAAAATTTTGTAGTAGGTTTTTCATTCTAGTACAAATGCAAATATATTTTCATTTTAACCAAACAGATAATATGGATCATGTACTAAGCATGAATTTGTCATAAACAATGTAAGTATATTGTGAAATTGTTTTGAAATCGTATGCTCAGTATGCTAGGTCAACATACTAAGCGAATAAGCATTGTAAATCATGTACTAAGTATGTCAGGTCAATATACGAAGCAAAATGTATTTGTAATTGTGAACTATACACAATAGCTTAAACAAACCATGTATGTCATGTCATGATAACAAAAGTAGTCATAGGCACATAGTATTGTATAGATTGTTTGCGGAGATTGTATGAACGCACTAGTGTGCAATCATAATATGTTAATTTGTGAGATTTAGTTCCTAATAAAAGAACATAATCCTCAAAGTCGGCATGTAATTGTATATTATGCATAGCGTAATCACATTGAAATTTGTAAATAGAATACAAGTAACAAAAGTGAAAGAAAAACTTCTTGAAATATATATTGTCATTACAAAACATAGTTGAAATATGTACGTTGTCTTTAGGAAATAAACAGAAATGTAAAGGCTCAAATGATCATAAGTGTTTGACCATGAGCTTGAGTCTCATTGACCTTGTAGACCTGTCCATTTGTGTTAGCAAGCTTAGGGCAGTTTCGCTTGAAATGATTTAAATCACCACAATTGAAACATGCTCCAGCTGGATAGCGAGGGCGCGCTTGAGTAGGGGCAGCTTGGTTTTGGACGCGACAGGTCGCAGCTAGATGTCCAAAAAGACCACAGATTGTACACTGGCTGCAAGGAGAGTTGGTTGGGTGATGATAGTTGCAACGATTGCACAAAGGTTGTTTCCCATGATAAAAACCCCTTACGGGTACCAAGTTAAGTGGGATTGGTATAGCAATCGTATAACTCTTTGAAGTTTTATGCTTCTTAGAGTTCTTGGAAGATTCGACCTTTGTTTTATTTGATTCCTCTTGTATAGTTTGTTTCTTGTCTTCCTTCCGAAAAAGTTTTCCTTTTCTAACTCGGGAGTCAGTTAGGGTAGCGGCTAATTCCTTAGCCTCCCTAAGCGTTGAAAGTTTGTTGCCAGTGACTATCTTGGACTGGATCAGGTAGACCATCAATGTATTTCTCAATGGCCCAATCCAAAGGTGTGACCATAGTGGGGCAGAGTAGGCTTAACTGTTCAAACCGGTCAGTGTAGGCACGGTTTTTCCCACTATCTTGTTTAAGGTCATGGAATTCGGTTTCAAGTAGCCTTATTTCGTGTCGTGGACAAAATTCTTTCATCATATGATTCCTGAATTCTTCCCACGTTGGCGCCATAGCTACTTCTGCACCTCTGTCTCTCATGACTCTGTTCCACCAAGTGAGTGCTCTCTTTTGGAGAACACTCTAGGCGAACTCTACCTTATGCTTATTAGAACACTGAACATGACGAATTGTGCTTTCTATACTCTCAAACCATTGTAGGAGCCCAGTTGCTCCTTCAGACCCATTAAACTTGAGGGGTTTAGCCGAGTTGAATTGTTTGTAGTTACATGGCGTAGGAACATTGTTGTTATTGTTATTGTTGTTTTGATTAACCTGGGCTACAATGTCAGGGAGTACAATATCTAGATGTTGAGCGATAATTGTTGCCAGTTCAGCATTCCAAGTGGCGTCACAGTGAGGAGGCATCTTGACGAAGTAACTGCAGTGAATTTAAACATGTAAGAGTTCATAAATTTGTTATAAGTTAAACACACTATCTTGAATTTGAAATCTTAAATTTGTACTTGTTCAAAAGTCTTGTTCTTGTACTCTAGAAGAATAGTGTTGTGAATTTTTGTTTTAAAATAGGATTTTTTTTGAAAATAAACTTTTGTTATATATTTTTAGATGAGAAAGTACAGACCAAGTTAATGGTTTGTGTTATAAAATTTTACCTTTTAAAAGTTATTATTTTTAACGATAAACATATTTTTGATTGAATGTTTTTAAAAATAAAGAGATTTTGTGTATAAAAATTTTGAAAATTCTCATCCAAATGAATTAAATTTTGAGATTTTGAAAGACAAAAGATACCTTGAAAATACAATTGGATTATAAACTGTTGGAGATGAAATAAAATTTGTTTCGTATGTGTTGAATATAGTCATAACGTATTACCGAAGGTAATATGATAGAGCAGTTGTTACGAAAGGAAATTTGTTTAGATATAAAACATATTACCGAAAGTAATATGATGGATTAGTGTCACAAAGGTAGTGTTGTTTAGGACTTATCCGACAAGGTCAAGCTGGACGGGTTTTCATAATGTTTCGAGAAGACATGCTAAAGCCTATAAGTGGACACTCACCCTAAGAGTTCCCAGTAAGAGTGACTGGTCCGATAATGCGGATTTGTACGAACACTCTAGCCTTAGATAGAAAACTCAGGGTACAGGCATCCACCTTTCCAGATTGCATGTGTTCACAGTATTAAAACCCAAGATTTCAATTAAAATGTTTGAGAGTAAAGCATTTTCAGAAATCTTTTGATAAAATATTTGAGATAAATAATGTCAAGAAACATTTTGTTGAAAAACATTCGAGAAAACATTTTGAGAAGTATTCCAATGCATATGTTTTGAGAAAAATATTTTGAGGAATACATTAAGGCAGAAAGCCTAAGGATATAGGATAAACCATCTAAGGATAGGTGATATGTGAATCATAGAGTAGTTGTGGCACGAGTAAGGATGACGATGGAGATTAGGATGGAGATCCTAATACTACTCATATTTGGGTCCCTAGGAAGGTTATAGACTAGGTTAAAGGCATTCTAATACCTAATTCCCTATAACCAGTGCTCTGATACCAATCTATAACACCCTAATCACGTAATACAATAACACGCGACGGAAATATCGGGGAGTCACGTTACAAATTGCTTAGCCACAACTGGTACTAAAATTTGTTTCATTATTATTAACATTGCTTTACACTACAAACAATACAACAAATTGTCTTTTGATTAAGGAAGTCTAAAGCCCGAATGCATTCCTATGTGTAGCATACTTGAATGCTCATCAACCTGAAACATATGTGAAAAAGAGACGTCAACAAACAATGTTGGCGAGTACATAGTTTTGTTGGCCAAGTAAATGACAAAATGTTTTAGTGTTGCAATACTTCGACAACTACGAGAGTTGTCAATTGAAAACAGACTCTTTGAAGCTAAGGAATGGAAAAATATTTAGTTTTGCAATACATTAACTTGATTATGAATCTTGTGATAAAAAGAATTTTGTATATGGCAATATGATTATTACCAAATAATTTTTATGTCATTGAAATTTGTACTCTGATCTTTGTAATAACATTGAATTTGGTCATAAAACTTGTGAGTATGTTATTAGAAATCTAATCAAGGATTAATAACAACAATATTGAAATTTATCATAACTCGTGTGAGTAATATTAGAAATCAAATCAATGATTTCTAATAATACTTTGGATATCCTTTTTAGAATCTAACATATAAAAATATGATAAGATTCCACAAGGATTTGGGTATTGAACTTGAAACAAGTGTACACAAAATCCTAAAGTGATTTGGATAACGCTACAAGGGTAATACAATAAGAACACTTATATATAGGAAGTACCAGTGGCGTATCCACCATGTTCTTATGGTATTACACTCGTTTCGTTATCTAAATCACAACTGTGATACCCATGACGAAACCAGGTACACCTTAATTGGTCCTAAACTTAAAGCATGACTAAAACTATAATTGCGCGAAAACCTTATGAAATTTCATGACTTGTGTGTTGTGCGAGATAATGTATGTTATACCTCGGAGGAATCCAAGAGCACGTCATGGTTGACATGACACTACTAAGGACCAATGATGCGAGGTTGGTATCCTTAGCCCGTAACAACGTGTTAAACAGAGACCTGATGTTTAACAGCGCAGTAAACCTTTGACGTTGATTATTAGACTATCGGTAGACTTATTTAAGATTCCGACTTCCAGGAATAACTTAGATTTGTGCCATAGACTGTGAATAAGGTTTAAAAATAATCAAAGCCCGGGCACGCAAAACGAAGCAACTCCCGGTTGGGGAAACGCATTCGTTCCGGGCATAACATAAGGCAACCGAATGTGCAAGGAACGGTCGATCAAGCTTAAAAACACTTAAACGAATGTCAAACGAGACTTTTATGATTAAAACGTATCTGGGTTCGGATTTTTAGACGGTTATGTATAATTTTTAAAACCGAGTCTTTTGACATTAAGTACGCGCAAAACAGAGTCCGTTACGCAAATCGAGAAAGCACGCCGAACCCGAAACGAACTCATACTTATCCGTAAGATAAACATCATCTTTACGCACGCAAACCAAAGCACCAGGTGGCCCTAGGGGGCCCACCTCTATGCCGCCATCCCCCCCATGGTTATAAATATTTTTTTTATTCTTTTTCTTATAATTTTAATCACAAAATTATTCAAAAACCTCTCAAAATCTTCTCTCAAACCTTCATTCTCAGCTGAATTCTTCCATAAACAAGTCCTAATTCAAAGGTATTAGCCTTGATACTTATAATTCTAAGTTCGTTTCTTCGATTAAACGCGATTTCTAACCGAAAAAACGCTTTTTAATCCATGAATTTTGGAGTTTTAAACAAATTTTAGGGCTGAATATGAACACCATATATATCCCTGGTGTTATATGGCAGCCATGGTTGCTAATCAATGGGGTTTGATACCCTAATCAACTCTTATTCGACAAAAATCGCTTAACTATTCGATTAACCGAAAAACAAGGAATTAAAGCTTGATTGATCTAAGTTCTAGAATATTTGGATTGTACTTGGTGTATAGGTACTGCATATAGCCTTTACACACTTCTGGGATCAAGATAAACGCTTGGAAACGGAAGAATCGCTAGGTATATGATCCGAAAACCGAATCTAGGATAGGCAGAAAATTGTTTTGCCTATAACTTGGTCCGTGTAACTTGGATTGAGCTGAAATTTGGTGTGGTGATGTCGGGTATTGTCAGAAGGTCCAAGTAAAATTTTAGAATTTTTGGAATTTTTTAAGATATTTGGTGAATTTTTAACTGTTTTACTGAAAGAATTTCGGAAAAAATATCAAACGGATTCAATAAATCACCAAATTTTACAGAGACACTAAGGAACATATGTGGAATATTCTGGGAAAATTCGGTGAGTTTTGATTTGGGTTAAAAATCCGCGTTTTTGCGAGTTTTCGGTAGCCGGGAACGCACCGAAACGAAATCGGAAAAATCCAAAAATTTTCTGAGAAGTTCCTGGACATGTATAAGGTGTTCTGGAATTTTTTTGGATTTTTTAACTTCTGACGGTATTTAATTGGAATTATGTGGTTAAAAATAGTTTTATAAATAATTTATATAAAAATTTACTATTAAATGAGAAGTTTCTCCCATAATCTACAGATTTTTACTGATTTATATAAAAATTTATAGATTTTTATATAAAATATAGATTAAATGAGAATTTATGGAATTAAAAATAGATTATTTTAAAGCAATTTCGGCAGTTTACCGTATAACGAACCTGCCGGAACTGGGAACTGACCCAACCCAAAAAATACTATAAATTAAGCACCGGTAGTATTCCGGGAGATTCCCGGGCAAATTAGGCACCCTGGGTGTGTCCTAAGGCAGTTCGGCAGGATTCCCGACGGTGAAAATGGAAACTCAAATTTGGGCAACTTAGACCCCCCAAACAATCAAACTCCCTTAATGGAAAGTTAACCATTCTTGGATAACCACATGTTGGCACTACTGGTATTCCTGTACCATTATCCAAACACGTTAAACTACCGACTTTGGCTGGCACGCGAATCGGTGTCCGGAAGCCAAACTAAAAACTAATACTATCCTGACGTCCATCACAATACCAGTGTCTTATAGACTTGATCTAGAGTAAAAACTCCTGACCAGATCCAAGTTATAACCATTACCAACTTAGATACTAATTTGAGTCCATGCTTGCATGTAGGCTATAAATGAACCGAACGAACACGAAATGGCCTTATTCGTGTTCGTTCATTAAGGAAATAAATGTGTTCATGAACGGTTCATGAATATTTACCGAACGAGATTTGATATTCGTGTTCGTTCATTAAGGAAATGAGCGTGTTCACGAATGGTTCACGAACACAAACAAACACAAATGAATTTGGCGAACACGATGAAGGATACAAGTGGATAAGCACTAGAACTTGAATCCCCTATTGTGGAACGGAGGTCGATCGTATTCGTCGATGTAAATAATGAGGATTTAAATGGAAATGGTGTATAAACAAGGTGAAATAGGGTTTCTTAGTTTACTTGTTAGGGCAATAAGATAAATTATAAGTTTAATAATATAAAAAGTATAGATAGAATTTATGCAAATACAAGAATCTTTAAATAAAACACAAACATACGAACATAAATAAACGTAAATTCACGAACATGTTCACGAACACCTTACCGAACGTTCACGAACACAATTGAACGAACGTGACCTCTGTTCATGTTCGTTCATTTAACTAATCGAACGAAATTTCTTGTTCATGTTCGTTCGTTTATTAAACGAGGAACATAAACGAACTTCCCGCCCAACGGTTCACGAATTGTTTGCTGAATGTTCGGTTCGTTTACAGCCCTACTTGCATGGGTGTCATTAAGTTGATCCAGCTAATCGACTACTCTTGTGTTGAGACCGCTATTTGCACTGTGAGTTTCACTACCCCGCTTTTAACTGTTTTACTGTTTTACTTGGGGTGGAATGCATGTTACAATTGTGTTGGTTACACAAATTTATGAAGGGAATTTTACTTCCCTAACACATGAACTGGTTATAAACTACGTTGATTACACCAACCCGGGAGTGAGTTTTACTCTCCCACTTTTAAACTGTGATACTATTTCTGAGATGATTGGCATGTTACGAAACTGTTAATTGCACCAACTTATGATGTGAATTATCTAACACACGAACTACCTCCCCTCTACAAGTGATTAGCGTAAGCCGTGGGCAGTGAATAGTACTATTGGTCTGACAAACCCAGTCCGCGCCCGACAGAAAGGTTGGCAACCAGGTCTGCACGTGTCCTAATTTGGTTGTGTTGTTAGGCATAACTGCTAAGGGGCGTTGAACTGCCCGTAAAGCAGTTAATGGGCCGGGAGTGTCTTGGTGACACGGTCCGGTGGCCGGAGTGTCTGCGATGACACGGCCCGGGGTAAAACAGTCAGGTTTAACCTATGTCCTCGTGTAATTCCATATGCGAATATGACTACGAGCATCATTGTGATTATGACCAGTGCAATTAAACTTGTTAACACATATTGTTACACAACAATTTAAACCAGTGGAACTCACACAGCGTTTAGCTGACCCTTTTAAAACTAACATGCATTACAGGTAAAACTAAAGAGGAGCGAGGAACGTGCGTATGGATGGCTGTAGTAGTAACCTGTAGCAGAATAAGAGCTGTGATAGCTCGTAGTACTGTACTAAACCTATGGTGTGTAATATGATACTGGTAGTATGTTGTAACCAAGGTTCTCTCCGTTTATGATATCATATTTTTAAACTATGGAGAATTACCACGTGTCTGTCGCACCCTGCATTTGTCTTCCGCTGCGAGTCGGGGTGTGACAACAACTAACCACATAAACACATAATCATCGTCTTATCACATTGTATTGTCACATTGTCTTGTCACATACGCATTAAAGTACACAAAGAGTCCATACAAGGGCTACCATTTAGTACTTTAAACATCCTACAAAGATCTAACTATAAAGATAGATAGATACTTTAAGGATTCAAACTTGTCACACTGTCTTGTCATATTGTCTTGTCACATACGCATTAAAGTACACAAAGAGTCAATACAAGGGCTACCATTTAGTACTTTAAACATCCTACAAAGATTTAACTATAAAGATAGATAGATACTTTAAGGATTTAATCTTGTCACATCGTCTTGTCATATTGTCTTGTCACATACCCATTAAAGTACATAAAGAGTCCATACAAGGGCCACCATTTAGTACTTTAAACATCCTACAAAGATCTACCTATATAAAGATATATAGATACTTTAAGTATTCAATCTAGTCACATTATCTTGTCAAATTGTCTTGTCACATACGCATTAAAGTACACAAAGAGTCCATACAAGGGCTACCATTTAGTACTTTAAATATCCTACAAAGATCTAACTATAAAGATAGATGGATACTTTAAGGATTCAATCTTGTCACACTGTCTTGTCATATTGTCTTGTCACATACGCATTAAAGTACACAAAGATTCCATACAAGGGCTGCCATTTAGTACTTTAAACATCCTACAAAGATCTAACTAGGTATCTCTAAAGAACCTAGACTATAATCCTAAGTTAGTCTCCACACGCTGAGAACCTTTAGAAACTGAGTAGTATGGCTATTACTAGGAAGCCCTGGTGGGGCAAATAAATTATTGTGGTCCGGAACACCATAATTTATCTGCTCATACTTGGGGGTTCTGGGAACGTCATTGAGATAGGACAGAAATCCGTCTACTAACGTCACCAACCGCAAGTAATTTTTTTTATAAATTGTAGAAATCGAAACTGCGTGCCATATGTGCTTATGTGTATATATGTGGAATGTTGAGTTAAGTATTTTGGTCAGTCAAATCAGTGTTGTGTGTGGTTTTCTTATTTTTTTCAGGTAGCATGTCGCATAGTTCGAGTCACCAGTCGACTTCGCATATGGAGACTGATCCTGAGGAGGATCCATTGACACCCCTTCTGACCTCGAGCTACTCGCCAGATCCTTCTAGTTATTGTTGTGGTCCGTACCCACCCAGACCTCGTACTAGGCGCGGGGGGAGGCCTCGAGCGCCTACCATTCACCACCTCACCACCTGACTAGCTCCTCGGAGCATAGTCGTACCCCGGAAATTGTCATACCCGTATGACCTATTCCTAGGAGCCCTACTCCCGCCATAGGGCAATGGGAGTGGGAGCCGGTAGCACCCCGCTTACCGTCACCCGAGACACCGCCTGACCCTTACACCCCTTCCACTTCGAGTACTTATTCACCCTCCTCATCTAGCCCTCTTGAGATACCCACCTTTGGCCTCCGACAGACGGCTCGTCGGAGGGTACTTACACCTGTACCTGTGTTTACCCCACGCAGGTCCCCTATTCGTCCGATGCCCGTACCTATAGGGACCCAGCAGCATTTTACTGCTCGTTTTCTGACCCCACCTCGGGAGGACGTTTCACACATATGAGCGAGGGGGCCCTTCCTAGCCGTTTAGAGAGCCTTCTCCACCCGTCTAGGGTATACATGTTCCTCCTCAGGAGGTGTCTGCTCCCATAACCGATAGCAGCTTGATGGGATTTCCGTTCGAGCAGATTTCATTACTACGGATGGTACGGGATGAGGATGAGCAGCAGAGGCGGTCGATGGGAGACTACTTGATCGTCTTACAGCAGGCGATCATCGCGTTACAGCAGGGTATGGGGCATGTTCATCATGAGCAGGATCATTTCTGTGCATTGGTATACAGATGTGTTGGTGCTATTGTAGGGTTGATCGCAGGTTTAGGAGGATTGGCATGGTGGATATGGCGTTCTTAGTATGGTTTTCTTTCAGTATAGTTAGAGATAATGTATCTTTTGTACATCCTACCAAGCAGTGGCTTCTACCCATGTCGAGGTGGTGATGCAGTCATAGTATTTTGCGCTTTACTGGTTAGTACTTTTGTTGCATCGAGTCTGTACGTCACTGTGGTGACACATTTTGACGGCACATCTAAGCACTGGCCCTTATGGGTTAAGTCTATGTGCAAATTTTGACGCTTGTATGATGATGACATTACATATATATATATATGACAATGCTTTTGACTATATGTGCCGTGGATTCATGTGTGTGATGAAGTGTGTGTTATGTTTTAACCAAATATGTGATATGTGTTAACTGGATACGTGACATTGATACCTAGACATCTATTGTTTATAACAGAATGGCCCCGAAACGCCCCCCCAGATGACCGAGGCAGATATTGCGCAAATGATAGCGCAACAACTCCAAGTTGTTATTCCCACGATTGTGGCGTAGGTTAGCGCCGGTATTAATGCTTACCTGCAACCAAATCCGCAACCAGGACCCATAGGTCAGAATGATAACCAGAATAATGGTCGACCGGTTTGCACATATAAGAATTTCATGGAATGCAAATCGATGGAATTCAATGGTACTGAGGGACCCAATGGGTTAGTGAAATGGGTCGAGAAGTCAGAATCGGTACTTAACATAAGTAATTGTCCTGCTAATTGCGCAGTTAAGTATACCACTTGAACCTTTATCGACCATGCTTTAAACTGGTGTAACACGATTGTTCAAACTCACGGACAGGACGCGATTAATGCTATGACTTGGGATGATCTCAGGATACTGATGAGGGAAAGGTTTTGCGCAACTCATGAAATCCAGAAGCTTGAGCATGAGTTCTGGAACCTGCAGATGCAAGGTGCTGATCATGCAGGTTATACCAACTGTTTCAATGAACTGGCCTGTATATTGCTAGACATGGTCCGACCGGAGTCCAAGAGGATTGAAAGGTATATCTGGGGACTGGCCCCAGAAGTGAGGAGTATCATTAACTCGGTGGAATACCAAACCATGCACGAGGTAGTAGCTAGGTTAGGTACTGTTACATATGACATGGTGAGGCGTAAGATTCTGACAATGCCGAGAGAGCCGGCCAGAAACAAGCGGGAAGCCCCGGATAGTAGTCGCGCAAGGACAGCAGCGCCAAAGAGGGGGAGAAATACTAGCCAGAACTATGCCATGACTACCCCCATGGGTAACTCTGATAGCTACAAGGGAAAGGCTCCAAAGTGCAACAAGTGTACTTACCACCACTTTGGTGGGTGTCGAACAATGATATGCTCAAGGTGTCATAGAAGTGGACATTTTGCCCAAAACTGTAGGGTGCCCATGGAACCCAATCCCAAACCAACTCGTTTTCAACCTGCTAGGCCTCAACCTCTTCAGCAGCGACCTCAACAACCAGCACCACAGGTTACTTACCACCATGCATGCTTTGGATGTGGCAGCACGGAGCATTTTCTAATAGTTGTCCGAAGTTAGCCCAGCAGATGGTAGGAAGGAACACCCAGAACCAAGCATCTACCTCGAATGCAGCTCGAAGTCGTGCCTTTGTCATGGGACCTTGTGACGTACGCCAGGATCCCAACGTGGTTTCAGGTACGTTCCCCGATTCCAATCAATTTGCTTCAGTGTTATTTGATACGGGAGCCGATAGAAGTTACGTGTAAATTGCATTTTTGCCACTCTTGAATATGCCTGCTTTTGACCTGAAACAACCCTATACTATTGAACTTGCCAGCGGGAAATCAATTACCAGTTGTCCACACCCCGACCCGCAGCGGAAAAGGTGATCGGGGCATGATTGGGTTATCATCAAAGCTCATGACACTTATTAAGCGTTTCATATTCATTAATACAAATTAAATGGAAATTTACAATAAATGTTACAACATGATCTAACTAACAATCTAAACTTCTTTGTTCTCTTCTAAGGCATATCCTATGTTTTCCTTGCTTCAACCTGTTCACCTGTATCATGTGTAAAAGGGTTTTTTGGATCAACATAATGTTGGCGAGTGAATCCTATGGAAAACATTTGAACGAATATATTTAAATTGATTATGAAATATTTGCACAACCAAACATGAGTAAAGATAGATGTAAACTTAATCAACAATCATAAGATATTAAGTGAAAAACACATGAACAATAATGGAACATTTAGAGGCACGCGATGCTCAACTCGTCTCTCACGAGGAACTGAGGGGCCTAATGAATGAATTGCATAACCATGATAATATGAATGACACAACTACAAACAATACAAACTCAATGATATACACATAAACAATAATGAATTTGATTTGTAGCACGCGTTGTTCAACTCGTCTTCCACGAGGAACTGATGGGCTTAATGTATGAGTTTCATATAATATGACAAAAGGAAATAAGTAAATCACAACAATAAAAACAATCTAAATTTAAGTCATGATGTGGTATGGCACGAGTTTAAATAAATAAATTGATTATTTTCATAACACATGACACACCCCAAAACGTGTAATTTAAAAGGGGGAGTTGTAAGATTCACTCACAGTGGGTGCGTTCGGTTGATGATGTTGAATGCACGCGAAGTAGTTTTAACCACGAGTGAGTTTAACCTAGAATAATCGCATTATGGTTTGGTAAGTAAACGGATTTTATTAATCTATTTTAGTAGGATTGTTGGGTGTATTTTTGTGAGTTTGAGGCTATTTTCTAACCTTAAAAATGTTATTTTTAAGTATTTTTAATTGATTTTTAATTAAAATAATTAAATAAAAATAATAAAAAAAATTGATTTTTTTCTGACCGTTGACCAGCCCGTTGACCGTTGACCGGTTCGAATGCGGAACACAAGTGCGCTGAGTGAGGCTCGAACCCGAGACCTCCCGTACGCGTGCACGCAGCTCTACCAACTGAGCTACGTGTCTAACCCGTTATAAATCTGATTTTAATTATATATATATTAATTAGTTTAAACCGAAAATCATTTTATTTTAAAAACAGTTTTAAGCGAATCGGACATACACTCCACAGGTCTCGAACCCGGGACCTGTGGTTTAATCTAACACACAGTCCACCGCTGGACTGTGTGTTTAACATGTTATATAATTCGATTTTTATTATACTTAAATACAAATTATTTGTTTCCTTTTCTGCCTTATTTAAAAAGACTAGATAATTGTTCGAGTCGGTGCAGAAGACCGGACTCGAACTCGTGACCTGTGATATAAACAAACACACAGTCCACCGCTGGACTGTGCGTCTAACTTGGTTATTATTCCGGTTATTAATATACTTAACATATACCAGTATCGACTCCGGTTCAGTTAAACAAAAATTTGATTTTTATTTAGGCAGCGTGTGTGAAACCGGATTCGAACTCGTGACCTTTGCGTTTTATGTGCACACAGTCCACCGCTGGACTGTGTGTCTAACCCGATTAATATGTTGATTTTAATTATACTTATAAGATACGGAAATACATCGTCTTCTTCATCAAGGTAGAACCAGAGTTCGGAAATCGACTGGTTCAAAGTTTTTATCGGTTTATTAGTGTTTTACAGTTCTTAAGGTGAGATAAGGGTGAAAAGATAAAGAAAATAAGCGAAGAGGTATACCGACTGGACCCTCTGTTTTCCGGCAGAAACTCCGGTGACAGCAATCAACTCCGGCGTCAGGTGTCTTGCAGCAGCAAGTCTTCGGAAAGCTTGGAAAAAGTATGGGTATCTCCGGTATAAGCTTCAGAGGCTCAGTGAGGTTCAGAAATGAGGAAATCGGTTTTCCGGCGACGAACAGAAAAGTTCCGGCGAGGGAGTTTTCGCCGAGAAAGAGTGTGGTTTTGAGCGAAAAGGTTTTCAATGGGTTGAGGGTGAATTTATAGGGGAAAATCGAGATGCACTTGGTCTGATTTCCGACTGTATTCATCGATTTAAATTTTCCGGCGGTTATGGTTTGGTCGCGGACTTCAAACATCGGTTATAACCGATGTCTTAATACTAGTTTACGTTATAACTGAAAATGGTGTTAAAAACTCGCGAGGTTTCCGGGATTCCGACGACTGAACTAATGGGCGCCGATTTTGAATTCGTAACGTCACTTTATCAATTAAATGATTTCAATATTTACCAAACAGAACAAGTGGCGCAGTGGTTTGTGTGTGTGAGATAAAGCGCTGAGTGACTCGGCGAGTGACCCGGGTTCGAAACCCGGCTGGATCATTTCATTTTTATTTTGCGATTTTCAACAGTTTTTCAAAAACTAAATATATATTCCCGTATAATAATTGATTACGTATCGTTTAAAAATATTTTGGGCATTTAATTCGCAACGAAATTTTTGACTGACTGTTCGGTTGATAAACGGAGCGGGTTTGGTAAATCCGTTTTTGACGGATGTTACAGTATCCCCTGCTTTTTAGAAATTTCGTCCCGAAATTTAAATAATGATATATTTTGACTAAAAAGGATGATGATGTTTTGTTTGACAGTTGTATGCTCAGAAAAATGAGGGTTTAAGTTTTTGTTCGAGGCGGTAACGTTCCTTGTAAGGGTTAAGTACCCTATTCAGGAATCGCTTTTTGTTGCCTACTGTATAAGTATTGATAAGCAGAAATGATTTGCTAAAAATGACATCATGCATAAGAATTTAGGTATGTTTGGGAAAGTATGGTTATATCCTAAGGCAAAACTTCTAACACTACAACCTATATGGAACATAAATAAAAACACAACAACTGATATTTGAACATAAGTAAACACAACAGCTAATATTCGAACATGAATAAACACATCAGCAAATATTTGAACATGAATAAACACATCAGCAAATATTTGAACATGAATAAACATAACAACAAATATTTGAATCCACATTCTGATAGCATATATGTTTGAATGATGGAAGTTCCTCTCTCGTTTGTTATGATGGAGAGGTTAGTTTATGTAGAAATGGATCACAATCCAATCTCTTTAAATAACATGATGATATAAATGTAACACAAATTCCAACCAAGGCAATACTAAATCCTACATGGAACTTCTCATAACCGCCTGATAACGCCTCTGATCCTTTGGCAAGAATACTTATATATAGGAAGTACCAGCGGCGTATCCACCATATTCTTGCCAAATTTTCATTAGTTTTATCCACAAGTTATGATTGGTTACCAAGAAACTAATAAATCCTACATAGAACTTCTCATAACCGTCCGATAATGCCTCTGATCCTTTGACAAGAATACTTATATATAGGAAGTACCAGCGGCGTATCCACCATAGTCTTGTCAAATTTTCATTGGTTTTATCAGTGAATTATGATTAGTCCTATAATTCTACAACCAATACAACAAACATAAAATACTGAAATGAAATATATCTGTGCGATCAAGGCTCAATCGAACGGAGCCGATCGTATTGCATGTACTGAAAATGAAAATGGATGTGCGCTCAAGGCTCAATCAAACGGAGCCGAACGTATTGAATGTACTGAAATTGAAATTGTGTGCTCAAGGCTCAATCAAACGGAGCCGAGCGTATTGCATGTACTGAAAATGAATAACTTAACCACACAAACAGCCTATGCATGGAACCTCTCATAACCGCCTGATAATGCCTCCGATCATTTGACAAGAATACTTATATATAGGAAGTACCAGCGGCGTATCCACCATATCCTTGTCAAATTTTCATTGACTTTATCCGCAAGTTATGGTTAGTTCGATGTGACTCTACTACAAACACCACAACCACAAGATACTGATAATGAAATTGTCTGTGCGCTCAAGGCTCAATCAAACGGAGCCGAACGTATTGAATGTACTGAAATTGAACAACTTAATCTAAACAACCATCACACAATCATCCTATGCATGGAACCTCTCGTAACCGCCTGATAATGCCTCCGATCATTTGACAAGAATACTTATATATAGGAAGTACCAGCGGCGTATCCACCATATCCTTGTCAAATTTTCATTGACTTTATCCGCAAGTTATGGTTAGTTCGATGCGACTCTACTACAAACACCACAACCACAAGATACTGATAATGAAATTGTCTGTGCGCTCAAGGCTCAATCAAACGGAGCCGAACGTATTGCATGAACTGGAAATGTAAATTGAAATGTGCGCTCAAGGCTCAATCAAACGGAGCCGAACGTATTGCATGAACTGGAAATGTAAATTGAAATGTGCGCTCAAGGCTCAATCAAACGGAGCCGAACGTATTGCATGTATTGAAATGTAAAATGAAATAACCGATCAAGGCTCAAACAAACGGAGCCAATCGTGCGGGCACGCCCTGATCAACCGCATAATAAAATGGGGATCAAACTCAACCTCGATGGATGGGGAGCTGCGGCCTCGGCAAAAGCATATACTGAAAACAATATATAATATATAATATACCATAATTACTCTAACAGTCTACACATGTGATGAAGAAAAACATAAAACTAAACGATAGGAGTTGAATCTGGATCTTCGGCGAAGAGGACTAGTTGAGTATCTTCGTTTGGGCCGTCATTATCTTCGACAGGATTGGCGTTGATATTGAAGACTCTTCCTCCTGCTGGTGGCATGGTGGTTGGGTTTTCTTGGTTTACTTGGTTAACTGGGTTTGATTGGGCTTGAGTGTTGATAACGTTAACCAATTGAGGGCATGTGTTTCTAAAGTGGGTAGGGTCGCCACAATTGAAACAAGCTCGAGTATATGGGAACACGGGGTATTGGGGTTGATAATAAGTTTGGGTCATGTTTTGAGTAGGGGAAAAGGTTTGGTTTTGAAAGGTGCGACAAACATTGCTCAAATGACCATAGCGTCCACAAGTTGCACATAGACGACAAGGTAGGGTATGGGGATGGTGATAAAAGCAGTTGTTGCATCGAGGGTGAGGTCCAAGATATGGTTTCTTATCTGGGTAAGCTGAGTTGGGTGCCACTTGGGTGATTGGGATAGCTCGGATGGGTATAGCGTGTAAAACTGGTTGATTCCGTTGGGTAGCAGCGAAAAGTCGCCCGACTCTTCTTCTCTTAGGATTGGGTTGAGAAAGGGATTCGGTTTGAGTGGAGTCGGAGGTTTCAGTCGATTCTTTATCCTTCTTCTTCTCCTCCTTGAAGTCTTTGTTTCGGATTCGGTTCTCAGTGAGCTCTGTTGCTAGCTCCATTGCTGCTTCCAAAGTTGCAGGCTTGGTACTTATCACAGGGTCTTGAATCTTTGACGGAAGACCACGAATGTAGTGCTCGATCAAACGGTAGAGGGGAGTGAACATGTTGGGAACCATTTGATGTAATTCGAGGAACCTTTTGTTGTAGGTGATGTGGTCTCCTTCCATTTGCTTCAATGAGTAAAATTCATCTTCTAACTTCTTGATTTCGCTCCTTGGGGCAAAATCGTCTGGTCATGATCTCCTTCAATTCGTTCCAAGTTAAGGACATAGCATCTTCCACGCCTCGTTTGGCCTTCTCTGTGTTCCACCAAGTAAGTGCTACCCCATATAATCGACCGGTAGCATATCGCACTTTGCGATCGTCAGGGCAATCGCAATTTAGAAATGTGTTCTCCATCTCTTCAAACCAATGGAGGAGTGCGGTGACGCCTTCAGTTCCTTTGTATTTCGGAGGGTCGCATGATTTGAAATTCTTGTAGGTGCATTTGGTGGTATTTGGGGAAGAGTTGAAAATGTTTTGGTTTGCTTGATTGACAGGATTTGCGGTGAGTGCTTGCTGAACTTGGATTACAATATTGGGTATTACGGCTGCCATTTGCTGAGCGATTAAGGCAGCCATGCGCTCGCGGGCTTTTCTTGCTCTCGTCTTCCTACGGGCGAGGTTAGAAGACATCTACAAGGAATACATGACAAGAGTATGAGTTGGATGCTTTTGGGTTCATGGGTCGCATTAGGAATGAACATTCATAAAATAATTATAGATAAATAAATTACTACATCCATTGGATGTCTTGGGTTTTGCTCGCTGTTAGGCCCTACATGCCGCCATACTTTACCTGTGTAATCATGTGGGCCCCCATGAATACCGGTTTTTCATATGGTTCGCACGGTTTCTGCCAGGTTACGTACACAAAAACCCGGAGAAAATCGAGAAATATGTATACAACGTGTGATATTCGGAATGTGTCCAGGTGTAGACACGGTGACACCTCAAAGTAGGTTAGTTCGAACGACGTTTGGTGTGGCATGCTTTGGCCTAATAGGTCCTTCGTACTCTCATCGTTGGTCCCCAGGTAGGCAAACTGGTCCGTTATATTGGATTTATACGAATGCCAGCCTAGACAGGACGTTCCGACTACCGGTACTTGTACCCTTCCAGTTACTACATGCCCGTCGCAGAACTTACTTTGATGAGATTTGAAAATTGCACAAAATCTTTGGATAATGAGAATATGAAAATAAATTGAATACATGAACATCGATATATGTATAATGAATATGTATATATGTATAATGAATATGTATATAAGCATGTATGTTTGACTGTAAATGTAAACAAATATGAAACAAATAAATGTCACAAGTCTGTATGTAACCACCTAATCAATTAAAATTTAGGCAGACTATAGTATAGGCTCTAAGGGTCTAATAACCTATCCTATATCCCTATAATCATGGCTCTGATACCAATCTGTCACACCCCGACCCGCAGCGGAAAAGGTGATCGGGGCATGATTGGGTTATCATCAAAGCTCATGACATTTATTAAGCGTTTCATATTCATTAATACAAATTAAATGGAAATTTACAATAAATGTTACAACATGATCTAACTAACAATCTAAACTTCTTTGTTCTCTTCTAAGGCATATCCTATGTTTTCCTTGCTTCAACCTGTTCACCTGTATCATGTGTAAAAGGGTTTTTTGGATCAACATAATGTTGGCGAGTGAATCCTATGGAAAACATTTGAACGAATATATTTAAATTGATTATGAAATATGTGCACAACCAAACATGAGTAAAGATAGATGTAAACTTAATCAACAATCATAAGATATTAAGTGAAAAACACATGAACAATAATGGAACATTTAGAGGCACGCGATGCTCAACTCGTCTCTCACGAGGAACTGAGGGGCCTAATGAATGAATTGCATAACCATGATAATATGAATGACACAACTACAAACAATACAAACTCAATGATATACACATAAACAATAATGAATTTGATTTGTAGCACGCGTTGTTCAACTCGTCTTCCACGAGGAACTGATGGGCTTAATGTATGAGTTTCATATAATATGACAAAAGGAAATAAGTAAATCACAACAATAAAAACAATCTAAATTTAAGTCATGATGTGGTATGGCACGAGTTTAAATAAATAAATTGATTATTTTCATAACACATGACACACCCCAAAACGTGTAATTTAAAAGGGGGAGTTGTAAGATTCACTCACAGTGGGTGCGTTCGGTTGATGATGTTGAATGCACGCGAAGTGGTTTTAACCACGAGTGAGTTTAACCTAGAATAATCGCATTATGGTTTGGTAAGTAAACGGATTTTATTAATCTATTTTAGTAGGATTGTTGGGTGTATTTTTGTGAGTTTGAGGCTATTTTCTAACCTTAAAAATGTTATTTTTAAGTATTTTTAATTGATTTTTAATTAAAATAATTAAATAAAAATAATAAAAAAAATTGATTTTTTCTGACCGTTGACCAGCCCGTTGACCGTTGACGGTTCGAATGCGGAACACAAGTGCGCTGAGTGAGGCTCGAACCCGAGACCTCCCGTACGTGTGCACGCAGCTCTACCAACTGAGCTACGTGTCTAACCCGTTATAAATCTGATTTTAATTATATATATATATTAATTAGTTTAAACCGAAAATCATTTTATTTTAAAAACAGTTTTAAGCGAATCGGACATACACTCCACAGGTCTCGAACCCGGGACCTGTGGTTTAATCTAACACACAGTCCACCGCTGGACTGTGTGTTTAACATGTTATATAATTCGATTTTTATTATACTTAAATACAAATTATTTGTTTCCTTTTCTGCCTTATTTAAAAAGACTAGATAATTGTCCGAGTCGGTGTAGAAGACCGGACTCGAACTCGTGACCTGTGATATAAACAAACACACAGTCCACCGCTGGACTGTGCGTCTAACTTGGTTATTATTCCGGTTATTAATATACTTAACATATACCAGTATCGACTCCGGTTCAGTTAAACAAAAATTTGATTTTTATTTAGGCAGCGTGTGTGAAACCGGATTCGAACTCGTGACCTTTGCGTTTTATGTGCACACAGTCCATCGCTGGACTGTGTGTCTAACCCGATTAATATGTTGATTTTAATTATACTTATAAGATACGGAAATACATCGTCTTCTTCATCAAGGTAGAACCAGAGTTCGGAAATCGACTGGTTCAAAGTTTTTATCGGTTTATTAGTGTTTTACAGTTCTTAAGGTGAGATAAGGGTGAAAAGATAAAGAAAATAAGCGAAGAGGTATACCGACTGGACCCTCTGTTTTCCGGCAGAAACTCCGGTGACAGCAATCAACTCCGGCGTCAGGTGTCTTGCAGCAGCAAGTCTCCGGAAAGCTTGGAAAAAGTATGGGTATCTCCGGTATAAGCTTCAGAGGCTCAGTGAGGTTCAGAAATGAGGAAATCGGTTTTCCGGCGACGAACAGAAAAGTTCCGGCGAGGGAGTTTTCGTCGAGAAAGAGTGTGGTTTTGAGCGAAAAGGTTTTCAATGGGTTGAGGGTGAATTTATAGGGGAAAATCGAGATGCACTTGGTCTGATTTCCGACTGTATTCATCGATTTAAATTTTCCGGCGGTTATGGTTTGGTCGCGGACTTCAAACATCGGTTATAACCGATGTCTTAATACTAGTTTACGTTATAACTGAAAATGGTGTTAAAAACTCGCGAGGTTTCCGGGATTCCGACGACTGAACTAATGGGCGCCGATTTTGAATTTGTAACGTCACTTTATCAATTAAATGATTTCAATATTTACCAAACAGAACAAGTGGCGCAGTGGTTTGTGTGTGTGAGATAAAGCGCTGAGTGACTCGGGGAGTGACCCGGGTTCGAAACCCGGCTGGATCATTTCATTTTTATTTTGCGATTTTCAACAGTTTTTCAAAAACTAAATATATATTACCGTATAATAATTGATTACGTATCGTTTAAAAATATTTTGGGCATTTAATTCGCAACGAAATTTTTGACTGACTGTTCGGTTGATAAACCGAGCGGGTTTGGTAAATCCGTTTTTGACGGATGTGACACCAGTCACCAACTTATTGTTAATTGCCCTATAACCCTTAACGGGTACCAGTTTACTATTGACCTTTTACCAGTAGAGTTGGGTAGTTTTGATATTGTCGTAGGAATGGACTGGTTGTCCAACCATCGTGCGGAGGTGTTATGCGAACAAAAGGTTGTGAAGATTCCTTTATCCCCCACGGATGCAATTATGGTACGAGGAGAGAAGTTAGGCGCCACGTTGAACCTTATATCTCACCTTAAGGTGTTGAAGTGTATACAACAGGGATGTGACGTGTTCTTAGCTAGCGTCACATCGGAGAAGCCAGCCGAAAAGCGTATTGGGGACATCCCGGTAGTATGTGAATACCCATATGTGTTCCCGGAAGAACTGCCCGGATTGCCGCCCAATCGGCAAGTCGAGTTTCATATCGACTTAATACCGGGAACGGCACCCGTTGCCTAGGCCCCATATCGTCTTGCAACGTCCGAGATGCAAGAGCTATCGGCGCAGTTATTCCCCCTGGGAAGCTCCAGTTTTGTTTGTAAAGAAGAAGGACGGTAGCTTCTGAATGTGCATCTATCAAGAATCGGTACCCTCTTCCGAGAATCGATGATCTCTTTGATCAGCTGCAAGGAGCCTGATACTTTTCTAAGATAGATCTTCGGTCAGGTTACCATCAAGTGAAAGTCCAAGAGGACGATATTCCTAAGACTGCATTTCGAACTCGTTATGGCCACTACGAATTCCTGGTTATGCCCTTTGGGTTAACCAACGCACCCGTGGTGTTCATGGACCTCATGAACAGGGTATGTAAGCCCTACCTTGACAAATTTGTCATCGTATTCATTGATGATATCTTGATTTACTCCAAGAGCAAGGACGAGCATGAGCATCATTTGCGTGCTATCTTGGAGATACTACGAACCGACCAACTATACGCTAAGTTGTCTAAGATCGACTTTTGGTTACAAGCCGTACAATTTCTTGGGCATGTGGTGGATCAGTATGGAATTCATGTAGATCCAAGCAAGATTGAAGCAATCAAGAACTGGCCAGCGCCGAAATCCCCAAAAGAAATACGCCAATTCTTAGGATTGGCAGGATACTACCGCCGCTTTATCGAAAATTTCTCTAGTATTGCCCAATCGTTAACCGCATTGACGCAGAAGGATAGAAACTACGAATCGGGTGAAGACCAAGAAACAGCGTTCCAGCTGTTAAAGAAAAAGTTATGTAAGGCCCCAATCTTGACGTTACCCGAAGGCAATGACGACTTTGTCGTATATTGCAACACATCACGACAAGGACTTGGTTGCGTCCTTATGCAAAGGAATAAAGTTATCGCGTACGCTTCTAGACAACTGAAGGTGCACGAGAAGAATCACACGACTCATGACCTGGAACTGGGAGCAGTTATATTCGCAATAAAGATTTGGAGACATTATTTATATGGTATCAAGTGTACTATCTATATCAATCAAAAAAGCCTCCAACATATTTTCGATCAAAAAGACTTAAACATGAGGCAACGCAGATGGTGGAATTGTTAAATGATTATGATTGTGAGATAAAGTACCACCCGGGGAAAGCTAATGTAGTAGCGGATGCGCTAAGTAGAAAGGATCGAATTAAGCCCCTTCGAGTAAGAGCCTTGGGAATGATCATGCAGACAAGTCTGATAGATAAAATCCGGAACGCGCAGATGCAAGCCCTGAAGGAAAGCCAGTTACCCGGTGAAGGATTGCACGGGAACGAGAAATGTTTTGTGAGGAAAATGGACGAGGTGTTGTACTTTAAGAATCGTGTATGGATTCTTGCAAGTTCGGAGCTGAGGCAATTAATAATGGACGAGGCTCATAAATCAAAATATTCGATTCATCCTGGTACAGAAGATGTACCACGACCTGAAAGAGTTTTATTGGTGGCCGGGGATGAAAAAGGACGTAGCGAGTACGTGAGCCAATGCTTGACTTGTGCGCGAGTCAAGGCGGAGTATTAGAAACCCTTGGGGATGTTGCAACAACCCGAGATACCTCAGTGGAAGTGGGAACAAATCACAATGGATTGCGTGACCCATCTTCCGAAAACGCCTCATGGTCATGATGCGATCTGGGTAATCGTAGATCGATTAACCAAATCCGCAAATTTCATTCCGATCCGCACTAACTATAAGACCGACCAGTCGGCCGAAATTTATACTAATGAGATAGTAGCTAGACATGGTGTCCCGATTGCTATTATTTCCGATCGCGACAGCCTCTTTACTTCGCGATACTGGCAGAAACTACAAGAGGCTTTGGGGACGGTATTGATTTAAGCACTGCTTATCATCCCCAAACTGATGGCCAATCGGAACGCATGATTCAGACACTAGAGGACTTGCTTCGTGCTTGTGTCCTGGACTTCGGAGGAAGCTGTGACAAGCATCTCCCACTAGTGGAATTTTCTTATAACAACAGTTACCACAGTAGCATTCAAGCAGCCCCGTATGAGGCCCTTTACGGTCGAAAGTGCCGATCACCACTTTGTTGGGCCGAAGTGGGTGACACTCAACTAACGGGATCTGAACTAGTTCAGGAAACGACTGATAAGGTCCATCAGATTCAAGAACGTTTATAAGCCGCCCAGAGTCGGCAAAAGAGTTAGGCTGATGTGCGCAGAAAACCATTATCGTTCAAAGTAAGTGAACGAGTTCTGTTAAAGGTATCGCCGTGGAAAGGTGTTATCCGATTTGGAAAATCAGGAAAGCTATCCCCGCGCTACATTGGGCCATACGAGATCCTAGCCAAGGAAGGTCCGGTAACGTATCGGTTGAAGTTCCCAACCGAACTTAGTGCCATTCACGATGTCTTCCATGTATCAAACCTGAAGAAATGCCTGTTAGGTGAAGCTACCCAGGTACCTTTGGAAGACATACACGTTGACGATAGACTCCACTTTGTGGAAGAGCCAGTGGAAATAGTTGATGGTAGGGTCAAACAATTAAGACATAACAAAATTTCACTAGTTAAAGTCCGGTGGAACTCTAAACAAGGACCTGAATATACCTGGGAACGGAAGGATGAATTCCATAGAAAATACCCTCACCTCTTCCCTAGCATGACAAGGTAAATTTCAGGGACGAAATTTCTTAACCAGGGGAGACTGTGATACCCATGACGAAACCAGGTACACCTTAATTGGTCCTAAACTTAAAGCATGACTAAAACTATAATTGCGCGAAAACCTTACGAATTTTCATGACTTGTTTGTTGTGCGAGACAATATATGTTATACCTCGGAGGAATCCGAGAGCATGTCATGGTTGACATGACACTACTAAGGACCAACGATGCGAGGTTGGCGTCCTTAGCCGTGAACAACGTGTTAAACGGAGACCTGACGTTTAACAACGCATTAAACCTTTGACGTTGATTATTAGATTATCGGTAGCCTTATTTAAGATTCCGAGTTCCAGGAATAACTTAGATTTGTGCCATAGACTGTGAATAAGGTTTAAAAATAATCAAAGCCCGGGCACGCAAAACGAAGCTGCTCCCGGTTGGGGAAACGCATTCGTTCCAGGCATAACATAAGACAACCGAATGTGCAAGGAACGATCAATCAAGCTTAAAAACACTTAAACGAATGTCAAACGAGACGTTTATGATTAAAACGTAACTGGGTTTGGATTTTTAGACGGTTATGCATAATTTTTATAACCGAGTCTTTTGACATTAAGTATGCGCAAAACAGACTCCGTTACGCAAATCGAGAACGCGCGCCGAACCCGAAACAAACTCATACTTATCCGTAAGATAAACATCATCTTTACACACGCAAACCAAAGCACCAGGCGGCCCTAGGGGGCCCACCTCTATGCCGCCATCCCCCCCCATGGTTATGAATATTTTTTATTCTTTTTCTTATAATTTTAATCACAAAATTCTTCAAAAACCTCTCAAAATCTTCTCAAACCTTCATTCTCAGCTGAATTCTTCCATAAACAAGTCCTAATTCAAAGGTATTAGCCTTGATACTTATAATTCTAAGTCCGTTTCTTCGATTAAACGCGATTTCTAGCCGAAAAAACGCTTTTTAATCCATGAATTTTGGAGTTTTAAACAAATTTGAAGGCTGAATATGAACACCACATATATCCCAGGTGTTATATGGCAGCCATGGTTGATAATCAATGGGGTTTGATACCCTAATCAACTCTTATTCAACAAAAATCGCTTAACAAGTCGATTAACCGAAAAAACAATGAATTAAAGCTTGATTGATCTAAGTTCTAGCATATTTGGATTGTACTTGGTGTATAGGTACTGAATATAGCCTTTACACACTTCTGGGATCAAGATAAACGCTTGGAAACGGAAGAATCGCTAGGTATATGATCCGAAAACCGAAACTAGGATAGGCAGATAATTGTTTTGCCTATAACTTGGTCCGTGTAACTTGGATTGATCTGAAATTTGGTGTGGTGATTTTGGGTATTGTCAGAAGGTCCACGTAAAATTTTAGAATTTTTGGAATTTTTTAAGATTTTTGGTGAATTTTTAACTGTTTTACCGAAAGAATTTTGGAAAAAATATCAAACAGATTTAATAAATCACCAAATTTTACAGAGACACTAAGGAACATATGGGGAATGTTATGGGAAAATTCGGTGTTCATTGGTTGAGTTTTGATTTGGGTTAAAAATCCGCGTTTTTGCGAGTTTTCGGTAGCCGGGAACGCACCGAAACGAAATCGGAAAAATCCCAAAATTGTCTGAGAAGTTTCTGGATATGTATATGGTGTTCTGGGAATTTTTTGGATTTTTTTAAGTAATGACGGTATTTAATTGGAATTACGAGGTTAAAAGTAGTTTTATAAATAATTTATTTTAATAAGTAAATTAACAAAATAAATTCCCAGGAATTTTTCGCATAATCTAAAGATTTTTACTGATTTATATAAAAATTTACAGATTTTTATATTAAAGATAGATTAAATGAGAATTTATGGAATTAAAAATAGATTATTTTAAAACAATTTCGGCAGTTTACCGTATAACGAACATGCCGGAACTGGGAACTGACCCAACCTGACAAATACTATAATTTAAACACCAGTAGTATTCGGGGAGATTCCCGGTCAAATTAGGCAACTTGGGTGTGTCCTAAGGCAGTTCGGGAGGATTCCCGACGGTGAAAATGGAAACTCAAATTTGGGCAACTTAGACCCCCTAAACACTCAAACTCTCTTAATAGAAAGTTAATCATTCTTGGATAACCACGTGTTGGCACTACTGGTATTCCCGTACCATTATTCGAACACGTTAAACTACCGACTTTGCGCTGGCACGCGAATCGGTGCCCGGAAGCCAAACTAAAAACTAATACTACCCTGACGTCCATCAGCATACCAGTGTCTTATAGACTTGATCCGGAGTAAAAACTCCTGACCAGATCCAAGTTATAACCATTACCAACTTAGATACTAATTTGAGTCCATGCTTGCATGTGTGTCATTAGAGTTGATCCCGCTAATCGACCACTCTTGTGTTGAGACCGCTATTTGCACTGT
Source organism: Scalesia atractyloides (assembly GCA_947069175.1). NCBI lineage: Eukaryota > Viridiplantae > Streptophyta > Magnoliopsida > Asterales > Asteraceae > Scalesia > Scalesia atractyloides. Next base: position 30,502,722 of record CAMTDV010000005.1, read on the forward strand.
GAGTCTCACTACCCCGCTTTTAACTGTTTTACTTGGGGTGGAATGCATGTTACAACTGTGTTGGTTACACAAACTTATGAAGGGAATTTTACTTCCTAACACATGAACTGGTTATAAATTGCATTGAATACACCAACCCGGGAGTGAGTTTTACTCTCCCACTTTTAAACTGTGATACTATTTCTGAGATGATTGGCATGTTACGAAACTGTGTTAATTGCACCAACTTATGATGTGAATTATCTAACACACGAACTACCTCCCCTCTACAAGTGATTAGCGTAAGCCGTGGGCAGTGAATAGTACTATTGGTCTGACAAACCCAGTCCGCGCCCGACAGAAAGGTTGGCAACCAGGTCTGCACGTGTCCTAATTTGGTTGTGTTGTTAGGCATAACTGCTAAGGGGCGTTGAACTGCCCGTAAAGCAGTTAATGGGCCGGGAGTGTCTTGGTGACACGGTCCGGTGGCCGGGAGTGTCTGCGATGACACGGCTCGGGGTAAAACAGTCAGGTTTAACCTATGTCCTTGTGTAATTCCATATGCGAATATGACTACGAGCATCATTGTGATTATGACCAGTGCAATTAAACTTGTTAACACATATTGTTACACAACAATTTAAACCAGTGGAACTCACACAGCGTTTAGCTGACCCTTTTAAAACTAACATGCATTACAGGTAAAACTAAAGAGGAGCGAGGAACGTGCGTATGGATGGCTGTAGTAGTAACCTGTAGCAGAATAAGAGCTGTGATAGCTCGTAGTACTGTACTAAACCTATGGTGTGTAATATGATACTGGTAGTATGTTGTAACCAAGGTTCTCTCCGTTTATGATATCATATTTTTAAACTATGGAGAATTACCACGTGTCTGTCGCACCCTGCATTTGTCTTCCGCTGCGAGTCGGGTGTGTGACAACAACTAACCACATAAACACATAATCATCGTCTTGTCACATTGTATTGTCACATTGTATTGTCACATTGTCTTGTCAATTGAAAACAGACTCTTTGAAGCTAAGGAATGGAAAAATATTTAGTTTTGCAATACATTAACTTGATTATGAATCTTGTGATAAAAAGAATTTTGTATATGGCAATATGATTATTACCAAATAATTTTTATGTCATTGAAATTTGTACTCTGATCTTTGTAATAACATTGAATTTGGTCATAAAACTTGTGAGTATGTTATTAGAAATCTAATCAAGGATTAATAACAACAATATTGAAATTTATCATAACTCGTGTGAGTAATATTAGAAATCAAATCAATGATTTCTAATAATACTTTGGATATCCTTTTTAGAATCTAACATATAAAAATATGATAAGATTCCACAAGGATTTGGGTATTGAACTTGAAACAAGTGTACACAAAATCCTAAAGTGATTTGGATAACGCTACAAGGGTAATACAATAAGAACACTTATATATAGGAAGTACCAGTGGCGTATCCACCATGTTCTTATGGTATTACACTCGTTTCGTTATCTAAATCACAACTGTGATACCCATGACGAAACCAGGTACACCTTAATTGGTCCTAAACTTAAAGCATGACTAAAACTATAATTGCGCGAAAACCTTATGAAATTTCATGACTTGTGTGTTGTGCGAGATAATGTATGTTATACCTCGGAGGAATCCAAGAGCACGTCATGGTTGACATGACACTACTAAGGACCAATGATGCGAGGTTGGTATCCTTAGCCCGTAACAACGTGTTAAACAGAGACCTGATGTTTAACAGCGCAGTAAACCTTTGACGTTGATTATTAGACTATCGGTAGACTTATTTAAGATTCCGACTTCCAGGAATAACTTAGATTTGTGCCATAGACTGTGAATAAGGTTTAAAAATAATCAAAGCCCGGGCACGCAAAACGAAGCAACTCCCGGTTGGGGAAACGCATTCGTTCCGGGCATAACATAAGGCAACCGAATGTGCAAGGAACGGTCGATCAAGCTTAAAAACACTTAAACGAATGTCAAACGAGACTTTTATGATTAAAACGTATCTGGGTTCGGATTTTTAGACGGTTATGCATAATTTTTAAAACCGAGTCTTTTGACATTAAGTACGCGCAAAACAGAGTCCGTTACGCAAATCGAGAAAGCACGCCGAACCCGAAACAAACTCATACTTATCCGTAAGATAAACATCATCTTTACGCACGCAAACCAAAGCACCAGGTGGCCCTAGGGGCCCCACCTCTATGCCGCCATCCCCCCCATGGTTATAAATATTTTTTTTATTCTTTTTCTTATAATTTTAATCACAAAATTATTCAAAAACCTCTCAAAATCTTCTCTCAAACCTTCATTCTCAGCTGAATTCTTCCATAAACAAGTCCTAATTCAAAGGTATTAGCCTTGATACTTATAATTCTAAGTTCGTTTCTTCGATTAAACGCGATTTCTAACCGAAAAAACGCTTTTTAATCCATGAATTTTGGAGTTTTAAACAAATTTTAGGGCTGAATATGAACACCATATATATCCCTGGTGTTATATGGCAGCCATGGTTGCTAATCAATGGGGTTTGATACCCTAATCAACTCTTATTCGACAAAAATCGCTTAACTATTCGATTAACCGAAAAACAAGGAATTAAAGCTTGATTGATCTAAGTTCTAGAATATTTGGATTGTACTTGGTGTATAGGTACTGCATATAGCCTTTACACACTTCTGGGATCAAGATAAACTCTTGGAAACGGAAGAATCGCTAGGTATATGATCCGAAAACCGAATCTAGGATAGGCAGAAAATTGTTTTGCCTATAACTTGGTCCGTGTAACTTGGATTGAGCTGAAATTTGGTGTGGGGATGTCGGGTATTGTCAGAAGGTCCAAGTAAAATTTTAGAATTTTTGGAATTTTTTAAGATATTTGGTGAATTTTTAACTGTTTTACTGAAAGAATTTCGGAAAAAATATCAAACGGATTCAATAAATCACCAAATTTTACAGAGACACTAAGGAACATATGTGGAATATTCTGGGAAAATTCGGTGAGTTTTGATTTGGGTTAAAAATCCGCGTTTTTGCGAGTTTTCGGTAGCCGGGAACGCACCGAAACGAAATCGGAAAAATCCAAAAATTTTCTGAGAAGTTCCTGGACATGTATAAGGTGTTCTGGAATTTTTTTGGATTTTTTAACTTCTGACGGTATTTAATTGGAATTATGTGGTTAAAAATAGTTTTATAAATAATTTATATAAAAATTTACTATTAAATGAGAAGTTTCTCCCATAATCTACAGATTTTTACTGATTTATATAAAAATTTATAGATTTTTATATAAAATATAGATTAAATGAGAATTTATGGAATTAAAAATAGATTATTTTAAAGCAATTTCGGCAGTTTACCGTATAACGAACCTGCCGGAACTGGGAACTGACCCAACCCAAAAAATACTATAAATTAAGCACCGGTAGTATTCCGGGAGATTCCCGGGCAAATTAGGCACCCTGGGTGTGTCCTAAGGCAGTTCGGCAGGATTCCCGACGGTGAAAATGGAAACTCAAATTTGGGCAACTTAGACCCCCCAAACAATCAAACTCCCTTAATGGAAAGTTAACCATTCTTGGATAACCACATGTTGGCACTACTGGTATTCCTGTACCATTATCCAAACACGTTAAACTACCGACTTTGGCTGGCACGCGAATCGGTGCCCGGAAGCCAAACTAAAAACTAATACTATCCTGACGTCCATCACAATACCAGTGTCTTATAGACTTGATCTAGAGTAAAAACTCCTGACCAGATCCAAGTTATAACCATTACCAACTTAGATACTAATTTGAGTCCATGCTTGCATGTAGGCTATAAATGAACCGAACGAACACGAAATGGCCTTATTCGTGTTCGTTCATTAAGGAAATAAATGTGTTCATGAACGGTTCATGAATATTTACCGAACGAGATTTGATATTCGTGTTCGTTCATTAAGGAAATGAGCGTGTTCACGAATGGTTCACGAACACAAACAAACACAAATGAATTTGGCGAACACGATGAAGGATACAAGTGGATAAGCACTAGAACTTGAATCCCCTATTGTGGAACGGAGGTCGATCGTATTCGTCGATGTAAATAATGAGGATTTAAATGGAAATGGTGTATAAACAAGGTGAAATAGGGTTTCTTAGTTTACTTGTTAGGGCAATAAGATAAATTATAAGTTTAATAATATAAAAAGTATAGATAGAATTTATGCAAATACAAGAATCTTTAAATAAAACACAAACATACGAACATAAATAAACGTAAATTCACGAACATGTTCACGAACACCTTACCGAACGTTCACGAACACAATTGAACGAACGTGACCTCTGTTCATGTTCGTTCATTTAACTAATCGAACGAAATTTCTTGTTCATGTTCGTTCGTTTATTAAACGAGGAACATAAACGAACTTCCCGCCCAACGGTTCACGAATTGTTTGCTGAATGTTCGGTTCGTTTACAGCCCTACTTGCATGGGTGTCATTAAGTTGATCCAGCTAATCGACTACTCTTGTGTTGAGACCGCTATTTGCACTGTGAGTTTCACTACCCCGCTTTTAACTGTTTTACTGTTTTACTTGGGGTGGAATGCATGTTACAATTGTGTTGGTTACACAAATTTATGAAGGGAATTTTACTTCCCTAACACATGAACTGGTTATAAACTACGTTGATTACACCAACCCGGGAGTGAGTTTTACTCTCCCACTTTTAAACTGTGATACTATTTCTGAGATGATTGGCATGTTACGAAACTGTGTTAATTGCACCAACTTATGATGTGAATTATCTAACACACGAACTACCTCCCCTCTACAAGTGATTAGCGTAAGCCGTGGGCAGTGAATAGTACTATTGGTCTGACAAACCCAGTCCGCGCCCGACAGAAAGGTTGGCAACCAGGTCTGCACGTGTCCTAATTTGGTTGTGTTGTTAGGCATAACTGCTAAGGGGCGTTGAACTGCCCGTAAAGCAGTTAATGGGCCGGGAGTGTCTTGGTGACACGGTCCGGTGGCCGGGAGTGTCTGCGATGACACGGCCCGGGGTAAAACAGTCGGGTTTAACCTATGTCCTCGTGTAATTCCATATGCGAATATGACTACGAGCATCATTGTGATTATGACCAGTGCAATTAAACTTGTTAACACATATTGTTACACAACAATTTAAACCAGTGGAACTCACACAGCGTTTAGCTGACCCTTTTAAAACTAACATGCATTACAGGTAAAACTAAAGAGGAGCGAGGAACGTGCGTATGGATGGCTGTAGTAGTAACCTGTAGCAGAATAAGAGCTGTGATAGCTCGTAGTACTGTACTAAACCTATGGTGTGTAATATGATACTGGTAGTATGTTGTAACCAAGGTTCTCTCCGTTTATGATATCATATTTTTAAACTATGGAGAATTACCACGTGTCTGTCGCACCCTGCATTTGTCTTCCGCTGCGAGTCGGGGTGTGACAACAACTAACCACATAAACACATAATCATCGTCTTGTCACATTGTATTGTCACATTGTCTTGTCACATACGCATTAAAGTACACAAAGAGTCCATACAAGGGCTACCATTTAGTACTTTAAACATCCTACAAAGATCTAACTATAAAGATAGATAGATACTTTAAGGATTCAAACTTGTCACACTGTCTTGTCATATTGTCTTGTCACATACGCATTAAAGTACACAAAGAGTCAATACAAGGGCTACCATTTAGTACTTTAAACATCCTACAAAGATTTAACTATAAAGATAGATAGATACTTTAAGGATTTAATCTTGTCACATCGTCTTGTCATATTGTCTTGTCACATACCCATTAAAGTACATAAAGAGTCCATACAAGGGCCACCATTTAGTACTTTAAACATCCTACAAAGATCTACCTATATAAAGATATATAGATACTTTAAGTATTCAATCTAGTCACATTATCTTGTCAAATTGTCTTGTCACATACGCATTAAAGTACACAAAGAGTCCATACAAGGGCTACCATTTAGTACTTTAAATATCCTACAAAGATCTAACTATAAAGATAGATAGATACTTTAAGGATTCAATCTTGTCACACTGTCTTGTCATATTGTCTTGTCACATACGCATTAAAGTACACAAAGATTCCATACAAGGGCTGCCATTTAGTACTTTAAACATCCTACAAAGATCTAACTATAAAGATAGATAGATACTTTAAGGATTCAATCTTGTCACATTGTCTTGTCAGATTGTCTTGTCACACCCCGACTCGCAGCCGAAGACAAATGCAGGGTGCGGCAGATACGTGGTAATTCTCCATAGTTTAAAAACATGATATCATAAACAGAGAGAACTTCGGTTACAACACACTATCAGTATCATGTTATACACCATAAGTTTAAGTACAATACCACGAACTATCACAGCTCTTATTCTACTTTATTTCACTGCTAAAGCCATCCACACGCACGTTTCTTACTCTTGTTCGCTTTACCTGAAATGCATGTTAGTTTTAAAAAGTTCAGCTAAACGCTGCGTGAGTTCCACTTGTTTAATTGTTGTGTAACACTATGTGTTAACAAGTTTAATTGCACAAGTCACAATTCACGGATTTATCAACACAAACACCTTCAGCTAGTAGGACCATGTTACATCAAGCACATGCGGCTCGCCGAACCGTGTCATAACGGACACCTGCACCTTGCCGGACTGTGTTACAACAAGCACCTGCGGCTCGCCGAACCGTGTTATAACAGACACCTGCAGCTTGTCGGACCGTGTGTTATAAAATTTACATCATCACAAGTTGGTGCAATTAACACAGTTTTGTAACATGCAAATGATCTCAGAAAACAGCACAGTCTAAAAGTGGTGGAATGAAACTCACTCCCAACTTAGTGTCATCAACACAGTTTTTAACATGCAAGTATGGACTCAAATCAGTATCTAAGTTGGTAATGGTTATAACTTGGATCTGCTCAGGAGTTTTTACTCCGGATTGAGTCTATAGGACACTTGTATGGTGATGGACGTCAGGGTAGTATTAGTTTTCCGGTTGGCTTACGGGCACCGATTCGCGTGCCAGCCAAAGTCAGTAGTTTAGCGTGTTCGGATAATGGTACGGGAATACCAGTAGTGCCAACACATGGTTATTCAAGAATGATTAACTTTCCATCAAGGGAGTTTGAGTGTTCGGGGGGTCTAAGTTGCCCAAATTTGAGGTTCCATTTTCACCGTCGGGAATTCTCCCGAATTGTCTTAGAGCACGCCCATAGTGTCCAATTTTCCCGGGAATCTCCCGGAATACTCCCAGTGTTCCAAATATAGTATTTGTCGTGTTGGGTCAGTTCCCAGGTCCGACAGGTTCGATATACGGTAAACTGCCGAAATTGCATTAAAATAATCTATTTTTAATTCCATAAATTCAAATTTAATCTATATTTTATATAAAAATCTGTAACTTTTTGAGTAAATCAGTAAAAATCTGTAGAATATGGGAAAATTTCAGGCAATTTATTTTGTTAATTTATTTATTTAAATAAATTATTTATAAAACTATTTTTAACCACATAATTAAAATTAAATGCCATCAGTAGTTAAAAAAATTCCAAAAAATTCCAGAACACCTTATACATGTCCAGGAATTTCTCACAAAATTTTGAGATTTTTCCGATTTCGTTTCGGTGCGTTCCCGGATACCGAAAACTCGCAAAAACGCGGATTTGTAACTTAAATCAAAACTCAACCAATGGACTTAGAATTTTCCCAGAACATTCCCCATATGTTCCTTAGTGTCTTAGTAAACTTTGGTGATTTATCGAATTCATTTGGTAATTTTTCTGAAATTCTTTTGGTAAAACAGTAAACAATTCACCAAAAATCATAGAAAATTCCAAAAATTCTAAAATTCTACGTGGACCTTTCTGACGATACCCTTCACTGCCATACCACATTTCAGCTCAATCCAAGTCTGACGGACCTAGTTATAGCTAAAACAATTTTCTGCCTATCACATATTTGGTTCTTGGATGTTATACCTAGCGATTCTTCAGATTCCAAGCGTTTATCTTGATCCCATAAGTGTGTGAAGGCTATATTCAGTACCTACACATCAATTACAACCCAAATATGCTAGAACTTAGATCAATCAAGATTTATTCATTGTTTTTCGGTTAATCGAATAGTTAAGCGATTTTTGTCGAATAAGTGTTGATTAGGGTATCAAACCCCAAAGGTTTGTGATTATGGCTGTCATATAACACCAGGTAAATACCAAGGTGTTCTTATTCAGTCCATGAACATGTTTAAACCTTCAAAAATTTTGGATTAAAAAGCGTTTTTTGGCTAGAAATCGCGTTTAATCGAAAAAACAGACTTTGAATCATAATTATCAAGGTTAATACCTTTGATTTAGTGAAGAAATCAGCTGAATTCAGTGATTTATGGCAGGTTGCTTTGGAGAAAACTGATGTTTTTTTGCAATAATTAGGAAATAAAATGAAAAAAAAAAGAAAAATATATATATATATATAGATGGGGGTATGGCGGTTTGGAGGTGGATCCCAAGAGGGACACCTCGTGCTTAGAAGTGCGTGGTAAAAGATGATATTTATCTTCCGTTTCGGGTCCCAGACGCGTCTCTGATTTGCGAAACGGGCTCCGTTTTACGCGTTCTTAGTGTCAAAAGACTCGGTTTTAAAAACTAAGCATAATCGTCTCGATATCTGAGCATGGTTACGTTTTAATCATAACAGTCTCATTTGACGTTCATTTAAGTGTTTTTAAGCTTGATCGATCATTCCTTGCACATTCGGTTACCTTATGTTATGCCCGGAACGAATGCGTTTCCCTAACCGGGAGCTGCTTCGTTTTGCGTTCCCGGGCTTTGATTATTTTCAAACCTTATGTCACAGTCTATGGCACAAAACTAAGTTGTTCCTGGAAATCGAAATCTTAAATGATGCTACCGATAATCTAATAATCAATTTCAAAGGTCTAATGCGCTGTTAAACGTCAAGTCTCCGTTTAACACGTTGTTCCAGGCTAAGGACGCGAACCTCGCATCGTTGGTCCTTAGTAGTGTCATGTCAACCATGACGTGTTCTCAGATTCCTCCAAGATATAACATATATTGTTTCGCACAACACATAAGTCATGAAATTTCACAAGGTTTACGCACAATTATAGTTTTAATCATGCTTTAAGTTTAGGACCAATTAAGGTGTACCTGGTTTCGTCATGGGTATCACAGTCTCTCCTGGTTAAGAAATTTCATCCCCGAAATTTACTTTGTCAAGCTAGGGAAGAGGTGAGGGTATTTTCTACGGAATTCATCCTTCCATTCCCAGGTATATTCAGGTCCTTGTTTAGAGTTCCACCGGACTTTAACCAGTGAAATTTTGTTGTGCCTCAGTTGTTCAATTCTGCCATCAACTATTTCTACCGGTTCCTCCACAAAGTGGAGTCTATTATCAACGTGGATGTCTTCCAATGGTATCTGAGTGGCCTCGTCCGAAAGGCACTTCTTTAAATTTGAAATGTGGAAGACATTATGAATGGCACTAAGCTCGGTTGGTAGCTTCAAACGATATGCTACGGGACCTACTTTCTCTAGGATCTCGTAGGGTCTAATGTATCGCGAGCTAACTTTCCGGTCTTTCCAAATCTGATAACGCCCTTCCATGGCGATACCTTTAACAACACTCGTTCACCAACTCTGAACGATAGCGGTTTCCGTCGTATATCAGCCCAACTCTTTTGTCGGCTCTGGGCGGCTTTCAGCTAATCCCGAATATGATGGACTTTATCGGTCGTTTCCTGAACTAGTTCAGATCCCGTTAGTTGAGTGTCACCTACTTCGGCCCAACAAAGTGGGGATCGACACTTTCGACCATAGAGGGCCTCATAGGGGGCTGCCTGAATGCTACTATGATAACTATTGTTATATGAGAATTCCACGAGTGGGAGATGCTTATCCCAGCTTCCTCCGAAGTCTAAGACACAAGCACGAAGCAAGTCCTCTAGTGTTTGAATCGTGCGTTCCGATTGGCCATCGGTTTGGGGATGGTAAGCAGTGCTCAAATCGATTCGCGTCCTCAATGCTTCTTGTAGTTTCTGCCAATATCGCGAAGTAAAGTGGCTGTCTCGGTCAGAAATAATAGCAATCGGGACACCATACCTAGCTACTATCTCATTAGTAAAAATTTCGGCCAACTGGTCAGTCTTATAGGTAGTGCGGATTGGAATAAAATGTGCAGATTTGGTCAATCGATCTACGATTACCCAAATCGCATCATGACCACGAGGCGTTTTCAGGAGATGGGTCACGAAATCCATTGTGATTTGTTCCCACTTCCACTGAGGTATTTCGGGTTGTTACAACATCCCCGAGGGTTTCTGATACTCAGCCTTGACTCGCACACAAGTCAAGCATTGGCTCACGTATTCGGCCACGTCCTTTTTCATTCCCGGCCACCAATAAAACTCTTTCAGATCATGGTACATCTTGTCTGTACCCTGGTGAATCGAATATTTCAATTTATGAGCCTCGTCCATTATTAATTGTCTCAGCTCCGAGTTTGCAGGAATCCATACTCGATTCTTAAAGTACAATACCTCGTCCGTTTTCCTCACAAAACTTTTCTCGTTCCCGTGTAATCCTTCATCGGGTAACGGGCTTTCCTTCAGGGCTTGCATCTGCGCATTCCGGATTTGATCTATCAGGCTTGTCTGCACGATCATTCCCAAGGATCTCACTCGTAGGGGTTTAATTCGATCCTTCCTACTTAGCGCATCTGCTACCACATTAGCTTTCCCCAGGTGGTACTTTATTTCATAGTCGTAATCGTTTAACAATTCCACCCATCTGCACTGCGTCATGTTTAAGTCTTTTTGATCGAAGATATGTTGGAGGCTTTTGTGATCGGTATATATAGTACACCTGGTACCATATAAATAATGTCTCCAAATCTTTAATGCGAATATAACTGCTCCTAGTTCCAGGTCATGGGTTGTGTGATTCTTCTCATGCACCTCCAGTTGTCTAGAAGCGTACGCAATAACTTTATTCCTTTGCATAAGGACACATCCAAGTCATTGTCGCGATGTGTCGCAACATACGACAGAGCCGTCATTGCCTTCGGGTAACGTCAAGATTGGGGCCTCACATAACTTTTTCTTTAATAGCTAGAACGCTGTTTCTTGGTATTCACCCCATTCGTACTTCCTATCCTTCTGCGTCAATGCGGTCAGCGATTAGGCGATACTCGAGAAGTTTTCGATAAAGCGGCGGTAATATCCTGCCAATCCTAAGAATTGGCGTATTTCTTTTGGAGATTTCGGCGCTGGCCAGCTCTTAATTGCTTCAATCTTGCTCGGGTCCACGTGGATTCAGTACTGATCCACCACATACCCTAAAAATTGTACGGCTTGTAACCAAAAGTCACACTAAGACAACTTAGCGTATAGTTGTTCGGTCTGTAATATCTCCAAGATAGCACGTAAATGATGCTCGTGCTCGTCCTTACTCTTGGAGTAAATCAAGATATCGTCGATGAAGACGATGACAAATTTATCAAGGTAGGGCTTACATACCCTGTTCATGAGGTCCATGAACACCGCGGGTGCGTTGGTTAACCCAAACTGCATAACCAGGAATTCGTAGTGGCCATAACGAGTTCGAAAAGTGGTCTTAGGAATATCGTCCTCTTAGATCTTCACTTGATGGTAACCTGACCGAAGATATATCTTAGAAAAGTATCGGGCTCCTTGCAGCTGATCAAAGAGATCATCGATCCTTGGAAGAGGGTATCCATTCTTGATAGTGACTTTATTCAATTCCATGTACTCGATGCACATTCGGAAACTACCATCCTTTTCCTTTACAAACAAAACTGGGGCTCCCCAGGGGCAATAACTAGGACGGATAAACCACGATCCAGTAACTCCTGCATCTGCGTCGATAGTTCTTGCATCTCAGACGGTACAAGACGATATGGAGCCTTGGCAACGGGTGTCGTTCCCGGTATTAAGTCGATGCAAAACTCGACTTGCCGATTGGACGGCAATCCGGGCAATTCCTCTGGGAACACATCAGGGTATTCACATACTACTGAATGTCCTCAATACGCTTCTAAGAATACGTCACATCCTTGTCGTATACACTTCAACGCCTTAAGGTGCGATATAAGGTTCAACGTGGCGCCTAGCTTCTCTCCTTGTACCATGATTGCATCCGTAGGGGATAAAGTAATCTTCACAACCTTTTGTTCACATAACACCTCCGCACGATGGTTGGACAACCAGTCCATTCCTATGACAATATCAAAACTACCCAATTCTACTGGTAAAAGGTCAATAGTAAACTGGTAACCGTTAAGGGTTATAGGCTAATTAACAATAAGTTGGTGACTGGTAATTGGTTTCCCGCGGGTAAGTTCGACGGTATAGGGGTGCTTCAGGTCAACAGCAGGCATATTCAAGAGTGGCAAAAATGCAATCGACACATAACTTTTGTCGGCTCCCGTATCAAATAACACTGAAGCAAATTGATTAGAAACGAGGAACGTACCTGAAACCACGTTGGGATCTTAGCGTGCGTCACCAGATCCCATGACAAAGGCACGACCTCGAGCTGCATTCGAGGTAGATGCTTGGTTCTGTGTGCTCCTTCCTGCCACCTGCTGGGTTAACTTCGGACAACTATTACGAAAATGCTCCATGCTGCCACATCCAAAGCATGCATAGGGATAGGAAATTTGTGGGGCTGGTTGCTGAGGTCGCTGCTGAAGAGGTTGAGGCCTAGGAGGTTGAAACCGAGTTGGTTTGGGATTTGGTTCCACGGTCATCTTACAGTCTTTGGCAAAATGCCCATGGTTATGACACTTAGAGCATATCACTGCTCGACATGTACCAGAGTTGTGGAAATGCATTTGTTGCACTTTGGGGCCTTTCCTTTGTAGCCATCAAAGTTACCCGCGGGGGTAGTCATGGCATAGCTCTGGCTAGTATTTCTCCCCCTTTTTGGCGCTGCTGCCCTTGCGCGAATACTCTCTGGGGCTTCTCGCTTGTTTCTGGCCGGCTCTCCCGGCATTGTCAGAATCTTACGCCTAACCATGTCATATGTAACGGTACCTGACCTGGCTACCACCTCGTGCATGGTTCAGCATTCCACCGAATTAATGATACTACTCACTTCTGGGACCAGTCCCCAGATATACCTTTCAATCCTCTTGGACTCCGGTCGGACCATGTCTGGCAATATACGCGCCAGTTCATTGAAACGGTTGGTATAACCTGCATGATCAGCACCTTGCATCTGCAGGTTCCAGAACTCATGCTCAAGCTTCTGAATTTCATGAGTTGGGCAAACCTTTCCTCATCAGTATCTTGAGATCATCCCAAGTCATAGCATTAATCGCGTCTTGTCCGCGAGTTTGAACAATAGTGTTCCACCAGTTTAAAGCATGGTCGGTAAAGGTACAAGTTGTATACTAACTGCGCAATTACCAGGACAGTTACTTATGTTAGTTACCGATTCCGACTTTTCGACCCATTTCACAAACCCATTCGATCCCTCAGTCCCATTGAATTCCATCGGTTTGCATTCCATGAAATGCTTATATCTGCAAACCGACCTACCATTGTTCTGGTTATCGTTCTGACCTACGGGTCCTGGTTGCGGGTTAGCATTAATACCGGCGCTAACCTGCGCCACAATCGTGGGAATAACAGCTTGGAGTTGTTGCGCTATCCTTTGCGCAATATCTGCCTCAGTCATCTGTGCTGCGCGTTTCGGGGCCATTTTATTATAAACAATGGATGTCTAGGTATCAATGTCACGTATCCAGTTAACACATATCACATATTCGGCTAAAACATAACACACACTTCATCACACACATGAATCCACGGCACATATAGTTAAAAGTATCGTCATACATATATGTAATGTCATCATCATACAAACGGCAAATTTGCACGTAGACTTAACCCATAAGGGCCAGTGCTTAGATGTGCTGTCAAAACATATCACCAGAGTGACGTAAGACTCGATGCAACAGACGTACTAACTAAGGAAACATGAAAATACTATGACTGCATCACCATCTCGACATGGGTATAACCCAGTTCTTGGTAGGATGTACAAAAGATACATCACCTCTATCTAAAAACAAAACCCATACTAGGAACGCCACATCCACCATGCCAATCCTCCAAAACCTGCGACCAACCCTACAATAGCACCAATACATCTGTATACCAACGCACGGAAATGATCCTGCTCATGATGGACATACCCCATACCGTACTATAAAGCGATAATCGCCTGCTGTAAGACGATCAGGTAGTCTCCCATCGACCTCCTCTGTTGCTCATCCTCATCCCGCGCCATCCGTAGTAATGAAATCTGCTCGGACAGAAATCCCATCAAGCTGCTCTCGGTGATGGGAGCAGGCACCTCCTGAGGAGGAACAGGTATACCCCAGACGGGTGGAGAAGGCTCTCTAAACGGCTGGGAAGGGCCACCTTGCTCGTACGTGTGAAACGGGGAAGGGTCCTCCCGAGGTGGGGTCAGAAAACGGGCAGTAAAATGTTGCTGGGTCCCTATAGGTACGAGTGTCGGACAAATAGGGGACCCGGGGGGGGGTAAACACAGGTACCGGTGTAAGTACCCTCCGGCGAGCCGTCTGTCGGAGGCCAATGGTGGGCATCTCAAGAGGGCTAGATGAGGAGGGTGAATAAGTACTCGGAGTGGAAGGAGTATAAGGGTCAGGCGGTGTCTCGGGTGACGGTAAGCGGGGTACTACCGGCTCCCACTCTTAATGCCTTGTGGCGGGAGTAGGGCTCCTAGGAATAAGTCCTACTGGTATGGCAATATCCGGGGTACGACTATGCTCTGAGGAGCTAGTCGGATGGTGAGGTGGCGAACGGTAGGCGCTCGAGGCCTCCCCCTCGCGCCTAGTACGAGGTCTAGGTGGGTACGGACCACAACAATAACCAGAAGGATTTGGCGAGTAGCTCGATGTCAAAAGGCGTGTCAGCGGATCCTCCTCAGGATCGGTCTCCATATGCGAAGTAGACTGGTGACTCGAACGATGCGACATGCTACCTAAAAAAAAAGAAAACCACACACAACGCTGATTTGACTGACCAAAATACTGAACTCACATTCCACAAATATACACATAAGCATGTATTGCACGCAGTTTCGATTTTTAAGATTTATAAAAAAAAATTACTTGCGGTTGGTGACATTAGTAGACGGATGTCCGTCCTATCTCAATGACGTTCCCAGAACCCCCAAGTATGAGCAGATAAATTATGGTGTTCCAGACCATGATAATTTATTTGCCCCATCAGGGCTTCCTGGTAATAGCCATACTACTCAGTTTCTAGAGGTTCTCAGCGTGTGGAGACTAACTTAGGATTATAGTCTAGGTTCTTTAGAGATAACTAGTTCGCTATAACCGAAGGCTCTGATACCATCTTCTGTCACACCGTGACTCGCAGCGGAAGACACGTGGTAATTCTCCATAGTTTAAAAACATGATATCATAAACAGAGAGAACCTCGGTTACAACATACTATCAGTATCATATTACACACCATAAGTTAAGTACAGTACTACGAGCTATCACAGCTCTTATTCTACTTCAATTCACTACTAAAGCCATCCACACGCACGTTTCTTACTCTTGCTTCGCTTTACCTGAAATGCATGTTAGTTTTAAAAAGGTCAGCTAAACGCTGCGTGTGTTCCACTGGTTTAATTGTTGTGTAACACTATGTGTTAACAAGTTTAATTGCATAAGTCACAATTCACGGATTATCAACACAAACACGTTCAGCTAGCAGGACCATGTTACATCAAGCACATGCGGCTCGCCGAACCGTGTCATAACGGACACCTGCAGCTTGCCGGACTGTGTTACAACAAGCACCTGCGGCTCGCCGAACCGTGTCACAACAGACACATGCAGCTTGCCGGACCGTGTGTTATAAAATTTACATAATCACAAGTTAGTGCAATTAACACAGTTTTGTAACATGCAAATCATCTCAGAAAACAACAACACAGTCTAAAAGTGGTGGAGTGAAACTCACTCCCAACTTGCTGTCATCAACACAGTTTTTAACATGCAAGTCCCTAGAAAATAGTAAAACAGTTTAAAAGCGGGGAAGTGAAAACTCACAGTGTTGGTAATGGTTATAACTTGGATCTGCTCAGGAGTTTTTACTCCGGATTGAGTCTACAGGACACTAGTATGGTGATGGACGTCAAGGTAGTATTAGTTTTCCGTTTGGCTTCCGGGCACCGATTCGCATGCCAGCCAAAGTCAGTAGTTTAACGTGTTCGGATAATGGTACGGGAATACTAGTAGTGCCAACACGTGGTTATTCAAGAATGATTAACTTTCCATCAAGGGAGTTTGAGTGTTCGGGGGGTCTAAGTTGCCCAAATTTGAGGTTCCATTTTCACCGTCGGAAATTCTCCAGGATTGTCTTAGAGCACGCCCATAGTGCCCAATTTGCCCGGGAATCTCCCGGAATACTCCCAGTGTTCCATAAATTCCCATTTAATCTGTATTTTATATAAAAAATCTATAAATTTTTATATAAATCAGTAAAAATCAGTAGATTATGGGAAAAATTTCTTGCAATTTGTTTTGTTAATTTATTTATTCAAATAAATTATTAATAAAACTATTTTTAACCACATAATTAAAATTAAATTCCATCATTAGTTAAAAAAACTCCAAAAAATTCCAGAACACCTTATACATGTCCAGGAACGTCTCACAAAATTTTGAGATTTTTTCGATTTTGTTTCAGTGCGTTCCCGGCTACCGAAAACTCGCAAATACGCGGATTTTTAACCCAAATAAAAACTCAACCAATGGACTTCTAATTTTCCCTGAACTCTAACCATATGTTCCTTAATATCTCTGTAAAATTTGGTGATTTATTGAATTTATTTGATAATATTTCCGAAATTCTTTCAGTAAAACAGTACAAAATTCACCAAAATTCGTAGAAAATTACAAAATTCTAAAATTATACTTAGACCTTCCTAACAATAACGTTCACCACCATACCAAATTTCAGCTCAATCCAAGTCTTACGGACCAAGTTATAGCTAAAACAATTTTCTGCCTATCACAGATTCGGTTCTTGGATGTTATACCTAGCGATTTTTCCGATTCCAAGCGTTTATCTTGATCCCAGAAGTGTGTGAAGGCTATATTTAGTACCTACACATCAAGTACAACCCAAATATACTAGAACTTAGATCAATCAAGCTTTAATTCATTGTTTTTCGGTCAATCGAATAGTTAAGCGATTTTTGTCGAATAAGAGTTGATTAGGGTATCAAACCCCAAAGGTTTGTGATCGTGGCTGCCATATAAAACCAGGTAAATACCAAGGTGTTCTTATTCATCCCATGAACACGTTTAAACCTTCAAAAATCTTTGATTAAAAGGCGTTTTTCGGCTAGAAATCGCGTTTAATTGAAGAAACGGACTTAGAATCATAAGTATCAAGGTTAATATCTTTGATTTAGTGAAGATTAGTGAAGAACTCAGTTGAATTCAGTGATTTATGGCAGGTTTCTTTAGAGAAATGTGATGTTTTTTGGAAATAATTAGGAAATAAAATGAAAAAAAAAGAAAAAAATATATATATATACATGGGGGGGGGGGGGTTATGGCGGTTTGGAGGTGGGTCCCAAGAGGGACACCTCGTGCTTAGAAGTGCGTGGTAAAAGATGATGTTTATCTTCTGTTTTCGGGTCCCGGACGCGTCTCCGATTTGTGAAACGTTCTTAGTGGCAAAAGACTCGGTTTTAAAAACTGAGCATAACCGTCTCGAAATCCGAGCATGGTTACGTTTTAATCTTAAAAGACTCGTTTGACGTTTGGTTAAGTGTTTTTAAGCTTGATCGATCGTTCCTTGCACATTCGGTTGCCTTATGTTATGCCCGGAACGAATGCGTTTCCCCAACCGGGAGCTGCTTCGTTTTGCGTGCCCGAGCTTTAATTATTTTCAAACCTTATGTCACATTCTATGGCACAAAACTAAGTTGTTCCTAGAACTCGGAATCTTAAATGATGCTACCGATAATCTAATAATCAACGTCAAAGGTCTAATGCGCTGTTAAGCGTCAAGTCTCCGTTTAACACGTTGTTCCAAGCTAAGGGCGCTAACCTCACATCGTTGGTCCTTAGTAGTGTCCTGTCAACCATGACGTGTTCTCAGATTCCTCCGAGATATAACATATATTGTTTCGCACAACACACAAGTCATGAAATTTCACAAGGTTTACGCACAACTATAGTTTTAATCATGCTTTAAGTTTAGGACCAATTAAGGTGTACCTGGTTTCGTCATGGGTATCACAACGTAGTAAACACATATTGCCATACATTGTAGGAATATTGATTACTCATATGAATCACCCCAAAAACATTTGAAAAACGTAAAAGAGGGGAGCTAAGTACTCGCCTGGGGTTGCGTATAGATTTTGTTCAAATTATATAACAAAGCTCAAAGGATCAAGAGTTCAAGTGTTGAAGTGCTTCCTAGTGTAACGGATAACTACATGTTAGTGTATCGAACTTAAAAACGAGAAACGGATAGAATGAGGAATATAAACCAAACAAGAGTTGGATCTTTTATAATATGGTTCATAATATCAAATATTCTGATTTGGAAGCATTTCAAAGTGTTTTGATTTGTTACGGCTCGCTAAAGTGGTTTACGCCACTTTAACGGGTCATAAACGTAACTATGGGTTCGGATGGTTAATTAGGGCTATGAATATGTATCATGATGGTTGTAGATGATATTGGTTACAAGAACCCTTGATTAAAAGTAAACCGATTAGTTTTGGGAAAAGTATAAAAGTTGACAGCTTTCTGCGTTGTTTTTGTTTTATGTTTTAAAAATAGTAAACGATGTCGAAAAATTATCAAAATTTCTAGTCCACTAAATTAGAATGTGTTTTACAACTTTCGTTAAGAAAGTTTCTCTGTTTGGAACCCGGAAAATGGTCAAATGTGGATCTTTACAGCTTATTCAGCTTTGCACAACAGTTTGGTTTTGGATGGTTGGGGGTCCAAATAGAAGTGTTTTTAAGCGTGCCATATATTGTTAAAAGCGTATTCCCATGTATTTAATAGTAAAGTAAGAGTTTACTTATCTTGGACAAGTTTTGACCAAGTTATGGTCGTCCAAAGTCACAACACAGAATCTGTCCAAAACAGGAAGAACACTTATGTGTTCCCGTTTGTCGTTTTAGAGGTTTTTATGCGTAAATAAAATATAAAACATGGTCTTAGATCATAGATGATATAATATGTAGATTAATATACATTAGGATAGAGTGCAAAGCAAAGCATAATAGTGCAAGACTAGTGAATGTTTGTATGAAGACCGAAATATAAACAAAGATCGGTTTTTTATGAACTTACTTGGAAGCAAAAATTCTTCGATCCAAGAAGGCAAGGGGAAAGAAAAAGTGCAGGTATTTTTGAGAGTTCTAAGTGAGTTTTGGTGTGAAAAAAAATGGTGAAGAGAAGGTTGGTATTTAGGAGAGTAAAGGGGTGTAGGTGTCAACATGGGCAAGACATGTGTAACAATGAAAATGCATGGAGGACAAGTGTTAGGTGGTTTTTATAAACCATGTCTTCAAAACAAGGGGTATAACAAAAAGGTGTGCATGAAAGATTCATCTCTTTTTTATATATAAAAACTCATTCTTTTTATATAAACCTTGTTATATTTTATAAAAGTTTGGTGTGAGTTTGTGAGTTTTTAAATTTATTTAATAAATAAATAATATTACCCATTGATTATTCTAAAATTTAGCAAATAATATTTATATGAGATGCTTGACGACATATCACGTGTTAAGATTTATAAAAGTTTAAGATACGCGAAGTTTCCGAATGACGTAAGACAAAAACCTCTAACTTTGTTTTGTCGCGTTTTGGCACTTCTAACACCAATAAACCTCATTTTCAAGCTTCATAAGGATGATAAGGCATAGAGAACTTGAATTATGCCCTGAGATGTCACCGATGCCGGCTCGTTCGGTCGTACGGTTGCGGTTTTCGGTTAATTACGACAAAAATCATAACGAACGCGCAAATGACCGTAAATGCGTAACGAATGGTATTACAACCACTAAAATACAAGATTTTAATGATAAAAAAAACTTTTTGGATGTGCGTACATGATCCCGATTAAGAAATACGAGAGTCGGCATAGTTTCGCAGAATTTGCAAAACAGCCCCTCCTGAGCTTGAATAAACTTGTTTTTGCCATACCGGACCCTTCAAAACTTATTTCTAAGTTATGTATAGGATATTTATGGTATGTTTAGCTTGTGTCATTGTTCCGAACTATATGTTGCGTTAAACGGGTTACGTTTACGTAATAGCTCGTGATTTCGCTTCTAGAAGAGGCCTAAGGGTTTGAAATCAAACAAGGTCTGAATTTGTGAAATTGTTTTTGAATATAACCTCGTTTTGAATTTGTAAAATGATTGAAATGTCTCAGATGTCAATTTGGTCAGTAGGAGGTGCCCACTTCATAAACTGAAACCTTTTGATTCTTGCCTCCCTACCCCTTTCATGTATCTTTGCTAAATGCTTTTCTTCGTTGAAGAACTCTTCTCTTTCCAACTCTCTCCATCTGGATTCCCACATATGACCTGAATTAATACCATGTGCATAGCAAACATTAATCACACCTTGGTATTGCTTCGCTTGTACTTCTTCACGTTTGTCAAAACATATCATGTTGAAGAACAAGCACTTTACATCTTCCTTCGAGCAATTAACTAGCCACATTGGGTCTAGTATACGAATAGTTCTCCACAGCCCCCAAATCCTTCTCCATTCAATCGATTCTGGATCCTTTTCCTTCGTAATATCCCATGTCTTGTTAGCACGCAATACAATCACCGCTTCACATGTCTCTGGATCCGTTTGCCCCCACAAGAAGTAAGGATGAAAATCATGTTCGATGGGCTTCAGTGGCATATTTTTCATAGCTCGTGGATGTTTCATCACAAGCGTAATATCCTTTTCCCCCATTTTCTTGTTAATTTTTATTCTGCGTTTAGGGATAAACGGCTTCCACAGCTCAAAACCCCTTGATGCTTCAAACTTTATCACCCTCCAGAGCCTTTGTTCATTGAATTTCATCTGCAGACTAATATTTCTAGTTTACATCAACTCTTCAACATCCCAGAATGACAAGGTCTTTATATCTGTCAGATGTCGGAAATACTGAACCCCAAACTCTCTTTTAATAGCATGCACATCAAGTTCTCGAATCCATCCCCGGCTCAGAATGTCACCCAGTGATACATCTTTATCCCACATGAAGAACGCTAGTGGTCTTTTAAACTTTCTTTCCTTTGGAATTTCTTCAAACCATGACCTTTTAGCCTCAGCGGTCTGCTCTTTCGTATAATGTTTCGGAATGTTGCATGTCTTCACAACTTCATCTATCTTTTGTTTTAACAAACCAACATCTATCTGACTCATCAACTCATCAATCATAGGAAACTTGTCAGTGTTGAGATTAGAAAACTTTTCAGCTTCGTCATCATCAGAATCTTCAAATATCAGACGATCATAATCATCTGCTTCAGCCACATGTTTGTACACATACTATTTTGGTTCAAACGTCTTTATATTCACCAATTCTTCTTCGAAATCGAATTCAAATGAATCAGTATCAACCTCAAACATTCTAGCCAACTCTTCCTTGGTGTAATCATGAACAAACTCCCCTTCCTCTATACTTGGTTCCAACATTATCATCAAAGGTTTCTCATGAACAGCAGCAACAGGCATAGCAACAATTGCTTCAGAAGCATCAACATCTTGTGGCCCTGTTTGCTCTGTAGAATCCCCCTTACTTTGTTCATCCTCCATGTTAGCATCATCATTGATTAGGGATTCGAAATCAAACTCTGAACAAACTTCAACTTTTAAACCAACGCCCCCTGATCATCATTATCATCACCATCATGATCTGAATCATCTTTAGTATCATCACCTGCAGGGTCGTCGTCGTTTTCATCTTTATCTTCCTCGTCGTCATCTTTTTCTATCTCAGACACTTTCACTAATTCAACATTCTGTTCAGGAACATCTTCAGTAACAACCTCTGTTTCAGGAGCTTTTTCTGCTTCAACATACTTTTCTATCATCGGCTCCTCTTTTGTTTTAGGAACACCATTGATAACTCCTTTACCTTTACCTTGCTCTGCCAATTCTTTATCTGCTTTCTCTTTGGCCTCTTGAACATCAAGTCTATCATATTCTGCTTTGAAGTCGATGCCCAAGTTGTTAGTAAGTACTTTCTGCAATCTAGCAAACCTTCTATCATTCATATCTCGTTCAGATCTTAATTCTGCTATCTCTTTTTCTAGCTTTGCATTAGCAACACCCAAGCTTTCGACCATCTTCTAGAAACTTCACTTTGTCTTGCAATATTTCTTTCTCAATATCACTCTGCTTTACATTCTTTTCGAGATCTGCTTTCTCGGCTTCATTTTGCTTAAGCTTATCTTCCAACGCTTTGATCCTTTTTTCTAACATATCCACCGGAGTATCTTGAAACCAGTTTGAAAGATCTTCGGTTGTGATAGGATGTGTAATGTTATCTGGAATATCACCGAAAGCATCTTTGAATTCATTTGCTCTTGCTCTTTGTGGAGTTGATTGTCTTGATTTCTGAGGAGTATCCTTTGCTGCAAGCTCTGGCGTAGAAATAGGTGTACTCTGAACAGGAACTTCTGTAACAGTTGGTAGCTCTTCAGTTGTAGTAATTGATGGAATAACAGCTTCAAAAATAGGGATTTCTTGCAGATTAGAAACAGGAGGTTCTTGTGTAACTCCTTTCTTTGTTTGACTGAGATATCTACGACTGTGAGCTTTCTTTTTCCCATGTGTGCTCGGAGAACATGTAACTTTCTTTGAATCTCCAGCTTTAGACTTTGTGCGCTTTGTTTTCTTTTTCCTTGGACGTTCTGTATCAGAAGCTTCTTCAGCAGATGGTTCATAAAGATCTTCGCCCAATTTTTTCAATCTTTCTTCTTCTTTTTGTTTCTCTGCTTCTTTTTCTCTAACGTCAGCAGAATCTTCAGACGATTCATCATCTTTATCTGAAGTAGCTAATATAACCTCATCATCCTTTTCTTGGCTTTCAACATTTTCCGCAGCGCGAGAACCTTCGACATTCTGTAGTTCTTCTATAGGCTCATCGATCAACTTAGTATTAACTTTCTTCGATGCCCTTTTTCGCTTTTGCTTTTCAACTACAACCACTCGCTTAATGTACCAGCCGCCTCTTTTTTCTTTGAAATATGTTAAAAGGGCAGCTTCTTCATTTTCATCACCACTGCCCTCTTTTCTCCATTTGTTCTCAGGAGGTGAGACATAGTCTGCTTTAACGATTGCACCAAAAATAGGCTTTGCAATAGGTGCTGAATCTTGTTTCTGAAAAGTCTTTAATTCTTCAACGTAGTTTCATCCATGTGACTCAGATAAAGAATGTCATTTGGATCCTTTGCAATTATCTGAAACTTTTCATCGATCAGCATTTGCACAAACCTCGGATACATCACCAATCTTTCCTTCCCATATTCTTTGATGTAAACTTGAATATAACTCTTGAGAAGTTGAATTTCTTGTTTAGAACCAAAGCGGTAACCATGCATGCCATGTAATCTTGTATGTCGTCAAGCCCTGCTTTCCTATGACTGAAAGCGTGAATGATGGCGTGAATTAGAAGCTTGTAAGGTAGAGGAACACTGCCTTTCTTCATCGTTGGCTCGTTCGCGTGACCTTTGTAGCCCATACGGAAGAAACATCCCTTAACCATTCTTTCCTCAAAGATTATCGGATCATTAACATTCTCATTAAACTCTAAAACCCTTCGGATATCAGCTTCGGTGATCAAAAATTCCTTATCTTCATTTCCGACACGAACTGCAGACTTTATAACTTTGTTAGCTTCATCGTAGGATGCTAATTTCCAGAAGAAGTAGACATGCAATCTATATACAACATGCTTATCCGTGATCGCCTTTGTAATCGGAATTCGCCCCAAAAATTCTAAGATTTCATAAAATGCTGACAACGTCGGATAGCTCTTCTCATCAAGTGAAATACAAGTATTATGAAACTTGTTAAACGACAGCTTGATATGATGCGCACAGAGAAAACAATCACTTAGCAAAATTGAATGTTAAGCAATATAAAACAACAATATAAATTGAATGTTAAGCAATTTCAACAATTTAACATCAAGTTCGGGTGAACTTGAATGTTAAGAAATATAAAACAACAAACAACTTCGGCCGAACATGTGCAACACACAAATGATTTTCTGATTTTTAACAAGTTCGGCCGAACATGTATCAATTACAGGTTTTTGAAACACTTCATAACAAGTTCGGGCGAACTTGTATTTATTACAGGTGTTTTTTTTCAATTTTGTTAAACAAGTTCGGGCGAACTTGTAAAACTTTCAATATTCACACACTATGATGACAACTTCGCCCGAAGTTGTCTCAAAGCAACTTCAACAAGTTCGGGCGAACTTGTCATCACTTTCATCAAAACCTGCAACATCTCATTCATGTCCGATGATCAAATTTTCAATATGTATATGATCTTAATATGTTTATTAAGCATTTTCATTGATCAATTTGTTCAATTAACTCCTAGATCTACAATTTTTAGCGATTTCGGTTCAAAATCATTCAAACAGGTTTGGTTCATGGATGTTTTAATCAATTAGTACCTCAGCCATGATAATAAGTGTGCCAATCACTTAAAATCAAGTTCAAATCGGGCAGTATAACGGCACAAATTCAGCAATTTCACAATTTCTCACACTTTCTCTCAAGTTCGCTCGAAGTCAGGTAACACAAATGAACTAAAGTTATGAGCGAACTTCATGTTATATACCCAGTCAAGTTTGGGCGAACTTGACTCTCAAATAACAGACATTATAAGCTAACTTCGCCCGAAGTTCAGCCATCTCTAAACAATTTTTCTTTATGGAACTTCAGCCGAACTTGGTTATTCCCAATTTCAAACTTTTCAATTTTACCCTGAACTTTCACATGTTTACCAGTTATGAAAATCCACTCAGTTGACCAAGTCCAAGTTAATGATCTTGGTTAACCGATTTGTCTGCCGAGTCCAAGTTAATGACCTCAGTTTGACCCGTTATGAACAAATTGATGTTTTTCTTCAAATTTTTAAAGTTTCAAACTAATGAACTTTTCATCGTTTTTCGTGCATTTTGATTTTACAGATTAGCTCCCAACCCGTAGTCAAGATTCCAACAACTTAGCACCATTCCGAACTCCGAAGATCTGCTTTCCATCATTGGCTGTTGAAAACAATGTAGAAACAAAATCTTTTTGAATTTTCGAAAGTTTATGCTAAAACACACTGAAAATCTTTTTGGGTTTAAATCTGAAATCAAATAAGCTATGCACAAACATATTTACAGACATATTTTTGTGAATACGTGTCTAAGGATCATATCAGTTGATTGAGACTTATCACCAGTACCGTTGACCTTGTGATGACTTTAAGTTTTAGACTCGTTTACCTAGATTGTCGATACGTTTGTCCACTTAAACTTCGACACATTTCTCAATTGTTCCAAGATATCTTAGTTAGAATTATGAAACTTGACTTAACTATGGTTCCCATCTCAGAATATACTCCCGCATCAAGATTCTCTAGATTTCATCTTACAGGTGAGTATAGCGGAATTGATATCTGTATCTGGGTTATGCGAAGCCTTGAGAGCTCAGGTTAATACCACTGTATCGACAAAGAGATGAAGGCTCGACTTTAAGGTGTGTTCCAATTAAGGAATCTTTTAAACACTGCAGTTGATTAGATCTTTTGATTCTTTCAATTTTGTTGCTGTTTTAGGGTTGTTAGCAAAAGCAGTATAGAAGTTCTAGGCTATTGCTTTCGCAAAATCAGAAGAACTTTTATAATACCCCAAATATCAATCATCTATAAAGACCTCGTATCTCAGAATCAGGCAATCTCTCAAACGAAATTTCTGAGTACTAAGTCCATATACCCGAGAGATGTTAATCCACAAGTTTAAGCAGTTGTAAAATTTAGTTTATATCCCGGAAACAATTTACTGAACGTGTAAAGCCTATCAACACATCCACAGTAAGACTTGTTTATACTTTTTAAACTTTACAATTCCTTAGCATACTGTTATAGTCCACTGATGTACTATAATTTCCTTTTTAACACAAAATTCTTTTTGTCTTTTTCATGTTTTTGTACTTTTTGGTTTTTCATATGTTTTTGTATGTTCTCGTTTCATTTCTCCCCCTAAAATCAAAAACATATTTTAATATTTTAGTTTTTAAGAAAATCTAATCCTAAAAGGTAACAAACCAATGAGGATCATGAGAACTCGTCGTCCGATCCATATTCAACCTCTGCATCCGCACCTGTCAAAAGATTTTTCATACCATTAAGCCTCATTAAGTATTTAAACCGTGAAAGAGTAAAAGGTTTGGTATAAAAATCAGCTTTTTGTTCATCAGTGTGGATTTTCTGAATTCGTACCAACTTCTTTTCGTAGCAATCACGAATGAAGTGGTATCGAATCTCGATATGCTTTGTTCGAGACTGATGAACTGGATTTTTCGTTATATCGATAGCTGCCTTATTTTCAACAACAGTGGAGTGTCAAGAAATTGCAAACCATAGTCTCTCATCTGCTTTTGGATCCACAGAATCTGTGAACTACAGCTGGAGGCCGAGATATACTCAGCTTCACAAGTAGAGAGAGCGACCGTAGTCTGTTTCTTACACTGCCAGGTTACCAAGCGTGTTACGAAGAACTGGCAGCCCGCTGTAGTTGATTTTGAATTCAACTTATCTACACCAGTATCAGAATCAGCGTATCCCGTCAGATCAAAGTTATCATTCTTCGGGTACCATAAGTCGGTGCTTGGAACATCCCTTCAAGTATCCTGAAAATTCGTTTCACGGTCTGCATGTGAGAGATTCTTGGGCTGGACTGATATCTGGCGCAAAGGCAGGTAGGATATATAATATCTGGGCGAGATGCCATCATATACATGAGTGATCCTATCATCGACCTGTAAAGAGTGTCATCAACTTTGGTTCCTGTTTCATCGATGCAAATTCCGTGATTGAGAGCAAGAGGAGTAAATAACGGCTTCGAGCTTTCCATTTCAAACTTCTTCAAGATGTCATGAACATAATTGGTTTGATGAATGAAAATACCATCTGGCAATTGATCAACTTGTAATCCAAGGAAGAATTTCATTTCGCCCATAGAAGACATCTCGAATTTCTTCTTCATGATTTTCTCAAATTCTTTGCAAAGATCGTCATTTGTCGAACTGAAGATGATGTCATCCACATATATTTGTACGATAATCAGATGATTTCCAACTTCTCTGGTAAAGAGCGTACTATCCACTGTTCCTATAATAAAGTCGTTGTCGACGAGATGTTGAGATAACGTCTCGTACCAGGCTCTCGGGGCCTGATGCAAACCATATAGTGCTTTATCCAGGAGATAAGCTTTCTTCTTGTTCAGTGGATCGACAAAACCCGATGGTTGGACGACTTACACTTGCTCTCGTAGCTTACCATATAGAAAAGCAAATTTCACATCTAACTGGTACACTTTAAATCCTTTCCAAGCAGTAAATGCAAGGAATATGCGGATGGACTCCAATCTTGCAACCGGTTCATATACTTCTGTATAATCAATTCCTTCCTGTTGATGGAATCCTTTGACAATGAGCCGAGCTTTGTTGCGCACTATAACTCCACGATCATCGCGCTTTCACTTGAAGACCCACTTAGTATCTATCGCCTTTTGATTCTCCGGTAGATCAACAAGCTTCCATACCCCTAGCTTTTCGAACTGTAATAGTTCTTCTTGCATTGCTTGCACCTAATTTTCATCTCCCAAAGCTTCAGAAACATTCTTCGGCTCAAACTGGGATATGAAGCATGAATAATAGCAATACTCTTGAATCGGAGCTACTCGAGTATAGAAACAACTCAAAGCTTTGTTAATCTGGCTCCTTGTTCTCACACCAGTTTGCAATTCACCAATTATGGAATTCGATGGGTGGTATGGATAGGTCCTTGGCATCACCTGACTTGGAACATCAACAGTACTCTCCTGATTAATAATATTCTGATCAACCATCACTTTAACTGTAGGAGCACTAGAAGACGTTTCATTTTGAGTACTCGGGCCAGAAGATTGGTTTAACATACTTGTGATCTGCTCAGATTCTTCGTTAGAAGAAGATTCTCCATCATTATCAAACGTCGAAGCCTCGTCAGAATCGGAACTATGTGCTTGAGAAAGATTGTGTTCCACAGTAGTATTCACTGGTTCTGTAGCCGGTGTCTCTTGTTCTGCATTAGTTTCTTGAATACCGCTAGTACTCGGACCTACACCATAAGAAGATGATGATCCAACAGTTGGTTGATTAACCACTATTGGTCTAATTATCTGCTCTTGATTAGCCGACTGATGTAGATAATATAACACTGCAATATCTTCTTCAGAAGGCTCTTCTGGCAAGTCAAATGATTTCCACAATTCACTATAATTGAACAACCAAGCATCGTCTGCTCTTTGAATAGGAGTTGTATATCGAAAACAATCGACGTGTTGTGCTTCTACCACTCTTCTCAAAATTGGAAGATAGACTCTCTTAAGTGGAGTTGCGTAGCCGACAAAGAAACCATCTATCGATTTGGCACCAAACTTTCCGTCTGAATCAATAACAGTACAAGGTGCACCAAACGGTTCTAAGTACTTCAGTTTGGGTTTCCTTCGCTTTAGCATTTCGAATCAAGTCTTCTTGTTAGGTTTACCGTTAAGACCCTGTTCAATGTATAGCATGCTGCTGCGACTGCTTCACTCCAGAAGCTAACAGGAATTTTTGAATCAGCAAGCATAGTTCTCGTTGTTTCTATTAACGTTCTGTTCTTCCTCTTAGCTACTCCATTTTGTTGTGGAGTGTATGGAGCACTGAATTCGTGTAAGATGCTTTTGTCATTACAAAACTCTTTCATTCGGGCGTTCTTGAATTTTGTACCGTTATTACTTTGAATTCATCTAATAGGGAGATGGTACAAATTTTCAAATTTCCTGAAGAGAATCATGAAATTATCGAACTTTTCATCTTTGCTCTCTAGGAAGATAACCATGAAAACCTTGAATAATCATCGGTGACGACAAGACAATAAAGATCTCCAGATTTACTACGAACATTCACTGGACCGAAGAGATCCATATGCAATCTTTCGAGCGGCAGCTTAATGGAGTTAAGAATCTTTCTTGGATGTGACTTTTTATTCTGCTTTCCTTTCTTGCATTCTAGACAACTATCAGTCATGTGAAAGCTTCTAAGATTCACTCCTTCAACCAAATCATTGTGAACCAAGTGATTCATCTTTCTGAGGTGTATATGACCCATCTTTCTGTGCCAAAGAATTGACTCCTTCTCTGTGGCCTTCGTTACGAAACATTGAGCCGACTTTGAAGTAGTATTAGCAATGCTCATATCTAGCACATAAAGATCATTCTCGCGAGGAGCGCGCATGAGAATCCATTCTTCTGGAATTTTGAAGCCCGGTTTAATGATCATGCACTCCTTGTCGTTGAAGTGGGTGGTAAACTGTTTATCACAAATCTGAGAAATACTGAGAAGATTGTTCTCGAACTCGGCGATATAGTTGACCTTATCAAACGACACCACACCGTTAGATAACTTTCCTTCTGCAACGATTCTACCTCCTTGATTACCCGCAAATCTTACGTAGCCTCCATTGATTGATTTAAAATCGAAGAGTAAGGCACGCATCCCAGTCATGTGACGTGAAGCTCCGCTATCCATAATCCACTTTGACAAGATGGATCTTTGGAGCCCCTTCACATGTTAAGAAACTATTTAAAGAGAGAAACCCAAGCCTTTCTGGTCTTGGATGGAATCGGGATATCATAAGTAGGAGTTTTCAAATCAGCATTTGGAACTTTCTGATCAGTCTTTGTGTTTTTGACAGTTTCATTCTTGACTGATGCAGATTTTGCACTTTCAGATGATGTTGTTGTTTTCTTTGCAACCCATGATTGTGATTTCATTCTTGCTTTCTTAATGTAGAATTTTGAATCTTTGTTTTCATTCGATTTAGAAGTTTCACCTTTTTTAAAAGTTGATTTCTTAAACTTAGATTCAGTTTTAGGTTTCACTTCGATGTTAGATTCATTGTTTCATTTTAAGATTGTGATTGGTTTTTCAATCTCTAGGCGCTTAAGTTTCTAATCATCTGAAACTGTCTTTCTTTGGTGATACACAGGCTTTGATTTTGGACACTTGCGAGCAATGTGACCAACTTCATTGCATTTGAAGCAAGTCTGATTATCAGAATGTCCATTCATGGGTTTTACTCCATTGGTAGATTTAGCCTTATCCCGAAGTTCCTTTTCTTTCTTAAACTCATCATTTGATTGCTTTCCAATCAAATTCTCTTCCTGAACCGTGTTAGTCCCAAACACAAATTTCATGTTTTTATTCTTGTATTCGTGAAATGGTGACTTTTGTTTCTTATTCGGTTCATCTTCTACCTCCAAACCCAAACCCGCTTTCCTGTTCTCAGGAAAGTCACAACCATTCCTTCGGTAGTTATTATAAACTTTCTTGGGTTTTGAGTAGAACTTTTTCTCATTTCTCTCAAGATCATCTGATGATACTTCCATAAGTTTGAACAAATTATCGATTTGATCTTCTTTCACGTTTCGAATCGGAAAACTATCATCGAAATATAGTCTATCAGAGTCCTTAACTTTGTACATCACAATGTTAGGATCATCACTTAGGTTATTTTCCGATGATGTATCGTCATTTTCGGATTGTGATTCAGAATTGTTCGAACTCGAGTTGGCGCTTTCAAAGCTGCCATCATCAGAATCATTTCCTAACACATTTCAAACCCATTTTGAACAACTGGTTCACTGTCATCATTTGATCTCATATAGACTACATCAATGTTCTCAGGCAACTTATCATTTGATTCTGATAAAAGTGTTATGTTAGTTGCCTTTTCAATCCCATCCACTTTCTTGTGACAATAGCTTGCAAGCAGTGGAGGTGGAACATTGCCGTACTCTTTACGCTTCATTTCTTTTGGTTTTTCAACATTTTCCTCTGACTTAATTGTAGGAAGAATGTGATCAATGGCATAAGCGTTTGTCGTATAACTGAGCAAGGTTGTCTCACTCGTTCAGTTTCGATTTTCATATCTTGAAGCTCTTGCCTTGTTTCAGCAATGGTGTTTATATACATGTTAATTGCTTTTTGTTTTTCAATTACCGTTGCGTTTAACATTTTTATATTGGCACCTTGTTCTAGATTAGCTTTTTCAACATTGCAATAAGTGTCTTCCATCTTATCATAAGCTTCTTTCATCGTGCGATAATCATATCTAAAATTTTCGTTGTGCACGGTCAATTCACTTATGATTTGAGATTTCTCAAACGTTGCTCACAAGGATTTGTGCAATTTTTGCAAGGTTTTCAACCTCCACAACTTTCACAACTTCCTTTTCAATCACCTTTACCTCTGAACCCACCTGTTTCAGATTCACCATCATTGCTTTGTCAGCAATCTTTGTGAGGTTCTCTGCATTCATCCCCTTCGTTACGTCAATGACCTCCTCGACCTCTGGTTTCTTTTCTTCAACCACTTGCTCTTGCGATGTATTTACGAAGCAACCTGCAAAACTAGCATTAAAGTTAGGAGAGATAATGTTCTTCATCTGTGTCTGGTGATAGATCATTTCCTCTTCCTCTGTTCTTTGCAGATATTCTTCCAAGATTGCATTCTCCAGAGCTGCATCATCAACCATCGATTCTGATTCATCCACAATCTCTGCCATCAGTGTGACTCCAGTCTTCTTGCCAATATACTTATTCCAATCAAAAACCTTCTTCTTTATTAGACACTACTAAAGCTTGTCCAGTTGGCTTTGAGGAATTGTCTTGAACTTCAACTTGAGTTCTCTTTGGATATGGCTTGTACTGTAGTGCTTTCTTGTAATAATCATTGTTGTTGCCGAAAGGACTTTGGTTGCCGCTTGCTTCTTGATTGGTGCATTCACGTTTGAAATGCCCCTTTTGTCGGCATTTGAAGAATGTTACTTTCGACTTGTCAAATCCAAGCTTGTTGCTTGAATTACCAATGTCTCTTCCAGTAAGTGCTACAAACTTTGTGACTTTTCTGATATCGATGCTAAGCTCCACTTGATATCCATCAGTTCCAATTCCTCTTCATCAACCTGACCGTAATCCTCGGCCGTAATTTCTGGATTTTCGATCTTCCCCGCAACTAAACTTTCGTATGATTCGAGTACAGTTGCAAGAAGTGCTATATGTTGTTTAGCCACTTGCTCATGGAAAACATTCTTCAGATTGACAGCAATGTTGCACTGGAAAACATTTGGATCAGAACTAGAATGTTTTGTCTGATTTGTCTGATTCGGTTGATTCTAGAACGGAGAATTTGAACTAGCACTTGAATATCCAGTGTTCGGAGGACTCTGATCATAACTTGGGATGATTGAGTGTTCTCTTGACTTTGTGACGAATGATTCAAAGAATTCATATTCGCACTAAACGCCGTTTGAATTTTCGGACTTTGAATATCTTGAACACCTCCTTTGTAGTATACACCAACATCTTGCACAACATTAGCTTTCATTAATTTGGCCATTTTCATCAACTCCATTTCATGTCCTTCTAATTTGTCAATGAGATAGCTTGAGATGCATCCAACCCGGATTATTCTTCAATACCATCAAGTAAGTTGACCACTCCCCTCAGGAAGTGCATCAGCCAATTTATCAATCTGCTCTTCATCAGTTTTTTAATATTGTGTCTTCGCATCTGAACCATCAAATGACAATATCTATGGATCATTTGTTTCATGGTTTCGCCTTTGATCATTGTGAAAATGTCAAACTCTTTCTTGATTAAAGCCTTCTTGCTCTTAATCATTTCGTCACTTCCCATATATTTTGCACAAAGAGCTTCCCACAGCATTTTTGACGTCTCGTATTCAGGTAGCAAGACCAAGATGTCTTATTTCACTGATTGCTGTATCAGACTGATCATTTTCTTTTCTGCCACATACGCATCTTTATGTTCGGGTGTAAACTTGATCAAAGCAATATCTTGACCACGCTCATCTTTTGGCCATTTGTATCCAGTTTCAACTGCAACCCAACTGTGAAATTGGTTGGCTTGAACCCGGTTTACAAACTTTTCCTTCCAGCCTTCAAACTCATCCATGCTCATCAACTTTGGTGGTTTTGTAGTAGTTCCCATCTCCTTGTCCAGATTCATCTGGTTTACCGCATTAGCATTTGCATTAGATGTTGAAGCTACTGTTAAAGCAAAGGCGTAATCATCCATCTCGACAATCAGACGATTTAACTGAAAACACGTTCAAAAACACTCGAAAACTGATTAGCAAACTGACAAGTTCGGTCAAACTTGTAAAGAAAACAGATTTCAAATTCAATTTCAACAAGTTCAGGCGAACATGTATGAAATTTTCAGAATTTTCACTTGAAGGGCAAGTTCGGGGGAACTTATGTTTAGATTTGAAAATTTCCAAGTTATTTCCAAGTTCAGGCGAACTTATGTTTAGATTTCAACAAGACTTGACAAGTTCGGTCGAACTTAGTCAAAAATTACTGAAAAATCAAGCAACTTCGGGCGAAGTTGATTAAAATCAACAGAAATTGATGATTTTCAATCAAGTTCGAGCGAACTTATGGTATAAGTTCGAGCAAAGTTTGGTTGCAAAACATGGTTTTTTGATTTCGACATGAATTCGATTGAATTTGATTCTAAAACTTTCTGGGTTTGTATTTAAGTGATTATCTATGACATGTTCAAATTTTAGCCATTTTGTCCATAAATTCATCAATTTTGTGAAAAAGTTAAGAAAAATGGTAGAAATGAGTAGAAATAGAGAGTGTCTTGTGTAGATCTCAGCAAATTAGGTATCCATGGCTCTGATACCACTTGATAGGACCGATCCTCCAATGTCAAGGAACCAAATTTGTATCTAATGTTCAATATAAGCGGAAATTATATGACATGTTAATCAAATACACAAGTTTACTGTTTAAATGTCTGTTGATTCATGTCCAAATCATATACATTTAGTTTCCAAACAGACAGAGCTTCGTCATCAATGTCGCAAAGTTCTTACAATGAGAGACCCCTGACTTCCTATATATAGACACATAAGTTCGCTCGAAGTGTGTTCTGGCTAGATCAAGTTCGGCCGAACTTGATCAGCCTACACTAACTTCGGCCGAACTTGCTGTTTACACATAAATATATTATGAAATCTAACAATTCAAGCTCAAACATATAGACTCGATCCAAGACCTAGACAATAGACGTTATGCATCAACACTCGTGTCCAGCGGGCACAGCCCGTGGCCAGCTTCTTCTCTTTCTTCATTAATTGCAACTGTCAGCAGAGTGCCCCACACGACCCTGTTTCTTCTGGGCACGGCCCTTTGGTCAACTCTTCGCTGTACTATCAAGATTCTGCAAATCTGAGAGTTGACCACGCCCCATGGTTAATTGGGCACGGCCGCGTTGTCGGCGTAGAAACTTCTGCAGGTTTTATGTTTAAGTGTAAAGGCTGACCACCCCCCATGCCTGGCTGGGCATGGCCCCGTGGTGAGCTTCTGTCTTCTTGTTTTTGTCTATGTGAAGGTCCATTGTACGGATCGTTCGGGTCCTAATTTGGAAAACCTAAGGTAAACGTGCGGAATCCGTTTGCATAGGCGCATTGGATACAACAAGTTTGTTACTGATTAACATTGTTTCATTGATTAGTAGACGTTACAGATCCTGGAAACACTTGGACAGAGCATCGCCTCTGTTCTGACAAAATCTCTGAATACTACGAATGAAATGACAAGTATCCAATTTATAGGAGAACATGTTCGCTTGAACTGTGTCATGGACAAGTTCGGGCGAACTTGTCCTAGGCATGACAAGTTCGGGCGAACTTGTCTTGGGCATGACAACTTCGGGTGAAATTGTCCAAGCCATGATAAGTTCGGGTGAACTTGTCCTAGCCATGACAAGTTCGGGCGAACTTGTCCTAGCAATGACAAGTTCGGGTGAACTTGACTCTTTACATACATTAACTTCGACATTTCGCTTCTAAATACAGACTCGATATTATACAATGATGTAGGCAACAGACATATGCATCAACAGACTCCCCCTTGGATGTTGTCGTAGTCATCATTCTTCAATTAAGTTCCTGAGTCTTTAACATTTTCTTGATCTTTATTTCTTGAATAACTTTAACTTCCTTGATCTTCATAGCATCTACAATCCTTTTCTCTTTTCTTCTCGAGCTTGTCTTGATAAAACTTTAATCACCTTGCTCCCCCTTGCTTTGAGCTTTCTAGTATCTTCAATCAACGTGTTTTATCTAGCTCCCCCTTAAAATCAACTTCCTATTTCAAAGTTCCTCTAACATTTAAATAAACATTTCAGATTCAAACTTTGAAATTTCTAAACACAAACATATCAAATTTTAATCTTCTTATCAGTTTTAAAACCCCCTCAGTTAATTAAGTCCAAATTAATGACCTTGAATATCTGATTCATGTACCAAGTTCAACTTAATGATCTTGATTAAGCGCTTTGAAACAAATTGATGTCTTTATTCAAATGTAAGTTTCAACTTAATGAACTTTTAAACTTTTTAGATCAATTTCATTTTTAGATTTTGTTTAGCAACTTTAGATATTGAAAATCAGCTTTTCATCATCAGTGGTCAAAACTAAAAGATAATATAATCTTTTTGTTTTTATGTAATGAATATCAAACTTTAAGTATGTACAAACATATTTACAAACATATTTTTGTTGAGTTTGTGTTAAAAGATCATATAAGTTTTTGAGACATATCATCAGTACCATTGACATTTTCATGACTCTAAGTTTTAAACAAATTTACCTAGATTGTCGATATGTTTGTCCTTTTAAACCTCAACACATTTCTCAATTGTTCCAAGATATGTTATGTAGAATTAAGAAACTTGACTCAACTATGGTTCCCATCTCAGAATATACTCCCGTATCAAGACTCCCTAGATTTCATCTTAGAGGTGAGTATAGCATAATTGATATCTGTATCTGGGTTGCGCGAGACCTTGAGAGCTCAGGTTAGTACCATTGTACCGACAGAGAGACGAAGGCTCGACTTATAAGGTAGTGTTCCAAAATGGAATCTTTTTGTACTGCAATTGTAGTATCTTTCGATATTTTCAATTAAATGCAGTTTTAGGGGTTTTTAGCAAAAGCATTATAGAAGTTCTAGGCCATTGCTTATACAAAATCAGAAGAACTTGTATAATACCCCAGATATCAATCATCTATAAAGACCTCGTATCTCAGAATCAGGCAATCTCTCAAACGAAATTTCGGAGTACTAAGTCCATATATCCGAGAGATGTTAATCCACAAGTTTAAGCAGTTGTAAAATTTAGTTTATATCCCAGAAACAATTTACTGAACGTGCCTATCGACACATCCACAGTAAGACTCATTTATACTTTTTAAACTTTACAAATCCTTAGCATATTGTGATAGTCCACTGATGTACTATCATTTCCTTTTATCCACAAAAACTCTTTTTGCCTTTTTCAATATTTTTGTACTTTTCGTATATAATATGTTTTTGGATTTTCTGAAAAATTTTTCTCCCCCTAAAATTAGAAACATATTTTTGAAATTTTTTTATATATAGAAAAACATTGACCAACGGATGAGAATCACTTCAATTCGCCATCCATTCCTGCTTCACAAATTTTCTTTTAAGCACTCCCCCCTCATGATGACAAAAACCTTGACACCTTTGTGTTTATAACAATTTACTGAACATGAGTTTTGTCTTGTTCAACAGTGAGGGTTCTGTGAAATTTTTCAAATTTTCTTCAAAAATTTGTATAAGTTTCAAGTAAACGTTATTATACATGTTTTCGAAAAATTTTCTCCAAAAATTTTTCAAAAATTGTAAAGTAAAAGTTATTTGAATATGTAATAAGGCCTTTATATAGAAGTTAATAACCCGGCCCGTTTTCATTATGTGCCACGGAACTCCATTCTCAGTAATTTACTTTCTTCTCAGAAGTTCCTGCACAAAAATTTAAACAATTAGTTGAATAATGACACCCAAGCCTTTTTCAGTCTTAGGCGTTGTTTCTTCAACCTTAATTTTGATCTTCTTTACACAATCAGGTTTATTTTGGACTTTCTCAAGTTTTGGAAAGTCCTTTAAATTTTCAATTTTCACTGATTGTGTAACTTCTTTTTCTTTTACCAACCATGTTTGATTTTTCTGAAAAGCTTTCTTGAAATACAATGTAGAAACTTTTTGTTCACTATTATTCGAGGATTCACCAGTTTCAAAATTTGAAAACTTACTAATAACTGGTTTTACCTTGTTAGTAGTTTCTGTATATTGTTTTAAAACCTGAGTTGGTACTTTCAAATCTTCAAAAATTTTCTTATCAATATGAACAGGTTTAGGATTAATTTGAAAACATTTTCTAGCAACGTGTCCAGTTACTCCACATTATGACACTTCCTGTTCTCATACTGATCCTTTTTAGCAAACCATACACTCAAATCATAACATTGATTTGATGTGTGGTAGCCATCTTTCCTTCTTCTCCTGTAACTTTGATTTGACGTTGAAGCATTTCGGTCCGACCTGCACCACTTATTTTCATATTTTTGTGAGTTTTTATAATGATTGGATGATCATACCGATGAACTTTTATGTTTCTTTTGAAATTTTTTAGAATTTTGAAAACTTTGTTTTTCCTTTTGTTTTCGTTCTCCATTCTACTTAGAAGGTTTTTGCGTTGAGCATTCACCTTTTTCAGTAGAATGTAGAACAGTTTCTTGAAATTTTTCTTTTAATTTTAAAAATATTTCATTTTTATCATTTCGATCATTTTTATCATCGGTATCATCATCACAATCCTTAATTATGACATTGTCATAATTTGTGACATTATCACTTATCAAAATTTCTTTTTTATTTTCATTGATCGGTTTTGGACATATCTGATCTAGAATCAATGACGAGGTCACAAAACCTTTCAATTTCTTTTCCAAGTCGACAGCTTTATTTTTAGCAATCTCAACATCTTGTTCAAGTTTCCTGATTTTTTCAAGATGCGAGTTCAAAATCATTTTTATTTAAAACAGAATTTTCATTTTCTAAAATTTTTATTCTATTTTCAAAAATCTTTTCATTTTCTTTAACTTTTTATTTTCTAATGTCAAACTCTCAAGATTATTCAAGAGTTTGGCATTATCTTCCAGATAATCATTTAGATCTACATCAAAAACTAGGCAGATTGGTTTAGAACTTGAAGACTCATTTGTAGATGTACTTGAAACTTGTGCTTCACAGTTCTTTGCCATTATACTCCCTTCTTTCTTCAACTGATCATTTGAAATTCGTGTTTCCAAATCATTTCGTTGATCACTGACAAGATCAGACTTCTTTAGTAATTCCACTTCATATCTCTCTAATTTGTCAATGAAGCTAGAAAGCTTGAAAAATTCCCAGCTCGGACTTTCCTTTAACACCATTAAGTACATTGTCCATTCTCCCTCCGGAAGAGCATCAGTCAATTTGTCAATATACTCTGCTTATGTCTTATCAAGACCATGCCTTCTCATCTGCACTTTCAAATGACAAAATCGCTCTATCATTTGTTTCATTAACTCGCCTTTCAGCATTGTGAAGATGTCAAACTCTTTCATGATTAGAACTTTCTTGCTCTTAATCATCTCAACACTATCCAAATATTTAGCACGTAGAGCATTCCACAACTTCTATGTTGTATCACATTCTGTAGTAGAATCAAGATATCTTCATTTATCGATTGCTGTAACAAGCTGATCATCTTCTTCTCATGAACATTCTGGTAGAAGACATTTGCTCGTTTCCAGTTCTCGAATTTTTCTTTCCAGCTTTCATACTCGCCTATACTCATCAACTTTGGCGGCTTCACGGACCCCATTTTGTTTTCCAAATTTATCTGTTGCTCAAAAACACTTGAAAAATGATTAGCAAACAGACAATTCTAGTAAAATTTGACTTCTTAATCGACAATACTAACGTATCGGTTCGCTAAAAACGTTTAGAATTTTTCCAAAAACTGTTTTTACCAGATTAGAGCTTTAAATTCGTCTTATCGATACGAATCTAACAATATATAATGTCCGAGACGTTTTTTTTTAGAAACCCTTAGACAAGTTCGGGCGAACTTGTACCCTTCTTGACAAGTTCGAGCGAACTTGTATACTACTTGACAAGTCCGGGCGAACTTGTTGAAATTTGGTCAAGTTCGGGCGAACTTGTATCAATTTTCAAAAAAATGTGTCAAGTTCGGGCGAACTTGATCAAATTTTGACAAGTTCGAGCGGACTTGTTCAGCATGTTCGCTCAGAATGAGTTTCCAAAACTTGATTTTTTGTAATTTTTGACATGATTCTGATCGTTTTTAGCTCTAATCTTTTCAATGGTTTATCTATGATGAATTTTACGTATTATACTTGAAAATCAGTCCATTTTGTCCGTGTAATGTCCAAGAAAAGTTTAAAATGAAAGAAATGAATAGAAGATGTAAAGTTCTATGTCCAATGTCTTCAAATTAGGCCAATCATGCTCTGATACCAATTGAAGGTCCGTTGTACGGATCATTCGGGTCCTAATTTGGCAAACCTAAGGTAAACGTGCAGAATCCGTTTGCATAGGCGACATTGGATACAAGTTTGTTACTGATTAACACTGTTTCATTGATTAGTAGACGTTACAGATCCTGGAAACACTTGGACAGAGCTTCGCATCTATTGTGACAAAATCTTTGAATTCTACAAATGAAATGACAAGTATCCTATTTATAGGAGAACAAGTTCGCTTGAACTGTGCCATGGACAAGTTCGGGCGAACTTGTCCTAGGCATGACAAGTTCGGGCGAACTTGTCTTAGGCATGACAAGTTCGGGCGACCTTATCCAAGCCATGACAAGTTCGGGGGAACTTGTCCTAGCTATGACAAGTTCGGGCGAACTTGTCCTAGCAATGACAAGTTCGGGCGAACTTGACTCTTTACATACATTTACTTCGACATTTCGCTTCTAAATACAGACTCAATATTATACAATAACGTAGGCAACAGACATATGCATTAACACTTTGGGGTGTTGCTGAGGGGTCGGGCATGTCGTGTTATTTCGTTTTCTTGTATTTATGTTGGTTTTGGATGCTTATTTGCTTCTTTTGTTCTTTTAAGATCATTTGATCCTGTAAATTCAAAAGGAACAAAGAAACGTGCTTTTTCAAACATTAGTACTAGAAAAGGGGTTAGTTTTATGTCTTATTTGAAGTAATTTATATGTTGTGTTTTATACACATCACTAATCAATGAATTTGAACGAAGAAATTCACAAAAATATGTTTTTATACAACACAAAACTTATGGTATAAATCATCAGAATCACAGTGATCATCTTCAGCATGAATTCGCCAATACATTTCTGCCATTACTTGTTTCGATCGACGTTACATGAAGAACGGGTGAGATTGGGAAAGGAAATGGGGGTCTCAACAAGAAATGTAATACATGGGAGGAGGTTGGGGCACAGAACTTAGGCTAAGGGATGCAATATGTAGCGCTTTTACATAACTGGGAACTCATTAATCAAAGTTTTCACTTTGGGGATGCGAGTTGACACCGAGCTCTTATCTCAGGGGCGCAAATTGCAATTTACTCTTATTTTTAAAATTTTATAATAAACTAAAACTAGTAAAATATATTAAAAAAATAAATGATAAAATAATATTTAATTTTTCCAACGGCTGTTTTTTCAAACGACTTCTTTTCCAACGGCTATTTTTCCAGTGCCTATAAACAACTCATTTTCCAACCCGTATTTGCACTTCTAAATTCACTCCAATGACAGTACTAATTTGAAGATATGGGTGGCGGTTATCCAAGTGAAACAACAGGACCTTCGAACCTTATACATCATCTCGTTGACGTTTAAACCCTTCTCCATCATACCTTCCACCATCACCACTTTCAAGGCCTAGGCAATCATTCCGTTGAAGATTAATCCCCCACCTTCAAACCATTTTTCCACTAGCAGTTTACCGTCCTCTATTGTCAAACCCTTTTCCTCAACCAGTCTATTATCCTCCACTTTCAAACCATTTTTCTCAATCAGTCTATTGTCCTCCATCATAAACCCTCCACATGTAAACCCTTTTTTCCTCAAGCAGGTGATGATCCAAATCCTCTTATAGACAAGGATTTGAAGTTGGTGTATGACTCCACCATGGATCAACTACAATTTGACCGACTACTATTTTGGGAGACCCAAATCAACTTCAATACAAACCCTCCTATCACAAACATCCATCAACCAATTGAAGGGTACGAAACCCCCCAGGTGAGGAATATGTACCTAGGTCAGACGAAGAAACGGTTTATCCATGTTCCAGTGACTCTAGACGCCGTTATCGACACACGAGATTGGACGATTGTGATAACGGTCGTGACGTGTCATCTCCTAAGTCGTTCCTTGGTGATTGGGACTGGAGTAATTAGGGCTTATGAGTGTTTAATTAGGACTTATTGTGTTAATCAGGTTTATGTAATATTTTAATTAGGTTTATGTAACATTTTACTCAGATTTCTGTAAGATTTTTTGAACTTATAAATTTGTTTTTTTAATTAATGTTTTGTTTGGTTTATATGGTTTTTTTTCTTATTATTTTGAAATTTTAATGTTGACTGGACGAGTCCGGTAGAACAAACCGGACAACCACACATGATCCTCTCCAACTGAGTAATGAGTTTGTTTTGTGGGTTTGGAATCCAGACGGACACTCTCCAAAACCGATGGAGATGATCTTACGGTCATTGCTTGATGTTTGAGTTAAACTGATATCAATTGAAAACTTTCTGATAGTTATACTTATTAGTGAAATTTATAGATTCACGGGTAATAGATTAAGAGTGTTCCGATGGTTATAAAAAGGGGAATATGTAATAGTCATTTAATAGGTTTATTAAGTTTAAAATGGTAATTCAATATGAGTAGTTTTAATAAAATGGATAAGTATTTAGTATATTTTGTTTAGAGCATTCACAATCAAATCTATTACTTCATAACTATAATTATAATAACAAATAATATCTTTTCTCTCTCGTTTTCAATTAAATAATTTTTTTATACTTTTATCATTATCTTTTCCCTCTCGTTCACTCACAACCGCTTTCATAAAATAAAATATTAAAGAATTATAGAGGTGAACGGGATCTCCTCCAAATTTACTAATGAATAGTAACTTTTTCTCTTTTTTCTATCTCCTCCACTCACAACAATTTACAACCACTCTCACAAATATAGAGGTTACACTTACACAGAAATAGAGGACCCATTGTGAATGCTCTTAGGAAAAGAAATATGTAGCTGATTTTAAGGGTTGTGTAAATATATAACAAATAATCTTAGTAAGGAGATACATGTAAATAACCCTTAAAAAATAAATGAAACCTAAATACATATTTAATTTGTTTTTTAAAAACCAAGGGATACTTTGTTCATTTTACAACACTTAACAGGAAAATGTTTGTGGACGAGACCAAATAGGTGATAATTTTCAAAGTTCCTAGAATAAATGCATAAATAAAGATCATTTTCAAGACTGGTTAACTGCATGGACCATTTGTGTAGTTGTATCAATCACATATGATCAAATCAAAAGAGAAGATGAGAGAAATAGACTTCAAAACTGTTTCGTTGGATAGGTTATTGTGTTTCTTTGGTTATCAAACTTCAAAAAATGTATTAAATAAGTCACTAAAAACGTGTCATTAAATATTGATATCTACCCCCAACTAGGTTGATCTCAACAAAAAATAAGATCGTTGATGAAGTTGTCTTGAATAGTGATACTTATTTTCCAAGTTCTTGCTAGATGAGGATAACGACATAACCTTGGTATATATGACCAAACATTTTGGGGACCTTGATGACGTGATAACAGATATGTCAACAATTGTTTGCTTTCCGGGTTCATATGCCCCGAATGACGTCACATCCACTTGAAACTTTTTAGTTTAACAACCTTAGCTTGGCTTTGAATATGGGTGTGAGGGTCGATTTCACTGAATTGAATATTATCTAGTGAATAAGTAGCAGAAAAGTAATTAGGGTTTATGAGCACTATTTGATTGAAGAACTTGAAACAAATTCAAACACATGAACAATTGTTTAAACCCCGAATGATCATATGAGAATCGTGGTTATAATATTGATCTTGCTTTTGGTAACAAAAACGAAAGTTATGGGTGTCGTTTGTTAAGTTATTAGAAAAAAAAAATATTCAAAAACATTGCAAGTAGATTTCATGTCATTGGCACATTATATGCCACAACATCAGGGACAGACACATAGACGATTAGAATTGTTATTCGTCAAATCAGCCGTATGAATTGTTATCATCCAATGGACCATAGTTAAGTTTATTAAAGTCTATTTAAGATATAAATAACTATAATATTATGGGTGAGGATCAAATAGGAAGTTTATTTTTGCTAGGAAGTATAGGAAGTCATCTTAGCCGTTCATCTATTATTTTTAAATTTGGAAGGCGGGGGTATTTTTGTCATTTTATATCTTCTTATGATCGTTCTAATATTATACCAGATACTGTTACCTCTACTTTTAGTTGGATAACAGAATTTGGGATTTCAAAACCCTAAATCGAAACGATCGTAAATTCAACTTTTTTCAAGCATTAAACTAGATTCAATCGTGAATTCGAGATCTT
This sequence comes from Scalesia atractyloides, assembly GCA_947069175.1. Lineage (NCBI taxonomy): Eukaryota > Viridiplantae > Streptophyta > Magnoliopsida > Asterales > Asteraceae > Scalesia > Scalesia atractyloides. The sequence goes on from CAMTDV010000005.1 coordinate 30,546,776, forward strand.
TAATGGATTTTGCGGACTTTGTTGGTAAGTCTAGCTTCAATTGGACGTAATTTTTTGTAATTTTGCCGACATACAGTCTACATTATAATTCGTTTTTCTATTTTAATTTATTGATTTTTTATATGTTTAACTGTTAATGTTGTATAATTTTACAGTAATTTGTTCGATTTTATTCATTGTTTTTGCGAAAACTCAATTTTATTCACTATTATTAAGTTTTATTTATTATACAAACTACAATCCAGAACCATTTTTACATAATGCGTTTTATCTTTTTGTTCTTGATTAAATAATTTTATTTCTTCTTCAACATTGACTTCAATATAAGAATGACTCGTGTAGTTTGTAATGATAATATTATCCAGAAGATTTTGAAACTGAGTGGCATTCAATAATGTCTACTTTTGGATTAGAATATATGAATGGTTAAAGATTATGTATGATCTTCGATTTGATTGGATAACCTCTTATTACCGTGGAGAGAATTTTACTGGTCTTATGCGTACTACATCTAGATGTAAAAGCGAGAATTACTTTTTTGGACAGTTTTTTAATCCAAGGTGTACCCTTGTTGAATTTTTCACTCATTTTGAAACTGCAATGGACTTTCAAAGGCATGAGCATAGGAGAAATAATCATGACATAAGGTATATTGATTCTAAGATTTGGTGTGACTTTGTATTAGAGAAACAAGCTTCGGAAATATATACCAAAATAATTGTTGAAGATGTTCAGAAGGAAATTGATGCTGCCATTACAAAATGTATGTCAAAGAATCAAGATACAGTTGGTGATATTCAATTTTTTGAGATAAAGGATTTTAATCAGCCATGCACTTCGTTATTCAAGGTATTATTTAAAACAATATTGCGTTTTATGTATTTCATGTTTTAAATAGTTTGTTTTTTGAGTAAAATATGTTTATCTATTAAAACATTTAAAGTATTTGATCTTTTTAATTGAATAATTATATCATTATGTTTATTGCGTTATATCGTTATTAAATTTAAAGTAACTGATCTTTTAATTAATTTTTTGTTATAATATTTGCAACTATTCATTGCTTTTATTATACATCTCTGTCATCTTATATACTATTTTATTATTTTAAACAAGTTGAATATAGTAAACAAGAAGATGGTAAAACTGTATGTTGTACATGCAAACGGTTTGAACAATTTGGAATATTGTGTCGCCATATCTTTTACATTCTAAGGTTTGATGATATAAATGAGTTCCAAGAAGATATGTTCTTAGAAGATGGATGAGAGAGGTTGTTTCAAACAGCCCAACTCATTGTAATATTCGGTTTGACGAGATTGGTAGGAGTAGTGAAATTGATAAAGTTTTTAAAGAAATCATTGTAGCAAATGAATATGTTGTTAATAGGTTGGGTGGTGATTTAGATGAGTTGTGTCGCTACAGAGAATATATCAAAAGTTATAAGGATAAAGCAGATGAGGTTATGGTTGTTGCGCACCGCCTAGTCGAAAAGATAGGTTCGCTGAGATCGGTGGTAATTTTGAAAATTCTAATTCTGGTATTCGTGTTCTGATCAAAATAAGGACAAAAGGATATGGTGTACAAAAAAGGTTAAAGACTAATCTTGAGATTGCGATTCAGAAATCCTCGAAGATTCAGAAGTCGTGTCGTGTATGCGGTGGTTAAGGACACAACAGTCGTACATGTAAAGAGAAGATTTCCTCTACTTTGGTTGAGTCAAATAAAACAACGTAAGTTTACATTTTTTTGTTTTTCTTTTTAAAAATTTTTGTATTGAAAAATTTAAATTCTAATAAAGGAAGTCTTGTTTTTGTTATTGCCTTCTAAGCTGCATCATTATCAGTTATTTTATATTGCGTTTTATTATACCTTCTATTATTTCAGCTTATTTTTATACTATTGCGTTTTAGGTATGAATCAATATTTTTAAATCTTTGCTTATGAACAGTTAATAGTATTATTGCGTTTTATGAAATGCATTTATATAAAAGCAAAAGCACTAATTAAACATTATAATAATAATTTATAGATTATAAAAAGTTATATCAAAAGATGATGAACATTACAACCATCATAACTTGTTCACCATCCATACAAACATCAAAATTACTCTTTATCATCTTCATTCTAGTACCACAATTAGCATTCAACATACAAATAAAAACATCAAATAAAAACTACAACCACAGAAAGATAAGTTAACAAACCACAGCTACTGGAAACCAATAATCAACATTATGGATCAAAGTTGGTCTCTTCTTCAGATAAAATCCTAAGCTTCCATTTGGGATTTCTTCATCACTTTCAGATTGAGTCCATAATTTCACTTGTGAAATCACTGCACTCTGAAGTCTCTCTGCAAATTTGTTTCCAGAGTTGTTGATGATTGGAATCTCAGATAATTGCTTTATAAAGATTAAATCTTCACAAGAAGATATGTCTTTGGGGTTGAATAGATCAACTTTTCCATTATCCCAAGTTACTGCAACCTTGAAACTGTCTTCAATGAACTCCCTGGATGTAACTTTTGGATCTTCAATCACCCTTTCATTTAGATTTCCGTACCTTTTGTTCAGAATTTTGAATAGTTGTTTTGTCTGTTCTCTGTAACATGCTGGTGGTATTCCTAGCTTATTCATTTTTCTCAATACATTTTCGTTGAAATTTTCTAGTACTGATGTTATGGAATGGTATCTTATTTTGTGGCCATCAAGATATTGTAGTATGAAATTTCCTCTTTCAAACCACAAACTGACAATTCTTGATTAGCCATTTGTGTGTTTGTGTTTGGGTATTTTTGTATATGAAGGTTATGAATATAATTTAGGGTTTTTGTTCTTATATAATAGGTCTTCTGATAGTAAATGTGGTAGTTGTAGTAGTAGTAATGATTTTTATTCCCATATTGAATCGATTTGTCTTACACGTACGGTAACCTTTGTCAGGAATCTAAAAGGCTTTTTCTTTTTAATTTTCATTGATAACAATCATTTTGTTTTTTTTTGTCACGACATTGTTTTGTGTCGTTTAAGGGTTGTTTTTTCTTTTTTTATTGCGTTTTATGTAGTGTTTATAAATTTACTTTCTTTGATTATTTTTATACAGATCAAGTAATGTCATCAATTTATTATAATCAATACGTTTTATAGATGGGACATGAATAAATAACAAAGACATTCTATTGCGTTTTATTTAGTGTTTATAAATTTACTTTCTTTGATTATTTTTATACAGATCAAGTAATGTCATCAATTTATTATAATCATTGCGTTTTATAGATAGGACATGATAAATAACAAAGACATTCTATTGCATTTTATAACAGCAAAGTATAAGACAAGGTAGTATTAAAAAAAATATTGTGTTTTAAAGTAACAAGCATTTCTATCAAATATTAATAACAAAAGACATTGTATTGTGACATTTCCATCAAGTTTATAAACCAACACTGCAAGCCTATTCTTAATCCTTTCTAAATTAGTGTCATAATCTATTTTTTAAGTTGTGGACTGAGGCTTGAATACTTCTTTGAATCTTCAATGTCACACCCCGACCCGCAGCGGATAAGGTGATCGGGGCATGATTGGGTTATCATCAAAGCTCATGACATTTATTAAACGTTTCATATTCATTAATACAAATTAAATGGAAATTTACAATGATTGCTACAACATGATCTAACTACAATCTAAACTTCTTTGTTCTCTTCTAAGGCATATCCTATGTTATCCTTGCTTCAACCTGTTCACCTGTATCATGTGTAAAAAGGTTTTTGGATCAACATAATGTTGGCGAGTGAATCCTATGGAAAACATTTGAACAATTCATTTAAATTGATTATGAAATATGTGCACAACCAAACATGAGTAAAATTAGATGTAACTTGATCAACAATCATAATATGTTAAATGAAAACACTCATGAATAATAATGGAACAATTAAAGGCACGCGATGCTCAACTCGTCTCTCACGAGGAACTGAGGGGCCTGATGAATGAATTGCATAATCATGATAATATGAATAACACAACTACAAACAATATAAACTCAATGAAAACACACATGAACAATAATGAATTTGAATTGAAGCACGCGATGTTCTACTCGTTTCCCACGAGGAACTGATGGGCTTAATGTATGAGTTTCATGTAATTTGACAAACGGAATATAAATAAATCACAACAATAAATCAATCTAAGTTTAAGTCATGATGTGGTATGGCACAAGTTTAAATAAATAAATTAATTAATTCATAACACATGACACACCCCAAAACGTGTAATTTAAAAGGGGGAATTGTAAGATTCACTCACAGTGGGTGCGTTCGGTTGATGACGTTGAATGCACGCGAAGTGGTTTTAACCACGAGTGAGATTTAAAACCTAGATAAATCGCATTATGGTTTGGTAAGTAAACGGATTTTATTAAACTATTTTAGTAGGATTGTTGGGTGCATTTTTGTGAGTTTGAGGCTATTTTCTAATCTTAAAAATGTTATTTTTAAGTATTTATAATTGATTTTTAATTAAAATAATTAAATAAAAATAATAAAAATATTTTATTTTTTTCTGCTACAGTGACATTGACCAGTTGACTTTGACCGGCGTTGACCAGTTCGAGGCGTATTGTTGTGCGCTGGGTGAGGCTCGAACCCGAGACCTCCCGTACGCGTGCACGCAGCTCTACCAACTGAGCTACGTGTCTAACCCGTTATATATCCGATTTTAATTTCATATATACATTAATTAACATTAACAGAAAATCATTTTTATTTTAAAAACAATTTAAGCGGCTCTGCGGTGCGCTCCACAGGTCTCGAACCCGGGACCTGTGGGTTAATATAACACACAGTCCACCGCTGGACTGTGTGTTCAACATGTTATATAACTTGATTTTTATTTTACTTAAAGACAATTTAGTTATTTCCTTTTTCTGCCTTATTTAAAAAAAATAGATAATTGTCCGAGTCGGTGCTGATGACCGGACTCGAACTCGTGACCAGCGATATAAACAAACACACAGTCCACCGCTGGACTGTGTGTCTAACTTGGTTATTATTCCGGTTATTAATATACTTAACATATAACTAAGGTGACTCCGGTTCAGTAAACAAAAAATGGATTTTATTAAGGCAGCGTGTGTGAGACGGGATTCGAACTTGAGACCTTTGCATGTTTAACGTTTTATGTGCACACAGTCCACCGCTGGACTGTGTGTCTAACCCGAGTAAAATCCTGATTTATAATATACTTATATGATATGGAAGTGCGTCGTCTTCTTCGTCAAAGTTGAACCAGAAATCGGGTCTGACTGGTTCGAGTTTTTATTCAAGTTTCAATAGTGTTTTAGGTTAATTACTGGTAAGATAGAAGTGAAAAGGAAAAGAAACTGAGCGGAGAATATACCGACTGAACTCTCTGTTTTCCGGCAGAAACTCCGGCGACTGAATTCAACTCCGGCGACGTGTTCCTTGTAGCAGCTAGTCTCCGAAAAGTTTGGAAAAGGTAAGGGTATCACCGGTATAAGCTTCAGAGGTTCAGAAAAGCTCGGCAATGGGGAAACCGGTTTTCCGGCGACGAACAGGTTTATTCCGGCGAGTGAAATTTCGCCGTGAAAAGATGTGATTTTTAGCGAAAAGGTTTGCAGACGATTGTGGTTGAATTTATAGGGAATAATCGAAATGTATTTGGTCTGATTTTTGACTGTGTTCGTTATTTAAATTTTTCCGGCGGTTTTGAAAAGTGTCGCGGACTTCAAACATCGGTTATAACCGATATGTGATTAAAGGTTTACGTTATAACGTAAATTGGTGTTAAAACTCGCGAATATTCCGGGATTCCGACGACTGAATCGTTGGGCGCCGGTTTTGAATTTGTAAAGTCACTATATCAATTAAATGATTCTATTATTCATCAAACATAACAAGCGGCGCAGTGGTTTGTGTTTGTGAGATAAAACACTGAATGACTCGGTACAGACCCGGGTTCGAAACCCGGCTGTAACAATTCATTTTTATTTTTCGATTTTCAACAGTTTTTCAAAAACTAAATATATATCCCCGTATAATAATTGATTACGGATCGTTTAAAAATATTTTGGGCATTTAATTCGCAACAAAAATTTTGACTGACTGTTCGGTTGATAAACGGAGCGGGTTTGGTAAATCCGTTTTTTGACGGATGTTACATTCAATAATATAATCATTGCATTCATTGAGATTGTGCAGTAGTATCTTTGCGATATACTTTCGTCTTAAATCCTCAAGTTGTGCAGTCTGTTTGTTCATAGGTTCTTTTGTTGGATTCTTGATATTTGCTTGGGTTTCATAATCCTCGTAAAATCCACAATCCCATTTATCCACACTTTGACCCTCATAGCTTTCCATATGACGCATACAGAATATACCACAGTCGATTGAGTTATCATGTGTTCTCCATTTCATCCCCATTCTTTTAGCCAGTATATTGTTCAAATTTTTGCTTTTGGATGATTAGCTGATTTAAGGTAACCAATCAAAGCATTCCTTTACAGAAAAATAAATTAAATTTCAGTTAAATAAACATTAGTTTGTTTATATTGCGTTTTAAAAGCATCATTTGGCATAACTTATTGTTTTCATAGGCACATTGCCATATTTCAAAGAACTTGCAACCTTTACTGCATTGTTGTCAATGATATTTATTTCTTTATCATGAAGATTGAATGACATCAGATAAAAATGCTCTCGATAGAGTATTGGTACAAGGATAATATCAAAATCATTAATGCTTTGTATCTTTGAACCTTGAAGAATTTTTGTCATATTCTGTGTGAACTCTTCTAACATCTCGTTTTTACCTTCATCTATTGTGTAAGCTGGCATTAAAATAAACATTAAAAAATATATTGCGTTTTAGATAATTATAACAACAAACATTAAAGTGTTGAATTTATTGCGTTTTATACATCAATATTTAGATAATATTAACCACCAAACTACCTAATAACTTCATACTAAATGAAGAACAAAATAAAACAGAGTAATTGCGTTTTAGAGATCTTACCAACATCTGAATTTTACAGAAAAATCTTGCTTTTAATTTGTCTTTTGATCTTTTTTTTCCTTCTTCGTTCAAGATATAAGCCCAACAATTTATAATTTCTCCTATTATGTATAATCCTGGCCTCATTGTTTCCACAGCCCATCTTACCAAAGATACATGATCAGTAATCAAAAAGAGAGTGTCCCTGCAAAAAAAACATTAATAATAATAATAATTGAATTATTATATATGATTTTTGTATTTGTTTTTGTCTGCGAGTGTGATTTTTTAAATATATTTTTTTATAGTATGGGGAACATAACGCGTCGCCAACATTTTTCTGACATTCTGGTCGTACTATCTTTGTTATTTCTTCCATTTTGTTGATTTCCATGTTTGTTGTTTTTCTTGAACTGATTTTGCTGGTGTTTCATAAAGATCTTCTTCTGGTTGAGTAATGATGTGCTTCCAATAACATCATTGATTTCCTTTTCACTCACATTTTCATCAATTCTATCAAGCATTGTTTGTATTCCTGTAATTTGAATACTTGTTTCAACTCCTTTGCTTGATGCATCCTTTTGATCATCAGATTTTGTAGGATTAGGAGTATCTTCCACTACGGTTTCTATCTCATTTGAAATTTGAGAAATTTTCAAATCAAATGATCGTCCTTCATAATTTTCAATTGTTTTTTGGTTTGATATTCTCTCTGCTTCTTCTGTCTTGTTGATCATCTCCAACATGATTGATGGAGTTTCTTCTTTAAATGATGATCTTCTCTCTGCTTCTTCTGTCTTGTTGATGATCTCCAACATGACTGATGGAGTTTCTTCATTAAATGATGATGTTTCATTGCGTTTTTCCATACTTGATGGATTCTCATTTGTTTTTTTTTTTCAGGATTTGAGCATTCTACCACAGTTGTAGTATCTTCATTGCGTTTTGCAGATGATGTAGAGCATATGACTTCTTTTTCTGTTTCTTCATTTTGGCTTTCGTTCAAATTTAAGTAACATGATGGTGTTTGGTGATCACTTTAAGTTTCGATCATTCTTGAATCAGAGGTAACTTGGTTACGCTTTTTAGCAACGTTGTTGAATTTCTCCATCAATAATGACCATTCATTTATTTTGTTATGAACAATTTCACTGTTTGGATATTGTTCAATAACGTCATCTATATATGATTGGATCGTTTGGAATGATTCTTTGAAGCCTTTAAAATGATCATCTAAGGTTGACACAATATGCTACTCATTCCTTTTTTCACCTTCTTTGCTTATCAGAATTTCATCACCACTTTTTGTTGAATTTATTTCAGAAAGCCCTTTTGTTTTTTCAATCTGCATTTGGGATGGTATGAAATTACGCAACCGACATTGACTGTCAACCCACAGTTTTTCTTTATTACCCTCTGATGGTTTTTCGAAGAAACGACCCCATGATCCATCACTTTGCGTTGGCATTTTTTCAGTTTCAATGGTTTTATGTGGGCTGTTTTGAGTATCTCCTATTGCAATCCAATGTGCAGCATTTAGTAAAGTGTTTTGTTCTTGTAATTGAACACTGACTAATGGTTGTTTGTGTTGTCTTCATTTTGTTGTTCATCAAGATCATCATTGTGTTCTTCTGATTCAGCATCGTAAGTTTCTTCATTTTCATTGTCGATTCAGATGGATAAACAAAATATTCAGTACCCTCTTCATTTTCGGACTCAGATGGATAAACATAATATTCAGTCTCATCTTTATTCTTTTTTTATTTCTTGTTTGCCACATTTTTCTTCTTTTTCTTGGTTTCTTTTACAACTACCTTCCCTGGTTTTTGTGCTGCGTTTTCTAATTCATCTTCAAATTCTAGTAGCGTTATAGAGTCAATTTATCCAGAGAGAATTCTTGTTCGCGATTCGCAAATCCTTGTTTTTTGTAAGCATATAGAATCTGTATAAATCATTGCGTTTTATAAAGATATCATTCAGCATATTTAGGTTACAAAAAGAAAACAATGAGTAATCATTGCTTTTTATGAAGTAAAGATATCATTAAGCTAGCAAATTTAATAAAAGATAACAATGACTATATATTGCGTTTTATGATATAGTAACTATATAACTAAGCATTAAGCATTGATAAGATTGAATATAAATTGCGTTTTATGATAAAATTAAGATCAGAATTCATAGCGGTAGCATTCCAATAGGTCCATTGAAGGTCTTATCATCTCCAAGCCATTGTTTTCTTGAACGACGTAAACAATTCAACATATATTCACACCAATTAAAATCTTGGATATTTATGTTGCTTTTCATTGATGGCAAAAACCTTTGGTTCACATTACAACTTTGCATTGCTTCTACCATGATAGTACAAAATATAACCAAGAAGTTCAGTTTGAGCATTCTTCTAAGTTCATTTATATTCTTTAAATATTTCAGCAGACTGGCAATATATAGTTTCTTCAAAAGTTCGTTACTGAATTGCCCCGCCAAAATCTTATTATAAGGTTTGCAACATTGGGCCTCAAGTTTTCTTCAATCTTTATTTTTCCATTTGGTATTTGAAATACCTTTTGAATCAAATCAGCTATGATCTCAATCTTTTCATCTCCATTATTTATCATATTATTTTCAGCATCGAAGTTATTTACTAGCCAATATCCAAATTTTCGAGGAACTGAATGCAAGTTGATGGATAGTATGCTTCCAAAGCCCATATCTCTCACAGTTTTCTGTTGATCTTTAGACAAATGACTGCACATCTTATGTGGATTTTACTTCCATCATATTCATAATATGCTTGTTCTGTTGTTGTATTCTTTCTCAATGATCTCTGTCTTTTTTTCACATTATCAGACTTTTCTTTCTTTTTCTTATTCTCTCTTTCTAAAATAACGATATTTTGAGTCTTTTTCACTTTTGGTAGGGGATCAACAAAATCATCATCTGATATTTACAAGTGTAAGGTATTAGAAACAACAAATATTTATTCATAAATTTAGTATTTCTGTGATTTATGTTACCAGAATTTATTTGTTGTTCTTCTTCAGAATTATGCAGAACTATAGCTCTCTCAATATTTTCCTCTTGTGAAATAGAATCTTCATCTTTCAGAAGTTTCAATCACCACTTTCTTTCTTTTCCTTTTCATTTTTTCTTGTTGTGTTTTATCTTAAACAGAATAATGAAACAAAGTTAGTTTAAAAAGCAATAGTTTAACGGAGTTTATAAACGGTTTTAATATAAAACACAATCATTTACGACAAAACTTACTAAGCTTATACATTGATAAAGCAATAGGTCAAAGTTTTAATATAAAACGCAATATTTAACAGCAAACCTTACTAAGCTTATATAATGATAAGATAAAACTCATCAGGTCAAAGTTTTAATATAAAACGCAATTGTTAACAATTTTAAGATAAAAATTAGTAGGTCACATTTTTAATATAACACACAATTATTAACAGGAAACTAACTAATTGTTAACAATTTTAAAGTAAAAAGTAGCAGGTGACAGTTTTAATATAAAACGCAATCGTTAACAGGAAACCTAAGTAAGCATATACAATGATGAGATAAAAAGCAGTTGGTCATAGTATTAATATAAAATGCAATCGTTAACAGCAAACTTTACTAAGCATATTTCTACTTCATAAAACGGAATTTGAAGACAGTTTAAAGTTAAAAAGCATAAATATATACCATCATCAGAAATGTCTTTCCGTTTTCGATCAGGTTGTTCTCTAATTGTTGATTTTTCTCTAATTTTTCTTTGTTGATCGTTGTATTCTTCATCTGATTTTTTTTTTTTTTTGCTTCTTTGATGATTTAGGGTTTTGTGATAAGGATTTCTTATCATTAACTCGAAAGTAAACCTTCAAATTATCTCTTGATGATGCCATGAACTTCAACGGGGTTTGATTATCTCTAATTTCAATCTGTGTGTGCTTTTTCTACGAAATCTAAAACGTAATGAAGTTTTAACGAAGGTTTGTATGTTTATCAAAAGCGGTTATTGTTGAATTTGACAATAATACCCTTGGAATCCCGGAACGCGTGTTTAAATGAGAGTTTTTTTATTAAATTTTAATCTTTGCCGTTGATTGTGAAATTGGACGGACCAGATTACTTCCTATCCTTTCTAGTGATAAAAACTTCAATTATATCCTAACCCTAAATATTTTAACCATGATTCTCATATGGAATTTTTAACATATAAGAAAAAGGAAATTCAAATCATATCATGAGATCTACAATATATAACTTTTTCAAAAACAAATTTAGCCTCTTTTAATATTATTGAGGGGTTGTTTGTTTACCTCTTAATGAAGCTCTGAATGGCTCAGACCTCTTATCGGTTCAGTACTTAATGGTTCAGACTGTTTGTTTCGCGAGCAAATGTCTGAATGGTTCAGACATTTGCCTCTGAATGGTTAAGCATTATACTGAGTCTGAATGGTTAAGACCTCTAATCTGAATTGGTCAAACATATTCCTCCGAATGGTTAAGCATTATACTGGCTCTTAAGGGTTAAGACATCTTACTCGTTCAGCACTTATTGATTCAGACCTCTTACTGGTTCAGCACTTAACCATTCAGAGGTTGCCAAACAGCCCCTGAATCTTACAAATCAAATTCTTTCACCTACACGTTACCGTATTTTGGAATATCAGCCACAAGGCTTTTCTGTTCTAGGATTCATGGAACCTTGGTCCTTGTTAAAGTAAAAGAAAGGGGAGATAACAGATGCCATTTTAGGCGATAGTGTGAACCCTTTTCCTCCATTGTTTATTACTGTGCTGTGAACCCATTTTCCTCCATTATTGATCCTCAACCATAGTTTATCTCAAACTATATTTTTATTCACGACATAAAGTTTATACAATAATATAATATAATAAAAAAATGCCTTTTTTCCACAAATTAAACCCTTAATCGGTTTTATAGACTGACATAGCTTTTGGATTGTTTAAAAGGATTTGGAATTTGGAATACTGAAATCCACCATTGAAAATTTGTAATACATATAGGTGATAAAACAATCAAAACTGAACCGGAATCGAACACTGCGATCTGGGATGACGTTGGTGGAGGCGTTAATGTCAAGGGCGGCATCAGGGTTGCGGCATTAACATTATTGGCGGTGGCGGTCAGCAACAGTGGCTGTGATAGTGTGGGTGATGGCGACAAGGGCAACGGTGATGGCAGCAGGAAAGATGGTGGATGTTGTGGTGGTTGTGGCACCAAAGATGTTTGAACTGTGGCAATGATGGCGGTGACGGTGCGGTTGGTGGTGGGCAATAGAGTTCTATTATTTTCTGGTTCTCTAAGGCGGTGGCAATTAGAGTTATAGTTCAACATGGTTGCACACAATTTGAAACACATCACAAGTTTGTGACTTTTTACAACATACTTGAATGAAAAACCACCTACACTACAAGATTAAGTTCTATTTTCACCAAGAATGTACTAAAAAAAACACTAACTTATTTCATGAAATAAACCAATACAAGTCCTCTAAAACAATTAAAAATGGTAAACAAAAAAAAGGCGCAAGAACCATACGACAGAAAAGTTCGGTCAAATTTACAACATATTAGGAGAGGTAACATAGAAAGAACTCATCTATTATCCATCCTTGTAGGTCAAACCAAATGACTGGTGTGGTTATGGAAGCCCACGAAGTACAGAAACCTTACTCGGTGGCGGTACTTCCCAGGTTTAGAGAACCATCTTTCATCAGCTTCACACTGAGGCTGTTGAATCTTCCTCTTGAATAGTGTCGGGAAGCTTTTCTCCAATCAGTTCCTGTTTTCTTCATGGCAGCAAACTCCTCATAGCTGATTTTCCCATCCTGCATTGTTCGATATCGTTAAAATATGGGCCAAATGGAATTAGGTTGGACTGGCCCGCTAACCCTTTCTTGGGCTGTTTCTTTGAACATTGAAAATAACTTAAGTATTGAATTATGAATATTGTTTCTAAGAAGTCAGGGATCACCTTGTCTGTGTCGACTTCTTGGAAGATGTCATTTGCAATATCAGCAGAAATATCATCACCGTCTTCCATTAATGTATCACGAAGCTCATCAGACTCTATGTAACCGTCACCATCTTTGTCAAAGTATGAAAAAGCCTTGTGTAAATGCTCATCGTTCGCCATTTTCCTAAGGTGTAGCGAAACAGCAACAAATTCACCATAATCTAGGGTGCCTTTTCCATTTGTATCTACCTGCAACCAAAAAATAATTTTAAATACTTAATCTATAGCATTGACAATCATTCACATGAAACAGATCAGTTTATATATTACAATAATTAAAACTCAATATCTCAAACTTATGTAGAATGTTTTAAGAGTTTAACGTAGCCATGGGCAGGTTAGATAACAGGTCAAAATGGGCAACTTTATGGTGCGGATCAAAATAAGTCAAATTGGCCTAAACAGTTATTGCCTTACACTTTCTATGTATTCAGTGTCCAATACGATTTCATATATAACATAATCTCAACAACAATTTAATCTTCTAAACACAACCATTTAGGAGGCTTTATGCCATATATATACACACTTTGGGCGAGTTTCAACCCGTTTAACCCATTTAGTTTTCAGCTAGATTCTTTTATGTAACTATTTCGGAATATAACTTGCAGTGCCAATATTTATGAGGTGGTTATACATGATTAAGATGTTCCGTAAATTTACCAAAGAGGTGGGAACATGCACTGTTGGGTTGAATTGGATAAAAAGTCAAACGGGTCCCCTAAATTTCATACATCTGGTGATGATATACTAATTGTTGATAGAAGTAAAATGAAGACAAGGCATACAGTTACACTTACAGCTTCAATAAAAGACTGTATTTCAGACTCCGCAAGCTGTGTATTTAATTTTTGTAATCCGGTTTTTAACTCTTCAACTGTACCTATGCCATCATCATCAGTGTCGATCTGTTTGAACATTTCTTTGATGTCTTCAACTCCTTCGTTGGATAAGAAATCAGCAATAACCTTTACAAAGAAAAAGAATCACAAACATAGGTCGATGAACTGCATTAACATGTATGCATTTTGTTATGTAAATGAAAGAACAAAAAATAAACAAACCCTGAGAGCTTTTCTCTTGAATCGATTCATCAATGAAAACTGCTTTAGCCTCGACTTGACAACATCACCAAGGGGAACATTTGGAGCCTTTTTAGCATTTTGAATCCAAGGATGTTCTGTAGGCACAAAGAATCATATGCTAAAGAAATTTTAAAACATAATCAAGTTTTCAAATTCAAGAATAAAGATTTCATTATTCCTTCAACATGAAACTAAAGTTTTCACTGTCAGCAAGTGAAAATTAAGGTTACAATATATCTTGGAAACAGAAAAAAAAAAGGCTTTAAAATTACAAAATTAAAAGCGTCAATCTTCTTATGAAACAAATTGTCAATTGAAGTCTATGCAGTTGAATTGGTGATATATCACCGATATATCAGTTATCGGTCCCCCATCCCATGTAAAATATCGGTTATATCACCGATTTTCCCAATATCAGTACCTTTCTTCTTAGTTCTACCATTCATCTTTCATCTTATTGCTGCTATTAGTGTTTTAAGTCTTAATTGTTAATTGTATGTGTTAAATGTTAGTGTTTAAGTCTGAATGCTACAATTGTTTTGCAAGTTGCAAAAGGTTAATTTGTTCATGGTAGGAGAGTATACTGAACTGTTAGGGTTAAATTTCTATACATATATAAATTCGACATGATATTAAAATTATCGGTATCCCACCACGATAACCTATATCTCAAATATCGGTCCTTGACCGATATCCGATTTTTACCGCATTAACTGCTTAGATTAAAGTTTAACCATAAACATACCAAGCACTTGTTTAGCTGTAAGCCTAAGCTTTGGATCAGGCTCCAACATTTGGCGTACAAGACTCTTGGCACCTTCAGAAACGCCAGGCCATGGTTCACGTTTAAAATCTATTACCCCACGAAGAATGGCTTGTGCAACCCCTTGCTCTGATTCTGTATTACAAAATTCAAAATAAGCAGACAGAATTTTAACCTGTACTCTAATAAGATTATAAGATTTGGCTGAGCAACTTTAACATATATATGCAGTACAGAACATTGATTAAAAAAAGAAAACAAATGACTAGCCTTTCAAATCACACTACAAGTTACCTTCATGTACATGAAATGTTAACTCTTCAAAAAGACGAATTACCTGCCCAAAATGGAGGAACACCACATAACAGAATGTACAGAATTACGCCTGCGCTCCATATATCAATCTCTGGTCCATAATTACGCTTAAGCACCTCTGGGGCCATTTAATATGGGCTTCCAACAATTTCTGAGAACTTCTCGCCTATATATTAAACAAGTAACATTATTAAAAAAATTATCCAAGCAATAGCAACTTATTCATATGATAAGTGATAACTTATTACTTTTATGCTGTAAATGCATAACATTGTAAATCAAACTGAAAACTTGAACAATGAATTTCATATTATATGTTTTGTAGAAAAGATTTGAACTTCCCAGTGAGGAGATTTATCTGAATCAATAAACTATAGGATATGTTACATTTTCAGTTCATAACAGACTGCTTGTCCTCCAAAGTGAATAATGAACAGAAAGACCTATGTGACAAAGCATACTGCATGACTAGTTTGATCTCCGCTTTTTAGATGTCCATAATCCAAATCCTTACAGTTGACTTAAAGCTGAACATAGTTCAACCTAAAGAGAAAAATCTAATCACTAAGCAACAACAGCTAATCAGGACAAGGCCCAGCAACTAACTGGGCTTCTACCTTGATTTGGTACACAAAAAACTCCAATTCCACATTTTCATCATTCAGACATTTAAGGATGACTCAAACAAAGGTTAGGCTAATAGCAATTAACATATTTCAAAAATCAAAGTTATCATAGTTGACTCAAAGGAAAGTCTGTGATTACACATGCCTAAGTCTACTGTAAACTTTCCCAGATGCCATGTATACATTCAAATTTTGATAGCATTCAAGACCCCCTTTCTGTAAGCTGCTAATATTACACAGTACCCGCCCACATTACACACACACTAACCGCTACAGTCTACACAACAGTACAATAGGTGAAGACCATACAGCTAACATAATGCAACTATGTACAATAAGATAGTCACAACAGTTAATCCAAAGCCCGAATCGTATTATAATTCGCTTAGACTAACTAAGTTTACAGCAATTTTCAAAAGAATATAACATCACCTGGCTTAAAAAAGATGGACAACCCAAAATCAATAGCTTTAAACGGCGAATTCTCCTTCTTATTCGCAAACAAAAAATTCTCCGGTTTCAAATCCCTATGAGTTACCCCATGCTTATGACACAGCTGCACAACCTCCACAATCGTTCTCAAAACCGCTGCAGCCGCACGCTCCGTGTAATGCCCCCTCGCAACAATCCGATCAAACAACTCCCCTCCCTCACACAACTCCATCACCAAATGCACCGCATTCTCATCCTCACACGCCTCTCTCAACGTCACAATACTCGCATTATCCGGCAAATGCTTCATGATCTCCACCTCTCTCCTCACATCATCCACATCCACTGCTGTTCGTAACTTCCGTTTCGATATCGATTTACACGATAACAGTTCCCTAGAACTCCGATCTATACACAAATATGTCACTCCGAACTCTCCACGCCCTAATTCCCTATCTAACGCATACTTTTCTTCAATATTCTCCTTCGATTTATCAGCTAGAACAGTTACCGGAGCTTTCTTACCGTTGCCGGAGTTAGCTTTCACTTTCCGGTTGCTGTGGTCGTGGCCGGAGTAGTTCGATGACTTGACGTCCTCTCTGGCGACGGCCGCCGGAGATCTGCAGCAGTTCCCCATGTGATTTTGAGATTTTGAGCTGAAATTGTGGTCGGAGTGAGAAGATTTGGAGCCCTAACCCTAGATCCGGTGAGCTAGGGTTTCATGTTGGAAGAATTTCAAAAGCTTATCCTAAAAGCATTGGAATGGGAATGAGATAAAGGTGTGGAGGAATTGTTGTGTGAAAAGTAATGAAAGGGGAAGTGTTTTGACTGTTAAAGTAACGGGGTCTTGCTAGTTATGGGCTTCGAGATTTCTTGGTTAGTCCTTAAGCTTTCTATACTTGTCATGTTTAGTGTACGTATCTAAGAAGATTTGGAAGATGATAAAACTATAAGGTCTTCTTTGTTTTTTATTGCATATCATATTTGCAGACATATGTAGAAGAAAAGGTAACCAAACTTTACAGTCTGTAAAAAAAATGTTGTTTGTTTTTAACGTATGTAGACTTCTAAAATAAACTGGTGAGGTGTATGGACAGTAGTGGTGGGTGGTGGTGAGTGGTGGCGTGGAGGGTGGGTGGTTATGGTGGACGGTGGTGGTGGTGATGGACGGTGGTGGGTGGTGGTGGTGATGATGAACGGTGATGGGTGGTGGTGGACGGTGTGGTGATGGAGGGTGGTGATGTTGGATGGTGGTTGTGCTTAACCCTTTGCAGACCTTAGAAGATCTTAGAAGTGGATGGGCCAAGTCTGCACCAAGAAGAGCTCGCGCATACGTTTTTTAATGAAACATCTTCAGAAAACAAATAGTCTGTTGATGGTAATGTCTGCGTATGGTCGGCGCGACGCAGACAGAAGAGGCTGCACAGAACCTTTTCAGAAAAACAAACACCACCTAAAAGTGGCATTTAGCTAAAGGTTTTGTTTTTTGGAGAAAATAGTGAGGGTAAAATACAACTTATGAAGTTTTAAGAGCCGGAGAAGGATGAATTGGCGAAAAATACTCAAGTCCAACTAGAGGTCATTGAGATATTATACCAACATGAGTGGTTTAAAGATCTCATGAGTGTAGTGAAGAACATGAAAGATATTGATTTTATAGAACCATGATTACATTGTGGTAGACACACATGATCCTACCATGTATAAGAAAACAAGGCTTAGCGCAAGACACTTTAAGCAATTAGTTTGTTGTGAAGAAATTGTAGATGTAGTCCATGTTCACCTATCAAGTTTAGACCTTGATTATCCGACAAGCAAATGGTGGAACATTAGGTGTACATGGTTTCTAAATGAAGAAAGGAGATGAGTGGACATGTAAACACTTATAAATCAAGGCTTGGCACACGACACTTTAAGCAAGTTCTTGGTATCGACTACGAGGAAACCTTTCTATTGATAGTCAGGCATAAGTCTACTAGAATTCAAATTGCCATACCATAATATTTTAACACGAATTCTAAGAAGTGATGGAAACCAGAGTTCATTAACAGATATATGAAAGAGGGTGTGTAATGTGGCAGCTTCTATACCCAATTAATATTTATATAAGTCAATTTAATTATTATCACAATATTAAACTTTGAATACGCAAGTATGACTTAATCGAAAGTAATAAAGGTAATGACAATGACAAGTAATATGATTTTGTAGAACACAAAGAATAATGTAAATTATCCTCTTAATAAAGCTTTTAAAACTGATTGTACTTTTAAGACGAACATGGTTTTAAAAACATAAACTAAATTTAACAAAAACAAGTAAATTGTCTAGAATTTAATAGTAGAACACAGTTACATGTATTCATTTTCCCTTTACTTGTAACGCTTCACGTTTTTGTATTTTCTCTATTTAGAAAGTATATTTGTATTTTCTATTTTTGAAAACTTGTAACCAGGTATCGTTTTCACATTGTATTCCCAATCTTGTAATCCGAGACTTTGATTGTAATGAAAATCTATTTTCATGACATATTACATACTTGTGTTACACTTTACAATCTGGAACGCAAATTATATACAAACCAATTCTCGAAACTATTATACTTGTAATTTTTGCGTACGTTATATTTAGTAAATACGTCATCACATTTCAGTTACTTTTAACGGGTTAAAATACATGAAATTATTACAACTTAACCCACCCCTAAACTTTGGGCCTTCAAGCCCATTTGCGCAAAGGAAAGTCTTAGGCCCATCCCCAAGGGAAGTGGGCCTTTCCCTCTCTTTTTGGCCCACACGAAACAAAAGCCCATCAGGGGCCTTCACCCCTGTCTCTCCCACGCGAAACACATGACATGAAGGGGGTGACCTTCATGACCCTCCTCCTTTTGCGAAGCATACACACACAAAGGCTTATATGCCTTCGTGTCACATGCAATCCTTTTACACCCGAAGACACTCCCTTCATGTAGGCCTTTATGGCCTTCGTGCCCACTAAACTGCCTTTGTGTGGGAAGGTCTGCACACAGACTTGTTACGCGCAAACTCACATAATGTTCTAAACTGTTATGTTTTAACTTCATTCTAACTACCAACCACCACCCACTTTAATAAATACTTAAACCCTAATTTGTCCTATAAATACAAGCCTCCTTCCACTCCATAATTCTTTTCATACACTCAAAACTCTCTCAAGCTCTTAATTCTCTCAAGTTATTCCAGCAAGTCAGTGAACTTCCTAGTTGTTCACAGTGAGTTTCTGCTCACAGTTCTCCCCTTTTCTTTCTCTTTTCTTCTCTAATTTCTTGGATAATCTCTAAGAAGGTTTCCATAAGGTTTCCTTGGCAAACTAAAGTGGAACCTCACCACATTGAGGTTCAAGAAGTTATAAACTTACTGTGTTAAAATTATATTCTTATTTCTTGTTTGTTTGGTTTAAAACTTTGTTTACATACCCACCAAGCTCCCAACTAAATTCATAGTTATGGGTTTGTGTTGTGGTTGATTTCCACCAAGAACACAAGCTTAAATATTATCTAAATTATGTCCAAATGTTCTAAGAGATTGAAAACCATCCAAGCTTCAACCTCTTATGTTGAAAGTCTTGTGCATGAGTTGTGTGTGAACCTTGGAAGCTTTGGCTATCCGAATTAGTTCCACAAAATCTCACTTGTTCATACTTTTCAACTAGTAACATCAAGTAGCTTCCAAGAACCAAAGCAACATAACCCCACCGCACCTCCAACATATGCCATGATGAGTATGGAACACCCGGGTTAATCTTACTTGGCTACTTAACAAACTAGTTAATTACATCTTATTTCCATTCATGACTCATCGGTTTATCAACTACGTTGATAAACATGTGCTTTAGTGAATCATACAAAGAGGTTTAATGGATGGAATCATCCCACTCCCATGCTTGACTTACATGATTTATATGATGCTACGTGACAGACTAAACTGTAGACTGTACTATATAATATATATATACATACACACAAACACACACACACACTTAACCGAATTCTTGATGCTAACCGGTTTATGGTTAGGTGTCTTGAACTTAGGTTATATTATCTTCGTTCTAGACTCCTCGTTTGTGATTCTGATGGGCAAATTAGGGCTCATGGAAACACATATAAACTTAGTGTCCAAACGAGTATTTAGACAAGATATATTTTCATTACATACATACTTTTATATATTAAATTTCGAATCTGAACTCTCCACAAATTCCATATACTCACACCTTCGTTTCCCCAATGTAAGGTAACTTTGGTGTTCTCAACTCCCTTACGCTTCAACTCACATACGCGGATTACTACGCAAAACCATGAGTACACTTGATCTCATTTTCCGTTTTACACACTTTGGGTGCAACACGTACACTTACCAAATTTATTTTGCCAATTAATGTGAATTTGTCACTTGGCTGGTGTAAACTATTAAGAAGATCTTTTGGAATATTATAGCAGATCGATAAAAATCGAACTAAAATCGAGACGATCGCTTGAACAAAGGATGTAACGAATACATGAGGATTAAATGCAAATTTTTTCATTAAAGGATAAGATATTACAAAAATTGCCTTAATAGGACTTTTACTAACTTGTCCACTCAGGGACTAAAGAAATACATGTCCACGCAGGGACTAAAAGTAAATAATATGTCCACGCAAGGACTTTTGTTATATAAATACATAACGATAAATAAAAGAACTTATTTATCCTTCTTGCCTCTAATCATCTTGGAAAACCTTTTGAAGAATTTGCTGGTTTTCTTCTCTGATTTCTCAACCTGCTGTTGTATTTCCATCATTCACTCAAGGGCCTCATTAATGGCCTCCAATTGTTGCAATGGCTGAGGTTGTGGCATAACCGGATACTGGTACCCATAATTGGGATATCCTGTAGCTGGATAGGGAGCAGCAGAATAAGGAGGGAAAGGAGAAGGAAAAAGTGCGTTAAACATAGACGCTTGCATGTATGGATCATATGATGGCGCAGGAAAATTAAAATCCATAGGCGTCGTTGTTGGATTCAAAGGGTTATATCCAGACGTATCTGGATAAGTGGGGATCGGATTACCAAAACCCGTTGGTGATGGTTGAACCACCGGTTGGGGTATTGGTTCAACTGTAGGTTGTGGTAGGGGTTCCACCACAGGTGAAGTATGAGATGGCCCACCCATTTGTGGCTCCTCATGAATAGTAGGGTAGGTCTGGGGCAAAGGTGGCAGCAATCCCGACCTTTGTCCCGCACGCACCGACATGCGTGCACCAAGCCTTCGTCGTGGTTGGGGTTCAGGCGGTGGTTATGGTTGTTCCACCGGTTGCATTTGAATATCCTCAGGAGGTGGCTGAGGAGCATGGTAGGAAGGGGTATTGTGGTAGGAAGGTGTGTTAACGAATTCATATCGATCCCACCATTGTTGAATTCTTCGGGACCTTGGTATGGTGATCCAGCATAGGAATTTAAACCGTTGGATAGTTCTATAGGGTGGCCGAGCGATCCTGTTGGCGGCATTTCAGGATCGAAATCCTCGTCCATGTTGTTTGCTAGTGAATCAACAGGGGGTGTAATTGGGGGTTCATTTAAATAAATGTTTGGATTAAACTCTCCATGATAAAAGTGAGAGTGTGAATGGTGAGATTTGTGGGAATTGTGCAAATGATAAGAATGGTGTGAGTTTTGGGAGTTAGGTGGTGAGTATTTGTGGGATATAGAATGTCTTATTGGTTCCCACAGTGATGAAGAATCTTCGGATCCTTCTTAGGGGTTAGGACTTGGTATATGTGAAGGTCCTTGCATAGACAACCCTCCCCTCATGGGGCCTTTGCCTTTTCCTTCGCGTCCACGTAGTCTTGGCGTCATTGTTCCTGCTCCAAAAACAAGTTAAACCAAAACGGAACAATGATAATTAAATAATGCAATGAGTAATCCTAGGTCAAAGCCTAGACTCGGAAGTCTAAGGAATGTGCTACTGTGTCGTTTGAGATCAAACACAAAAGACTAGTGTTGAATTCCCTCAAACGTTGGCTCTGATACCAACCTGTCACACCCCGATTTCCACGTAAGTCCCGGTGGGCTCGGTGGGGAATATTATGACGTAAGATTGATAATGTCATAACCAAACAACACAGTGGAAGTCTTGGATTTAAAATATTATTACAAACCGAATGTTCAAAAGTTCAAAAATAATTATAGAACGTCTTGTAATAAAGATCCACAGGCGGATCGTAAAATGTACATAAATGATCGACAGACTTTGGGCACAACTAAGGACTTGCAAGATCCTCTACGTCGCAACCAAGCAGCTCCTAGCCTATTACGCGTTGTACCTGTAGCTTAGTATTTTGAAAATACGTCAGTTTACAATGGTAAATACAAATAACTATCACATTTTCATAAATAACTTGGGACAATTCAAAATGATCTTGTATACAATTTTACAGGTCTGTCAATACATATAGGGTCCGGTGCAAAAACCGAATAACCTGATTAACCGACACGCCACTTAAATAACTCCAAGGAGTATATAAAAATAATTTAGCATTAGCATCTGACGGGTGTATGCCTACACCCCGAGCATTGGTCGTGGCCCTTAGTAACTTAATGAGCCGAGGATATCCAAGACACGGTCGAGTTAACCCCTAATGTTTAAGTTATTAGACAATACAAATTAAAATGGGTTATGAGATTTAGTTAAATCACAATCCGACAACATGATCCCATACCCGACCAGGCGGTAATAATATACCGTATACCAAGCCCATATAGGGAAAATAGGTTAAAAGTATTTACCTGAGCTAATTACTTCAAAGTTTTATAACTCAGCCGTTAATCAAGAGAAAAGTTTTAGGTAGCAATCTACTGGAAGGCGTCTATTCTGGAATGATGGTATTAATAACCAATTAGAATGCTAATGGATCCTATTAAGTCATAGATTCGGATCAGCTAGTCTTAATAATGAAATACGGTATGATACGCTAGATTAAGCGATGACTGGAATAGAATGTAGTTTAAACCCGATAAGTACTAATGCTTGTATATAATGGTTAAACATATAACCTCCTGGATTTTGAAATAGAAATGGTTAGGTTAAACCTGTTTCGGTTAAATTACGTAACTAGTCACGTAGGCTAAACCGTACACATATAAGCGAAACCGGGTAACTGGATGAGTCATATACAAGTTCCATATGCCATTATACTTTAATCATGTCATAATATCTGTAGGATATGAACATGTATGCCCGTTAAGGATTTAAAGTCAAGTTAACCCTCAAAAGGGTGTTTTGGTCATTTTACAACTTACGGTCAGCAAACCAGTCATTCAAGCCTTACGGTCCATAACCATATATGGTTACGGTCCGTAAGACCCACTCAGAAGCCAAAAATTTGTATGTTGTCAAGTTTGGTCTCTCAACTTTTAAAGTCGTCGTTCAGAGGTTCTAATTATAACATAACAACGTTTCAGTCCCTCTCGGCCAACACGTGGCATACGAGGATCAGCGGGACACATGTCGGGATTTTATTGGATGGGTTTTTACGAGGTGTTACACTTCGCATTTATGGTTTATTTCGCGCCAAGATAAAAAAAATGCACCATAAAAGTTCATTATATAAGAAAAACCATATCATTGTATCAAACACACAAAACAGAGAAAGCGCCATATCATATAAACACCATACAAAAACCCCACATTAACGACAGTAATGGCAAACATAGTTTCATGGAGGTTCAAATCATCAATCGGTAGGTTCTTAATCAGATTAGCACACCGGAGGAGAAGAGTAATGGTTAGGACCATAAATGCCATAATAAATATGGCGGAAAATGTTCAAAGAGGAATACTCAACCTTGGGGTTTCTCTTGATAACTTACGCGAAAAAAACACAAATTTTAATCATAAGATTATTAAGAAAATTTTAAAAAAATGTTGATGATGATTTCCTAAATGAAACTATAGCAGGTTCGCGGTATGATGAGGAAATAGAAATAGTGACGGTTATGTGAAGTGACAGACTCGAAGATGGTTACCTACTTGATATCATCCTAACCAGGGATAGTCTTGGTTTTCTACAACAACTTTGTAGTTTTCCTGCTTCAAGCACTTTCAAATCTCTGACAGTTGTTTCACTTGAAGAAATATTTCAATTGAGGCTTGAATCACTATAGCAATTAACACCATTGAGTCTAAAGATGAAGATATAGATGAAGAATCAAAACAAGAAGAAGAAGAAGGGAATGAGAGGTACATCTCTCAAATGATGAGTTTTGATTTTTGTAATTTTTTTTTTGTAATTTTGATTAATATTAGTTGGTTTGATAGTTATTGTTATCAAGTGAAATGTTTTTTTAATGAAAACACTATGACATGTTAAAATAATAAAAACTTAAAAACACAAGTTATAATAACTAAAACTATTAAAACACCACTAATATATTAACACCTTAAAAGCGCAAGTTATAACAATTAAAAATGTTTAAATGCCACTAATATAATAACACCTTAAAACATAAGTTATAATAATTAAATATTTGCTAAAACAATAACAACAAATTGGGAAAGAAAACAACAATATTAAGTACGTGGCATCAAACGAAATCACATCTCCAAATACATGATAATTACGTTTACATTAGTTATCACACCAAAACAGGCCCCTCAAGCGATTTTCGTCGTCTGTGAACTAATCATATGAAAAATTAGGTTGAGATTGTTTCTTCTCATCAAGATGTCTTACAACCATGTTAGCATCATATTCAACAATTAACAGATTTATTTGTCTCTTGTAATTCTTAAAATCAACCTTACTTGAACCAACATCTCCAAAACTATCAAAAACTGTCTTCATAACATTAGCTTGTCTTCATAACATTAACCTCCTTAATAGGTCCAGAATTCATCTTTGACATACTATGTGTAACATGCTTCTGAAGTTGAGTGAGTTGCCTTGATGATGGAAAGATTGGCTTATCGGGTTGATCAACAAACTAGTATCAACTTTTTTCTTCATATTTACTCCCTCTTTAGTACAAACATAATACTTGAGATTCTTGAAAAAGTTTCCCCTGCCACTCCCTTGCTTCTATTTCTCATCCAATGTATCAAAATTTTTCTTCTTATTTACTCCCTCTTTAGTAAAAACATAATACTTGAGATTCTTAAGACCCTTTGAAATTTACTCTATCAGTACCTTTGCGAACAACAACACCACCAACTGTAGCATATTTATGATGTCAAAAGTCATTCCCATCATGAGTTTTAAATAATCTATAAAATTTGGAATGTGCAAAGTAAACCCGGTTTTTAAATAAATTGATGGAATAGTTTTTACCTTAACAAGAGCCCGCCATGACATTATAAGGTTAAGTTGTGACATTTTCAATTTTTGAAATTTATACAATTTCGATCACTTTCGTATTCGATAAAATGTTATATTTTATTTACAAAATACGTAATTGTATGATCATGCAAAACCATATTCATGACATATTCGGAACAAAATCCAAGTTGCACATGTCTTAACACCTTTATATAACCGAAATATTAGGTTAAAGGGGTTAAAAATGGCAAACAAGTGAAAATACAAGTCCAGGGGCCAAAACTGCTATAAATAAAAACTTATTTATCAGAAGGCCTTACGAATCATAAGACCTAAAGCCTTACGGTATATAAGTGATGCCAGTATAGAATTATGCTTGTTCACCAAGTTCTGCCATCTATACCCATGTTCTGCCACCTAGCACCGAATTTGCCACCATTGTTTAAACACCTCATTAGACAATTGTGAACATCTAAGAATCAATGCCAACACTTGGCATGATCTCATGAACTTGATGCAAGTATAAATAGAGGTGATCTTGAACCATTTCAACTTGCACCTTCACTCTTTCTTTCTCTCTTTTATTAGAGCTTGCTCCTGCTTATAGTGACCTCCTACTGGAGTTCATAGCTTTCCTTGAACACAAGTAAGTGTTCTTCCACAGTATTTTTCATTATTTTGGCCTATGAGCCAAAAGTCAAACAATTGACTTTTTGTTTGGCTTTCGGTTTTAACCATCTTGGTCAAGTCAAAGTTAAAATTGAACTTTGCAACATGATTGCAATAATGAATGTGTTAATCCCTCGCGATTACACCCTCTGATCATCACGTTTAGTAGGCGAAATGACGAGTCAAACTTTTACGAAATAAAAGTAAAAAATGCATAAAAGTGTATTTTATGAAGAAAGTGTTTTCGAGTATTAAAACTTAAAGTTTTGACACCTAATCAGTTTTATAACATTATTAGACATGTTTTAACATGTCTAACTCGTCATTTCTAGTTTAGCGCCTATTCCTTAGTCGAAAGTCGAGCGGTTTGACTTCCGCTTTGACTTTCGAATCTGACCCGTTTGGTTAACTTTAGGATCCGACCAAGCCCATTTATATGACCATAGTAATATAGGGAATAACCCACTGAGGTTATACCTTATGGTCATGTCATTTGGTTAGTCAAATGACGAGTCAACCTTAGATACTTTTAATTGGAAAAAAAGTACCCTTTTTTGCATAAAATAGTTTTAAACATATAAGATCATTATTTTTAACATCTAAACTGATCACACAACATTATTAAACATGTTTTGACATGTCGGACTCGCCATATGACTCATTCAACCATCTGAACCCGTATTTACGCATACGACACGTTAAAGTGGCATAAACCACTTTAACAAGTTGTAACGGGTCAAAACAGCTCGAGACCCTTTCCAATCTTTCGCTCGTTTAGTTAATGAACCACATTCTATCCAATCTTTCATTTAAGTCTCGATACACACTAACCTAAACCATCCAACACATTAGGAAACACTTGAAACATTAAACTTTGCTTAATCATTTGAACAAGACATATATGCAATCCAAGTAAGTACATAGTTCCCCACTTTTACGTTTTTCAAATGTTTTGGGGTGATTCATATGTGCCTATCACTATTTTCATGATTTCAAAACACTATTCATGGTTTAAATACCTAGTATATATAATACATGGTTTCAAAAACACTATACTCGTGATTACATTGTACTTACTTGATGGTATGTTGAATATGACAATGATACATTCATTAACATTGATCACGCCGACCGGTAGTATGTTTTGGTACCATAGGATTGACAACCTCATTCCCACTTCCTCGGTCTGTTTGGAACTTACCTCTGGGAATGACAGAAACTGAGTGACATAATTGATAAACCTTTATAGTTATAAAGGTTTGTCCGACAGTCAACAAGGCTTGAATGTATTCGCCAACAATCCGTACTTTTTTTATACAATAAAGGCAATTTTTTATATAAGACAGAACTCTTTGGTTTAAACAGGACATTTTGTTTACCAAAGACATTTATTTATACAAGACAAGTCATTTGGTTTGTTTATACAAGACAAGTCATATGTTTGGTTATACAAAACAAGTCCTTCTGATGGTCTATATAAGAAAAGATATTTTGAATGGTTATTACAAAGACATAATTGGTAATTAAGTTAGCCATTCACTATTTCCTTTAAAATTGAATGTTTTTTTTTCCTCATATGGTTTTATAAAACAAACACTTTTTGTCAAAGAATCATGGCTACTCTTGAAATTGTTTAAACATTTTCTTTAAACACTCAAAGCCATGAGTTTTTACCATAAAACCTATGTTACTTAACAGCATTCAATGTTGACATTATTCTCGCATATGTTTCAGGTACTAATGTATGATTGCGAAAGCATGCTACACGTAAGATGGACTCGGGCCTTAGTTTATTTTAGAACTTAAAGACAGTTGTTTGTATTTTTTTGTGTTATCAAAAGACAATGTAAATTATTAATTTAATAAAACAAACCCTTGAATACCATGTGTTTGAAAAAAAATCCTGTAACGAGACTCCCCGACGTTTTCGCCGCGGTTTGTTATTTTACGCGGTGGGGGTGTTACATAAGTAAACTAAAAATAAAATGCCAAATGTTGATGCACATCATTGTCTGCGTCTTAGGTCTAGTTTGAATGTATAGGGCTAGACTTTTCATATGTTAAAATTATGTTTGTGTAGAAAGTACTTCGTATGAAGTGAATAGTTCGTACGAAGTGGCAACTTTGTACGAACTGGTGTGCCTTCGTGCGAATTGTGAAGTTTATAAATAGGTTGCTGGGTCATTTCATTGTAACAGTTTTTGCAACGTTGAGGGTGAAGCTCTGCCGGATTTCATCCAGATTGTAAACGTTTATTAATCAATGAAATTAATTGTTAAACAGTAATACATGTGTAATTGTCACTAATTCATAATAATTCTGCGATTATGGACTAGATATCGAGTTAGGTACCTTTGCTAAGGAGGAATTCGGTCCTAAAAGTGGTATCAGAGCTCAAGAAATCTGATTTGAAGACTTTAACACAAGATTACTTCTCCTTCTACTCCATTCTTTTCATTTTTCATCTTTAAAACGAATCTATAGTTAAAATGGGCTAAATTTTGAATATGTCATGTTAAATCACATAATGATAAACCCTTGAAAGTTTCATACTGAAAAATGAACTAATTCATGATGAAAATTGCAAAATTCATCATTGTGTGAAACCCCATTCGCACGAACTTTTAAAGGCAATTCGTACGAAGTGAAGTTATCAGTTCGTACGAATTAACATTTCTTAACGAACTGACTTGTTCAATTCGTACGAAGTGGAAGTGTGTTTAATTGTTTTTCAAGTTTTGACTGTTTTCAGATAATTTCGTCTGACACGATGGGAAACACAGAGTTTTACAACGCGTTTTCCACAAACGTAATCAAGACAACGAATGCTGTTGCTCAAATGAATCTTGAAAATGAGATGGGAACTAACCGAAACTCATGAATCTCGAAGATTATGAGAGCTGGAGAGAAAAGTTTGAAAACTGGGTTCAGGCCAATCACTTCAACAGTTGGCTTGCAATTACAACAAAGTGGGCTCTGCCAAGAGATGAAAATGGTCTAGAGAAAACCATTACAAACTACACTCCGGAAGAAAGAGACAATTTCGTTAATGAAAAGAAGATGATGAGTTTATTACTGCAATCTGTCAAAGAAGACATTCTGATGTTATTACAGCATGACAATCATTCTCAAACTCTGTGGAATGCATTGCGAATGAAGTAACATGGAAGCACTGAAATGAGGAAGAGTAAGAGGGAGTTGTTGAGGAAAGAGTTTGATATTTTCAATCTCATGAAGGGTGAATCCATGAAACAACTGATCGAACAATATTGTCATTTAGTTGTTCAATTAAAAAGACATGGCATTTTGAAGACGGATGAAGAGCTTGTTTATAAACTGGCAGATGCTCTGCCTGAGGGAGAATGGTCCACATATTTGATGGTGTTAAAGAACGAAATTGAATACAGTGGATGCAATCTACCAACGTTTATCGAGAAACTTGAAGGTCTTGATATGGAGTTACAGAAAATAGCAAGATCTAACAGTGCAAAGATAGTACAAGATGTTGGATTGTATTTTAAAACCAGATCACCTGAGACACAAAGTCCAAAAATACAAATAGCATTTAGTGGTAACACTTATGGAAATTCATTTTCAAATCAATAAAGTCCTCAATCATTTCCAAGCTACAATCCCAACACCCCTCAGACACCTCAAAGCTCAAACTCATTTCAAAGCCAAACAAATCAATCAAGTCAAGTAAGTTCAAATCTAAATGTTCTACAATGCAACATAGCAAATCTGAACAATGCTCATAATTTCACCGAACAGGCAGCCAAACAACACATCGCTCTACTTGCTTCAGTTCTCGAGTCTTATGAAAGTGTGGTCGCTGGAAGAATAGGAAATCCAGAGATGACAACTGAAGACTATGATCAAATTGATTCTGACGAGCTAGAACTAATGAATATAAAGTGGTGTATGGCATCTGTAGTTCGACGAGCATAAAGATTTCATGAAATCACGGGAAGAAAGGATTTGGGTACTATGGATGGTAAACTTGGGTTCGATAAGTCAAAGGTTACATGTTTTAGATGCCGAGAGAAGGGACATTTTAAGAGAGAGTGCATGAACCGGGAAGTGAATGGTAACCATAATCCTTTTGGCAACGACTATTACAAGAAGACAATCTATCATCAACCATCTCCTTCAAACAGACGAGCTATTCAAATTGAAGATGGTTCGTAACTCCAAGGGAAAAGGCCTTGGTCGTAGCACAAGAGGATGTAAGATTCAACTGGAATAAGTATATTACCAAAAATGAAAGCTTGGCATTATTGGCAGAAATCGTTAAAGAGACAGAACTGAAATGGATGAATGTTCGGACAATATGATCTTTGATGGAGAAGCTTCGGAAGAAAGTATTTTGGAGGAATATCTTCAACAACGATCAGAAGAAGAAAGCATTCTACATAATGCTTTCAGGAGTTTAACTCCACCTGATATGATTTCTTCTTTTGCAGGATTTTTCAGCCCCGAATTCCAGAGTGACTCTATGGAGACAGCGAAACCAGAGATTGAAGAAATGATCAATGTTGAGAAAGAAATGACAGTTGAAAATCTGACAAAGATCGCAGATAAGGCAATGATGGCAAATTTTAAAGAGGTAGATTCTAATTCAGAAATAAAGAAATCGGAAAATGAGACATAATTGGTAAAGAAGTGGTGAAGGTGCAAATTTTCGAGGTTGAAAACCTTGTACAAAGTGCACTAAGGCGTGTGAAAACTGTGCTGAAAAGGATAAAATCATTAAAGAAGTGAACAAACATTCAGAACACTTCAAATATGATTATCGAACAATGAAAGAAGCTTATGATAAAATCAAAAGAACTTATAAGATGGTTGAGCAAGCAAATTTGGAAAATGGTAAAACGATGAATATGTTGAAAGCAACTGTAATGGGGAAATAGATGGCAATTAACATACATCTAAACAAATTGTTGAACTCAAAAGTGAATTTGAAAAGATGAAAATTGAAACTAAAAGAGTAAATAAACTCTTGATCAGTTACTCAAGCAGTTCATATGTCATCGATCATATTCTACCTAAAACTGAAAAGGTAGAAAACGATCAAAAAGAAAAAAAAGTGTAGACTATAGACGTGTTCCACCACCCATGTGGCAAAGTTATTAAAAAAACACCAGATGGGATGGAAAAGGTACTTAATCTAAAACTCAAATCAGAGATGGTTGATGAGCTACCTGAGAACATAGATATAGTATATACTAAATCTGAAAATGACAATGAAACTGAATTTGTAAAAAATGTGGTTGAAAAAGTTTTGGAAAGTGATTCAGATGATTCAACTTTTGAAAGTGCTGAATCAAGTTTGAATAGTTCTGATTCATACTCACAATCTGAAAGTGAAAGAAGTGTTCATAAAAATTCTTTTGAATCGCCAGAAGACAGTTTAGGTGATGATCCTAACGTTGTTCTTTACAAAGTTAAGGATTCTGATAAATTGTACTTTGATGAGACATTTCCAATTCAGAATATGAGGGAAGATCATATTGATAAACTGTTCAAACTTGTTGAAGTAAACACATCAGATCTTGATAAAAATGTGAAGAAGTTTTATTCAAAACCTAAAAGGAATTTCAACAATTACCGGAGAAAGGGTGGAGATTACCCTGAGAACAAGAGAGTGGCGCTACTTTCCCTTTCTTTCCGGAACGGATCACTCCTTTCCAAGGTGAAACCTTTAAGAGAACGTGATATCCCACTTCGAATTACAGGGGCTTGCGGCGTTTATCGGCGTAACTCTTTTGATGACTTCGAGCTTTCAGGAGATTATCACTGATTTGGAGAATCTTGTCTGTTGTTTCTTGTATTAACTCAGGGCTAGTGATCCGAGCGTCTCCGATCTCGTGCCATATAATAGGCGATCGACATTTTCTACCGTATAATGCCTCAAAAGGTGTCGTTTGAATACTAGTATGATAACTATTATTGTATGAGAATTATATTAAAGGTAAATGCGAATCCCAATTACCACCAAAATCTATAACGCACGAACGAAGCATATCTTCAAGGGTGCGAATCGTGCGCTGGGTCTGACCGTCGGTTTGAGGATGGAACGCAGTACTTAGGTTCAGCTTAGTACCGAGTGTGGATTGGAAAGTCTCCCAGAGACGTGAAGTAAAGCGACCATCGCGATCAGAGAAGATGTCACGAGGCGTCCCGTGTCGACAAATGACTTTGTCGGTATAGATTCGTGCTAATCGTTCTACCTTATGGTCTTCTCGTATGGCAATAAGATGGGCAGATTTCATAAGACGATCAACGATAACCCAAATGCTATCGTGACCAGAAGAGGTGCGAGGGAGTTTTGTAACAAAATCCATAGCTATACTCTCCTATTTCCACACCGGGATATCGGGTTGTTCGAGCAAGCCAGAGGGTCGCTGATTTTCGGCTTTAACTTTCGCATAAGTTAAGCATTTCGAAACATACCAAGCGATATCCTTTTTCATGCCCGCCACTAATACCTAGAACGGAGGTCCTGGTACATCTTTTCGGCACCGGGGTAAATGGAATATCGATATTTATGGGCTTCGGTCATTAGCAACTCTCGAAGATTATTTCAGCTAGGGATCCAGATGCGATCGAGAAAGTAATAGATCGCGTTAGACTTATTCTCCAGCTGGGTTTTGGCATCACATTTCATTTCCTCAAACAGGTATTCTTAATGAAACATGCATGCTGGGTTTCGCGAATCAGGGCTTCGAGTTTATTCTAGGCTTGAAAGTCATGAACGCTATATACATAGCTCCGTCGACTAAGAGCATCGGCTACGACGTTTGCTTTGCTGGGATGGTAACGTATCTCACAATCATAGTCGTTGAGAAGTTCCACCCATCTGCATTGGCGCATGTTTAGTTCTTTCTGGTTAAAGATATGTTATAAGCTCTTGTGGT
This sequence comes from Scalesia atractyloides, assembly GCA_947069175.1. Lineage (NCBI taxonomy): Eukaryota > Viridiplantae > Streptophyta > Magnoliopsida > Asterales > Asteraceae > Scalesia > Scalesia atractyloides. The sequence continues at coordinate 30,579,983 of CAMTDV010000005.1, forward strand.
CAGTGAAGACCGTACACTTTGTACCATAAAGGTAGTGTCGCCATATCTTTAACGCAAAAATGACTGCACCGAGTTCGAGATTGTGGGTCGTGTAGTTCTTCTCATGGATTTTCATTTGTCGAGACGCATACGCGATAACCTTGTCTCGTTGCTTGAGAACACAACCGAGACCTAGGTTAGAGGCATCGCAATAAACCACGAAATCGTCATCTCTGTCGGGAAGTACGAGAACGGGAGCGTTGCAAAGCATACGCTTGAGAGTCTGAAAGGCTTCCTCCTGTTTGGGACCCCAAACAAAAGGTTTATCCTTATGAGTTAAAGAGGTGAGGGGTACGACGATTTTCAAAAAGTCGGCGATGAATCAGCGGTAGTAACCTGCCAATCCGAGGAAAGAACGGATTTCAGACGGATTCTTCAGTGTATTTCAACTCTTTACAACTTTGATTTTGGCAGGATCGACGTGGATTCCTTGGTCGCTGACGACATGACCGAGAAATTGAACTTCATTAAACCAAAATTCACACTTGGAGAATTTGGCGTAGAGACGGTTTCCTTGGAGAAGTTCGAGAATGATGGTCTGTGATCAGGCGGTTCTAGACGGAAGTTAGTGGATAAACGTATATAACAGTTTCGGTAGAATGTTATTACAGAAAGGAGTAGAAGTAGAATGCAGCGGAAGTCATCACTCATACCGAAAGAGTATACATCTTTATAAGTCCAGCTGCCGGAGTTCCTGGAGAGAATCCGGCAGCACCTCCCCGTAGGGATGCCAAAAACATAAATGACAAAATGAACAACACACCTATATATAGGGAGATAAGTTCGTTGGAGTGGAGGTGAGCCGGACTTGACATCAACATGCACTCTCAAGCAAACTTGGCCCTGCTATAGTCAAGTTCGGGTGAACTTGACTAAAGGCACATCAAGTTCGGGCGAACTTGATCCCTTTTACACTGAAATATCTGTATTTCGGTCGTGTGTTCGATTCTAACCTATATAATATTCAACACACGCTCTATCTAGCCTATTCCACAAGTGACGAACACAAAGTGCATCAACAGATTCCCCCTTGTTTGTTACTGTCGAATCTTGGTCTTCAAACTTGAGCGGTGTTTGAATATTCTGCAACTTCAATCAAGGTATCTGCCGATGTCGTCGAAACGAGTCAACAAATTCTCCCTTAATTGATGATCCTGTTACATTATCAACATCTAATTCCCCTTGAAATCTCCAGTTCAGATATTTGTTGCACAGTTTCCAACCTCCTCTGATTTGCTTGACTGACATATTATCTTGAATAGACACCAATTTGAAGCTCATCAATGTAGCTTCTCCATTTCAACTTTAACCACATCCGCCTTCAGTTTAGCGCATATCTCCCATGCTCGATCTTCCGATCTTCAAGACTCAACCGACAATTGATAGAAACTTTGAATTACCACACTTATAAACTTCAAATCAATGTTTACCCGCAAAAATCTGAAATCCCAATTTCCGTAATCACTCCTGATCAGCAAATCAGTAATCTTTTTCAATCAGTAAATCTTCATCGGAACCAAATAATCTAGTAACACTTCGACTCTGAGAAACATTCGTCCGTGATCAAAATCACATTCTTCTTCTTCAGTCACAATGTCCTATATATAGCTATCTCCGGTAGACCAGCGCCACTTAATCACCAAACATCATCATCCAATGGCGGTTAGTCCAAAGAGAAGAATGATTCATCTGCTTGAAGATTAAAAATAATAGCCACCAAAGGTTATCATCATATTTCCTTGGTAATTTTGAAACCATCCGTCTTCGGAGCTAGTCACTAATTCCTAAGATCATCACCGAACGTTTTGAACGTCCTCAGTTCCTCACTGGTATTAACGACTGCTAATCCAGCTAACTGTTCCTTCACCGGAGATCAGGACTCTAACCCTTAAGCATCAATCTGAATCATGATATGAATAATCTGAACTTCCTGTGATCACAGAATCCCAAATGGATAATCTCTTTCGTCAGCAACTGGTACACTTCTTTGTCTTGAAGATCCGATCCCATAAATCATCTTCCTTAATCATGGTACCGCGTACAACCCGGGCCAACTGAAACTACAAAGCATCCTTATCTCCTGGAGGTTAGTCCAGTCAATAATTCATGTGCAAAGCAGAGTTAAAGATAGACAGTCATGTGTGCTTCCAAACCATACGCGCGACTCAGGTGTCAATCCACAACCATGACCGTAATATCTGATAAACAACTCCTCCAAGACTCACTTATGTAACCACTTGCTTTTAAACTAGACATCGACTTGATCAATTTACAAATGAATCTCAAATCTCTGTATTTCCCTGTTAATCTGTAGTCGGAAACCACCCGAATACTGTTGCAGTGTCACGAATTTCAAAAATGCCGAAATATTCAAATATTGAAAATTGTAGGACCAATCCTCGATGCTAAGGAACCTAAATTTGATATCTAACGTCCATAATAGCGGAAATATTACGTCGTGTTTACCAATAGACAAGATTTAATCAGTTAATCATCAGTTTTATTGATCAAACGTTCTGGTTACAAATTGACAGAGCTTCGCCTCTACAATCAAAGTTACAAATGAGGATCACAAGCTAGGTATTTATAGACAAGCAAGTTCGCTCCTGGGAGATACAAGTTCGCCCGAACTTGCTACTACAAGTTCGGCCGAACATGCTTACATGATACTTCATGGGCGAACTTGGTTATTATAAACATAAATACTTCATATACCTGGCCTATTCAGCTCTATACTATACAGACTCGATATAAGACTAAGACATAGACATTAGGCACCAACAGACTCCCCCTTGGATATCGTCTTTGTCTTCTATCAGTCTTCAAAAACTCTGTCTTCATATAAACATTAACGCACACGACCGAAGAAGTTCTTGAACGGCTTCCTTCGTCGTTCTTGCTTTGGATCAGACGTTTGATCAGTTGGCGGTGGTCTTTTAAAGTTAGCCATTCTTAGAGAACTTTGCCTTACCACTTTTTCCATTCTTTCTTTAATCGCCTCATTTCTGTTTTCCTCCTTTAAAAACTCAACTCTTTCTAGATCCCTCCACTTCGTTTACACACATCTTTCCAGAATTGACTTCGCGTGCATAACAAACGTTCACAACCTTTTGAAACTGCATAGCTTGTACCTTTTCACGTTCTTCAAAAACAATCTTGTTGTAGAACAAGGTTTTGATATCTTCTCTCGAGCAGTTCACAAGCCACATAGGATCTAGAATCCTTATCGTCCTCCATAAACCCCTCATGCCCTGATAACCCATCACTTCAACCCGTTACTTGGTAATATCCAGATGTTCTTCAAACTTTAGCACAATTACAGCTTCACACGTTGCTGGATCAATCTGCCACCACTTGAACAAAGGATAGAAGTCTTGTTCATCAGCATTAGCGGCATATTTCTCATGGCTCTTGGACGTTTCATTATTAACGTTATGTCCTTTTCTCCGGTTACCTTGTTTATCTTAACTCTGCGACCAGGAATAAAAGGCTTCCAATAATTCCAACTTTTAACGGCTTCATACTTAATCAATTTCCACAATAATTGATCAATCGGTTTCATGTGATATGTAACATTCACCGCCTGAACCAACTCTTCTACATCCCAATACGGTAATGTCTTGAAATTAGCAAGGTACTTGAAGTATTGCACTCCAAACTCCATCTTGATTGCATATATGTTAAGCTCTTTAAACCAACCCCAGCTCAAAATATCTCCCAAAGAAACGTCTTTGTCTCTGGTAAAGAATCCAAGAGGACGTCGAAGCTTGCGTTCGCATGACATTTCTTTAAACCAAGACTTTCTCGCTTGAGCCATCTCTTCTTTGGTCATGGGCTTAGGTACTTTACCCTCTCGAACTGATTCAACAATCCTTTCCTTCAACATATCTTCATCAAGCTGCTTGTACATCTCTTCAAAAGTAGGAAAACTATCTGAATTAGAACCGACGTACTTTGCTTTCTGATCTGATTCGTCATCTGAAGACCAACCTTCCACAACTACTCGATTGTATTCATCAGCTTCGAATCGTCTTTGATATTGATAATCATTTGGCTCGAAAGGATTTACAGTCATCACATCCTCCTCAAAATCAAACTCTAACGATTCTGCTTCAACTTCGATCAATCTAGCTAAATCCTCCTTCGTGCAGTTATGTACATATTCACCTTCCTCCACATTGTGTTCTAACATTAACATTAAAGGCTTCGCGGGAATAGCAGCAACTGGCTTTGCAAAACGATCAACATTTACCATATCTATATCATCATCAGTTGGCCCTTTCTGTCCTGACTCCTCCTGACTTTTATCTTCCATTCTATTCGATTCATCGTCCATTAGGGCAGTAAAATCAAAATCATCAGAGATTTTGGCTTCAGAACTCTAATACCAACATTACCCTGATCATCGTCATCATCATCACCAACATTCCAATCCTCGTAACTTCCTTCTTCTTCATCCTCTTTATCATCTTTCTAAGGTTCTTCATCATCTTTTTCTTTAGAAGCAGTGATAGGATCAGAAGGCTTGACAGATTCGTCAACCTTTGGAATATCAGACTCAAAAGCTATGACAATATTTTCTTCAACAGGTTTCTCTGGAACATCAGAAGACTTAGGAGCTTCACCTTCAACCCCTATTCCTTTGCCACTCTCAGCTAATTCTTTTTCAGCTTGTTCCTTAGCTTCCTGTTGATCTAGACGATCATATTCAGCGATGAAGTCGATACCCAGTGCATTAGATAACACTTTCTGCATCCTGGAGAATCTTTGGTCATTTAGGGCTTGGACAGACTTTAACTCTGAAATTTCTGTCTGCATTTTCTCATTAGCATCTTGCAGACTTTCGATCAACGCTTTAAGATACTCTCTTTCATTCTCTAACACCTTCACCTTGTCATCCAACATTCTTTTTCGACAGCGCTTTGATTCATCTTGTTAATAAGCTCTGCTTTTTCAACTTCATTCTGCGCTAATTTTTCTTTTATGCCTTCACGCACTTTCCAGAAGTTCAACATTTGTTTCTGGGAAGAAATCGTTTAGATCCTGCAACTTATTGGATCATTGTGCATATCACCAAACACATTAGGCCCTCCTGGAGTCTTTGGTGTTGACTTTGGTGTTGCAGATTTTGGTGTTGACTTCCTTGGCGTAGAACTTTCAGGAACAGAAGTCGTTGGAGCAACATGCTATTGAATAATCGGTACTTCCACAAAACTAGACACAGGAGGTTCTTGTGTAGCTCCTGGCCTTTCCACTTTCGCGCCAATCACAGGAAGTTCTTGTGTGACTCCTGGACGTTCAGCTTCACTTATATCAACAATAGGAGGTTCTTGTGTAGGAGGTTCTTGTGTAACTCCTTTCTCCTGTGCGCCAGAAGGTTCTTGTACCTTTAGCTTACTGCCTTTTGCTCTTTCTTTGATTTTCTCTTTCCTTTGGTCTGAGGAGATCCTGTAGTCTTTGTTGACGAAACAGTTGTAGACTTAACACGTTTAGATTTCTTAGGCCTATCCTCATCGGACTCTTTTTCTGCATTAGGATCAAAATCAGCATCCAGTTCTCTTTCTTTCTCTGCTCTAATCTCTGCCTCAGTCTTTTCTGGCACTTTAGCAGGAATTTCTTTATCAGAATCATCTTCATTTTCAGAAGTAGCAGATATAACATCGTCTTAAGTCATTTTCACAGTCTCTTGACTCTCAATAACACCTGCAACACTTGATCCAGCAACTGCTTCAACATTTTCAAGTTCATCCTCATCGACGAGCATCGTTTCAACTTTCTTAGCTACTCGTTTCTTCTTAGGCTTATCAGTTCCTGCCTTCAAGAACCATTCACTCCTTGCCTTAGGTTTGAATTCCTTAAACCACTCCTTCTCAGCATTAAGCTCTTTCTCATCGTCACTTCCATCTTTTCTCCATTTGTTGTTTGGCGGCGCAATATAATTAGAATCTTTGATCGCTCCGGATACAGGCTTTGCAACAGGAGCTGAAGCTTGCTTCTGAAATTTGATTAGCTTCTTTACTGTGGTCTCATCAAGATGAACTAAGTATAAAACATCATTCGGATCTCATGCAATATTAGAATACTTCTCGTCAATCAACATTTGAACAAATCTCGGATATAAGCACAGTCTTGAATCTTCCATGTTTTTCGACATGTGAGTGAAAACTAACTTTGAGAAGTTAAACGGCTTCTTCAGAATAAGCGCCGTTGCCATGCAAGCTAAGTAATCTTGAACATCGTCTAAACCGGCCTTGTGATGGCTGAATGTATGAATTATGGTGTGCATCAGGAGCTTGTAGGGGTTTTGCACTTCCCCTTTCTTCAGCGTCGGTTTGTTCACGCTTCCTTTGTAACCCATCCTGAAGAAACAACCACGCACCATCCTCTCATCAAGATAAATAGTATCATCTTCTTTATCGTTGAACTGTAATACTCTATGAATATCATCTTCCGTTACAGTAATCGGCTTAACTTCATTACCAACTTGTACGGTAGAAGTAATTGTCTTCTCATCAACACTCAAACTTGCATTCATCCAGAAATGAACAATGTGTGATCGAGATGACATTGTGCGCTCTATAATCGCTCTACGAATAGTGCTTTCTTCCAGAAACTTCAATATACTGTCGTGTTCTTTAAGTCACAGACAGATCGTTTTGTCGAGCGTGATGCACGTGTTGTGAGTCTTTGAGAACTCTACTGAGATTACACGTGCTGGAACATGTGCCTGGAAAACGACGCAAAACAATTAGCACGTTTATCGAGAAAAAAAATCACAAAATTTTCTAACACTTTATCAAGTTCGGGCGAACTTGATTAGGTGTTACAACTTTCTGTTTTGTTCAAGTTCGCCCGAACATGTAACCATCACATGTTCATTGTTTATCAATAAGTTCGGGCGAACTTGCATTCTAAACAATTAAAATTTCATTAACATAAATTCGATCGAACATGTAATTCATTCTTTCAAACACAAATTATCAAGTTCGGTCGAAGATGTTTAGATTTCATTTATTCATATTTTTAGACAAGTCCGGTCGAACTTGACAACAAGTTCGGCCGAACTTGTCGTCTTCTCCAAAAACCAAACTTGTTCAAACACTCATTCATGCATGTTAATCTAATCAAAACAAGTTATACGGTCGTTTTTAAGTGTAGATTATGGATTTATGTTCAATTTTGAACAACAACATCTAGATCTAACTTTTAAGTTTTTAGATCTATTTTCGTTCATTAATGGTCCAAACACGGATCAATCTCCAATTCTCACCTCAGCCATGGTAATTGGTGTGTAAATCACCATAAAACTGACTAAAATTTGGCAGAATAACGATGCTAAAATGACACTTTCACTCAGATCTCTCTAGCTCAAGTTCGCTTCAGACGGAATAATGTGCTGATAAATGAGTTCGGCCGAACTTGATTGGTATTTATACCAAGTCAAGTTCGGGCGAACTTGTTAAGCCCAACTAACAAAAGCCCATCAAAAGTTCAAGCGAACTTATACTTTTAAAATAACAAACAGCCATCTGCAAGTTCGGTCGAACTTGCTGTTTGTTAAACATGATTTGTTTAGTAAGTTCGGCCGAACTTGCCAAACCTTACTTTTCAAACTTTTTCAATTTTTCATTTTAACCCTTGAACTTTCCAACTTTTTACCAGTTATGAAAATCCACTCAGTTGACCAAGTCCAAGCTAATGACCTTGGTTAACCGATTTGTCTGCCGAGTTCAAGTTAATGACCCCGGTTTGACCCGTTACGAACAAACTATTGATATTTTCAAAATCAAAGTTTCAAATTAATGAACTTTTTATCGTTTTGACTTTTCAGATTTTACAGATTAGCTCCCAGCCCGTTGTCAAAGAGATTCTCACCAGTTCTAGCATCTTACCAGACTTCGAAGATCGTTCTCTAACATTGGTTTGCTGAAAACAATGTAGAAATAAAATCTTTTTGTATTTTTGTAAGTTTATGCTAAAACACACCAAAAATCTTTTTGATTTTAATCTGTAAAGCTGAAATTTTATGTACAGAACAATGTAAACTATGTGCAAACATATTTACTGACATATTTTTGTGAATTCGTGTCTAAGGATCATATCAGTTAATTGAGACATATCACCAGTACCGTTGACCTTTAAATGACTTTAAGTTTTAAACTTGTTTACCTAGATTGTCAATATGTTTGTCCACTTAAGCTTTACCACATTTCTCAACTATTTCAAGATATGTTAAGGTAAGATTTATGAAACTTGACTTATCTGTGGTTCCCACTTCTTGAATATACTCCCGTATCCAAATTCCCTAGATTTCATCTTACAGGTGAATATAGCGTAATTGATATCTGTATCCGGGTTATACGTGACCTTGAGAGCTCAGGTTATTACTACCGTACAGACAAAGAGATGAAGGCTCGTCTTTAAGATGTGTTCCACTTAAGGAATCTTTTTAGCACTGCAAATGATTAGATCTTTCGATTCTTTTCAATATTGCATGCAGTTTGGGGATTTTTGGCGAAAGTATTATAGAAGTTCTAGGCCATTGCTTCCGCAAAATCAGAAGAACTTGTATAATACCCCAGATATCAACTATCTACAAAGGCCTCGTATCTCAGAATCAGGCAATCTTTTAAACGAAATTTCGGAGTACTAAGTCCATATATCCAAGATATGTTAATCCACAAGATTAAGCAGTTGTAAAATTTAGTTTATATCTCGAAAACAGTTTACTGAACGTGTTAAGCCTATTGACACATCCACAGTAAAATTCGTTTATCACTTTTAAAACTTTACATTTCTTTAGCATACTGTGATAGACCACTGATGTACTATCATTTTCTTATATGTCATTGAACTCTTTTTGTCTTTTTCAATGTTTTTGTACATTTTGAATTTTTCATATGTTTTTGGATTTTAAAATTTTTCGAATGTTTTTGTATTTTCTCTAACATTTCTCCCCCTAAAATCAAAAACATCTTTTTGGATTTTAGTTTTTAACAAAATTCTAAATTAGAAAGATATTTACAAACCAATGTGGATCACGTGAACTCGTCGTCCGATCCGTATTCAACCTCAGCGTCCGCACCTGTCAGCAATTTTTCATACCATTAATTCTCAGCAAGTATTTAAACCGTGACAAAGAAAATGGTTTGGTATAAAAATCAGCCTTTTGTTCGTCGGTGTGGATTTTTTCTATTCGCACCAATTTCTTTTCGTAGCAATCATGAATGAAATGATAACGAATTTCAATGTGTTTTGTGTGTGAGTGATGAACCGGATTTTTAGTTATATCAATGGCTGCCTTGTTATCAACATACAGCGGAGTTTCTAGAAATTGCAGACCATAGTCTCTCATCTGCTGTTGAATCCACAGAATCTGTGAACAACAGCTGGAGGCCGAGATATACTCAGCTTCACAGGTAGAGAGAGCGACCGTAGTCTGTTTCTTACACTGCCAGGTTATCATTCTTGTTCCGAAGAACTGGCATCCTGCTGTAGTTGATTTTGGTTCAACTTGTCTACACCAAAATCAGAATCAGCATAGCCTGTGAGGTCGAAATTGTCATTCTTCGGGTACCACAAGCCGATTCAGGTATCTGAAGATTCGCTTCACGATCTGCATGTGTAAGATCCTCGGGCTTGACTGATATCTGGCGCAAAGGCAGGTTGGATACATAATATCTGGGCTCGATGCCGTCAGATACATCAGCGATCCAATCATCGATCTGTATAACGTCTCGTCAACTTTGTCTCCAGTCTCGTCAACGCAAATGCCGTGATTTAGAGCAAGAGGCGTAGATAGAGGGTTCAAGCTTTCCATACCAAATTTCTTCAAGATGTCGTGAACATGGTTAGTCTGATGAATGAAAATACCATCCGGAAGTTGGTCTACTTGCAAACCAAGAAAGAACTTCATTTCACCCATCGAGGACATTTCGAATTTCTTTTTCATGATTCCCTCAAACTCCTTGCAGAGATTATCTTTTGTAGATCCAAAGATGATGTCGCCGACGTAGATTTAAACTATAATGAGATGGCCATCAACTTCTCTGGTGAAAAGAGTACTATCCACAGTTCCTCTGCTAAAGCCGTTTCCGACTAGATGTTGCGATAACGTCTCGTACAAAGCTCTCGGGGCTTGATGTAGACCATAAAGAGCTTTATCCAGTAGGTACGCTTTCTTCTTGTTGAGTGGATCGACAAACCCTGGTGGTTGTCCAACGTACACTTTCTCGTGTAATTTTCCATATAGAAAAGCCGATTTGTCATCCAATTGATAGACCTTAAATCCTTTCCATGATGAGAAAGCTAGAAAGATTCGAGTAGATTCCAAGCGAGCTACTGGTGCGTAGACTTCCGTGTAGTCTATCCCTTCCTGCTGGTGAAATCCCTTGATAACAAGCCTAGCTTTGTTACGAACAATAACCCCTCAATCATCACGTTTACACTTAAAGACCCATTTTGTATCAATTGCTTTCTGATTTTCTGGTAGGTCTTCAAGCTTCCACACTCCCAACTTCTCAAACTGAAATAGTTCTTCTTGCATTGCTTGTACCCAGTTTTCATCGGCTAAAGCTTCATTAACTGTCTTTGGCTCAACCTGAGAGATGAAACATGAATAGAAGCAATAGTTCTGGGTTGGAGCAACGCGAGTGTAGAAACAACTGCGTGCTTTGTTAATTTGCCCTCGAGTTCTAACACCAGTTTGAAGTTCTCCAATTATATTTGTTGACGGATGATAGGAATATGATCGCGACAATTCTTCACTTGGAACATCTACTGAGTTTTGCTGAATCGTGATGTTGAGATCAACGACCAATTCAACATTTGGGGAGCTTGATGATGCTTCATTTCTGTTGTTCGGGACTGCAGATTGATTAAGAAGACTTGTTATCTGCTCCACTTCTTCATCTGAAGAAGATGATTCCCCATCAACATCAAATGTTGGTGCTTCATCTGAGTCAGAATTTTGATTCTGAGGCATACTAGGCTCCGTTGTTGTATTCACTGGTTCAGTAGAGGCATTTGTTGGAGGAGTGTTGTTAATGTTTCAGAAACATTTTCAGCCGGAACACCACTATTGCTTGAACTTGCGCCAGAAGAAGATGGATCCAACGTGGGTTGATTAACCACAATTGGTCGCACAATGTGTTCTTGATTCGCTGACTGGTGAAGGTAGTATAACGCTACAACTTCTTCGTCAGACGGTTCTTCGGGCAAGTCAAATGACTTCCAAAGGTCTTGATAGTAAAACAGCCACGCGTCACCTTTCCTTTGAATAGGATCCGTATAATTGAAACAATCCACGTGTTGTGCTTCAATAACCTTTCTTAATAAAGGAACATATACTCTTCTCAACGGACTCGCATATCCGACAAAGAAACCTTCAAGAGATTTAGCTCCGAATTTGCCATCTTGGTCTATTATGGTACATGGTGCACCGAATGGCTCTAAGAACTTCAAATTTGGGTTCTGTCAGTTTATCATCTCAAAACATGTTTTCTTTGTTGGTTTGACAGTGAGAACCCTGTTTAGCGTGTAGCAAGCCGCAGTAACCGCTTCACTCCAGAAGCTGATTGGAAGTTTAGAATCTGCAAGCAATGTTCTCGCAGTTTCAATCAAAGTTCTGTTTTTCCGTTCAGCTACTCCGTTTAGCTGCGGAGTATAGGGAGCACTAAACTCGTGCAGAATCCCTTTTGCGTTGCAGAATTCCTTCATTTTGTTATTCTTAAACTCTGTGCCGTTGTCACTTCTAATGCGTCTGACTGGCAGATGATAAAGGTTCTCGAGTTTCTTGAATAGAATAATCAAGTTCTCGAACGTTTCGTCTTTTATTCTTGAAAGAATACACACGAATATCTCGAATAGTCATCTGTCACGACCAAGCAATATAAGTCTCCTAAGATGCTTCGAACATTTACAGGAACAAATAAGTCCATGTGGAGACGTTCTAAAGGCAACTTGATTGAGTTTACAATTTTCTTCAGATGAGATTTCTTGATTTGCTTTCCCTTTTTGCATTCTAAGAAATGATCAGAGATCTGAAAACTCCGAAGATTTACGCCTTCTACAAGATCATTATGAACCAAGAAATTTATTTTTCGCAAATGAATATGCCCCATCTTACGATGCCAAAGAATAGAATCCTTTTCGGTAGCCTTTGACACAAAACATTGTGCTGATTTTGATGAGGTGGTGGCAACACCCATATCAAGAACATATAGATCATTCTCTCGAGGTGCTCGCATCAGAATCCACTCATCTTGTATTTTGAATCCTGGCTTCAAGATGATACACTCTTTGTCGTTGAAATGGACTGTGAACTTCTTGTCATAAATCTGCGATATACTCAGAAGATTGTTCTCAAGTTCTGCAATATAGTTCACACGATCGAATGAAACGACGCCATTGGAGAGTTTTCCCTCGGCGACTATCCTTCCACCCCGATTTCCTGCAAATCCAACATATCCACCATTGATAGCTTTAATGTTGAATAGCAATGCCTTCATTTCCGTCATATGCCTGGACGCTCCACTATCCAAAATCCACTTAGAAAGTACGGATCTCTGGAGCCCCTTCACATTTTAACAATCTATTTAAAAAGCGAGACCCAAGCCTTTTTGGTCTTGGGTTGAATTGGATAACCATCATCAAAATCAAATTCACATTCATCAGCATAATCGAATCCACATGCATCTACAGAATAAACTTCCCATTCTTCATCTGAATTTTCTATGATGTTTATGTTTGAAAACTTAACCGTCTTTTTATCTTTTGAATTGTTACCACTTGTATTTTTGACATTTTCAGTTGTGGTTTCAATTATGATTTCTGATTTTGATTCTTTCATGTTATCACTAGTCTTAACAAGCTCAGTCTTAGTGATCTCAGATGTTGCTGACCATTTCTTTGCAATCCAGGCTTGAGATTAGATGTTAGCCTTCTTGATGTAAAAATTATTTTCATTAGCCTTTGAAGTTTCTCCTTTTTCGAAAATTGAATTTTCAAACTTAGGTTTGACATCAGCTTTTGATTCATTTCTTTTCAAAATCTTTCCTGGTTTTACAAACACTGGTTGCTTTGGTTTCACAACATTTGAACTTTCTTTCCTTCGAAGATAAGCCGACTTTGATTTCGGACAGTAACGTGCAATATGACCAATTTCGTTGCACTTGAAACAAGTCTGAGAATCATGTGGATGTCCTTTAGTGGGTTTTACACCACTTGTTTTGGCACCACTTGCAATTTTGGCTTTATCTCGAAGTTCTTTTTGTTTCTTGAACTCATCGTTTGATTGTTTCCCGATCAAACTTTCCTCATGAACCGTGTTCGTCCCATATACAAAATTCATGTTTTTATTCTTGTATTCATGAACTGGTGACGGTTTCCTTTTAGGTTCATTTGATTCCTCTAATCCCAACCCAGCTCTCCGGTTTTCCGGATGATCACCACCATTCCTTCGGTAGTTGTTTCTTTTAGGTTTGGAATAGAATTTCTTTTCATTAATCTTCAGATCATCTGATGTGACTTCCACGAGTTTAAAGAATTTGTCTAACAATTCTTCCTTCACATTCTGAATCAGAAAACTGTCATCAAAGTATAATCTATCAGATTCCTTAATCTTGTACATGACAATATTAGGATCATCACTTAGATCATTCTCCGATGATGTATCGTCATCTTCGGACTGTGAATCTGAATTCTTTGAGCTCGAGTCGGCGCTTTTAAAGCTGCCTTCATCAGAATCGTTCAAAACATTTTCAACAACCTTTTTAACCACAACATTGTCATTAACTGTTTTAGTCTTTTCAGATAACAACTCGATGTTGAGTGCCTTATCCATCACATCAGCGGATTTGCGACAATACTTCTCGCAAAGGGGTGGAGGAACATTGCTGTATTCTTTACCAATTTTCTTTTTAAGTTTCTTTTCCGATGGAATCGTCGGAAGGATGTGATCAATGACATATGCATTACATTCTCAAAAGTTGTTGAACACGTTCTGTTTCAATTGTCATGTCCTGGAGTTGTTGCTTAGTTTTAGCAATGGTGTTAATATAGATATTAATCGCTTTTTGCTTATCCATTACTGTTCCTTTTAACATTCTTATGGTATCATGTTGTTCGATGTTATTTCTATCAAGCCTGCCATATCATTTTTCATTTTGTCATACGCTTCCTTCATTGTGCGATAATCGTATTTCAAAAGTTCATTATGCACATTGCTTTCAGCGATGATTTTTGATTTTTCGACACACTCAGAACATGATTCGGTACATTTTGTACAAGGTTTTTCAACCTCTATGTATTTTGACAACTTCTTTTACCTCTAGACCTACCTTGGTTAGATTTGCCACTAAAGCTTTATCTGCCATGTCCTTAAGGTTTTCGGCATTCACTTCTTGTGTAACATTGATGATCTCTTCATCAATTGTTTTCTCCTCAACCACTTATTCTTTAGAGCTTCCATCAAAATGACCTGCAAAACTATCACACGAGTTAGGAGATAAAATTCCTTGTTTCTGCATGTGGATATACTCCTCTTCTTCTCGTTGTTGATGCAAGTATTGCTCCAACAGAATCTGTTCTACAGCTGCTGCTTCTGCCGCTGCCGCTGCTTCTTCTGCAGAAGTATCTTCAACTATCTCAGCCATCAACGCAACTCCGGTCTTCTTACCAATGTAAGAATTCCAGTCGAAACATCATCTTCGTTCGATGCTACCATATCTTTCTCATTGCTACTGCTATTTGGTTTCTCTTGGATTTCAACCCGAGTCTTCTTTGGAAATGGCTTGTATTGAAGTGACTTCTTATAATACTCGTTGCCTCCTCCGAAAGGATTCTGATTTCCTGTTGCTTCAGGATTCTTGCACTCTCTCTTGAAATGTCTCTTTTGGTGACATATGAAGCACGTCACTTATGATTTGTCGAAGCCTAACCTTTTGCTTGAATTTCCGATATCTCGGCCAGTAAGAGCAACAAACTTTGTGACTCTTCGGATAATAGATGCTAAACACCATTTGATATCCATCAACTCGAGTTCTTCTTAATCCACTTGGTCATAATCTTCTGCCGTCATTTCAGGATTTCCAATTTTACCGGCTACAAGACTTTCGTATGACTCCAGTACAGTAGCGAGAAGAGACATATGTTGTTTAGCAACTTGTTCCGAAACAACATTGTTTAGATTCACTGCGATGTTGCACTTGTATACATTTGAATCAGAATTTGTTTGTTGATTCTGATTTGCTTGACATTGATAAGATGAATTTGAACCAGTGCTTGAGAACGAACTCTGTGGACTCTGATCATAATGAGGTTGTGATTGACTCTGGTTCTGTGGAGAAGCATTCATGTTTGCACTAAACGCTGTCCCAATTTTCGGACTTGAAATGTTGTCTTGCATTCCACTTTTGTAGTACAATCCAACGTCTTGAACTACATTAGCATTCTTTGACTTTTGGAATCTTCAGAAGCTCCATTTCGTGGCCTTCGAGTTTGTCGATAAACGTTGACAACTTGAAGAATTCCCACTTATCACTATTCTTCAGAACCATCAAATAAGTAGCCCATTCACCAACTGGTAGTGCATCAGCAAGCTTGTCGATGTATTCTTGTTCTGTCTTCTCGAGACCATGTCTTCGCATTTGAACGTTAAGATGACAGAAGCCCTCGATCATTTGCTTCATGGTCTCATTCTTTAACATGGTGAAGATATCGAACTCTTTTAGAATAAGTGCCTTTTTTACTTTTGATCATTTCGGCACTGCCTTGATACTTCTTCTGTAATGACAACCAAAGATCTCTTGCAGTAGTATACTCTGGTAGCAAAATCAGGATATCTTCTTTGAAAGACTGTTGGATGAGACTGATCATCTTTTTCTCAGCAATGTATTCTTCTCTCTGTGCTGTCGAGTAATTATACTTTTCAAGGACTTGTTGATGTTCATCTACCAGAACAGTGTAGCCTCTTTCAATCGACACCCAGCCAGCGAAGTGCATGGCTTAAACCGAATAGGTAAATTTCTCCTTCCATGCTTCATATTCGTCCATGCTCATTAGTTGGGCGGTTTAACAGTTGTTCCCATCTTGTTATCAAGATTGACTTGATGAATCACGTTGGCATTCGACGAACTAGCTCCGGACATAAAAGCTCTTTGCATATCATCCATTGTGAATAACGAGACGTGTACACTAAAAATATTCAAAAACTTTGAAAACAATTAGCACTACTACAAGTTCGGTCGAACTTGTAGTAACAATGAAGAATTCTTGAGTTTATCACAAGTTCGGTCGAACTTGTGATATTCGTTTTTGAAAAAAATTTGTTATCTTCGATCGAACTTATAACAAATCCAGTGTATCTTCGAGCGAACTTGCTATCAGAATTCGATGAAATACAAGCAAGTTCGGGCGAACTTACTCAATAATTCCTCGATATTACACAAGTTCGGTCGAACTTGCTATAAAATCAGTGGAAAATTGATAACTTCGAGCGAACTTGGCTAGAATTTCCTCAAAAATACCTCAAGTTCGAGCGAACTTGCTAAAAAATACTTGAAAAGTGATGTTTTAGACCAAGTTCGGTCGAACATGCTTAACAAGTTTGATCTTGATGGTTTTCCAAAACATGGTTTTTTTTTTTAAATTTTGACCTGAATTCCGTTGAATTTGGTCTCCAGTCTTTCAAGGGTTTATCTTTGTTGTATTTTACATGATATACTCAAATTTGAAAAGATTTTGACCATGAATTCTTCATTTTATGTTCAAAAGTTAAGAAAAATAGAAGAATGGAGATGAAATAGGAGTGATCTTGTCTTGATACTATCAAATCAGGCTGTTCTCGCTCTGATACCACTTGCAGGTCCGTGACCAGGCGGTTCTAGACGGAAGTTAGTGGATAAACGTATATAACAGTTTCGGTAGAATGTTATTACAGAAAGGAGTAGAAGTAGAATGCAGCGGAAGTCTTCATTCATACCGAAAGAGTATACATCTTTATAAGTCCAGCTGCCGGAGTTCCTTGAGAGAATCCGACAGCACGTCCCCGTAGGGATGGCAAAAACTTAAATTACAAAATGAACAACACACCTATATATAGGGAGACAAGTTCACTGGAGGGGAGGTGAGTTCGGGCGAACTTGACTATGTCAAGTTCGGCCGAACTTGACATCAACATACACATTCAAACGAACTTGGCCTTGCTATAGTCAAGTTCGGGCGAACTTGACTAAAGGCACATCAAGTTCGGGCGAACTTGATCCCTTTTACACTGAAATCTCCATATTTCGGTCGTGTGTTCGATTCTAACCTATACAATATTCAACACACGCTCTATCTAGCCTATTCGAAAAGTGACGAACACAAAGTGCATCAACAGATTCCCCCTTGTTCATTACTATTGAATCTTGGTCTTCAAACTTGAGCCGTGTTTGAATATTTTACAACTTCAATCAAGGTATCTGCCGATGTCGTCGAAACGCGTCAACAAATTCCCCATTAATTGATGATCTGGGTTTGCATTATCAACATCTAATTCCCCTGAAATCTCCAGTTCAGATATTTGTTGCATAGTTTCCAACCTCCTCTGATTTGCCTGACCGACAGATTATCTTGAATAGTCACCAATTTGGAGCTCATCAATGTAGCTTCTCCATTTCAACTTTAACCACATCCTCGTTCAGTTTAGCGCATATCTCCCATGCTCGATCTTCCGATCTTCAAGACTCAACCGGCAATTGATAGAAACTTTGAATTACCACACTGGTAAACTTCAAATCAATGTTTACCCGCAAAAATCTGAAATCCCAATTTCCGTAATCACTCCTGATCAGCAATTCGGTAATCTTTTTCAATCAGTAAATCTTCAAATCTGGTAACACTTCGACTCTGAGAAACATTCGTCCGTGATCAAAACCACATTCTTCTTCTTCTTCAGTCACAACGTCAGATATATAGCTATTTCCGGTAGACCAGCGCCACTTAATCACCAAACATCATCATCCAACGACGGTTAGTCCAAAGAGAAGAATGATTCATCTGCTTGAAGATTAAAAAAAATAGCCACCAAAGGTTATCTTCAGATTTCCTTGGTAATTTTGAAACCATCCATCTTCGGAGCTAGTCACTATTCCTAAGATCATCACCGAACGTTTTGACGTCCTCAGTTCCTCACTGGTATTAACGACTGCTAATACAGCTAACTGTTCCTTCACCAGAGATCAGGACTCTAACCCTTAAGCATCAATCTGAATAATCTGAACTTCCTGTGATCACAGAATCCCAAATGGATAATCTCTTTCGTCAACAACTGGTACACTTCTTTGTCTAGAAGATCCGATACCATAAATCATCTTCCTTAATCATGGTACTGCGTACAACCCGGGGCAACTGAAACTACAAAGCATCCTTATCTCCTGGCGGTTAGTCCAGTCAATAATTCATGTGTAAAGCAGAGTTAAAGATAGGCAGTCGGGTGTGCTTCCAAACCTATGCGCAACTCAGGTGTCAATCCACAACCATGACCGCAGAATTTGATAAACAACCCCTCCAAGACTCAGTTATGTAACCACCTGCTTTCAAACTAGACATCAACTTGATCAATTTACAAATGAATCTCAAATCTCTGTATTTCCCGGTTAATCTGTAGTCGGAAACCACCCGAATACTGTTGCAGTATCACGAATTTCAAAAATGCAGGAATATTCAAATATTGAAAATTTTTTATTCCCCCTCATTTTTGCAAATTCTGACCATACCAATTTTTTCACTGAAATTCCCCCTCAAATCCGGAATTTTCAGTATTTAACAAATGCGGAATTTACTTTAAGGCCCATCGGTAGTCTTCAACCCTAATGATTTCCAAATTTCTTTGGTATCAATGACTACCCTCTCATCTTCAACCATCTCTAACCTCATCATACTAGCCTCTCTCTAAGGCCTTCGACGGTGTCCCCGAATAGTCAGTATCGGACGTTAAAATTTCGAAAAAATTTCTATCACCAAATTTTTATGGACACCAGTCTCATCAAACCGAGCCATAAATTTTTTTCAATGCCTTTTTTTAGGCATTGGACAAGTTTGGGCGAACTTGTGAGACAAGTTCGGGCGAACTTGGTCACTATGTGACAAGTTCGGTCGAACTTAGTCGGTGTGAGACAAGTTCGGGCGAACTTGGTTGGCCACTTCCAAGTTCGGGCGAACTTGAATGAAATAGACAAGTTCGGGCGAACTTATGCTTAATTTCAATGAAAATCAGTCAAGTTCGGGCGAACTTGATGTAAAATCATGAAAATCCTTGTCAAGTTCGGGCGAACTTGATGAAAGGTCTTGAAAAACCATGTTAAGTTCGGGCAAACTTGACCTCGATAGGTCAAGTTCGGGCGAACTTGGTCTCCTAAATAAGCCATTTTCAAATTTTTCGATCCAAAATCCTAATTTCTGCGAATTACGAGATGATTTCACTATAGATTTGGTCGATAATGGTTTTCTAACAATCCTATCCGTTCATTTTTCGATCCAAAATCCTAATGTCCATAAATGTCCAAATTCATGAGCGTAGGTGATAACCGTAGCTCTGATACCAATTGGAGGTCCGTGATTAGGCGGTTCTAGATGGAAGTTAGTGGATAAACGTATATAACAGTTTCGGTAGAATGTTTTTACAAAAAGGAGTAGAAGTAGAATGCAGCAGAAGTCTTCATTCATACCGAAAGAGTATACATCTTTATAAGTCTAGCTGCCGGAGTTCCTGGAGAGAATCCGGCAGCACCTCCCCGTAGGGATGCCAAAAACTTAAATGACAAAATGAACAACACACTTATATATAGGGAGATAAGTTCGTTGGAGTGGAGGTGAGTTCGGGCGAACTTGACTATGTCAAGTTCGGCCGAACTTGACATCAACATGCACTCTCAAGCGAACTTGGCCTTGCTATAGTCAAGTTCGGGCGAACTTGACTTAAGGCACATCAAGTTCGGGCAAACTTGATCACTTTTACACTAAAATCTCTGTATTTTGGTCATGTGTTCGATTGTAACCTATACAATATTCGGCACACGCTCTATCTAGCCTATTCGACAAGTGACGAACACAAAGTGCATCAACAGAGAACTAAACGAACTCGCGCGTGTTCGGTTCTTGACTTCGAGTAACTAAGAATATCATCGATGAAAACAATGACGAAATGATCTAAAAAGGCTTTGCACACACGGTTCATCAAATCCATGAAGACCGCGGGTGCATTTGTGAGACCAAAAGGCATGACCACAAATTCAAAATAGCCATAGCAGGTACGAAAGGCGGTTTTTGAACGTCTTGCTCATGAACACGTAGCTGGTGATATCCGGAACGTAAATCGATCTTCGAAAAACAAGTAGCACCTTGGAGTTGGTCAAATAAATCATCGATTCGAGGAAGAGGGTAGCGGTTCTTTATCGTGAGTTTGTTAAGTTCACGATAATCGATGCACATTCGGAACGTCCCATCTTTCTTTTTCACAAAAAGGACGGGTGCGCCCCACGGTGAAGTGCTCGGGCTTATGAAGCCTTTATCAAGAAGCTCTTGAAGTTGGCTAGATAGCTCGCGCATTTTGGAGGGTGCAAGGCGATAGGGAGCTTTAGCGACAGGTGAAGCACCAGGGATTCGATCAATACGGAACTCGACATCACGAGTAAGGGGTAAACCGGGTAAATCGTCGGGAAAAACTTTAGGAAATTCATAAACAACAGGTACGTCTTTCAAGGTTTTCTTCTCCTTCACCGGGTTCACGATATGTGCGAGGAAAGCGGTGCACTGTTTGCGCAAACACTTGTTCGCTTGAGTGCATGACAAAAGCATTAACTTATTTGAGAGAGTTTCACCGTAAACATGTAGTTGATCTCCGTTAGGAAGGGGAAAGCGAAGCATTTTATCGAAACATACGACTTCATCATGATTTTCGCGTAGAAAATCCATGCCTATTATGACATCAAAGCTACCTAATTGCATAGGTATGAGGTCGATTAGGAAGCTGTGATTGTTGAGTTCAACAGTACAATAACGCAGAACGGAGTTAACAGTAAGGGTTCTTCCGGTGGCGATTTCGATACTGAAGGTACTTGGGATATAAGCGCGTTTACATTTTAAAAGCTTCGAATTCTAATGATACAAAACAGTTATCAGCATGAGTATCAAATAAACAGGAAGCATAAATACCATTAATGAGGAACGTACCATTGACAACATTGTTGTCATTCTAAGTCTGCCGGTGATTGATGTTGAAGGCCCTTCCACGCACAGCCTGTGGTTGTTGCTGCTGCGGCGACTGTTGCTGAAGCTGCTGCAGCTGCGGTTCTAGTTTGATAGCATGGCGGGCAGACATTGCTGAAGTGATTCGGGTCACCACGTGTAGCAAGCACGTGCCTGAACTGCTGGTGCTTGCGGTGGCTGATTGACGGGCATAGCATTGCGAGAGCGGGAGGAGCTTGCTGACGTGGACCAGTGTGGCAGTGCGCCGTGAAGTGCCCATAGATGTTGCAATTGGCACAAAAGCGGCAATTTTCTCTAACCGCATGATGGTATGTGCACTTGGAGCACAGAGGGTGAGGTCCAGTATACGCACGCATTGTAGCTGGTGCGTTGGGAGTAGCAGCTTGGCAAGACTGGGAGTTCGGAGCGGAGATCATTGCGCAGTTGTTGTTGTTACCCTTTCGTTTGCGGTTCTGGTGGGTTGACTTGGAGGCTTGAGATGGAGTAGTATCGGCACTTGGCTCGGTAGTAGCTTGGCTGAGATTCTTGGTTGAGACTTTGAAAGCTCCAGCTAAGACTCGCTTGTCGTTGATCTCGGCTGCGAGTTGGTAAGTCTCTTCGATCGTAGTCGGTCTAGCTGCTTGAACAAAGTCAGCTACACAGTCGGGGAGAGCGCGGAGATACTTCTTGATGGTTTTCTCGGTAGTATCCACCTGACCTGGGCAGATGAGGCTGAGCTGCTTGAAGCGAGCGGTGAGACCAACATTGTCACCACCGATTTGTTTGATACCCCAAAACTCATTTTCCAACTTCTGGATTTCGTGAGGTGGGCAGAACTCTTTGATCATGAGCTCCTTAAGTTCTTCCCACGTGAGAGAGTAAGCTTCATCGTTTCCGCGCTTGTTGCGCTCGGCGGTTCACCAATCAAGTGCCCTTGAGTGAAAGACTCTAGTGGCATTAAAAGTGCGGAGATTTTCAGGGTATCCGCTTTGTCTGAAGGTGACTTCAATCGAGTCGAACCAATGAAACAACTTGGTTGGTCCGTCTTCGCCGGTGAATGCTCCAGGACCGCAGGCCTTAAACTGCTTTAAGCTGAAGCGAGACTTTGGAGCATCGATTTTGGAATCAATTGATGAGTTGCTGCTCATGGCTTGAATTTCGCTGACAATCTGAGGGATCATCTTAGCCATTTCCTTGGCTACAAGAGAGGCGATTTGTTTGTCGGCGTTGTTGCGTTGAGCGGTGCGGCGAGTGTGAGATCCCATGGATGCCATCTAAAGACAAAGATTTGGATGAGATTCGATTATAATGTGTTTTTGTTTAAAAGCTTGCGTTTTACAACATATTATTATTATTATTATTATTATTATTATTATTATTATTATTATTATTATTATTATTATTATGATTATTATTATTATTATTATTATTATTATTATTATTATTATTATTATTATTATTATTATTATTATTATCCACATAAGGCACAAAACACATAGGCACGTAAACACATAATCACGTAGGCACATATTTTGCACATATTCACCTTCAATTAACATCATGCGTAGCGCATATGAGATGCGAGTAGTATAAGCGTAATAAGCGAGATAAGCGAGTAACACCGCGTATGAGGACACCCACGTAAGAGGGTTGAGCGTTTTATTCGGTTGGAGATTATTTAGCGTTTTAGATTACAAGAGCTGTGCGAGTTGTGCGTATTTTTGTAAAGCGAAAGCGATAAAACGAGAATTCGATAAAGCGTAGAATTCACAAATTTAAACACACAATAAATAATAAATAATAAAACTCGATGATGTGTAAACATTGGCGATTGCAGGCTTAAATTAATTTTGGAGTGTCCTGGGTTTTTAGATAGCGACTACCCAAAGTGATTCGAAAATTCTCTGAGCACACGATTTGGCCTAATAGACAAATGCTCTCGCCGTACGACGGTTAACGGCATTTATCCTTCCAGTTACGTCGTGCCCCGAGTCATCGAAATAATCGAGACTTTGGTGAGATTGAAAATCGAGGAGTGGAATTAGTTATTAAGATGCGGGTTTCACCCCTAGCTTAATAACTTCATTCCATGTTTGTGGTTTTCACCGATCACGTTGGGAATTCCACTGAGATAGAGGTGGAGATTTCTGTCAAGATATGGATATCACTCCTAACTTAACGGAAGGATCTCGTGCAATAAATAGTATTCGAAGTTAGTGATCTTATCGAGAGTTCCTGGTTTTCACACCTAATCCTGACACAATCACTCGTTTGTGTTGTACGAGCGTTTTCAAGCATGTACATTGTGTTAGGCTTAGGAAAGGCATGTAAGCATTTATGGTAAGTAGTTTAAGAATTTAATTCAAAGAGCGGTCTAATTGGGTACTTAGACTATAGACTAGGTCGAATCATGGCAATTCTACCTAATTCCCTACAGTTAGGGCTCTGATACCAATCTGTCACACCCCAACCGATGGCGGAATCATCAGGGAGCGGCATTAGGCGAATCAGATTGCTCGAGAGAATCCATAACAACTATTAATATGACAATATTTAAAAAGTCTAATTTCCCATACAATTAAACAAAATATTTCAAATAGTCAATACAAATTTCATGTCTCCCAAAAAAAACTAATCCGACAACCTAGATTTATTTAGTGAGTTTCTAGATGTCCTATCCGTTTACAGCATAAGCTAATCCATCAACCTGTCACATACGTTAAAATAAAAGTCAATACATAAAGTAAAGGTGAGTACACAGGTTTAATAGCATAATATTAGCGATAAAGCGTTTACGCATAACCAACATGTGACATGTAGAGAGGCGAATTTAAGTATGCTAACAACAATGATACAAGCTAACCAACACGACTGCGAAGTGGAATATGCGCGATACGTGTTCACAACAGCGAACACGCACGTAAAGTTAATATGCGAGCCTTAACAACCCCCGAACCAATCGGGTGCTGAGTCCAAACTATAGTAGTATCGTTGCTAAGGGTGGTCTGCAAGTCCTCATTATTCACACATAGCAAACAAACATTCAGCGGTTCATGTATAACATGCAATAGCAGTTAGCGTTTAAAAGAGTTTAGCGTTGTGTGTAGCATGTTTTGATATAGGGAACATATGTAACACCCAAAAGTGCGTTTAAGCGAAAAAGGGTTCAAGTATACTCACATTCGGTGCTTAAAGATGAAACACGAATTGCTGTGGATTGAAGGGAGCGCCGGTTCAGCCTGTAAACGTGAACAGAAGTGCATCAGTCTTCCGAAATGCTGAAACGGTCGAAGGTGAAGGAGCAGTGGACACGTTCGAGCGAAGTTGTACCAAATCCCTTGGATTTGGTAAAAGTTCGGGCGCACTTGCCTGAGATTCTCCTGGAAAGTACAAGTTCGGGCGAACTTAGTACCCTTTCCTCAGAAATGGGTACAAGTTCGGGCAAACTTGACTGTGTTGTTGGAGTTGATACAAGTTCGGGCGAACTTGTCTGGTTTCCTTGGAAACTGTACAAGTTCGGTCAAACTTGGTTGATTTTCTTGAAAATTGATCAAGTTCGGGTGAAGTTGGTCATTAGTCTGATGACAACTTCAAGTGAACTTGCTCTTTTTGGAGCGAACTAGACTGTTTTGGTCACCAATTCGTGCATTTTCGTGTCGTTTGCTAAGGAAATCGAGTGTCCATCCCTCCAGCCTTGAGCTACTGAGCAAAACATAGGCTGGAGAGGTCTTTTGGAGCGAGTTTTAGCCATTTTACAGAAACTCAGGCTAATCCAGGTGAACTTTTCGGTTCGTACGGGTTAGTCCAGTTTGTGCAAGGGACTGTATCGTCCTTGTGCTTCTGGATCTGAAACCTTGCTTGACAAATGCCTCAGTCGACTTTATAGTGAACGAAACATATGTCACTAAGTCTGTATTTTGCGTAAAAATCAATGCTTTAAAAGGTTTTACTCAGATCTAACACTTGGTGAGTCGAAATCATCAAGATTTTTAGCTTGGGAAGCCAAAGCTAAGCCCAAATACACTCGTTTAGTGTAGGTCTAAGTGAAAAGAAGAATTTTTGTAGAAAAAGATGAAGATTTTCATAAACAGAAGAGTTTTGGTAAAAAACGAATGTAATCCTTGTGCAAAATCGTTGTTGTTTGCATAAAAACGGGTCGATTCTTACTTGGAAAACAGAGAAATAAGGTTTCGGGAGCTTTGGAGCAAAGTTGCATCAAGGAGCGCACGAATGGAGGTGCTGGGTATTTATAGGTGAGGGGAATTGAGAGGATTAGACATCAAGTTCAGCCGAACTTGGCATAAACTTGGCCAGTTTGTTTGAACTTATGCAAGTTCGAGCGAACTTGCTGCATAATGGGGCTTCTGGAGGCCTAGTCAACTTCGGGTGAAGTTGGGCTGCCCAACTTTGGCCGAACTTGGCCTGGTGGCTACGTTTTGTTTGTTATTTGTTCGTTAGGTGCTCTTTCGGTGATTTGGTTCGTATTGGATAGTCATATTAAGCGTTTTAGCGAGGCGTGAAGCATTGCGTTATTAATTTAATGTGATTTAGCGATTCGAATAAGCGAGAGTGATACGATAACGAGTCTAACCATAAACCATAAAGCACACATAACACATATAATTAACCTGCGATTTGAATTTGCGTTGAGAGTTGCGAGTATTAAGCGATTTATGCGATAAATAAGCGACGTATTATGCGTCTAAAAGTAGTTTTAAACATTATAATGAATCTCAGAGTACAATACGAGTTCGAAACTGAAATATCGGTAAAAATAAGGATCCGGATGACAATCCGAGAGATCGGGTTGTTACAGTAATAAAGTGAAATATTCGTAATGGTATTGTATTATGGTAAGAGGTAATGGTATTGTATTATGGATGGTAAGAGGTAATGGTAGTGTACTATGGATGGTATAATAGATGAAAGGGAAAGTGTATTCAAAGTAGTGTACCAAAATACGTTATATCATGTTCACACATATAGATGCACATATGCATTTCTAATATTGTTAATGTAAAAAGTAGTGTATTATGGATGGTAGTGTAAATGAAAGTGCAATTGTCTAATATTGGTAATGTATTATAGAAATTGTCAAAGAAATGATACACATGCACATGTGCATGTATAATTGTTACTCGAAGTGTTTTTTTTTGTGACGAAATATAGCGATTTTTTTAAAAATTTTAAAAAATGTGTTTTTTAGATTTTATAGGTGTTTTTGGTTGTGTTCACATTGTTCTCGCGATTCTTGCAATAAAGGGTGGTTCCTAACGGATCATTCTCCTATATATAGGGAAATGATCATCAGAAAACTAGATATATATGAGAAAACTAAAAAACTAAAAAAAGCCTGAAAAACACACCATTTTTTTACATAAAAAATCGCTATTTATCATGTTTTTTAAAAAAGAAGGTACTGCACAAGTGCATTATATATATATATATACATATATATATATATATATATATATATATATATACAAATGTTGCACATGCAATTTAGCCTTAAGGTTTGCCATAGACTAGGTCAAACCATGGAAATTTTTCCTAATTCTCTATAGTTATGGCTTTGACATCAATCTGTCACACACCAACCGATGCCGGAAATAACAGAGTGAGACGAAAATGAGATTGTAAGAGACTTCACAAAGACTACTTGTGATAATTATTTTATAAGAAAATTTTAATTTCATTTCATTCCATTTCATCTCATTTCTAATCGGAGATACAATGTTTGGAAGCGAAGTACAACATCTTGTAACAAGGAAAAAAAGTACAATACATAAACAAAATTTAAAGTGCATTTCTAGTCGTCCTACTAGATTTCTTTCCATGTAACGTCATCAAGATCCTGCAATACATATTAAAGTACATGTCAACATATAAGCATTGGCGAGTATACACGTTTGATTTACTACCATAAGTATGAAACGATTTAAACAAATCCACATGGCATAATCGTATACTAAGGCATATCGTAACAATACTAGCAAGCATCACATAAATGTCAACCCAAAGATTCCACTAGCATAACCTTGTCGTCTCAACGACAAGAGCGTTTTTGTATAACTTAACATGACCAAAAGAATACGGGCGGTGCGCACCTCCTATAGTGTTATACATGTTAAGGTAGGCTCGTACGAAAGTTAATGACACGAATAGTGAAAATATGGCTTCTAGCATGTATGCGTTTCCAAGCATCACTTATTAAGCACGTATAAAGGATTGTTTGTTTGTGTCAAGCATGTTTGTATGTGATTGTGCGAATATAATAAGTTATATGTATTGCACCCCAAAAGTGTCACAAATGAAAAAGGGGTCATGTATACTCACGCTTTGCGTAGAGTTTCCATGTAAGTGAGTCGGATGAGTTCTTGAGTTTGAAGCACCGAAGTTACCCTAAAGAGAAACGGAGGTGTGTGAGTTCAAATTCGATTAACAGATTGGATGTAACAAATCCCAAAAATACCCTAGAAAGAACCACAATCGAAACCTAGACATACACGACGAGACCCAGCCCAAAAAAATTGGACATATCAAGCGCCATGCGAGAGAATCCTTGATTCTCACGCGATGTGCGGGAGTGTACTGACCACGTGGCATCGTTTCACAACACGTGGCAAGCCTATGTGGATGACGAGGCTGACCTAGCCCTAATAGGAAGTTGTCGCGCCACGCGGGGGAGATCCTTGATTCTCTCAACACGCGCAGGAGAATCCTAGTTTGGCTATATAAAGGCAGCTCTAGGAGCAGTGCAAATGCACCAAATCAATTTGAACATCGATAATTTCTCTCTTAAAACATTGTCCGAATACCAAAACCCCTAAACCCCTAAACTCTCTCCCATAGAAAGCGTGCTAACCCTAATAAATGGTACGATAAACTCTGTCATTCTTTTTTCTCAAATGATTTGCGAAACCGTAAATGTTTCATAAGTTGTATTTCAGTGATTAAGTCTTTGTATTCTTAATGGGAAACTATTGTCAGTATGTGGGGTTTTGTATACATTACTTGTTATGCATCACTATTGGACAACAGGTTAGCCAATGAGTGATATGAGCGTGATCACATGACCTGCCACCGAGTGAAATACTATAAAAATAGTTTCTTTGATGTTGGACAACGAGATAGCCAATAGTAATCTTGTAAGATAAAAAACAAATGTAAAAACCCTTAGTGCTGTAATTATAACACTATATCTTTTTGTCAATTGAATGAACTCACTAGTATTTTTTGCTGATCAAATATTTTTAAAATGCGTTTCAGGTGATTTACTGTGAAAAGAAGGAAAGTGCTATGAAGCACTCAATCTTAAATAAGTGGCTATGTAAACCTGAATAAACTTGTTTTGTAATCAAGGTTTTATCCCTATAAAAAGCCTTTATGTAAATATGGGTTTCATCCAACAGTTTATGAAATGAAAACTACAGTGTTTTGAAAACTCTGATATTTTTCCTGAAACTCGGTCCTAATAAAAATTCCACAATGATAATTTCAATAAACACCTATACCACTTGTATTTGCTCACGACTCCCATCCAGGGTAGGGCCAGGGGTTGTGACATTGGATTAGGATTTAGAGTTAGCGTATTATAAACGTAATAATAAGCATAAATGGATTAAAGTAAAGAACCATAATGGTCATGCAAGGAGGTAGGATGGTTTTCATCCATTTAACTTCATTATATGATTCACCAAAGCACAAAGTCATCAACTTAGTTGATGACTTGGTTCGTCATGGATAAAGTAAAAGTTCAACTAACTATGTTTGCAAGTAGCCTAGTAAGAACAACCCGGGCGTCTCATACCCAACATGGCAAATGTTGGGTTAACTCACTTTGATTCTTGAAGCTACTTGGTATTCCTCTAAGTCCTAAAACAACCAAGAGAGCAAGCTAGATATGTGCATCCCGAGCATGGAAAGTGTCCGGGGACGTGTTATAGCATTGTCCTTATAATCGAAGTTGCTTTGTGACTTAGGGTTTGAATCTAAGCTAAAAAGTACGAAGAAGTGAGGTGGTGGAACAAGTTTGGAGAGCCAAAGCTTCCATAGTTCACACATTACTCATACACAATTCTTTCAACATTGAAGGTTAAAGCTGGGATGGTTTCAACACTTTGAACATTTTGGGCAAAATTTTGAAAGGTTTTGAGTCTTATTTCTTGATGAAAATCAACCACACACAAACCCACAACTATAAGCTTAGTTGGGAGCATGGTGGGCATAAGATTTCACAAAGTTTCAATGAAAATATACAAGTAATAAAAGCATACATCAAAGCAGAGTTATAACACTACTTTGGACCTCAAATATGGTGAGGTTCCACCTTAGTTTGCCATGGCAAACTTGTGGAAACCTTCCTAGAGGTTATCCATGTAGTTTAGAAGAAGAAAGAAAGAAGAAATGGAAAGGAAAGTTAGTGAAAACTCACTTAGAACACTTGGAAGTATTCTACCTTGCTTGAAGAAGTTGAGAGAATTAGAGAGTTTGAGAGTGATTTAGATGAGTGGAAAGTGTTTAGGAGGTGGTAAGGGGTTGTATGTATAGTTTGGATTAGGTTTTGGGTGTTAAATGAGGTGATTGGGGGTTGAAAGGACGGAAATGAAGCCAAAACTCGCGTGTTTTAAAAGATTCTTCTAGATCTGGTCTGTAACGCCTCACGTTTCCATACTTTCTATTTATAGCTAGCTCGTATTGTATTTCTATTTTCGGAAAGCATTGTATCTCGTATTCAAATTGTCGTTGTAATAATTGTAGTCTGAGACTTGGATCATAATGAAAACTCGTATTTTATTCATGTAATGCTTATTCGTAATCATTTTATACCTATACTTATGCATACACTTGAACATGTGAAACATATTCGTGATACTCGTAATCATGTGACAAACTTGCAAACGTGATGATTATACTTATTCAATACTTAAACGTGATATTCTTACTTAATCGTATACTTTGTGGCATGTTACTTATACTTAAAATGCCTTATTCATTCATAAATACATTAATAAAACACATAAACCCGTCACCTTTGAACAAAACAAACAAAAAAAACATTCTTACCCGGACCAGGTAATTAGAGACCGCAAGGGGAAGCCCTTACGGTCTGTAAGGGGTCTTGGGCGGGTAGAATATGTTTTGGCTCGCGAATTAGCACGGATCCACACACTCACCTCTCCTCCAATCACCTCTAAACCCACATTAAACACCTTCTATCAACCCTAATTCATCCCTTATAAATTCCAAGCATCCTCCAAGCCATTTTCCATTTTCACAACCCTCTTATCTCTCCAAAATCACTCTCAAACACTCTCAAATTGTTGCAACATCAGAATTTCGGGCAGATTCATACACTCTTACAAAACTGAGCATAACTTGCTCAAATCTTGTTCATTTTACTTGATTCTTTTTCCTACATACTTGGATTAACCTTAGGTTTGAGTTCAAGGATTCTCCATGGAGAATCCAGACCTGGATATTCACCTATAAGGCTCCAAAGTTTCTGTTTTGCTCAAATCTTTATAAAACTTATTATTTACCTTAAACAAACTTGTGTTCTTGTGCTTCTAATCAAACTGATGATTAGTAAAGCCTAACCTAGCTTGTTAACATGAACTAAGGGCTGTTTTAACACCCTAAACTTTCTGTTTTTGAAGAGCTTTAAGCTCACAAGTGATGCAAGTTCATGAAATTGTTCATGTGTGTCCACCTTCGTTAGCTTGGGCTATCCTAACTTTGAGACCACACATTACTTGATGATTTTCATTATTATTCCAAGTTAGTTTGCTAGATTGAAAGTGTCACAACCCCGTCTAGCCTTTGACGTGTGTCAAAGTGTGCTCACTGGGTTGTATTTCACTTGGCTACTTGGTATCATGGTGACACACTTTACATTCTTGTCATTTACATTCTTCTTCATATTATTGTTCTAAGACCCTCCTTGTTACCTATGGTAACTTGTGTAGTGGTGAACATCATACGAGGTTCCAAAGTGGATGGTTAATCCTCCCACCTCCTACTTAACTTACATGACACCAAGAGGTCCCAAAGTGGATGGTTCTGTCACACCCCAACCGATAACGGAAACATCGGGGTAGTGGTACTAGGCGAATCAGATTGATCAAGAGATTCCATAACAATCATTTTAAAGACAATAATCAACATTTAATATCCCATACTATCAAACTCATACCATCTTCAAATAATCATTACATTTCAAAACAATCCCTTAAACATAAAATCCGATCCGATCTTCCCTAGATTTATTACATGATTTCTAAAACAAAAACCTAAACTAAGCATCCAAGCAATAATCCTCAACCTGTCACATATGTTAAAATAAAACGTCAATACAATTAAGTAAAGGTGAGCATACAGGTTTGCATAAATAATAGATATAAAAGCGTTTAGCATACACCGTATGACGTATGTAAGAGATGTGAATGATGTAACTACTTAGATTCAAGTAAACCAACAAACCGCGATTGATCGAGGCATGCGAACAAGTGTCCAAATACTAAAGTGAAAATAAATGCGAAATAAAAATGCGAGCCATAACAACCCCGGGCCTCCGGGTGGCGGGTTAACCTCTAGTATACTATCATGTTAAGGGTGGCGTACAAGCAATCAAGCAATACATACAATTCAGCAGATTTCACGTATAGTCATGTATTACAGCGGGTTGGGAATAAGCGTTTGAGAGTTGTGTGATGTGTTTTGATATACGAACATATGTGATACCCAAAAGTGTGTTTAAGCGTAAAAGGGTTCAAGTATGCTCACTATGGGTGCGTTTTGGGAGAAGTACAGGATCTGAGTTGAGTCGAGGAGGGCGTCGGATCAGCCTGTAAGAGAAAGAAGTGCATCAGTCTTCCGAATTGCTGAAACGGTTAAGTTTGGATTGGGCAGAAGACAAGTTCGGGCGAACTTGTATGTTTCCATACAAGTTCGGGCGAACTTGCGAAAAACCTGTTGAGTTGTGAGGCAAGTTCGAGCGAACTTGTCTAATTTCCAAGGACATTATACAAGTTCGGGCGAACTTGTAAGGTTATTAACTGCGGAAGACAAGTTCGAGCGAACTTGTCTAATTCTCTTGAGAATTGGACAGAGTTCGGGCGAACTTGTGCCATTTTTGCTGATTTGATGTGGGAGACCAAGTTCGGGCGAAGTTAGTCACCAATCTGGTGACAAGTTCGGGTGAACTTGGTGTATTCCGAGCGAACTTGATGGTTTTGGCATCCAAATCGTGCGTTTTGCGTTGTTTGCTGGGGAAATCGAGTGCCCATCCCTCCAACCTTAAGCCACTGAGTAAAACTTAGGCTGGAGAGGTCTTTTGGAGCGAGTTTAGCCATTTTACAGAAACTCAGGCTAATCCGGACGAACTTGAAGGTTCGTACGGGTTAGTCCAGCTCGTGTAAAGTAACGATTTCGCCCTTGTGCTTCCGGATCTGAGATCTTTCTCGACAACGCCTTGTTCTACTGAAAAGTGAGCGAAACATACGTCATTAGTCTGAATATTGTGTAAAAATCAATGTTTTTAAAGGTTTTACTCAGATATAGTATAGATCTGAGTGAAAACAGAAGTTTTTATGGAAAAAGATGAAGATTTTCATAAACAGGAGAGATTTGATGAAAACGAAGGCAAAGCCTTATGCTAAAATTGTTGTAAACCGTTGTAAAACGTTGTTGAACATCATTGTAGTTGAAACCGGGTTGAATCTTACTTAGAAAACAAAGGGTTTCGGGTTTGGGGAGCTCCGGTCGAACTTGCAGCAAGTTCAAATGAGAGAATGGAGCTGAGTATTTATAGGTGGAGCAAGAAATGAGAGGGCAGACATCAAGTTCGGGCGAACTTAGCAAGTTCGGGAAAACTTGTTACAAGTTTGGGCAAACTTGTATTTTTTTGCTGAGTTTGTATACAAGTCCGGGCGAACTTGTGGGTTTAATGCTGTTAAGTTGGCTCAGGCAAGTTCGGGCGAACTTGTGATGTACAAGTTCGGCCGAACTTGACATATGGGTCAAGTTTTGTTCGATTATTTCACGTTACGAGTTCGATTGACGATTCGATACATATTAGATAGATATATTAAGCGTTATAATTAATATAATAGTGCGATTTAGCGATTTGAGCGTGCGAGAGCGTTGCGATAGCGATTATAACCATAACATAAACAAATATACACACATAAAACAAAATTTCACATATTTAACTGCGATTTGCGATGCGATGAGATAAGCGATGCGATGGCGGAAGTGTTTATTAAACAATAACCCACTCGGCCTGTATGGTAGCATAACCACTTGTGATTGCGATTAGATTAGCGATGTGTTTAATAATCGATAGATGCGATATAACTGTAATTCAACATAATTTAATTAACATAAGTTTCTTATAACGAATCTCGGGATTACAATTGATAGATTCAATGGAAAATAAAAGAAAAAGATAACAACGAAAATTGGAGTTGTTACAGGTTCATCCTCCCACCTCCTACATGACCAAATAACTATATATGTATATATTATGGACTATAATATAATCCTTAAAACCAAATCCTTGATAGTGACTAAGTAATCACCCATCAAGTTAATAAGTTTATCACTAATGTGTATAGTTCCTTGTCACGATTCTAATAGGTCTTGAACCTATGAAATCACATTCAATCCTTATGGATTACTATAGTGTCAAAGACAAGTGCTAATACCTCAGTGACTATTTTCGTATAATATACATTGTCATGCTTTGAATCTCCATTCCGAATGTCCCATCATTATCCCACAATACTCATACGCCTTTGTTTTTCTCTTGTAGGATAACTCGGCGTTCATCCCAACAAAAAAACTACCTTTACGGACTTTTCAAGTTAGAAGACTTAGCAAAACCGTGAGTACACTCGACCTACTTTCGTTTATAACACCTTTGGGTGTAACATGTTTACCATATACAAAATCATAACACATAAACTTTATGAAATGCACAAACAATCCTATATACATGAATACTTGAATCGTTTACATTGATGCTTATATCTTGGACATTCTTTATATAATACCGTAGTCATTAACTATTTTAGCCTTCGTTTGACATGTATAGCGCTATAGGAAGTAACGCATCCCCCTCCTCATGAAATCTAGAGGCCATGTTAAAATATCATGTTTGCATTAAGGGTTTGACTAGTAGTATTGCATGCCTTGTATATGCTCTTGTAAAATCATAGTTGCCATGAGGATTTGTTTAAACTTTATTCGTATACGTATGCTATGCTTAAACTTGTGACTCGCCTTTGCTTTTGCATTGAATTGTTATTTTAAAACTTTTTACAGGTTGACGGAAATGATGCTATGAAATCAAAGTAGCAAGGACGATAGATACACATTTAGACGTTTAGGTTTAATATTGTTGTATCAAATTTTTTCCAAGTTAAAGTTTTTATTTGATTTTCCCTTGTATTGTAATGACTTTTGCTATGAAATGATATTCGGATTAAATTAATTATTGTCACATTTAGTTTTATGAGCAATGAGCAATCTCTTTCATCCCGCCTTGATGTTTCCGCCATCGGTTGGGGTGTGACAGATTGGTATCAGAGCCATAACTATAGGGAATTAGGTAGAATTGCCATGTTCGACCTAGTCTATAGTTTAAGTGTCCAGTTTTGACTATTCTTGCCTCATGCTTAAACTTTATTCTTCCTCATTTCTTCTTCCTTATCTTTTCGTCTTAATATTTACATAATGTCTTTCCTAAGACATTTACACAACACACTTGAAGAATTGAAGACACCCGTGATGCAAACGAGGCGATTTGTACCAAAATAGGTCGAATGACTTACATTTTTTGGTAAAATCCCTCATTCCACGTATTCGATTTTTCACGAAGTTATACCATCAAGTTAGGAGTGATATCCACATCTTGATGGAAACTTTCATTTCATACTCTAGCGGATCTTACAAACGAGTCGGAATATGCTCCTCGTTTAGTAAGAAACAACCACACTTAGGGTACGAAATCGTCAAGTTGGGGGTGAAACCTGCACCTTGTTGATTAAGTCCCATTCCTCGATTTTCAATCTCGCCAAAGTCTCGAATTTTCGATCGACTAGGGACATGTAGTAACTGGAAGGGTAAAATGTCGTTAATTAAGTATGGTTTTAGGTATTCCAAGAGTAATTAAGTATGGTACGAGTATGATGCACATATGATTGTTATTCAAAGTATTTTAAGTCACGGTTTTACTTGTGTATAAACACGTAGTTAAAGATTAATTGCGAATAACACAAGTATGTAACGCGTATATGTATAAAAGTAAATTCCCTTATGCTCAACGTCTTAGATTACAAGATTGGAATTGAAATACGAATACAACTTTCTAACTAAGAAAATACAAAAATGTGAAGCGTTACAGGTGGGGGAGGGGACTTTTGGGTTTTGGGGGGTTTAACTTTTAGGGTTTTTTTTTTTTTTTTTTGGGGGGGGGGTTAGGTTTTGTAGGGGTGGGGGGCTTTAAGTTTTGGGGGGTGGGTTTATGTTTTTGGGTGGTGGAGGTGTGGGGGTAGGTTAGGGGGTTTATATTTTTTTGTATTAATGCACATGTGTAGTACATATTTTTTATTTTTTTTCTAAACTAAAAATAGTGAGGTTTAAGAAAAAAGTTTGAAAAAATAAAAATTGTGATGTGTTTTAGTCCTTTTTTGTTGTTTTTTTTGTTTCTCAGTTAAACTAGTTTTATAATGATCCATTACCTATATATAGGAAGTTTCGAATTAGAAAATCAATATAGGGAATGTTCTATTCAAAACACGATCAAATCTATTTAAAATTTTAAACAATTGTTCACTACAATACTCTAACCCAAAACCATTTAACATATGTTTACACCACTATAGACTAAATTAAAGTATTCTACGATTTGCTGGTGATGAAAACCAAAACCCAAGGGAACCATCATGTTTTAAATATAGTCACAAGTGCAATAGTTCCCCCCCCCCCCCCCCCCCCGAAAGCTTCTTAAAACACTGTCCCAACTACTGCTACATTAAACTATTGCCTTCAAAGATTAGAATATATAAGAACAAGTGTTGGGTTATAAGGCCCCATACCCCGAATTTTAATTCAATAGTACGTTTTCTTGTGAAAGGGCACGAAACAAAATAACTAAGTTATGTAACTTAGTTAGAGTATAAGTTAATTAGAAAGGGATGGAGTTTAGAACAAATGAGACCATGTTGTAAACAGGAGGGGCTAAACTTGTATGTTTAGGTAGAGGTTTCTTCAAAAGAGAAACATCAAGATTAATGTGTGGGGGTATCGACATATGTAAGAGAGAAAAGAAAGGACACGAAATCCAGAAATTGAAGGCAATATGGAAGCTAAAATGAATGCATGAAAAAGGAATTGTGATCATCTTTTGATGAAAACTATGAGGTAACTTATAAATTTTGATTTGATGGTGGATTTTTCAAGTCATCGTTGTTTAAGAAAAGGATTAGAGTTGTTCTTGATTTTGATAAAAATCTATGTATGAATTATGTGGAAATTGTTGAATTAGCTTGAATGAATGCTAATTTTGTGGAAAGTTAGAAAATGAAGAAGGTTCATGGTTACTAGTTATGAGAATCCTCACATAGGTATAACCCATACGTATGTATAGTCATGTTGGTGAATAGGTTGAAAGAAACTAGTGATTTTGTTGTGTTTGATGTTCATGTGTGAATGATACTTGTTGATTAGTAAGAAGACTTGCTGATTTTTGTGTTATGAACTAGGTAGATTAGGAATGAATTACTTGTACATTTTGCCTTAAATTGTGTACACACACCAAGTGTTTGATGAAATGCCTATGTGAGTTTAATAGATGAAATTGTATGCAAGTAATGGTGAAATTGTTAGTAAACTAATATAAGGATGATGTGTTAGATTGAATTCATTTGGAGATTTTATTGATTTCCTATTTGGGTAGAAGTGTGCACTAGTGGCTTACACTACATGCTTGAATGATGTGATGCACACCATGTGTTTGTTTGATTTCTTTATTGTGATTAAGAAGTAAAGGTGAAGTAGAAAGGGATAATCTTAGAATTTTGTAATGTTAGTTAATCTTGGATTATAATGTTAATTGTAAAATTATCAGAATGGTGGTATGAATGGAACTGATCACGTACACATGTGTGCGTGCAGTTAAGTAATCATATGGTTGTATGTG
Organism: Scalesia atractyloides; assembly: GCA_947069175.1. Lineage (NCBI taxonomy): Eukaryota > Viridiplantae > Streptophyta > Magnoliopsida > Asterales > Asteraceae > Scalesia > Scalesia atractyloides. Next base: position 30,617,454 of record CAMTDV010000005.1, read on the forward strand.
TCCTATAACATGAGTATGAAATGCATATAGTATCATTAGTATGGTCGACTATATCAAGATGGGTACATGTTCACAAGTTGAAAGTGTGTATGTAGGACAATTAACTTCTGAAAGTCAGTGTAGAAATAGCATGGTTAGGCGTTTGGACACAATTGTAAGAGTAGGGAAATCATGGGATGTGTACTAAATCATTTATGTATTATGTATGATGAGAATTGAGTTTATGTGGATGTGGAACAAGGTGTCTAACAATCTATGTCATAGTACGTGGAAATTAACTAATGAAAGTCAAGTAATGTATGAATGGAAAGAAACGAGTGTTGTATGAATGCGCATGTGTACTAACCATAACGCGAATGTTATGACATGTAATGTGGATAGAAATCATGTCAAATAGACTCCACCACAGGAGGCTAACGAGTCAAAAGGAGGCAAGGAACAAACATGAACACGACGCTTAAGGTAAGTGATTCTCCACTTAACTCTTGTTATGTAAGGTACCTTTGAATGGTAGAAGATGGGGATCATGAAAGGATGGAAAAATATGGTAGGACCAAGGTACGTGAGGTTGTATTGAACTATATGTAGCATAGTAATAGTTGAAAGTGATTGGTGACTCAAACGGGTCAAAAGTTAGAAAGTTTTGTGCTGGGATGTGATTTTGAATGTTGGGGTATGGGGTTTAGTGTTAGGATGACTTGGGGTCTTAGAATAATGTTATTTTACGTTTTAGGACTATCAAGGCGCACGAACAGGGGTCAAAACACGTAAAAGAACGTAATCTAGGCGCCGGTTTGTTGTAGACGAAGTCGCCAACGCCCAGACAGGAAGTCATCGATGCCAATTGTGTCGTCGACGCCTAGACATGAAGTCTCCGATGCCGAAGGGGGCGCCAACACCCTAATTCGGTTTACGAACTTGGCATCAACGTGGATGGAGTCGGGGACGCCGCCTAAGGAAGTCGCCGACGCGGATAGGATCCCAGTTTTCGTTTTTCCGTGCTTTTAATGTTCTAAACCCCTGTAGACCAATTCCCAAGCCTTGTTAAACTTTCATAATGCACCACAACCTTACCAAATAGTGGTGTGAATTATGGGTGAGTACGAAATTCGTTTTTAAGCTCCCGAAATGTAATCCAAGCATATGAGATGTGGGTAAGAACATGTAAGCAAGTATGTGTGGGATAAAATAAGTATGCAGACATGTACAAATGGATTTGATTGTATGCTAGTAGTTGGAACTCATAGGTAAGCATGAATAGGAACAAGCGTGTGCGTAGGTTGTATGTATGGATTTTGTATGAATATGTAGAATGAAGACGTATGTAAAAGTTTGGATACAACACTATATATGTACTTATTGGAATTTTTATATATATAAATGAATGAGACTTGTACATATCTTTATGTGACTTATAATACATATGAGTACTGACAGTACTAATCACGTTGCCTTTAAGAATGGAAAGAATGTGCAGGTAAGTTATGGTTGGCTTTTAAAGGTTCGTCGCCGAGATGCAAGCTTTGAATTTAGTAGGATAATAAAATAGATTATCACACATTGCAAGAATACGTCATGTCTTTTAAATTTTATATATGTTTCACATTACGTAAATATTCACTGATTACTAATGATGTGGATGTGTACGGTGACTGGAGGTTACATGGATTATCATTATCATCATGAGGTGTAAGCGGTTGAGGATCGAGCTCAAACGTGGATTGTACAAGAGTGAGGTCACGGAATTTGTAAACGTAGGTTATGTTTTATTTTCAATTATAAGAATGAAGGATGCAATATATGAAAAATGATTATTTCAATGGCTTGAAGTGTGTTAAAACATTTATAAAGAAAGAAATATTATGATCTGTATTTCTGTTGCTTGTATTTGGTTAAACGTGTTGGGGTCTTACATGGATTGTCAAAGTGCTGGTCAAAAAGTCAATAGTCAAGTCAACCAAAGCGAAAGACTAAAGACTAGAACACCAAGTCAACAAGTCAAAGACAAAAGTTCTGGATTTCTAGAAGTGTTGGTTCTCACCCAACAGTTCTTAGAAATCCAGCAGTTCACTCTATCTCACATCAGAAGCATCACTTCAATGCAACAGTGTAACTACCCATCGGTTTTGCTAACTAGTGGCAGTTACATAATTTAATGAGCTGTTAAGGGTCGCTTTCATGATGACGTCACCAACAGTTCACTCCCCCTATATATAGTTCTTCTTGTACATTGTAATTGTTAACACTTAGAGCCAGAGCACATAAGAACTAACTGAGAGAGTGTTCACCTGGTGAGGGGGATTACAGATTGTACCTTGTGATTGTATTACATTCATTGAATTCAATGAAATCATTTTGCAATTATTCTCAAATCCAGTTGTGTTAGATTGATGTGTTTCTTTATCATTGCTTGATTCAATTTCTAATTTGATTAACGCTTTTATCATATAAACACACACTACACACACTCTCAGATCCAACAAACTAAATATTCCAAAGATGTTTCAGGAATATTTAAAGGTAAAACTTTTAGATTTTGTTTTTTTTAAAGCAAATAAGAATAGCAAAGTTTTAACTAATCAAGAAATAACTAGTCTAGCGCACCTTAGGTACCTTAAGATTGAGATGTGCATCCATGACCTAAGGCCTTGTCCTCAACGAAAGTTTTGAAAACCTAAAATGTATTAGTTTTGAATAATAGTTGTGACATACAGATGTTAACTATTTATTTAAAATCCTTAAAATTTATAATTATTTACACAACTTTGTATTTAAGTTTATAAATTTAGATCTTTGGTTATTTGTTGTTTTCAGTTTTAGCACAATAATCGTTCAACCAATCTTATTATATATTAACTAGTATTTTTCAGTGTGCATTGGCGTATTACATTGGAAAAAAAAAAACATTGGCATGCTTAAAACTTAATTTTAAAAAAAAAAAACAAAACCTTTATGTAAACCTAACCTTGGTGTTCCTTTAAGTTCATATCACTATGGCCCTTTCTCTTCCGCATTTTGTCTACATCAGTCACAGACTTTCCTGCACCAATTTTCCTCACGTGTTGCTGCGCCAGGTGTATAGATACAGTGAGAAATATGTAAACTTGTACATTAGTATTCACTCCTTAAAAAATGAAACAATGATGATAATAAGAAAGTGACACAGTTACGTAAACACATCTAAAAATTTAGGTTCAATCATAATAGGTAAAATAGGAAAAAGAAGACTAAAAAAGTTAATAAAAAATATAACTTTTTTAAAGTATAGGAGCAGTAGTTACGACTGATATAAAATTTTTTACAGTGATGTAATTTTTTTTAAATCACCAATAACAATTTTTTACACCCAATGCAATTTTTTTTCGTTGTAACAAGTGATTTTTTTAAAGATTTTTGAGGAATTTTTTTTTGAAAAAACCTTATGGAAGGCCTAGTTCTTACTGCTGAATATGGTTCTTATTTTACTCTTTCCCTATAGGTTATTGTAAAAAGGGGTTTTGTGAGAAGTGTTTTAAGCCGTTAGATTTATAGTTAATAGTTGAGATAAAAAAAGGTTTAAAATGCAAATTATGTTTTTTTTTGTTTTTACTAATTTGGTTAGATTAAGGGTAATAGTGTCTTTTTATATTGTATTGTTTAAATAAAAGAAACTACCATCATAGAGCGTTTTAAACGTCAAATAACTTTTTTTTTAAAATATACCATAATAACAAGCGTTTTTTATTTTTAATACGAGCCCCATATTGATATACTTATATAGAGAAAAAAAATACGTTTTAGTCGAATGTTTTAATCCATTGAGTTTTAATTGTATTGTGATTCAAGGAGTGATGTTTTAAACATCTAGAAACATTGTATTGTTATTCAAGTCATGATGTTTTAACATTTGAAATCTAGAGACATTGTATTGTGATTTAAGTCATGGTGTTTTAACATCTAGAATGATTGTACTGCTATAAAAGTCATGATGTATTAACATCTGGAATAACAATACAATCATCCCTAGATGGTGTTAAAACATCATGACTTAAATAACAATACAATCACTCGAGGTTTTAAAACACTATGACTGTATTACGATTCAAGTCATGGTGTATTTGAAATTTGTATGGTGTTTTATACCTGCAAAATAACAAAAATCATTCCAGATGTTAAAATAGCAAAAGAATTATCTCCTTAAATAACTCATAAAGCGGTTACAATCTATTTTATAATTAACTTGGTTTCTGAAGTTAATTACCTTATTACCCTTAATCCATAAAATTACATAAGGTCACATATCATCTCCATAATATTTCTAAAAAATTTCACCCTTTTTACATGAACCTGAACCCGTGTATATATATATATATATATATATATATATATATATATATATATATATATATATATATATATATATATATATATTTCAATTTTAAACACGTATTTTACACATATGTACGCTAGAAAAAACACATTTAGAACCATAATTTTCCTTTATATAAATATATCTACATTCATTTATACACATGTGTATATATATGTACATTATCAAACATATATCTACAATACTTATGTTTCAATTTTAAACACGTACATACATATATGTATAGTTAAAGATTGGCAATATACACATTTGTATTGTCAACTATACATATATGTATATATAAAAAAAAGCATTTTTTTTCATTTTTTGCTTAGGGAATCTTATTTTCCAAAATGTTTCTCAAGTTTCTCTATTAGTTTAGTATTTCTCACATGAAGCTTTCCATATATATATCTTGTGTGTGTGGGGGGGGGGGGGGGGGGGGATCATGAGAATACTCCTCTTTGTGAAAGAAAAAATCAAGAAAACTCTATCTAATAATACTAAACCCTAATCACTAAACCTTAAGAAATAAACAATAAACCCCAAAAAACTAAACCTTAAAGGCTATCGCCTAAAAGTTAAAAACTAAATGCTAAACCTAAAGCTAAGCCCTAAAGAAAACTCTATCTAACAATACTAAACCCTAATCACACACATCTAATATATATATACACACACATATTTCAAACAAGGGTTTTAGAGCGAGAAGAAAGTTAAAGCGTTGAACTTTATTACTAGTCGTTTATATATTTTTAAAGTTTTTTTTTTACTTTTTACAAGTATATGTTATATACATAAAAACACATTGAATTGATGTTTCCATATGATTTTTAACATATAATTTTTAACATATAATTTTTTCTTATACATGTGTAGCTTGTAGAAATAGACGAGTTTTGTTTATAATATCGTATTTAATTTCAAATTGATGAATAAAGATTGTATTTTAAATTTTTCTTATATTTAAAAAAATATATTGAATAAACTAACTATTAATTCTCGTCTTACACTTATCGCATTTATATGTCTTCAGATTGAAACCCTCCACCCCCCACACACACATATATACGTATATAGAGGGAGAAAGAGACAGAAAGTTTGAAATAAAAAAGTCTCTTAACGTGCGAGGTGTACGCGACTACCCAATAACGTGCTTAATTATGTATCTAACGTGCTTAATTGAGTTTTAACACGTGTAGTTTTCATGTTTGGTGGCATGCGGGTTTTGATTTTTTAACACGTGTAGTTTTCATGTAAACGAACCGAGCACGAGCAAAGGTACGATCAGTTCGGTTCGGCTCGTGAACAGCCCTAGTTCAACACTACAAAAGATTTACCCGCCAACCCCCCACACAATACTAAATCCCCATACAACCTAAAAACTAAACTCGTAGTCTAAACCCCCAACCCCCTCCCCTAAAAACTAATCTGGAAACCTAAACCTACAAGAAACTTAACTCTAAAAGATAAACTAAACCCAAAACCTAAACCCTAAAGTTAAGTAGAATTTAATATCTGCAATCCTATATAAATAGTAGTATTAAAAAAGTACGACATGTTAAAGTATTTTTATGTTGAAAAAATATGCTCGAATATACTCGAACAAAGGGTAAAAAAATTTTAATCTTATGATGCAATTTAAAAAAACATAGCATATGAAGAAGATAGAAATATTTGAAAAGCTTGTATTTTTTTTTCATTTTTACCCATCCTTCATGAAAAGTCTTCTTTCCCCGTAAATGAGCAGTATTCAAGTTTCCTCACTAATTATGAATTTTTAATTAAACCCTGTCTATATATCTATCTGGTATTTTCTGAATCATTTTCTAAGAATTTACAAAAAAATTCTTTCAACAAAGATGTGAATTGGGAGGGATTGGTCATATATATATATATATATATATATATATATATATATATATATATATATATGGGAAGGTTCAAGAGAAAATTCAATTTATTGAGAAAACTCTAAAAAAAATTAAAAAACACACTATTTTTTTAAATATTTGTTGCTTGTAAATCTGGCATTCTTACGATTAAAAAAAACTTTAAAAACTAGTTAGTATTACACATGCAACACTACGAAAAACCTAAACCCGCCAACCCGCACCCCCACCCAAAAAAAACTAAATCCGAAATTTAAACTTAAACAAAAAACCTAACTCTAAAAAACAAACTAAACCCAAAACCTAAACCATAAGGTTGAGTAGTATTTCATATCTGCAATACTATAATAATAGTACTGAAAAAAGTAGGACACGTTAAAACATCTTTATGTTGAAAAAATATGCTAGAATATACTCGAAAGAAGGATAAAAGAATTTTGATCTTACGGTGAAATTTATTTTAAATTAATAGCATATGAAGTAGAAAGAAATATTTGAGAAACGCACCAGTGATAACATCGTTTGCGCCAGTATCAGATAAGCAAGAAGCAAAAACGTCGTTTATGGGAAACGTGCAAGTGATAACATCGTTGCTGTTTTGTGCCTGAGCGACGGTGATGACGAAAGCCCTGCCACGTGGAGTCTGCCGCTGAAGGGGTATGGTCCCAAATCATTGCGCCAAGAAAGAGACCATCCCCATTTCTAATAAGCAATCCTTGCGAAAAGAAAGACTTCATAAAACCTTGCGCCAGTCACTTAAAAAGGGAAATAAGTCATTTAACTACCTTGCGCAGGCTCGCGCAAGGAAAATAGTTAACCTTGAATGATTTTCCTAAGTAATCATATTACTCAAAAACCTTGCGCAGACTTGAAAACCATAGAAGGATATCACAAATCTGTGTGCCGGTTGTCTAAGGAGGAAAACATCATTTGACTACCTTGCGCGGGCTTGCATAAGGAAATAGTTAACCGTAAATATTTTCCTTGACTAGATGGCACCCGTGCACGAGAAAAAGCTCAGAAACAAAAAGAATCTTTTCTGTTACAACTGTGAAAATTGTGAAAAATCCCGGTAAACTTTGATTGGTGCAAGTCCGTGGTAACCGGACGTGGTATGTATTTCGTGATATTGTTGTGATTATGTGTGATGATATGAATTCTGGAAAATGATACACCGACTATAATGGGAGTATATGCATAGTAATTAACAAAAACATTACAGTGACATTATGCGTCACCTACATGACAAGATAAAGTCGTGAATGAACTGACAACTATGGGAATAAGTATTAGTAAACACGCATGACTTGTGTGCTATGCCTAGCGATATCTGTAATGTCTCAGAAGAATCCGAGAGCACGTCATGGTTGACATGACACTATTAAGGACCAACGATGCGTGGTTCGCATCCTTAGCCTTGAACAACGTGTTAAACGGAGACTTGACGTTTAACAGCGCATTAAACCTTTAATGTCGATTATCAGGTTATGGGTAGCATTATTTAAGATTCCGAGTTCCCGGGACAACTTAGTTTTGTGCCATAGACTATGACATAAGGTTTGAAAATAATCAAAGCATGGGCATAACATAAGGCAACCAAGTGTGCCAGGAACGATCGATCAAGCTTAAAAACACTTAAACGAATGTCAAACGAGACTTTTATGATTAAAACATAACCATGCTCAGATTTTGAGACGGTTATGCTCAGATTTTAAAACCGAGTCTTTTGACACTAAGAACGCGCAAAACGGAGCCCGTTTCGCAAATCGGAGACGCGTCTAGGACCCAAAAACAAACCTAAACGTAACATCGAAGATAAACATCATCTTTTAACATATTTTACGAAGCAAGACTAAGCTACTAGTGGGGTAGGGGTACGCCATATTTTATTATTATTTTTTTCTTTTAAATTCTTTCATTTTTCCTTAAAAACTCTCAAGAATTATGTACAAACCACTAAATCTCAGCTGATCCAACATCCAAATAACATCAAATCAAAGGTTATAAACCTTGATTCTTATGGTTTTAATCATGTTTTCTTGATTATACATGAAGTTATAACCGAAAAACTCATTTTAATCAAAGATTTTTGAAGGTTTAAACATGTTTATATGCTGAATAAGAACATCTTGGTATTTACCTGGTGTTATATGGCAGCCATGATCACAAACCTTTGGGGTTTGATACCCTAATCAACTCTTATTCGACAAAAATCGCTTAACTATTCGATTAACCGAAAAGCCATGCATTAAAGCTTGATTGATATAAGTTCTAGCACATTTGGGTTGTACTTGATGTGTAGGTACTGAATACAGCCTTCAGACACTTCTGGGATCAAGATAAACACTTGGAATCGGAAGAATCGCTAGATATATCATCCAAAAACCGAAACTAGCATAGGAAGAATCTTGTTTTAGCTATAACTTGGTCCGTGAAATTTGGATTGAGCTGAAATTTGGTGTGGTGATGTAGGATATTGTCAGGAAGGTCCACGTAAAAGTTTTAGAAATTTTGAAATTTTCTACAATTTTTGCTGAATTTTTAACTGTTTTACCGAAAGAATTTTGGAAAAATTATCAAACGAAGTCAACAAATCACCAAAGTTTACAGAGACACTAAGGAACATATGGGGAATGTTTTGCAAAATTCAGAGTCCATTGGTTGAGTTTTGATGTGGGTTAAAAATCCGTGTTTTTGCGAGTTTTCGGTAGCCGGGAACGCACTGAAACGAAATCGGAAAAATCTAAAAGTTTTGTGAGCAGTTCCTGGACATGTAAAAGGTGTTCTGGAATTTTTAGGAATATTTGGACTAATGATAGTATTTTATGTTAATTAGGTGGTTAAAAACAGTTTAATAAATAATTTATTTAAACAAGTAAAATGCCAAAATAAATTCCCATAAATTTTTCCCATAATCTACAGATTTTTACTGAGTTATATAAAAATTTATAGATTTTTATATAAAATATAGATTAAATGGAAATTTATGGAATTAAAAATGAGTTAGTTTAAAGCAATTTCGGCAGTTTATCGTATAACGAACCTGCTGGAACTAGGAACCGACCCAACCCTACAAATACTATAATTGGAACAACTGGAGTATTCCGGGAAATTCCCTGGCAAATTGGGCACTATGGGGGTGTCCTAAGACAATTCGGGAGAATTCCCGACGGTGAAAATGGAAACTCAAATTTGGGCGACCTAGACTCCCCAAACACTCAAACTCACTTAATGGAAAGTTAATCATTCATAAATAACCACGTGTTGGCACTATTGGTATTCCCGTACCATTATCCGAACAGGTTAAACTACTGAATTTGGCTAGCACGCGAAACGGTGCCGGAAGCCAAACTGAAAACAAATACTACCCTGACGTCCATCACCATACTAGTGTCTTATAGACTCAATCCAGAGTAAAAACTCCTGACCAGATCCAAGTTATAACCATTACCAACTTAGATACTGATTTGAGTCCATACTTGCATGTGGGTTATTAAAGTTGATCCAGTTGCTTGATCACTCTTGCGTTGAGATCACCACTTATACTGTGAGTTTCACTTCCCCGCTTTTTAAACTGTTTTACTGTTTTCTGGGGACTTGCATGTTAAAAAACTGTGTTAATTGCACCAACTTGTGATGATGTGAATTATCTAACACACGAACTGCCTCCCCTCTACAAGTGATCAGCGTAAGCCATGGGCAGTGGATAGTATTATTGGTCTGACAGACCCAGTTGCTCCAGGCAGTGTCTAGGTGACACTGTGTGTTGGTGACTAGGCAACTGCACGCGTCCTGAATTTAGTTGCGTCGTTAGACATAACTGCAGGGGAACATTGAACTTTATATGACTCAGTTGCCGGGGTGACGTGCCTGTCTTGACACGGCCCGATGCGAAGTGTCTGCGGTGACACGACCCGGTGCGATGATGTGTCTGTCTGACGCGGAGTGACTATGACAGGTCAAGGTTTCACTTGTGTCCTCGTGTAACTCCATATGTGACTATAACTGTGACTATGTCCGTCATTGTGACCATGACTAGTGCAATTAAACTTGTTAACACATATTGTTACACAACAATGAAACCAGTGGAACTCACGCAGCGTTTAGCTGACCTTTTTAAAACTAACATGCATTTCAGGTAACTTGAGACTGGTGTGATCCATGTATGTTGTTCAAGACATGTTTGTAGGCGAACCCTGATATAGACGCATGTGGCTTAGAAGACTTATGTGGTTCATGGGAACACGCAGTTGTAACATACAAGGTCATCATTGCCAGCCACGTGGCAGTTTCCCCATCCGTTGATCTTACCATGATCCATGTGACTCTAGGAACAAGTTGGTGAATTAATGGTGGATCTTGACACCGTGAAATCTCTATCTCTTTATTTTGGCGCCTAAATCCAGCTATAAATAAGTATCTTGGGGACAAAGAAAAGGTATTCACTCTTACTTACTCTCTCTCTTACTTCACTTAAACTATTTTCCGAATACGAATACTTATTCTCACGCCGGAGGGTGGTCACGGAGAGAACACCCCCTTCTCCCCGTGACGAAGCTGACGGCGTTCTATTTTGCAGGTATCATCGGGAATCTAGTTGCAACCATCATCATCCGTAAACGAATCAAAGGGTTAACCCATTTATGTAGAGACTAAAATCCTAGATCTATCCAGATTCCGATCTGTTAGGTCTACGTTTCTTCATTGGCGCCCACCGATTTTCTATTCTCTTTTCACCTTTCGTTTCGTTTCGTTTCACTTAGATCTATAGCATCATGGCTGATGGATCATCGTTTCCAGGAGGTCCTCGATCTGAGATCCGTCGTGTCGTTGGCGGTCCTCAGATTGACGAGCAAATTGTGGAAGACTCGTCCGGCGAAGCTGATGCTCCGTATGATCCAGATCATGCAAGCATTCCTGTAACTCCGGCAGCTCCTCATGTTGATGTTGCATCAATTTTACCGCCTGGTGAGACTCCGTTGTCTTGGATAATCAAATCTCAAACTGCGTTAAATGCTATGTATGCTCAACTATGTGCTCAGACCGGAACTCCAGCTTTTCAAGCTCCGGTTAATGCTCCTCAGGTCCGTGCTTCGCCGGCACCTCGAGTGTTGAGTTATTATTCTCAGATTCGTGCCCGTGCGCCTTCGCATGTGTCTGTGGACGGAACCGAGATGTATTCTCAAACCAGAAATGGTTCTGTTCATTCTGGTAATCGAAAGCGAGAGGATAATGCTCAATGTCGCACATTTGTTCACTCACGTTTGGGTCCGCGACTATCACAGAAGCGGGACACCCAACATGATGAATATGATATGACTTATAACGAAGGAGATAAGGAAAGTGTTTTTAATCGGTTGTCTACAGATCATGTCAACTACAAGCCTAAGATATGTGCAACATACAATCCCGAGGCGGAGCATGATTACAATCTGGTGTATCGACCCGCTGAAGCAGCTTAACAATCGAAGTTTGTAAGAGAAATAGCGTTGGCTCAGCTAGAACGAGCAAAGTTACCATCCAACGTAGGGAAGTTTAACGGTTTAACTGATCCTGATGATCACATGCGCCTCTTCACTGGTGCAGGGCTAATTGGAGGTTGGACGTTACCAATGTGGTGTCATCTGTTCGTACAAACTCTTACCGGCGCCGCACGCCTTTCATTTGATAATTTTCCCACAGGTAAACTTTCCTCCTGGAATGATCTTAAGGAGAAATTCCTTACGCATTTTAGTCAAAAAATGCGATATGTCAGAGATTCCTCAGATGTGATGAACATCTGGCAGAATGATGACGAAAGCCTAGAAGATTCTATCACTCGTTATAATAAGGAAGTGTTAGAAATTGGAGATGTACATGAGGATCTTATCCGCGCACAGTTCAAATATGCGGTACGATGTGATGAAATGATAAAAGTACTTTCTGGAACAACTGGCCTTCCAAAAAGCTGGGATAAACTAATGGCAGCAGCCAAAGTTTATACGTAGACAGAGCGGAACCTTAATTTCAACAGACCACCACTACCTCTGAATCGTCCTCAGGATCTAAGTATAGGTGGCCGGAAGTTTAAAAAAGGTTGGAAGGACTCGAACCAAGGTTCTTATTCTCCGTATTCACCAGTAGATGCTCTTGCAATGATTAACAAGATTACTACCCAGAAAGCAATCAAACAAGAGAACCGTGATCGACAATGGACTCCTCTAACAAAGTCTCCCGTGAAAGTTCCGAGTACCGAGAATTATCAGTTTAAGCAACCTCAACCCATGAAGAACAAGAAGGGTCAGGACCCAAATCTCTGTTGTGACTTTCACAAAGACACTGGGCACACAACTGACAACTGCACCAGTTTGCGCGCAGAGATTGGAAAAGCATTGAAAAGTGGTAAACTAACACAACTAGTACAGTCAGTACGAAAGGAGGTCAGAAAACTCATGCGCGGGGATGAGGGTCCAAGCAACAAGAAGATGAAACAAGTTTCTATGATTCAAGGAGGCAGGTCGTGCAAGCGCAACTTCCAACGTTTAAGAAATGAAAAATGGCACGAGCAACATGTGATTTTTCCTGTTGTTCCTGGTGGACCTCAGGAAGAAAGACCGGTAATAATCACAGGTATTTTTGGACATTACCAAACTGACTACATATTTGTTGATCCTGGGAGTTCCATGGACATCATATATGAACAATGTATCAAGCAATTGGATCCAGAGGATAAGGCACGCCTTGAACTGGTTGACTTTCCAATGTAGAAGTAGGATTTGTAGTAGGATTAGGTGAAGGTGTGGATGGTGATGTTTGACCCGCAGTAGGAGTTGGTAAATCCATGATGACTTTGTTTTCTCGAAGTAAAACTCGGTTGTGTCGTAAGGTTCGCTCAATTTCGGGATCAAATGCTAGCGGTGATGACTTGTGAGAGCCTCTAGTAAGCATACACCTGTAAAAAGTACCTGCACACTAAACACAACCAGCGTAAACCCGAAAATAACAAACAAAAACTACTAAATTAACACACGTTGCGCACTACTACCCGGCAACGGCGCCAAAATTTGACGTGATGTCGAAGTGTCACGCAAATTTAATCGAATTACAACTAAATAGCTAGCGGTAAGTGGGTATCGAACACAAGGAGTTTGTGGAATATGTGTTATCTAAGCAGTTTTTATAAGAAACTAAATTAAATTAAACTAAGTTGCAGAAAAGTAATTTCAGAGATTTTGATTGTTTGGTTTTAAAACTAAGATTAACTAAGTACTTTGCAAAAGAAAGATTTGATTTGTAAACAATTTAGAGACAAATGACCATCCTAGATATCCGGTTTCAATTGACATTCATGCTCAAATCCCACTAGAAAGAATCACATAGACATGACTCATGTGTTGTTACTTGTTGTGATGAAAGGGAACTAAGTACTCATATTAAACTAATGCGAGGTTGTTACCCGAAGATCAATTAATCAATATCCAACCCTAACCCCTCCCGTGATATCTCGATTGTCAACGACACCAAGAACGTATGATTTAGGTTATGATCAAACACATCAATTAACAAATTACAAACAAATATCAACACACCATAATAAACCAACAAAGATTGCAAGTCTATTATTCTAAATAAAAACAAGAACATGAATGTCTCAAACAAACCTTCAACCTAGGATGATGACCAAAGAGTTAGCCACTCATGACTTGGACAATCGTCATCACACACACATCAATGTTCATAGGAATTAAAAACACTAATCAAATGTTTACAAATTATTCCAAGCTCTCAAGAACACCCAAAATTCGTCTCTAGACTGCTGGTAACCGAATGGGAATGATTGGATGTGAAAAGACACTTGGAAACAGACTTTTATGGGGCAGTTACACTTTTCATGTTGGGCGCCACCATAAGCTAGGGTGCCACCGTAGCTTACGGTGGCTTAAAAGTGGTCTACGGTGGTTAAAAACTGTCTTACGGCACTTTTTTGTCAGTCTCCACCGTAGCTTACGGTGCCATCGTAAGCTACGGTGGCCTGCAGCTATGAAATTTTGTTTTATTCATAACTTTCTCGTTTCAAATCCGTTTTCTTCGTCGTTTGCGCCCACATTCTTGTAGTTTCGTCCTCTATCATGTTATCTTCTTAAATATTCAATTCCAATAAGTTATTTTTTTCGTTATTCTCTGTATTCCTTCCATGCTTCTGCTAACATTTTCTTTTCGCTTCCTATTAAGCCTTTTGCACCTGAAATGACAAGTAAACCATAGTTATCTAATTCGAGACAATAACCCACTATAATATATAATTATAATAGATATTATGCCACTTAAGGGTTGTCCTACGGTCCACCCGTCACATCACCACACTTACACGTTGCATGCCCCCAAGCAACTCATTTAACACAATAATTCCACATTTTCCTCCGCAATAAGCGATCCAATTCATACCAAGCAAATAATCGTTACCTTTTACTAACTTGCCATCATAATCACATGACACACCCCTCACAGTGACTCTCCTCTCGGTGACGAAGGTTACTAGCAAGAATGTGCTAGAGACGCTCAATGCAAATGTGCGATTGTGCGATAATAAGCTTGTGTATAAATCGAATCTTCGCCTACAAAATACTAAAGCATGCTTTTGAATCAAAAGGACTTACGGGTTGTAACGAGGCTATGTGTAAAGGTAGGGAATGATGGGACATATATGCAAGTAGATCATTGATCCGACCCGGTCTTATTGTAACAACTAAATAAAACCAACTACTAACTATTTACACAACTTCACACATCTTTTTCGTTGTTTTTGTTTTTTTTTCAACTACTACCACATTTATTCTCATCTTTTTGTATATATTTTATTTCAGTTTTCCCTTTTTTTATTCTCTCTCTCTTTTTTTTTTTTTGAGATACTAAACAAATCACAAAACACTAAATACCAAAGCTACTAGACCGGATCTTCTCAAACGGGGTAAATTTTTTAGGAGGTAGGCACGGGTTAATAAATGATAGGCAATAGGCTCAAACATGGCTACTAATAGACCAAACCACCGCCCCTCTCGCTTCCAAACTCATATATCAAATGGATGAGGCCCAACCCCCAAAGTCCCACACTCTCGTACATCACGACGAGGTACCTAAATGCCCTTATCATCTTCACACACATGCTAAGCTAAGGCCTCGAAACGCATTCAATACACAAGTTCTAATAACACAAACCACATATCACCACTCAAACCAAAGAAGGGATACTTAACAAGTAAATGTGTGGCCCAAGAACTCACCATGAAAGGACAGAAGGGTTGCCGATGTGTCATGCGGGTCAAATGTCAAGTTTTCAATTTGGACGGCATTTACTTGATTTTTAATATTTTGAAAAATTTCCCCCATCCCCACACTTGGGATACATTTTCCCCAATGTATGGTTTTGGAAGATGCAAAAAACTACTTTTTTAATAAAAGCACACAAACTAACTACCAACATTTCAAAGCTAAGAAGCATAAAAAGATTAAGGAATGAGTACATGGACCTTGTGACGTTGGTACAACAGATGTTGTGGATGTTCCTACTCCCTACCACCACCTTCACACAAATATCCACACATCTTACCCACACTTAAATGTTTCCATGGCCCTGAAACACAGAAAAAAAAAGGAACAGAAAACAGTAGTGTAAAATCCCGGGTTGCCTCCCGAGCAGCGCTAAGTTTTCGGTCTTCAGGCAGACCTTGCCACCCCCATTTATGGTGGCTCAAAGAAACAGTTCCTGCCATCTCCATCACTGCATCGTACCATTGGGTAAAATGCATCCATCACATGTCCACTTGGTTGGTAATCAAATACACAATTGCTTGAACCCTCATGTTTTTCTTCACAATCCGGTGGTTTATTTGTTTTCATGCTTTGACACACGTGTTTCAAAAGATCACTAGACTCACTACCCTTCACCTCAATCGACTCATAACTAATCACCCTAGTTTGAACATCAAAGGAAAACTTACGGTTCTTTTCGGCCATAGTAATGATCTCGTCTCTACAATTAATTTGAGCATTTCCTGTGTTTAGAAATGGCCGACCTAAGATTACCCTTTGTTGTGTTGCCATTTTGGTAGAAGCATAGTCTAGGACCAAAAAATCCACCGGGTATTCAAATCCTCCCAACTGAATCTTAACATTCCTAACCACTCCCCGTGGACACCTCTAACTTTCATCTGCCAAGCTCACCATGGTGTCTATATCTTACAACAGGCCAAAGTCATACATGTCATACAACTCGCCTGGTAGCACGCTCATGCCTGCCCCATAGTCCAACAATGCATGAGGAATTTTAATTTTCCCACTCGGATAGGCACAATTGGTTCCCCATACTCTTTGTCATTTTCCGCCTCGGCATCCTTTCCTATACCTGCATTCACTTGACACGAAGAGGTTAGAAATGTGTCATTATATTCACTATTATGAATGGTGCTTACCACATTGATGTTAACACTTTTAATGTGTTTGGGATTATTCGCCGTGTCGCTTGGTAGTAGACCTTTTTCTTTCTTCAAGAGTGCCACCTCACTTGCAAGTTGACCCATTGGGTAGTCAATGATTGGATGGCTTTGTCGCGAATTTCATCTTTTTGCAACCGAGCCTCATCCATTTGATTCCTCCTTTGCATATCTTGTTGCATCATTCTAAGCATATTCATCACTTCATTCCCACTTGAACCTGACGGTCCCGACCACCCGGTTTGCTCATTGTTTGGTGGTTGAAATTGCCTTTGGAAGCCTTGATTTGCAAATTGTTGGTGAGGAACATAATTTGCTTGCGGAGACCCTTGAAAGTTTTGATTGGCTTGATTAGTCGGGTTCCCATAACGAAGGTTTGGATGGTTCCTTAACCCGGGGTGGTATGTGTTCGAGTTCATGCCAAAATTTCTACCACCCCCTTGGATAGCATTCACCTCCTACACTTGACCTTCAACACATGCCGCCACACAAACATCCGTTGCATACCCTATTTCATTGCAATTAGTACACACATTAAAAACTTGATTAGTAGGATGTGCCTCTACATCTTCCACGGCATTTACTTGTGGTCTTGTAACCACATACTTCTTATTTCTTGATGCTTGTGCCTGTCGTTTAGAATTGAACGACATTTGTTCCAAGAAGGCCCAATCGTCTTGCTCGTAATTTGTGCCAAATGTACCATTAGAAACCGACACTAAATCGTGAGCATCACCATCACTCAAGCCCTCAAGAAAAGCATGTAAACGCTCCCAAAGAGCAATCCCATGATGTGGACAATTTTTAAGTATCATGTTGAACCTATCAAACGCTTCATGAAACATCTCACCCACTTGTTGCCGAAATTCCCGAATACTTTTTCGAGCATCATTCGTCTTTTGAGCGGTGAAAAATTCTTCTAAGAACCTTTGTTGCATTTCCGCCCATGTGTAGATCGATGCGGAAGGTAATGTGTAGAACCACCATTTTACCTTGTCTTCCAATGAAAATTGGAAAAGAACTAACTTAACATCATCAGATGAGAATCCTTGACCGCCGATCGTGTTGCAAATGGAATCATAAGCCTCCAAATGAAAATAGGGTTCTTCCGATGCTAACCCTTTATACTTTGGAGTGCATTGGTTCTAACCTCAAATGTTCTTCCATCTGGATGGTGAGGAATTACCACCGGCAAAGGGTTGTTGGTAATAACCGGTCAAAAATGAGCTTCAATTCCCCTCACCACTTCTCTATGGTATCTTCGTGGAGCGCCTAACGGTACTCTTGGGCGACCCATTTAAGGTGCAAATTGTTGATATTGAGGTTGTTGCACCACCGGTCGTTGAGCGTGTGGAGGTTGTTGAAACGGTGGTTGTTGATATTGAGGATGCACTTGTTGCAAAGGCATAGGTTGTTGAAACTGTGGCACATGCGGACGAATTTGTTGTACCCCCGTTGGTTGCCTAACCACCTCTTGAATTGGTTCCAATTGTTGCCCTTGGTACATCACACCTCCTTGAGGTCCCAAATTACCTTCTAATTCGTATCCTTGAAATTCCTCTGCATACCCGTCATCAAAACCATATCCTCCAATACCCGAAGATTGCATATATTGAGAAGACGGTTGATGAAAACCCATTTGATATGAAGGTTGGAAAGTGGATGTAGTATGAATGATGGTTGAATTGGGTTGGAATTGGTTTGGTGATACTTGTTGAGTATAAGATGATTGACCAGTTGATGGAAAGAAAGATGAAAATGCTGGAACCATGGTTGTTGAGGTGAAAGTGAGAGCGGGTGCGGGTTGAGTGATTACGGGTGATGTGGCATTAGTGGGTTGTACTTCCAATATAGAAGTAGGATTTGTAGTAGGATTAGGTGAAGGTGTGGATGGTGATGTTTGACCCGCAGTAGGAGTTGGTAAATCCATGATGACTTTGTTTTCTCGATGTAAAACTCGGTTGTGTCGTAAGGTTCGGTCAATTTCGGGATCAAATGCTAGCGGTGATGACTTGTGAAAGCGTCTAGTATGCATACACCTGTAAAAAGTACCTGAACACTAAACACAACCAGCATAAACCCGAAAATAACAAACAAAAGCTACTAAATTAACACACGTTGCGCACTACTACCCGGCAACGGCGCCAAAATTTGACGTGATGTCGAAGTGTCAAGCAAATTTAATCCAATTACAACTAAATAGCTAGCGGTAAGTGGGTATCGAACACAGGGAGTTTGTGTAATATGTGTTATCTAAGCAGTTTTTATAAGAAACTAAATTAAATTAAACTAAGTTGCAGAAAAGTAATTTAAGAGATTTTGATTGTTTGGTTTTAAAACTAAGATTAACTAAGTACTTTGCAAAAGAAAGATTTGATTTGTAAACAATTTAGAGACAAATGACCATCCTAGATATCCGGTTTCAATTGACATTCATGCTCAAATCCCACTAGAAAGAATCACATAGACATGACTCATGTGTTGTTACTTGTTGTGATGAAAGGGAACTAAGTACTCAGATTAAACTAATGCGAGGTTGTTACCCGAAGATCAATTAATCAATATCCAACCCTAACCCCTCCCGTGATATCTCGATTGTCAACGACACCAAGAACGTATGATTTAGGTTATGATCAAACACATCAATTAACAAATTACAAACAAATATCAACACACCATAATAAACCAACAAATATTGCAAGTCTATTATTCTAGAAATAAAAACAAGAACATGAATGTCTCAAACAAACCTTCAACCTAGGATGATCACCAAAGAGTTAGCCACTCATGACTTGGACAATCATCATCACACACATATCAATGTTCATAGGAATTAAAAACACTAATCAAATGTTTACAAATTATTCCAAGCTCTCAAGAACACCCAAAATTCGTCTCTAGACTGCTGGTAACCGAATGGGATGATTGGATGTGAAAAGACACTTGGAAACGGACTTTTATGGGGCAGTTACACTTTTCATGTTGGGCGCCACCATAAGCTAGGGCGCCACCGTAGCTTACGGTGGCTTAAAAGTGGTCTACGGTGGTTAAAAACTGTCTTACGGCACTTTTTTGTCACTCTCCACCGTAGCTTACGGTGCCATCGTAAGCTACGGTGGCCTGCAGCTATGAAATTTTGTTTTATTCATAACTTTCTCGTTTCAAGTCCGTTTTCTTCGCCGTTTGCGCCTACGTTCTCGTAATTTCGTCCTCTATCATGTTATCTTCTTAAATCTTCAATTCCAATAAGTTATTTTTTTCGTTATTCTCTGTATTCCTTCCATGCTTCTGCTAACATTTCCTTTTCGCTTCCTATTAAGCCTTTTGCACCTGAAATGACAAGTAAACCGTAGTTATCTAATTCGAGACAATAACCCACTATAATATATAATTATAGAAGATATTATGCCACTTAAGGGTTGTCCTACAGCCCACCCGTCACCCTGAGAGGTGGATCCTAAACAAAAAATATCCAGAGTAGTCGATTATCATTGGTCCTGCGCTATCTATAACAATTCGCGCAAAGCTAAAGTCATTGTTATTTCGTAACATAGACATCTTCGCCTGGACACCTGCAGACATGGTGGGTGTCCCGCGTGATGTTGCTGAACATTGTTTAAACGTCTTTCCATTAGCAGAACCCGTGGTTCAGAAAAAGCGCAGCCTGGGTACTAAGAAAACTCAAGTTATGAACGAGCAAGTTGCTTAATTGTTAAATGCTGCCATTTTACGAGAAGTTAAGTATCAAACTTGGGTGGCGAACCTTGTTATGGTCAAAAAGCATAACGGCGGTTGGCGCATGTGCGTCGACTTTAAAGATTTGAACAAGGCGTGTCCCAAAGATTGTTACTCTCTTCCGGAGATTGACAAGAAAGTTAACTCCTTAGCATCGTTCCGTTGGAGATGTTTTCTCGACTGTTACAAAGGGTATCATCAAGTGCTGATGAAATAAGAGGATGAAGACAAGACAGCCTTTCGCATGGAGAAGGGTATTTTCTGTTATACAAAAATGCCTTTTGGTCTCCGCAATGCGGGAGCCACTTACTAGCGGCTTATAGATACAGTGTTTAGTGATGACATTGGGGTAACCGTCGAAGTATATATTGACGATCTAGTTATCATGAGCCATACGGAAGAAATGATGTTAGAGAACATTCAAAAAACGTTTGATTCATTGCGAAAGGTCAATTTAAAGTTGAATCCAAGCAAGCGTTCCTTTGGCATGGAAAAAGGCAAGTTCCTTGGATTCATCGTCACAAAGGATGGGTTTAAGGTTAATCCAGAAAAAGTTGAAGCAATTAAAAGCATGACTTCTCTGGCAAGTGTTAAGGAGATGCAACGATTAGCCACAACGGTTAGCTGGCCTCAACCGTTTTCTCGCGAATCACGCCGCAAAGTCTTATACTTTCATTCCTACTCTGCGCAACTACGTAAAGAAAGACAAATTTCAATGGATGATAGAGGCGGAGAAAGCTTTCCAAGATATGAAGGATTGTTTGATTCAATTGCCAACTTTGACAGCTCCCGCGATAAAGAGCCTATGATCCTTTATCTTGCTGCGTCCGAGATAGCAGTCAAAGCAGTTTTACTTGTCGAAAGAAAAGGTGTTCAAACACCTATTTATTATATCAGCAAGATGTTGAATGATCCAGAGTCTCGATATTAAATGATGGAAAAGCTAGTGCTTGCGCTAGTCCATGCTTCACGTTCGTAGGTATTTTTCTGGTCACGTCATAAATGTCTTAACAAATTACCACCTCGGCCAGATTCTCTCAAAACCAGACGTCTCAGGATGATTACCCAAGTGGGTTATCGAACTAGGCGGTCACAATATTGTATACAAGCCGAGACCAGCAATTAAAGGGAAAATCCTTTCCGATTTCGTAGCCGAGGTTCCAACAGACAAAGCCCAAGAATGCGAGGAAATCCAAAATCCGGTTCCAATTACGGATGACAGAGAATGGTGCGCATCGAATAATGATGGCGCCGGCGCAGGCCTCCGACTGGTTAACCCAGATAATCAAGAGTTCACTTATGCCATACGACTGGATTTCCAGAGCACAAATTATGAGGCTGAATACGAAGCGTTCCTAGCATGCTTGCGCCTCACTATAAAGATGGTTGCTGCAAATTTAACTGCACACGTTGATTCCCGTCTTGTAGCAAAACAATTCAATGGTACTTATGATGCAAGGGGTGACATTATGGCATTATACTTGGAGCAAGCCAAGTCTTTGATCAGCCAGTTCTGACAGTTTAAAGTCGTTCACGTCAACAGAAGTGATAACAAGCATGCGGATGCATTGAGTAAACTTGCGGCCACAAGTTTCCAACATTTGGCAAAATAAGTCAGAATTGAAGTTTTAAAAATCCATATGTTTCGCTAAAGCAAGTCAACATGGTCGAAATGGGAAGTCCATCTTGGATGTCTCCAATTATCCTATTTTACAACATGGTCAGCTTCCTGAAAACAAAGGAAGCCTCCAATGCTGATAATGAAGCCTCCAATTCTTACCGGGGGATTTTTTCCTTCGTGATAATGAAGCCTCCAATGCAGAAAAACCAGGAAAGCTTGCGCCGAGATGGGAAGGCCCATATGTGATCAATGAAGTCCTGGGCAAAGAAGCATATACTTTGAAGCGCATGGACGGCTCCAGCGTCCCTTGGACCTGGAACGCCCAACAGCTGCGCCGTTGCTACATGTAATCTCAGCTCTCAATACGATAGCCCCACGCTACGCAAAGAGACTGCTTATAGTTTCTTATTTTTGTAATCTTAGTGACAAGTAATAGCTCGATGCTTTATCAATGAAATTCTATTCTGTCGCTACTTACATCTAATTGTTTACGAATATTTTGCTTACAAATGCATGCAATTACTTTGGAAATACAAAAACACTATGGCTGCTAACAACTCACGAGCCACAAGATAACACAACAAAACGCTCTTACATGAGTTAGCCAATTATGTTCATTTGTCTATCCTAAATAAGTAATTGTACTCATGCACACATTGTAATTCAAAGCGATATAGTATATAAAGTCAAAGTACTTGCGCGGCCGCGCACCTGTACATACAATTATTACAGAAACAAATTGTCTTAAACATATATAGATACAAAGAAGCGCGGTCATTCTATTTTGAGTTTTTCGCAACCTCTTCTTCTTTCACTTCAGCAAATATTTCTTTTAAACGATCAACATAATCATCGTGGGACAAGGCATTGTCAATCAGATCCATAATAGGGATCTGCAGATGATCGTAGCGATCTTTAGCAGACTTAAAAGCAGCAACAGTGTTAACATTACGGGTTGCCGAGCGACTATTATCCCTTTGTACTTTGAGTGCATGGGACACATGATCTGAACACTTTGTATATCCCTGGGCATATCCATCGCTCCTTGCAGCAACCATGACCTGAGCAACTGCCTCATCAAGCTCAGTAGAATTCAAGATTGAGTTGGCAATCTATCCCAAGTAGCCGGTTTAAAATATTAATAGTAGTTTACATATGAGGGATTCAAGCTATTCGCGCCCCCGCCATCCAATACCCATAGAGCATTGAAGGAGGCCCTAGTAAGCTTGAACCAATTTTTCGCAGGATCTATACACTAAACGAGACAAGAACTTTACCAAACCATCCATCTTCTCTTCCTTCATTTTGTACATCTGACAGCGGAGGGCCCCACACGACCCCGTGGCCTCTGGACACGGCCCGTGGTTAACTGTTCGTTGTACTATCTGGATTCTGCAAATCTTATAGTTGACCACGCCCCATGTTGGCCTGGGCACGACCCCGTGATGGGCGTAGAAACTTCTGCATGTTTTGCCTTGAAGTGTAGGGTCTGACCACGCCCGTGTTGGATGGACACAGCCCGTGGTCGTCTTCTGTAACTTTGTTTTTGTCTTTTGGGGTGTTGCTGCGGGCATTGTTCGTTATTCCTTCTTTTCGTATTTATGTTGGTTTTGGCTGCTTATTTGCTTCTTTCGTTCTTTTATGCTCTTTTTATCCTGAAAATACAAAAGGAACAAAGAAACGTGCTTTTTCCAACACTAGTACTAAAAAAGGGTTAGTTTTATGCCTCAATTGATGTAATTTATATTCTGCATTTGCACACATCAGCAGCAAGTGCCACAAGTTACTCAACCTACTCAAACCACTGCTACACCAGTAGAGGTTACACAACAAAGCTTTTTCACACAAGGTTTTGTTGGTTGGAGTAGTTTGCCTGAGGACTTAAAAGATGAAAACTCTGCTCTCATAGCCAAAAATGATTTTGAAAATGAAAATATATGTTCAATGGCTTTGGAGACCATTGTTGAAGGTGATGAATCTGTGGAGCAGGAGTCAAAGTCTGATGTGTTTGATTGTTGTGAAGCAGTGGTTATACTAGAACTTACACCAGTGGTTGAAGTGAATGTTGTTGATGTTGAAAAAGACACTCTAATTGACCCATGGGATGCGCAGGTGTGTGAGGAAGAAAGTGATTGTGCTCTTATGGCTGCTTCGAAGGTATCACCTCAGATCCTTAAAGATTTATGTTCTGACAAATGCATTATTGCTTTTGCAAACATAAAACAGGTGAATGAAAACCTGAGAAACAAAATTTTAGAAGGCGAACTTAATTTTGAAAAACTTATCAAAGAATTGAAAACAAAGTTAAGTAAAAAGGATTCTGAAATGAGTAGCCTAAGGCATGAATCAAGCATAACCAAAGACCAGCTCCAAACTATGGTAGAGAAATACCAAGTTTGCAAACAGGAGCTTGAATCTACCTAGATCACTTGTGAAAAATGGGTAGAGTCTTGTAAAGGTTATGAGCTTATGCTTGATGCTAAAATCAAGAGTAACATAAAGTTTGGGATAGGCTTTAGAGACTATGACAAGACTTGTGAAAACGTTACAAAAATTGATTCCAAGCCAGTTGAAATAGTCCCAACAAACTTGGCTGGTGAAGAAATTAAAATCACAGATAAAAATGGAAACAAAATCATTCTTGAAAAACCAGAGGTTTCAGCAAAAGATAAAGAAATTGAAAAATATCAACTTAAACCAACATGGTCAGATGAATGTGATATTTTGGAAAACTTCAAGCCAATGGACTTTTCAACCACAGATGGTAAAAAACCACCAAAAGCACTGGTGATCCCTATCAAAGACTTGCCAGCAGAGGTTACACCCACTGCTCTCCAAAAGTCTGATAGGAAAAGGAAAGAAAAGGTTATTACTTGTTTTGTGAATTTTGTGAAAAGAGAAATCATGTGGCCGCAGATTGTGCTAAAAGCCTTTGACATAAACTAAACTTATGTTATACCCAAATATCCTAGATGCACTTTCTGCAACAAAACAAATCATATGACCCAAGAGTGTGCCTATCTCAAAATCTATCATCAAAAGGTAAAAGAGATTAGAGCAATAGTTCTTGAAAGAGAAAGTTCAAGCTTTTCTGAAAACAAATCTAAACAGAACTTTGAATCAATTGAAACATTTATCACAAAAGCTTTAAATCCAACCTCTATTCATAGAGAAATTCAAGTGACAGATGCACCTCAATCAAACTAATTTCCAAGAGGTAAAAGCCAGCCTAGTTATCAAAAGGTGCCTATGGTTTATGGGACTTACAAAACGTCTTTTAAGCCAAGGGTAAATAGGCATCCTCATGGTTACCAACAGTTGATAGGAAATGGCTCACAGCAGTGGTTACAAAAACCTGATCTAACCACTGCTCATTTATCTGAACTTGAGTCTGGATCATCTGATACCCCATCCAAAGCCATTCTGGCTGTGGAAACTCATCTGAACTAATCATTTCAAAACATGTGCAGGGAGCTTCTACTTGCCTTGACAGTATTTGGTATGTAGATAGTGGGGGCTCCAGGCACATGAAAGGATGTAAAGCCCTGCTCAGACATTTTAAAGCTCATGGAGGGGGTGATATATCCTTTGGAAATAATTGAAAATGAAAGGTGTTGGGGTCAGGATGTGTCTCAACTAGAAAACTTAAGTTTGAGAATGTGAATCTCATTGATAATCGAAAATTCAATCTTCTGAGTGTCTCACAAATGAGTGACAAGGGTTATGGATCTTTCTTCACAACGAAAACTTGTCAGATAGTTGGCCCAGAGGTTGTTAAAAAGATAAATCAAATAATTGCAGAGAGCAAAGCACAACTTACTGCCAATAGGGTAGGAAATGTGTATGTGGTAGACATGGTAAAAGATAATCCTATGTCAAATGCATGTTTGTTCTCAGTTGCTTCAAGCAAAGAAACAGAATTGGCATAAAAGACTAGGTCACACAAATCTAAAAACCATCTCCACTCTCTCAAAACTAACTCTTGTCAGATGTTTGCCTCATAAACAATTTACTTGTGAAGAACATAGTGTTTCCTGTTTAAAAGGTAAACAACATAAAAGTTCTTACAAGTCAACTGAAGAGTCCAAAACAAGTCAGTGCTTACAGTTACTTCATATGGACTTGTTTGGATCTGTAAAAATCGTGAGCTTAAAACACAAAAGGTATTGCCTGGTGATAGTTGATGATTTTTCCAGGTTCACA
This sequence comes from Scalesia atractyloides, assembly GCA_947069175.1. Lineage (NCBI taxonomy): Eukaryota > Viridiplantae > Streptophyta > Magnoliopsida > Asterales > Asteraceae > Scalesia > Scalesia atractyloides. The sequence goes on from CAMTDV010000005.1 coordinate 30,643,722, forward strand.
TGGACTTTCTTTTTACACTCTAAATATGAAACAGCAAACATTTTGCAAAACTTTGTTAAACAAGTGGAAAATCAATTTGATCTTCCTGTAAAAATCTTTAGGAGTGACAATGGGACAGAGTTTAGCAACAAAGAGTTAGATGCCTTCTGTAAGTCAAAAGGGATTGTTAGGCAATATAGCATCCCTAGAACTCCAGAACAAAATGGGTTGTTAAAAGGAAAAACAGAAATTTGATTGAATCAGCAAGAACTATGCTAGCAGATTCTAATTTACCCTTGTCTTTTTAGGCAGAGGCTGTAAACACTGCTTGTTATGTTCAGAACAGAGTTTTGATAAACCCCAGGCATCAAAAGACTGCTTATGAATTGCTTTATAAAATCAAACTTCTGCTCTCTTATTTTAAAGTCTTTGGCTGCCCATGCTTCATTTTAAATTTAAAGGATTCATTATCCAAGTTTGCAGCCAAAGTTGATTGTGGTTATTTTCTGGGATACTCAACCTATAACAGCCCAGCGTAACCGCACCATGATATTGTCCGCTTTGGCAGCCAGCACGCCCTTGGCGTTCGCCCCTCACGATTTTCAAAACGCGTCATGATGGTGAAGGTATCAAACCCCTTATAAGGAAGCCTTCGTTTCCCTTCACAACCGATGTGGGAAGCCACAATCCACCCCCCTTAAAGGGTTCAGCGACCTCGCGGGACCTGGCACCACCGGTCCGGCCCTGGCTCTGATACCATCTGTAACAGCCCAGCGTAACCTCACCATGATATTGTCCGCTTTGGCAGCCAGCACGCCCTTGGCGTCCGCCCCTCACGGTTTTCAAAACGCGTCATGATGGTGAAGGTATCAAACCGCTTATAAGGAAGTCTTCGTTTCCCTTCACAACTGATGTGGGATGTCACAATTTAAACAAGGGGCCGGGGATCGAACTCGTGACCTCCGCTGTTGATAAACCACACAATAACATACACACCCACTATGCTGTTGATGAACCAGGACCATTTAACCAGAGCGTGATTGACAGAGCCTGTGATCTTTGCCGGTCCGTGTTTGGGTCTTGGCATGGTTAAATGGTTGTCTGACGGACAACTTATCCTTTATTGTCACATCCCACATCGGTTGTGAAGGGGAACAAAGACTTCCTTATAAGGGGTTTGATACCTTCACCATCATGACGCGTTTTGAAAACCGTGAGGGGCGGACGCCAAGGGCGTGCTGGCTGCCAAAGCGGACAATATCATGGTGCGGTTACGCTGGGCTGTTACATATGGTATCAGAGCCAGGGCCGGACCGGTGGTCCAAGGTCCCGCGAGGACATTGGACCCCTTTAATGGGGTGGATTGTGACATCCACATCGGTTGTGAAGGGAAACGAAGACTTCCTTATAAGGGGTTTCATACCTTCACCATCATGACCCGTTTTGAAAACCATGAGGGGCAGACGCCAAGGGCGTGCTGGCTGCCAAAGCGGACAATATCATGGTGCGGTTACGCTGGGCTGTTACACAACCACTGCTAAAGCCTATAGAGTTTTTAACTCTAGGACCAAGTGTGTTGAAGAAACTCCGAATGTGAAGTTCAATGAACTCTCATCTTTGAAAATCCCAGCAAATCCTGCTAAATTGTTTGGCCTATCCAAATTTACATTTGAAGATGTATCTGTCAAGATAACCATGCAGGTACCCCACAGTCATCAAATCAAGAGCAAGGATATGATTGCATCCTTCCAAATTTCAAAATCTATCCTTCAGGCAGAGGAGCAGATGTTAGTAGCAGTGGTGAAAGCTCTGCCAGGTCAACAGTGGTTAATACTCAAACCTCTGCCAGCTCTCAGAACCCAAACATCTATTAATAAAATTCCACAACAAATGGACAAAAGTCAACCCACTTTTACATCCATTCCACCAATTTCTCCACCATCATTCCAATCAGAGGCTGGACCATCAAATTCACCAATAGAGGATAACTCAGATGATACGCATTTGCAAGCTTCACCTCAGAATGCCATTGTCCCCTATCAAGGTGAATTTATTTTCCTCAAAAGCCATCCTGTGGATCAAGTTATTGGCAACATCAATGAGAGAGTGCTCACCAGAAGTCAATCCCAAAATATTTGTCTTTTTTCTGGCTTTCTATCACTCACACAACCTGTCAAGTACCAAGAGGCACTAAAAGAAAACAGTTGGGTAGAAGCCATGCAAGAGGAGCTCCTACAGTTCAAAAGACAACAAGTATGGGAACTTGTACCACTGCAAAAAGATGTAAGTCCTATTGGCACAAAGTGGGTCTTCAAGAATAAAACAAATGAAAGGGGCATTGTTGTCAAGAACAAAGCAAGGCTCGTGGTTCAAGGCTAAAGGCAGGAAGAAGGCATAGACTACGATGAAACATTTGCTCCAGTTGCAAGATTGGAGGCCATCAGACTGTTCTTAGCTTTTGCTGCTAACCACAACATCAAGGTGTATCAAATGGACATCAAAAGTGCATTCCTGTATAAAAAGATCACGGAAGAAATGTATGTCTGTCAACCTCTTGGTTTTGAAGATGTATTTCATCCTGATCATGTTTACAGGTTAAACAAAGCACTATATGGTCTAAAACAAGCACCCAGAGCCTGGTATGAAACTCTATCCACTTTTCTCTTATCCATTGGTTTCACCAGAGGTAGGATTGATAAAACCCTATTTTTTAAAATGGAAAGGAAAAGGTTTGATGCTTGTCCAAATTTATGTGGATGACATCATTTTTGGATCCACATGCACTGCCATGTGTGAATAATTTAGAAAAGTCATGGCAGCAGAGTTTGAGATGAGTGCAATGGGTGAGTTGCCATGTTTTCTTGGTTTACAAGTTAAACAAATGCAACATGGCACTTTCATCCATCAAAATAAGTATTTGAAAGAACTATTTAAGAAATTTGATAAGGATGATTGTAAACCTTGCAGCACACCCATGGCAACATCCAAGCTAGTCACATTTGGTGGCAAAGATGACCTTGTTGATCAAACATTGTATAGAAGCATGATTGGGTCTTTACTGTACCTAACTGCATCAAGTCCAGATATCATGTTTGCAACATGTGTTTGTGCCAGATCACAGTCATTGCCAAGAAAATCAGATCTTATTGCTGTAAAAAGGATATTCAGATACATTAAAGGTGCTCCCACACTTGGTATCTGGTATCCAGCTAATGGTAATTTTGAGCTTGCAGGATATTCTGATAGTGACTTTGTTGGATGTAAAACAACAAGGAAGTCCACATCTGGAAGAGCCCAATTCCTAGGTGATTTCTTAGTGTCTTGGCAAAGTAAAAAGCAAGTTGCAGTTTCCACATCCACTGCTGAGGCAGAGTATATAGTTGCTGCAAGTTGTACTGCTCAACTTTTGTGGCTTCAAAATCAATTGCTGGATTTTGGTATCACTGATTTAAAGACTCCACTCAAGATTGATAGTCAAGCAGCAGAAAATATCATCAAAAATCCTGTCTCTCATTCCACCACTAAGCACATGACATCAGACATCACTTTGTAAGGGATTGCTATGAAAAAGGTTTAATTTCTTTACAACATGTCCATACCAAGGATCAATTGGCAGATGTGTTGACAAAAGCACTTGATGCTCACACTTCTGACAATTTAATATCTAGGCTTGGAATGCTAAACATGGATTAAAAAAATTGTGATCCATGCGTAAATAGCAATAAAATGTTTTTTGAAAGTCAAAATCCATCCTTAAAAATAGTTTAAAAATTGAATTTTTCAATAAATCCTCAAAGTCTGTTCAAAGCACTGATAGCACAAAAACACTGATCATTTAGAAAAGTCTATCCACTGTCAAAAGTGCATCCTCTGATAGATCAAAAAATTTAAACAATGGTTTAGCCAAACAACTGTCTTCCATTTTCAATCAGAGGTTACATGTTGACAGATGTTATTTGACAGTCGTTGCATTAGATGCCACGTCATCATCACTTTTTCAAAACCCTATAAAAACCCTGTTCTATCCAGAACAAAGGTTTCACCAAACTATGTGGATTTCAAATATTTCAAAACAGTTTTCACTCAAATCATGGCTCCTAAAACAAAATCAAAGGCGAAATCAAAGCAAGAATTACCACCATTCGTCTTGATTATCAAAAACCACACAATTACACTGGATTCTTAGAAGAAACCGAGGTCAACACACGATACCACACAATGATTCGGATTCTAAGAGAGTCAAAATTTAAACATACGCTCGAAGTCAAAAAACCAAGATTATATCGATTCTCTTCAGGATTTCTAGAAACATGCTAAGGTCAAAAAATCCACTGATGATGTTCCTTATGCAATAGTCTCAAAGGTTGGGGGTACTCCTATGCAAATTAGTCCACAATCGATCTCTCAAGTTTTTCAATTAATTGATATGGCACATCCTGTGTCATTTTCTTTAAGAGAGATTCAAGCAGAGTTTATGGAAAGGGGTTACACTGGGCAATTGAAAGGTATGACAATCTTTAAACCCCATTTTCCAGCAGAGTTGAAATTCTTTTTCCATACTCTTTTAACATGTCTCTCTGCAAAATCTACTGCTTTCAATGAAATTCCATTGAACATGCAATATCTGGGATATGAAATTTTGACTGAATCAGATTTTAACTATTCCCAGATATTGTTCAATGATCTTGTACATAATTTTAAAAATATCTCAAAAAGAAAAGCTTTCTTGATACATCCTCGATTCTTGAGTGTTTACTTGCAAGATCAGATCAAATCTGAAGCAAGTAAACAAGGTACAGTGACCACACCTGGCTGCCTAACTCATGAAACCTTTACACGAATAACAAATCAAGAAAAGGTCTCCAAAACAGAAGTAGAGGAGGATGAGCCAATTTTACAAGAACAAAATGTTCAATCTCTTCCTCCTGCTACTGAGCCCACTGCTATAGGTGATCAGAGCATTGCAACCATTTCTCTGAAACCCACTTCTAAAATCACCAAAAAAAACCAACAAAAACATCCAGAAAACCTACCAAACCCAAAACGGATCCTCTGGAAGATGAGATCCCAGAGATAAATCCTGTGACAACACCAATGTCATTAACCACTACTACTACTTCTTCACAGCAGATGGTTGAGAGATCTCCACCTGGTTATGAAACTCCTTCTGCATCCTCACAAAAGGATCAGGTTGTAAACACAGGGACACCAAATTATGAAGCTCTAAGACCACTTGGTTCTATCTTCCACAGCCCATCTCCCAGGGCAATGTCTCTTTCTACACCTATTCCTTCACCAATAAAATCACTACCACAAACCTTTTTACCCTTGCTTAATGCAATAGAACTAGAGCAGACATTATCCAACATTTCTCACTAACCTATCAATGAGAATATACTTCAATATGATGCTGGGTCTGATTCTCTATTCTTTGCTAGCCCATCAGCAAATGAAGAGGCTACATTCCTTAGGTTACATGTAACCCTTGGTGATAGTTCAACTAGAGCAGCCACTACAATTGCAATACTAGGTAGTTTTCCTTTGGACAGTGGTTACATTTCTAAGTCTCTGTTGAAGGCAACCACTGCTGAGGCTACCAAGGTAACCTCTGATGTTGTGGGAAGTCCCCAGTACCAAGAAAAAGGGGCATCTAAGGTTAAAGCTAGTGTCAAAACACAAGCTCATGATATCTTAGATATAACTACCACCTCAGGTAGGAGTTCAGATGATCCTATTAAATTAGGTGGTGATCTAAAATACAAAGATTTGACGGAGAGAGTATCAAGGATTGAAACTTCTGTTGATGAGATCAAAAATCTCTTGAAACTATTGATAGCTAGAAAGAGCCAACCCTCTTTCTTAACCACTGCTGATCTAAAACAAGCCCTAGACCCTCTGTTTCAGCAACAAAAGCACTTCTCTGATCAACAACACAAACATCAAATGCAGGAAGTAAGAAACATGGTTGAAGCTAGATTCATGGATATAAGGGCAAGCATTAAAGCTATAAAAGCTCATCTTCTCCAAACCATTGGTACTGCTCCACCTACAGTAATTTTTGTAAACACTAAAGATGATGCCAAAAAGGGGGAGAAACCTTTGGGTTAGAAGAAACATACAATAGATGATCAAATGGCAAAGCCAACAGTGGATATACCAAGGCCAGATGGTTCAAAGAAAAAGGATCTAACAGATGATATCTTGGCCAGGGAAAATAAGAAGCAGAAGAGAAAAGTGTATCTTGATGGCAAGGTATTGGTTGAGCAAAAGATTAAGCAGCAAAAAGAAAAGGAAGAGATTGGTACCTCAGCAAAGAGGAGACCTGCTAGAAAAGTAAGGCAACCAGCTCCCACACCTTCCAAAACTGAGCCTGCTATAAATCCAACCATTAAAACCTCTGCTCTCCAAAAATCAAGCTCACCTACTTCAACTTCCATGCCCATTTCCACCAAAACAGATGTTACAGCAACTGTTGTGTCAACATCTGTTGAGACAACAGAGGTTGCTGCAGATGCAATCTCATCCGTTGACATGATCATTTTTATACATCCACCCAACCTCTACCAACACCAACCAGAATTCCAACTCATCCATCATTACCTGAAGTCAAATTCAAGAGGAGAAGGACTTCAAAGATTGTGAATGAAGAAGAGATCTTTCCTGCTCCTACTCCTTTATCATCACAACCACTAACCTCTCCATCAATGCTTCCACCATCTTCAACTCAAACCACTGATTCCCTTAAAGTTATACCTGTAGCAAAACAATATTCTCTTGATTTACCAGCAGTCAGGGAAGAAATTCTAAGCTTCTATTATGAGGAAAACCCTGACAAAAGAACTATATTATCTCTTGATGGCTACCCAAGACCTGCAAATATTGATGATTATCTAGAACTCAAATTGAAACAAGCAGAGGATATAACAAAGAGAGACTCAGCTGGTAAAAGTAATAGAGAGATACAAACCATCATGTCTTTTCAGCTAAGCAAAGCCAGAACATTGCAAGATTAAGCTGTCAAAAAGGGAAGATCAATGCCTTAAGCATGAACTCATTGAACATATCATGAAGAACAAGCAATATAAGGCAACAAAGGCACAGTTCAAGGATTGGAGTATGGATGAGCTGAGAGAAGAAATAATGCAAGAAATGTTAATAGATCCTCACAAGAAGCCAACTCCTCCTAACTGGGAAAAATATAAGAAAAATATGCCAGACAGAGCTTTGAAGATCAAAAGGATGAAAGAAGAATTGATACAAAATTACTATGGTTTAAGGAACCAAGTGATAAGGTGGGGAGAAGTCAGGGTGATTGATACGAATAAAATGTTAGAAGAGAGGAGGAAGAAAGATACAAACATGCCTCCTAAACCAGTTTACCCTCCATCAGATGATGTTCACAGAGCTCAACATTCTAAAAAGTCTATCTCACCATCTGTCCCTCCATCCTTGCTTTCAATCAATTAAAAAGGCAAGAAAAGATAGATGAAGAAGACAAGAGAGTGTTTAAACACATCAAAGAGGGAATTAAAAACATGGTTGAGTATCACACAGATGAAGCTAGTGAAAAGCTCAGAGCAGAATTGACAAAGATAGTTCAAAGAGCTCTTCAAAGCTCAACCAATAAAAGTCATCCTAGAAATCCAGAAGACCCAAAAATTCTAAAGTGGAAAGTCGATAAAAACTCCCACGAATTGACACTGCTCAAGTCTAATGGTGCTGCTTTCAAGATTAGCATGGAGGCTGCATATGAGCCAAATGCAGAAGACCTCAAGATCTTTTGGATCTGACACTCGAAAAGGATGATGATGATGATGAAGTTTCTCTAAATTTTTAATTACAGTTTAAAGGCCAAATCAGAGAACTTCTGTTGAGGAATAAAAACCAAGAATATCAAGTGTTTTGGCATCATCTGTTCCAAGGGGAGATTGTTGGGATTGAACCCTAACAAAGGAACAGATGATATCAAAGCCAAATACACTATCCGAGCTTTGTTTCAACTATTAGAGGTTACAACTTCTGATCAGCCTTTACACTGCTTTCCTTAAACAACTGTTCCTATCATCTGATTGAATTAAGAAGCAAAGGTCTGCTAGAAGAAACAACATCAGAGGATAGAGATCAGTGCTTAGACTAGTTTTACTTTATTCAATGTAACAGTGCTATGCACTGATAGTATCAGTATAGCAGTGTTTTAGTTAGTTACAATTTTGTTAGCTGTCACTATCAATCATGATGTCACAAAAGATGCTCAGTGGTTAGATAGTTTGTATAAATAGGTAAACGTTGTAATAGTTAACTGTCTTCCTGAAAAAGATCAATTCGCACTTTATCTTCATTTCTTACTATCAAACAATTGTAATTGGCTAAGGGGGAGTTTGTGAATCACATGCAAAGTTCATTAACTTGAAATCATGATGGTGATGAAAACAAACGACCGATTGCTTGTAGTAAAAGTTTTCCATTAATTCCGTTGCATATCTTATATATTCAATCCATTTTCCATCTTTAGAAACAAAAACTACAAGTGATTCAAACTTAGATCCTAACAATAATTATGTTTGTTTAGTTTGTTTTTAATTTCCAAAAGACAATGTAACAATGTTAGTATTCAAATAAACGAAACTTCAAATACCATGTGTTGTTGTAACAATCTGTTAACGTGACTCCCCGACGTTTCCGCCACTGTTTGTTGTTTTTACGCGGTCGGGGTGTTACAAGAACTTTACCAAACCACCCTTCTAACCTCCTTCCAAGTAGTTAACGCGCTTTATATAGACCGTAAAGACACGAATGAGCAAATCAATGACATCATGAAGAAATGGTTAGGAAAATTCACTTTCAACATAAGAAACTAGTTATTAAAGTCATTAATACATATCCAATTAAAAAGTAGCCGAAAGATTAAAAATCAAAAGTAGTACATAAAAGATTCGTTTTCACCAAGTGATTTAAGAGATTAGCTAAGCATGGCCTTTGTTTGACAAGAATTGTTACAATCAATCTTGGATCCTGAGACTACTACACACTCTAAAGATGGAAAATGGATGATGGTGGTGAGTGTTGGTGTTGTAGTGGTGGTGGAGTGGTGAAAAGTGAGAGAGAAGTGGTTTGCCAAGGGATGTGAAGTAAACCAAGCACCCCTATTTATAGTCAGAACAGAGCCCCGGCTACAGCCCCGTGCCCGCTGGGCACGGTCCGTGGCCACCTTCTTCTCTTCCTTCATTTATTGCAGCTGTCAGTAGAGGGCCCCACACGCCCCCGTGTCTGGGTGAGCACGGCCCCGTGGTGCGCGTGGAATCTACATTTTGTCTTTTCTACAGGTCGTGTTACTGACCGTGACCCATGTCTGATGGACACGACTCCATGGTGGTCTTCTGTTTCTCTTGTTTTTGGTCTTTGGATGCGGCTGATAGACCGGCCGTGTTACATTATTCCTCCTTCTTGTATTTTGTGTTGGTTTTAGCCGCTTATTTGCTTCTTTTGTTCTTTTAAGCTCATTTGGTCCTGTAAATTAATAAGGAACAAAGAAACGTGCTTTTTCCAACATTAGTACTGAAAAAGGGTTGGTTTTACGCCTCATTTGATGTAATTTATATGTTGCATTTCGTGCACATCATAAGTAACAGAGGTTTTGTGGTCAAAACTCATGGATTTGAGTGTTAAAAGAAAATGTTTAAGCAATTTCAAGAGTAGCCATGAATCTTTGACAAAAAGTGTTTCTTTGTAAATCGTATGAGAAAAACATTCGATTTTAAAGGAAATAGTGAATGGATAACTTAATAACCAATTTTGTAATAACCAATCAAAATGTCTTGTCTTGTCTTGTCTTGTATAGACCATCAAATGGACTTTTGTATAATTAAACATATGACTTGTCTTGTATAAACCAAACAGATGACTTGTCTTGTATAAACCAAATGTCTTTAGTAAACAAAAGGTCTTGTTTAAACCAAAATGTTGTCTTGTATAAAACAATTGCCTTGTTGTATAAAATAAGTATGGATTATTGGCGAATACATTCAAGCCTTGTTGACTGTCGGACAAACCTTTATAAAAATAAAGCTTTATCAATTATGTCACTCAATTTCTATCATTCTCAGAGGTAACTTCCAAACAGACCTAGGAAGCGGGAATGAGGTTGTCAATCCTATGGTACCATAACATACTACCGGTCGGCGTGATCAATGTTAGTGAATGTATCATTGTCATATTAAACGCACCATCAAGTTTAATATAGTGTAAGCATGTTGTATAAGTATAGTGTTTTTGAAACCATGTACTATGTATACTAGGTATTTAAACCATGTATAGTGATTTAAAATCATGAAAATAGTTGTAACACCCCAACCAGCGACGGAAACGTCGGGGCGCTACGTATGATAGGATGCTCAAAGACACATGACACTAATTAAAGTTCAAATATAATATTAAGTCAAGTTCATGTTCAACAACCAAACCAAACAAACAACGAAACAACTTGTCCAAAACAAGACATAATAATTGTTTTAAAGTTTAACTAAGGCAAAAAGTTCCATGATCCTAAGGGATAGAAAGCTTGCAAATCATCATCAATTGTTACCACCTGAAGCATATGTGAGAAAAACATGGTCAGCTAAAAAGCTGGCGAGCAACATAGGTTTTATAGGAAATCATGTAACAAAGTAGTTTATTTACAATTCATATGGCACGTGTAGAACACTAAGCATATTGCATTTAACGAGTAAGGGTCACGGCACATTCAAACCTTGAGTTGACAAATAACAAATAGCTCGGATTCTATCATCCCACGAGGTCACATCCAATGTAACCATGAGCAAAACAAAACTGCATGGGGGATGGGTCGTCACACCTATACGCTATAATGTACTACCGGGCGGCTTGTACGGAGTTAATGAAGGCACAAGTTAAAACAAACCAAACAAGTTTCATACAAAGCAAATAGTGATCACATAAGCCATAAAAATAATGAATTGTATAAACGTTTAAGTAAAATTTGTGTAACATATGTACCATCCCAAAAAGAGGTAAAAAGGGAACTATGTACTCACCTTAGAGTGGACGCAAAACCCAACAACTTCAAATGTGTAAGATGTTGGGAGAAATCCCAAACGCTACCCTATTATAGTAATTATATAATAAGGTTAAAATGAAATACTAAAACTAGGGTTTAAGGCGTTAGGAATTCTATGGTCTGAGGTAAAAAGGAACTGTGTACTCACCTTAGAGTGGACGCAAAACCCAACAACTTCAAATGTGTAAGATGTTGGGAGAAATCCCAAACGCTACCCTATTATAGTAATTATATAATAAGGTTAAAATGAAATACTAAAACTAGGGTTTAAGGCGTTAGGAATTCTATGGTCTGATTTGGGGAATCTATTTGTCTCACGATGTTTCTTTTCCTAGATCTGAAAGATTCGAATGAGATCAAAGATCATCATCTCTTGCGAATAAATTACTCTTAAACAGTCTGGGTGTGAAAACTTATACGTATATATTTGGACGAAATTAAAAGAGTTAAAATAAATAACTTATATAATTTTATCTATGTGTGTTTCTCGTAATAATTGTGGTGTTAGTTATCCTACATAAATTAAATTTATTGACTTCTCATTCTTAATATCAGAACATAATTTTTTGTTAATTAAAATTACATATAAGTGCTCAAAAAAATACCAACTGACGTTTCAAAAGTAAAATTTCAATTAACAGAATTTTAATTATTTTAACAAAACAATGTCATGCACATTACTTCATGAACAAATAAAATAAAATTGTTAAGAAAAAATATAGTCGCTGGGATGGAACCCGTGATATCCGTGTTAGAACACTACGACGGCAATATACAACCACTTGGCCATACTTGCAAGTTTAAAATAACGCAAGTTCTATTTTCTTTTAAACAACTTACGTATTCATCCCTAATTCCTGATCCGAAATCAGACATAATAGCCCTACTCATCCATAGTAAAAATAAAAAAATAAACATGCAGAGGTTGTTAGTATTTAAATTACGCATAGGACTTTCATTCCCAGATTTAGTGCGAACCTGGAAAAAAAAGGTGAAAAGCTTACGGGTTGCGATGGCTATCGCATAACTTCGGCGAGGTGAGTCTTTGTCGACGGCAGAAAAGGTTGTAGGATGTTCGAAAGCCAAATCGATTTGGTGTAAAAGGTATGATGATGGATTTAGGACGTTTATAAAATACAACTCAACCACCACGAAAAGTATGGAAAGATTTAGAATTTGGGAAAGAAGATATTTGGTTTTAATGTATTGATTTTGTTGAGGTAGACTGCAAAACACGTTTCCTATTTATTTTAACTCACAAAATGATTTATTTATTTCTTCACTTTATAAGTTTTAGAATATTGTTGAGGTAGACTGCAAAACACGTTACCTATTTATTTTAACTCACAAAATGATTTATTTAGTTCTTCACTTTATAAGTTTTAGAATATTAAAAGTCTTATACTTAATTTATAGTAAAAAATTATAAATAACTAAATAATTTACATAAAATAGGAAATTTATTAAATTTCCTATTTAAATAAAACAAAGACGTTAATAATACTTGAAATCTTATGTGAAAAAAAAAAGTGAAGCGCGTTGCGGCGGTTCCGTTAAACCGAACAAAAAAAATTAGATGTAAAAACGTGACAACGAATACGCATTGCGCCGTGTTAACTCGCAAGTTAATCAGAATTGAATTTATAAAGTAATACCACTAATAATAATAGTTAAACAAATCTGTAAAGTAAATGGTTTATCAAAACTAAAAGTAAACCATAAGAATTATATGGTACTTGTGCTAATATTTTAAAGGGAAAATCTTTTTTTTTTACCTTTAGAAATGGTCAAAAGGGAAGTAAACATAAATGTTTATATGCAATAAGGCTTGTACATGTAGCTTTAAGACTTGTATATATAGATAAAATAAAAAAAAATACACAATAGTGGATGTCAAATACTCATTAGTCTCAAATTCCACAAACCAATCAAAATACTAAAAAAAATTGAATAGTAAAACTCCTCACATCTATTTGATAAATGATAGGGTGAAGGTATTTGATTTTTGATGTAATTTTGTTAGTGTAAGTGTTATTGATATATATTTGTATAGTTAAAGACAAAACAAAGTTTAAACGGCCTAACTCACATTGGATTAATAAGTAAATAATAATAATAATAATAGTTTGCACGTGGTATTATTGAATTTAAAAATGAAGTATAATTACAAAAAAGGGAAATGTTATTAGAAAATAAATACAATGTTGAAAAATCATGGATGTTACAATAGTGATTGGCACATATGAATCACCGCAAAATATTTGAAAAATGTAAAAGATGGGAACTATGTACTTACGGGTTTGCGTAGATATCTTGTTCAAATATGTATGCAAAGCTGAAGTGATTCGAGTGTTTCCTAATTTGGTCGGATAATTAAGGTTAGTGTGTATCGAGACCTAAACGGAGGATTGGATAGAATGTGGTTTATTAACCAAACGAGCGAAGGATCTCGTATAATACGGTTTGTTAAACCTTACATTCTGATTTGGAAATATCTAGGAGTGTTTTGAGTTGTTACGACTTGTTAAAGTGTTTTGCGCCATATTAACGGGTCGTATGCGTAACTACGGGTTCAGATGTTAAATAAGTCATATGACGAGTCTAACATGTCAAAACAAGTTTAATAATGTTGTGTGATCAGTTTAGATGTCAAAATAATGATCTTATATGTTTAAAACTATTTTATGCGCAAAAAGGGTATTTTCGGCATTTTAAAAGCATATATAATTGACTCGTCATTTGACTAAGCAAACGTCATGGCCATAAGGTATAACCTCAGAGGGTTATTACCTATATTATGGTCATATAAATGGGCTTGGTCTGATCCTAAGGTCGACCAAACGGGTCAGATTCGAAAAGTCAAAGCGGAAGTCAAACCGCTCGACTTTTGACTAAGGAAAAAGCGCTAAACTAGAAACGAAGAGTAAGACATGTTAGAACATGTCTAATAATGTTATAAAACTGATTTGGTGTTAAAACGCTAAGTTTTAATACCTGAAAATACTTTCGTCGTAAAATGCAAATTTTAAGTATTTTTTACTTTTATTTCGTAAAAGTTTGACTCGTTATTTCGTCTATTAAACGTGATGATCAGAGGGTGTAATCGCGAGAGATTAACACCTTCATTATTATGATCATGTTGCAAAGTCCATTTTGAACTTTGACTTGACCAAAATGGTCAGAAACGAAAGTCAAACTGCTTGACTTTTGGCTCATAACTAGCCAAAATAATGAAAAGACCTAGAGAGAACACTTACTTATGTTCTAGGAAGATTATGAACTCGGTAGGAGACCTCTAAAGAGAAGCAAGCTCCAGAAATGAGTGATTTAGGGAGGAAAGATGGAAATGAGCAAGGAAAGTGGTTCGACATGGTGGTTATTTATACTTGCAATGTGATCACCAGATCATGCCATGTGTTGGCCATCAGATGTTAACAAGTGTCTAATGAGGTGTTTGAACCAGGAGAAATGTGGCAAATACGTGCTAGGTGGCAGAATAAGGAGATGGATGGCAGAACTTGAAGGCCAAGCAAAAATTCTTCAATTGGGGGTCCCTTATAGACCGTATGGCCCTAGGTCTTACGGTCCGTAAGGCTTTCTGATAAATAAGTTTCTATTTCTGGCAGGTTTGGCCCCTGGACTTGCATTTTCACTTGTTTGTCATTTTTAACCCTTCTAACTTGATTTTTAAGCTATATGAAGTGTATAAAGGCATATGTAACTTGGATTTTTTTCCGAAAATGTCGTGAATAACGTTTCGCTCGATCGTATGATTACGTATTTCGTAAATAAAACATAAAATTTTATTAAATACGAAAACGATTGAAAGTTTACAACGGTTGAAATTTTGCAATGGTTACAGTGAAAACTCTTCATGACCAACATTATTGCCTCACAACAAGGGAAGTATGATTGTACACGATGAGTGCTATTATCACACCCCAACCGATGGCGGAAACATTGGGGCGGGACGAACGAGATTGCTCGAGACTTCATAACGCTAATAAGTGTGAAGTATTTAAATAGCAAAATTTCATATAATAATGATCAAGTACAACGGTTTGAAATCAAATACAACATGTTTGAAACGAGATACAAGTTCAACAACATTTCTTTCTAATACAAAATTTAGATGAGTATCTAAGTCATCCTACTTGTTACCAAACACTTTAAACACTTCTAAAATATCAAATTATCTTCATTTCTTCAAGTTCTTGGCATGTTGTAGTTGTGTTCAAATTAGTGAGTTTGAACACATTTCTTCCTTCTTTCTCTTATGTTTCTTGCTTCAAACTACTTACTCAAGGTTCACTATGGTGAAAAAAGGTGGTACAACTCCATATTTGATGTCCAAAGTAGGTTATAAAATTCCATTTTCATAAAACTTTTACATTATGTTTGTTTCTTGTTCTATCTTGTGAGATTCTTGCATCAACCTTTCTCCCAATCAGACTCATGGTTGTGAGGCTTGTGGATGGTGGATTTCTAAGGGTTAAAGGCCTAAAAACCTCACCTCGCTACTGCCCAAAAAGGTTCAAACAACCTTCAAAGTGTTGAGACTAAATCCAAGTCTTCAATCCTTAATATTGTAAGACTTGTGTTCTAGGCAGAGTGTTGATACGCACCAAATGTAACATGTAAATTATATCAAATAAGGTATAATATCAACCCTTTTTAGTACTAATGTTGGAATAAGTGTGTTTCTTTGTATACTTTTGATTTTCAAGATTAAAAGAGTTTAAAAGTATAAAAGAACAAATTAACAGCAAACACCAACATGAATATAAAAAAGGGAAAGTTGATACATCATACGGACCCTCCAAGCTTCACCCCAAGGCCAAAAACAACAAATTAGAAGACAAGCACGAATCGTGCCCTACTCAAGATTCTAGAAAGAATAAGACAAACATAAGTAGATAAGAGACACAGGGCTGTGTCCCATGGACACGACCCCGTGGTCAACTCCCAGATATGCAAATCTTGGATAGTTAAGCACGTACAATGGCCAAGGGTCCGTGCCGTTGACACACGGGGCCGATCAAGCATCCGGACGGACAACTCATTAAATGAAGACAGAGAAGAAGGAAGACACGGAGGGTCGTGTAAAGCTTCTGTTTTTAGCTCTAAATAGGGGTGCTTGGTTCCATTTCAATCCATCCCTTGGCAAACCACTTCTCTCACACCTGCCACCATTCCACCATCACAATACCACCATCATCCACCACATTCATCCATCATCCATATTTAGAGTGTGTGCAATAGTCTTGGGATCCAAGCTTGATCGTAAGAGTTTTTGTCAAACAAAGGCCATGCTTGGCTAATCTCTTACATCACTTGGTGAAGACAAGTTATTTTATGTATTACTTTTGATTTCCAAGCTTTGGTTAACTTTTCAATTGGGTTTGTATTAATGACTTTAATATCTAGTTTTTTTTATTGAAAGTGAACTTTATTCTATCATCTCTTCATGTTTTCTTGATTCACTCATTCGCGTCTTTACGGTCTATAAAAAACACGTTAACTGCCTGGAAGGGGTTATAAGGGTGGTATGGGTAAAGTTCTTGTCTCATTCAGTGTATAGATCCTTCAAGGACTTGATTCAAGCTTATTAGGACTTCCTTTGAGGCATATAGCATCATATCGGGGGAATTAAGAATAGCTTGAATCCCTTATAAATAAACTACTATTAAAACTTTAAACCGGCATTGCGGGACTGTATCCCTGCTGACTCAGACCAATATGGCCGAGGGTAGCGGTGCCTCCAAAAGAGGCACATGCCACATTTTGCATTAATAACTTACTTAATTATCTTTCAACATTCTGGCCTTGCGGGACTGGATCCCTGTTGAGTCAGACCAATATGGTTGAGGGTAGTGTTGCCTCCAAAAGAGGGACATGCCACTATAACTAAGATAATCTCTTAAAAAACCCAAAGTACGGAAATCATCAAAGGATGTATAAATGACGAGTCGGAACCAAGTGATTCTATCCTGTCTCTTTGTTTCTTTTTGTAGGAACGTCCACGATTAGCACGGGAACCTAAATTTGTTATCAATTGTCCAATTAGGCGGAAACTAATGACAAGTTAACCAAATAACAAGAATTACTCATTTAAATGTTGTTTTCATTGCTCTAAAGTTCAATACATTCGAGAACCGGATCCAACAGAGCTTCGCCGTCTCTGTGCCAAAATCTCTGAAGTTACAAATGAAATCACCAAGGCACCTATATATAGCATCAAAAGTTCGCTGGAGGGAGAAGGAGTTCGGGCGAACTTGACCTAGTCAAGTTCGGCCGAACTTGACATCATCAATACCTTCTCCAGCGAACTTGGCATATTTCTCACTTAAATACACCTCGTTTCTAACAGATTAAGTCATATACTCTTAGACTCAATACATAATAACGTAGGCAACAGACATCGTAGTCATTGACTTTTAAAATCTTCTGAGTCTTCCGATCTTTAGTTCTTAAATAAACTTTAACATCTTGATCTTTAACTCCTCTTCCTCTTTCTTGAGCTTTGTCTTTGATAAAACTTTAATCAACATGCTCTCCTTTGCTTTAAGCTCTCCCCCTTGCTTTAAGCTTTCCAGTATCTTCAATCTTTGCTTTATCAACTCCCCCTTAATCTTTAATTCATGTCTAAATAATTTCTGACATTCAAATAAACATTTCAGGTTCAAACTTTGAAATTTTGTACCATCAACATTTCAAATTTCAATCTACACTTTCAACTTTTCAAAAATTTTAGATATTCAAGTTCAATTTAATGACCTTGAACACTTTTGAACATTTAAGACCTTTGTTCACTTAATAAAATTTTCAATCATGAAATTCACTTGGTTGACTAAGTCCAAGTTAATGACCTTGGTTAACCAATTTTCATTTACCGAGTCCAAATAAATGACATTGGTTTGAAAGCGTTGTGAATAAACCAATGTTTTCTTCAAGTTTTAAAGTTTCAACTTAATGAACTTTTTAACACTTTTGATTATTTTGATTTTTCACAGATGTCATCAAGATTTTCACCATTATAGCACCTTACCAGACTTCGAAGAACCGTTTTCCATCATTGGCTTGTTGAAACTAATGAAGAAACAAAATATTTTTTATTTTAATCTGTAAAGCAATTAAAGAAAGTAAACTACGTACAAACATATTTACAGACGTAATTTTGTGAATTTGTGTCAAAGGATCATATCAGTTGATTGAGACATATCACCAGTACCGTTGACCTTTAAATGAATTTAAGTTTTAAACTCGTTTACCTAGATTGTCGATATGTTTGTCCATTTTAAACTTCTTCACATTTCTCAATTGTTCCAAGATATGTTAGAATATGATTTATGAAACTTGACTTATCTATTGTTCCCATTCTTGAATATACTCCCGTATCAAGATTCCCTAGATTTCATCTTACAGGTGAATATAGCGTAATTGATATCTATATCTGGGTTGTGCAATGCCTTGAGAGCTCAGGTTAGTACTACCGTACAGACAAAGAGATGAAGGCTCGACTTTAAGGTGTGTTCCATTTAAGGAATCTTTTTAGCACCGCAAATGATTAGATCTTTCGATACTTTTCAAGATTGCATGCAGTTTAGGGGTTTAAAGCGAAAGTATTATAGAAGTTCTAGGCTATTGCTTCCACAAAATCAGAAGAACTTGTATAATACCCCAGATATCAACTATCTATAAAGACCTCGTATCTTAGAATCAGGCAACCTTTCAATCAAAATTTCGGAGTACTAAGTCCATATATCCAAGATGCGTTTAAACCACAAGATTAAGCAGTTGTAAAATTTAGTTTATATCCCGGAAACAATTTACTGAACGTGTAAACGTCTATCGACACATCCACAGTAAGACTCGTTTATCACTTTTTAAACTCTGCAATTCTTTAGCATACTGTGATAGTCCACTGATGTACTATCATTTCCTTTCTGACAACCAAATTCTTTTTGTCTTTTTCAATGTTTTTGAATTTTCAAGCTTTTCATATGTTTTTGATTTTTTATAAAATTAAAATTTCTTACTCCCTCTAAAATCAAAAACATATTTTTGGATTTTAGCGTTTAAGAAATACTATACTAAAAGATAATAAACCAATGTGGATCACGAGAACTCGTCATCCAATCCCATTTTCAACATCTGCATCTACACCTATTCAACAGACAAAACCATTAAAATTTCTTTTAACATGAAAGCATAAATGTTATAAAATCAATACTTCGTTCAACGGTGTGGATTTACACAATTTGATTTTTACAAATTTTCCTTTTCCAACTTCTTCTTTCTCAAAAAATGATTAAGATTTTTGACTTTCTAAATAAGTTAAGTAACATGAAGCTCCACTATCCAGATTAACTTTGACAAAGTGGATCTTTTGGAACTTCTGCACACAAAGCAACTATTTGAATAAGGAAACCCAAACCTTTTTGGTTTTGGGTTTGACATGATAAGCATCATAAACACTTTCAAAATCATCATCATATTCAAAATCATTATCAAACATTTCTTCTAATGTTGATTCTGAAAACGTTTTGACTTTTTCTTTCTATGTCTGTTTGATTACTGACTCGGTTGATTTAAAATCTTCAGCTTTGTCAGCAACAGACTTTGGTTTTCAGATGATGAAAACTTGTTCTTAGCAACCCAGGATTGTAGCTTGCTTCTCGCTTTCTTGATATAGAATCTAGAATCTTTGTTTTCATTTAATTTTGAAGTTTCTCTTTTTTCAAAATTTGAGTTTTCAAATTTTGAATCAGTTCTAGGTTTCATTTCACATTTATATTCATAGTTTCTATTTGATTCTGTGACATGTTTCGTAATCTCTGATTGTTTTTGCTTTTCATCATTTGACACATTTTTTCTTCGTAGAAACACAAGCTTTAGATTCAGACACTTGCGAGCAATATGAGCAACAATATTGCATTTAAAGCAAGTCCGATTATCAGGGCCATGTCCACTAGTAGGTTTTACCCCACTTGTGGACTTGGTCTTAGCCTTTTCCCGAAGTTCTTTTCCTTTTTGAATTCATCATTTGATTTCTTACCGATCATACCTTCTTCCTGAACCGTATTCGTCCCATACACAAACTTCATGTGTTTACCTTTGTATTCATGAAATGGCGACTTCTGGTTCTTCCTTGGTTCTTCTTCACTTTTCTCCAAACCCAATCCTGCTCTCCAGTTCTCAGGAAAATCACCACCAAACTTTCGATAATTGTTAGCATTCGTTTTGGGTTTTGAGTAAAATATTTTCCCATTTTTTCAAGATCATCTGATGAAACTTCTACAAGTTTTAAAAATTTATCAAGTTGATCCTCTTTCACGTTCCGAATCGGAAAACTATCATCGAAGTATAATCTATCAGGTTCCTTAATCTTGTACATGACAACATTAGGATCATCACTTAGATCATGTACTGATGATGTATCGTCATCTTCGGATTGTGATTCCGAGTTATTCAAACTTGATTTGGCTCTTTCAGAGCTGCCTTTATCAGAATCATTTCCTAACACATTTTTAACCACATTTTTACCACCGCTTCATTGTCATCATTTGATTTTGTAAAGTCTACGTCAATGTTCTCAGGCAATTTATCTTTCATTTCTGATAAGAGTAAAATATTAAATGCCTTTTCAATCTCATCATCTTTCTTGCATGAGTAACTTGCAAGAAGTGGTGAAGGAACACTTTCGTATTCTTTATGCTTTGATTTATCAACATTTTCCTCCGACTTAATCGTAGGAAGAATGTGATCAATGACATATGCATTTGTGGTGTAACTTTTCAGCAATTGTCTTACCCTTTCTATTTCTATCTTTATGTCATGAAGCTCACGTTTTGTTTCAGCAATAGCATTAATATACATGTTAATTGCTTTTTGTTTTTCAATTATTGTGGCATTTAACATTTTTACATTAGCACCGAGCTCAAGATTAGCTTTTTCGACGTTTTTATATTTACCTTTTATTTTGTCATAAGCTTCTTTCATGGTTCTGTAATCATAACAAAAATTTTCGTTGTGTACAGTCATTTCTCTTATGACTTTGATCTTTTCAATACAAGATTCACAAGGATTTTCGCACTTTGTGCAAGGTTTTTCAACCTCCACAACTTTCACAACTTTTTCAGACATACTTACCTCAGCTTTTACCTTTTCTGCTTCTGTTTTCAACGCTTCTTGTTTTTGCATCTCAAGGTAAGCTATTTCTTCTTCTTCTTTAGCTCTCTGCATACATCCTTCCAGAATGGCATTTCAAAAACAGCATCAACATACGATGTCTCAGATTCATCCACTACCTCTGCCATCATAGCAACACCAGTTTCTTTCCGATATATCTGTTCCAGTCAAAACCATCTTCTTCATGAGTAACAACAACAGCTTGTTCGGTTGTCTTTGCAGATTTATCTTCTACTTCGACTTGTGTTCTTTTTGGATATTGCTTGTATTGAAGAGCTTTCTTGTAATACTCATTATTACTGCCTAAAGGATTTTGGTTTCCACCTGCTTCTTTATTGTTGCATTCACGTTTGAAGTGTCCCTTTTGTCGACACCTGAAGCATGTGACTTTTGACTTGTCAAATCCCAGCTTGTTGCTTGAATTTCCAATATCCCTTCCAGTGAGTGCCACCAACATGGTAACTCTTCTGATGATAGATGCTAGGCTCCATTTTATATCCATCAGCTCCAACTCTACTTCATCCACCTGATCATAATCCTCGGCAGTCATTTCCGGATTTCCGATCTTTCCAGCAACTAGACTTTCATACGATTCTAGAACAGTAGCAAGAAGTGCTATGTGCTGTTTGGCCACTTTTTTAGGAAATACATTCTTCAAATCGACTGCTATGTTGCACTGGAAAATATTTGAATCAGAACTAGATTGGTTTGTCTGATGCGACTGATTGTTCTGATTTTGGAATGAAGAGTCTGAACTAGCACTTGTATATCCAGCATATGGAGAACTCTGATTTGGAGAAGAATTCATATTTGCACTAAATGTTGTTTGAATTTTTGGACTTTGAATCGGAGTATCTTGAACACCTCCTTTGTAATAAACACCGACATCTGGAACAACATTAGCATTCTTTGATTTTGCAATCTTCATCAACTCCAATTCATGACCTTCTAATTTGTCGATGAAAGATGACAATTTGAAATGTCTCCAAGATGGACTGTTCTTCAGAATCATCAGATACGTTGTCCATTCTCCCTCAGGAAGTGCATCGGCCAACTTCTCAATTTGCTCGTCATTAGATCTCTTGATATCATGTCTTCGCATCTGGACCTTAAGGTGACAATATCTATCAATCATCTGCTTCATCGTCTCACCTTTGATCATCGTGAAGATCTCGAACTCTTTCTTAATTAGGGCCTTTTTGCTTTTGATCATTTCATCACTTCCTTTGAATTTGTCACAAAGAGAATGACATAATTCTTGTTCTGGCAATAATATCAAGATATCTTCCTTCACTGATTGTTGTGTCAAGCTGATCATTCTTTTCTTTGCGACATAATTTTCTTTGTTAGTTAGTGAAAACTTTTTCAGCGGAAGATCTTGATCACGCTCATCCTTTGGCCACTTGTAACCATCTTCAACTGAAACCCCCTGTTGAATTGATTTGCTTGTATCCAATTCACAAATTTTTCTTTCCACCCTTCGAATTCGTCCATACTCATTAGCTTTGGCGGTTTTGTCGTAGTACCCATTTCGTTGTCGATATTCATCTAGTTCGCCGCAAGAGTATTAGCATTTGATGAAGAAGCCATTTGTGAAACGAACACATTATGAAAATCTTCCATTATGACGATCTGAATACTTATATGAGAATACGATCAAAAACACTCGAAACTTTATTAGTAATAGACAAGTTCGGTCTAACTTGAGTGAAAATCAAGTTTTGAATTCAGTTTTTAACAAGTTCGGTCGAACTTAGATGATAATTTTCAAATTTTAACACAACCAATCAAGTTCGGTCGAACTTAGGTGGAAAATTTTCAAAATTTCAAATTTTAACTATTTCGAACAGACTTGTGAAAGTTTCAATAGAAAACAAAAGTTCAACAAAAGTTTATCAAGTTATGTGAACTGTCAAGAAGATTATCAAGTTCGGGCGAACTTGTGTGAGAAATTCAACAAAAGTTTATTCAAGTTTGGTCGAACTTGCTTAAAAGTGTTGGATTATCTCTCAAGTTCGACCGAGCTTCTAAAAGAATCTTGAAAATTCTATCAAGTTCGGTCGAGAAGTTCGGTCGAACTTGATGTTAAGTTCGGCCAAGACTTGTTTCCAAAACATGCTTTTTTCAACTTTTTGATATCAATTTGATTGAATTTGATGTCCAAACTCTCAGGGGTTTACCACAAGTGTATTTTACATGATATGTTCAAATTCTAGCCAATTTTGTCCATGAAATAAAAAGTTAAGAAAAATGATAGAATGGAGTAGAATAAGAGAAATTCTTGTCTTGATTCCAGCAAATTTAGGTATCCAGGCTCTGATACCACTAGTAGGAACGTCCATGATTAGCACGGGTACCTAAATTTGTTATGTATTGTCCGATTAGGCAGAAACTAATGACAAGATAACCAAATAACAAGAATTACTCATTTAAATGTTGTTTTCATTGATCTAAAATTCAATACATTCGAGAACCAGATCCAACAGAGCTTCGCCGTCTCTGTGCCAAAATCTCTGAAGTTACAAATGAAATCACCAAGGCACCTATATATAGCATCACAAGTTCGCTGGAGGGAGAAGGAGTTCGGGCGAACTTGACCTAGTCAAGTTCGGCCGAACTTGACATCATCAATACCTTCTCCACCGAACTTGGCCTATTTCTCACTTAAATACGCCTCGTTTCTAACAGATTAAGACCTATACTCTCAGACTCAATACATAATGACGTATGCAACAGACATATGCACCAACACTTTTATTTTATTGTTTTATTTCTTTATTTTACTTATTAAAAATCTTTTCCCAAAAATTCGACGATATTCCGGTATTAAAATCTCTTGTGTCCTTGGATGACTTCGGTATCTTACCATCACTATACTACGCCAACGATGGGTGCACTTGCCCTAGCATGTTATAGGGGGCGATAGTGTTATATCATGTTTGATAAATGTAAAGCTTGATAAACGAGTAAAAGTACTTAAAAATATAATCTAAAATCATGGATGCCTTGTCTTTCCAACTATGAGTCCACTACCTTGTTATGGTTGATTCTTACTACCTTGGATCAGCGATCCTTCTGGGTATCGATGATATTCTATCCCCATGGCAAGTTATTGGGAGAATCAAGGATCCTTAGTACTTATAATAGTTTCTAACGATTGTCTTCAATGTGCTACTTGAATTTGGTACTGGTATGAAAGGTGGACTTGGTCAAGCTAGAGATTCGTGGAATATACTGGGAATTGAGCACGTGCATAAGACCTTGTGGATGATATGGAGGAACGTGGGAGCTTCCCTGTATTTCGGATAGTTAGTTGTTATCTTGAAAACTTATTACTTTAGGGGGCATTAAGCTCAATAGAGACCACTTCTCGCATACACATTACATGACCTCATTTCTACTACTCTTGCAATTTACTCTCAAGAACACACATTAGATTACACTGTAACGAGCTCAATATTGTCACACCCCGACCCGCAGCGGAATAAAAGTCGGGGCATAATTGGGTTATCACCAAAGCTCATGATGTTTACTAAGATGTTTCATATTTATTAAACTCAAATTACAACTTAAATATCCAAGACAAAATTCATACAATTACAAGGAAAATGAAACTATATAATTATTCCAAAGCTTAAACTTGTTTATTCTTCTAGGCCTTCCTATGTGTTTCTTGTCTCAGCTGGATCACCTGTATCATGTGTAAAACGGGGGAGGTTTTGGGTCAACAAAAGTTGGCGAGTGAACCTTGATAAAACATTGTTACGAATTTCTTGTTTTATTTAATAAGGAAAATTTGTGCAATAATCACATGTGAGCAAACATATATAGATAAACAAACACAAACCACTTTGGATGAGTATATGATATGAATGATGATGTATGTGAAATCAAGGCTCAATCAAACGGAGTCGATCTAATGACGCACCTGATGCTCAACCCGTCTCCCACGGGGAACTGATGGGCCTAATGAAATGCGTGCACTGAAAATGATAAATCCAATCTACATATAATCCACACAACAATTGATACACATTTGATACACATTTGATCACGGATATGATGTATGCACAAGTGTTTAAATAAAATAAAAGAATTATACGACACATGATACACCCCAAAACATGATTAAAACGGGGAATTTGTAGAGATTCACTCACAATGGGTGCGTTCTTTGATGACGATGAATGCGCACGAATTTATGATTCAATCGACGAGGGAAGAACTAACATAGATAATAACAAAATGATTCGATAAATAACTAAATTTTATTTGAGATTAATATTTTAATTAGTGCTCTTAAATGGGATTTTTAGATTTCATTTTTGTGAGTTTAACGAAATTTTCTAACTTTAATAATCTTATTTTTAAGTATTTTTAAATAATTTTCCAATTAAATAAATAAATAAAAAGAAATAAAAAAGTTGACTTTTTGACCGTTGACCGTTGACCGGCTCTTGACCGGTCAGACTGTGTTTTCTATGCGTTGAGTGAGGTTCGAACTCGGGACCTCTCGTATACGTTCACGCAGCTCTACCAACTGAGCTACGTGTCTAACCCGAAATATTCTCTGTTTTAATTATATATATATACTAATTAACCTTTAACTTATTTGGTTTTTATTAAAAATGATTTATATGGCCGAACCGATTGCAGAGACCCGGAGTCGAACTCGGGTCCTTTGGTTCGAGTGCGCACAGCCCAACCAGTTGGGCTGTGTGTCTAATCTGTTTAACTACTGGGTTAAATTCCTTTTATGTATATACTGTGACTTGATTTTGATTAGGTTTTAAAAATGTTAGTTTTATTTCTGAAAGTCGGTAACGTGTGCGATTCGAACTCGGGACGTGCATATTGTATTTGCACACAGTCCACCGCTGGACTGTGTGTCTAACCCGTTTGAATATCCAGTTTTAATTATATTAATACATATATTTGACTTCATCTTCTTGGTTTATAAGAACACAGAACAGTGAAATCCGACTGTTCTGTTTAAGCGATCACGACTTATACTTGATTGAAATGGACAGAAAAATTAAATGATATGGTATACCGGAACAGCGAGTTTGCTTCAGATTTCCGTCAAGTGTCGTCGGCTCTGATTTGTGATTTCCGGCTGTATGAGCTGTTTTAACAGTTTCGATTATTGGTTTGAACAATTAAAGTATAAATCAAGAAATAGCAGAGAGGTTTAGATAGTTATACCGTCTGATGAACGAATACGGTTTTCTGATCAATGATTCCAGTGATATTCCGGCGAGTGCAGAGGAACTCCGGCGACGTGCTCTGGAAAGATTAAAGCTTCGAAAGAGTGTGCGGTTCTGAGCGAAATGGTTACCAGATGTTTGAGTGAGTATTTAAAGGGATGAACAGCTGAATTTGGTTTGAATTGAGGTCAAGGTTCGCGATTAAAGATTTTCGTCGGTTATGACTGAAATTGATTGCCGGCAACGGTTATAACCGACGTCGAAATCAATTTGTGCGGTTCAAAGGAATATAGCCAAAATCGCGGATGCCGTTTTTCTCCGGTGATTGCGAGTTCTGGCGTGTTGATTACCAGATTTGACTTTCGGTTTTATTATAAATGTTATTTGTTTTAGTGTTTATCACAAAAGCAGTGTGTGGCGGAGTGGTGTGTTGCGTGTTTGTGCTTGCGGGTGACCCGGGTTCGAAACCCGGCGTCTCCATTTTATTTTTTTTTTCACTAATTTTATTATTTATTAATTATGGTTTAAAATTCTCGAAATGTTTATTAGTTATGTATTATTTAAAATTAATATGAAAAATAAATACGCAACGGAACTTATAACTGTATATTTGATTAATAAATGAAGCGGGTTTGGAAAACCCGTTTTTCGACGAATGTTACAGTATCCCCTACTTTTAGAAATTTCGTCCCGAAATTTAAGTAGTAGTGGTAATAGGAAAAAGATGCGGGTATTTTTCGCGCATTGAGTCTTCACGTTCCCAAGTAAACTCGGGTTCTCGTTTTGACTCCCAACGTACCCTGACAATTGGAATACGACTTCGCCTTAAACGCTTCTCTCCGAAGTCCATGATTTCTACTGGTCTTTAAATGAAGTGCATAGATTCATCGATTTGAATGTCTTTTAGAGGAATATGGAGGTTTTCATCGGCGAGGCACTTCTTCAAGTTTGATACGTGGAATGTGGGATGAATTCTGTTGAGCTCTTCTGGTAGGTCAAGCTTGTATGCTACAGGACCTACTCTTTCGAGTATCTTGAAAGGTCCTACGTAGCGTTGTGCTAGCTTTCCCTTTTGGCCAAAACGAACCACTCACTTCCACGGTGATACTTTTAAAAGTACTAGATCACCAATGCCAAACTCCAAGGGCTTTCGTCGTTTGTCTGCATAACTCTTTTGACGACTTTGAGCCGCTAGAAGATTGTTTCGAATTTGAATGACCTTGTCGGTTGTTTCTTGAATTAATTCTGGACCGGTGATTTGTGATTCCCCAATTTCGTGCCAACATACTGGAGATCGGCACTTATGACCATATAAAGCTTCGAAAGGAGCCATGCCGATACTTGAATGATAGCTATTGTTGTACGAAAATTCAACTAATGGTAGATGAGCATCCCAGTTCCCTTTGAACTCTATGACACATGCTCGAAGCATGTCTTCAAGAGTTTGGATGGTGCGTTCAGATTGACCGTCAGTTTGAGGGTGAAAGGCGGTGCTAAGGTCTAATCGTGTACCCAAAGCGGTTTGTACGGCTTGCCATGTTCGTGAAGTGAAACGACCATCATGGTCTGAAATGATGCTTAATGGTACACCATGATGGCTTACGATCTCGCTGATGTAGATACGAGCTAACTTCTCGTTCTTGAAGTCTTCGCGAATCGGGATGAAGTGAGATGACTTTGTAAGACGATCGATTATTACCCATATGGTGTCATACCCACTGGAGGTGCGAGGTAACCCGGTAATGAAATCCATGGTTATGTTTTCCCACTTCCATACAGGTATTTCGGGTTGGACTAGAAGTCCTGAAGGTCTTTGATGTTCAGCTGTTACTTTGGAGCAGGTAAGGCACTTGGAAACAAAACAGCGATATCCTTTTTCATGCCAGGCCACCAGTAGGTGTATCGTAGGTCTTGATACATCTTGTCGGCTCCTGGGTGTACATCGTGTTTGTGCGCCTCATTCATGTGGAAATCACGAAGGTTATCGCGATCAGGAATCCATATACGGTTTAAATAGTATAGAATACCGTCGGATTTGGTTTCGATTTTGAGTTCAGCTCCACATGACAGTTCATCGCGTACATCATTTTCCATTACAGAAACATGTTGAGCTGCTCGGATTCGATCTTTGATGTCGGTTATGATTTGCGAACATAGGTGACGAATGGAGTTCGCATAACCTTTTCGAATGAGTGCATCAGCCACCACGTTTGCCTTGCCAGGATGATACCGAATTTCATAGTCGTAGTCGTTGAGAAGTTCGACCCATCTTCGTTGCCTCATATTCAACTCCTTTTGGTTGAAGATATGTTGGAGACTCTTGTGGTCAGTGTATATTTCACACTTGGTACCGTAGAGGTAATGTCTCCATATCTTGGGAGCGAACACAACGGCTCCAAGTTCCAGGTCATGGGTGGTGTAATTCGTCTCATGAACCTTGAGTTGTCTAGAAGCATAGGCTATCACTTTTCCTCTTTGCATTAATACACAGCCTAGCCCTTGCCCTGATGCGTTGCAATATACTACAAAGTCATCGCAACCTTTAGGGAGTGTAAGGATAGGTGCGTCACAAAGTTTTTGCTTTAGAGTTTGGAAGGCTTCCTTTTGTTTAGGTCCCCATATGAAGGGTTTTCCTTTATGAGTCAAAGCCGTGAGTGGTATAGCATACAGGAAAAATTGGCAATGAAGCGTCGATAGTAACCAGCCAAACCAAGAAATGACCTTACTTCGGTAGGGGTACGTGGCGCTTGCCATTCCTGTATTGCCTTGATTTTTGAAGGATCGACATGTATTCCCTTGTCGTTGACGACATGTCCAAGGAATTGTACTTCTCCTAACCAGAATTCACATTTTGAGAACTTAGCGTAGAGCTTTTCAGTCCTTAAGAGTGTAAGGATGAGTCGAAGGTGTCGTTCATGATCGGATTTAGACTTGGAGTAGATAAGGATGTCGTCGATGAAGACTATGACAAAACGGTCGAGGTAGGGTTTGCATACCCTATTCATTAGATCCATGAAGACAGCGGGGGCGTTGGTTAAACCGAATGGCATGACCATGAATTCGTAATGACCATAACGAGTCCGAAAGGCGGTCTTTGGGACATCTTCTTCACGTACTCTGAGCTGATGATAACCAGAACGAAGGTCGATTTTTGAAAAGCAGGTAGCGCCTTGAAGTTGGTCTAGGAGGTCATCGATGCGAGGTAGTGGATAGCGATTTTTAACCGTTAACTTGTTGAGTTCTCTATAATCAATGCACATGCGAAACGTTCCATCTTTCTTCTTCACAAAGAGAACAGGTGCACCCCAAGGCGAGGAGCTAGGACGTATGAATCCTTTGTCAGTCAGCTCTTGCCGTTGACTGGCCAGCTCTTGCATTTCGGATGGGGCTAACCTATAAGGAGATTTTGCGACTTGTGTAGCGCCAGGTACAAGATCGATGCGGAATTCGACTTCTCTCACAGGAGGGAGTCCTGAAATGTCGTCGGGAAAGACTTGTGGTAATTCTTTCACAACTGGGATATCTTCGAGTTTCTTCTCCTTGTTTCCCTTTTTGACGACGTGAGTTAGGAATGCGACATAGTTCTTGCGGAGATATTTTCGGGCTTGAAGGCAAGACATTAATTTGAGTCCTTTCGAAGGGGTTTCTCCAAAAATACGTAGGGTCTGACCGTCTGCAAGAGGAATGCGAATGTACTTTTCACGACACACTACTTCAGCGTGATGTTGGCTGAGCCAGTCCATACCGATGATAACATCGAAACTCCACAACTTCATAGGAATAAGGTCAATTTGAAAATCGTGATTGTTTAGAGTGAGGGTACAATTGCGTATAATAGAATTTAATGAAACGGGTTTTCCGTCAGCAACTTCCACCGTTAGAGATTCCATGAGATTAACACGAGTTTGGTTGAGGATAGGTTCAAATTCTAAGGACACAAAGCTCTTATCCGCGCCAGTATCGAATAATATGGATGCATAACTACCATTGATGATAAACGTACCGTTAACCACATTGTTGTCAGCCCTAGCTTGGTTGGCATTGATGTTGAAAGCTCTTCCTCTAGCAGGTGGAGGAGCTTGGTTAGCTTGGTTTACCGGGTTTGCTTGAGCTTGGGCATGGATGATGTTCACCAAGCGTGGACATGTGTTCCTGAAGTGGTTTGGGTCCCCACAGTTGTAACAAGCTCGCATGGGTTGCATCCTGGGGTAGTTGGGTTGGTAGTAAGTTTGGGCTGCGTGTGGTACAGGTGGTAGAAATAAGGGTTGTTGGGCTTGGCCCACTATCTGATGGTGGGTTTGGATTGGGGGTTGATTGCGGTTCATTCGTTGAAGAGTACGACAGGTTTGGATGGTGTGACCCGCACGGCCACAGCTGGTGCAATGTTGGTAGGGATTTTCGGGAGGGTGATGGTACTGACAACGGTTGCATTTTGGGTGTGGGCCGGTGCATGGCTTTTTAAATGGCGCAGCTGAGGGAGCGATTTGGGTGATTGGTGCAGCAGTGATAGGAGGGTTGGTTTGAGTGACAGCAAAATTCTTGCTGTTTCATTTCCTCTTACCAGCAAACTTTGAGGAGGAGACTGGGTGGTTTGGAGTTGAGGTCTCTATGGGTGCTTTCTTCTTTTCATCTTTGAATTTGTCATTTCGGATGCGATTCTCAGTGAGTTCTGTAGCTAATTCCATTGCGGCTTCAAGTGTTGCAGGCGAAGTGCTTAAAACCGAATCTTGGATTTTCGAGGGGAGGCCTCGAATGTAGTGTTCGACTAAGCGGTACAAGGGGGTGAACAAATTAGGGATCATTTGGTTCAGCTCGAGAAATCGCTTATTATAGGAGGTGTGATCTCCTTCCTTTTGTTTCAGCGCGTGGAATTCATCTTCCAACTTTTTGATTTCGCTTCTTGGACAGAAGCGTCTTGTCATGAGTTCCCTTAACTCTTCCCATGTTAAGGCCATGGCATCTTCAACTCCTCGTTTACCCTTTTCCGTGTTCCACCAGGTAAGAGCTACCCCAAACAGTCTTCCAGTTGCATAACGTACCTTGCGATCCTCGAGACAATCGCAATTGAGGAAAGTGTTTTCCATTTCTTCAAACCAGTGAAGGAGGGCGGTAACACCTTCGGTCCCTTCATATTTTGGGGGATCGCAAGATTTAAAGTGTTTGTAGGAGCACTTTTTGGAAGGAGGGTTGGCGACGCTCTGGTCTTCTTGATTGGGAGGATTGATGGGGTTTGCGGTGAGAGCTTGTTGAACTTGAATCACGATGTCAGGAAGCACTGCGGCCATTTGTTTAGCAATTTGTGTGGCCAAGCGTTCATTTGATCTTCCTGACTTTCTACCCCCACGTAGTCGCCTAGCCGACATCTACAGGAACATACATAGGAAGATTGTGAGTTTAAGAAGTTTCTAGGTGTCATGTGTCGTAAAAAGAACGAAAAATAACATAACTGACAATAATTCAACTACATACATAGGATGTCTTGGGTTTGCTCATGTTTGGGCCTCCAATGTCCCCCATACCATCGCCTGTGTAGTCATGTGGGCCCCCATGACTATTGGGCTTGGTAGGATTCACATTGGTGTTGGCGGATTAACACTCGCACCACCCGAATGAAAATCGTAAAATATGATTGCGAGATGTATGGTAGGAGGGTATCCAGGTGTAGACACAATGACAACTCAAAATGGGGTTAGCTCACACGACGTTTGGTATAGCATGCTTTGGCCTAATAGGTCCTTCGTACTCTCATCGTTAGTCCCCAGGTAGGCAAACTGGTCCTTTATTTTGGATTTATATGAATGCCAAGCCTAGACAGGACGTTCCGACTACCGGTACTCGTACCCTTCCAGTTACTACATGCCCGTCATGAGAACTCACTTTGATGTGATTTGAAAAATACAAAAATCATTGCAAAAATCATGGTAATCGTGAGGTGTGTGCTCTCATGGATATGATATGTTATGAGGATATGATTCATGATGAGCATTGTATAATAACATGTATTTATGAGCATGCATGCATAACATTGAGTGTAAAAAAAACATAAAGCATATAAACATCATGAATTTTGTATGTAACGCATAAACAATTTAAAATTTTAATCAACTATAGTATAGGCTCTAAGGGTCTAATAACCTATCCTATATCCCTATAGTCATAAGCTCTGATACCAATCTGTCACACCCCGACCCGCAGCGGAATAAAAGTCGGGGCATAATTGGGTTATCACCAAAGCTCATGATGTTTACTAAGATGTTTCATATTTATTAAACTCAAATTACAACTTAAATATCCAAGACAAAATTCATACAATTACAAGGAAAATGAAACTATATAATTATTCCAAAGCTTAAACTTGTTTATTCTTCTAGGCCTTCCTATGTGTTTCTTGTCTCAGCTGGATCACCTGTATCATATGTAAAACGGGGGAGGTTTTGGGTCAACAAAAGTTGGCGAGTGAACCTTGATAAAACATTTTTACGAATTTCTTGTTTTATTTAATAAGAAAAATTTGTGCAATAATCACATGTGAGCAAACATATATAGATAAACAAACACAAACCACTTTGGATGAGTATATGATATGAATGATGATGTATGTGAGATCAAGGCTCAATCAAACGGAGCCGATCTAATGACGCACCTGATGCTCAACCCGTCTCCCACGGGGAACTGATGGGCCTAATGAAATGCGTGCACTGAAAATGATAAATCCAATCTACATATAATCCACACAACAATTGATACACATTTGATACACATTTGATCGCGGATATGATGTATGCACAAGTGTTTAAATAAAATAAAAGAATTATACGACACATGATACACCCCAAAACATGATTAAAACGGGGAATTTG
Source organism: Scalesia atractyloides (assembly GCA_947069175.1). Classification (NCBI taxonomy): domain Eukaryota; kingdom Viridiplantae; phylum Streptophyta; class Magnoliopsida; order Asterales; family Asteraceae; genus Scalesia; species Scalesia atractyloides. The sequence continues at coordinate 30,677,033 of CAMTDV010000005.1, forward strand.
TAGAGATTCACTCACAATGGGTGCGTTCTTTGATGACGATGAATGCGCACGAATTTATGATTCAATCGACGAGGGAAGAACTAACCTAGATAATAACAAAATGATTCGATAAATAACTAAATTTTATTTTAGATTAATATTTTAATTAGTGCTCTTAAATGGGATTTTTAGATTTTATTTTTGTGAGTTTAACGAAATTTTCTAACTTTAATAATCTTATTTTTAAGTATTTTTAAATAATTTTCCAATTAAATAAATAAATAAAAAGAAATAAAAAAGTTGACTTTTTGACCGTTGACCATTGACCGGGTCTTGACCGGTCAGACTGTGTTTTCTATGCGTTGAGTGAGGTTCGAACTCGGGACCTCTCGTATACGTTCACGCAGCTCTACCAACTGAGCTACGTGTCTAACCCGAAATATTCTCTGTTTTAATTATATATATATATACTAATTAACCTTTAACTTATTTGGTTTTTATTAAAAATGATTTATATGGCCGAACCGATTACAGAGACCCGGAGTCGAACTCGGGTCCTTTGGTTCGAGTGCGCACAGCCCAACCAGTTGGGCTGTGTGTCTAATCTGTTTAACTACTGGGTTAAATTCCTTTTATGTATATACTGTGACTTGATTTTGATTAGGTTTTAAAAATGTTAGTTTTATTTCTGAAAGTCGGTAACGTGTGCGATTCGAACTCGGGACGTGCATATTGTATTTGCACACAGTCCACCGCTGGACTGTGTGTCTAACCCGTTTGAATATCCAGTTTTAATTATATTAATACATATATTTGACTTCATCTTCTTCGTTTATAAGAACACAGAACAGTGAAATCCGACTGTTCTGTTTAATCGATCACGACTTATACTTGATTGAAATGGACAGAAAAATTAAATGATATGGTATACCAGAACAGCGAGTTTGCTTCAGATTTCCGGCAAGTGTCGTCGGCTCTGATTTGTGATTTCCGGCTGTATGAACTCTTTTAACAGTTTTGATTATTGGTTTGAACAATTAAAGTATAAATCAAGAAATAGCAGAGAGGTTTAGACAGTTATACCGTCTGATGAACGAATACGGTTTTCTGATCAACGATTCCGGCGATATTCCGGCAAGTGCAGAGGAACTCCGGCGACATGCTCTGGAAAGATTAAAGCTTCGAAAGAGTGTGCGGTTCTGAGCGAAAGGGTTACCAGATGTTTGAGTGAGTATTTATAGGGATGAACAGCTGAATTGGGTTTGAATTGAGGTCAAGGTTCGCGATTAAAGATTTCCATCGGTTATGACTGAAATTGATTGCCGGCAACGGTTATAACCGATGTCGAAATCAATTTGTGCAGTTCAGTCAAAAGGAATATAGCCAAAATCGCGGAGTGCCGTTTTTCTCCGGTGATTGCGAGTTCTGGCGCGTTGATTACCGGATTTGACTTTCGGTTTTATTATAAATGTTATTTGTTTTAGTGTTTATCACAAAAGCAGTGTGTGGCGGAGTGGTGTGTTGCGTGTTTGTGCTTGCGGGTGACCCGGGTTCGAAACCGGCGTCTCCATTTTATTTTTTTTATTCACTAATTTTATTATTTATTAATTATGGTTTAAAATTCTCGAAATGTTTATTCGTTATGTATTGTTTAAAATTAATATGAAAAATAAATACGCAACGGAACTTATAACTGTATATTTGATTAATAAATGAAGCGGGTTTGGAAAACCCGTTTTTCGACGAATGTTACAAATATCATCCGAAGTTGTAACTTTTTTGTGCAGTATAGTTGATAGTGATAGTTTTCACTATCCGAGGTTTTTATGTTGGCGATCTACTAGTGATCAAGGGCTTTTCGTGTTAGTTGTTCTTTACATTACATCATTTAATCATTTAACATTCAAGCACACATCACAAAATCAGATTTGGTTACATTTAGATTGATTTTTGGCCAAAACATACCTCATTTTTAGTATATATTCATGACCAACCGAAATCATCAACTAAGTTGATGATTTAGTGCTTTGGTGAATCATATAATGAGGTTTAATGGATGGAAATCATCCTATCTCCATGACCATTTTCATGGTACCTTTTACTTTACATGTTACTAAAACTTATAAATTATTTCCCTGGAATCCAATTCCAATCCAACAATCGAATCCGCAACTAACACACCTTTGTTACCCATCTGAGGGTAACTTCAGTGTTCTAAACTCAAGACTTCTCAAACTCACGTTTGTGGACTTTTTACGCAAACCGTGAGTATACTCGATCCCATTTTCCGTTTTACACACTTTAGGTGCAACATGTACACATTATTACGAATCACATATTCACGATCAAACTTTTTTATATACACACTCTATCCGTTAAAACATGATACTTGTTGTTACATGTTATGTTTACACTCATGTTCTATATGCTCATTAACTTTGCAAGCTTACTTTAACAATTTTAGCGCTATAGGATTAATGCACCGCCCATATTCTTGTGGTATTGTTAAGTAAACTGTTTTACGGCCTTGTCGTTTCAGCGACAATGATATGCACGATTGTGTATACTTTGGTTTGACTTATAGTTAACACATGCTAGTATGTTAAATGACAATGTATTTAAATTACCATGTTGGATATGAGACAACTTTTAGACACGATTATGCTATGTATTCAAACTTGTATACTCGTCAACTTTTGTTGATTTTATTTTAATACATGTTGCAGGAAACTAGTTGATGACGATTGATGAAACAATATTTAGGGTGGACTAAATACACACCTAAAACTTTAATTTTTGTTTTATTTTGTTTCGCGTATATGCATCATGTTGTACTTTCCTTTCCAAAACAATGTACCTTCCATTTTAATATGAATGAAATTTGAAATATTTAATTATTGTCACAAATAGCAAGTTATGATATCTCGAGCAATCATGTTTTTGTCTCACTTTAATGTTTCCGTCATTGGTTGTGGTGTGACAGAGTTTTAAAATAATTTGACGTACTAATGTGGTGAGTTTAGATTCCAAACCTCATGTATTGTTGGAGATGTTCTAAATTTAATATAAAAAACCAAAAACTTGCAGCAACAAATATCATCTTTTGTCAGCAAAGGATCATCCAACACATTGGGAGTAACAAACCAATCTCAATCACCCTAAACTTTCACAAAACAACACTGACTCACAAAAAAACCGCAATATATTTAATATAAAAAACCAAAAACTTGCAGCAACAAATATCATCTTTTGTCAGCAAAGGATCATCCAACACATTGGGAGTAACAAACCAATCTCAATCACCCTAAACTTTCACAAAACAACACTGACTCACAAAAAAACCGCAATATTATTCGCACCCATGTAAGTCGTCGGATTAAGCTTCCCAATTACACCAACATTCTTAATATCCTGCCGTTGCCACGCTGGTCGTTGCCACGCTAGCTGTTACCACGCTAGACGGCGGAGAAGGGTTTGTATGAAGTTAAGGTTCATGAAGAGCTGAAATGGTAGATCGAGGAGATGAATGCAACGAAGAAGATTGTGAATACTAATAGCCATTTCTTATCAACATTTATTGATGTGCATCAACTTTTTCAGGTTTTGATATTTGTAGCATAGAGATTGAAATTGGAGTAAAGGGAAAAACTAAGGGTTTTAATTTTACTAAAAAAGTAAGAAATTTATAGATGTGGCTAACTCAGTATATGGGCTTTTTACCAATTTGAGAAAGGTTATTCCAAGTGAATTCAGTTTCTTTTGAACGAAATGAAATAAAAGTTTTGGGTTGTGATGATAGTTGCGAAGAAATATGGATCTAATATGTGTTTGAAGGAAAGCTATAAATAATAAATATGTTTAGAGAAAAGGATTTACAAAAAGGGTAAACATCCAAGTTCTTAAGAAAATGGAAAATATATAATTTATTTTAGAGTAAACTGCTAAAATCGTCCCTGTGGTTTGGGTATGGTTGCCAATTTCATTCAAAACAAAAAAAATTTGTACAAAATAGTCTTTCACTTTTGGGATTTTTTTGTCATTTTCATCCAAACAAATAATTTGCTTTTTTTTTCTATAAAACATTTGGATGAAAATAGCAAAAATTCCCAAATCAAAGGGATGATTTTGACAAAAAAAAAAAAAGTTGGACGTGGATGAAAACGGCAAAAAAATCCCAAACGTGATGGATAATATGGCACAAAAAGTTGTTTTTGGATGAAACTATTAAACATTCTCAAACCGGATGATTTTTGTAATTTACTCTTCATTTTAAGAGTTGGGTAAATATGTAATAAATGCTCTAAATAAGGGGATACGTGTAAAAATCCCTATTTAAAACACCAAGTGAACAAATCAGCGAATAAGATGGTCGGCGAAGATGAAGGCGGTGGTGTTGATTTGGAGCAAATCAGTGTAGAAGATAGCCAGAGATGGAGGTGGTGGTGTTGATCGGAGTAGAGAAATGAGACAAACTGCTTCGTCGCCCATAACCGAATCGGTTCCCTCCACCAGCACCATCCCTCCTGACCTCCACCGGCAACTAGTGGTCTCCTTTAACAGGTCTCCTCTCCGTTCGTCTTCAACTTCCCTCGACGGCGCTGCCTACAACCCCATTCAACACCACCCCTTTTACTCCTTTCTACTCTATCTCTCTAGACCGATTTGTAGACTAGATCTGAAAAATGATTTGTATATGTCGTCTTTAATCAATTATGTGGTTTCCGGTGGTGATGAGGGCTTTATTGACAACTGCAATGAGATAAACGAACCAGCGGGAGATAGTCGGTATCATAACGAACAAGAGAAGATGTCATGGTGTTTTATGAGAGAGAGAAAGAGGGTGGGGATGGCTGGGGTTGGTTCATATATTTAGTTTTATGTGTTTTTATTTTATTTTATATATTTATTGGTAAAAAGTATTTTGATTATTTCACACTTAAATTTAAGGTTTAAAACAAATGTTGTTAAGAGCTGGGGACTAAATATGTGATAATTTTCAAGTTCTTGGATTACATTCATAGTTTATGAAAAATTAGGACCATTTTTAAAATTCTGATAATGCACATAATTCTATATGATTACCTAATGACTAGAAAGAGTAATGATCAATCCGATATTGTATCACTTTATTATTAGACCACCCCTAGTAGGTGATTGGGCGTGATTCACCCCCTTAAAACGCTGCAAACACTGCCCTAGGGGACCTTTTCTTTGATTTTTTTTTGGAAAACACCGTGAGTTATGGGTTTTTCAAGAAATCGGATTGTTCTGCAACGAATATAAAAAGATATTTTTCAATTTTGTTATTTACTTTTACCCCATATTTAAACCCTAGAGTAAAATTCCCAGATGCTCTCTGTGGTTTTGTAAAATAACACGTATAGTTCCCAATTTTTGAAAATTGCACTCTTGCTCCCAGAGTTTTCTCGGTTGTTACTCGGATAGTCCCTGGAGTGGATGGATGTTAGGGCTTATGCCTTTGTGGCATCTAGAGCTCAGTCTTGGGAACTACAGGATCATATCCTTCGAAACTGTGGGGTCGTCGGGCTTGACCGGACTATCAGCAGGCGCTTGAACGCTTAAATGTCTCTCTCTCTCAGACTTGGATATTGGCGGTTTTTCTAATAAGGACATCGCCCCCTCGAAGCCACAAAAAACTTTGGCGAATGCTCTGTTTAGCAAAATTGCTCAAAGACTGGGAGAAGCTTTTGATTTGTCATCCCTGTTTGAGTGCCTGAAAGGTCCCCATGCTCAGGAATTTTTGACCGTTATACCAATTTAGGGGTTGGGACAATGTATGTCTGCAGTAGAATATAGAGCCATTCTCAAATAACGGTTGATGATCCCTATGTATCCGGAAGATGAAACTTACCCGATATGTCGTAAAGCTTGTATGGATAAATACGGGGAGCATGCAGTTCACTGTAAGAGCTCCCTGGGTTCAAATATCGGCACGACTGGGTGCGTGATGCTTTGTGGGACATCTTAAGAAGAGTTGGGATTTCGGCTAAGAAAGAGGCCCCTGTGAATTTCCTCACGGACCCTATGGAAAGAAGATCTACTCTGCGACCAGTGGATCTGCTCGTCTTTGGTTGGGCTGGGGGGGAACATGCTTGTGTAGACACACGGGGGTTTCCCCTTTGGTTGGTTTAAGGGAAAACGGGTTTGTAGCTGGACAAGCGGCAAGAAAGGCAGAATCAAAGAAAGTGGATAAGCACGCTAAAGCTTGCGCAAAGAACTAGCATGTCTTTGTCCCTTTTGCCTTTGATACTTTTGGCTCCCTAGCGTCAGAAGCTATCCACTTCTTGACGAGGGTTCAACGGGTCGTCTACAGCAATTGTTCAACACCAAGGGGGCAAAGGTTTGTATTTGGAAGGTTAGGGTTTGCAATTCAGAAAGGATTGGCGACGCAGCTTGTTGCCCGGCTACCTTCTGTTTTGATGTAACTTGACAAATTTTCTGAATTTAAAATAATATTAAGTCATTTAAGCAAAAAAAAATTAAACATTAAAAAACCAGAAACTAAGAATTAAGAAAAAAATACTATAATATATTAAAATTATATTTTCAACCCCTTTCTCTTGACCTTTCCGGCCGACCACTTCAACCAACACCATCACGTCGCCACAAAGACCAACCATCGTCGGCTACCACTACCTGTTTTGGTTTCGACACACATACCACTATCTCCACCGTGTCTCCCCCTGCCACACTACCATCACCACCACAACTTAAACCACAACACAACTCTAGTTCAAACCCACCCCCATCCCCCGTGGCTCCTCTCCCTGCACATACTTTCATCGGCAGCGAGTTAAGACCAGGCCAGCCCAGATGGGATTTCCCCCAAATCGATCCACCAATAATGAGTAAAACCCAAATGGGATTTGTAAAAGAAACACATCCAGATTTTGGAATACAATAATGAGTAAAACCCAGATGGGATTTATTATAATTTGAGAATTTACAAAGCTCAAGAATCTGGTTAATTGTCAACATGTAGAAAGATCTTACCTTTTGATTATTATTATTTTTTTGTTAAATAATCATACCTAGCTCGTATAGAAATGAGCAAAACCCATATTTAATTTGTGCTGATTTGAGAATTTACAAAATAAAAGAATTTTGTGAAATGGTAAACAATGAGTTCAAACCACATGATTTGGTTTTGATTTGCAGGTTTGATTTGAGTTCAAAAGGGGTATGGATGGGTGGTGTCGCATAGTTAAACTTTTAAATGACTAATCTAGAGGTTGTTGATGGTGGTTGTAAAAAACGAGTTCATCACAGAATTTGATTTCAATTTGCATGTTTGATCTGAGTTCAAAAGGGCTATGGACGTGGTGGTGTTTGTAGTGGGTAGGGTTTGGGGTAATTGAGGGGTATGAAGTGAGTGGTGGGTCTCACTTTTTAATTAGTTTTATTTGTTTTTTTATATTACTGGCATTTTTGTCCTTTAAATTGACTTGACTGAGAAAACTAACGGTCATTCATTACAGGGACTATCTGAGTGACAATTGAGCAAACCATAAGAAGCAAGAGTATATTTTTCGAAAGTTTGGGACCATGGTATTATTTTACAAATCACAGGGAATATCCAAGCATTTTACTCTAAATCCTAATTCAACCATTTTATACACCTTTCTACACACTCTTCTCTTTATTATTATTATTATTATTATTTTTTATATAAAACATACAAAGCCGAGCCTGACATCGAGACGATGCCGGAGACACAAGCCGAGCGCGAGCCCGAGGCCTCTCAACGTGGAAGATGTTCGCATAAAAAAAGAGGCTGCCGCTCCTCGTGCGAAAACACCTACCATCCTTGGGCAAAAGACGAGGAGTACAAGCTTGCATGGGCTTGGCTCGACATCTCGGAGGATCCCGAAGTTGGTAAGTGTTATTTTTTTTGTTTTAAATTGTACTTATTTATAAAATTAAGTATAGTAATATATTTTCTAATTTTTGTAGCCAATTATCGAATCCTTGACAAATACGGACCTTAGAACTTTTTTAACCATTCGTATGTTTTCTTAGTACTTTTACGTGTCTTGTCTTTTTTATTTTTATTATCTTAACTAATGTTAATGTATGTTTTTTATTTAATGAAATATTATTGGTTTTAGTTTTCCTAAAAAAGAAAAGAAATTAAAAATAAATAATTGGGTAATGATTGGATGAGAGGTTACACTATGTGTACTCGAGCCTTATAGCGCGCCATAGCCCTCGAAAATTGTCACACCCCGATAAATTGATCGCATCAGAGCCGGCTTGACTGGACTGGTATCTTCATTGCACAGCGGAAGTATTATTAACTAAGGCTTTTAGGAAATGAACGCCGTTAAGTACTCGGGTTTTAAATAGGCTGACCTATTCCAACCGTGCCATAGTTTGTATATGTAACCTGAGAAGAAACATGCGAAAAATCAACATAAAGTTGAGCGAGTTCATAGTGTGTTTGAAAAAGATTTAAAATAAATCTTTTGATAACCGGTTCGTGAGATCATAGTATCTCAAAACATTTGAAATGTCGTATCGCGTATATCGGTATCAAAATGTTCCCGGTAATGTTTGTAAACCAATGCATGTAACTGTTGTATTTGTAAACCGGTAACAAAATGTTTTCTGTCATAATGGTTTCTGTTATAATTGTCATCAATGTTGAAATCCTGCCATTGTCATAGTTATAAACCAACATTTAAATCCTGGCCACTGTCATAAGCCAATATTGAAATCCTTGTATGTTATTGTTATTCCTACGGTTTAAGGATCTATCAGCGGGTAGCTAGTCCCTGATATTATGTGTCATAAGTAAACAACCAAACCGAGACAACTCTGTCATTCATAGTTTCATAGGGCTCACAAAAGCACTCTGAACGGACTTGTTTTATTCAGAGTGGAGCGTGTCTCAAGCTCATTAGATCTACACCTTTGCACCTTGGTCACCGAGATATTAGTGGGTGATTAATGGTTATTATGTTATCAATCCTACTTATACACATTGATCTAGTTCTTTCTCTAAACCCGTAGCTAACATACCCTTTTGTCATAAAACGTCATAGCATCTATTTCACCCCCGATTGTTAGAAAACTGAAAAACGTTTAAAAGGAAAAGGGGGAACATGAACTCACAGAGTCTTTGTGCCCTGCACATGTGAAAATGGGCCTAGCCCGTTTAAGTCTAAAATCAGGACCAACTCGTCCTCTCGTTTGTATGTAGGACAATCCTGTCTCGTTGTAAATACGGCAATCCCGTCCCTATCCATGAAACTCATGCACGTTTTGAAAATACGCGAGTGTTTTGTAAAATCGGTATATTGTGAATAAACCTTTCATAACATGGTTTAGAAATATGAATCCTTTTGTTTCTCGAAATTTTGCGTACTTTGTCAAAAGTTGCATGTCTTTCCACCCCTGAAAACATTTAAGAAAATGTAAAACCATGAAAAGTGGGGGTTATGAACTCACCTTGTTATCATCGTGCAAAGCTAGCTAAATGTGATTCCGTGATGTCGTTCCAAGAACATGAACTTGCTAGCGTGCAACTATAGCATTCCTATTAAGAAGTCGAGCTTATAAGATTCTAACAAGACAGCGTAGTTAAACTACGTGTCCGAGCTCTACCGAATCGTTAACAACGATCCTGAAAGGGGTGTTGTTATCTTAGTTTAGAATAACCAATCTGTAGTTATTTGATTCCATTTATAGTCGGGATAGAACTAAGTTTGCGACTTAGTTTTTGAACAAATTATGATATCTATATATATATATACTTATATATTTAAATATAAATATACTTACGAAGTCGTTTTTTGTTGTCGTAATTAGAAACACGTAGGTGAATAATGGCATGTCTCGTTGTTGTCTTCGTAGACGTAAGTACATATATACATATATGTAAAACGTTGTCTAAAATAATTGTCTTGCGTCTCGCTTATAATTAGTAAAAATTACATAATTGACGCTTGTTATACTCTTGTAATAAATTGTCGCACTTCGTTTAGACGTTTGAAATAAATATAAATAACTATATTTATTTTGTGAAATATCTGAATCGTTGACATTTAAAACATCATGTTCATTTAAATAAAGGTAGTCGGATCGTCGACATTTGAATAAATGTAATACGTGATATTCGTTTTATAAAATAGTTCAATGTTTGAAATAAATATTCGGATTCTAGACTATGGAAATAATATAAATAATTATATTTATTTTATATGACTTTCGAATACTAAACGTTTGAAGTATAAATCTCGAATCGTTGAAGTTTGGAACAAGTATAAAACATTATATTTAATTGGTAAACTGTTCGGAAATATCAATGTTTGAAATAAAGATAAATATCGTATTTATTTGTAAAAACGTTTGGAATTATCGTCGTTTGAAATAAATATAAACAATTATATTTTATAATACTTCCGAGTTTATCTAAGTCTCCTATATAGGCTAGGATAATGGCTATTCTTTGACTTGTAAACCTGTATTTGTTGACGCGTTATAAATCGTTTTTGTGTGAAATCTATTAACCGTCCAAAAAGATTATATACTTGTATTTATTTTTACAAAGTTCAATTTAATCGCGATGTGTTTTCATTAGTGTTAAAGCTATAAAACACATGTATTTAAACGAAAATCGGGCAGAGTTTCCTCTGTTTTTGGACGATCCCGACAACTAAAATGTCGTATTTATTTGTAAAAACGTTTGGAATTATCGTCGTTTGAAATAAATATAAACAATTATATTTTATAATACTTCCGAGTTTATCTAAGTCTCCTATATAGGCTAGGATAATGGCTATTCTTTGACTTGTAAACCCGTATTTGTTGACGCGTTATAAATCGTTTTTGTGTGAAATCTATTAACCGTCCAAAAAGAGTATATACTTGTATTTATTTTTACAGAGTTCAATTTAATCGCGATGTGTTTTCATTAGTGTTAAAGCTATAAAACACATGTATTTAAACGAAAATCGGGCAGAGTTTCCTCTGTTTTTGGACGATCTCGACAACTAAAGTGTCGCTATATTTTCAAAACGCAACAATTTAACGCTAATAAATATTTTTATGTCACGTGTCGGTTTGGCCTATAAAACGTTTTGTACACACTTGATACTTCATACAAGTTCAATATACTTGTATATATTTTCTCTTACGAGGACATGTCGGTCCGGTTTAAGCTCGGTTACGCAATAACTAATATTCATATAATTAAATGAGATGAAATAACTCATGTCATTTTAAATTTTACCATGTTTCGAGTCCACTGTTCATCGTCGCATATCACCACCGGAACCCCGCCTCCGTCACCTAGGGTTTCACCCTGGCCCACTGTTCATCGTCGCATATCACCACCACTGCCACATGTGGTGGTTCCCGTATCCACCCCCGCCGCGAGCCACATCCTAGCGCCGCCACAACCGCCATATGCCACCACCGTTGATGGTGGTCGGCTCCTCTTACACTGTCATCTCTCTCTCTCTCTCTCGTCTTACTCTCTCTCTCTATGGTTCTTTCTCTCTCTAGGATTGGGTGTGCGGGTGAGAAATGGTGTAAGGATGTGGTTATGTGGTGGAGTGGTTGGTTTGCGGGAAAATCGACCGGCACCGGCCGACACTATTGCCAGAGTCCGACGACCGGACTAGAGAGAGAAGGCAGGGGGTGATCTTGAAGGGGGGCTAGGGTTTTGAAATGAAAGAGATGGTGAAGATTTGTTTATATATTAGGGTTTTCAATTGGGCCGGGCCCAGGCCCGTTAGCATATACCCAGTCTTTCGATCGGCCTAATGTCATTTCTAAAGCCCGTTATTAAACCCGAACTTCGTGTAGTGTCGTTAAATATTGTTTTAGGACCGAAAGCATTTAAAATAATGTCGGTAGTCCTCGTTTGACGTGTTTGACACAGTTGTCGCTTCTTGTCCGTTTTTCGATTTGTTTTCCACTACAGATATTAATATTCGAACACGAAGCTAATTATTTCATAATATATTAATGTCGAGACATAACTCGAGTCCGGGGCTTCCGTTTTGCTGTTAATAGCCGGTGTGTTCTCGTTTCTGTGTAGTTTCCGCGCTTGTGCTTTGTCTTGCGTTTTGTGACGTTCGAAAGCACGATATATTCACAAAATAAAATTTGTATGTATAAATATACGTATAAATTTCATAATCGTCGGCATTGTCAGTATTTTGTACGGTGTCGGTTCGTTACCGTTTAACGTTGCGCAGTTATTTCGCAAATCGCCATACGCGTAATGTAAGGTCGAATAGGCGTTCCTAGTCATTACCAGAGTCTAATTAAGTTAATAAGTGTCTTAAACACTATCTATTATCGCCTTAGACGTTTGTTAATCACGTAAATAAAAGACGAAAAGTACCGGTTGTCACAAAAATGCCCCATAGCGCTCGGGCACACCGGCCCCCGGGGCGCTATGGCTTCTGATTATGAATGCTCGCGATAGACATATTGGATGAAAATTGATTGGGGATTGTGAATGTTACCGTTCAACGGTAATATTCTTAAATATTCATTTTTTATTTTTTTTTAAATAATTTAAACAATTATATAAACCTTTTATCCCCCTTATTTTTATACCAATCTCTCTACCATCATTCTCTTCAAGACATATGAGGGATAGACGTACGCGACCTCGGGGCTCAACGTATGCATAAGAACCGGGAAGTTGTCGAGCTTACGAATGATGGACAATTTGAGAGAGACTTTGAGTTTTACTCGAAACCGCACGAAAACCTAACCGGAGAGACGTTAGAAATAGCTCTAAAACGAAAGACAATTATAAAAAAATATGGACTTTGAGTTTTAGAGTGTATTTTAATTTTATTGTAATGCTCTTTAAAATTAATGAAATGTTATTTGTTTTTAATTTTATAAATTTAATGATTAAATAAATAAATAAATAATTGAGTAATGACTGATAGGAGGTTATGCGGCTCCATCCACTACGCACTCATATTATATAACCTTTCATGTATATATATGTGTGTGTGTGTGTATATATATATATACACACATCTTAAAGGATTATAGAACATTATACCATTATACCACTTTCGAACTTCAACTTCTATAATACCCCTTGTAACTGGGTGCTACACAGGCTCGGCCCGGAGGGGTGCAGGGTGGGCGACGGCTCAGGCCCCAAACTCTCCGAGGGCCTGATTTTTTTTAATAAAGTTATGCTATAGAACTTAGAATATATAAGTACTGAATTGGAAAATGACATGATGATGTGCATGGTCTAGTAGTTCTCATGTCACTTTATTGGCAATGAGACCTTGGGTTCTATTCTTGATAGCTTCAGTGTTAGTTGATTTTTTATCTTAATTTTTGTTACTTATGTACTAAATGCAAATGATATTAATTGACTAATTTTATGTTACACTAAATCAAAATGGAAACCATAGTTACTTCTCAAATCAAGTTTGAAAATGATTATATATGTTAAATTTCTAAATAAATTTGTATATTTTCTAAAAGTTTATATTTTAGGAGCCCGTATTTTATCTTCACACAGGGCCCACAAATTTTTAAAGATTTTCAGAGACGGCTCTGATGCTACATGTTGCTTAATGCCTAAAAAAAGGACATTATCAGAACGACCTATTACAATTACAGATGATGGTGTTAAAAATTGAAATTATGCATCCTGGTCAAATTATCTTTTGGACAGTATAATAACATATGTAAAAAGAGTATTAGGAAAAATCAATTAACAGATATTATCATGTCATGTCATCTTAATAATAAAATACATAAATAAGATAAGGAATAAAAGAATATAATATTACCCTAAATAAAGAACATAAAGAATAAAAGAATATAATATTACCCTAAATAAAATCATCTTTTAATTTTAAGCGAGGCAAGGTGAATGCCGCGTCCAGGCCGTGGCCAAACCGCACCTCCGTAGGTAGTAGACCCAACCATCACTCTCATGCCACGTGGCCGATGGTCCCCTTCATTGCTTAATTTCATCGTCTTTGATTTCTTTTTTGTACAAATCTTGTATAAATTTTGATTTCTTTTTTGTACAAATTATATAAATTTTGACTTCTTTTTTGTACAAATCTTATATAAATAACTCAAAATCTACCAATTTGAGATATCTTATGTTCAAACCTTGGAAAACGAAATAGTCGCTAATATTTGCCATTCAGAAATAATTCTAAATCCATGATTAACAAAAGTAAATAAATAATAAAAGAGGTATTATTTAGTATACTGATAGTTGTTTTCCATTTTAGTTTGAAGTCCATAACAATATTGAAATAAGGCACTCAAATTTAACGAATTCATTATTTATCAATAATAATTTCTACTAACTATGTAACAAACAAATGACACTTGTAACTTTTAATTTCTTCATCATAAGTAATTTTCTCTTATAATTATTATAGATATAGACTTACTTTTAACATGGTTTTGCTAATAGAAATGTTCATAAACGAAATAAGATTATGTGAGAAGAATTTGAAAGTTAATAATGAAACTGGTTATAATTATGAGTGTGGAATATAATTAAACGACGGTTAGATAAAAATTATATCATGATTAAATAATATCATGTATTTATTAAATCAATCCCAAATTAAAAAAATTAGTAAAGGGCATAATCGTAAATGACACAGCAATTATGGTCACTAGAAGCATTATCCTCGAGATCCTTCTTTAAACCATCCAAACGTGCAACTACTATTTATACCTTCCATCCTCCACCGAAACATTTCATAACCACCACTAATCTTTGATCATTCACCGGCAGATCATGGCAGCGCGTTACGAACTAGAGGTCACGATTTCCTCAGCCAAAAACCTTAAAAACGTCAACTGGCGGCACGGCCCTCTCAAGCCGTACGCCGTAGTTTGGGTAGACCCCAAAAACAAATGCTCTACGCGGGTCGATGAGGAGGGAGACGAGTCGCCCATATGGGATCAAACCCTCGTCATCCCTCTCACCGACCCGATAGAGGATTCCACTCTCTACATCGACATCGTCCACGCCAACGCGGCGGAGGCAACGAAGCCGTTGATCGGCTCCGCCAATCTTAAACTCAAGGACGTCGTTGATGAGGTCGGCATCGGAGAGGCGTTTACTGACAGTCTAAAACTAAAACGCCCCTCTGGCCGACCCCATGGGAAGTTGGAGGTGAAAGTGTCTGTTAGGGAACCGCGCTATCATGC
The DNA here is from genome assembly GCA_947069175.1 of Scalesia atractyloides. Lineage (NCBI taxonomy): Eukaryota > Viridiplantae > Streptophyta > Magnoliopsida > Asterales > Asteraceae > Scalesia > Scalesia atractyloides. The sequence goes on from CAMTDV010000005.1 coordinate 30,692,213, forward strand.
GCCGGATCCCTACTATGCTCCTCCGTACGGTGTACCCCCACCACAGTACCACCCTGTCCCACCACCATACGGGGGAAAATTATCCCTACGCGGCTCCGCCGTCAGGGTATCCGTATTCCCTTAATGGTGCACCTCCGCCTCAATATGGGCAGGGTGGATACGGTGGTCGACCATCGTATGGGTACGCTCAGGAGGAGAAGAGTAAGTATGGGATGGGGACCGGACTGGCCGTTGGTGCGGCGGCCGGTTTGTTGGGTGGTTTGGCCATAGCTGAGGGTGCTGATTATGTGGAAGATCAAATAGCCGAAGATGCTGCCGAGAAGGTTGAGGAAGATCTCGGTTACGACGTCGATGACGAATAGACCGTTTCGTTCTTGTTCCTTATCTTTTTTTTGTTTTGTTTTGTAATTTGTCACCCGAATATGCTCATTTAATGTGTTTTCAATAATTAAATGAAAGTTACGTAAAATTAAATTTGGTGTAACGTGATAACGGAATGAAGAGTGAGTAGCAGGAATATTGTGGTTGAAATCACATTCGAATGTAAGAATAACTTGGCCTAAATCTCGAAACAACTTTATGAGTACTCAATCTCAAACTCGAATATTGTTTATATTCTCTTATTATTCGCACGTGCTCGAGCCACCTAGTAAAGTTATTTGATTTTTATATTCCACTGTTTATTTGCGATTGGAACCTTGGGTCAGATTCTAACGCTATAGGGTGTGGTCATCATCATCATGACCCTTCACTTTCGCGTCATGTCATGTCACACACCTCTAATTGACTATCCAAAACCATCATGACTCAAACCACTATTTCCTTATTTATTTTAATTTATATTTGTCTAAAGAAAAAAGAAAGGAATCTTGGAAAATGGAAAAAAGAACTATGGTTGCCGTTGTTAATCCATGTAAACCATAGTGGATCATGCAAGGGGGTCATGTAGCTTTTCATTGATGCTCCTATATGGCGAATCATGTCCTAACCATTACTCCCACACCCTTTAGCCTAATAAGTTTATATACAAAGCCTAATGGTATCCTCGTTATTTATTGCAGTTATTGCATTTCGAACATTGTCGTATCAAGATAAATGTACCTAGCTTTTATACCTAAGTCGTATCTAGATAAATTCACCTAGCTTTATACCTAAAACAATGTATTGTCATTGTTTAACTTTAGTTTTTTACTCATTATATTGAACTAGAATATAATTGTAGGTTCAATACTTGGAAGAAGCAAGTATTTGGAGGAAAAATTGCTATTAAGAAAATATTTACATTTAATTTGTTATTATAAAATTTTCTCACATAAACCAAGAATGGACTTCATTTGTACAATAAAAGCAAAAAAATCATGAGAACAAAAGGTGATACACGAATTCACAAATGTGTTTTTTGCGTATGGCTTGTAATTCTAGTGGACTAAAATGACACGAATAGGTGATCATGGTGTGCCCTTTTATCTATAACATGACTATAAGGGTATGCTACATCTTCGTGATTTTCTATTTGATCAAACCCAATAAAAAAGAAATTAATAAATATAGAGTTGAATTCGGTGTTTTTTTTCATAATGGACCTTTATTTCTTGTTTGAATCCTCCCATCTTTCCTTTTTCCACATCAACGTGCGATATGGTCCTGAATTATGTATGGGGTCAGGATATAATAGAAAGTATATTTAATGTAGTAAGGATAAGAAGTAATTTTGATCATTTATTAAATAATCAAAGGTTAAGATTAAATGAGTGAGATTGAATAAAAGAAAAGAGGCGCATCTATTAAATAATCAAAACCTAAGATTAAATGAGTGAGATTGAACAAAAGAAAAGAGGCGCGGAGGTTATTCTAAGGGTATTGTAGTCCATCCAAGCCAATAGTTTCTCTCTCCTCCAATTCCCCCCGTTTTTAAAACGTTAATAACTTTTTCATACGACATTATTTTTTTATAAAAATTGCACCACAAAAACGAGCGTTTATTTATCTTTAAAACGAGCACACTATTGCTATACTTTTGAAAAAAAAATTTCGATAACCCAGATGCGTAAAACGCAATGAAACAAAAACACAAAAAAATGATTTTTTTTCTAAAACGCAATGAACTAAAAACACAAAAGAAACAGTTTTTTCTAAAACGCAATGGACAAAAAACACAAAAGAAAGTGTTTTTTTTTTTGCAAAACGCAATGGCTAAAAACACAAAAAATGTTATTTCTAAAACGCAATGGGCTAAAAACCCAAATGAAAAAGTTATTTTCTAAAACGCAATGGCTAAAAACACAAAAGAAAGTGTTAATTCTAAAACGCAATGGGCTAAAAACACAAAAAAAATGTATTTTTCCTAAAACGCAATAAACCAAAAACACAATAAAATGCGTTTTTTTTTTTCTAAAATACAATGGATTAAAAGCAAATGCAATGATTTAGTGTGTTTTATAAAACACAATAAAAAAAGTGATGAACTAGATATGTTATTGCGTTTTAGAAATATACATTAGTTGTAAAATGCGTATGACAGTGTCATGTGTGGCGGCTACGTGGTTTTTTTTACCTATCGAAAACAATATATTGGAAATATGACATTTTCGATAATCAAAAGAATTGCGTTTTAGAAATTCCCACAAACCAACCCACTTTTCAATCATTGAAGCTTTGCTTTAAGAATAACTGATAAAAAAGAATTATACGAACAGCAGTAGGCGTTGTTGTAAATTGGGAATAAAACAAATGATATAATTGAAGCATTGCGTTTTACGAAATTTACCAAAAATCAACCCACATGTTATGAAAAAGAATAATATAACTGGTGTTTTCACCTATACATAAAACAATAATATAATTTGAAACCATTGCATTTTATAAATTAACAAAAATCAACCAAATTTTCAATAAAACACAATGCGTATTAGTTCTTCTAGATAAAAATGATGATACTGGATAACCATAGATGTAAGTTGAAGTTCTTCTAGATAAAAATGATATTGGATAACCATGGATATTAGTTGATTATAAAAGCTTGCAACACTTTACCGTAGAAGCATGAGAAGAATCTTGACTAGAATCATGGAAATATTGACATTTTCTATGCTTTCCCTCAAAACTCAATCTGCAGAACTCAATAAAATTGTCTTTATTATTCTTCCATGGTGAGACCATCTTAACAGGAGACTGAAGCGGTGCTACATCTGAGGCCGCATGATGGTGGCGGAGTGAAAAGGTGGTGGAGTAGTGGAGGTGGGATGAACGTACCGATCTGGGTTTTTTTAGATCCAGGGTCCCTCTTTATGTTTTTTTATTATTTGCTACATATTCTCATAATTTTGCTTCCTATACTTTCTAGCTAAACTAAACTTCCTATTTGATCTTTTCCCTTATATATGGTCCTCATCAATTTACGTCCAAGTTTCAAAAGCAATATTTCAAAATATACACCATTTATAATGCTTTTGATTAATTAAAGTAGAATAGCATGTAAACGACTAACAAGTTGTACCGTCACTCCATTTTAATAGTAAATCTGATTCTAGTAAAAATAAAACTTGGATTCTTTGACGTTGAGAAATTATTGTACACGGCGTTTCCATTTTGTCCAAATAACATTATAGTTTTTCAAAATACACTTGTTTTTTTATTTTCCTCATAAAAAGGGGTGTTGAAGAATACTTTCGGAACTCAAGATAGGGGGCTTCCAAAGGCTGGAAACAAACTCTAAGAAGGATAGAAAGAAGAACTTCACATTTTGCTTTGAAGTGTTTTGAAGTGGTGTGAAAAAAGGAAGAATCATAGTATTTTAGGATAAAGGAGGTGATGACAACCTTCCTCAAGTGTGGATTAGTGTCCTAACATGTTTTAATACCAAATTAACTGTGGCAAAATGAGTGCTAGGTGTCAAAAATTGGAGATAGGTGGCAAATTTGGTGAAGAAGCAAAATATTTTATTTTTTTGACATTTTTGGCCCTTGGACTTGTATTTTCACTTGTTTGCCATTTTTAACCCCTTTAACCGAATGTTTAGGTTCTATAAAGGTGTTAAGACACGTGTAACTTGAATTTTGTCCGGAAATGTCGTGGATGTCGGTTCGTTTGGTTGTACGGTTACGCGTTTCGCAAAATTACGTAAAGCGCTTTAACGAACACGAAAATGATCGAAATTGCGCAACGACTGATATTTTTGCATTCTCATCAATAAAATACAAGATTTTATTGAATACAAAAATATTTAGATTTGTATATGTGGTTCGTATCTTGAATACGGACCAACAGACTTTCACACTTTGTCGAAAATAGTCCCTGAACTTGTATAAACGCTTTTTTTGTCATTCCTAACCCTTCAAGACTTATTTATAAGTTATGTAAATGGTATTTAGGATATGTGTATCTTATGTCCATATTCCGAAGGGTACGTTGTGTTAAACGGATTACGTTTAAGTGAATCGCTCCCAAAAGAAAAATTTTTGAAAGCTCAAAATTTTGCACAAGGGTTACAGTCTACCCTACTTTAGGAAATTTCGTCCCGAAATTTATTCGAAGGAGACCGTAGAGTGTATTTGGAATAATTGAAAGATATACAATGCTCGAGATTCCAAAGATGCGGAGCATCATTTGGTGTTGGGAATTTTGGGGATTCAAAGTGTGAATTAGGATATTCAAAGTATCTCAAGGTTTCAATCCTTCAGAACTTATGAATCTAAAAAGTGTCATCCAATGTATAAAAATTGTTTTGTATGGCACTATGTTATACTAAGCTCTTAGTGTAAATCCCAAGCAAACAAGTCTGATCACCCTTTTGAAGAACATCTGATAAAGCTTCATCAGTGGTTGAGCTTATTAGAGGATAGCATCATCAGTGTCTTGTAATCAATGTTTCTATCATTATAACAGAGGATAGCATTAGCAGAGGTTAGAGTTTGTTAAGGTTGTTAGATGTCACTATCTTGATGATGTCAGCAAAGGTGCCACAGAGGTTAGGGATTCGGAGTATAAATAGACAGTGTATGTACTGTTCTATGTAGCTCACATACACACACTCATCTTGTACAATCAAATATGAGCTCGGTCTGAGGGGGAGTTAGTGATTCATAACTGTATTTACTTGTAATCTTTTCAATCTTTTGAGTAATGAAAACAGTGTATGTTGAAAGCTAATCTCTCCTTGATTGTGTTACAAAGTTTTAAATCTCATTCCGCTGCAAAGTATTGTATGTTATTATCTTCTTCTATTATCTATTTTTTTTTAAAATAATGCAATCAAGTCAAACTCAGATCCTAACAATTGGTATAAGAGCCTTGGTCAGTCAAATTCGATCTAATAATCAATTTGACAAATAAAGGTCATCTCAATTTCATTGATACTGTGTTGTTCGTATGTGTTGAAAACAGAGTAAGAATCTAATCACGTTGGTAAACAAATTGATCTTTAAAACAATCAAGATGTTACTAAACACACAAGTTCCACATGACACTAATAGTGTATCGTTTCATATGATTTCAGTATTTGTGTTGAATGTGTAATGATTGCATGATTAATTGGTGCTAAGGATTCGTCTAATGTCATTAAAAGACTGAAGCAAACCAAAATCTTAGGAACAAGATCTATATATGGAACAACAATTATGAGAAACCTTAAAAGGTGAAAATCAAAATTGCATTGATATTTAGAAAACCAGATCAAAAGTAATGTGAAATTTAGCCTAAACAATTTGCAAAATTGACTAAGTTTCTCAAAACATTACTGTAATTGATTCTAGATTGATTATTCTTTTCATAGAAACCGTCCAGTGAATGATACAACATCTACCTATGGAAAGGTTAAAAGAAAATTGAAGAAAAATCATAAAACCCAAAAGTGTGTTTATCTCAAAACTTTTGATGTCAAAAGAAAAGAGTATAAACATATAACACTTGAGAGTTCACAGGCCAGTACTACAGAAGGAAAACCTAGATAATCTCCACTTCTGCTCAAACATCTGTTACCAAGAAAGCTAAGTACAACCACTATTTACAGGAAGGTTCAGGTAATTGAATGTATCTCAAGGTAAAAATTGTTCAAAGAGGACTTTGGAAATCCATCAGATCTTATTGTTTCATTTATCAAGAATTTTTTACTTAATTTTTAATTGTTAAAATTTCATGTAAATACCAGGTCATGTATTATTCCTTTATATTTTTGTCAAGGTAGTACTTATTGAGCTTTTACATGTTTTAAATAGTTAAAGCTCAATACATGTCAGGAAGTAGAACCCTTCATTTTTTGTGGGAAGATACTTCCACTGATGATGAATCAAAAGGATTCTGTATGATAATCAGTGTTAAATCATAAAATAAGTCAAGTCCAAATAAACTGAAGTACTGTGACAACCTGGTTACCATCTGGGATACTCAACCACTGCTAAGACCTATAAAGTGTTTTACACAATGGACTAGTGTGTGGAAGAGATGTTGAGTGAAAAGTTTGAATAAACTTTTATCTTGAATATCTCAGTAGGTCATGTGAAATGTTTGTCAAGTCTAACCTTGCAGTTACTTATGATCTTCATCACTAGACTGTGGATATGCTATTATGATTTCAAAATACATAATCTCATCCATCAAAAAAGTAGCAGATGTTTCAAAACAGTCTACCATCCCAGAACAAAATACAGTATGAATCAGACATCACATTGTGAAGGGATTACTATGAAAAGGTTTGATTTCTTTACATCATGTTCTAACTAGAGATCAACTTGCAGTTTCAAATCAAAGCATTAGAAACATCCACCCTCAAAAGTCTGATTTCTAGGTTTGAAATGCTAAACATGGATTAAAACAAGATTTCTTGTATCTCGTGTGTAAATAGCATCAAAATGATTTTCAGAAAATCAAAAACCTTAAAAATAGTTAAAATTGAAATTTTCTCAATAAATCTCTAAAGTCTGATGAAACCACTGTTCTATTTTCAAAACTATGATTAGCATATATATAACATATATATATATATATATATACATATATATGTATATATATGTATATATGTATATATACATATATATACATATATATACATATATATATACATATATATATCCACTGACAAAGTGAATCCTCTATTTCATTATCTACTGTTCCACAACCACCGACAGTGTTACAATTTTTACTGTTCACAACCGCTGATCAGTGGTTTCCCAAAACAACTGTCATCCATTCATAGTCAGAGGATACACGTGGATAGATAATAGCCATCAGATCTTGCCATGTGTCAGATGTTAACCGTCCGAGTTTTGAAACTACTATTATCCAAATAAAACCCTGATAAAACGCTCAAACAAAGTTTTTATCACCAAAATCAAATTCAAAAGTTCTCAAAAGCGATTACACAGTTTCTTCAGAGTCTCTCAAAATTTCAAACATGGTTCTTATCATCAAACATCCACACAATTATCTCTGCACTCTCGAGAAGACGAAGAATAATACAGAATTTTACGATATCATCGATATCCTGTCTTCATCAAAGTATAAAACCTTGCTCACCTGTAACGCACCAATTTATCAAGACACCCTACGAGATTTATGGGCCAATTCTAAACTTGAAATTCAAAATAAAAAGCCTTGGGCAATCTCATCAAAAGTAGGAGGTATCATGGTTCCAATAACTCCACAAACCATCTAAGAAGTCTTTCAGATGGACGACCTAGCAGGTAAAATCTCTTTCCCTAAGGATGAGTATCAAGTTGATTTGATCAATAGGGGGTATACATGACAATTAACAAAAGCCACTATGGAAAAAAGAGGATTTCCACCTCCTATGAAATTCCTGTTTCACACGCTGCTCATTTGTGTTTCAAATAACACAACTGGCTTTAACGAAATACCTTTGAAAATTCAATACTTGGGGTATGCCATCATGTCTAAAACTGATTACAACTACTCCCAAGCATTGTTTAATGATCCAGTAACAAATCTGGAAAATGTTAAAAACAATAAAGCACAAGCTTTCTTCTGTTTTCAAGATTTTTAAGCTATTATTTACAACAAAAAATTCCAAAAGAGAATGCACAAGCTCTTGTTCAAGGTATATCTTTTCAAATAAATAGCTTAACGTCTGAAACATTTACTCGCCATATGGCCAAAGAGTCAAAAGTTTCTAAAACACAAGCAGGGAAGTCTGAGCAAAATTTGGATGAGTCCACATCTACTCCTTAGACCTTAGCTGCTGAGCCCACTGCTCTTGGTGACCACAGTAGCATAACCACTGCTGTGCAACCCCCACCAAAAATCACCAAAAGAACCAAGAAGAAATCCACTAAGCCCACCAAACCTACCAAAAAGGATCTTCTGGAAGATGAGATCCCAGAAGCTAATCCTGTGACAACACAAAAGTCACAAGAAACCACTGTTGCTACTTCCTCACAACAGTTAGAAGGATCTCCACCCAAAACCACAACTCCTCATGATTCCTCCCAAAAGGAACATGTTGTAAGCACAGGGACACCACAACTTGAAACATTACCCTCATTTGAGAGTATGTTGAACTGTCCTTCTCCCGGGGCAAAGTCTTTTTTCCACATCATCCCCACATCTCAAATAACTTCAACAAAAGTACCTTCGTTTGAAGTCATTGAAAGTCCGACACAAAACAACCCCTCTCACCAACACATTATTGAGAGAAAAACTTCCACAATGACTGTGTCTAATAAAGTTCAATTGGCTATCCCACAAACAGTTAAGGAGTTACACCACTTGAGTTTCATGAAATTCTTGTTGGTAGTTCAAGTGGAGCAGCTACTACAGATGTTGCATCCACTGATCTACATCTGGACAGTAGTTTCATAAATAAGACTCCCATGAAGACAATTTCTACCGAGGCTACTTTGGTAACCACTGGTGGTGTTAAACCACTGTTAGGTTTGCTAAGGAACCCTCTGCTGTAGAAAGAAGTCCCTAGTACCAAGAAAAAGGGGCATCAGCATAAGAATTTGGAGACTTCTCCTATCTCTAAGGATGATACAACCACCTCTGGTGGGAAATCAGATGATCCCATTAAATTGGGTGATGATTTAAAATATAAAGATTTGACGGAGAGGGTTACAAAAATCAAAGCATCTGTGGCAGATATAAAAAATATGCTGCAACAGATGTTAGAATCTTCAAAATCTCAAAACACTGCTCAACCATCTGTTCCTCAAACCACTGAAGTATTAAGATAGTTATATCCTCTGCTTCAACAACAACGCCAGTATGCTGATCACCAACATGAAATACAAGTGCAAATGCTCAAAGACATGGTTGAGGAAAGATATAAAAATACTCAGGCAGAGCTAAAGAGTATTAAAGAAACCCTCACAAAAATGCCTGCAATTATCTTCGAAAGAGTTGATGATGCCAAAAAGGGGGAAAAATGAGTCTATAAAAAGACCCTCAGTAACTTCTGCTGAAACATCTGTCAAAGAAAAGAAAAAGGGAGTTGATGAAACCCTGAAAATTCAAGCAGATGATGAAGGTGCAAAAATGAGGATCATTAAAACTCGAAATGAGACAAAGGAGAGGAGTTTGACAAAGGAGTTAAAAGAGTTAGAGATAAAAGCGAAGGATACCACTATTGGTCTTAAAACCGCTGATGGTATCAAAAAGATAACCACTGATAGTTCTAAACAATGTCTTCATCTCAACAACCATCTGACAAAAAGCAGGAAACAATGCCATCATCATTTTTACCAGCTTCCACTGTAACAGATGTTGATACTACCAAAGGTACAACAGATGTTAAGACAACAGTGGTTTACACAAAAACTTCTCAATTTCCATCAGCATCAATATTCACTCCTATAACTCAAATTCCTACAAAAACTCCTTCACCAAATCTGTTTATACAAGAAAAAGAAAGGTCACAATGATTGTTAATGATATACCTGCACATACTCCTTTATCATCTTCACCATTTATTCAAACAAATCCAGAACCTTTCATCCCTATCTCATCACCACCATCATTTCCACTCACCCAATCACCCACTGGTCACAACCCCTCTAGAAACATACCATTGGAAACAACATATCCTCTGGAGCTGGATGTAGTTCAAAACGAAATGATGCAATTTTATACAGAGGTTAATCCATCCAAAAGAACCTTTCCATCTCTTCATGGCTACAAAATTCATAAGAACATTGATGAATATTTGAAATTGAAATCCAAACAAGCTAAGAACATAGCAAAAGAAGGGGGAAAAGGAAAGGGTAACACCTACTTGTTAAGACTAGAGAGCAGCATGAGCTAAGCAAAGTCAGGAAACTAGAAGATTTTGCAAGAGACTTAAACAAGAAGATGTCAAACATATCACCTAATGCTGACTTTCAAAAGAAGCTAACGAAAGATCTCATAGAACTTATCATGAGAGACAAACCATATCAAACACATGAGCATCAGTTTAAAGACTGGCTTATCACAGCTCTCAAACAAAAAGCAAACAGATGTGAAAGGATGAAGAAAGATCCTCAAATGAGGAAGAATGCACCAGACTAGAACAAGTTTAAAACTTACAGTGCAGATCTTGCCTTAGAAGCATCCATCCAAGCATTAAATCAAAGAAAAAGGAAGTTACAGATAGATGGGGAAGATAAACAAAGGGAAGCTGACATCAGTAAACAAGCCAAAAATTTACCCTTACATGAACTGGATGATGATTCATTAAAGTCTCAAGCTCAACCTGCATAAACTATCAAAAGGCTATCAAGCAGCTCACCATCTCCAAACTCATCACAAATAAACTTCTCCCAAGAAACCCATTGAACTCAAAAATACTAAAATGGATGTCTGACAAACAGACCATGTATTGACCTTGCTCAAGTCCAATGGGAAAGTTGAACATATATCAAGAGAGGATGCACTAAGCCTGGGTGTAGCTGACCTCCAAGATCTTTTGGAACTGCAACTGTGTAGGGATGAATATGATGAAAATTCCCAGAAATTTGAACTACAGTTCAAAGGATATATCAGGGAAAAACTAATGAGAGAATAAAGATCATAAATAAGGAAGAGTTTTGGCATCATCTGTTCTAAGGGGAGATTGTTGGGATTGAACTCTACAAAAGAACAGATGATAGAAAGCCAAAACAGGTCTATACAAAATGATCCAGGACAAACAACACTTTGATTCACTTCTCCTCTCAAAGACAAGATATCTAACATCTGATGGTTCTAACATATGCCCAAGTGCTAAGCCCTGTTGAGTTATAAAGACTGTTGAAGACCAAACCCCTAATAAAGTCAAAAGTCTGCATGAAGTCAAAGGTCTGATCATCCTTTTGAAGAACATCTGATAAAGCTTCATCAGTGGTTGAGCTTATCAGAGGATAACATCATCAGTGTCTTGTAATCAGTGTTTCTATCATTATAACAGAGGATAGCATTAGCAGAGGTTAGAGTTTGTTAAGCTTGTTAGATGTCACTGTCTTGATGATGTCAGCAAAGATTCCACAGAGGTTAGGGATTTGGAGTATAAATAAACAGTGTATGTACTGTTTTGTGTATCTCACATACACACACTCACCTTGTACAATCAAATCTCTGTGAGCTCGGTCTGAGGGGGAGTTAGTGATTCATAACTGTGTTTACTTGTAATCTTTTTAATCTTGAGTAATGAAAACAGTGTATGTTGAAAGCTAATCTCTCCTTGATTGTTTTACAAAGTTTTAAATCTGATTCCCCTGCAAAGTATTGTATGTTTTTATCTTCTTCTATTATCTATTTGTTTAAAACAATGCAATCAAGTCAAAGTCAGATCCTAACAGAGTTTGTAAAATTTTTTATGATATGTCCAAACTCCCCACACCTAAAACATGATCTCCTCTTCACAAATTTGAGAGATGCATTTTGACAACTTGTTATTGAACTTGTAGGCCTTGAGGTACTTGGTTCTTAATCACACCCGTTTGCGTGTTGAGAATAATTGTTTTGATCGTTTCGATTTAAAATCTTGACTTATTTCACAAAATCAGTATTAGATGTATTTTCAAAAGTCTCGATTTTATCTGTACCATTTGAGGCTAGAAATTTAACATCCTTTCCCTTTTTCTTGTTACGAGCCTTGGGTTTTTCAACTCCCTTCTCTTGTTGTTTACCTTTGAAAGTGATTGGTTGTTATGGTTTGAGTGGTCATCTTTCACATTGAGTTACAATAACATTAGGGCTTTTATTTCCTAAAAACTTGTTTGTCGAGTTTTCAAAAACTTGGTCAATCGAAGCTGGATTGACATTTCGAATTGGAAAGTCGTTGTTTGAATAAATTCTCTCATCACCAACCAATGTGTATAACACATTATCACTTTTAAACGTAGCAACAAGTGCTTCAACAGACTTTACATGATCAATCTTTTGTTTTGAAGGGGATTGCACAACCGGTGTAGGAGGATCACATAAGATATGATTCTCAATTGGAATTTCCACTTCTTTCTCTTTGTCAAGTGATTGATCTTGATCCGTCACATCTGATTCATCATCTGATGAATCATCATCCTCAACGACTGGAGGACTTTGCTCAAAAACTGATGAAGCATTATCAGTTTGTTTGATTTCATCTGAAGAGTTATCCAACTTGAACCCTAATCCTGCTGCAAACTCGTCATGATTGAGTGTTACAAATGGTTCAAATCTTGGCATGTCCTCTTCATCGGGCATTTTGGTATAATTGTGTTTCAACGGAGGTGGACACGATTTATACCCAATGCACTTGACATCTCCTTTCAGTTTTTGAACATCAATTATGTGATCAAGCATATACCGGGAGTTGGAATAACTTTCCAATTTGAGTTTGATCGTATCGTGCTTGCATTTGGCAATGACTAACTCTTTCTTTGTTTCCTCAATGATATTAATGTAGTTATTAATACCCTTTTGTTTATTCAAAACTGTTTTGGTTAACTCAGAAACGCTTTTCTTAAGTGTATCAATGACTGATTTGATTTCGAGTTAAAGCCAGATTTGCCTCTTTGCATTTTGATAGTTCAACTACCAATTTTTTATTGTGACAGTTAACAGTTTCAAATTTTTGTTTTAGCTCTACACAATCATTGCATACCATAGGAGTATCAGATTGTACCTGGCTTGACGAAGGTGCAATGTTTGCCATGAAAGCAGTGTTACAAGAAAAAGATTTGTCCTTGGTGAAGAACTTCTACATTTCCTTTGTTGCAACTTCCGCTTTTTTGATCAACACAAACTTTTGCTTCTTAAGCTCCTCGGCTTCTTTCAGCAAACTATCAACCTCAGCATCGATTCCATCTTTCACCTCAAAATCCGAACCATAACCACCAACACTTGAGCCTTCCTCATCAGAACTACCACTATACCCAGAAGTATCATCATCTTCAGAAAATTCCTCTCTGCGAACATGTTTGATATGATTGATAATCTTAGCATAACAAGCAGTTCCACCTTGATTTACATTACCCTATTGAACCGACCAGTCGCATCCTTCATCTGCTTGAACAACTAAGGCTCTGTTTGTGTTTGAAGGTCCATGCTGGTTAGTGTTGTTAACAACTACTATACTTCTTTCATTGTTAACTTGGGTTGTGCTTGATGGGTTAGATTGATTTCAGAAGGGATTCTGGTTTCCTTGCTTGGGATGTCGAGTACACTCACGCTTGAAGTGACCTTTTTCTCCACAGTTGAAGCATGTAATGACATCTTTGTCAAAACCATACTTCGTATCACGTTTACTCTCCAAAAGTGTTCTACCAGTTCTAGCCATGTAATCCTTCGCTCTTCTTACCGCGCGTGCAAAAGCCCACTTGATGTCCATAAGATCTATCTCATCTTTGTCTATTTGTTGGTAGTCTTCGTTTGTCAAATTGATGTTTCTGATTTGACCTGTGACTAACCCACAATATGCACTCACCATAGTGTTTAGAAGTTCCATATGTTCTTTGGCAACTTCCACACTGACCTTGGAAAGATGTGAAGTATCAAATCTGACAGTATTGGGGTTTGATTGTTGAAAGTTGTTACCATAACAAGCTTGTTGAGAAGCTTGTTGTTGATATTGTGGGGTAGCAACTTGAGGTTGGGGTAAAAAGGCTTTAGGATCAAAATCGGGACTGTAAGATTGGGTAGATTCTGGTTTTGGTGGTGGCAGAAAAGGGTTTGAGTTTGATACAAAGGCTATCTGAAGTTTAGGTTGCGAGGAAGTACTAACACCCGTGTTGATACCTCCAAAATACATTTCAGGATTCTGAGGAACTAGAAATCGTTTTGCCTTTTGGATTCCTCCTCATTTTTGTTTCCCAATTTTTGAACAAACTCATAAATGCTAATTGTATCTAGCACCCCCGTGTGCTTCAACAAGTCAATAAATTGACTCCACTTCGGTGGCAAAGCATCAGCAAATCTTGTAACAATCTCTTGTTGAGATGAGGTGACCCTGTATGAGTACATTTCACTAAGCAAGTGATAGAATCAAGTTTTCATATCACTCAGGGTCTCATTCTCAATGAACATAAATCCTTCAAACTCCTTCTTCAGCAGATCATGACGAATCCTTCTTGTCTTCGTGTTCCCTTCTAGCTTCCAAAGTGTCCCACAAGTTCTTTGTTGTGGTACAATACACAAAATGATGATAGATATCCTTATGAAGAGCTTGTGTAAGGATAACGAAAGCTTTCTTCTTAAGATCATATGCTTTCTTATCGGGTTCGGTCATTTCGGCTAAAGTGGTTGGATTTGAACTTTCTAGAGCTTAATTTGTGGTGTAGTAAAACATGTCAACAATTCGGTATTTTCACCGAGAACATACGTATGAAAACGATTTTTCCATGCGGGGTAATCGTTCATGTGATTCAATTTCGATGGACGATTGTTACTTCCCGTTTCACTATCACTAATTAGAAGGGTTTGAATACTGTGGTTTTGATTTGCGACACAAGCCCATTGATTTGTGGTAATCATTGAAGCTTGTGGTGGCATTAGAGACTTGACCCAAGACATTGCGGAGCTATATTATGACGTATCTTGACTTGTGTTAGGTCCACTACTCCAATCCCATGGATTTGAACTCATTTAATGTTTAATAAAAGATTATTTAATTTGAAAACCAAACTTGTAAGTTTTAAGAAAGTTATAAACTCTATGTGAAAGATGACAAGTTTACACACTACCCACGAATAACTTGTTGTACCACGAACAACTAAGGTGTGAACGAAGAACTGGGTCACGAAGAACCAGTTCTTCATGAAAGTGCTTCGAGAAAGTGCTGTCCAACGAACAACCAGTTCTTCGTAAAGACTGTTTCCTACGAAGAATGATTCTTTGTCCCAAGGGTTCTTCGCCGATGAGACTTACGAAGAATGGTTCTTCGTAGCTTTGGTTCTTCGCCGCATATTAGTTGTTCGCTTAGGGTTGTTCGTAGACCAGATTGTTCGTGAAAAGGTTGGTGGGATTCCCTTTTACAGTAAGTCACTTTTTCTGATTTTTAGAAAGGTGGTAGATGAGTATCCCAAATTAGTTAAAAACAAACCTTCGAAGATATCACTTTTCAGTCAAATCTTTTTCAAACTTTATCCCTACCAACCTAAATCCGGTGACTTTTCCGGTCAAACGGCTTGCCGGAAAGTTTATTGAACTCAAATTTTGCAAGAAATTTTAAGAAAAACCAAATCCTAACATGTCTCCATATGTTTTAACTAGGTTTTTGTAAAAATTATCCGCAAACAAAAATTTAAACTAAGTTTTTTAAACACTTTTTCTTGAAAAACTTAACTTTCTTGTTTTCAAGTTGAAGAATAACTTTAAGAAACTTTACAACTTGCTTAAACACAAAGATTTTTTTGTTTTAAACAAGGAAGAGAGCCAAAGCTCTGATACCACTTGTAGGTCCACTTGGAGGATCAAGATAACCTACTTCCTTGTTTGTTAACACAAATACGAGTGCGGAATCCACGTAGTTATGCAAACCAAAGCAAATGTAAGCAAACACAAGTAACCAAAGATTCACTACTTCGATTAACAAAAGAGAACAAGTACAACCATATACACACAATGCTTGTACAGACTCAAAGTGCTCTCTTAGTCAAACTGTGAAGTAATGCTCTATATATATAGGCCCAGCACCCAGTTATCCTACAAAGAAGGTAACTGGGCTCACGAACAACTCCACGCCCACGAAGAAAGGGTTCTTCGTGGACTATCTCAACGAACAACATATACCACGAAGAATGGTTCTTCTTGGCATTCCAATCCTGCGAAGAACTGATTGTTCGTGAAAAATGTAATCCCACGAAGAATCTAGGTTCTTCATGGGGAGCCTGCATACACAAACATACCAACAGTTAACAGTAAGATATAACACAAACATACTAACAACTGCACACTTGCAAGCTGTTTTACAACGCTAATCACATAAACGTCGTGCTAAGTCAAGATAGGAGGATATCTTGACTTGGCCGACACGACCAAAACTATACAGGACCATAAACGAAGACCGTATACATAACATCATAATAAGAACAAGTTACACACACAAAACTGCACCAACAATAATGTTGTTCAAAAGGTAGATGAACATGGGAAAATTGTTGATTTGAAAAAATGTAAGTTGTTTACAAGTTCAAATGTTTTGAAGATTTATTTGATACAAAATAAAACACATGAATTCACCAACTTTTGTTGACTTTTTTACTTAACATGTATTTCAGGAAAATAGTGGACTTTGCATGGAAACAAGACAAGAACAAGAGTCAGGGATTCGATGCCATCCTTTTGAAGGGGTTTGGTTCACATATTCCACCTTCGTACGAAATATGGAATGCAAAGCCTTGATTTGTGTAAACTATATATTGTGAACAAGTCTTTTGTCAAACTTAAGACTATTGGATTGTCTTTCATGAACAAAACATGTGACTTGTAATTTCATTTAAATTGATCGTATGGATGGACATCCTATTTATTTTATTCATATAGCATGTTTACATATTCGATTGCAATGATTACTGTTAGTGCATATTGTTTGTGTCCGCCACTGTACGAATATGCTAGATAGAGTGTGTGTTAAATATTGAATAGTTGAGAGTGAGATACAAACACATGACAGTTTGGAGAGGACGAATTCTCATCCGCACGAATGAGGACTCATCCGTTCTCACGACCCCCGACCCCACCCTGGGCGGGAGCCATGAGCAGACGCGGGTGGTACCGGTGTTTATTATAATTATCGCAGCGGAATTTTCATCAGGACTGGGTGTCAAGAAAATTTTCAGAGTTTTCAAACCATCGTAATTTTCATTTCATAAACTATGGGCTGAAACCCATATTTACATAAGAGATTTTCAAAGTGATAAACCCTTGATTACAAAACACGTTTTATTCAGGTTTTACTAGCCACTTATTTAAGCTTAAGTGCTTCATTGCACTTTTCCTTCTCTTCACAGTAAATCACCTTCAACGCATTTTCAAAACATTTGGTCAGCGAAAAATACTAGTGAAGTTCATTCAATTTTGTACTAAAACATATTGTTATAATTACAACATTAAGGGTTTTTACATTTGTTTCTATCTTTCAATTACTCAAATAAGTATTTGTCACTCGGTGGCAGTTCCTGTGACTATGGTCATATCACTCATTGGCAAACACGTTGTCCAATAGTGAAGATTATCAAGTAGTGTATACAAAACCCCGCATATCGGCAGCAATTTCATAATACAAAAACTTAATCACTGCAAGTATAACTGAAACACATGTTGGGTTTTGAAAGCATTTAATAAAAATAAAGAATGACTCACTTTGCAGATTTAGGTTATCTGTAATAGCCTTCTGTTTAATTGTTGAGTTCCTAATTAAACACACAATGTAACACGTATTAGTGTATTAACCCATTTCAACTTTAACGATAGTCACGAGATCAAAATCTCAACATGATGATAAAGTATAGTCTTATTCAGGCAACACTTAAACCTCCATTGAATTGTTTATAGATCGATCAAATGTGGGTTTTGTACCAGTGATTCAGGTTAACACGCCGAGTACGGAGCAACATTTAGGGGTTTAGGGGCTTTGGGTATTCGAACAAAATTTCGAGAGAGAAGAAGTATCTATATACAAAGAGATTTGGTGCACTGAGACATCTCCCATGGCTGCCCTTTTATAGCAAAACTGGGATTCCCTCGCGCGTCGCGAGGGAATCAGGGGGTCCCCTCGCGTGGCGCGACGGCATCTAGCTAGGGCTAGCTCAGCTTCGTCAACAGCATAGCCTTGCCACTTGTCGCGAAACGGTGCCATGTGGCTTGGATTTCCCCTGCATGTCGCGAGTAATGTGGGTGGTTCTGGCGGCATGTGGCGCATGGGATGCCAAGATAAGGTTTCTTCATTTTTCGTGTCGGGTCTCGTCGTGCGTGTCCGAGGTTTCGATCCGGGTTCATTCTAGGGTGTTTTTGAGTGTTGTTACTCCCCACCTTGTTTAAAAATCTCGTCCACGAGATGTAGTAGAATAAGTAGGGGTACTTTCGTTGCATTTTCGATTCTAGTTCCGATGTGTATTCTGGTCCTCTCTTTGAATCCCATTTTACTTTGACCAGAACTAATCTCTTATGTTTGAGATTCTTAACCTTCCTATCTTCGATTTGTAGAGGTTTCTAAACAAATTTTAATTTCTCACTTACCTCTACATCTTGAAGAGGTACTATCAGCGATTCGTCGGCTAAACATTTCCGTAAATTGCATACATGAAATACATCATGTCACACCCTCAAAAATCCACCTGCGGGGTTTTACCGTGAGGCATGTGACGTACCAAGATCTAGCCACTAATCATGTTGAATTAATAGTAAATATATAAAAATGTCAATGCCATGTCCAACATGAATGGTGTAACTCAAATTAAACGATTCAACAAAGTATATGTTCAGCGGAAGCAAACGTAAGTATCTCAAACAATTAAAAACCAAAATGTTTTGAGACGTAAATTATCAATATTTGCATGAAAAACACGCCCCATGACACCCTTATCTCCTAAGACTGCAAGTTTCCATGCAATGATTAGCTAATGACCTGCAAGCATGCAGAAAAAGTGTATCAGCGATAATGCCGGCGAGTTCACAGTTTTGTTTAACGAAAACTAGTTGGTGTTTAATTTAAAGACATGTCGTTAGTAACTCGATACTGGAGTGACGTATTTTTGCCCTCATCAATGCCTATCAACATTGGCTATGTGTTTAAGGTCCTTAGTTCATGCCCATCCTCCCAGGTACGGTGTGAGGTTGTCAACCCTAATAGCGCTATCAACTAATACCTCGTTGCCTCCCAGACAACTAGCTCGGTAGTAAGTGGGGACTTTCGTGATAGAGTTTAAGTTTATTAACCAACATCGAAATTAAACTACAACATATATAAAAAGTATTCCCCCAGGGAATAGTAGTTTGTCCCTCGGGACGCATGCCTGTGAAAGAGTAGTGAACTCACCTTTGAATGCTCGGATTAAGGAATGGAAAGAAATACGCGAGGTGGAACCGGTCAATCACGTCCTAACATGATTACCGTTTAAGAGTTTGTGTGTGTGCTCACGCGGAAACACGAATCCTACACGTATCTAGCACGTAGCACATTTTATCATACAACACTAATTATCATTCATGCATCTATCACGACATCGCTTAGCGACAACACAAGTATCACGAAAGATTTAAAATACTCTTCAACAAAAATTCAGCAATATAGTGCATTTTTGGACAATTTTCGAAGTGTTATCTGGAATAGTTTGTGTACAGAAATATTCCCAAAAAAATTACAGGACGTGACAATCGGAGCATCGACTATTGTGTAAAAATTTTGTAGTCTAACTCTTTACCAGAAGTTTATAAAAAAGATCTTTTATTAAGCAGTAATCAAATTCGTCACTTTCTGATTGCAACTCACAGAAAAATTCATTTAAAAATCCTCGGTTATCCGAATGATGTAATTCTAGTTGGAAATTCACGCTGACATCTAAGGCTATCTACAGTAAAACTTTGAGATCATAACTCAATCCCTACATTGAGTTATGACACTCGTAGTGGGCAGAAAATTCTGCCGAAAAAACGTAGAAAACGCAGCCTGAACCTTTGACACAAAATAAATCATTGGGTAAATTACACTTTTCATCCTTTATGTTGGTACTGGATTGCAACGGATAGCCTTTAACTTCAATAATTACAGTCACAATCCTTTATTTGAAAAACCCGTTACATGTTTCGTCCTTTACCCCAAGCCAGGTTAGAAATTTCAGTCAACTCAGATCACGTGCTTAGCACGTGAGGACATTTATGTCCTTTTAACCTTGATTCCTCCCGCCTTATAAACCCCCCTTTCACTCTCTATCCTAAATTAGGGTTCCAAACATCAAACCTGCTATCCAAGCCCCACCACCACCACCATATCCTAGCAACCACAATTATCAAATCTGTCCACCAAGCCAACCACTTGCACCTACCACAACCGTCGCTCTCTTTCTCTCAGCAATCTCTTTCTCCATCTTTTACTTCAATAAACCATGGCCGTAGGCCACCCTCAACCATCACAGACCACCGGCCACCGTCACTAATGACAGGGTTTTAACTATTAACCGCCATCTCTCTCCTAGAAGCGCTAGATGTCTAGATTTAGCACCGTCATAGTGGTGGTGGTCGGACTTGTTGGTCATGGTTATAGTGGTGGTGGTCAGAATCTTTGGTCGGAACCGCCATCCCTCTCCTAAAAAAACAACTACAAACCCATTCTTCTCTATCAGTTTTTCATCACAAATTTTTACATCATTTCACCATCAACATACTTGTTTCTGATTCGTTGTTTATCATAAGGAATTTGAGAGAGAGACAGAGATTGGTCCTTGGGATGTGGGTTTTGAAAGTTAAAAGTAATTTTCTTTGATAATGTGCAGGTTTTTTAAGATTGAAAGAGCAGGTTTTTGATTCATTGTTTACCATCAGGAATTATGATGTGTATGTGTGTATATATATATATTGGTTTTTAAAAATACTTTTTTTATTTATGATAATAATTTTAAATAAATAGGTAAAAAGACAATATTACCCTTACGTGACCAAAGTTAACTTGAAAACTTAACCAAGTTAGTGTCAAAAGACCTAAGGGTACTGAATTTTCCAAATAAAGGATTGTGACTATAGTTACTGAAGTTAAAGGTTATCCGTTGCAATCCAGTACAAACACAAATGACGAAAAGTGTAATTTACCCTAAATAATTTAAAATATCAAACGACGTCGAAAAAATGCGATTCCAGTTGGATTTGAAAGGTATTTCCTGGAAGTTCATCATAGACTCAAGAAACATCATGTATTATTAACTTTTGACCCGTTACAACCGAGTAAAGTTGGCTGTAACTGTTGGACAACTTACTGCTTTCGTTACCCGATCCTGCAAACGATTATCTAGCGAACCCGTGACACATAAACATTAATCATAGCAGGAAATCATTATAAGTTAAGTTATACCTCAACTAATTCCGCAAGAGCCAACAAGATTCCACCAAGATCATCAAGAATTAAAACCCTAGTAGTACATACAAGCATCTAAACGATCAACTCACCAACTAACATGAGTCCTATCAAGATTAATCCATTAGCAATCATCACAACACATCTTGAATATAAAAAAAATCTAGAAACACAACCAAGATAACGAAAGATTTATCAAGAATACAACTAAACTATGAAGATTACCAAAATAAGGAGTGCCAAGGGTCGATCTGGTGGTTGAAACTGAACTGGTTTAGGAGTCTTGTGCCAGGCTTTCGTCGATCAGAGAGGTGTGGAGGGAGAGAGCAGAAGTTTATGATCGCAACTCAGGGTTTTGTTATGGAAAAACTTCATGCATTACGTAACTAAATAAATGAAAAGGGGCGGTTGGGACTAAGCATGTGCTGAAAACAATTAAAAAACCAAGACTAATCTCAACAATTAAACGAGTTGCCCATCAATTCAATTAATTGAAGTTATAATATTTAATCTTTTATTCTTTCTTTCCCCTTTGAGTCCGTAAGCACCATAATTGAATTTCATTGTTATGGTTCTTTATAACATCATTTATTATCTTACTAATATTGTTATATTTTTATTGCAAAAGGATCTAGATTACATATCATATATAAGTTGACAAACGTTTAAACATGTAATATGCAACTTGATTGTAATGTCATAGCGTTCTAGTGTAATTTGTGACACCAGGCTATTTAGGCTGTCCCGTACAAATGTAACAAGTGTCATGAATGAATAAAGGCCATATTTGATTATTTATGATGTTTATATATGGTATTTGATGTGTTGGTAAATCCAAAGTTTGATAAAAATTACGTTGGCAATATTAAGATAAACGCTTATTGCGTAACGGTTAAAATGCGAAACGAACGTCGATGACCGCCGGATAATGTTAAAATCCCAAAAATAGTCTGTTATGAGTTAAATAATATATTTAATCATAATCGTGAGGAAAAATTATTTAAAACGCTAAGATACTCTATTTTTCGATACTGCGCGATACTGACAAAATACTGTCAACACAGCCAGTTCAGGGCAACTAATAATTATTATGGTAATAATTTGACAAGTTTATTTTTATAGAATGATAAAATGATTAAAATCCTTATTTTGCGAATTTAAGCGCGTACTGCGCAACACAGCGCACATACTGCCAATTACCGACAACATAACTGGTCCTGGAAAATAAAATATTTATTAATAATATTTTGGTGTGTTTATTTTTATAGAGCACTGAGAATAATTTAAAACGCGTTGAAACACAGTTAAAACGCTAGATAAAATGCCTGGTATCCAGTTAAATACCAGTTTTAAGCATATATATGATATATATGTATGTATGCATGAATATATGTATGAGAGAGATAGGTGGCAGCTAGGGAGTTTTCCACCTCTTCTTGAAAAGCCACCATGTTTCCAAGTGTTGAGGAAATCCAAACACAATAATTTAAATCTTTTCTTACACACCAAATCCACCAAAATCAAGAAACAAAATACTCTCACTCTCTCTATCTTAAAGCTACGGCCGAAACCACCTCCACCATATTCCATTTTTGAATTTTGAACATAATCTTGAAGATCCAAGCTCATATCAAGGTGTTTTCAAGTAGTTTTGAAGATTTAAAGGTGTTTCAAGCAACAATCAAGCTCCATATCATCAACTACCATTCAAAACCCAACAAAAATCTTGAAGGTATAAGATTCACTTTAAAAATCTTGTTCATGAATCTTAATGATGTTGATGATGATATAGGTTCTCTTGTTCTTGGATTTTAAACACTAACTTGAAAACTATACTAAATGGAATTTTGAACAAAATAAAAATGGATGTAAGTGTGTGTATATATGTGGTCGGGTGTGTGTGTATGTGTATGTTAGAGTTTGAGTTTTTGATGTAGATTGATTCTTGATGGATAAGATGCTAAAAGTGAATGCATGTGATGTTTAGAATATTCTAAAAGTTGTTAATGTTTGACATGAGTATGTGGAAGGCATGAACATGAAAAGTTGAACTTTGGAATTTTGTGTATGTATGTATGTGTGCTATATATATATATATATATATATATATATATATATATATATATATGCATGCATACAAAATTTTGTTGTTAATTCATAAATGTGAAGAAGGTGACACTTTATGTTGAATGATTAGATGATGATGATCATGTGAAAATGATGGTGTTCTTGAATATTTGAACAAGAATTAAATATGTGTTGGAAGTATTTAAGTTCATGCAAGATGATGATGATGTGATATACATGCATTAGATGCTTGTACATAGGCATGCATGTGGATATATGGGCATGAAATAGTGATTAAAAAGTGATATGATAAAGATTATTTTAATCAAGTTATAAACACTAAAAATAATGTTATTTTAAGTGTAAAATAGCATGGAACTTTGACATAAAATTTACTAGCTTGCATGTTGTACTATGTGCTTAAAGTGTTGTAAAATATATGAAATCGCATGATTCATGTGCCTTACAAAAAAACTGCACTAATCTGATTATAACCATCATTTTATTCAGTATATAACATGTATTGTGTTAAAATATGAAGTCGTTTCGAGTTCGGATGGTTATGGTAACGTTTGATGCAAAACTATGCGGTAAAAACGGTAAAAATCGCATTTTAAGAGGGTTTTTATGAAACTGTTTTAGATCAGTAAATAAATTGATATTTTTGATATAAACATAAGTATATTAACTTATAGTAAGATTATTTGGTGTTTGGTTGGTCATACGTGACTTCCGACGCCCGAAAACGTTACCGAATCACTAAAATACGCATTTTTCAACATACACTAGAATGGGTTGTTAATGGATGAACCTTATGTGTTTAAATGTGTCATGTGATTTAAATATGTGAATATGATAATATGTTAAGTGTTGACATGATAGCGGGAATTAAGACTATGCATGTACGCTTGTATGTTTAAAACGGTATAATCGGTGAAATCGCGTTAAAATGTGTAACATATTTGTCGAGCAGGAAAATTGATACATAGGTTAACTTAGTGAGTTATTTCATGTATACATGCTTTAAAAATGATAAAGTGTATAAGTTAACGAGATTTCGCGTGTTATGATATTGTGAATAGTGCACGTTTATGTATATATATTACGACACGCAAATCGTAGATATATAGTATTTATAAACGGGAGTGTATCAGATAAAACATTAAGGTCACCAATAAAATCGTTCAAGTCGCAAAATCTTAATATATATATATATATATATAATGAACTCATATATATATTAATATGCCAACATAATAAAAAAATAATAACTTTTCGAGAAAATCTCAAAGTTATGTAAAAATTCCAAAGATTTGAGAAACTTAGGAATTTTGTGATGTGTGATTATTAAATCGTGCCTACGTATGTTAGGACGAGTAGAATTCAATTTTGGAGATTGCGCTATTTAATATACGCACCCAAAGGTGAGTGTCACTAAACCCCTCTTTTTACTGTTTTAGTATATGTTTTGGGGGAAGAACACGCCTTAAAAGGATAAGTATACGTTTTCGTATAAAATACGCCTTTGATTAAACTATAAATATATGGAAAATACGATTTGGAAATTATGTGATATAGTTTTGGAGAAAAATATGATTTTGGATATAAATATGTTTCGGGATGAAACGGATTTTGGAATAATGATATATGTGTTTCGGGGATGAAACGGGGATTTTACGGCGTTATGGGATAGAACGACCGTGTGGATTTAAAATGTTTAAATCTAAAGTTGTAACGCATTGGCCCGGTCTCAATAGAGTGAGTATCGGGATTAAGCTTACGTTTCGGTGGGGACGTCGGGCATTCGTACAACGTGTTATATTAAATTTTATCATTTTAGTAGGATATATATATTGTTCATAAGGTTAGCACCTTGAGTGACCCATTGCGGGCACTTTGCGCAAACTTAGCCATTTAATCATTAATATGGATTGCATGGAATTGTTGATAGATCTATCGGGTTGACAACCCCGTTGCGACCGGTAGCTCCGTGTCATGTCAAGCGATGAATTTATATTCTGTTATTGTCTAGCGTGATTATACCCTTAATGTTAATATATAGTTCGTATTGTCTTGTAAACATATGAGTTTGAACATTTGATGCAATAAATTTAATATGTGAAACTTGGGAAGATGCTTTCCGAGGAGGTTTCGGGGAAACGCTTGTGACGGCTGACTCATGGATTTTATTAAGGAAATTAAATAAACTTTCGAAAATATTATTTGCATGTTTTGATAATAAACACATAATTAGAAAGTTTTTCCTTGGATCAAATTATTTTAAATTTGAATATGTGAGCTCACCCTCCTTTGTGTTGACACTTGATTTTAACGTGTTCTTCAGGTACTTGAGCATGGCTTCGGGAATCTTTGGCGTATCTTGTGGTTGTGATGCATGTTTGTTTAATAATAAACTTTGGACACTTTTAAAACTTATTTGGGACCGACTGTATTAAGATCCATAAGGATCAAGACAACTTAACTATGTTATGCTTGTGGTTTATGTTTAAATTTGTAAACAATGTTTTAATTAAGTAATATGTCCAAAATTAACGATGCATCGTCCACTAAGATATTAATGGGCACCAACTTCCGTCACCATTACGTTTGTATTTCCGCTGCGACGTTTTTGGGGTGTTACCAGAAGTTGGTATCAGAGCCAACGGTTGTTAGCGAACTAGATGTTTTCAAGGGGAAAACTCTAGACTTCAACCAAAGAATTTTGAGAAATAAGTCCAAAATTCATGAAGCCAAAAATTTTTAAATAAACATGGATTTATATCATGTATGAGAACTATTGCGTGTTATTGTGCATACGTGTTAATCTGTTTATTGGGCCTTGTGTTATTTTTCATTTGAGCACACACTTACTTTGTACGGTTATATATGTCACAGATGTCGCACGAGCATGAGGTCATCGAGATTACTGACTCTGAGAGCGAGCCAGAATTCGAGACTTCACCTAGATCCATATTACCAGAGGTACCCCCGTCGATTCCACAATTTGTTGATGCGGCCGGATTCGCTTCGTCCTTCCAGGTTAACCCTGCTATGTTTGCAAGTCTGGTTGACCCACGTTATGCTTTTACAAGCAACGGTTGGATCGAAGACGATGATGATGATGCTCCACCCTCGATTTACGAGGCTGGGCAATCGTCAGGTACCGTGCCAGTTATCGATGATGTGGGTAGAGGTGTTCCGTTGATCGGAGGATCTTATAGTGTCGCACCAGCAGTAGACGCTACCATTGTTACGGCTCAGCCATTAGAGCTATTGGTCGTCTTGTCTGCTGTCATTGCTGAGCCCGCTACCGAGATCCCTCCACAAGTTGTTACGGAGTCGTCATTTCCATCGATCGAGTCGCGCGCTCCTACTGCACCCTTGTTGGTATACTTTCGATGTAGGAAGAGGATACGACCTGTCGGAGACATCGCTTCAACATCCAAAGCTGAGACTCCATCTGCTTCGAAGAAGCAGAAAGGAGTGGGGGTTGACCGATGCTTTCACTGCGACTGTGAGTTGGGGGCCATACGCGGAGATCTGGAGGCGATTAGGGGAAAAGTGAAGGATCTTGAGGGGCAAATGGACTGGTTTGATGAGCTAAAGGACTTGGATGACAGTGCAATGGATCAAATGCACTGGAGGATAGCTGACTTGGAGGAGCTTTTAAGGAGGCTTCTTGAGTTTGCGGGATTGAAGAAATGATTGTTGGTTGTTTGTTTTGTTTGTTTTGTATGTCTCTTTGATAAACCCTTATATTGGCTTGCATGCCAAATTTTTGGATATTTAGGAGGAAATTTCATCTAGACTTGTTATTGGTGGTTGATTGTGTCTCACCAAATTTTGATTAGTCATTTTACTATGAACAAGCTTTGTAATTTCCGTGATAAATATCAATGACATGGGTTTCTTTTGGTTAAATTATTCTCATTATTATGTGGATGCATGTGTATTGCTTAGTCCACTATTATTTAATGATTGAAATATTTAAACAATATCTTATGTTGATATTATTATTTCAATAATAGAAACGACAAGATGCTGCCAAAAGCGAGACATGGTACTAGACTACCTACCACCCCAGAAGAGTTGGCACAACTCATAGCTCAACACGTTAATACTGCCTTGGAACAACGTGAAGCCAACCAGAATATTGGGCAAGGACGTGGATGTGGTGCTCCTAGGCATGGTGAAGGTGGTGTGCAGATTGGAAACCCGCAAGGTAATATAATGATCGGAAAAGTTTTAGTAGTTCCTGTGTTATGATATAATCAAAGCGAAATCTTGATTTTTCATTAACCTTGTGAACAGCGCATGGATGTACGTATAAAACATTTCAGGGCTGTAACCCATGATCATTTACCGGTGCTGAAGGGCCTCTTGAAATCACTAGATGGATCGAGAAGCCATCAGCGGATGTGCTGCTGATCAGAGGGTGAGGTATGCTTCATGTTCATTTCTAGACGAAGCTTTATCCTGGTGGAACACTCAAGTTCAAGTTTTGGGCGAAGATGCGACTTACGGTCTTACCTGGACTGAACTAAAAGAGATGCTTCTAAAGGAATACTGCCCGCGTAGTGAGATGCAGAAGATTGAGACTGACTTCTGGAATTTGACCATGGAAGGCCTGAACGTCAGAGCTTATGCGTCTCGGTTCAATGATCTGGCTAGATTGGTTCCACGAATGGTCACTCCTGAGTACGTTAAGGTAGAAAGTTATATCTGGGGATTGTCGCCACAAATTCGTAGTATGGTTACGTCAGCGAAGCCCACTACCTATCTAGAAGCTACTACTCTAGCGAAATCATTAGCGGATGATGCTACTCGCAAAAGTAACCTTAACAGGAAAGAGGAGACTGGGAACTCGTCGGGAAAAGTCAAGGCAGATGGAAAATCTGACCGATCAGAGCGTTCTGAGCCTAAACTTGGGGATTTGCGGAAGCGAAAGTCTGAGAGCTCGAGAAAGGATTCCGATGCGAAGCGTGAGAAGAAACGCGATTCGGGAAAAGCATATGTGGCTAATTCGAGTGGTTCGAGGAAGGATAATGCCAGGGATGGCGGAAGTGGTTCAGCGAAAAAGACTCACGGTGATGAGCAGGGAAAGTGTGCCAGATGTGGTCGAACTGGTCATATTACTCGCGAGTGCTATGCCAAGAGTACGTCGGAGGGAGTCAAGCTTGAGGGTTGCTTCGAATGTGGAAAGCAAGGACATATCAAGCGAAATTGTCCATCGTTGATGAATCAGGGTGCTAGGGGCAAAGCTTTTGAGCTGAATGCTGGGGAAGCACGTGATGATCCTGCAGTGGTTACTGGTACGTTCCTAATCAATGACCATTCTGCGTTCATACTATTTGATACTTGTGCTGACTTGAGTTTTGTTTCGAAAAACTTTGAACCTTTTCTGTGTTCTCAAACAAGTAAGCTAAGTAAAAAGTACTCGATAGAATTAGCAAATGGAAAATTGATAGAGACTAGCAAAGTCATTCGTGGTTGTAGAATTCGGTTATGTGATTATAGTTTTAGTATCGATTTATTACCAGTGGAGCTCGGTAGTTTTGATGTAGTCGTTGGGATGAATTGGCTATCCAAGAGCGGAGCTGAGATCATTTGTTCGGAGAAACAAGTGCGGATACCTCGTCCTGGTGGTAGTGAAGCTTTGGTTGTTCACTGTGACCGATCGAGTCGAGTATCAAAAGTGGTTAGTATTATGAAGATGCACAAGATGTTGCATAAAGGCTATCCTGCATTCTTGGTTAACGCAGTAGATACGAATGCCGAAAGTGGGAAGATTGAAGAAATTCCTGTAGTTAATGATTTCCGGAAGTTTTCCCTGAAGATTTGCCTGGATTACCCCCTGCAAGACAGATCGAGTTTAAAATTGATCTTATGCCTGGTGCTGCACCGATTGCAAAATCTCCTTATAGATTAGCACCGTCCGAGATGAAAGAATTGTCAAATCAGCTTCAAGAGCTATTAGACAAAGGTTTCATATGACCAAGCTTTTCGCCTTGGGGAGCACCTGTGTTGTTCGTGAAGAAGAAAGATGTTTCCTTCAGAATGTGTATTGATTACAGAGAGTTGAACAAGCTAACTATCAAGAATCGGTACCCGTTACCAAGAATTGACGATTTGTTCGACCAGCTTCAAGGATCAAGCTACTACTTGAAGATAGACCTACGTTCAGGTTATCACCAGTTGAAGATTGCTGAGGAAGATGTTCCGAATACTGCTTTTAGAACATGTTATGGCCATTATGTCACACCCCGACCCGCAGCGGAAAAGGTGATCGGGGCATGATTGGTTATCATCAAAGCTCATGACATTTATTATAATGTTTCATATTTATTATTTCAATTTAAAAGAGATCATACAATCATATCAAACAAATACAACATGTTCTATTCATCATTCTAAACTTCATTATTTTTCTTCTAAGGCAATTTCCTATGTTTTTCTGGCTTCATCCTGTTCACCTGTATCATATGTAAAAATGGTTTTTGGATCAACAAAAAGTTGGCGAGTGAACCTTGTTAGACAACATTTATTATTTAGTTCTGGTTGTATTTAATATGGAAAAATTGTGCAATATTCATATATGAACAAACGTAAATAATCATACAATAACAACAATTAGCTTACAATAACAAACAACAACAAACAATAACATACATTAACAAACCAACAGCATGCAATCACAACCCATTAGTATACGATATCAAACAACAACAAACAATAACATACATTAACAAACCAACAGCACACAATAACATATCAACTTGCATAAATATATAACATAAATGAAATTGTGCGATCAAGGCTCAATCAAACGGAGCCGATCGTATTGAATGTACTGAAAATGAAAAATGTCTGTGCGATCAAGGCTCAATCAAACGGAGCCGATCGTATTGCATGTACTGAAAATGAAAATGTCTGTGCGATCAAGGCTCAATCAAACGGAGCCGATCGTATGTTGGCATGCCATGTTCACGCTCATAATGTAATGGGGAACATGCTCAACGCTCATAATGTAATGGGGAGCGGCGACCTATGAAATTGCATGTACTGAAAATAATAAATTAAATCTACACAATAATCACACAAACAGTTTACACAGGCAGGATACACATTTATTCATGATATAATGTATGCACAATGATTTAAATATAATAAATAGTAAGACACATGATACACCCCAAAAACGTGATTTAAACGGGGAATTTGTAGAGATTCACTCACAGTGGGTGCGTTCGGTGAATGATGATGAATGCGCACGAGTTTAGAGGATTGATCGACGAGTAATAACTAACCTAATTAATAATGAAAAGTCAGGTAAATAAATGGATTTTATTAACAACTTTAATAGAATTTTTGGATATATTTTTATGAGTTTTAGGCTATTTTCTAACCTTAAAAATGTTATTTTTAAGTATTTTTAATTGATTTTTAAATAAAATAAATAAATGAAAATAATAAAAAAATGTTGACTTTTTGACCGTTGACCGTTGACTTGTTGACTTGTTGACCGGTTTTATTGTGTAAGCGTATGCGCCAGGTGAGGCTCGAACCCGAGACCTCCCGTTCGCGTGCACGCAGCTCTACCAACTAAGCTACGTGTCTAACCCGAAATATTTCTGTTTTTAATTATATTTATACACTAATTCAATTAATCCGAAAATTATTTATTTTTAAAAAAGGTTTAAAATGTATCGGACCGGTGTCGTCAACAGGTTTCGAACCCGGGACCTGTGACTTAATGTTACACACAGTCCACCGCTGGACTGTGTGTCTAACTTGGTTTAAATACAAATTTTTATTATACTTAACATCTAACGGAGTTAACCCGGTTCAGTTTTAAAAAAAAGGCATTTTATTACAGCGAATGAGGTTGGGACAGGATTCGAAATCGCGACGTGTATGTGTTTATTTGCACACAGTCCACCGCTGGACTGTGTGTCTAACCCGTTTATAAAACTGTTTTTAATTAAACTTATATCATATCTGAACTCGTCTTCTTCGTTCAAAACACAGACATCGGTCAAAGCAACTGATACTTGATTAATTCGGTTAATGAACAAGATGAACAATTGGAAAGTATTGAATCGAAGAGTTTGGGGAAAGAAAATACCGAACAGATCGTCTTCTTCAGAAAATCCGGCGAAGCTCGTCGGCTCTGTTCTGGTGACCTTCGACTGTTAGAGTCAATTAGTAGTTTGGAGGGATTAGATGTGAAATTGAACTAATGAGTAATGATTATCAGTAGATTACATGATCATACCGGTTATCAGCGTGATTCTGAAACTTTCAGAAATTTTCCGGCGAAAACAGAAAAATCCGGCAATGTCGTCTGGGGTTGATTCTGAGCGATGAAATGGTGTTAGAATTCATCTTATAATGGAATGAAACGGAAATATTGAGGTAATTACCGTGAAGATGAAAGTCCCGGTTTTCCGGCGACTTGCAGAAACTTTCCGGCGAGTAAAATTTGATTCTCCGGCGGACTGAAACTTGAGCGAAAATGTAATTGAAAGTCTGTAGATTATGTATGAGTCGTGAAGGAGTACAAAGATGAAAGTAAAACTGGAATTGAAGATTTTCGGTTATAAAAACCGATCCACTTCTAGAATTCAAGTTCATTCAAAGCAACTTGATTGAAAACGTCGGTATATCGGTTATACTCTGTGAACCGCGAGCATTCAGATCGTCTTTGAGCGTTTGATAAACGATTTCAGTTACAGTTGGCGTAACGGTTGATTTATGTTTGTGGATAAGATTTATTTGTTTCCTAGAGTTGACAGAAAAACAACAGGTGGCGGAGTGGCTATGCGTGTGAGTGTTAAGTCGTTGGAGTTCACAACCCGGCTGACCCGGGTTCGAAACCCGGCAGCAGAATTTTATTTTTAATTCACTATTTTTAATACATTTTCAAAAATAAATTTTATATTCTAATATACTTATTAATTAAGTATCGTTTAAAATTAATTTGGGCATTAAATACACGACAGAATTTTTACTGATTGTTCGGTTGATAAACGAAGCGGGTTTGGTATATCCGGTTTTTGACGGATGTTACACATTATGAGTTCTTAGTAATGCCTTTTGGCTTAACTAATGCGCCTGCAGTGTCCATGGATCTCATGAACAGGGTATGCAAATCCTATTTGGACAAATTCGTGATAGTATTCATTGACGATATACTAATCTATTCGCGAACCAAAGAAGATCATGAGCAACATTTGAAGATGATTCTGGAGTTGTTAAAGAAAGAGAAGTTGTATGCCAAGTTCTCTAAATGTGAATTTTGGATTCGAGAGGTGTATTTTCTTGGTCATGTCATAAATAAGAAAGGTATACATGTGGACCCGTCGAAGATTGAGGCGATTAAGATTTGGGAAGCGCCGAAGATTCCATCAGAGGTGTGATAATTCTTAGGACTTGCTGGGTATTATAGAAGATTCATTGATAATTTTTCCAGAACAGCGCAGCCATTAACACTATTGACCCAGAAGGATAAGAAATTTGATTGGACGGAAAAGCAGGAGATAGTTTTTCGGATGTTGAAGGAGAACTTGTGTAGTGCACCTATTTTCTCCCTGCCAGAGGGAAATGACGGGTTTTTTGTATACTGTGATGCGTCACGTTTAGGCCTTGGTTGCGTGCTTATTGTAGGAACGTCCACGACACGGGAACCTAAATTTGTTATCTATTGTCCGATTAGGCGGAAAGTAATGACAAGTTAACCAAATAACAAGAATTACTCATTTAAATGTTGTTTTCATTGATCTAAAGTTCAATACATTCGAAAACCGGACCCGACAGAGCTTCGCCGTCTCTGTGCCAAAATCTCTCCAACATTACAAATGAAATTCCGAGGCACCTATTTATAGTTTTCTAAGTTCGCTGGTGAGTGTGGTAGTTCGGGCGAATTTGACTTTGTCAAGTTCGACCGAACTTGACAACATCAATACAATCATGAGCGAACTTGTCTTCTAACCCACTTAAATATGCCTAGATTCTAACAGATTAAGCCCTATTCACTCAGACTCGATACATAATGATGTAGGAAACAGACATATGCACCAACAGACTCCCCCTTGGATGTTGCCGCAGTCATTTTGACATTTAAAATCTTCTGAGTCTTCCAATCTTTAGTTCTTGTATAAACTTTAACATCTTGATCTTTATAACTTCTACCTCTTTCTTGAGCTTTGACTTGATAAAACTTTGATCAACAAGCTCCCTCTAGCTTTAAGCTTTCCGGAATCTTCAATCTTTGCTTTATCATCTCCCTCTCAATCTTTAATTCCTGTCTAAATATTTTTTGACATTCAAATAAACATTTCAGATTTAAACTTTTGAAATTTTGTTTCAAGTTCAACTTAATGACCTTGAATACATTTTACGTTTAAAAACAATCAACTTTCTTATTTTTATTATTCGTGAAAATCCACTTAGTTGATCAAGTTCAAGTTAATGACCTTGATTAACCAAATTCGTCAACCAAGTCCAAATTAATGACCCTGGATTAACAACCGTCATGAACAAACTGATTTTAAAGTTTCAAATTAATGAAATTTTTTAAAAACATTCATCAGATTTTCTTACCAGACTTCGAATATTCGTTCTCCAACATTGGCTCGTTGAAACTAATGTAGAAAACAAAATCTTTTTGATTTTTAGAAAGTTTATGCTAAAACACACTTTGAAAAGCAAGTAAAGTATTTACAGAATTTTTAACAAGTAAAGTAAACTGTGTACAAACATATTTACAGACATATTTTTGTGAATTTATGTCTAAGGATCATATCAGTTGTATGAGACATATCATCAGTACCGTTGACCTTTTTGAAGACTTTAAGTTTTAAACTCGTTTACCTAGATTGTCAATATGTTTGTCCACTTAAACTTCATCACGTTTCTCAATTGTTCCAAGATATGTTAGGGTATGATTTATGAAAACTTGACTTAACTGTGTTTCCCACTTCTTGAATATACTCCTGAATCCAGATTCCAGAGATTTCATCTTACAGGTGAATATAGCGTAATTGATATCTGTATCTGGGTTGTGCGAGGCCTTGAGAGCTCAAGTTAGTACTACCGTACAGACAAAGAGATGAAGGCCCGTCTTTAAGGTGTGTTCCACTTAGGGAATCTATTCAGCATTGCAAATGATTAGATCTTTCGATACTTTTCAAGATTGCATGCAGCTTTTAGGGGTTTATAGCAAAAGCATTATAAAAGTTTTAGGTTATTGCTTCCGCAAAATCAGAAGAACTTGTATAATACCCCAGATATCAACTATCTATAAATACCTGGTATCTTAGAATCAGGCAACCCTTCAATGGAAATTTCGGAGTACTAAGTCCATATATCCAAGATATGTTAATCCACAAGTTTAAGTAGATGTAAAATTTAGTTTATATCCCGGAAACAATTTACTGAACGTGTAAAGTCTATCGACACATCCACAGTAAGACTTGTTTATCACTTTTAAACTTTACAATTCTTTAGCATACCGTGATACTCCACCGATGTACTATCATTTCCTTTTTGACACAAAAATTCTTTTTGTCTTTTTTAATGTTTTTGTACTTTTTGAATTTTTTCAATGTTTTTTGAATTTTCAACTTTTTTATATGTTTTTGATTTTTCAATAATTTTTTTTTTAATTTTCTTACTCCCCCTAAAATCAAAAACATATTTTTGGATTTTAGATTTAAAGAATTTTTTTTCTAAAATTGTAACAAACCAATGTAGATCCCAAGAGTTCGTCGTCCAATCCTTTTGTTTTCAACTTTTGCATCATCACCTGACAACAGAACAATCCATTAAACTTTGTTTACCTCAACTTGTAAAAACCACTTGTAAGAACCACTTGTAGGAAATCAATTTTAAATGATTTTTCAGTATAACAATCAGTGTTCTGTTTAACGATGTGGATTTTCTCAAATTTTCAATTCTTTTCAACTTTTCTTTTTCAACCACTTTTGTAATTTCAAAACGACAAAGATTAAGACTTTCTAGATAATTTAAATACTCATGGAGCTATGTTATCCTGTATCAACTTTGATATTGTGGATCTTTGGACTCCTGTACACACAAGCAACTATTTGAAAAATGAAACCCAAACCTTTTTGGTTTTGGGTTTGTACTGATAAGCATCATAACCATATTCTAACTCTTCATCATAATCCAACTCATCACCAAACATTTCGTCCAATGTTGATTTTGAAATGTTTTTACCTTTTCTTTATTCGTTTGTTTGATTAATGACTCGGTTAATTTGACATTTTCAGTTTTATCAGCAATAGGCTTTGGTTTTTCTGATGATAAAACTCTTTTCTTAGCGACCCATGATTGTAGCCTGCTTCTCGCTTTCTTGATATAAGAATCTTTGTTTTCATTAAATTTTGAAGTTTCACCTTTTACAAATGTTGAGTTTTCAAACTATGACACAGTTTTAGGTTTCACTTCTTGTTTAGATTCAGAGTTTCTATTTGACTCTGTGACAGATTTTACAATCTCTGGTTGTTTTTGCTTTTCATCTTTTGATTCGGTTTTTCTTCAAGGAAACACAAGCTTTAGATTCAGACACTTGCGAGCAATGTGACCAACATTATTGCATTTAAAGCAAGTTCGATTATCAGAACCATTCCACTAGTGGGTTTTACTCCACTTGTGGACTTGGTTTTAGCCTTGTCCCGAAGTTCTTTCTCCTTTTTGAATTCATTATTCGAATTCTTACCGATCATTCCTTCTTCCTGAACCGTATTCATCCCATACACAAATTTCATGTGTTTACCATTGTATTAATGACGACTTCTGGTTCTTTCTCGGTTCTTCTTCACTTTCCTCCAAACCCAATCCTACTCTCCTGTTCTCAGGAAAATCACCACCAACCTTTCGGTAATTGTTAGCATTCCTTTTAGGTTTCGAGTAAAATCTTTTCTCGTTTTTCTCGAGATCATTTGATGAAACTTCTACAAGTTTGAAAAATTTATCCTGTTGATCCTCTTTTACGTTCCGAATTGGAAAATTATCATCAAAGTACAATCTATCAGATTCCTTAATTTTGTACATGACAACATTAGGATCATCACTTAGATCATGTTCTGATGACGTATCGTCATCTTCAGATTGTGATTCCGAGTTTTTCAAACTTGATTTGGCACTTTCAGAGCTGCCGTCATCAGAATCATTTCCCAACACATTTTTAGCACCGCTTCATTGTCATCATTTGAATTCGTAAAGTCTACGTCAATGTTATCAGGCAATTTGTTTTTCTTTTCTGACAAAATGAGTGAATTAAATGTCTTTTCAATCTCATCATCTTTCTTGCAGGAATAACTTGCAAGAAGTGGTGGAGGCACACTTCCGTATTCTTTACGTTTTGGTTTATCACCATTTTCCTCCGATTTATTCGTAGGTAAAATGTGATCAATGACATACGCGTTTATGGTGTAGCTCTTTAGAAGCTGTCTTACCCGTTCCGTTTCTATCTTTATGTCATGAAGCTCACGCTTTGTTTCAGCAATTTATTAATGTACATGTTAATTGCCTTTTGTTTTTCAATTATAGTTGCATTTAACATTTTGACATTAGCATTTAGCTCATGATTAGCATTATCAACATATTTATATTTGCTTGATATTTTGTCATAAGCTTCTTTTATGGTTCTGTAATCATAACGAAAATTTTTGTTGTGTACAGTCAATTCTCTTATGACTTTGACTTTATCAAGACATGATTCACAAGGACTTGCGCACTTTGTGCAAGGTTTTTCAACCTCCACAATTTTCACAACTTCCTTTTCAGACATTTTTACCTCGGATTTTACCTTTTGTGCCTCTGATTTCAAAGCTTCTTGCCTTTGCATCTCAAGGTAAGCTAATTCTTCTTCCTCAGCTCTCTGCCTATAACCTTCCAGAATGGCATTTTCCAAAGCAGCATCGACATATGATGTATCAGAGTCATCCACTAACTCTGCTATCACAGCAACACCAGTTTTCTTTCTGATGTATCTGTTCCAGCCCAAACCATCTTCTTCATGATTAGCAACAAGAGCTTTTTCGGCTTTCTTCGTAGGTTTATCTTCTACTTTGACTTGTGTTCTCTTTGGATATGGCTTGTATTGAAGAGCTTTCTTGTAGTACTCATTATTGCTGCCGAAAGGATTTTAGTTTCCATTTGCTTCTTGATTGTTGCATTCTCGTTTGAAGTGTCCTTTTTGTCGTCACCTAAAGCATGTGACTTTAGTCTTTTCAAATACAAGCTTGTTGCTGGAATTACCAATGTCCCTTCAAGTGAGCGCCACACATTTGGAAACTCTTTTGATGATAGATGCAAGGCTCCACTTGATATCCATCAGTTCCAACTCTTCTTCTTCCACCTGATCATAATCTTCGGCGGTCATCTCTGGATTACCAATCTTTCCAGCAACAAGACTTTCATATGATTCGAGAACGGTAGCAAGAAGTGCTATGTGCTGTTTAGCCACCTTTTCTGGAAAAACATTCTTCAAATCAACTGCTATATTGCATTGGAAAACATTTGAATCAGAACTAGCTTGGTTTGTCTGATTTTGGAATGATGAGCTTGAACTTGCACTTATGTATCCAGCATATGGGGAACTTTGACTCGGAGAAGAATTTTTATTTGCACTAAATCCTGTTTGAATTTTCGGGCTTTGAATCGGAGAATCTGGAATACCTCCTTTGTAATAGACACCGACATCTTGAACAACATTAACATTCTTTGATTTTGCAATTTTCATTAACTCCATTTCATGACCTTCCAATTTGTCTATGAAGGATGACAACTTGAAATGTCTCCAAGATGGACTATTCTTCAGAATCGTCCCCTTCTTGAAGTGCATCAGCTAACTTCTCGATTTGCTCTTCACTAGATCATTTGATATCATGTGTCCGCATCTGGACCATGAGGTGACAATATCTATCGATCATCTGCTTCATTGTTTCACCTTTAATCATCATGAAGATCTCGAATTCTTTCTTGATTAAATCCTTTTTGCTTTTGATAATTTCATCACTTCATTTGAATTTTTCACAAAGAGAATGCCATAATTCTTGAAGTGTCATATTCTGGCAATAATATCAAGATGTCTTCCTTTACTGATTGTTGTATCAAGCTGATCATTTTCTTCTCAGCAACATAATTGTCTTTGTCAGTATTTGAAAATTTGTTGAGCTGAAGATCTTGATCACGCTCATCTTTTGGCCATTTGTAGCCATCCTCAACTGCAACCCAGCTGTTTAATTGATTTGCTTGTATCCATTTCACAAGCTTATCCTTCCATCCTTCAAACTCGTCCATGCTCATTAGCTTTGGCGGTTTTGACGTAGTACCCATTTCGTTGTCGATATTCATCTGATTTGCCGCAAGAACATTAGCATTTGAAGAAGAAGCCATTTGAGAGATGAACACGTTGTGGAAAT
The DNA here is from genome assembly GCA_947069175.1 of Scalesia atractyloides. Taxonomy (NCBI): domain Eukaryota; kingdom Viridiplantae; phylum Streptophyta; class Magnoliopsida; order Asterales; family Asteraceae; genus Scalesia; species Scalesia atractyloides. Next base: position 30,731,183 of record CAMTDV010000005.1, read on the forward strand.
CTTCCATTTTGTCAATCTGAACACTTATCTGATAATACGATCAAAAACACTCGAAATTTGATTAGAAACAGACAAGTTCGGTCGAACTTGTGTGAAAACAACTGTTTGATTTCAGCTTTCACAAGTTCGGTCGAACTTAGATGAAATAATTTCTAAAGTTTTATCAAACACACTCAAGTTCTGTCGAACTTGAAGTGGGTTTGTGAGAAAAATTCAACCTTCGAGCGGACTTGAGAATTTTTGAAGAAACTGGTAAGTTCGGTCGAATTTAGGTGAGTTATCAAGACTTTCTCAAGTTCGGGCAAACTTGTGACAAAAACTCAATGAAATTTGATCAAGTTCGGTCGAACTTGACCAAATATATCAGAATTTTGTTTTTCAAGTTCGTTCAAACTTATAACAAAAACTTGAAAAATCCATCAAGTTTGGTCGAACTTGATTAAAAACACTGAAGTTTTACTCAAGTTCGGCTGAAACTTGTTTCCAAAACATGGTTTTTTCAACTTTTTGATATCAAAACATTTGAATTTGATGTCCAAACTCTCAGGGGTTTATCTATGATGTATTTTACATGACATATTCACTTTTTAGCTGATTTTGTCCATGAAATAATCAAGTATTTGAAAATGTTAAGAAAAATGATAGAATAGAGATGAAATAGAGAGATTCTTATCTTGATTCCAGCAAATTTAGGTATTCAAGCTCTGATACCACTTGTAGGAACGTCCACGATTAGCACGGGAACCTAAATTTGTTATCTATTGTCTGATTAGGTGGAAACTAATGACAAGTTAACCAAATAACAAGAATTACTCATTTAAATGTTGTTTTCATTGATCTAAAGTTCAATACATTCGAAAACCGGATCCGACAGGCTTCACCGTCTCTGTGCCAAAATCTCTCCACACATTACAAATGAAATTCCAAGGCACCTATTTATAGTTTTCTAAGTTCGCTGGTGAGTGTGGTAGTTCGGGCGAACTTGACAACATCAATATAATCATGAGGGAACTTGTCTTCTAACCCATTTAAATATGCCTAGATTCTAACATATTAAGCCCTAATCACTCAGACTTGATACATATGACGTAGGCAACAGACATATGCACCAACACCTATGCAGAAAGACAAAGTGATAGGCTATGCATCCAGACAACTGAAAGTGCATGAGAAGAACTACACAACTCATGATTTATAGTTGGGAGCTCTTGTGTTCGCTTTAAAGATTTGGAGACATATCTGTATGGCACGAAGTGTACGATTTACACAGACCATAAGAGCCTCCAACATATCTTTGATTAGAAGGAATTCAACATGCGACAGCTGTGTTGGGTAGAGTTACTCAACGATTATGAGTGTGATATTCGTAATCACCCAGGGAAAGCAAATGTTGTTGCTGACGCGCTCAGTAGGAAGGAGCGGGAAAAGCCTCTGCGCATTCGTGCTTTGGGTTTGACCATACAAACGAATTTGACCGATCGAATTCGTAATGCACAGCGAGAAGCTTTGAAAGATGAGAACCTGAGTAGAGAAGGTTTGAAAGGTTTGGAATGTGAACTGATAACAAAAGCAGATGAAGTGATATACTTCATGAACCGAGTTTGGGTTTCGCTTAGAGGTAACCTACGTGAACTGGTTATGAACGAGGCTCATAAGTCCAGATATTCGATTCACCCAGGTTCTACCAAGATGTATCAGGATATTAAAGAGTTATATTGGTGGCCGAATATGAAGAGAGATATTGCGGTGTATGTAAGTAAATGTCTGACATGCTCAAAGGTTAAGGCTGAACATAAGAGGCCGTCTGGGCTTCTGCAGCAACCAGAGATTCCTAAATGGAAGTGGGAGCATCTTGCTATGGACTTTATCACCAAAATACCCCATACGTCACATGGACATGACACTATTTGGGTAATTGTGGATTGATTAACGAAGTCTGCTCATTTTCTAGCCATTAAGGAAACAGACAAGACGGAAAAGATATCGCAGTTGTACCTTAACGAGATTGTAGCTCGACATGGAGTCCGTGTGTCAATTATCTCTGATAGAGATGGACGATTTGACTCCAGATTTTGGCGATCTGTTCAGGAGTCGCTGGGTTCTCGTTTGGACATGAGTACTGCATATCATCCTCAAACGGATGGTTAGAGTGAGAGAACCATTCAGACGTTAGAGGACATGTTGAGAGCGTGCGTGATTGATTTCGGTGGAAGTTGGGATACTCATTTCCCGTTGGCAGAGTTTTCTTACAATAATAGTTACCACGCTAGTATCAAAGTCACTCCGTTTGAAGCTTTGTACGGAAGGAAATGTCGATCGCCCTTGTGCTGGGCTGAAGTCGGCGAAAGGCAACTAACCGGACCTATTTTAACAACCATAACTCATGTGATTGCAATATACCCATTTAATCTTTGGTGGACATAATATTCATGTCCTTTGATTCCACTATAACAACATCGACGGATTCAGATTTTCATGTCAAGCTTCTAAGTATTTTCTCCGCAATTCATTGTTCCTCTATTTTTTCTACAATCAAACGCAATTGATGTACAATAGCAATGGTACTATTGAAATAATCCTTCTATTGTCTGGATATCAAACATTTTAGAATATCAAATACACATTGAAGGGTTTATAATTTTGCCATTTTAAAACGATGTTCTTCCCTAGACACCTTATGTAAAAGTATGTAAAGGGCCTTCTTGACACGTTTCAAGGTTTCCCTATATTTGTTTGTTGTAGTGTCTGGTGCATTTAACAGTAATTCCCGGTATCCTTTGCTAGGACCAAAAATCCGATTGCATTTGATAGAAAACTGTCTCAGTACATAAACGGTAAAGAACTGACATAGATTGACTAGTACTGAAAGAGTTACATCGACACTTAAGCACAAGAGATCACAACTTGATCTCCTCACAAACACACACACTCAGTTGCGCTCTGAACCTCAAAGTTATCACTAGCGAATGCAGTTTCCTGTATTTATAGGTGACTGGCGCAATCAGTAAGACTTCTCTTAGTGATTGAGTTCAATCGTTTACCCTAGAGTCAGTTATTTAACATCCTAAATGATTGAGTCCCATTCGCTAAACAATTAACCATACAATACACATTATCCGCACACTACTAATCTAGCCTATTTGAACAACAACAGACACACCAAAATGCACGAACATCCTTCTTCAATAATCTTCCATAGATATTGTGATTCGAATAACACGTTCATTTGTATGTTCCATAGATATTTGCGCTTGAGTCCTGCTTTCTAGTGCCATTTTAGTTTTTGGATCCGTCTCATTTTTTTGTGGATCAACGTGTTGTTAATATTCTTGCAGGTATTGTGTTTGAAGATCGATGGAACGTATCAGGATGGTTGTGGCATGATACCACTAAAACAGCTATAATAAAATAGAACTAGATTTCTTTTTTTTTTTGTCTTTTGTAATTTACAAAATTAGTGATGATGTGGGTATGCTAGGACCCTAATCAAACAACACTAGAATAATCAAGAAAATCAAATAAACAATAATAAGCCAAACATAAAAAAAAGCAAAGCTGACCAAGTGGGGCAGCTAGCTCCCGACCCGGAGCTGGGTCATCACGAGAGAGCTACTGTTACTGTACAACCTCGGGATTCGTATAACAAAGGTCAAACTGACTTGACCTTTCACTAAAAGCATAAGCATTGTCCCCGAGACACACAACCTGCAAACTTACCTCAAAACGCAAGGTCGTTCCTGCAAGCAACCAACAGTAAAGGAGATGCTTGCCCAATAGGGAAGGTAGTAGCTGGCAAAGGAGCTCCCTTGGGCAGGTCACCTGGCCTATAAAAGGGAGTGTCTTGGTCCAGCCGAAGGTATTCACTCTTCACTCTCTCACTCTAAAACTCTTGCCTTTACTATGCTAAGACTCTCAAGAACATATAACGGATTCTCACGCCGGAGTCCAAACGCGGGAGGCCACCTCTCGCGTTAAGGCTAACGGTGTTCTTTGTCCGCAGATTTCAGTCAAGGAGCTATTGTTGGAGTTGATCCTGGACCTTCCCCTACCATATTCTTGTTGTTTTAACAAGTGGCGCCTACCGTGGGGCTGCACTACTTAGAACAGTCTTTCTGGTAGTACAGCCCTGTTCCTAAGTTTTCATTTCCTCTATGGCCGGAAAGGATCATCCCCAAAAGGAAGTCTCGAGTAGCTCCTTTTCCCCACAGGGCTCCCCTGTTATGCCGGGAATTGGCAGCTGCCCTGTCCACACGGACGGACTACATGTCGCACCGACCACAGGAGATGCTCTGCAATTCTAAACACACCTCGCTACACGTGGCATGCCTTCGTCACCAAGCGAGGTGTTATTCCGAGTAGAAACCATGGAAATAACACCTGATGGGTTAAGGACAACTTTATACAGCTAAGGGATCTTTTGAATAGCTATGTTAGATAAGAGCGAACCAAGGGGGTGAGGTTATGCCTATCCTACGATGAACCAGAAGTCACACTCTCACCTATGCCTCCTCCCTTGTATACGACCACCTCCCCAAGTGTTACCCGAGCTCCTTTGAGCCAAAACACGACTTTCCCTATTGGAGCGGTTTTTCTGGCTCTCCCTATCAACTTCCCCCGAGAATCCCTGAGTACACGGTCGAGCAGCTCCTTCAACAAGCTCAAACCGTCTCACAGCCTCCGCAAACAACTTTCGCGGAAGCTCTCAGATCCCTACCTTTAGCGAGCAGGGCTGTGGCTGCTAGTTTGTCACCAACCGCAGGTATGCAACAAGGCTACGCGCCATACGGTGCCCAAAACCCCCCAAATAGCTGCCCTCCTGGCACAACTGAGCCAACAACTTTTGGGTAGTCAAACCTGGCAGGGTGTTCAAAACCCACAAACCCAAGCAGCCATCCAAGTGAGTACCAACGTAGGAGGAGGTGATGTTACAGCCAACGTCCCCTCCATGCCTTACAAGCCAAGCTCATTGTCATGCTTCTCCGATGAGATAGCTAACTATGTCTTTCATGCTAAGATAAAGATGCCGTCGAACGTAAAAACGTACGACAGGACAGAAGATCCTGAAGATCACTTGCAAGTTTTTACGGGAGCTGCAATGGTGGAACGATGGAACAATGATGAATGTTGCCATATGTTCATGCAGACGCTCATTGGCCCAGCAAGTGTCACACCTCGACCCGCAGCGGAAATAAGAGTCGGGGCATAATTGGGTTATCACCAAAGCACATGACATTTACTATTATGTTTCATAATTAATGAAGTCAAAGTTACATTTTCAAACATCCAAACATGTTCATTCAATACAAAGGAAAATAACCAAACATAGCAATCCCAATACTAAATCGTTTTATTCTTCTAATCCAGGTCCTATGTGTTCCTAGCTGCTGCTGGTTCACCTGTATCATGTGTAAAATGGGAGTTTTTGGGTCAACATAAGTTGGCGAGTGAACCTTATTAGATAAACATTTGATAATGATTTTATGGTTAGTTTATCAATGAAATATTGTGCGTAATCATAAAAGAGCAATGTAAGTAGTCAAGCATTGGCAAATAGCAGTTACAATTATAACACTTGATAGCATACATGAACATACCAATATCATACGATAACTAACATAAATGAACTGTGCGATCAAGGCTCAATCAAACGGAGCCGATCGTATTGCATGAACTGGAAATGTAAATTGAACTGTGCGATCAAGGCTCAATCAAACGGAGCCGATCGTATTGCATGAACTGAAATGTAAATTGAAATGACCGATCAAGGCTCAATCAAACGGAGCCGATCGTTGCGGGCACGCCAGGTTCAACCGCATAATAAAATGGGGAACAGGCTCAAACCTCATAATTAAATGGGGAGCGGCGGCCTCGGCAATTGCATGTGCTGAAATAATAATTTGCATCCAATAATAACTACTTAACAGCAACAAACTAAATACACATGTCATGATATGATGTATGCACAATAGTTTAGTTATAATATGTATATAAACGAAGACACATGACACACCCCAAAAACGTGATTAAAACGGGGAATTTGAAAGGTTCACTCACATTGGGAGCGTTGAATTGGAGATGGTGAGATGCGCACGATTTAGATGAGCGAGACGACGAGGAATACTAACCTAAATAATAATGAAAAAATATATTAAGTGGATGGATGTTATTAAGGATTTTAATGAAATTTTTAGATATATTTTTATGAGTTTATGGCTATTTTCTATCTTTAAAAATGTTATTTTTAAGTATTTTTAATTGATTTTTAAATTAAATTAAATAATTAAATACATAAAAAAAATATTATTTTTTTAGTGTTGACCGTTGACCGGTTCGGTCAGCGGTTAATTCTGCGCCGGGTGGGATTCGAACCGGCGACCTTCCGTTCGCGTGCACGTAGCTCTACCAACTGAGCTACGTGTCTAACCCGTTATAAACTCGGTTTTAATTATATTTATACTCTTATTTGAATTAATCGAAAATTCCTTTATTTGCAAAACGTTTTATTTCAATTGAACCGGTGCTCGTGACAAGATTCGAACGCGCGACGTGAAGTTAATGTTGCACACAGTCCACCGCTGGACTGTGTGTCTAACCCGGTTATATTCTTGGTTTTTATTATACTTAACAACTATCTGTTTTAAACCCGGTTTTTGTTCTGGATTAAAAAGGAATGTTATTACACAAAGCGTGCGCGTAGCAAGGATCGAACTCGGGACGTGTATAGTCGTTGTTTGCACACAGTCCACCGCTGGACTGTGTGTCTAACCCGTTTATAATCCGGATTTTAATTACTCTTATGTCATTATTGAATTCATCTTCTTCATTACGAACACAGACCTTACTCAAACATCCGATTCGTGATTAATCTAGTTAATAAACATGATGACTAGCTTGAATGTACTAAACCGAGCAGTTTGGGGAAAGAAGGTACCGAACAGGTTGTCTTCCTCAGAGAGTCCGGCGAGAATTTGACGACTCTGTTTTTGAACCTTCGGCTGAGAGGGTCTATCAACAGAATTAAGGGATTAGATATGAAATTGAACTAGTGTGTATTGATTATCAGTACGTTTGAATGTGCATACCGATAACTAACGAGTTTCCGGCAATTCCAGAAATTTTCCGGCGAACACAGAAAATCCAGCAAAGTCGTCTGTGGTTGATTTTGAGTGACGGGTTAATGTTAGTAAAGTTCTAACAATAGATTGAAATCGTAAAGGAGAAGTATTTTACCGGTTTGTGTTGAATACGGTTTTCCCGCGACTTTTGCAGAGAATTCCGGCGAACTGTTTTAGGTGCTCAGATGATCTGAAAATGCGACGAAAAGGAATTGGAGTGTTGTTGTGATAGTTCTGAATCGCGAGAATGGACTGAAACTTGAGTTATCCAGGGATTTGATGAACTTTCGGTTTCAAATACCGAAAATGATGAAGTTTTAAGTTCAATCAATTCTGACTTAATTAGAAACCGTCGAGCATCGGTTATAACTGAAATTGTGAAGTAAACAATCGATTTGACGATTGGTTTGCCGATTATCGGTTTTCAAATGGCATCATCGGTTAAATCGAGTTTGTGTATAAGTTCCATTTGCTTTCCTAGTGTTAACAGAAAACACGTTGTGGCGGAGTGGTTTAGGGAATGGATGTTAAGTCGTTTGAGCGACTCAGCTGACCCGGATTCGAGTCCCGGCAGCTTCAAATATTTTTTATTTGTTTTATTTTAACTTTTTATCAAATTTAATTTTTATAGTTTAGTTTATTTATTAATTATGTATCGTTTTAACTCAAAATAACCATAAATAATTAATGCACTTTCATAACTTGGTACTTGATTACAAAACGGAGCGGGTTTTGGAGACCCGATTTTTTTACAAATGTTACGGCAAGGTTATGGTTCTTTGGGCTTCCGACAAGGAGCATAACCTCCTTTGATGATCAATACTTAGTGAAGTTTTCAGTTAAAAATTCTACAAGACTGGTTAATGTCCTAGCTATTATTCTCATTACACGTTTCGCTCTGTTGTGTGTGCAGATATGGCATTCAAGCAAGCTATAGGTGAAGAGAACATGCCATAAGATAAGTTATGGGAATGATTACACGGCATGAATGAACTCAGTGGACCAAGAGGATTAATTTGTAGCTGACCACTCATCAACATCCCGTGGGTCCAAAGCTTTGAAGATCGAAGATTCACAAGCTAAATCCAAGGGGGAGTTTGTTGATGCACCTCTTGCTTGTAACCAGTGACGGCTTATGAGGATCCTAAGATGCTAAGACCAAACAATTAGAAGCTACATGCAATGGGGAGTTTGTTGATGCACTTTGTGATGCAGCTAGTGATCTTCCGTTTACGACCGAAGTTGAACAAAGTTCCTCCGTCATTCGACTCCAAGAACAAAATCCAATTGACATGGTTATGTAGTTTGGAAATATCCAAACTACTTGTGGTGTAGTTTGGATTTGAGATGTAGTTTTGAAATATGCAAACTACATATGGTGTAGTTTGGATTTTAGATGTATGGTGTTAGTTGGGTATAAATACCCAACTTGTCTTGTAGAACAAGTAGCTTGAATAAGCATTTGACAGATATAGAGTTTGAGAGATTTTCATTGTAAATCATACCTAAACTATCTCCGAATCAATGTACGGACATTTGACGCGAATATCTTGTCTTTATTGATTCTTATCTTGCTTGGTTTGTTGTGTAACTTGGATTCCGCACTCGTTACACAATTCGAAACAAGAAATCCTTGTGTTGAAGATCCGATTTCAGGACCAATAGGAATTCAGGGTGTTCCTTCTCCTTAGTAAGGTATGGTAGAAGGTTTTGAATACGACGAAAATCGAGGTTAGCCATGATTAATGTGGATGGACGATGAAAGCTCTATGAGTAAAATTCCGGATTAGGGTTTGCAATTGAACACATGATGATTCTGAAACTATTAAAAGAATCCCAAAATAACTAACTGAAGGCATATTTATAGGGATCTGGGAATGGTCATAGGAAACTGTTGGATTTTGGCAAACCGCTAGGAGACTCCAACAGTTTTGAGTATGTGAGAAAAAAGGATGAGAGGCAATATTTGTTTTTTGTTTTTTGTTTTTAATTTGCAGTAAAATGCTTTGGAGCCCATGCCTTATCACTTGCAAGCTTAGTTTCATCACTACTTGACTGGTCACTTTGACCCCTGTTTTAACTTATTGACAATTTTTTTTACTACCCTAATCAGTTTCTTTTGGTTGTCTGCCAGTGCTTTTATTTCAGCATCTTGATCAGACCTCCTTTGCTTATATTGATGAGGGGTAGAATGGGGAATCTTCTTATTTGGCCAAGTATTAGAAGGAGGTGCATCAGTCACTGTACTGGTCTAGTGTTTTTTTTGTGATTCAGGGCTAATGTTACAGGAGTTTCAATAGTGTTGAATACTTCAAAGGATCCTATGGATTCACAATAACTAGAATACTTCATGAATATTTTCCAGATTCTGGGTTTTGCTTTTCTCATAAGCTAAGACTATGTAACAATCCTTAGTGTTGTTGTTTGTTTTCTCATAGACTGTACAAAATAATGTACCTTACGTGTTCTTACCCCTTTTGCGCCAAACTTTGATTTAGATTTAAGTTTTGGCTGGGCAGTTTCATACACTACTACTGGAGGGTTAACAATTGGTGTTATTTTCCCTTCATAGGTTATAAAGGTTTTTGGCTTGAAATTCTCGCAACAAATATCACAAGAATTTGTGAGAAGAATCAAGATATATCTTCACAGTCTCCTTTCCAATTGAGGAATTGGACTTAGTTTTATTAACCTGAGTTTTAGGAGCGTACTCACTTGTTTCTTGTGTGTGATTATATCATAATCCAAATTTCACATTGCTTTTGGTTTGTTGATTCAACAAAATCTTAAATCCTTTGCATGATTCTACCCATTTTCGATAATTAACTTAGGTAGATTCAAGTTCATTTTGACATGTTTGATATTTTGAAATAAGTGATTTGATGATTCATGTTTTAGATCAAAAATGATTTGATCTATTTCTTTAAAACTTGTTTGTGAGATTTAATGGTTTATACTAGAAGTTTCTCATAATTCTCATATTTTTCAAAAATCATGAAATTCACTACTTTCATATCTCCAAAACCTTGAATGCATTTTTTTAGAACAAATTTCTTATAGTATTTCTGGGGGTACGTCAACAATATGAGAAGATTCAGCAATAGTTGATCCAACATGTGGAATAATGCATAAAGCAGTAGTTTCACCATTGCTTTGGTCAGAGGTCTCATTTAAGGTTTCAAGAGCAACTAGTTTAAGGTTCTTGCGACCTTGGTTAACGAAAATCATGCTAAAATGTTCGTCACTCAAATACTCAGGTAGACTACTCCAATACACAAAACTTTAAGTGAAAAAACTTTGCTTAGTATTTTTAGGTGAAGGGGCACCAGTAGTTTGGGAAACTACGGGTATATTTTCCTAGGATTGAGTTTGTGGCATGTGAACTTGTGCATATTGATATTGATATTGTGGTGGTCCATTAGTATATTGATATGGTATTTGCATTGGTCCATGTGCAAGATGTGCAGTGTACTGTGTAGATGGTCCAGGGGTATTTTGGGAAAAAAATGATTGTTGACCATTAGTTGAGTTAGGTTGATTCAATTGATTTTGATAGGTCACATAAGGTGTGAGGTTCTATGAAAGACCTCTACATTCCCTAGAAAAGTGACCGAGTTCGTATATTTCAAACATTTAACTCTAGTTTTATCTTTTTCAAATGTACCCATACCTTCTAATCCAGGAAACCTTCCACTAGTTTTATTGTAAAACTGGTTTGTCCTAATACCTAAAAGTTTAAGTTGGTCATGTAGGTCAAACTCTTCTTGGTTAGTCGGGTTCATAGGCTGTTGATCATTCATCATCAATGCAAAGTTCTTGTTTCCAGCATGTGATGCGTTAACTTGAGAATTGAAACCAGTAGTTATGTCAAAAAAGTGATCAGAACCCAAGTTATATACATTATTGGATGATGATGACTTATCTTGACTTAACAGGGTTTTGTTACCATATGTGTAATCATCAGCAATATTTCTTTACGAGATCACCTTGTGTTTCTGATCAAGTTCTCCCTCATTGTGAAGAGTTTGCCATGAAGTTGTGTCAGAGTTATCTCTTTGAATCCAACAAAGTTTCTCAACACATATACAACCGTATCCCACTTATCAAGAAGAGATCTCATAAATCTGTGTCTTAAGCAGAATTTGTATAAGTTTGATCTGCAAAACTTAGCTCATTGATCAGGCAATTGAACTGCTCAAAGTGTTGAGTCAAAGATTCTCCCTTGATATAGGTAAATGTATCCAACTGTAGATTCAAGATTTCTCTGTTGTTCTCTTCTCATCTAGACCTCTACAAAGCATCCCACAACTCCTTAGCATTCTCACAATGGGGCAATCCAACTCCTTAGCATTCTCACAATGGAGAAATCTTTACGAAAGCTTCCTAACCAACTTCACCCCTCAAAAGAGGTCCACCAGGGACGCTACAGTCATGCACCAAATCCAGCAAAAGGACCACGAGAACCTTAGAACCTTCGTGGAGAGATTTAAGTGAGAAGGCTTGATGTAGAGTGGAGCAACTGAAAAGATGAGCATCTCTGCATTCATGAATGCCCTGAGACCCAAGAAGCTGCTAAGAAGGTTTCATGAAAACAACCCGAAACAATGGAAGAAGCTTTTGAAAGAACCGAGTCCTTCCTCAAAGGAGAAGACGCACTAGAAAAGCAAATTTCAAAGAAAGGGGAACATGGTTGTTGAAGGGATCAACCTTCCTCATCGAAAAGATCCCGATTTCAAACCTTCATAGAACATCGGCCGTTCAGACCCTATGAAAACAGAAGATTCGAAGATAGAAGGAGGTCGCCCGGGCCAGGAAAAGAAAACGACAAGCACATCTTTACCTTCTTACCAAAACCCCCAGGATATCTTGTCAACGGAGGATGTTATACATTCAGACCTCCCCGACCTCTATCCAAACCAGCCAACAAAAGGGACTCGACCAAGTTTTGTGCTTTCCATAATGACACGGGGCACCACACCAACGATTGCTATCAGCTGAAAAAGATGATAGAGGAAGCAGTCAAATCGGGGGAACTAGCTCACCTGATGAAAGAAATCAAAGAAAAGAAAGAAGGTAAGAAGGAATCAAATGTCAACATGGTATGGTCGGAAGAAAATCAAGAAGGAAAAAGAAGAAGAACTACCCCTTGGAACCAAGAGATAATCTGCTTCCCCCCCAGCAAAGTCAGATGACAAGCTAGAACTTCCCATCATCGTTGAAGCTGAGTTGGAAGGTCACCCCATCGACAGGGTATGCATGGACCCCGGGACTGCCTCAAACATCATGTACCAAAGATGCTTCAACCAACTCAGCATGGAAACAAAAGCTCGTCTGGAAGACACCGATACAACTTTGAGAAGTTTCACCTGGGAAAGGTACAACCCTTGGGAAAATTGGCTCTTGGTTTGTGTTTCAGGGATGGTGATTTGTCAAGAACGGAGGAGCTTACTTTTATAGTAATAATCTCCCCCTCTAACTACGATGCGCTGGTAGGAAGACCAGGTATCGCCGCTTTCGATGTTGTCGTCTCCCCAGCTCACGGGATGATGAAATTCCCAACTGACAAGGGTATAGCATTATTAATCCCAACACAAGAAGCTCTCATGATTGCATCAACGGAAGTAGAAATGGGAGAATGCAGCGGCACAAAGGACGGTCCTGACGAGGAGATAAACAGCTCCTATCCAGAGCAAAAGATCAGGATAAATGGTCACCTCCCGGAAGCCACAAAGCAAAGGTTGAAACACCTCCTCCAGAGCAATGCAGATGTGTTCGCCTGGTGTCCCAGTGATATGATAGGGGTACCAAGACACATAGCTGAGCATTCATTAAATATTGCTCCAACACACAAACCAGTTACTCAAAAGAAAAGATGTCTGGCTCCCGAACGAAGCCACGCTGCCTGTCAGGAGGTAGAAAAATTGGTAAAGGCCAACATCCTAAGGGTGGTAAAATATCAATCCTGGCTGGCTAACCCGGTGATGGTAAAGAAGCCAGACGGATCGTGGCGAATGTGTGTTGACTTTAAGAACTTGAACAAGGCCTGTCCTAAAGATAGCTACCCCCTACCCGAGATTGATTGGAAGGTGGATTCACTCACTGGAAGGTTCAAATGCTTCCTGGATGCCTACAAAGGGTATCATCAGATTAAAATGGCAAAGGAAGACGAGGAAAAGACGGCGTTTCACAACAACAAGGGCATTTTTTTGTTACACCAAAATGCCCTTTGGGTTGAAAAACGACGGGGCCACATATCAATGTTTAATCGACAAAGCTTTCTCTGAGCAAATAGGGAGAAAGATGGAAGCATATGTCGATGAACTGGTGATAAAGAGCCAAACTGAAGAAGATATGTTGCAAGATATCAAGGAAACATTCCACAACCTCAACAAAATCAACATGAAGTTGAACCCAAGTAAGTGTTCATTTGGGTATGAGGAAGGGAAGTTCCTTGGTCATGTAGTGGGGAAGCAGAACATCAAGGCTAAACTGGACAAGGTCCGAGCTATCATACAAATGAAATCACCACGAACGACGAAAGAAGTAGAAAGCTTGAATGGGAAGATTACAACCCTCAAACGGTTCCTCCCAAAATCAGCAGAAAGGTCACTTCCGTTCTTTCGAACATTGAAAGCTTGTGCTAATAAAAAGAACTTCGAATGGACGGAGGAAGCCGAGTAAGCCTTCTCATCACTCAAGGAGCTCATCGCGTCCTTACCTGCCATGGCAGCACCATCAAAAGACGAGGCACTCACCGTCTACTTGTCTGCAGGTTTAATAAAACACCTTCCCTTAAAATAAATTCTCACATGTCAGGAAACCATAAGTTTTGTGCTTATGGTAGAAAGAGAAGGAGAGCAAATACCCATGTACTTTGTAAGCAAAGTTCTAAAGATGGTAGAGATCAACTACTCTCCATTGGAGAAGCTAGTTTTAGCTTTGGTACACACTGCCAAAAGACTAAGGAGGTATTTCCAAACTCATCCTATTCAAGTGCTAACTGATCAGCCGCTAAGGACCATCCTAGAAAAGCCTGAGGATTCAGGAAGGTTGGCTAAATGGGCAGTGGGACTGGGGAACACAATATCGAGTATATACCAAGAAAAGCTTACAAAGGGCAGGTGTTGGCAGATTTTCTAACAGAAAAGCCAAGAATCAAGGAAGTAAACGAGGTAGAGAAGGAGGAGTATGAAACAATAGTGGCAGGAAAGTAGACATTGTTCACAGACGGAGCTTCTAGTATAGAAGGCTCCGGGGCAGGTCTCATCATAACGGACCCCCACGGAACAAAATATACTTATGCACTACGTCTCGACTTTCCTTGCACCAACAACGAGGCAGAATATAAAGTGTTGTTAGTTGGTCTTAGAATAGCAAAGACAATGGGGGTTAAAGAGCTTCAAGCTTTCACCGACTAAAAGCTGGTGGCGAGCTAGGTAAAAGGGGAATACACAGCAAGGGAGCCATCAATAATACAATACAAGGATAAGGTAAAAGCACTAATGGAAAGTTTTGGATCTTGTTCGTTAACCCAAGTATCCCGAACAATAAACAAGCAAGCCGATGCCTTGAGCAAGCTCACTTCCCTGACCTTTGCACACTTAACAAAGAAGGTGATGGTTGAAGTGATCAAGCAAAAGGCTGTGGAAGAAGAAGAGATCAACAATGTCATAGAAGAAGAACGGGAGTCATGGAAGACCCCAATACAAAAATACCTCGAAGAAGGGAAGCTCCCCCAGGAAGAGTCAGAAGCTATCAAGATCAAGGCAAAGGCTAACCAATACGTGATGGAGGAGGGGAAGCTTTACAAGAAAGGTTATCTATCCCCGCTGCTAAGATGCGTTGGTCCCAATCGAAGCAATTACTTGATAAATAAGTGCATGAAGGGATATGCAGCGCACATGCAGGAACAAGAACAATAGTAGCAAAGTTGATGAACATGGGTTATTATTGGCCCGCGATGCACAAAGACACAGCTGAAGTCATCCACAAATGCGAATCATGCCAATTACACGCTCCGGTAAAAATAAGTCTGAAGCACGACCTGGTCCCCATCCTGGCAGCATGGCCATTCTACAAATGGGGAATGGACATAGTAGATCCCTTCCCCACGACAGCTGGCCAAGTCAAGTTCCTACTGGTGGCGGTGGACTATTTCACTAAATGGCCAGAGGTGAAGCCATTAGCAAAAATCACAGGAAAAAATGTGATTAACTTTTTATGGGAAAACATCGTGCGCAGATTCGGGCTACCGGGGGAAATCATGACCAACAACAGCAAACAATTCGTAGAGAAACCATTCAGTACGTGGTGTCAGGAGCTCCAGATCAAGCAGGTCCTTAGCTCTGTCTGCTACCCACAATCCAATGGACAAGTAGAAAGAATGAACAAAAGTATAGTGGAAGGGCTGAAGACTAGGCTGGGGAGGTATGGCAAACACTGGGTCGAGGAGCTCCCTAGTGTACTATGGGCCATTCGAACGTTGGAGAAAACAAGCCACCAAAGAACCCCTTATAGCTTAGTATATGGCTCAGAAGCAGTAATACTAGCAGAGATTGGGGTACAAACGCTAAGGAGCTCGAGGAGGCAAGAAGCACCCAATGACAGAAATCCTGTTGAACCTACTAGAAGAAGCCAGGGAAGTTGCCTTGATCCGAGAGGCAAGGTACAAGCAAAAGATAGAGGGCTATTACAACACAAGGGTCAAGAAAGAGGTTTTCAAGCCAGGAGACCTTGTGTTAAAAACACCAAAGCAAGCAAAATGGAAGACACTGGAAAAATGGGCCCGATATGGGAAGGTCCATACGTGATAAGGGAAGCACACAAGGGAGGTTCCTACAAACTTGAAACCCCAGAAGGCAAAAAAGTTCCAAGGCATTGGAACGGGAAGTATTTGAAGAAATTCATAGTTTGAGTTAGTCATTGTAATGGTCGAACAAGTCTGTACTTGGCTGTAATCGGTTTTAATGAAAACACAAGTAGCAACTTTTGTTAACAAAAAAGTATAATATTGTTCTATCCTAAGGGTGAGCTCCTCCTGATCACGCTCCATGGGATCCGACGCTATATCTACCCATGAAAAAGGGATGAGCTCCTAGGTCGCTCAACGGGGAACAAGGCACTATACCTTCCCGTATAAAGGGTGAGTACCTAAAACAATACAACTCCAGGGATCGAACACATTTAAAAATTAATTCCATGAAAAAGGATAAGCACCTTACATCAAATGCTTCATAGGACAATAAAGAAAAGTACCAATGTAAATATACCACAAAGTGAAAAAATAAAATGTGGACTAGAAAAGAGATAGAACAACAAGAATGCATCGGTTCTTCGATAGAAGAATGAGGGACGGGTGACTGCAGCACTTAACCAAAATTCATCTAGAGAAGGCATTGCGAAAAATGAAGCGTTCGTACATAGTCTCACAACATGAAAACTAATTCTGACAACACCAACCATTACAAAGCACAATGCTCCCACAGCTAACCAAGATTCATCTAGAAAAGGATATACAAAATTCCCACAAGGAAACATAAAGCAGCATGCTCCCACAGTTAACAAATATAAACATTGAAACATACAAAAGGAAACAACATACACAAACTTTAATAATAAGAAAACACTGCCAAGAGAACAAAGACAAAGAGCATCACAAGCATAAAAGTACTAAAAAAGCTTAACACCCCTAATGGGACAACTTGATTCATAGTTCAAAGATAACCCACACAAGGGCAAAAGAAAAACATAAGCACTTCCTAAACAGGAAGGCTAAACAAGAAAAACAACCACAGACATCCTAAAATGAGCCAATAGTGCCAACATCAGATAAGAAAAAAACCATCACCTTAAGGAAGGTCATCATACAGGCCATCAAGATCAACATCCCCACCTTCAAGAGCGGAGGAGCTAGGTTTCCCCCTTACGGACGACAGCAGGGGAACATCAACAGGGATGGAGGAGGTGGCAGCAGGGTCAGAACCTTGAATCATTTCAGCCTCCTTGACAGGGCTAGCTCACCGGTCTTGAACACCAGATTCAAATAATGATCATTTCGCGGGGGGGGGGGGGGGAAGGCAAAAGTTACCTACAAAGATCCAAGTTCAAACCTTCCGGCTCTAAGGCCTCCAGCTCAGCAATGGGACGATCCACCATTTGAGACAAACTCTCAACATAAGGATATGAGAGAGCTTCCATCCTCCTCACAGCAGCAGCAAAGTCATTCAAAGAATCAGGCTTGTAGGAGGGAAGCCCATCAATAGCTTCCCCACGAGCAATTGCCTCAGAAGCAGCAACAAGACCTGTAAAACGACCATAAGTCATAGCCTTGGAATAGACACCCGCAAGATGCTTATTGAACTCCTGGCTGTGAAGAAGGAAGGTCACAAAACGACGAATACCAGACCCAATCAACCACTCCCTATCCACAGTTAAGCTCTTGACTTGCTGCCTCAGCTCTTCAACACTCGCCTCATGGGCAGCACGCTCCAGCTTGAACTTCGACCTCTCAATCCCAAACTCAGCTCTCTCCTTTGCAAGCTTATTATTGAAGTCAGCTAATTGCTCAGCATATACCTCAAGCTTTTTAGACTCTTCATTCCTCTTAGCTAGAGAAGAAGCAAGTTGTCCCTCAAGATCATCCACTTTAGCTTGAAAAATTGCTAGATGATCAGAAGAATCCTTGAGCTCAGCCTCTTTCTTTGACAACGCATCCGTAAGATCAAAATTCTCACTCACTGAGTTAGCCCAACATTCAAGACCATCAGGAAGGGCGGTTATCAAACGGGCAGCTTGGGTGATAATGCGATAAGCCGATTCCACATCAGATAATTGAGAAAGCAGCTCCTTTTCAGCAGGAGGAGCAACATTCCGTATAAGATCATGGCACACCTTACTGCTCTTCAAGGTGTCTGAAACACCAATCTTCCACTTTGGAGAAAAAACAGCCTCTGCCGGCCCCTTCCCCGAGTCGGTAGTAGGCTTCCCCTTTGAGACATCACCTAGCTTCTCTTTCCCCTTCAGCTCAGCAGCTTTCCTTTCAGCACTTTTTTCAACACTAGCACTTGCAGAGGCATCATGAATATCTTCCTCATAAGAGGAAGGCTTGGTCACAGAAATTCTAACTTTCTTCTTCGAAACTTTGGAAGCCTTGACTGGCTTCTCTGGAACTTTCCTCTTAGTTTCATTCAATTTTTGCAAAACAGCAGCAACAGGGGAAGAAATACCAGCTTCCCCACCACTAGCAACATGCCCCTAAATTACATCATCACTTCCTCCAACAACATTACCTACCTCACTAACAAACTCGGAAGTTTCCTTCTTAACAACCTTCACCGCAATAACAGAAGCAATAAGATCAGCATCACCCTCATCCCCACTATCAATATAGATATGATTAGAGGATTGAGGATTAGACTTCGAAGATGACATGCCTCTAGTAAAACGGCGGCCAGGTGTATAAAGCTTCTTGGCAGAAGGAGCATCAGAAATGGGTTGAACAGGAACATTTTGGAAATCACCAGCAGTTCTGACATGCTCATTACGGCGAACAACAGAGGGAGCCCCCTCAGCAAGCTCCCTTACCTCAATCTCCACACCGGTATCATCATTCATTTCAAGGAAATCCAAGGCACGCATTTCTGAAAAAACAAGAATAAACAAGAAAATCAAAATAAATCAAGTGACCAATTCAAAAGCAAATATAACATACCCTTGTCCTTAAAGAAAAACACCCATAGGTTCACAAAGAGGTGCAGGCCAATCTTGGCTTATACCTAGCATAACCAGAAGCTCCTCCGGGTAAGCCTTAAATTTCAAACAGTAAGGACGGAGTTTGAAAAGCAACTCCTGATCAACACTATGTGCTTCCGGCTCTTTCTCATTTAACACCTCAGAGAACTTCCGAGGAACAACGGGGAAAAGAAGCAAATCATGAGAAATAAAGAAAAACTGGTTTTTCCAAGCATATGTTTGATCGACAGTGGTCGAAAGAAGGGAAGCTTCGCATGGGGCTTTCTCAATAGTGAACCAATCACCCTTCCGGACAAGTCAGAAAAACCGCTGGAACATCAACAAATCAGACTCGTAACTTAAAGCCCGGCAAAGTATCTCAAAAAACATAATACGCGCAACACCTACAGGGGCTAACTGGCCCAACGGCAATCGGAAATACTTGAGGACACTAAGAAAGAAGTTGGAAAAAGGGTATCTTAGATTTGGTTGATCCAAAATACGAGTATAAAAAACCAAAAACCCCTCCGGAGATTGTTCAGCAGTCATATCTCTGGGAACCCTAATTTCAAGCCTAGAATTGATCCCATGATCAAGAACAAACTGCCTAATCTCAGAATCAGTGAGTTTGGAAAACTGAGAAACAATGTCATTCTTGTTAGAAGCCATGAAGAGAAATAAGGACGTACCAGATGATTATATACCACCGGAGAAAACTCGGTAATACCCAGAAGACAACTGTGGAGAACTTGGAAAATTATGGAATGCAAAGGAATGGGGGGAACGGTTATTTTATAAATTAAAATACACTAATCCCGATTTTAGGGGAAAATTAATGGACGAGATGTAACCGCTGGAAACTGTCAGGGGAGGCACTCATTACCTGCAGCGATGTCCAATCAATCGCTTCCTGACAGCCGGCTAATGCAAATGGGCAATAAAAGATGAAGGATTCAAATTGTTAGGGCTCGGAATGCTGAAACAGGCTGCACCAAGGAAGCTTAGCTCCCCGACCTAAAGACATGTTAAAATAAGTAGGAGCCTACCCTTGTAGTCATAAGCATCGCTCCCTAAAAAGATGCCAATACTTATGACTGGGGGGATGATGACGTGGGTATGCTAGGACCCTAATCAAACAACACCAGAATAATCAAGAAACTCAAATAAACAATAATGAGCCTAACATAAAGAAAAGAAAAGGCTGACCAAGTAGGGCAGCTAGCTCCCGACCAGGAGCTGGGTCATCACGAGGGAGCTACTGTTACTGTACAGCCTCGGGATTCGTATAACAAAGGTCAAACTGACTTGACCTTTGGCTAAAAGCATAAACAGTGTCCTCGAGACACACAACCTGCAAACTTACCTCAAAAGGCAAGGTCTTTCCTGCAAGCAACCAACAGTAAAGGAGATGCTTACCCAATAGGGAAGGTAGTAGCTGGCAAAGGAGCTCCCTTGGGCAGGTCACCCGGCCTATAAAAGGGAGTGTCTTGGTCTGACCAAAGGTATTCACTCTTCATTCTCTCACTCTAAAACTCTTGCCTTTACTATGCTAAGACTCTCAAGCACATATAACTGATTCTCATGCCGGAGTCCAAACGCGGGAGGCCACCTCTCGCGTTAAGGCTAACGGTGTTCTTTGTCCGCAGATTCCAGTCAAGGAGCTTCCGTTGGAGTTGATCCTGGACCTTCCCCTGCCATATTCTTGTTGTTTTAACAATTAGATTTGTTATACCCTTCCTGTACGCAAAACAAAGATTCATATATTTTGGGTATTTGCCAAAGAAAAAATGGTAATTTTTTAAATCTTTACACAATAGGATTGCACTTTAGTACAGTTGATTGATGAGCTATGACGTCCAAATTCTTTGTTGTTGTACATGTAGTAAGTTATTATATGGATTTGTCATGTTACTAGTGTTGTTGTAGTTTAAAATGACCCACCACTTTGTGGTGCAGATAAAAGTAAATACATCCTAAATGATTAATGAATTGCACATCTAGGTCGTGTGGGTTGAAAGCTCCACTCGACATCAGTCCTAATCTTCTAATCTTCTTTATTCGTCTGACATCTTAACCTCTGAGAGTGAATGATGTATTTATATGATTTCTTAGATGTGGGGGATATGAAATATGTAAAGCATTCTTGTTTGTTTATTGGGATTCCGGTCTGCTTGTCAACTAAGCTCCCGCTACCGGCGGTTATGTATTTTTTTCCTAATATGTTAAAGAGGTGCTTTATCCTTCCAAAGAAACTCGTTAGTTTTCTTTGGATTCCAATCATAGATATAGATGTACTAATCTTAAAAGCTAATGGAATCTATATTGTAAGGCATGTGTGTTTTAGTGAATACAACATCGTTCCACAAAACAATCAACCAGTCCACGTCATGCCTCTCTCAACATATGAATCTTCCTACCACATGCCAATTGTATAGATATGAAATTTTGGGATTTCCACTAATAAAAGTATGGTGCCTTTGTGATATTATTTGTCGGATGCTGGGATGTTCACAGGTTTACATCAACTTTTGAAAAGCAAAAAATTGTTTAATGTCTGTCTAAAAAGGCAAATATAATGTCTTAGGAGAACTATCGCTCAAGCCATGAATTTAACTTGGGAACTCCAACGCATCTAGCTCCCATGAAACTGCCAATCCTTCACATCCAAGTTATAAGGGTTGATTTGTATATAGTATAAAGATAGTTTAGGTTATGTATTAAAGTATTTATGACGCTCAGGGACTAGATGCAGCAAAAATGGAAGTTGATAACTAACTCTCCTAATTGAAGCGACATGTCTCAAAGGAGACACATCTGATCGTCGGCTTCAAAGGCTCTATACATGGACGTGACTTTTGGATTAGAGGAACACACCTCTTCTTGTTAAATCTCATCCACAAGTTCAATAGACACGTCTCTACAATCGCACCTCTTAGATACTTATAAATAGGGTTTCAATTCATTCATTGTATTCATTCAGACACTCATGTATTTCGAATTCAAGTTATATAAATGTTTAGATTCATTATTCGTGTTCTAGAGATCAAAGATCAATCTGGGCAACAACTGATATCAGAGCATCAGGCTCTAGGTATCGCATGAGTTATTCGCGATCAAGTTTTATTATTCTTTCTCAATTCGCAAGTTTAGTTTATTTTCAGTTCAAGGGTGTCAAACCAAGGGTTAGAAATCTAGGTTTAGACTTCAGGGGTTAGTGCGAATTATATTATTGGTTACTACGTGTTTCGGGTAATCGCAGATTAAGATTTGAAGGTTTTTTGAAACCAAGAAAGTCAAGGTTTACCGGTAAATGAGTTTTGTATTGGTGGTTAGGGTATTCTAAACAAGGAAAGTTGTTTGATTACTAGTTTTGTCAAAGTGAAACCGTTCGGTCAGAAAGTATGTCAGGAACGACATAAGGTTCGAATCAACAAATTGGAATGTCCAATTTTGAAACCGACAAACTACACAGTTTGGGCAACTGGCATCAAAACGATTTTGGAAGTGAATGGACTTTGGGAAAGGATAGAACTGGCAGAAAATACACAACCGGATGTTAAGAAAGATAAGTTGGCAATTGCATATTTGTTCCAAGAAATACCGGAAGATGTTGTATTGCAACTTGCAAGTTGCAAGACTGCAAAGGAAATTTGGGTAAATTTTAAAACAAGACACGTAGGTGTTGATCGGGTACAAAAAGTGCGTTTACATACACTCATGTCAGACTTTGAGTTGTTGCAAATGAGGGAAGAACACATTGTGGAGTCTTTCTCTGCAAAGATAAACAACCTTGTTACCCGGGTAAGCGAATTCGGAACGACACTGAGTCAACCGACTCTGGTACGTAAACTCCTAAACACAGTACCAAATAAGTTCACTCAGATTGTCACCTCCATGGAACAATAATCCGATCTAGATACGATGACCCTAGAAGGAGCACTCAAAAGGTTAAAGACGTACAAAGAAAGGCTAAGGTTAAAGAAAGGAAGCCCAGGTGATAAACAAAACATGTTGATGTTTACACATCATGACAACAATTCTTATAGAGGAAGACAGTTTAGAAACCGCGGGCGTGGCAGGTTCAACAAACAGTGTGGAAATCGGCAAGATAATAAAGACAAGCAAAGCACTAAGAACGAAGGATCTTCATATAGACCTAGAGGTGGAAATTATAGGAATTGAAGGAAGTTTGCAAAAAACCAAACAGACCCAAGCAAGATCCAGTTCTTCAAGTGTCAGAAGTTCGGACATTTTAAGGAGTGTCCCAAGAAGGGAGTGGTGCAAGAATACTCAAATCTCATCAAGGGAGACAAAGCAAGATGAAAGTCTATGGTAATTAGACAACGGTGCAAGCAACCACATGACAAGTGTGCGAAGTCACTTCAGAGAATTAGATGAAAAGGTGACAGGTCAAGTACATTTTGGTGGCGGGTCACACGCAGAGATTAAAGGCATAGGTTCAATACTACTGGAATATCTGAACCAAGAATAGGAGATTGTTTCTCAAGTATACTACATTCCAAGTTTGAAAAGCCATTTTGAGCCTTGGACAACTTTCAGAGAATGGTTGCAAAGTAGTTATGGACGGAGACTTACTAACACTCCGTGACAGAAATGGAAAGTTACTAATGCGAGTCAGGTGAATGAAGAACAGGCTACACAAAGTCAAGTTGAAGATTGGAAGGCCAATCTATATGCTCTCAAACATAGAAGATTTAGCATAGTCATGGCACGCGGGGTTAGGCCATTTACACTATGATGCTATTAAATAAATGACTCGAAAGAACTTGGTACATGGAATACTTCAAATAAGTCATGCTAGTCAAGTATGTGGCACATGCTTATTAGGGAAACATAGTAGGACACCATTTCCAATCAGGCGAAATTAAGATCTTTAAAACCTCTGGATTTAGTCTATGGAGATTTGTGTGGTCCTATATCCCCACCAACACATGCTGGGAAGAAGTATATATTTCTAATTGTAGACGACTGTACTTGCTACATGTGGGCATATCTACTAACTTCCAAGGATCAAGCATTCGAAACTTTGAAGGAATCAAAGAGAAGCACAAACCAAGTTGAAGATGCCAAGGACAGATAGAGGAGGTGAATTCACGTCGGCTGGATTTAACTAGTACTACAAAGAAAAAGGCATAGCAAGACAGCATACTACACCATATTCCCCACAACAAAACGGAGTACTAGAAAGAAGGAACAAGATGATGTTATCAACTACTCGCAGTATGTTAAAGGCAATGTACATGCCACAAAATTTTTGGGGTGAAGCAATAATACATACGATATACGTACTAAACAGGGTTCCAAGGAAAGCTTTGGTAAACAAGACACTGTATGAAGCATTAAAGGGAAGAAAGACGGATCCTGAACACCTGAAAGTTTTTTGCTACACTACATATGCTAAAGTACTACCACTTCAACAAAAGAAGTTAGATTATTGAAGTGCATCGATGATATATCTTGGAACATAAGAAGGATCAAATGCGTACACATTATATGATCCAGCAAAGAACAAGATACATGTCAGTACAGATGTAAAGTTCATGGAAGGTCAATCATGGAACTGGAAGAGCTATATGGAAACGGTAGATTCAGGGAATCCCGAATGGACAAACTTTGTCATTCAAGAAGATGACAACCCACCAAAGTTAGAAGAAGATGCACCAAGTATTCCTGATAGTAGCGGGCCACATCATGAAGATTCAGGATTGGATCAGTCGGAAAATAATCCAGACTCCTATGTAACCTCACCAGCGCATTTGTACAATCAGAAGTCATCATGAAGTTCAAGCAGTTTATCAAGTGGAGGTCCATCTAAATCTGAAATTACAACGAGCAGTATTAGTGACACTTCGCGAAACTAAGAAGTCTCTTAGAACAATACGAAGAGACAGAGGAAATTCAAGTAGATAAACACCAATTACTATTTGTTGAAGAAGAACCAAGGAATTACAAGGAAGCATCTAGTGACAATAAATGGATTAAGGCAATGAAGGTTGTGTTAGACTCAATAAACAAGAATAACACTTGGAGATTGACAAAGTTGCCAAGAGATCACAAGGCAATAGGTTTAAAGTGGGTATTAAAGACTAAGAAAGATGCAAATGGAGAAGTCGTAAGATACAAAGCAAGGTTGATAGCAAAAGGTTATGTACAGGAGTATTTGCACCGGTAGAACGCATAGAGACAGTTCAACTAATGTTGGCTTTAGCAGCATATCAAGGTTAGGAGGTACATCACTTAAACGTGAAGTCTGCATTCTTACACGGAGATCTCAAGGAGGAAGTATATGTCTCACAACCTGAAGGATTTTTAAAGCCAGGAGATGAAGGAAAAGTTTACCAACTATTAAAAGCAATGTATGGATTGAGACAAGCACCATGTGCTTGGAATACGAAGTTAGCTCAAACCCTAAAGTCACTTAACTTCAAGAAGTACACTTTAGAGTAAGCAATCTATACAAGGACAAGTAAGATCTACACTAATAGTCGGAGTCTATGTTGAGGATTTGATAGTCACTGGAACTTCAAGGAAGGAGATAGATAGTTTCAAGTCTTAGATGGAAAACAAGTTTAAAATAAGCGATCTAGGATTGCTATCATACTATCAGGGAATAGAGGTTGTTCAAGCAGGGAGTGAGTTAGCCATAAAGCAGATATGCTATATTAACAAGATACAAAGACTCTGATATGCTAACCTGCAACGACACAAAGATTCCTATGAATCCAGGAACACAATTAACAAAGACTGAAGAAGGAGATCTTTTAGATGTAACGCATTACGAAAGCCTGATAGGTTCTCTCATGTACTTACTTCATATAATACTAGATCTATGTTACCCAGTCAATTTGCTTAGTAGATTCATGCAAGAACCAAAGGAGCATAACTTGAAGGCAGTGAAGCAAGTACTACGTTATATAAAAGGAACTAAAGAACATGGGATCAGCTACAAAAAGCAAGGAGGATGTAAGATCACAGGTTATGGTGATAGTAGTTATGGAGTTAACACAGACCAAGGAAATGGTACAACTGGTCTAATATTCTACTTTGGAGGATCACCTATAACCTGGTGCACACAAAAGCAACAGACAGTGGCACTCTCGTCATGTGAATCAGAATTCATGGCAACCACTGCAGCATGTCAAGCACTATGCCTTAAAACATTGTTAAGTGAAGTTATAGGTTGAAAGGAAGAAAATATAACATTGAGGGTAGATAATGATTCTGCAATAGCACTCACGAAGAATCCAGTCATTCATGGAAGAAGCAAGCACATACATACACACTATCATTTCATAAGAGAATGTGTGGAGAATGAGCACATCACTGTAGAACACATCAGTGGAGAACTACAATGAGAAAACATACTAACAAAGTCACTAGCAAGGGTCAAGTTTGCTACAATGCGAGAACTGCTCTGAATTCAAGATCTACAACAACTCAAGGATGTTCACAATTAGAGGGGGTGAATGAAACAACTAATCCTTCACACCCAAGTTATAAGGGTTGATTCGTATATAGTGTAAAGATAGGTTAGGTTAGGTTATGTACTAAAGTATTTATGAAGTTTGGGGACTAATACGGCAAAAATGGAAGTTGATAACCAACTCTCCTAATTGAAGCGACATGTCTCAAAGGAGACACATCTAATCGTTGGCTTCAAAGGCAGAATACAGGGACGAGACTTTTGGATTAGAGGACACAACTCTTCTTGTTAAATCTCATTCACAAGTTCAATAGACACAACTCTTCACCAAAGGACACGTCTGTACAATCGCACCTCTTAGATACTTATAAATTGGGTTTCAATTCATTCATTATATTCATTCAGACACTCATGTTTTTCGAATTCAAGTTATATGAAAGTTTAGTTTTATCATTCATGTTCTAGAGATCAAAGATCAACTTGGGCACATCCCATGTTAATTGTGGTAGGACAATAATGTTAAGAGAGACAGTGACACATATAGAGAATTATATTTGAAATTTATCTCAACAAATGTCCAGCATGGTGATGTTTTCGCCAAAAGTCATCATACTCCAAGATTTTATTTTTATGGTCACCTCAGATAGTACACATTCTAAGCTTGAGGGAGCTTGTAAAGATATATTACAATACAAATGAGGCTTTGCCCAATAGGTTATAATATGCTCTATGGTTAGATTCAACATAGGATATTGTTTCCTTAAATACCATGATGTTGTAACCTTTTATAATTAATGAATACATTATGGTTTACATCGCATACTAATATCCACCTACTAATCCTTTTACAACAGTTTTTTTCTTGAAAGATAAACAAAATATTCGCATTATCAAACTAGCGGGGAACTAGCAATACATCAGTACATCATTCACCAAACAAACATGAAACAAGTACATAACCTCTACCAACCCATTTTATACATTTTAAAACCACTCCAGATCTCCCAATCCAGCTCTGCCTTCTTAATTAGACCTCATTTTGACCCAGAAGAAGCTCAAGTTGTTAACCTCTCCAATGGTCTGCTGCAATGACCCTTGTTTACCTTCAAAAATTGCACTGTTTCTGGACTTCCATATGCACCAGAGAACAGTTTATTAACAGAAACATGTGGATTTGCATATTTAAGGTAGTTCTCAGAGTATTTAAATTTTCAAATGTCATTCTATAAACAGACTATAACAATTAGTTACCACATGTACAATCTGAAAATACAAAAATCTTCGGAAAACCCTTTAAATTTACAAATCTCACAGTTTCCTGTTGGTTCAGGCCCCACTCAACTCACACACAATACAATTAACGTAAAGATGAAGAATGCAGAAAATAAAGAAAATAATAAAAAAAAACTTGCTTGAACTCATACTTTTTAATCAACTCATGAAGCCTTAATTAGGCATACATACATGCAACGGACTCAAATAATTATTCAACTAAAAACAAACTGACTAGACCCACATGCTCCTAAATTTGAGCCACTATCCAACTTCTTATCCCTCAACTCGGTCAAACCTCAAACCCACTAGGCTACTCACCCGTAACATACTCCATGGGTTGATCCATACCCATTTGGCCCATCAAGATTACCCAACAATCACCCCCTTAATCTTGATGTCGGTCCTTTCTTCTTGCTACACTTGCTACTTACGATACGAACCACACGGATTCAATCTTCGTCTTTCTAACATGAACACTTTCGGTCTTCGGTTCACGACTCGGTCTAATGTGAACTCTCGGTCTTTGTTCACAATCTCGGTCTTTCTTTCGGTCATTCGGTCTAAACTTTCTTTCCATAAAAGCTTTGTTCGGTCTATCATGGTTCGAACCTCCGGTCACTGTCACACCCTAGGTCTCGGTCTAGCTGCCACCGGTCTTTTGCAGCTTTGTCGATCTTCTATGTCTCCCGTCAGAATTCTTCCGACAGCGGTCACGGTCTTCACAGTATCACCGGTTCTAATTTTCCGGTTACGGTCTTTTCTTTTTGTTACCGGCGAGTTCTTCGGTCTCTCTTTTTCAAGTCGTTCGGTCTATTAGCACTTCGTTCACTTCTCGCCAGTCTTCTTTCTTACTCGCGGCATTGCTACGGTCTTCATTTCCTTTTTTACTTATTCCTGCTGATCTAATAAGACAGCTTCTTTTCTTTCTTTCTTGATAGAGCCTCTAACTAAACTCAGGTGTATGTGTGTGCTTTAGTTAATTTCCTTGTTTGCTTTCTTCAGAATTGGATGTGAACTAAAAACTCCAAACTTTATGTACCGAGCCATTATAAACCAACCATTACAATATTAATTTTTAATTCCTAATTGTCAAAAACAAACATGAATCATGAATATTTGTGTGTATCTTCTTCCTTTGATTCTCAACAAGAGGCCGCTTCTGCATTTTCTTTTCCATGCTGCAACTATCACCTTAAGTGAATCACACAGTTCGGTTAACACCTTTCATCCGCACAACACCTTTCTCATTCTCGGCCTCATCACATGCAATTGACTCATGCGCTTGACGTCTTATAATTTTCTGCCTCATATTGCCGATTCAGATCTTGTTCGGACTTCTGTTTCGATGATCGGATTTCTACGTATCTTCAACCGATCAAGTTCTACACCGCTGCTTCTTCTCGCCGACAACGCTCGGCGATGCTTTCTTTCGGCGAGGCGACGATCTTTGCTGCCTTGGCAGCCGGTCTTCACACCTCTTGTCGCGATTCAAATGAAACGCATACTTCTTCTACTTCGATCGCCAATACAAAGCGATCTTAAACACCCTCCAACGAATTCTTTCTCTTCTCAGCCCCGCAGTTTAGAGGGCTTCTCCCCCTTACTCGAAATCAACTCTCAAACCGGCTCCACCGTCTTCACCCGAGCCCTAGGCTCTTCAGGCCCCACTCAACTTACACACAATACAATTAACGTAAAGATGAAGAATGCAGAAAATAAGGAAAATAAAAAAAAATTTGCTTGAACTGATACTTTTTAATCAACTCATGAAGCCTTAAATAGGCATACATACATGCAACGGACTCAAATAATTATTCAACTAAAAACAAACTGACTAGACCCACATGCTCCTAAATTTTAGCCACTATAAACTTCTTATCCCTCAAACTCGGTCAAACCTCAAACCCACTAGGCAACTCACCCGTAACATACTCCATGGGTTGATCCATACCCATTTGGCCCATCAAGATTACCCAACATTTACTACAAGAAAAAGCTAAAGTAAAGCAACTCCAATATTACATTCCTTTATAAACATTAAAAGTTTAAAATATGAACCAGCCTGTATGTTCTAATGCACCAACATGCTAGCAGCTAACGCACAACTACGGAACAACCATCTTCAAAGTTCAAACTAAAGCCATTAATGAAAAAAAAGAAATAAAATACATGTGAAATTACATGCCTTTGGCAGTAAATGTGTTCACGAAGACAACAATCTTTTGATGCCAGTTTTCTGCTCTGAGGTAAGCGTTCTAGGGAACTTGATTTTGAATTTTACCTTTAAGTTCCCTTTCTTTGTCGGTTCTTTGGATATAGGCATCCCTTCTCCTTTGACCACTTCTTCTTAAGTAGGGCTAATTACAGAATTGATTGGAATAGTTAAGTTTTGTCCATCCAATGTTGACAGCTGGACAGTGTAGCCCGTTAAAGCTTCAACTAGAGATATCTTTTGGGTGACAACAAGATCATTACCAACCCTTTTAAAAACAGTGTGTGGTTTCTCATCGATAATGAAAACAAGATCTGAAGGTATGCCACCAGGCACTTCGTTTCCCTTCTCAGGGAAAGTTACTTTTGTCCCATTTTTCCACCCAGGTTTAATATCTATTGTCAGCATCTCTTCAACTGTTGTTGCTCCCCTGCATCAAACAGTAGACAATCAAACTAAGCATAAACATATAAATAAAGCATATATTATGTTATTATAACTTCATATGTCCACTCCATGTCACATGGACACTTAAACCAATCATAAACATATAAATAAAGCATACATTATGTTATGACTTTATATGTCCACCCCATGTCACGTGGACGAAAACAGGTATCCTAATGTAACAAGTATTTTTACCAAAAATGTACAACCGCTAAATGGAACATAAACACGAGTCTGGAAAGAAAATTTATTTAACCATAAAAGGGAAATGTTCCCTTATTTTCAGAAATAATCAGGCTGCAAATAAGTTATGAATGCTATTAGATACTTTCACAACTACTGCCATACACTTCCATATTTAGACAAGAAAACCAACTCCTGAAGAAGAACAAGCAAAAGGAAAATGGATGAGATAAGTTAGATGTATAACAAATAACATACAAATATTACAATCCTCATAAACAATGTATATGAAGAAATGTTCATCTCCAAAATCAGATCAAATCTATGGAATGTTGAAAAATCCAAAACGACATTAATTTAATTCTAAGATTTGAACAAGAAAATTGAAGAAATAATCCAAAACCAGACCAGGTAGTAGCGATAGTTATAAACACATTAACTTCAGAAAGTAAAAACATTGTATGTGCTAGGTATTATGCTTTAACTATTGTTTAGTGTGTCTGTATTAGTCTAAACCATTAAGGAAAACCAACTAGATGTAAAATTTAGTTTTAATTTGCAGGATTCAATTGATGACGTACCCAACAATTCCACTGGTTATGTACTTCATATATTTTAAAGATAAGGTTGATTCTATTATTCGTAACCTTATAACTCACGTACAGTTCAAGTTTAATTCACCTAAGGAATGCACAAGTGCACGGTCTTTCCCTCATGAATCAAAACCATGAAATTCCTTAACATATTATGAAGAAACAAGCCATTAATTTCTATCAGAATCCACCAAATTTCAGTTACATCTCTTGATATCTTAAGTTTTTTTGTAGTTCCATGATATAAATCATCCAAGCTAAACTGCAATTTGTGCTCAATTGCAGCTGCTTTTCTAGATGGCATACTTGCAGACCCTTGTGAGCTAGCACCTGCCCCTTTGAACTGAGAAAATGGGCCTAAAGAACTTGACTCATCCATTTGACCCATTAATCCAGATGACGACGGATACCAAAAACCTGTAAATAATTCGAATGCCTTTGAATTAAACCGAAATGTGGACGATCCTGAAAACCCACCACTACCAGACGATGGCACCTGCCCCTTCAAACCCTCCTCACCGAAGTGATCGTAGAGGGCCCTTTTTTGAGGATCACTCAAAACCTACAACAAAAATAAAAATCCAAATGTCTAACTATATCAATATAAATGTGAACCCAGAAAATCACATGTAAAGAATTTAGCTGTTAAAATTCAAAAAAGCAGATACACATACATTCATTCATATGCATACATGTAAATGTGATACTGGTGGCTGTTTATATAAGGCTCAATCTATCCACTCACCCCTGCTGGCTGTTTGGACACTTTTGGTGCCCTATACGGGTCGTATAGAGCTAGAGTCTAGGCCCTGAAATCAAGGAGCAGCAGAGGAGCCTCAGAGACCATATTTCGAGGTCCTTAGACGGGGAGTTTTGGTCTATACGACCCGTAAAGGTTTTTGGTTTTTTTGGGTTGAAAAGAAGGGTGTTTTGGTGGGGGTAAGTTAGGTGTTCTGGTGTTTTTTTTAGTTGAAAAGGGGTGTTTTGGTGGGGTAAGTTAAGTTATTAATTGTTGAACGTTGTCCTTTTATTTTTTGGGTGTAGATATCTTAACGTTTCCGACCGTTTAAGTATTTCATTGTGTTTACATTTTACCTTATAAATATTAGTTTTTTTAAATATCATATTATATCTTGTAAATATTATTTAACATAATCTCTTATTATTAATTTTATACCGTTTCCAATATTATAAAAAGAACCAAAACATTATATAGTTTTCGTAGTATAATTCAAAATTGATTCAAGAAATCCAAACATTAAGTAACCGAATAACTGAAAACAAACTTAAATACAACATATATACGATAACTTTGTACATCCACAACAAAATATGCCAAAATACAATTGAATACTAAATACAAAACATGAACATGTGGCTGGTCTATGCCTCCATGTCGGAATCAGAATATGGATCGAGCTGCGGCAGCTGCTGCTGATGCCTGATGCTGATGTTGTGGTGCTTGAGGTGGTGGGAGCTGTATGGCATGTAATCCATCTCTCACTCGTCTATCCTGCGCCTCACGAACCAACCAACCCATCAAATACATAAGCCTGTCAACGTCGGCGCGTAACTGCGGATATGTTGCAGCTCCCGGGGCATGACCTGGAATAACGTGTCGTGGAAACTGGGCGCCCCAGGAGGTGGTGGTCGCTGTGGTGGAGCAGGTCCGTCTAAATCCACCGGTGGGTCCTACACGACCACTGCTCCCCCTCTCTTAGAGGATAGACCAGATCGATCTGGTAGGCCCTCCGGAACCGATGGCTGACCTGTGCGGGTTTTAAACCGCTCACCTAAACCGTCGGACCTCCTAACCAGCGACATCCCCCGCAAAGTCGCAAACCCCAACCTCGTCGATGGTATAGCCGCCAGTAAGTGTGGGTCGGTCTTCGGCGAAAGACCCAACGAACGGGCAATGATGGTCACGTACGCACCACCGTATAAATAACCGCGCTCCTGTCTGTGATGGGCAGAGGCGAAGTACTGTGCTAGGCCGTGTGCAAGTGCGCACGGTCTCCTGTACAATAAACAATGAAAGAAAAATAGAATGGTGCTCGTACACCACTCACGACTCTAGTCGCGAGCGGTAATAGAGGTGCCGATCATCCTATGTAGAAACCTGCATGTTGTTAGCGAAATACGAAAATTAAATCATAATAATAATACTCACAATAATTAGTGTAATAAAGGTATGTGCCTGTACAATGGGTCATCAACGTATGAAATCCTCCCCCCCCCCCCCCGCCTTCTCGTGATCCCATGTATCTGGCCCCGCAACCACCTGCCAAAATCCTAAGAGGGTGGGTTTATCCACCACTATGAGCCCCTTCGTATAAACCTCTATAGTGATCTCCTCCTGCAGGCATAAACCAGTATGTACCGCAAACTCCGCTAGCCTCATCGAATGCAAAACACCGGCAAGTCTGAATGAGCGGAGGGGGAGGAGCCTGTGCCTGGGGAGGCGGCTGGTTGGCTCGTGGAGGGTAAAATGTGAATGAGGAATAAAACTCGATAAGCAGCTCCCTGTAGCTCGGCGTGCCAGCTAGTTCAAATAGACAGTGCCACGGAGAATCCAGTGGAACGAAATACCGGAGTCTCGCCGTCTCACCAATAGCCTCTATAGTGTCCCAATCGACCGCGGCATGCGATCCAACGTGCATCCGTCTAAGCTTCTGGCAATGACGTGCGGCGTCGGAGCCAGCTGGAAACTCCAGATATGGGTGACCTAGACGTGGGTCCGTCGGCGGTGGCGGAGCACGCCGCGGACCCTGCGGATGCGCAGCCCCGTGGAATAGATCCTCAACCTCGTCCATAATCAATCTGTCAATTGTTATTAGTATTATTATTTTTAATATTATTATTATTATTTATCACAATTATAAGTATAAAATAATTACATGTAATAATAATACAAGTAATAATACTAATTATTAAATTTAACATTATTAATTAGAATTAATAGTATTATTATTATTATTATTTTTTATCACAATTATAATTATAAAAATAATTACAAGTAATAATACTAACTATTAAAGTTAACATTATTAATAATAATTAATAGTATTATTATTATTTTTAATATTACTAATATTTATAACAATTAATATTATCAATTAAAAACATAAAAAAATTATCAGGGTCGTATACTGGGGTCGTCTAGGCCCAGACGCCCCATCCTGTTTATCCCTAAACCCATCTTCTTCATGAATACCCACCCTAAAACCAAACAATCTCCAAAATTCAACCTATTTCTACGGTTAAAATATAAAATACAAGGAAGAATCTTAAAGTATAGGTCAAAATACATACTTTAGATGCTCAAAATCAGTCTGTATACGTGTATAGAGGGTAATGAATACGGTATGTGTGTGTTTTTCTGGGTGTAATATGCAGAGGCGTCTAGCTCCAGCTCCCCCTTATCTGACTAAGAGACGGGTCGTATAGACCTAGACGGGCCGTCTGGTGTTTTACCGTTTTACCCTGAAATATACACCGTCTAGGCCTATACCAGGGGTAAAATTGTCATTAACCTCTGGGGAAAAGATTCTCTTTAATGGTTAATTACCATTTTACCCCTGTTATAGGCCTAGACAGGGTCTATCTCAGGGGTAAAATGATAATTAACCATTTATAATTCAAATTCAAAAACAAATAATCCCGCTTAAACTAAACGTCCCGTCTAGAGCCAGACGTGACGTATACAGACTTAAAATTACCCTTTTGCCCTTCGTTAGTGGCCTAGACGGGGCCTAAAACAGGGGCAATATGGTCTTTCTTGAGAGCAATACGCACCGTCTAGCTCTAGACGACCCCGTCTTGTTCTTTATAAATACATATTTCTAATTAAATACATTAAATTCATATTATACAAATAAAATTCAAATTAAATAAAATCAAATACATAAAATTCATACTAAATACATAATATTCATAATAAATATCACATTAACTATCACCCGATTCAATGTTGATGTAATTAATACTCAGGTTGGGATTTGGTGATGGATTCATCAACAACGCATACAATTCTAATTGTGGCGTGTACATATATTCCCATTGTTCTGCAGGAGGTCTTCGGTGCGTCAACCATAATCCGTTTGGCGGGGGCATTGGGTAGTGGCCTTCCAGCTTAACATGTATGAAGTGGTTATCGTTAATGTGTGCAAGTGTTATCAACCATGGTTCTCGCTAAGTTGGAGGTGCCAATATAGGAAGGAAAGTGGAACTCCCTTTGATGCTTAGGAGGTGTACCACGATACGTACCTTTATGCAATGAGAAGCCCTGCGAGGGGGAAATCCATCCAGTGACTCGGGAACAACCTTCAACCGAATCCCAAATTAAGCCTTCGCGGTGCGTGTTAAAATACCCTTCGTTCCATGCTTCAAATATTGGCAACCATGTCAGTGTGTTCTGATCCATCTCCTGTACAAGGTCTTTTCGAATGTGGTCCCAACAACGTTCTCCTATACCTAAGCCCATAGCCACAGACCGAAAACCATAATGACCGTCCGGTTTCACATCTTGTATGCACGAGATGTGTGAGTGAAACACTCTCGGAATGACAGACTTAAACTGTTTGATGATTGGCACGTTATCACCTCGTGTCTCTTTCTTTTTCGAACTAGTTGAACGGCTTCGGCCCGCTTTGGGTTGTTGGGACCTTATGACCAAATTGAGAGGCCTGTGACGGAACGTAAGAGCTGTGGTGAGGGGCATTGTATGTACTTTGTTGGGAACCTTGAAAGCATGTGTTTGCATCACCAAAGGAGCATCTCCTCAATTCTTCGTCTCTACGGGCCGCCTCGTCTAACCTTTGTTGTACTTGCTTTGTTGTTGGTCGTCCACATGTATTCTGTTGGACAACCGGTGGTTTTTTTGTAGATTTGGTTGGAGTCAACACCGCTATAATCTTTGACAACAGGCTTTTTCTCTGGGTAGGGGGTGTGACTCTAACTGTTGTCTAACAATATTTAGCTCTTCCAACACATCAACGGCATCATTGATCAATTTACACGGATGGAAGTTTAACTTCTACTAGAAGACATCTACGTCTTCTAGTTGAATAGGACGCTCTACAAGGTTAAGACAATGCACTTTTTAAGCCACATAATTAACGGACGTATATCACATAAGCTTTGTATGTTTAATCATTATTACCTGCATGTACGTACTTTTCCAGTCTACAAGCACACGGCAACCCACAGTTGTACCACATCTGCAACCACATGATGAATTGAAGCGATGCAACACGTCTAGTTTCCTAAGTAGCTCTCCAGTCA
The DNA here is from genome assembly GCA_947069175.1 of Scalesia atractyloides. Taxonomy (NCBI): domain Eukaryota; kingdom Viridiplantae; phylum Streptophyta; class Magnoliopsida; order Asterales; family Asteraceae; genus Scalesia; species Scalesia atractyloides. Next base: position 30,767,465 of record CAMTDV010000005.1, read on the forward strand.
GCAAGTCAAGTGTTGTATAGGAAACCTTTCCAAGTAAGTTGTCAAACAACGACTTTCTATGGTGGTTCATTCTCTTTTCAATGCTTTCTCGAAAACTCCTTCTTATTTCACCGTATTGTGTTTCAACTATATCCTGGACACAACCAACTATACGGTCCAACGAGCTCCTATCAAGGACGTATCTCTTTAAATTGGCGTGCTGACTCTCTACTCTGTTTGTTGTAAGCTGACCGAAGTTGCGGCTCTGATCAGTCCACACAAAAACGAACATTTCCTTGTAATCTTTCAGCCAGTTACCATACACGTACTTAAAAACCCCTAAAAAGTAAAAACAATTTATTAAATACACATACGTCAATCATATAATACGAATGTTATATTAAAAACTTACTTGAACGTTTGCACTCCACAAGTCGCTTTTGCAAGTTGCGCAAGTGGTACTCGTATATGGGTATTGATGGAGACTCACACAATGTCCCCCAGAAAGACAGAAATTTTTGCCAGTGCTCTTCTGTAAAAGCGCTCTTGCAGTGCTTACAAATATTCTGTTGTATGTGAAACCTTCAGAGATACCAAGAGGCGTTTGGGAAAACTGTAGCACACGCGTTCATTAGGGCCAAGTCTCTATCTGTTACAATCACACGTGGCTCCATACATTCATCCAACAATGACCTGATCCTCTTAAGAACCCATACAAAGTTGTCACTACGTTCTTTACAAATAACGGCATGCGCGATGCGAAAAGATTGGTTGGTGGGTGTCATACCAACAATCTGGACAAAGGGCATGTTGTATATGTTTGTTTTTTATGTGGAATCGATCAGCAAAACGTGCGGGAATGCACGCCACATTATATTGGAGTACGGATGAACCAAGAAGATCTCAGTTACAGGTTCTTCCCGTGTGTTGTAAATAAATTCGTTTTTAATCAAGATATTTTCTAGTGATTGCATGGGAGTCAGTCCTTCTCTTATTTGGGCCCTAATCTTCTTAACTGCGTTTTGTACGTCTTTCTGAATATGGAACCTGTCGGGATCCTGCTTCCTTATCGTTTGAAAAATTTTGCGTGGCTCCATGTTTTGAGCTGTCAGCTACTCAATCAGTCTATATTCGTTGGGATTCAACCGACGCACAAACGTGTGGGCCGAAAGGTCCTCACAAATTTCGTGGTTATGTTCATTCTTTCCATCTTTTATCCCCCAACTTTCATACGGATGGTATCGCACGGCCAAAAGGTAAAACGGACAACCGGTTTTTTGCTTCCGCTTTTCTGACGGTTGCTGTAGTATGGTGCTCACCACCACGGTCACATTCGAGCCATACCCTCCCGGTCCTTCCCCCAATTTTCTTTGATCGTCGAGTCACAATCACGAAACCATCCTCATTTGCCATTTCCTGAGCCCAGATCTTTAGTTCGCCTAGAGAGTTGAAAACCTGTAACATCTATAGCGATAGGTTAGATTTTATATTTATTCATCTGTCTAACGTAACATAATACATTTGATACCATGTTTATGAGGTACGGATTGCCTGATATGGGGGGTGCCTCACCACCATATCCTCCTCCGTCATGATAGTTTTGTTGACCATACAAAGACTGTGATGCATTGTAACTTTCTAAGGATTGATCGGGGAAATGAATTGCTGATGACTACCGTCTCCTCCGTATCCACCCGGATAGTTTTGTTGCGCGTAAGAATAATCACACCCGTATCCATAATCAGGAAACCCTTCTTGCGACGAATAACATTGTTCATCAACATGATATGAGTCTTCTACAGGGGATGTTTCATCAACAGGAGGGTGTGTGTTCAAATCTACAAACGTTTTTTTTATCTTCTTGTACACTAGACACAACCTCCTCTTGCTCATTAGAATCGGGAACGCATGTCTCCTCCTGATAAGGGTATGATCATTAGTAAATAATTAGAACAAGAAACAATTTAAGCTAACTGTCACCCGAGACTCGCTAGATATGGTCCAAATAAATAGTTTCCGTCCCAGTATGATGACATTTCAAGAGCTTTGAATGCTGGCAAATAAATGGCAAAGAAGAAGCAGGAAGAAGAAAATCGAGTTGTGCGTGAGAAGAACGCAATGCTCTGCATAGCCATATTTGAAGTGGGTGATTAAAACATATATATGCCATGTATAGATCTAGACGGGGAGTATTACTTTTGTCAGATGTGTCAGAAGACGCCCCGTCTAGGTCTAGACGGCCCGTCTAAAGAGAGGCGTATAGGGGCACCGTATAGGGGTTAGACGCCCCGTCTGATGTGACATTGTACGAGGTTGTCGGGGAAGGAAACCTAGACGGGTAGTCTAGGCCTATACGCCCTGTCTAGGGTAGTGTGGAAATAGGCATTAAGGTGTGGGAATATGCACACCCTTATATAATCCGTTGCAGATTATAAGATATATGAAATTTAATAAATTCCATAAACCTAATGAAAATTAGTTGATCGCTACGCGGTATACCCAATGCAGTTTAGGTTGATCATGTTATGAACTGAAGGAGAAATCGATCCAAATTTGTGCATAAAATGTAAAAAACAAGGATATTGAATACATACACGGTAGGCTTCCAAGATTGTTTTGAATTTCGCTTCCGCTTCATTTTTTTGTTGAAGTTGTTGTCGGGCTGCCACTTCATAGCGAGCTTCTGGTAAGCTTTCTTCAACTCGTCATGGTATTGTAGTAATCCAGACCCATTTCTGACCCAAATTCACTGTCACTATCTCTCTCACTATAGAGAGTGTAAAGCTTTTCTTGTACTCGGGGACATCAGAAATAAAGAAACTTCTCCAGTATTGGGCAAAGAGAGGATGAATATAAGAGAAAGCAATAAATTTGTTTGTAATAAAATTAGTGTAATCTCATTGAATCTAATTTTACATATTTCGTATGTATAACAGTGATATATATCTTAAATGCGCATGATCAATGAATTTTAAAAGTAAGACCTCCCATAAATGACAACACGACATCTATCAAACTAGGAGTAGTAATGTTTGTTCTTTTTGTTTTTGAGTTTTTGTCCCAAAACCAAACCTCTTTAATTTATACAATGGGTTTTTATATGGTGGTGACTAAATTGTAGGAGTTGAGCTACACAAAACTAAAGCATATCTCAAAGATGTGTTTGGAATTCGCTTCATTGTGCGTGTTACCCCAGTTATTCATGGAAATCATCGATTTAGTAATTTATTAAGAAAATAGGCATTGGTCTCTTGGTTAATAAACACAACTCTGCAATTGTAACGCCATGAATCATCTGGTCACTAGAGGTCAATTGGAAATCAACTTGTATAAATTTAACTGAAAAAAGGATATCAGCCGAAGCATAACAAAACATTAAATTATAAGTCAAGGTCTACAACCTCATTCAAGTCATCTAGGTTTTCTTTTGGAGTCTTCTATGTCCACATTTACTAAAGCCAACTTGAGTTTTCTATAAGGTTCCTCTATCTTCAAATTAACTAATACTCCTTAAAGTCAATCTCCCAAAGTGGATAACCTTATGAAGCTCAAAAAGAAAACAATTAGATATAGTTGGTAAGTCCGTAATGTACCAGTACCACACGTAAAGTGTGTTGTCAAAAGGACCAAAGGTTGTGCTTGTACTCCCATTTGAAATTTATACAATAAAGCATGTCTGGATGAGGTTCCTAATTGGACCCAACTCAGGAATCGTTACCATGTACGGAAACAGTTACCCAAGTACGGAGATCGATAATCCAATCATCTTACCTGAGTCACGGGATTAGATACCCAAGTCTAAGGATGGTTGCCCAAGTCTGATTGTCACAGTCTACACATACAGGATTCCAAATAGCCATACATATATAAAGTTACGTGGCCTAGGTCAGGAACACCCTATTACATCATAGTTTCCTTCCCATTGGAAACCATGGCAGAAGTGGGATCACGTCTTGATTCAAGTAGTACTACCCACGTATGTGCTCGGTGCACCAACCATGTGAGTTAATGATTTTCATAATTTAAAAAAAAAAAATTGCACAAGTAAAAGAGTCACCACTGTGAACCCCAAAAGCATTTGGAGCATGTATAGTCACTGAATACTTTAAGTAAACATGGATAGTAAGTTATTGGATTTACCTTAGTCTTTAGGTTGGGTACTAGCCTAGTATACTCGGCTAAAGTGTAAAGGTGAAGTTATCTATGAAAGCCGACATAATAAGCATAACATAACTATCTGGTATTAGGGTGATATTGTCCCACGTGTGATTGAGGTATGTGGATTCGTTAAAATGTGTGACGCGTTAGTAAATGTTGTTGGGTTGTTGTTAGATGGTATATTAGTTACTTTTATGAGGGTCGTATCCTATACTAGTAGTGTTCCAACAAATGTACTTTATACGCATAATTTGCTCTAGGTACACATGTGTCTATAAGTACACATACTTATATGTATATAGATAATTTGCTTCCTTAGATATTACACTTATAATTTTGCTCTTAGTTTTATGATATTTACGCCCGCTTGCGGTATGCGGATATAATGTATATATGTGTGGGCGCTCGGGGGCAAAAGTAAAAGTGCATTAATTTTAACGTTATTTTACTAATTTCATGGAATAATGTTAAAAGAGGGGGATGGTTAATCATGCATCATGTGGTGGCGTTGATAGCCGAAAGACAAGGGAGTACATGCACTAATCGGCCTTTGTCTTAATTGTCGAGTGTTATGTGGCTTATGTCCAAGGCTTGATGCAAAACTACTATCGAGCCGTGGGTCTCACTGGAAGAAGCCTCTATATTCCTACGGGGTAGAGGTAAGGTTGTCTACATCTTACTCTCCTCAGACCCTACCTAAGTTTTGCCATTGGTGGGATTTACTGAGTATGACGATGATGATGCATATAGATAATCAAACCGAATCGAATGTGTCTATGTCTCAGCCATTTGTATGTAACTTTGTATACCTCGATTTAAACTAGGCAAATTAGAAATAAATAATCCCACCTAACTCAGTTTGGCCGATAATAATCCCCAGTCAGTTATTGGCCAATATAATCCGAACTGGTCAAGTTTTGGCCAAAAATGGTCCGCCGTTAAAAATAGTTTAACGGAGTTAAGTTTTTTTCCAAATTACAAACCGATGTTTTAGGGCTTTTGATCAGTTCGAGTATACGAGTCGATTTATGTAAAAATTACTTTGAAATTGTGCTCGAAATGGCTTATTTTTGTAAATTGGAAGTTTAAACACCCGGATTGAAGCACCGTTTTCGTGTGTTGGGGAAGTATTTCGAGGTAATTTTTACATCAGTCGACTCGTATCCTCATTCTGATTATTATTGGCCAAACTGAGTTAGGTGGGATTATTTATTTCCAATTTGCCTTTAAACTATGATATGTACTAAGGAAATAACCCAAAAATAATACTTTTCCTACATCAAAAATAAATAACAAAAGAAAACAATATAAGTTTTGTCTTCAAGAGTTTGAGTGCTTATTTTTATGACAATAATTGACATATCGGTTTGTTGATGCACTTTTGTGGATGTAGCTACTGACGATTCAGTTCGAGACGGACGTTGACGACGTTCCTCCGTCGTGTGGCTCAGAGTTCAATATTCAAGTGACAAAACGAACCAAGCATGGATCTATTCGATATGGGCCATGGAATGTTTGGTGTCATCATTTTTATTTTTGGGCCACGTTTATGTAAAGGCCCAAACACATATAAGCTTACCCATCTTTTAGAGCCCCACAATGATAACTATCGTTTGGAACATTATATATGTGACTGTCCTGTAGGATAAAACCATACGACAGTGTCACTGTCACTGCCATCTGGAGCATGTACAACTGTCGCTTGGTTAATGATGTGTTAGTATATAAGGATGTCCTCTATCACTTGTAAATGTTGAGCTTGAATGAGGTAGAGAGAGAGTGTAGTGAGAGAGAGTTTTGGAGAGATTTTATATGTGCCTAATTTATAACGAAAGTCTGCTCGAATCAATACACAAACCGTTAAACGTTGAGATCTTTATTTATTGATTGCATTCTCTCGCTATATTGTGGTGTAACTTGGATTCCACGGTGGTTACACCGTCCAAAACAAGTGATATTAGAGCTTTATAACGAAACTCTGCTCAAATCAAATCACTTTGTTCCGGATCCGATTTCAGGACCTACAAGTTATATTAGAGCTTTGGCTCGATTTCTTATTGAAAACCGAGTCCTTGGTGAGGTTTTGGAGTGATTTTTTAAGGTATTTTGGACAAAAACTCAAAACCCAGTTTTGTTTGATGAAAACATGAATTAAAACTAAAAAATCAATGTTATTTGGTGATGTTTATGGATAAAACATGTTAAAACGCAGAGACAATAAAAAATATCATTTTTTTGTTGAGTTTCGAAGTAAAAACCCAAATCACCATTTTTTTCTGATGAGCTAACTTGCCGGAAAAGCCTCCGGAATAGTACAACTCTAGTGGGATCCTATTGGTTGACATTTAGTGGAGAAGTTTGTCCTTTTTGTGTTCTGCGGCCTGTACATTTTGTCTCCTACAACTGTCTCCCAAACGACAGTGTGATGTGTAAATCATCTTAAACGACAATGTCATCTCTGTGTTAAAAGCAAACGACAGTTGCCATCCCTATTGTTTGTTTTTTAGATGAGAGAGGAATATTAATTCCTCACACAACAGTGAAATTCATTCATGTCAAACGATAGTGTTTCCTCATATATTACAAAGGTCTGTTATGGTTTTCAATCCAAATGACAGTGGTTAAGTAGTTCATAATTATAAAGCATGGTGAACCATGTGCAATATTATTGAACAACAGTCCATAATTCATTAAATACCATCACACTATTGTTCATTGCAACTAGGGCTGTGCATGGGTCGGTTTTTACCTAAAACCATAACCATAACCGCGATGTCGGTTAATGGATAACCATAACCATAACCTATCGGTTATGGCGGTTATGGTTAATCGTTTTGGTGGTTATAGTGGGTCGGTTGTGGGTGGTTAACCGTGTATTTAGCCTAGCTAAAAATAGCTTAAAGCTCGAATAAATTGTTATTGTATATTTGTATATATTATTATACTACATAGTATTAAAAAATATATATAATTTATAATATGAATACCGATTATTCCCGAATATTCAAATAAAGTGATGTGATATATTCAATAAATTCAAATAAACATTTAACCGAAACCGCAAAACAATATGAAATAACCTATAAATGCAAAAAAATTAATCAAAAACATCAAATATTAAAAAAGTAATGAAAAGTCCTAAATTCTTGAAAGATTTATCACATGTCGGTTCGGTTCGATTATGATTGGTATGGAAACATTGATAACCATAACCGACCCGCTACTTTCAACACAATCCAAGCTCACCATCATTCACCCAAGGCCAACATCAAAGATAAAATACCTTTGTTTGATTTAATAAGCTTTAACGATAGTTTAATGCAATCAGTGTTGGGCTGAATTGTTACAAAGCCCATTTCTTTAAATACCTTTGTTTGGGTCGTGTTGTAAAATCTCGTTTGGCAATATCATTCAACACACATCGATTTATCATTTGGGCCAACAATCATTTGTTTTTCAACAAGCCCATGTTGTTTGAGATAATTCTTAACCCATTTTTGCTTGGGCCGTTGTAGTTTTGAATAACACAAATTATTATTGATTGGGCCCTCTTCCAAAAGTCGTCTAGTTTAAAATTTTAAAACGTTTATACTTGAGTTGTCGTTTGACCAAGTTTTTTTACCGATTGACTTGAGTTGCGGTTTGACCAGAAAGTGATTTGTTTAACTTAGTCGAATTTTTCACACCATTTTAAGTTTAAGATTAAATGGCAACCAACTCGTGGGATTGGGTTGTGACACTTAGAAAAATATCAGTAATTCCATACAACTTAATCAATTATTTTATTATTTATTTTCGCGTACTTGACTTGATCTTATATAAATAAGTCTTAAAAAGTCTAGGAATGTACAATATATTTATTTTCGCTTACTTGACTTGATTTTATATAAATAAGTCTTAAAAAGTCTAGGAATGTACAATATCATAGTTTAGTATGATAAAAAATCCACCACAATTTGAAACAGTACAAACTATGTCCTAGACTAGCGGCAGAAATGTGAACACACTATTCATGCCAGGACTAGTCGCGGTACAACCCGACATGGAAAAAAACGAGACATGAAAATATGTTCGCAACAAATATTACATAAAAACATTAGTTGGAAATAACTTACAATTAATATTTTCCGGAAAATTATATAAACACTAAATTGTCTTGTCCGCAAACAAATTTAGCAATTCTGCAGAAGCGTACAACACTCCGCAAAACAATACAGCAAACGTCAGAAATCCAAAAAATAATATTATTTATCATAAACCATATATAGGGTATTGAAAATAATACAAAGATCCTTATATAAAACTTATTGTTAAATATTATTTATCATAAACCATATATAGGGTTTTGAAAACAATACAAAGATCCTTATATAAACCTTATTGTTTTAAGCTACACAACTTGTTCGGTAACTACCCGATAACAAAACTGGTACAAAAACTATGACCAAAATAGCAAATTTACTAATCTGGCGAACTAGTTAACGAATTTTGACATAAAAAATATCACAAAGATGGATATGTAAACATTTCCGTATAAGTAGTATAATTTGCCGATGATAACGAAACACGAGCCAAATTCGCTATCCGAACAAGAAAACGACTATTCTAGTGAACTAGTTAACATGATTTAGCATACCAAACATTGTATAACTTACCATTTATACACTTGTTTTTATAAAAACGCAATACCTGAAACATAAAAATTTATAAAAGTTTATAAAAGTCTATAAAATATAACAACTTTTATCAAAAAAATAAATAAACAAACAAACAAACCATAGTAGGCTTTCCACTAACTGATTTGTTGTGTGTTGTAAGTCTTATAAGCATGCTAAGTGTTTGGACTAGATATAAGAATATTATAACACAATTCATCCATTTCATAAACACTTCACAACTTTTTCTTCATCTTCATCACCAACCTTCAAACCTTCATATCCTCAAAGAACAGTAACTTTTTGATCTTCATAAACCATCAATTTTATTATAAGCATGGCTCCTTAATGATGATCAAAGGCATTTGCAAGTTGATGGAAGTTGTTTGAAGCATTTCTAAAGTCTTTGAGCTTTCGATCTTCATCTTTCATGATTTTTATCTTTTTTTTCATATCTTGTTTAAAGCTAGTTGTAAGATATAAATCTTGTACTTATATTTTTATGATTTATATTTAAACAATAATGTACAAGTAATCATCTTGAAGGTTTATCTAAAAATCACATGAAACTTTAACTAAAACTAAACAAACTAATATGATTATATGTTATTTTTTATGATTCTTGATAATCTTTGAAGTTGTGATTATATAGTAAACTCTTCACCTTCATGTTTAAAAGTATGATAGATCTAGCAAGATCCATTAACTTGAATATTATGAACTTGTAATCTTGCTTAAAAATGTTTCTATAAAACATGTAGTACATAAATTTATATAAAAATCATGTTATAAAAATAAAGTCTTGAAAATATATAAACAAGTTTACATAAGGAAGCTTTTGTATAAACTAAAAAGTTTACATGAATTTGTGAAGAAAAGTAAAGATGAACACACTTTAAAACTTGATTTTTGAATTATACAAGATTACATACAAGTTCATAACACTTCTTGTTAAGATTTTAAGTTTATATTGTTTTTATGAAAGATTGGAAAATTGTTGAGTTGAAAAGTTTATAAAAATCATGTTTATAAACATGAGAAAAGTCCATAGTTTAGGAGAAACTATAGCAAAATTTTTATAAAATTTAATCATGATTCGAGCGTGTTTAACTAAAGATTATTTTGATAAAAAATGATTAGAAACTCTGATCATAGTTATATAAGTTTTTTTTGGGTGAAAAAGTTTAAGTTAAAAATCACTAGATTTTCTTAAACTAAAATGGTTAAATATATATTTTTTGGGATAAAAATATATATTAGAATCACCAAACTTGTGTGTATATATTTTGTGTATAAATGATATGTATTTAGTTAATGTAGGAATACATGCTAAAATACATATTTACACAAAAATACAAAACATAAACACATACTTGAAACTTTACAAGTATTAAAAATGTATATGTCCAAACTTGGAAAAAAACATATCGGACAAAACAAATATATCGGACAATTCGGACAAAACGAACAACACGGACGACACGAACAAAACGGATGAAACGGACGACACGAACAAAACACCATACGAGTTCCAGAAAGCACCACAACTTAAATCGTAATACAACCATGGCGTTCTAACATCTGTAATGATTTTTGTTATTTTTGCAGATATAAAACACCATACAGATTCCAAAAACACCATGAATTGAATCATAATACAGTTGTGGTGTTTTAACATTTAGAATGATTCTATTGCTATTCTAGATGTTAAAACCTCATGACTGTAATCACAATACAATGTTACATACTCTAGATGTTAAAACACCATGACTTGAATCATAATTCATTATTTGCAATGTTGTGGTGTCTTATTTACGTCAGGGTGTTTTACTGTAAAACACAACGCCTTGAATCACAATACAATTAAAACACTATTGTATGAACATAGAAAAAACACCATGGACTAAAACGTCCAATCGAAACGTAATTTTTCTCTCTACATAAGTATAACAATATGGTACTCATATTAAAGATAAAAAACACTCGTTATTATGGTGTAATATTTTTTTAAAAAAAGAGTTACATATAAAAAGTTATTGACGTTTAAAAAATAAGGGGGGAACTTGCATGTGCATTGCATGTAACTTTAAATTTAAAAAATGTTAAATTTACATTTATACACTTAATCTAGAAAATTAATTATTTTAATGGTAAACACTATTTACAAGATTGCCATTAAGATCTCAACCATTAGATTAAAGATCTGACGGGTTAGATTCTTTCTTACTCTTCTAAAAAACACATTTTTTACAATAACCTCACTATTATATAATATATATATATATATATATATATATATATATATATATATATATATATATGTAGGGTTAGGATTTTGGACCACACATTTTCCCAAAGCTTTTCGTAGTATACACATATGTATAGTTTAAAATTAACTATATACATATGTGTATAACTCAATATACATATATGTATATAGTCAATTTTAAACCATACATAAGTGTATATTACGAAAAGCTTAGGAAAATGTATGGTCCAGAATGCTTCTCAAGTTTCTCAAATAGGGTGGACTTCTCTTAGGATCCCTACCCTATATATATATATATATAGGATTAGGATCAAGGAAAAACCACCCCGAGTTGTGAGAACTTAGAGAACTCGACATTCCCCTGCGAGTTTCGACCCCATTTTTTTCACACCCCTAGATTAAAATGTTAGAAAACACTGCCGTAAAAAAATATTAAAAAATTCGAAGTGGTGTTTTTCGGCTCTTTACAGCGGCTTTAAAAAAGTGATGACATAAATATGACATCACTTTTTACAGCATTTACGGCTGCCGTAAATGAAAAAAAAAAAACAAGGTTTTTTTTTGCAAAGTTGATTTTTTAGGACTTTTGGTAAAAAAAAATTTGAAAAAACCTTTCGTAAACCATCTTGAGTTGTGAGAACCGTAGAAACCAATATTAGCTATTGATCAAGTTTGTTTTGATAGATAAGATTAAAAGACAATAAAACAATGTAATAAGTGTGTTTTTATTAATGACATTTTGTTTTTTAGTGACAAAGGGACCTATTGGTCTTTTTACTATAGCTTTAATAATTGGTATGATTATTGATTTTATTTTAATTAATAAGATTGTTTTTAAAAAAAATTAAACATGCATTATTGATTTTCTTTTAATTCTTATATAATTTTTATTTTAATTCTCAGTTAACTTTTTTAAACATGAATTATTAATTTTGTTTTAAACATGAATTTTAATTCTCAGTTAACTTTTTTGCGCGCGGTTTTTAGCTTTTTTTTGCGCGCGGTTTTTTGCTTTTTTTCACGGCTCTTTTAAAAAAAAATTTACGCGCCGGTTTTAAACATTTTTACGCGCCGTTTTAAACTTTTTTTAGGCGCAAGTTTAAGAACTTTTTTTACGCGTCGGTTTTAAGTTTTTTTGCGCGCGGTTTTAAACTTTTTTTACGCGCTGGTTTAGAACTTTTATTACGCACCGGTATAAAACTTTTTTTACGCGCGGTTTTAAATATTGTTTACACGCCGCTATATATTTTTTACGCACGGTTTTAAACTTTTTATACGCGCCGGTTTTAAACTTTTTTTACGCCCTGGTTTTAAACTCTTTTTACGCCCCGGTTTTAAACTTTTTTTACGCGTCTGATTAGGACTTTTTTTTACGCATCGGTTTTAAACTTTTTTTGCGCGCCATTTTTGAACTTTTTTTACGCCCCGGTTTTAAACTTTTTTTACGCGCGGGTTTAAACTTTTTTTACGCGCCGGTATAAAAACTTTTTTTTACGACCCGGTTTTAAAACACTTTTTACGCAATTTTTTTTACGGTTTTAAACTTTTTTACAAAAAACTAGTGGGATTACCCGCGCTTCGTGGCGGGAATTCGATTCGGTTCGTCACGGTATCAGCCTGACTCTCGTATGTTTACAATACCGAAAAGTTAAGCAAACCACGTATTCATTTTTTAAGAAAGCTAACAAACTTTAAAAATTTGTGTCACATATATAGTGTGGGGTATAAAAATGAAAATGAAAAGTAAAAGAAAAGAATTATTTATTTATTTTTGTTCGCACCAAAACCAATCATATCAAACTAACCTACATTTTTACTTCACAATACACAATAATGACTAATTAAAAGTTGCAACTTAACAAAAGTTTGCTATGGAAAAAGAAAGCTAAATTGACCAATCCAAAAGAAGCACCGACATAGCATATTAATATTATGTATAATAGATTTTTTTAATATATTTTTTTAGATTTTAATATAGAGAGAGAGATAGAGTAGATATGATATTTTGATGGATAGAAAAGTCTGATAAGACTTTAAAAGAGAGAGAAGAGATGACATTATGAGTAAATTACCAAAAAACATTTAAGATTTAAAATAATAGTGTATAGGTGGCATGACCTGATCGGTGGAGAATGGTTCTCACGATTCTCGCAACTGGGGATGGTTTTTATTTGAACCGATCCCTATATATATATATATAGGAGACCGCTAAAATGAAAACCACCACGAGTTGTGAGAACCGTGAGTACTTTTTGATCCGGGCCGAGTTTGCCCAAATTTTTTTTCATAAACGTAGATAAATATATTATAAACACATTTGTAAAAATAAATTTTAATATTTTTTCATGTATGTAGTTTTGACCACCAGAAGTTTTTTTACGCTAGCGTACAAAAACTTGTGGTGGTCAAAACTACATACACGACAAATTTTTTTTTTAATTTTTTACAGATGTGTTTATAATATATTCATCTACATTTATGAAAAAAAATTTAGCACAACTCACCCCGTATGGTATAGTTCTCACGATTCCCGCAACTCGTGGTGGTTTTCATTTTAGCGGCCCCCTATATATATACTAGTCGTTTACCCGCGCGATGCGGCGGCGGTGACAATCCACGATGTGATACTCTTTTCTATTAGTTTATCAATCCTTTCGTGACACATTGTATAGTACTTTCGTTAATTTTATTATTCGTATAGTATTTTTCGTGACACATTGTATAGCGGTGACAATCTGGTTTGGTTTTCACCTATACTGTAACCGAAAGCATCATCGGTTAGAGGATTTAAAAAACCAATCAATTTGGTAAATTCAGTTTAATTATTGGGTTGATTCGGTTTTGGTTAACGATAGAAAACTTAACTTGGGCTATAGAAAATCAATTTGTGAAGAACAAATTTACTGTGCTTTATGGCGTTCCCGCAAATGACTAAATATTTATATGTAAAACTTAAAATTTATAGCTAAGTGCTCCCTTTTTATAAAGCAAATGCCAGATACTTTTTTATAGTTCAGCCACCAATGTGTGGGTTATTAACTAAAGTGACTGTTTCTTTTACCCCTTTTTGCATATTTTACCCCATTTTTTATAATTTTAATTTGTTTTAATCGTTGTTTAATTGGGCGATGTGAGACGTCCAGACTTCTAGCAGAACCATAAATTTGTTTCCTTTCTTCTTATTTCAAGTATATTAGTTGCATGATCAAATATACAGGCATAGTTTTAATTGAGGCGTAAGATGACAATTTTACTGTGAATATATTTATAAGGCATCTGAAAGTTCACTCCAAAAGATTGTACAACTCTTTGTACATTAAAATATCTACATGCATTTCCTTATAGAATGATGATTTTAGACTTAGAGGCTGTTTGGCAACTTTTGAATGGTTAAGTGCTAAACCATTAAGAGGTCTGAACTATTAAGTGTTGAACCAGTAAGAGTTCTGAACCATTAAAAGCTAGTATAATGTTTAATCCTTAAGAGACAAATATTTGACCAATTCAGATTAAAGGTCTTAACCATTCAGACTTGGTATAATACTTAACCATTCAGAGGCAAATGTCTTAACCATTCAGACATTTGCTCGCGAAACAAACAGTCTGAATCGTTAAGTGTTGAACCAGTAAGAGAAGGTCTGAACCATTCAGAGCCTCATCAAGAGATAAACAAACGGCCCCTTATTCTTTCTTTAACCATAACTAAAAAGCATTTTTTTTAAATTGTCTTTTTCTTCAAAAAAATCCATAAGAAATAAGCAACGCAAATGTTTTAAAGTGTCTTTTAACTCATCTTTTATAACCAAATTAAGTGATGTAGTAATTTGGGCTCATTTATATCAAAAAATACAATTTGATTTTATTAAAAATCTAATCTCATTATTGGGAGACAAAAAAATGGATTTCCTTCCCTGGTCTTATCCTTTTATAATACAATATCTTTTACAAAATATATATCCCAGAGCCATAGCTTCGTGTGATTTGTGGTTTCAAATATCCAATAGACTTCCACATCATTCTCTCCAGCAAGTTAAAAATATATATACCAGAGCCATACGATCAGGTGCAAAATTAACTTAAACAGATGAATACTCTCATGAAGATATAAAAGTATAACAAAGATGCCCCAAAACAAATGTTAAATACTCGTATTAACCATACACGTTTTGCACAAATCCACTGAAAATACAGCAAATCCCATGAAGATGTAAAAGCAAAACAAAGTGAATGCTCTCTCCCTCCACCAATAATCGCCAATACAGAAATTCTTTCTTCTAGGATACCAATATATATGAAAATTAGAAACCATTAAAAATATAGCTAAAAATATAAACACCATATATGATGCAATGAGTAATCCAAAGAAGGATTTGTTGGAGCTCTTGGATGCTTCAAAGCAGTTGCAAATGAATGAAAAAGGTTAAACGGGTCAACGGGTCACATAAAGTGTTAATGGGTAAACGGGAAAATGGCGAAGACAATCATTTAGATTACCTGAAATAGACGGACTGCCTAGGATTTTGCTTGTTCAAGCTGTGATACAATTAAAACAATCAACCAGCATCCTAGCTCGAGCGGATTTAGTATCTCCATATTTGGATAACTGTTCATTCTCCCTAAAGTAGTGATCTGCAAAAGTCAGCAAAGGCGCGATAGATGATGCTTAATAGAAAATTTAAAGTAAGATAAATAAGTTCGTTTACAAACAAATTACCAGTTTTGATTTGTTACCCAATTCACCACACCTGGTAAGTTTGACATCATAACTAAACACACAAAATGAAAATGTTGATGTCCTAACATCAAAACTCAGTTACTCGGATGCCTAGTTTACCCTTTTTTTACGAAATTTCACAAACAAACCAGATTCTTGAGGATTAACACAGTGAAATCCAGAACTAATAGTGAAAATAAAAAAATTGAAGAACATGGAAACGAAATTGGAAATTAGTGCGAGTGATATACCTTTAAATCCCCATTACTAATGCCGCACTCTAATACATAGGAATCGTCCACTCAAAACTCATATACACGAAGTAGAAAGGTAAAAAAAAGTTGTAAAATCGCAGCATCTCATCTTGTATAAAATAGTGCTTAGTTATTACCAACTTCCATCATACATAGTAATTTGTAAATGATTAACTGAGATATAAAATCGAACCTGTTCCCAGGTCTGGGGGCTGAAAGAACTGAAATTGTTTGTGTTTCTTGGTGCTTTAAGTGTTGTACATTATGCATTGAGAGTGTTTTAAGTATATTGGCAAATTACCATTTCTATCCTTTGGATATGCTTATTATAGTGGTATAGATATATATATATATATATATATATAATATAGGATAAGGATCCGTTAGGAAACACCCTTTATTGCGAGAACCACGAGAACCAGTGTGAACACAAAATTAATACCTAAAAAAATCCAAAAAAATACTATTTTTTTTTGCTTTTTTTAATATTTTTTTGAAAAAGTCGCTATATTTACTCAATAATAAAAAAAATTTCAAAAAAAAAAGTTTCAAAAAAAAAATTTTGAGTACCAACTATCCATGCACATGTGCATTTTCGTCATTTCTTTGATAAATTCCATAATACATTACAAACATTAGTCAATTGTACTTTCATTTACATTACCATGTGTAACACACTACTTTTTACGTTACCAATATTAGCAATGCACATGTGTATCTATATATATCAACATGAAATAAGGTGTTTTAGTACACTAATTTGAATACATTTTCTCATTCATCTATCATACCATCCATAATACACTACCATGCACATGTGCATTTTCATCATTTCTTCGACAAATTCCGTAATACATTACAAACATTAGACTATTGTACTTTCATTTACACTACCATGTGTAATACACTACTTTTTACGTTACCAATATAAGAAATGCACATGTGTATCTATATGTATCAACATGAAATAAGGTGTTTTGGTACACTACTTTGAATACACTTTCTGTTTCATCTATCATACCATCCATAATACACTTCCATTACCTCCTACCATCCATAATATAATACCATTACCTCATACCATTTGTAATACAATACCAATACCAATATTTTCATTTTATTACATGTATATCAACAACGTTTATACCATCCAATCAACATATTACATCATAAAGTGACAACTATAATGAACCAATCAACCACTAGATATAACTAACCAAAAAACATATATATGAGCCTACTTCATTATTCAAAATCACAAACTTTTTGTATCAAAACACGGTATATAATTGTTATACATAATGATACACATGTGCATTTAATGTGAAATTGAGTGTATTATGGATGGTATTGTAAAATAAAGGGCAATTGTCTACTAGTGATAACGTATTACTGAATTTGTCGAAGTTATGATACATATGCACATGTGCATGGATAACTGTTACTCGAATTTTTTTGGGTAACGAAATATAACGATTTTTATTAAAAAAATATTTAAAAAAATTTGAGTGCTTTTTGATTTTTTTAGATTTTATTTTGCAATAGAAGTGGTTCTCGCGGTTCTCAAAATAAAGGTCGTTTTCGCATGAACCTTACCCTATATATATATGTGTGTGTATTTATGTACATAAATATTTCTTTAAAACCTAAAAAAAACTAAAATGTCCTAATGTGTAGTGGACATGCAAGATTTAACAAATAAATTTAAGGATAAAACCCAAAACGTGTAAATAAATTTATGTTATTAAGGGACAATTCTATATTTGGTATATAGTTAAAAAAAAAACGAAAAGTGTAATTACTATATTATATATTTTGAAAAAAAAACGAAAAGTGTAATTACTATATTATATATTTTGAAATACTGTATACTTATAAGTTATTAAGGTACTAAACCTCGACAATTGAAATACTGTCTATTTATAAGTTATTAATGTACTAAACCTCGACAATATACAACATTTCTAGACCAATTCAAAAACTTGTTTTAAATCCACTTTAAAAATCTCCTAAGACCTTTGTTACAAATCATCAATCGATCATCATTTAAACATACAACAAACCAGAATATAAGAATCAGTATTAATTAAATAGTGCGCAAATACAAACATTTGTGACATTAACAACAATAGTTGTTCTTCAAACATAAGAAACTTTCGCTATGATACGAAAATCTAAATAAACCAAAGCTATTATAACCCGTTTATACCATCCAATCAACATATTACATCATAGAGTGACAACTATAATGAACCCATCAACCACTAGATATAACTAACCAAAAAACATATATATGAGCCTACTTAATCATTCAAAATCACAAACTTTTTGTATCAAAACACGGTATATAATTGTTATACATAATGATGCACATGTGCATTTAATGTAAAATTGAGTGTATTATGGATGGTATTGAAAATTAAAGTTCAATTGTCTACTAGTGATAACGTATTACTGAATTTGTCGAAGTTATGATACATATGCACATGTGCATGGATAACTGTTACTCGAAAAAAAAAAATTTTTTGGTAACGAAATATAACGATTTTTATTAAGAAATATTAAAAAAATAAAAAAAATTTGAGTGCTTTTTTGATTTTTTTAGATTTTATTTTGCAATGAAGGTGGTTATCGCGGTTCTCACAGTAAAGGTGGTTCTCGCATGAACCTTACCCTATATATATATATAGTGATAGAAAGGAAACCCACTTGAGTTAAGAAAACTCAAGAAAACCTTATGTGAAGGGGTATGGTCCCAAAAACCTTGCGCCAATCAAGGAAACCATACCCATTAATAACTTCTAAGAAAACTGCGCGCAGACTTCTTTGCCAAAATAAGATTTATTAGAACTCTGCGCCAAATATCCAAGAGAGGAAAGCGTCATTTAACTACCTTGCGCGGGCTCGCGCAAGGTTCAAAATTAACCTTGAACACTCTTTTTGGATAAATGCTTCATTTAACTACCTTGCGCGGGCTCGCGCAAAGTTTAAGGTTAACCTTGAACATTCTTGTTTGATAAAGCTCCATGCACAAACCTTGCGCAGATATTTATATCAAAGCAAGCATCCACCAAACGTTGCGCTAAGCAGCAAGGAGAAGAAGGAAGACCAGTTAACTAACTTGCGCTTCTCGCGCAAGGAAACAGTAAATCCTGAGAAACTTTCCCTTAGCAAAATCCTTGACTTGGTGCAAAAGCAAAGGGAATCTTTTCTGTTGTAACAGAATGTACACGTGACGAAAAATAGATGGGTAACAACTGTGAAACCTTCTAGAAGCCATTAACACCCAATCGTGCAAGCATCTTTTCGGTTATAACCAATTGCCACATGGCAGCATCTGGACGGCTGAGGAAGATCACGGTGATGGCATGCTCACATTTATAAGTTGTAGTGATCTCATGTTGACACGTGGCACCTCCCTAACCGCTGATGAGCTCACGATCCGTGTGCACTAACGGATTGCCAACAAACGTTAACGGAATAACAAAAGATTCCGTTAAAGTTAACAATCTCTCTTTTTGGCGCCAAACACCGGCTATAAATAAGTAACTTGGAGTTCAAGGAAAGGTATTCACTCTCAACTACTCTCTCACTTACAATACTTACTTCCGACTACCTGTACTTATTCTCACGCCGGAGGGTGGTCACGGAGAGAACCCCCCTTCTCCCCGTGGCGAGCTAACGGTGTTTTGTTTTGCAGGATCAGCCGGAATATTGTTCTATTCATCCATCATGAAACCAAACGGAGGGTTAACCCTTTTATGCAGAGCCCATTCCATAGATCCACTTTGATTCCGGTCTAGTTGATATAGGGTTTCTTCATTGGCGCCCACCGATTTCGATTCTTTCTCACCTTTCGTTTCGTTTCACTTAGATCTGCAGCGTCATGGCTGACGGATCATCTTTTCAAGGTCCTCGATCAGGGATTCGACGCGTTGTTGTCGGACCTCAGGTCGACGGACAAATAGTTGAGGATTCTTCCGGCGAAGCTAATGCTCAGTATGATCCTAATCATGCGAGTATTCCTGTAAAGCCGGCGGCTCCTCAGGTTGATATTACGTCGATTTTACCACCTGGAGAGACTCCATTATCGTGGTTAATCAAATCTCAAGCGACTCTAAACGCTATGTATGCTCAGTTATGTGCCCAAACCGGAACTCCAGCTTTTCAAGCTCCGGTTAACGCTCCTCAGGTCCGTGCTTCGCCGGCATCTCGAGTTTTGAGTTATAATACTCAAAGTCATGCTCGTTCCCCTTCGCGCATGCCTGAAGATGGAACAGAAATGTATTCTAAAACCAGGAATGATCCTGTTCATTCTGGTAATAGAAGGCAAGAAGACAACGTTCAGCGTCGCGCATCTGTCCACTCTCGTTTGGGCCCGCGGTCTTCGCAGAAACGGGACACCCAACACGATGAGCTCGATAGAACCTATGAGGAAGGGGATAGTGCAAGTATTTTTAATCGAATATCTGCAGATCATGCTAGTTACAGGCCAAAAGTACGCGCGGTATACAATCCAGAAGCTGAGCATGATTACAAGTTGGTGTATCGCCCAACCGAAGCAGTTGAACAATCAAAGTTTACCAGAGAGATAGCGCTGGCTCCGTTGGAGCGAGCGAAATTACCATCCAACGTTGGAAAGTTTAACTGACCGATCCTGATGATCACATGCGCCTCTTTATCGGTGCAGGGTTACTTGGGTGCTGGACATTGCCAATGTGGTGTCACCTATTTGTATAGACCCTTACCGGCGCTGCGCGCCTTTGGTTTGATAATTTGCCGGCAGGTAAACTTTCCTCTTGGAACGACTTAAAAGAGAAATTTCTTACACACTTTAGCCAGCAACGGCGATACGTGCGCGACTCCTCTGATGTAATGAACATCTGGCGGAGGGACGATGAAGGCCTCGAAGATTTTATAACGCGTTACAATAAAGAGGTGTTGGAGATTGGAGATGTCCATGAAGACCTTATAGGCGCGCAGTTCAAGTATGCGGTAAGGTGTGACGAAATGATTAAAGTGTTGTCCGGTACAACTGGCCTTCCAAAAAACTGGGATAAACTCATGGCGGCAGCCAAGGTCTACGCCCAGACTGAGCGCAACTTAAGTTCTAACCGGCCACCTTTGCCTCAGAATCGTCCGCAAGACTTGAGTAGAGGTAGTCGCAAGTATAAGAAAAATTGGAAAGAGTCAAGTCAGAATTCGTATTCTCCTTATTCACCAATTGATGCGCGAACAACAATCAACAAGATAACAACTCAAAAAGCGATTAAGAAGGAGAATAGGGAACGTCAGTGGACTACCTTAACGAAATCTCCGGCTGAGGTTCTCAGCACTGAGAATTATCAGTCTAAACAGCCGCAACCAATGAAAAACAAAAAAGGGCAAGACCCAAATTTGTTCTGTGACTATCATAGAGACACATGCCACACAACAGATAACTGCATCAGTCTGCGCACGGAGATTGAAAAAGCATTAAAAAGTGGGAAGCTTACACATCTAGTCCAGAATGTGCGCAAAGAGATCAAGCAGATTACGCGCGAGAACGAAGGGCCTAGCAACAAGAAAAATGAAACAGCACGTTTCCATGATTCAAGGTGGATCATCGCGCAAGCGTAGCCTTCAACATTTTCAAAACAACACTTGGCGCGAACAACAAGTCATTTTTCCTATCGTTCCAGTAGGTCCTCAAGAAGACCGGCTAGTAGTTATCACCGGTATCTTTGGGCACTACCAAACAGAATATATGTTTATAGATCCGGGTAGTTCCATGGATATCATGTATGAGCAGTGCTTCAAGCAACTAGATCCTGAGGATAAGGCACGCTTGGAACCAGTTGATTTTCCATTAACTGGGTTCTGCAATAAGGCTGTCTTTCCTCTAGGATAAATCCTCTTTCCTGTTACTTTATTTGATGGGAGGTGTTCTCGAACGAGTAACGTCAACTTCATGGTGATGCCGGCAAATTCCCATCACGATGTACTATTGGGACGCCGCGCGCAACGTGATTTTAGTATGATTACCTCCGCTCCGCATGCTGCTTGTGGTTTTCCGACACCAAATGGTGTAGCTATACTTTATGCGCGGAAAGAAATCATGTCAATTGAGGAACCAGTTATGAAGGTTTGCAAGACATTGCCAAGCAATGAACCAGAAAAGTAGGTACTCAACAATAAGTACCCTGAGCAGACAATCTTATTAGGGCCTGCAGTCAGTATTGAAATTTGCGCAAAGCTTAAACTACTGTTGTTTCGAAACAAAGACATTTTCTCCTGGACACCTGCCGACATGGTTGGTGTCCCGCGCGACGTTGCGGAACATTGCCTAAACGTATTTCCATCAGCATAACCAGTTGTGCAGAAAAAGCGCAGCCTCGGGTCAGAAAAGACAGAGGCAATGAACGAACAAGTCACCGAGTTATTAAATGCTGGTATTCTGCGCGAAGTCAAATACCAGACCTGGGTGGCAAACCCAGTCATGGTAAAGAAACATAATGGCGGATGTGCGTAGATTTTAAAGATCTAAACAAGGCGTGTCCGAAAGATTATTATTCTCTTCCTGAGATTGACAAAAAGGTTGACTCATTAGCTTCCTTTCGCTGGAAATGTTTTCTAGATTGTTATAAAAGTTATCATCAAGTCTTAATGAAAAAAGAGGACGAAGATAAAACCGCTTTTTGCATGGAGAAGGGCATTTTTTGTTATACCAAGATGCCTTTTGGTCTCCGCAATGCGGTAGCTACTTATCAAAGATTGATGGATACAGTGTTTGGAGATGACATCGGGAAGACTGTGGAAGTCTACATTGATGATTTGGTCGTTATGAGTAATTCAGAAGACACTATGCTAGGCAATATCCAACGAACTTTTGATTCTCTGCGCGAGGTAAATCTAAAGTTAAATCCCAGCAAATGCTCCTTCGGCATATAGGAGGGCAAATTTTTGGGTTTCATCGTCACTAAAGACGGTTTAAAAGTTAATCCCGAGAAGGTCGAGGCAATACAAAAAATGTCTTCTCCTACTACCATCAAAGAGATGCAATGTTTGGCTGGAAGGTTAGCTGCGCTAAACCGCTTCCTCGCCAATCATGCTGCAAAATCTTATCCATTTATTCGAACCTTGCGCAATTGTACAAAGAGCAAAGAGTTCGCATGGACTCCTGAAGCTGATCAAGCTTTCCAACAAATGAAAGATTGTTTAGTTCAACTTCCCACACTTACTGCTCCTCGAGAAAAAGAAACCATGGTCTTATATCTTGCTGCATCTGAGGTAGCAGTATGTGCTGTCTTGTTGGTAGAACGCGAAGGGGTCCAGTCTCCAATTTATTATATCAGCAAGATGTTGAACGATCCGGAAGGTATTCAATCATGGAGAAATTAGTTTTAGCATTGGTCCATGCTTCGTGCAGGCTGCAAAGATACTTTTCAGGACATGTTATTACATTTTTAACAAATTTTCACATTGGCCAAGTCCTGGCCAAACCAGACGTTTCTGGACGACTTGCTAAATGGGCAATAGAATTGGGAGGTTATAACATCTGTTATATGTCACACCCCCGACCCGCAGCGGAATAAAAGTCGGGGCATAATTGGGTTATCACCAAATCTCATGATATTTACTAAGATGTTTCATATTTATTAAATTCAAATTACAAACTTAAATATCCAAAACAAAATTCATACAATTACAAAGAAAATGAAACTATATATCTATTCCAAAGAATAAACTTGTATATTCTTTTAGGCCTTCCTAAGTGTTTCCTGTCTCAGCTGGATCACCTGTATCATGTGTAAAACGGGGGAGATTTTGGGTCAACAAAAGTTGGCGAGTGAACCTTGATAAAACATTTTAACTAATTTCTTGTTTTATTTAATAAAGAAAATTCGTGCATTAATCACATGTGAGCAAACATATATGTAAACAATCACAAACCACTTTGAATGAGTATATGACATGAAATGATGATGTATTTGAGATCAAGGCTCAATCAAACGGAGTCGATCTAATGAGGCTCCTGATGCTCAACCCGTATCCCACGGGGAACTGATGGGTCTAATTAAATGCGTGCATTGAAATGATGAAATTCAATCTACATATAAATCACACAATAATTGATACACATTTGATCACGGATATGATGTATGCACAAGTGTTTAAATAAAATAAAAGAGTAGTACGACACATGATACACCCCAAATATGATTAAAACGGGGAATTTGTAGAGATTCACTCACAGTGGAGGCGTTTCTTGATGACGATGAATGCGCACGATTTTATGATTCAACCGACGAGGGAAAACTAACCTAAATAATAACGAAATGATTCGATAAATAAATAAATTTTTATTTGAGATTATTACTTTTAATTAGTGTTATTTAATGAGATTTTTAGATTTAATTTTATGAGTTTAATGCAAATTTCTAACTTTAAAAACCTTATTTTTAAGTATTTTTAAATAATTTTTCGATTTAATAAATAATAAAAAGAAAAATAAAAATGGGTTGACTTTGTTAGGTTTGACCGGGTCTGACCGGTCAGACAGCATGAATTCCAGGCGCGAGTGAGGTTCGAACTCATGACCTCTCGTATACGTGCATGCAGCTCTACCAACTGAGCTACGTGTCTAACCCGAAATATTCTCTGTTTTAATTATATTTATATACTTGTTAGATTAAACAGAATTAATTTAATTTTAAAAAGAATTTTAAAGTCCTCGTACCAGCGTAAGGACTGGCCTCGAACCCGCGACCTAACTGTTGCGTTGCACCCAGCCCAACCAACTGGGCTGGGTGTCTAACCCGTTATATATTGAATTTTTATTATACTTAACATGTTACAGCGAGTTAATATGGTTTCGGTTTTTTTTTTTAAAAAACATTTTATTACAGTGGATGGGTGTTGTGTCAAGGATCGAACTCAGTATCGATAGTATGAAATGCACACAGTCCACCACTGGACTGTGTGTCTAACCCGTTTAAAATACTGATTTTAATTATATTCATAAACGACTCGATATTAATCTTCTTCATTAATTTGAACAGAGATGTTGAAATCGCGATTGGTTTGATTTGTTTAGCAATTCACTTATAAATCCCTACTGACTATACGTGATGATAATAAAAATGAAATAGAATGGATGAAATATGTACCGAGCAGGAGTTCTCCGATTTTCTTTTTTTTTTGGCGAAGTTCCGGCAATTGAGAGAATGTCCGGCGAGGGGGTTTTTTTTTTAATGTGCAGAGTCTAGTAGACAGGCTTGGGAGAGTGTTTGCGCCCGCTAAAGGGTTCCAGAGCTCACTATTTATAGATGAAAGATATCGCTTGGATTAGTTTTCGGTTTCGGGAGTTTTGGGTTAAATTTGGCTATAGCGAGATGTTAGCAGATCACAATTGACTGCGGTTTGACTCGGTTTGAGTCTAGATACATAATTGAGAGTCATTTTCGCGGTCAATTTCATCAAAATGGAAACTTTGATTTCTGGATTGGTTGCGCCGTTACTGGGCGGCAATCATTTCAAGAAGATGGATGCGAAGTAAGACATAAAGGATTATTCGAATGGGTTAATTAAGATGTAGAGTGGGTGATGCAGTGGTGTGGTGTGTGTGTACAATCGGGGAGACCCGGGTTCGAGACCCGGCTACCCCATTCTGTTTTATTATTTAATTTTTATTATTATTATTTATTAACTATGGTTCTTAAACTCTAATATATTTAGTAATTATGTATTATTTTATTAATCGGCACAATAAATACGCAACGAACTTTTAACCGAATGTTTGATTATTAAACGAAGCGGGTTTTGAAACCCGTTTTTCATAAATGTTACAGTATCCCCTACTTTTAGGAATTTCGTCCCGAAATTTAAGTAGTAGTGGTAACTGGAAAGAGATGCGGGTATTTTTTCGCGCATTGAGTCTTCACGTTTCCAAGTAAACTCGGGTCCTCGTTTTGACTCCCAACGTACCCTGACAATTGGAATACGACTTCGCCTTAAACGCTTCTCTCCGAAGTCCATGATTTCTACTGGTCTTTCAACGAAGTGCATCGATTCATCGACTTGAATGTCTTCTAGAGGAATGTGGAGATTTTCATCGGCAAGGCACTTTTTCAAGTTTGATACGTGGAATGTGGGATGAATTCTGTTGAGCTCTTCTGGTAGGTCAAGCTTGTATACTACAGGACCTACTCTTTCGAGTATCTTGAAAGGTCCTACGTAGCGTGGTGCTAGCTTGCCCTTCTGGCCAAAACGAACCACTCCCTTCCACGGTGATACTTTTAAAAGTACTTGATCACCAATGTCAAACTCCAAGGGCTTTCGTCGTTTGTCTGCATAACTCTTTTGACGACTTTGAGCCGCTAGAAGATTTTTTCGAATTTGAATGACCTTGTCGGTTGTTTCTTGAATTAATTCTGGACCGATGATTTGCGCTTCCCCGATTTCGTGCCAACATACTGGAGATCGGCACTTACGACCATATAAAGCTTCGAAAGGAGCCATGCCGATACTTGAATGATAGCTATTGTTGTATGAAAATTCCACTAATGGTAGGTGAGCGTCCCAGTTCCCTTTGAAGTCTATGACACATGCTCGCAGCATGTCTTCAAGGGTTTGGATGGTGCGTTCAGATTGACCATCAGTTTGAGGATGAAAAGCGGTACTGAGATCGAATCGTGTACCCAAGGCGGTTTATACGGCTCGCCATGTTCGTGAAGTGAAACGACCATCAGGGTTTGAAATGATGCTTAATGGTACACCATGACGGCTTACGATCTCGCTGATGTAGATACGAGCTAACTTCTCGTTCTTGAAGTCCTCGCGAATCGGAATGAAGTGAGATGACTTTGTAAGACGATCAATTATTACCCATATGGTGTCATACCCACTGGAGGTGCGAGGTAACCCGGTAATGAAATCCATGGTTATGTTTCCCACTTCCATACAGGTATTTCGGGTTGAACTAGAAGTCCTGAAGGTCTTTGATGTTCAGCTTTTACTTTGGAACAGGTAAGGCACTTGGAAACAAAAACAGCGATATCCTTTTTCATGCCAGGCCACAAGTAGGTGTATCGTAGGTCTTGATACATCTTGTCTGCTCCTGGGTGTACAGAGTATCGTGTTTTGTGCGCCTCATTCATGAGGAAATCACGAAGGTTATCGCGATCAGAATCCATATGCGGTTTAAATAGTATAGAATACCGTCGGATTTGGTTTCGATTTTGAGTTCAGCTCCACATGACAGCTCATCGCGTACATCATTTTCTGTTACAGAAACATGTTGAGCTGCCCGGATTCGATCTTTGATGTCGGTTATGATTTGCGAACATAGAAGGTGAATGGAGTTCGCATAACCTTTTCGACTGAGCGCATCGGCCACCACGTTTGCCTTGCCAGGATGATACCGAATTTCACAGTCGTAGTCGTTGAGAAGTTCGACCCATCTTCGTTGCCTCATATTCAACTCCTTTTGGTTGAAGATATGTTGGAGACTCTTGTGGTCAGTGTATATTTCAAACTTAGTACCGTAGAGGTAATTGTCTCCATATCTTGAGAGCGAACACAACGGCTCCAAGTTCCAGGTCGTGGGTGGTGTAATTCTTCTCGTGAACCTTGAGTTGCCTAAAGGCATAGGCTATCACTTTTCCTCTTTGCATCAATACACAGCCTAGCCCTTGCCCTGATGCGTCGCAATATACCACAAATTCATCGCAACCCTCAGGGAGTGTGAGGATAGGTGCATCACAAAGTTTTTGCTTTAGAGTTTGGAAGGCCTCCTCTTGCTTAGGTCCCCATATGAAGGGTTTTCCTTTATGAGTCAAGGCCGTGAGTGGTACAACAATAAGGGAAAAATTGGGGATGAAGCGTCGATAGTAACCATCCAAACCAAGAAATGACCTTACTTCGGTAGGGGTACGTGGCGCTTGCCATTCCTGCACTGCCTTGATTTTTGAAGGATCGACATGAATTCCCTTGTCATTGACGACATGTCCAAGGAATTGTACTTCTCCTAACCAGAATTCGCATTTTGAGAACTTAGCGTAAAGCTTTTCAGTCCTTAAGAGTGTAAGGATGAGTCGAAGGTGTCGCTCATGATCGGATTTAGACTTGGAGTAAATGAGGATGTCGTCGATGAAGACTTTGACGAAACGGTCGAGGTAGGGTTTGCATACCCTATTAATTAAATCCATGAAGACAGCGGGAGCGTTGGTTAAACCGAATGGCATGACCATGAACTCGTAATGACCATAACGAGTCCAGAAGGCGGTTTTTGGGATATCTTCTTCGTGCACCCTGAGCTGATGATAACCAGACGAAGGTCGATTTTTGAAAAGCAAGTGGCGCCTTGAAGTTGGTCTAGGAGATCATCAATGCGAGGCAGTGGATAGCGATTTTAACCGTTAACTTGTTGAGTTCTCTATAATCAATGCACATGCGAAACGTTCCATCTTTCTTCTTCACAAAAAGAACAGGTGCACCCCAAGGTGATGAGCTAGGACGTATGAATCCTTTGTCAGTCAGCTCTTGCAGTTGACTGGCCAGCTCTTGCATTTCGGATGGGGCTAACCTATAAGGAGATTTTGTGACTGGTGTAGCGCCAGGTATAAGATCGATGCGAAATTCGACTTCTCTCACCGGAGGAAGTCCTGAAATGTCGTCGGGAAAGACTTGTGGGAATTCTTTCACAACTGGGATATCTTCGAGTTTCATCTCCTTGTTTCCCTTTTTGACGACGTGAGTTAGGAATGCGACATAGTTCTTGCGGAGATATCTTCGGGCTTGGAGGCAGGACATTAATTTGAGTCCTTTCGAGGGGGTTTCCCAAAAAAAAAAAATGACAGCGGGGAGCGTTGGTTAAACCGAATGGCATGACCATGAACTCGTAATGACCATAACGAGTCCGGAAGGCGGTTTTTGGGATATCTTCTTCGTGCACCCTGAGCTGATGATAACCAGAACGAAGGTCGATTTTTGAAAAGCAGGTGGCGCCTTGAAGTTGGTCTAGGAGATCATCAATGCGAGGCAGTGGATAGCGATTTTAACCGTTAACTTGTTGAGTTCTCTATAATCAATGCACATGCGAAACGTTCCATCTTTCTTCTTCACCAAAAGAAAGGTGCACCCCAAGGTGATGAGCTAGGACGTATGAATCCTTTGTCAGTCAGCTCTTGCAGTTGACTGGCCAGCTCTTGCATTTCGGATGGGGCTAACCTATAAGGAGATTTTGTGACTGGTGTAGCGCCAGGTATAAGATCGATGCGAAATTCGACTTCTCTCACCGGAGGAAGTCCTGAAATGTCGTCGGGAAAGACTTGTGGGAATTCTTTCACAACTGGGATATCTTCGAGTTTCATCTCCTTGTTTCCCTTTTGACGACGTGAGTTAGGAATGCGACATAGTTCTTGCGGAGATATCTTCGGGCTTGGAGGCAGGACATTAATTTGAGTCCTTTCGAGGGGGTTTCCCCAAAAAAAAGTAGTACGGTCGAGGTAGGGTTTGCATACCCTATTCATTAAATCCATGAAGACAGCGGGAGCGTTGGTTAAACCGAATGGCATGACCATGAACTCGTAATGACCATAACGAGTCCGGAAGGCGGTTTTTGGGATATCTTCTTCGTGCACCCTGAGCTGATGATAACCAGAACGAAGGTCGATTTTTGAAAACCAGGTGGCGCTTTGAAGTTGGTCTAGGAGATCATCAATGCGAGGCAGTGGATAGTGATTTTAAACCGTTAACTTGTTGAGTTCTCTATAATCAATGCACATGCGAAACGTTCCATCTTTCAACTTCACAAAAAGAACAGGTGCACCCCAAGGTGATGAGCTAGGACGTATGAATCCTTTGTCAGTCAGCTCTTGCAGTTGACTGGCCAGCTCTTGCATTTCGGATGGGGCTAACCTATAAGGAGATTTTGTGACTGGTGTAGCGCCAGGTATAAGATCGATGCGAAATTCGACTTCTCTCACCGGAGGAAGTCCTGAAATGTCGTCGGGAAAGACTTGTGGGAATTCTTTCACAACTGGGATATCTTCGAGTTTCATCTCCTTGTTTCCCTTTTTGACGACGTGAGTTAGGAATGCGACATAGTTCTTGCGGAGATATCTTCGGGCTTGGAGGCAGGACATTAATTTGAGTCCTTTCGAGGGGGTTTCCCCAAAAAAAAGTAGTACGGTCGAGGTAGGGTTTGCATACCCTATTCATTAAATCCATGAAGACAGCGGGAGCGTTGGTTAAACCGAATGGCATGACCATGAACTCGTAATGACCATAACGAGTCCAGAAGGCGGTTTTTGGGATATCTTCTTCGTGCACCCTGAGCTGATGATAACCAGAACGAAGGTCGATTTTTGAAAACCAGGTGGCGCTTTGAAGTTGGTCTAGGAGATCATCAATGCGAGGCAGTGGATAGCGATTTTAACCGTTAACTTGTTGAGTTCTCTATAATCAATGCACATGCGAAACGTTCCATCTTTCAACTTCACAAAAAGAACAGGTGCACCCCAAGGTGATGAGCTAGGACGTATGAATCCTTTGTCAGTCAGCTCTTGCAGTTGACTGGCCAGCTCTTGCATTTCGGATGGGGCTAACCTATAAGGAGATTTTGTGACTGGTGTAGCGCCAGGTATAAGATCGATGCGAAATTCGACTTCTCTCACCGGAGGAAGTCCTGAAATGTCGTCGGGAAAGACTTGTGGGAATTCTTTCACAACTGGGATATCTTCGAGTTTCATCTCCTTGTTTCCCTTTTTGACGACGTGAGTTAGGAATGCGACATAGTTCTTGCGGAGATATCTTCGGGCTTGGAGGCAGGACATTAATTTGAGTCCTTTCGAGGGGGTTTCCCCAAAAAAAAGTAGTACGGTCGAGGTAGGGTTTGCATACCCTATTCATTAAATCCATGAAGATAGCGGGAGCGTTGGTTAAACCGAATGGCATGACCATGAACTCGTAATGACCATAACGAGTCCAGAAGGCGGTTTTTGGGATATCTTCTTCGTGCACCCTGAGCTGATGATAACCAGAACGAAGGTCGATTTTTGAAAACCAGGTGGCGCTTTGAAGTTGGTCTAGGAGATCATCAATGCGAGGCAGTGGATAGCGATTTTAACCGTTAACTTGTTGAGTTCTCTATAATCAATGCACATGCGAAACGTTCCATCTTTCAACTTCACAAAAAGAACAGGTGCACCCCAAGGTGATGAGCTAGGACGTATGAATCCTTTGTCAGTCAGCTCTTGCAGTTGACTGGCCAGCTCTTGCATTTCGGATGGGGCTAACCTATAAGGAGATTTTGTGACTGGTGTAGCGCCAGGTATAAGATCGATGCGAAATTCGACTTCTCTCACCGGAGGAAGTCCTGAAATGTCGTCGGGAAAGACTTGTGGGAATTCTTTCACAACTGGGATATCTTCGAGTTTCATCTCCTTGTTACCCTTTTTGACGCCGTGAGTTAGGAATGCGACATAGTTCTTGCGGAGATATCTTCGGGCTTGGAGGCAGGACATTAATTTGAGTCCTTTCGAGGGGGTTTCCCCAAAAAAAGTAGTACGGTCGAGGTAGGGTTTGCATACCCTATTCATTAAATCCATGAAGACAGCGGGAGCGTTGGTTAAACCGAATGGCATAACCATGAACTCGTAATGACCATAGTCCGGAAGGCGGTTTTTGGGATATCTTCTTCGTGCACCCTGAGCTGATGATAACCAGAACGAAGGTCGATTTTTGAAAAGCAGGTGGCGCCTTGAAGTTGGTCTAGGAGATCATCAATGCGAGGCAGTGGATAGCGATTTTTAACCGTTAACTTGTTGAGTTCTCTATAATCAATGCACATGCGAAACGTTCCATCTTTCTTCTTCACAAAAAGAACAGGTGCACCCCAAGGTGATGAGCTAGGACGTATGAATCCTTTGTCAGTCAGCTCTTGCAGTTGACTGGCCAGCTCTTGCATTTCGGATGGGGCTAACCTATAAGGATATTTTGTGACTGGTATAGCGCCAGGTATAAGATCGATGCGAAATTCGACTTCTCTCACCGGAGGAAGTCCTGAAATGTCGTCGGGAAAGACTTGTGGGAATTCTTTCACAACTGGGATATCTTCGAGTTTCATCTCCTTGTTTCCCTTTTTGACGACGTGAGTTAGAAATGCGACATAGTTCTTGCGGAGATATCTTCGGGTTTGGAGGCAGGACATTAATTTGAGTCCTTTCGAGGGGTTTCCTCAAAAAAAAGTAGTGTTTGACCGTCTGCAAGAGGAATGCGAATGAATTTTTCGTGGCACACCACTTCAGCGTGATGCTGGCTGAGCCAGTCCATACCGATTATAACGTCGAAACTTCCCAACTTCATAGGAATAATGTCAATTGGAATATCGTGATCGTTTAGGGTGAGAGTACAATTGCGTATAATAGAATTTAATGAAACGGGTTTTCCGTCAGCAACTTCCACCGTTAGAGATTCGATGAGATTAACACGAGGTTGGTCGAGGATAGGTTCAAATTCTAAGGACACAAAGCTCTTATCCGCACTAGTATCGAATAATATGGATGCATAACTACCATTAATGAGAAACGTACCGTTGACCACGTTGTTGTCAGCCCTGGCTTAGTTGGCATTGATATTGAAAGCTCTCCCTCTGGCAGGTGGGGGAGCTTGATTAGCTTGGTTTACCGGGTTTGCGTGAGCTTGGGCATGGATGATGTTCACTAGGCGTGGGCATGTGTTCCTGAAATGGTTTGGGTCCCCACAGTTGAAACAAGCTCGCATGGGTTGCATCATGGGGTAGTTGGGTTGATAGTAAGATTGGGCTGCGTGTTGTGCAGGTGGTAGAAGTAAGGGTTGTTGGTTTTGACCCACTATCTGATTTTGAGTTTGGGTTTGAGGTTGATTGCGGTTCATTCGTTGAAGGGTACGACAGGTTTGGATGGTGTGACCTGCAAGGCCACAGCTTGTGCAATGTTGGCAAGGGTTTCCGGGATGATGATGGTATTGACAGCGGTTGCATTTTGGGTGTGGGCCAGTATATGGCTTTTTGAATGGTGCAGCTGGAGGAGCAATTTGGGTGATTGGTGCAACAGTGATAGGAAGGTTGGTTTGAGTGACAGCAAAATTCTTGCCATTACGCTTCCTCTTACCAGCAAACTTTGAGGATGAGACTGGGTGGTTTGTAGTTGGGGTCTCTATGGGTGCTTTCTTCTTTTCATCTTTGAACTTGCCGTTTCGAATGCGATTTTCAGTGAGTTCTGTAGCTAACTCCATTGCGGCTTCAAGTGTTGCAGGCGATGTGCTTAAAACCGAATCTTGAATTTTCGAGGGGAGGCCTCGAATGTAATGTTCCACTAAGCGGTACAAGGGGGTGAACAAATTAGGGATCATCTGGTTCAGCTCGAGAAATCTCTTATTAGAGGAAGTGTGATCTCCTTCCTTTTGTTTCAGTGTGTGGAATTCGTCTTCCAGCTTTTTGATTTCGCTTCTTGGACAGAAGCGTCTTGTCATGAGTTCCCTTAACTCTTCCCATGTTAAGGCCATGGCATCTTCAACTCCTCGCTTACCCTTTTCCGTGTTCCACCAGGTAAGGGCTACCCCAAACAGTCTTCCAGTTGCATAACGTACCTTACGGTCCTCGGGACAATCGCAATTGAGGAAAGTGTTTTCCATTTCTTCAAACCAGTGAAGGAGGGCGGTAACACCTTCGGTCCCTTCATATTTTGGGGGATCGCAGGATTTGAAGTGTTTGTAAGTGCACTTGGGGGTTTTGGAAGGAGGGTTGGTGACGCTCTGGTCTTCTTGGTTGGGAGGGTTGATGGGATTAGCGGTGAGAGCTTGTTGAACTTGAAGCACGATGTCAGGAAGTACTACGGCCATTTGTTTAGAAATTTGTTTGGCCAAGCGTTCACTTGACTTTCCTGACTTTCTACCTCCACGTAGTTGCCTAGCCGACATCTACAGGAACATATATAGGAAGATTGTGAGTTTAAAATTTTCTAGGTGTCATGTGTCGTAAAAAGAATGAAAAACAACATAACTGACAATGATTTAACTACATCCATAGGATGTCTTGGGTTTGCTCATGTTTGGGCCTCCAATGTCCCCCATACCATTGTCTGTGTAGTCATGTGGGCCCCCATGACTATTGGGCTTGGTAGGATTCACATTGGTGTCGGCGGGTTAACACTCGCACCACCCGAATGAAAATCGTAAAAACATGATTGTGTGATGTATGGTAGGAGGGTGTCCAGGTGTAGACACAATGACAACTCAAAGTGGGGTTAGTTCACACGACGTTTGGTATAGCATGCTTTGGCCTAATAGGTCCTTCGTACTCTCATTGTTAGTCCCCAGGTAGGCAAACTGGTCCTTTATTTTGGATTTATACGAATGCCAAGCCTAGACAGGACGTTCCGACTATCGGTACTCGTACCCTTCCAGTTAATACATTCCCGTCATGAGAACTCACTTTGATGTGATTTGAAAAATACAAAAATCATTTCAAGAATCATGGAAATCGTGAGGTGTGTGCTCTCATGGATATGATATGTTATGAGGATATGATTTATGATGAGCATTGCAAAATAACATGTATTTGTGAGCGTGTTTGCATAATATTGGGTGTGAAAATAAACATGAAACATATAAACATCATAAATTTTGCATGTAACGCACAAACAATTAAAATTTAATCAACTATAGTATAGGCTCTAAGGGTCTAATAACCTATCCTATATCCCTATAGTCACAAGCTCTGATACCAATCTGTCACACCCCGACCCGTAGCGGAATAAAAGTCGGGGCATAATTGGGTTATCACCAAAGCTCATGATATTTACTAAGATGTTTCATATTTATTAAATTCAAATTACAAACTTAAATATCCAAAACAAAATTCATACAATTACAAAGAAAATGAAACTATATATCTATTCCAAAGCATAAACTTGTTTATTCTTCTAGGCCTTCCTAAGTGTTTCCTGTCTCAGCTGGATCACCTGTATCATGTGTAAAACGGGGGAGATTTTGGGTCAACAAAAGTTGGCGAGTGAACCTTGATAAAACATTTTAACTAATTTCTTGTTTTATTTAATAAAGAAAATTCGTGCATTAATCACATGTGAGCAAACATATATGTAAACAATCACAAACCACTTTGAATGAGTATATGACATGAAATGATGATGTATTTGAGATCAAGGCTCAATCAAACGGAGCCGATCTAATGAGGCTCCTGATGCTCAACCCGTATCTCACGGGGAACTGATGGGCCTAATGAAATGCGTGCATTGAAATGATGAAATTCAATCTACATATAATTCACAATAATTGATACACATTTGATCACGGATATGATGTATGCACAAGTGTTTAAATAAAATAAAAGAGTAGTACGACACATGATACACCCCAAAATATGATTAAAACGGGGAATTTGTAGAGATTCACTCACAGTGGAGGCGTTTCTTGATGACGATGAATGCGCACGATTTTATTATTCAACCGACGAGGGAAAACTAACCTAAATAATAACGAAATGATTCGATAAATAAATAAATTTTTACTTGAGATTATTACTTTTAATTAGTGTTATTTAATGAGATTTTTAGATTTAATTTTATGAGTTTAATGCAAATTTCTAACTTTAAAAACCTTATTTTTAAGTATTTTTAAATAATTTTTCAATTTAATAAATAATAAAAAGAAAAATAAAAATGGGTTGACTTTGTCAGGTTTGACCGGGTCTGACCGGTCAAACAGCATGAATTCCAGACGCGAGTGAGGTTCGAACTCGTGACCTCTTGTATACGTGCACGCAGCTCTACCAACTGAGCTACGTGTCTCACCCGAAATATTCTCTGTTTTAATTATATTTATATACTTGTTAGATTAAACAGAATTAATTTAATTTTAAAAAGAATTTTAAAGTCCTCGTACCAGCGTAAGGACTGGCCTCGAACCCGCGACCTAACTATTGCGTTGCACCCAGCCCAACCAACTGGGCTGGGTGTCTAACCCGTTATATATTGAATTTTTATTATACTTAACATGTTACAGCGAGTTAATATGGTTTCGTTTTTTTTTTAAAAAACATTTTATTACAGTGGATGGGTGTTGTGTCAAGGATCAAACTCGGTATCGATAGTATGAAATGCACACAGTCCACCATTGGACTGTGTGTCTAACCCGTTTAAAATGCTGATTTTAATTATATTCATAAACGACTCGATATTCATCTTCTTCATTAATTTGAACAGAGATGTTGAAATCGCGATTGGTTTGATTTGTTTAGCAATTCACTTATAAATCCCTACTGACTATACGTGATGATAATAAAAATGAAATAGAATGGATGAAATATGTACCGAGCAGGAGTTCTCCGATTTTCTTTTTTTTTTGGCGAAGTTCCGGCAATTGAGAGTTTGTCCGGCGAGGGGTTTTTTTTTTAATGTGCAGAGTCTAGTAGACAGGCTTGGGAGAGTGTTTGCGCCCGCTAAAGGGTTCCAGAGCTCACTATTTATAGATGAAAGATATCGCTTGATTAGTTTTCAGTTTCGGGAGTTTTGGGTTAAATTTGGTTATAGCGAGATGTTAGCAGATCACAATTGACTGCGGTTTGACTCGGTTTGAGTCTAGATACATAATTGAGAGTCAGTTTCGCGGTCAATTTCATCAAAATGGAAACTTTGATTTCTGGATTGGTTGCGCCGTTACTGGGCGGCAATCATTTCAAGAAGATGGATGCGAAGTAAGACATAAAGGATTATTCGAATGGGTTAATTAAGATGTAGAGTGGGTGATGCAGTGGTGTGGGTGTGTGTACAATCGGGGAGACCCGGGTTCGAGACCCGGCTACCCCATTCTGTTTTATTATTATTATTTATTAACTATGGCTTTTAAACTCTAATATATTTAGTAATTATGTATTATTTTAATTAATCGGCACAATAAATACGCAACGAACTTTTAACCGAATGTTTGATTATTAAACGAAGCGGGTTTTGAAACCCGTTTTTCATAAATGTTACATTATAAACCTAGACCAGCTATCAAAGGCCAAGATTTGGCAGATTTCATCGTTGAAATTCCTGCTGATAAGCTTGAAGAATGCCAAGAAATCCAAAACCCAGTCCCAGTCATCGACAACAGAGCCTGGACATTGTTTACAGATGGTGCATCAAACAAGGATAGGGCTGGAGCAGGTCTTCGATTAATGAATCCAGAGGGAGCAGAATTCGCATATGCAATTCGGTTGGATTTTAAAAGCACCAACAACGAGGCCGAATATGAAGCTTTCCTAGCAGGCTTACGCCTCGCTATCAAAATGGGCGCAACAAATTTAGAAGCCCATGTTGATTCATTACTAGTTGCTGAGCAAGTAATTGGAACGTACGATGCAAAGGGAGATATCATGGCTTTATACTTTGCGCAAGCCAAGGCTCTTATAGCATAGTTCCAAAAATTTAAAGTCACACACGTCAAGCAAAGTGAAAACAAACATGCTGATGCTTTAAGTAAACTCGCAGCAACTAGTTTCAAACATTTGGCTAAGGAAGTTCGCATCGAGGTTTTAAGTAATCCATCAGTTCCCCTCAGACAAGTAACAATGGTTGAAGTAGGAGATCCATCATGGATGTCTCCAATAATAATGTATTTGTTACATGGTTCTTTACGAGAAGATAAAGCGCAAGCACGTAAGTTACGATGCAAAGCCCTCAATTACGAAATGATTGACGGTATTCTTTACCGACGCTCTTACATGGGTCCTTCACTCCGCTGCGTTAACAAACATGATGCGCAATACCTGATCAGGGAGGTTCATGAGGGGCTATGCGGTATACATTCTGGGCCGTGCACGGTAGTAGCCAAAGTGAAAAGCGCAGGGTATTATTGGCCCAGAATGTACGTTAACGCGGTGGAGATCTTGCGCAAATGCATGTCCTGCCAAAGGCATGCCCCTAAAACGTTGCGCCCAAAGAATCCTTTGGTACCCGTCACAACAGCTTGGCCGTTTCAACATTGGGCCATTGATTTAGTGGGACCATTTCTGGATGCGCCCGGTGCAGTAAAGTTTATCATTGTTGCGGTCGATTACTTCAACAAATGGGTTGAAGCCAAACCTTTAGCTTCTACTACAGTGATGGTAATTCGCAAATTCATCTGGGAATACATTATTTGCCGTTTTGGTCTGCCCATGCGCATTATTACAGACAACGGTACAAATTTAATGGCTGAAGAGTTGCAAACATGGATAACCGAAATGGGAATCCAACATGTTTTCGCTTCTGTTGCACACCCACAAGCAAATGGTCAAGTTGAAAGCATAAACAAACAGTTGGTCGACGGTATCAAGGCCCGCCTTGGCATGGCACGACGGGGGTGGGTTGACGAATTGCCTAGCATCTTGTGGGCACACCGAACTATGCCCAAGACTAGCACTGGAGAAACTCCTTTTAGCCTTGTGTACGACACGAAAGCTGTGATTCCTGCCGAAATTGGGTTACCATCTCCAAGAATGCTAGCTTTGGAAAAACAAGATAACGAAGAACAAAGGCGCATCGACCTAGACTTATTGGAAGAACGACGAGAAAGTGCAGCGATTCGCGAAGCTAAATACAAGTCCCAGCTTGAAAAGTATTACAACAAAAGGGTGCGCATATGTTCCTTTTCGCCTGGTGACTTTGTTCTTCGCGATAATGAAGCATTGAATACCGAAAAACCGGGGAAGTTAGCCCCGCGATGGGAAGGTCCGTACGTGATAAATGAAGTATTGGGAAAAATCGCGTATACTCTGAAGCGTATGGACGGATCCAGCGTTCCTCGAACCTGGAACGCCCAACAACTACGCCGATGTTATATGTAATCTCAGTCCTCTAAGCAACTTCTGAGCGTTGCGTAACGAGACTGCTTACTTTATTTTGTTATGTAATCTTAGTGGCAGCCATAGCTTTGCGCTTTATCAGTATGAATAAAATACTTTGCCACTACTTACAGTCTTGTATATGTTCATTTACAAATGCATGCAATTCCTTTGGATAAACAAAAACACAAACTCATGAGCCACAAGCTAACTTAATACTTACGCTCACACATGAGAACAAAAATTGTTCATTTATCTATCCTACACAAGTAATTAGTCCCATGTAAACATTATAAAACTGAAATATATTATATTCACATCCATAGTACTTGCGCAGCAACGCAACATTACTAGTTATCACAAAGTGAAAAATTACAAATTTCCTATTCTATAGATTTGGTCCCCACCTGCCCCTCTGTTGACGAAAAGATCTCCTTTAATTTATCAACAAAGTCATCTTGCTGTAGCACGGCATCCACAAGGTCCATAATCGGAATTTGCAATTGATCATATTTTTCTTTGGCAGCAGAATAAATGGCGGCAGTATTTAGCCCATGCGTGGCAGCACGGCTTGTATCCCATTTGGTCTTCAGCGCATGGGCAACGTGCAAAGTACACTCTCTATAGCCCTCGGCATGCCCGTCATTGCGCGCCGCGATCATCAATTCTGCCACTCTCTTATCCAACTCCGTAGAGTTAAGGATGGCATTTGCAATCTGTATACAAATACAATCAGTATATGTTGCGATTATCAAACCAGACATGTATAAAGAAAAGGGAATATTACCTCCACAATCCCGTACTCCCGCAACCAAGTAAGCCGGTTCATGAGGGATTCGGTGAGGCTTTCTGCTGTAGCATGAGCGACCTCCGTGTCGTTAATTTTTTGTTCGCCTTCAGTCAAACGGCGGATCAACTCGGCTTTTTCTGTTCGGTGAAGGTTGATATCTTTTTTCAAACTATCAACCTCATCTTGCAGCCGCGCCTGGTCAAATAGCATAGCAGTTAGATCATCAATTTCTTTATTCTTAAGAAGGAGAGTCATTTTGGTTGATACCTCATTCTGCTCGCTCCTTTCTCTGTGTGAGCGCGCCTCTTCTGCTGCTGCAACTGCATCAGCTTCTCTTTCTTGAGTTTCTCAATTTCGTTGTGCAGAGAAAATTTTTCTTTGTTATCACGATCACAAGCCTCCACAAAGCGCTTCCGCTCGTCCGCATATTGCGCAGTAGAAGCCTCACACTTGCGCTTCCACGACAGCGCAGCCCACTCTTCAGTCTTCTTCTCTTCCTCAAACTGGGCCTTTTCCGCCTCAAAATCGACGAGCATTTTCAACGTCTTCTCCTTATCAAGTTTGGCCTTTGCCTTCTCAAGCTCAACCTCATCCCACTCTTTGTTCATGCTGCGCCATTCGCGCACAATCCTGTTTATGGTGGAAGAGGTAAGGGCAGACTCTTGCAAATATGACTCGTAGGTAGCCTCGTGGTCTTTTTCTTCCTGGCGCTTCACCTCCGCCGGCGGGAAGATGCCCTTATACCACTCCCTGCAAGAGTGACAATCAGTGAAAACATCACCCTGCTTAACTTTCCACACGGGCTGATGAATCGCAGAGGCCCGCCTCTCAGAATAAGAGCGATAATAATAGTCCCCAGGCGTCTCCTCTAGGCGAATAGGCGACTCCTCCTCCGAATCCTTAACAAACACAAAGCCTTCGCTTTGTGTTGAAGGTCCGGCTCCCTTGGATATCAACTTTGATGGTTCCCCAACATCTGTAGCCGTATCTTTAACCTGCTCGCCAGCAGGATTCTCAGCATCAAAATTTTTGGGCTCTTCTTCGGAGCCACTTTCTCAATATTTTCCGGGACGATGGGGTAGGCATCAAGAACAGGAGTTTCTTGCCCCGCATCTCCCTCTTCAACGTTCTCAGGCCTGCGCGGCGATGGAATAGCAGATGAGGTGGCCGGCGCAGCCTTCACCATTTTCTCTGCAAAACATATTAACAAATACCAAGTATAAGATTCTGCGCAACTTTTATGACAGAAATGCGCAACAAACTAAACGTACCAGGTGAGAACTTCTTTCAAAGGCATCCAGATTGCCCTTCTTACCAATGCGCGGGCGCGCAACTTTGGTTGGCGCAGGAGTTTTAGTCTCCGCCTCCTTCCTCTTCTTAGAAGTGCGCTTCAACGCCTCTTCCGGGCTAGAAGGTACTTCAAAAGGATCATCTGGGTTCGCAGCAGGAAGAGATGAGGTGTCAACGGGTTCTGGCTTCGGTTTCTTCAAACCTACAGGCGCAAGACCCTCCAGTGAGCCCGACACCACCACATAATTGCACCAAGAGTCAGATACGGGAAGCGTACCTTTCTTGCCCTCAGCTTTCGCAGCAGCTGATGGCTTGGTTTTTTGCTATGGGTTGGAAGGGGGAGGCGCAGCAGCTGCAACAGCAGTTGGTTTCTTCTTCTTTTTCGAATCAGGGCCTACGCCCAAGTTTAGCAAATCACCTACATAATCAATCATATTGAGCAAAGGTTGTGCCATTAGTTATATTGCAATATTACTTAGAAAAAATGTTCAAGAGTAATATTGCAATATTAACTTAGGCTTTGTAAGGACTTATTTACCAGTCTTCGAATATGGTTACGCCTCCAGATCCTCCTTCTTGGGCAACTCAAAGTTCCCCAAGATTTGTGAGAACCAAGTTTCCTCACTATCAGCAATAGGCACGACGACCATTTTTCCTTTCTCTCTCTTGAAAGAGACCAAGTAGAGAGGCGCAGCTACATAACAAACATTTTTGCATTAGTACATATCTATTGAAATATATTGCTAGGAAGTTAAAGGGTTACATACCAGTTCCATCTTCTGTATACACCGGTTTTTCTCGGCGTTCCTTCTTCCAGAAAATACTCATCCTGGCAGCGATGA
Source organism: Scalesia atractyloides (assembly GCA_947069175.1). Classification (NCBI taxonomy): domain Eukaryota; kingdom Viridiplantae; phylum Streptophyta; class Magnoliopsida; order Asterales; family Asteraceae; genus Scalesia; species Scalesia atractyloides. The sequence continues at coordinate 30,809,262 of CAMTDV010000005.1, forward strand.
GGGCCCTCTCCGGCAAAACAATATTGGGCACATCTTAAATATCTTGATACCATACCTCGTCGGCAGGTATGGGAAGGGTCTCCAGCTCGATCTCATCACCGGCCCGGAATGTCATCTTCATCAGGATCACCGCCGCCTTGATAAAGAAGAACTTCTGCTTCCAGTCGTGGTAGGACTTCGGCGGCACCAACAACAATCGTTTGGCTTGTACACGCTGTTGGAACGAATAAAAACCCAACGAGCAGTGCAGCTGGTAGAAAACTCTAAACTTCTCGACCGACGGCACAGCAGATCGATCGGCAAACGAACTCAAAATGTCGGATCCTCACCATTCCCATCGGGCTCAACTGAGAAATGTGAATCTTGTAAAAACCAAGAAGCAAGAAATGGGTCACCGGTAGCCAGAAGTTCCTTTCGGCAAAATAATCGTAAAATAATGTAATGTAGCCAGCCGGCGCATCAGCCGCCGTGACATTCGCCACCGGAAAAAACGCTTTCTAGAACGGAGAGAAAAGGAAGTTGGTGGCAAGATTATCGAAATCTTTCTTCGACCACTTTAGCGGTGGCAAACTTGACGACGACATCTCAGCAGAACTTTCACCGGTGGCCATAACTCAAACTTTGAAGAAAACTTAGAAAACTTTGAAGGTCGCCGAATTTTTCAACACAAATTTCTCTCAAGTTATAATTGGGTGAGGAAGCAAATGGATCGTTGATCCCTTTATATACTAACCGCAATTAATGCACGATTTGACTCCAGCGACTTTTGCGACCGTCAGTAACCGCAGGGGCGAGTGGGGAACAGTAACCGTCGTACGCGCGCGAGTGTCACCGAAAAGCATTAAATACGGTAAGACATGTACTGTTGACAGCCTGTCAACAGTACCACCACGTCTCAAGAACGTGCGTCGTCACCAACTACACCATCCAGATAAGTGACACGTGTCTAAGTATATTTGAAATTCAAATACTTTTTTCAAAATTCACTTACGACACGTCATCAAGATGCATAAAGCAACAAAAAGCTAGCCCTTACCTAGCGCAACACATTTATCTTAAGTTCAGTGCTCCACCTACTTTTTATTCTTACATAGGAGTAACACTGGACTGGGGGGACTTGAAGGGGTATGGTCCCAAAAACCTTGCGCCAATCAAGGAAACCATACCCATTAATAACTTCTAAGAGAACTGCGCGCAGACTTCTTTGCCAAAATAAGATATATTAGAACTCTGCGCCAAATATCCAAGAGAGGAAAGCGTCATTTAACTACCTTGCGCGGGCTCGCGCAAGGTTCAAATTTAACCTTGAACACTCTCTTTGGATAAATGTTTCATTTAACTACCTTGCGCGGGCTCGCACAAGGTTCAAGGTTAACCTTGAACATTCTTGTTTGATAAAGCTCCATGCACAAACCTTGCGCAGATATTTATATCAAAACAAGCATCCACCAAACGTTGCGCTAAGCAGCAAGGAGAAGAAGGAAGATCAGTTAACTAACTTGCGCTTCTCGCGCAAGGAAACAGTAAATCCTGAGAAACTTTCCCTTAGCAAAATCCTTGACTTGGTGCAAAAGCAAAGGGAATCTTTTCTTTTGTAACAGAATGTACACGTGGCGAATAATAGATGGGTAACAACTGTGAAACCTTCTAGAAGTCATTAACACCCAATCGTGCAAGCATCTTTTCGGTTATAACCAATTGCCACATGGCAGCATCTGGACGGCTGAGGAAGATCACGGTGATGGCATGCTCACATTTATAAGATGTAGTGATCTCATGTTGACACGTGGCACCTCCCTAACCGCTGATGAGCTCACGATCCGTGTGTACTAATGGATTGCCAACAAACGTTAACGGAATAACAAAAGATTCCGTTAAAGTTAACAATCTCTCTTTTTGGCGCCAAACACCAGCTATAAATAAGTAACTTGGAGTTCAAGGAAATGTATTCACTCTCAACTACTCTCTCACTTACAATATTTACTTCCGACTACCTGTACTTATTCTCAAGCTGGAGGGTGGTCACGGAGAGAACCCCCTTCTCCCCGTGGCGAGCTAACGGTGTTCTGTTTTAAAGGATCAGCCGGAATATTGTTCTATTCATCATCCATCGTGAAACCAAATGGAGGGTTAACCCTTTTATGCAGAGCCCATTCCATAGATCTACTTTGATTCCGGTCTAGTTGATCTAGGGTTTCTTCATTATGTAACAATTTTTTTTTTGTAAAAAAATTTGGGAATGTAAGTTACATGTTAATGAATGTTTTGTAACAAAAAACGCCGAGTGGATTTTTTCAAAAAAAAATAAATATTCAGTTTTTTAGCATATATATATATAAAACACTGAATTTTAAAAAAATTATAAAAACATCCCTTCGACGCTTTTTGTTTGTTTTTTTTTTTTTGTTACAAAACGTTCAGTAACATGTAACTTACATTCCCTAATTTTTTTACGAAAAAAATTGTTAAATAAGGTCTTTATGAGATTTCTTAACGTAAGTAGATTTTCTCTCTATAATACCATATATATATATATATATATATATATATATATATATATATATATATATATATAAAACCACCCTTTATTGCGAGAACCACTAGAAACAGTGTGAACACAAACAGTAATACCTAAAAAAATTAAAAAAAATACCAATTTTTTTTTGGTTTTTTAATATTTTTTTTGAAAAAGTCTCTATATTTACTCAACAATAAAAAAATTTCAAAAAAAAAATTGAGTACCATATATATATATATATATATATATAACCACCCTTTATTGCGAGAACCACTAGAACCAGTGTGAACACAAACAGTAATACCTAAAAAAATTAAAAAAAAATACCAATTATTTTTGTTTTTTTTAATATTTTTTTTGAAAAAGTCGCTATATTTACTCAACAATAAAAAAAATTTCAAAAAAAAATTGAGTACTAACTATCCATGCACATGTGCATTTTCGTCATTTCTTTGACAAATTCCATAATACATTACAAACAATAGCAATTGTACTTTCATTTACACTACCATGTGTAACACACTACTTTTTACGTTACCAATATTAGCAATGCACATGTGTATCTATATATCATCATGAAATAAGGTGTTTTGGTACACTAATTTGAATACATTTTTCTCATTCATCTATCATACCATCCATAATACACTACCATGCACATGTGCATTTTCATCATTTCTTTGACAAATTCCGTAATACATTACAAACATTAGATAATTGTACTTTTATTTACACTACCATGTGTAATACACTACTTTTTACGTTACCAATATAAGAAATGCACATGTGTATCTATATGTATCAACATGAAATAAAGTGTTTTGGTACACTACTTTGAATACACTTTCTCTTTCATCTATCATACCATCTATAATACACTTCCATTACCTCCTACCATCCATAATATAATACCATTACCTCATACCATTTGTAATACAATACCAATACCAATATTTTCACTTTATTACATGTATATCAACACCGTTTATACTATCCAATCAACATATTACATCATAAAGTGACAACTATAATGAACCAATCAACTACTAGATATAACTAACCAAAAAACATATATATAAGCCTACTTCATTATTCAAAATCACAAACTTTTTGTATAAAAACACGGTATATAATTGTTATACATAATGATGCACATGCGCATTTAATGTAAAATTGAGTGTATTATGGATGGTATTTTAAAATAAAGTGCAATTGTCTACTAGTGATAACGTATTACTGAATTTGTCGAAGTTATGATACATATGCACATGTGCATGGATAACAGTTACTCGAATTTTTTTTTGGGTAACGAAATATAACGATTTTTATTAAAAAAATATTAAAAAAAAAATTTGAGTGCTTTTTGATTTTTTTTAGATTTTATTTTGCAATAGAGGTGGTTCTCGTGGTTCTCACAATAAAGGTGGTTTTCGCATGAACCTTACCCTATATATGTGTGTGTATTTATGTACATAAATATTTCTTTAAAACCTAAAAAAACTAAAATGTCCTAATGTGTAGTGGACATGCAAGATTTAACAAATAAATTTAAGGATAAAACCCAAAACGTGTAAATAAATTTATGTTATTAAGGGACAATTCTATATTTGGTATATAGTTAAAAAAAACGAAAAGTGTAATTACTATATTATATATTTTGAAAAAAAAAAACGAAAAGTGTAATTACTATATTATATATTTTGAAATACTGTATACTTATAAGTTATTAAGGTTCTAAACCTCGACAATTGGAATATTGTCTACTTATAAGTTATTAAGGTACTAAACCTCGACAATATACAACATTTCTAGACCAATTCCAAAAACTTGTTTTAAATCCACTTTAAAAATCTCCTAAGACCTTTGTTACAAATCATCAATCGATCATCATTTAAACATACAACAAACCAGAATATAAGAATCAGTATTAATTAAATAGTGCGCAAATACAAACATTTGTGACATTAACAACAATAGTTGTTCTTCAAACATAAGAAACTTTCGCTATGATACGAAAATCTACATAAACCAAAGCTATTATAACCCACCCCTTGTCCCGGTCAACTTTACTCGGACCGGTTAGCATACCTTTCCACATTCTTGTCAAGGTTCAACCCAACCATAGCTTCACCCAAACCACAACTCACATCCGCAAGCATCTTTGGGTCAGTGTAATGTGTGACCGCTTGAACAATAGCACGAGCCCTACGAGCCGGATCTCCACTCTTGAACACACCTGAACCAACAAAAACACCATCACATCCCAACTGCATCATTAGAGCAGCATCAGCTGGTGTAGCAACACCGCCAGCAGCAAACTGCACCACCGGGAGCCGCCCTAATTGCTTTGTCTGCATCACCAAATCATACGGGGCTTGGATTTTCTTTGCAAAGGTGAACACCTCATCTTCATCCATGTTTGCCAAAACCCTAATGTCACCCATCACAGATCTCACATGTCTTACTGCCTCAATTATGTTACCTGCAAATCATAACCAAAATAATATACAACTGTTATTAAAACCGATTTCTCACATACGACGTAATTCTAATAGAGAAAGCCAAACTTATAGCTCAATACGCATTAGAGGGGAAGTGAAAGTTTGAGGTTATAGGTCTCAAGTTCGAATTTGATCCAAACCGGGTTTTACCCCAGCGGCCTTTAGGCGGTAGGTTTTCCTAAAACTGGAGATGGTGAGCTTGGGTTACTGAGCGTGATTTGCAGACGTGGGCATATGGGGTCGTCTTCTGCCAATAGGCTATCCCGGATAGCCGGGTTTTTATTTCGTTGACGTTAGAAAAAATTATACTCAAAAAATTATTATAATAGCAACATCCAAATATAGTGTTTTTAAATATATTTGACACATGTAATTAATTTATTAATAATGTAAAATAATTGTATAAACTTGATTGGCCCACCCAACCCTTTAAATTCAATTGATGACCCATTACCCGATTGGTACACCACACAAAAATATCACTTTACAACACGCTAGACAATCAAAAGTAACATCCAAAAATGCCAAACACCATGTTGTGCCCCTTAATTATTTAGGTATTCAACATGTAATAATTACTTTCATAGTTCATACCACACATTTCAAAAGTAAAAGAATCTAAGGCCCGTGGAGCGCTACATGGAGCCAATTCTCAATATAAGGCCTCACAGCTTCCGGTACACCACCACCCAGGTGCTATGGACAAAAAAAATTTCACCCCGCGATAATTATAATGCGGCCATCCTGGTTGCTCTTTCAAACACATATATATACATACATATATATCTATAATTGAAGGGGTTATATAACCTCATTTCCACTACACACTTAAGTTATATAACCCCACACTCTTAACATTTTGTCATTTACATAACCCCTTATCAAAAATACCCCGTACGATACGATTCGTACAGTACATGTATCAATTCGGTACATGTATCACCTAGGGGCAAGGCGCAAAAAAAGCGTGGGCCTGAAGAAAAAAAAGCGCCCAATGAAAAAAATAAAATATATCATAGGTTTTAGATGAATAATACTATTCTTCAAATAAAATAAACAAAAAACTATTACATAATTTTCATTATCATCTAACTAGTACCAAAATTCTAAAATAGTAGTGTATTAGTATAGAAAAGTAGTACTAAATAGACATTTATTTTATAAAACTACAAAAGTTTTCTACATATTAATATAAAATATTGGCATATATTAATTTGTGTTCAGATGTAATTAGATAAATAGAAATTAGAGGATCTGGTTTTAATATATTTTGGGAACTAAAAAGTTTAATAGTTCTTAATCTAAGTTGTAGAATCGTTAATTTGAGGCCTTATAAAGAAGGGAATATGAAGATTTTATCACTAAAAAAGGCCATAATTAGTATTAAATGCGCATTAGAAAGTATCATTAAATTCGTTTATGTTGAATACCAAACATTTATCATTAAATAACAAAACCCTAATTAATATCACCTGCCCTGCTAATCGCTTTAATTACCTTGGTAACAGAAGCGCATTAAATGCACGTCGCCCTAAAAACTCGCCTAGGCGCAAAAAGCGCTCGCTTTCAATAACTATGCCGAAAACGCAATATGTCGGTACCAAATCGGTACCGAAAATCAAATTGGTTCAAGAAATTCGATATGGGTTCCCATTTGCTATCCCTATTTCTCACCACTAAATTGAGAAATTGACCGATGTCAAAACCAAGCCTTTGAATCAAGAAATTCTAAGATGTCAAAACCAAACCGTAGACCAAACAAAATAAACGTATAGAAAGATGAGATTAGGGTAAACTTTTTCACTGTTTCTGAAGATAGAGAATACACCCATTGAATTACCGGATAGAAAACCCTTTTATGACTTATATAGATTATAAAAATGCAAATAAGAAAATTTGATATTTTAACAACCAAAAACAATAGTACTTATAAACTACCCATATGATAAAACTAGTAAGAGTAGTAACACCCAACCAATTTAAAAAATCTCATCTAGTAAAAAGTTAGAATACTTTAGAAACAAAAGAAAAAAATACCAGTTCCAGCTTCCCCTTTGGTACGAATCATAGCAGCCCCTTCACGAATCCTCCTCAAAGCCTCCCCAAGATTCCGACAGCCACAAACAAAGGGAATCCTGAAGTTATGCTTATTAATATGGTTCATATCATCAGCCAATGTCAACACCTCACTCTCATCAACATAATCAATACCAATGGCTTCCAGAATCTGCGCTTCCACAAAATGACCAATCCGAGCCTTGGCCATAACGGGTATTGTAACAGCCTGCTTAATCTCCTTAATCAGCTGGGGGTCGCTCATTCGAGCAACCCCACCTTGAGCACGGATATCCGCGGGCACACGCTCCAGTGCCATGACTGCGCACGCGCCCGCTTCTTCGGCTATCCGTGCTTGCTCCGCGTTCACGACGTCCATGATGACGCCGCCTCGGAGCATCTGGGCAAGCCCCACTTTCACGGAGAATGTTGATGTTTTGGTTTCGGTTATGGAGTTGGAACCGTTGCCGTAAACTGCAACCACTCCGGTGCCGTCCATGTTTCGCTTGGATTGGTGGTTGTGGTGGTGGGGGTTTTGAAGAGATTAAGAGGATGTCAGAATGAAGGAGTGGCAAGTTTGTGCGGCTTGAATGCTTGTGATATATTGGAGGTGGTGAAGGCTAGAGGTGTGAAGATACGAGTTGTGGTTTGTTAGGTCCTTTTAGTTATGATGATGTCAAATATTTACCCTAGTTATTCGTTTTATATCACTCATTTAAAAAACATTATAAGAAACGTTATTATTTTCGTGTGAAAATGTTCTATAATAATATGATGATGATTATGATATCCAACAAAACTTTATTTAATTAAAAAAGGAAGAGTGCCGCTTTTTTTAACGGCAAATTTGAATTACTGACATATCACTGGAGTATAATCGTGTCACCAACATAAAACCACCAGATCATATTTATCTTCATTAGACAATAATGTTTATACAGAGTATACACCAATCAGGAGAAAACCCAATAAATCTAGCAAAAAACCCCTTTTGGAAATCGAACCAATGAACTAATGGTCCATAAGCCTTACCCCACTCCAAAGATGCCACTAGGCTGAAGATTGCCTCTAAAGAAAAAAAATTAAAAAGGAAGAAGTTTTAAAAATTAGTTTTATGATAAATGATATCTTAGAGAAGTAATTAAGGGCATTTATTTTGTGACATCATATTAAATGCTATGTTAGTTTTTAAGCACATAATTAACTCATTATTTTTTGTGTATCCAACATATCATTATTTTACAAATATTAGATGTCACTAAATTTGAAATGAAGCAAAGGGCATGTAGCCCAATAATATCAAAAAGTGTTGAGATGATTTTTTTTTTGATTTTCCATTAGGTAAATGTATTGGGTTATAATTCCATTAGTACATGAACATGACTATGGTCTAGCGTTGTCAAGTTAATCTAATATTCAAAAGCTTATGAGTTTAATTTTATTTAAGATATCAAGTATAGCCCAACTTATCATTATTATTCTATTAATAATTTGAGATTACAAAAGATAGGTTGTTTCGAGGGGCGATATAAATAAAAGTTAGGGGCTGAAAGTAAACAAATAAAACATTAAGGATGTAATGAGGAAGTTCAAATCTTAACTTGTGTGCTGCATTTATGAATACGTGGCCCATAAGGATTCCAGTCGCAGATAGATGTTGACAATTAAGGTACTAAGGTTAATATCGAACAATATATTTATTACTTTTCTTTTTATTCTCTTTATTGTTCTTTAATTTTACAACAACTTGCATCGTGTGTTCTTTATCTCTAGAAATTACACCGAGTATCCTTTATTTGAAACTTTTACACACCGTATGTCCTTTATACTAAACTCCATTCATTTTCATGGTTTTTACCAATCATGTGCTCTCACATGAGGGGTAAAACTGTTATTTTGTCATTTTTATTCAATTTACATGTATTGTCCTTAAAAAACATCTCATGTATATATAACAAAAATAGCGAAATTTAATAAAATAATTGTAAAAAATTTGGTATGTTCTTAGGCTATTTTTGATAATTTTTTAGTTTTCTCATTTAAACTAACTTTCAAAACTATATATGTGTGTGTGTGTGATATTTTTATCATTTATTTATGTATTTTTATGATTGGATACATGTTAAAAGTAATTTACAAATGTGTAATAACCAAATTATATATACGTGTTATAAGTAATTACATAAATATAAAAAAAATTAGTTTACATATGTGGAATATAAAATCTCATATAGAAAATGATAAAACGGCATTTTTGCCCCTCATACAAGGGGCACATGATTGGTTTTAACCATGAAAATGGATGGATGTTAGTATAAAGGACATGCGGTGTGCAAAAGTTTCAAATAAAGGACATTCGACGTAATTTCTAAAGATAAAGGACACACGATGCAAGTTAGTGTAAAGTTAAAGGACAAACCATGTAATTTACTCTACAATATTACAATATAAGGGAAAGATCAAATAGGAAGTATGTTTTGGGTAGGAAAGATATAAAGTAATCTTAGCCGTCCATCTGGAAAAGTAGAAATACAAGTGGGAAGGGTATTTTAGTCAGTCTTATTTTATTTATTTTTTCTATTTCCCTTCTCTGTATCTTCAAAACCCAGATGTTCAAAACCCACCATCTTCAACATTTCATTCCTTTTCTCTCTCTAGAATTATATATCACGGTGCAATTTTTCTTCATCAATGAATGGTTCGAACACTCAATCAACGTGTTCTTCGATTTCTTTAAAGAAATCCCAGTTTATGTTTCTATAAGTTCTCGGTTTTTTCAATTTAAAATGATGCGATGGAACATGAGATTTCTGTTAAAACAGGTACTCATCTTCTCAAATTTATAAAACATTTTTGAATTCAAAGTAAAGATAACTCTGATTCTACTCTTTTCTCTTGATGTATACATGTGTTTGGGCAACATCATTAGTTCCAATTTCATTGAGAAATCATTAATAAAAAGTTGCACACCAGGTGTTTGACAAAATATCTCAAAGAAAAATTGCAAAATACCTTTCAGTTTAGATTTTCATTTAAAATTGTGTTTTACAAAAGAATGAAAAAACACACTTTTTGGGTGTTTTTAGGTCCATTGCGTTTTACAAAATAATGAAAAAAATTTATCCATTGCGTTTTACAAAAGAATGAAAAAAACACATTTTTAGGGTGTTTTTTGTCCATTTCGTTTTACAAAATAATGAAAAAACTGTTTTTTATCCATTGCGTTTTACAAAAGAATGAAAAAACACATTTTTTGGTGTTTTTTGTCCATTGCGTTTTACAAAAGACACTTTTCTTTTGTGATTTTAGTCCATTGCGTTTTAGAAAGTACACTTTCTTTTATATTTTTAGTCAATTGCGTTTTAGAAATAAACTTTGATTTGTGTTTTAATTCATTGCTTTTTAGATAAAAAAAAACACTGTTTTTTGTTTTTTGTTTTTTTTGTCCATTACCTTTTAGAAAAAAACACTTTTTATGTTTTTTAGTCCATTGTGTTTTATGATGGTTTGTTGAACTTAAACTGAAACTATATGATAATAATGTTGGAAATTAAGTGTGTTTGAATGGATGTCCAAAATGGTAAACCACTTGTCCCACATTGGTGTGGAGACAAAGTATAAGGTTATTTATAAGGTGAAACATTTGCATAACCAACATAACTTTATGACATGTTTTACTATAAGTCCTACGCGCGGGTGCGCAAGGGGGGTGCAAATTGGAACCGGAATTTAGTCGAACTCGTGTGCACCCGCACGTCCTCTGGACACGAATATTACAGCGTTGGCTGGTTTTTGCTTTCTGCCGTTGCGTTTTTTGGGATTGTGTTGCTGCTGCGTTTTTTAACTGTTACAGACCACTGCGTTTTACAGATGTTGGTTTCGCTGTGTCTTTTAACTGTTACAGATCACTGCATTTTACAGATGTTGGTTTCGTTGTGTTTTTGTAACTGTTACAGATCACTGCGTTTTACAGATGTTGGTTTTGTTGCGTTTTTTTACTGTTACAGATCACTGCGTTTTACAGATGTTGGTTTCACTATGGTTTTTTAACAGTTACAGATCACTGCTCGCTGCGTTTTTTAACTGTTACAGAGCTTTACAGATGTTGCTCTTTTTTCATTGCGTTTTACGCAACTGGGTTTTCGAAATTATTTTTTCGAAATATAGCAATAGCATACTCGTTTTAAAGATAAAAAAACGCTCGTTTTTTGCTGCAATTTTATAGAAAAATAATGTCGTACGAAAGAGTTATTAACATTTAAAAAATGAGGGGGAATTGGAGGAGAGAGAAACTATTGTTTTAGATTGACTAGAATGCCCTTATAAAAACCCACCCGCCTCCTCTTTTTGATTCAATTTAATTCATTTAATCTTAACCATTGATTACTAAATGGATGGGCAAGATTACTTCCTATCATTCCTAGTGATAAAAACTTCCTATTATATCCCTTACAATATAAAAAGTATTATTTTACATTAAATGTATAAACATCACCGGTTATCATAGTATCTTTTATATAGGGTAATATTTTCATTTAAAAGTTTCTGACAATTATCATTCTTTTTTAAGGTAATATGTTCATTTAAAAGATTTGACAGTTATCATTCTAATTTGAGTTAATTACTTAAAGAGTTAATTACGTTTTTCATCCATGTGGTTTATCAAAAATCACTATCTCAGTCTATTAATTTAAAAATTTTCAAAACAGTCCATGTGGTTTCACTTTCATAACAATTCCAATTTACCGTTAATTTTCATGAAATGAATAAAATACCCTTTATTTAAAAAACAATATATAAAAACATGTCTCTCTCTCTCTCTCATCTATGTCTCTCTCGTGTAGCCCCCACCCATTACAAGCCACCATACAACCTCCGTCCACCCCCATTTCATTTCATTCTTAAAAATAACCCGGTTAGCATCGTTAATAGTCATATATATTAACACCATACATACATACACACGAGTCTCACTCATTCGTATATATATGGTTCAATAACACACATACATATTATCTAATCTAGCTCATTCATCCAAACGCATTCAACCTACAAGACCTAGCCACAAACCTCCACCCATACAAAGTTCATACATACAACCTAAACTCGTATTCATTTCTATTCATACTCATACATGGTTTTCATCTACTAACATACCGTTAATTCCATACACACATGTTTTCATACTTATTTTATTCCCACACATACTTGCACACGCTCGTCATTCTTATCAACTCCTCAAAAACACTCTTTGGTAAGTTGAGGTGCCCTTCGGGAGCTTAAAAATGAGTTTTATACTCACTCGTACCTCACATAACTATTTGGTAAGGTTATGGTGCATATCGAGGGTCTAACGAGGCTTAGGGACGGGATTACGGGGCCCGGGTTCGAAGAAAACGAAGAAACAGGTGTACCGGCATCGACGGGGGCATCAATAGCAAGTTGGGGCATTGGGTTTACAGGGCCACCCTCAGCAGCATCAACAACTTCACATCTGGGAGTCGCCGACTTCGTTTTCAACACCGGTGGCCAATTTTCGTTCTTTTATGCGTTTTGACCCCCGTTCGCGTGTCCCGAAAGTTCCAAATCGTAAAATAACATTATTCCAAGCGCCCAATTCATCCTAACACTAACCCCCGTACCCTGGCATCCAAATTCACATCCCGACACATAACTTTATAACTTTTGACCCGTTTGATTCTGCCAAGCACTTTCAACTATGACTAAGCTACATTTAGTTCAATATAACCTCATATACCTTGGTCCTACCATATGTTACCATCATTTCATGATTTCCCAACTCCTTACATTCAAGACTACATTACATAATAAGAATTAAGTTGGGAATCACTTACCTTAAGCATCCTGTTCGTGCTTGCTTACTTGCTTCCTTCGACCCGTTAGACTTTTGTGCTTAAGTTCGTGCTAATGTGATTTCTATCCTTTCATTTCACCACATTCATATTCTTCGTTAGAATACAAAAATTATACATATTATCAATCATTTCTAACTCATAACTTACGTTCGACTTTCGTTAGTCAATTATTACAAATACAAGGCATAAATCAACAATCACATCTTTTCATTCCACAAAATTCAATATGTCATCACATATACCACATATTGGTATAACATGTACCTGATGATTTCCCAAATCTTATATTTGTGACAAAAAGTCTAACCATCCTACATATACACAGTTGACTTTCATAAAGTCAAGTGTCTATCATATGAACTTTCTATTTAACCTCATACATCCATATCATTATAGTAGATTATACTACAGACGTCATATACATTTCATACTCATGTAGTTATACACATACAACCACTTGATTATCTAGTTACATACATATACATGTATAATCATTTTCATTCATGGTAGCATTTCCATGATTCTTCAATTATCCACATAACCCAAACTTAAAGTAATTCTATCATCCTTACATGCTAGTAAGTTAACCCATTTCACATTTAGAACACATTTATTCCTAATCATAATCAAGAAACTTATCCAACTAATGGGTGCACCATAGGTTTCAAGCATAGAGGACAAGCTCCTAAAGCATACTTCTTACAAAATCATTTCACCAAACTAAAAACCCACATGTAATCCATCTAAAGTACGTATCTCATGCTATCCTATCATTAATTACTTCATAGTTACCTTCTGTTGATGCCGATGTCTATAGCCTACGTCTTAGGGTTATGTTGTGTCGATGTAATAGGGCTACGTATTGTTAGATTATGCTTTTGATGTATGTAAAGGCCACTTTGCACGAAGTGATAGTCACCTCGTACGAAGTGCAACACACTTCGTACGAAGTGTCACCTCATACGAAGTAGCAAGACCAACTCGTGCGAAGCAGGCATGGAGTTGGGGTCTAGAGTCCTTAGCTGTTTTAGTGAACTGAAAGGCGAAGCCCTGTCAGTTTTGTTTTTTATTTGTACACGTTTATCAAGATTAATGAAGCAGAGCTTTGAAACAGTAAACATCATATTGTCAACTAGTTAATAATGAATTTCGCGCATATTGACTAGATAACGAATTAGGTCTTGTGCTTTCGGAGGAAGCCGATCCTCTCACAAGTGTATCAGAGCTTGGAGGCCTGATTTGTCGACAATTGATCAAGTTTCATACATTGAAGACCTCTTCTTCTACTTATTCTTCTTCTTTTTATCATTTTTTAACAAATTCATGGACTAAATGGACTGATTTTTCAGTATTATCCGTAAAAGAACCATTTTAGTAAAACCCTTGAAAAGATCAGAGCTAAAAACAACCAAATTCATGTCGAAAATTGCAAAAAACGCAAAATTGTGAACACACCTCGTACGAATTGATACCCTCATTTCGCACGAAGTGACCATCCACTTCACACGAAGTGACAAATCGCTCTAAAATATTTGAAAACTGAATTTCACACTTCGCACAAAACCATTTCTAACCATTTTTTTTCGTAAAAATGGAAAACGAATTCTTCAATGCGTTCGCTACATCAGCAGTTACGAACGCAGCCGCTCAAACGTTAAATTTAGATAATGAGATGGGCAAGATGGCTAAACCACCCAAATTGATGTATCTTGAAGATTATAAGGTTGGCATGAAAGATTCACAAATTGGGTACATGCTAACTATCTCGAGTGTTGGTACGCGATTGACGATGGTTATAAGATTCCGGTAGGAGAGAATGGTTTGGAGAAAGGGGTGATGCAATTGAATGATCAAGAAAAGGCGTTATTTTCTTGTGAGAAAAAGATGATGAATATTTTACAGCAGGCTATTAAAGAAGATATCTTTATGATGTTGCAGCATGAAAATTACGCTCAATCAATATGGAATGCACTCAAGGTTAAATTCCAAGGATGCAAAGAAATGATTAAAAGCAAACAAGCATTCTTGAAGAAAGAATTTGATTTATTTCATCCGTTGAAGGGTGAGACGATGAAACAGCTCATCGAGAGGTATTGTCATCTTGTAGTCGAAATGAAAAGGTTGGGGGGTTAATAAAGATAACGAAGATTTAGTAGATAAATTGGCTGACGCACTACCAGAGGGCGAATGGTTAACATATCTCATGTTTTTAAAGAATGGACCATATTATAATAACATGATGAGTTTCTCAAAGTTTATCAAAAAGCTATAAGGTCACGAACTGGAATTACAAAAAAATGGCAAGATCTAGAAGCGCACATGCACAACAGGATGTTAATATGTACTTTAAAGGAAGCGCACATGCCAACGTCCAGAGCCCAAAGATCCAGACAACATTCAGTGCTGATAACTCATCAAACAACTCAATGAATCATTCAACAAGTAGTACCAGTTTTACCTCATTTCCAAGTTATGATCCAAATACTCCAAGTACCCAACAATCGTCCCAAAGCTCTAACAACTACAACAGTAGCCGGAACAACCAGTTAAATCCTAATCAAAGGATTCTTCTATTTAACATAGTTGTGAATTTAGCAAATGCACAAGACTTCACAAATAACACAACAAAGCAACATATGGCTCTACTCGCATCAGCGCTTGAATTATATGAGAGCACTAGCCGGTAAGATCGGTAATCCTGATAGGACTAAGGAGGATTACGATCAAATCAACTCTGAAGAACTAGAATTAATTGACATCAAATGGTGTATGGCCAATATTGTTAGAAGAGCTCAACGTTTCATGGAAATAACAGGGCGTAACAGTTTGGGACGACCAGATGGTAAACTGGGATTTGACAAAGCAAAGGTAACATGTTTTAAATGCCGGGAGAAGTGTCACTTTAAGTGAGAGTGCCCGAACCGAGAAGTTCAAAGTAATCACAATCCGTTTGCTGATGATTACTACAACAAAGACTTCTCCTCCTCAAAGTTCATCAAAGCTTATAGCTATTGAGGACGGTTCGACCAAGTCAAAGGCTCTCGTGGTGACTCAGGAAGACGAGGGATTTAATTGGAATGACTATATTCCTAAGAAAGAGAGTTTGGCACTACTTGCTGAAATAATAGAAGAACCAGTGTTTGATGAGGTGATTGAGGAAACTTCAAATGAAGAATGTGAGGTTGTGTTTGACGAAACGCCTAATAATAGTGCTGAAGAGTGTGTAGAGGCAATCTATTATGAACATTGTACCGAGGAAGAAATGTTTCACCAAGCATTTGAATCTGTAATTTCTCCTAACATTTATAATTATTTTACAGGTTTCTTTGGAGGTTCAAGCCAATACCAATGCACGCCAAAGACAGAAGAATCCAAGAAGCCAGTTGAAGAAATTATCGATGTCACAAAGGAGATGAACGGTGAAAATCTGAAGAAAATAGTTGACAAAACCATGATGGCTCAGCTACAAGAGGTAGTCCGTGAACAGAGACACGAAGAAGTGAAAGAGTCAGTATTGAGTCAATCAAAGAAGAGATTAAGGTTGAAATCATAGAAGTTGAGAAACCATGCACGAAATACTTGGAGCCGTGCAAGGAATGCTCAAAAAAGGATTTAAAAACTTAAAAAACATACTGACAACTTGACAAGCGATTTGAGAGACACAAAAGTTGCTTAAGATAAACTGAGTAGATCAATCAAACAATTTCAAGAAGTTAGTAAAGAGGACATGACAATAAAATCAATGCTAAAAGCTACAGTAATGGATAGACAAATGGAAATTAGTAATCATATAGACACCTTTGCTAAGCTAAAAACTAAACTTGAAGCCATAAAAATTGAATCTAAATGAGTCAATAAATTGTTGATTAGTTACTCAACGTCCTCATATGTGATTGATCATATTCTTCCACAACAACTTGTGAAAATCGAACAGGAAGAAAATGAATCTGAAAAACATAACAAAGGTCTAGGTTATAATCAGTGTCCACCCTTAATGTGGAACAATTATGTTAAGAAATATCCAGATGGGGTGGAGAAGGCGCACAATTTAAAACTAAAAACCGAACAAAAAGAGGACGAGTTGCCGGAAACATTGATGTGACCTATGAATGCGAATCAGATGCTGTGAAAAATGTGTTGGGTATTGTATCCGATAACACTGATTTTGAAAGTGCTGAATCAAATTTGGAAAAATCTGAATCAAGTTCTCGGTTTTGAAAATGAAGAAAGTTTTCATAAGAATTATCTTTCACACACAGAAAACAGTCTAACAGTCTGAATGATGATCCTAATGTGGTAGTTTACAAAATGAATGGATCGGACAAACTGTATGCTGATGAGGAATTTCCAATTTAGAACGTAAACCGTGATAGAGTTGATAAATTGTTCAAGTTGGTTGAAGTTAGTCTTTCTGATCTTGAAAAACAAAATGCAACATATTATTCCAAACTGAAAAGAGTTTACAATAACTACTACCAGAAGGGTAGAGATTATCCAGAAAACATGTAACACCTTGGAAATTTGTGTCAAATCATATGATGACACATGTCCAGTTCACTCTCAAATATGCCTAATAAATTGGACGAGAGGGACTAATTTTGCCAATTTATGAAAACTATGATCATTGAAGGACTAAACATGTCAACATGCCAATTTTTGTCCTCTGAGTGACCCTTACGGACCGTAAAGCTTAATAGCTTATGGGTCGTAAGAATTATAAAATATTGTAGCTGGGACTCGGTTACGGAACGTAAGACATTGAGTCTTACGGACCGCAAGCCATTCAAATCCGTGGGCGCGCTAAAGGCTTACGGACCATAAGCCATCACCTTTTACGGTCCGTAAGAGGTGCAGCTGGCAGAATTGGCAGTCTGCCATCGCAGCCTGCATTATATGCCACTTATACGCGAATTACCACACTCTCCAGGGTCTCAACACCTCCCTAACCACCTGGAGTGATCCTCTAACACTTCTGGACACATGTAAAGATCTAATCAACTCCATTCAAGTATAAATAAGAATGAATTGCAACCATTTTCATTGCACCTATTCTTTAAATCATTCTCTACTCTCCTCTGGAAGTTCCTGACTTGAAAGGAGCTTCCATCTGAGTTCTAAACATTCTAAGGATCACAAGTAAGTGTTCCTTTCCGGCTCTTTTCATTTTTATAGGCTTTTATAAGCCGAAAGTCAAGCAAATTGACTTTTGCTTTGACTTTCGGTTTAGACCGTTATGGTCCAGCCATTGTTCGAATTGAACATGGCTACGTGATCGTAATAAGGTAGGTGGTAATCCCTCTAAAGGGCACCTCATGGAAATCACGTTAAGTTGGTCAATTGACGGGTCAAAGTTATCTTACTTAAAAAGTCAAAATGCTGTTTTTCGGAAACTTATAAAATGAAATAATTGTTTAAACACATTTTTGACACACAAATAAGTTTGTAAGTAATATTAGAACATGTATGAACATGTTCAGCCCGTCATTTCCAGTTTTAGTGTTAGTTTGCAACCGAAAGTCGAGCAGTTTGACTTCTGCTTTGACTTTCGATGCTGACCCGATTTAACTTAGTTAGCTACTGAATTATAGTTGCATTATGATCATCTTCATGTATAGTATAACCCTCTGTGATTATACTACTTGATCATAATTAGATTCTGAGTTTATATGCAAGTCCTTATAGTATGCCATACTTTGACAGAAATGCCCTTTTTGAAAGAAATAAGGTTTAATCAATAAAGAACTTGCAAATGACTTATATAATGATATGTTAATGTAATTAACATATTTTGATGTTAATGAACCGATCATAAACTGAGTTTTCATATAAGATAGTAAATTGTGTTTTAAAATAACCAAAGTGCCCTTTCGGCACCTAGAATGGTTTTAAACATAATTTATCATCTCAAACTCATTACCTACTGATATAATATCATAACTGAAATATTTTAGGATAGCAAATCAGTTCATAATTTGAGGTTTTGACTGAAGATCGCAAATGTCGTTATTTAATGACCAAAACGCCCTTTTGGCGCGTAGTATGGTTTTAAACCATAACTATTAATTAGAAATTGATACCTACTAATATTATAACTTATTTAAAATATTTTCACAGTAGGTACATGATTATAACTCAGATTTGTTACAAGTTCCTAAATTACATCAAATAACGATTAAGTGCTCTTATGGTGCACATTTTGATTTTTAAACATAAATGGGCATGTAAGTTGTTAGCTTACTGATGTTGCAACTTATTTAAAGTATAATGGCATATGGAACTTGTTTATGACTTATCCGGATACCCGGTTTCGCTTATATGCGTACCGTTAAGCTTATGTAATTCGTTTACGTAAGTTCACCGAAACAGGTCAAAACCTTTCATTTTATTCTCAATTCCAGAATGTATATTGTTTACCCATATTATACTAGTCTTAGTACTTGTTGGGTTAAACAACATTCTATTCCGGTCATCGCTTAATCAAGCGTGTCGTACCGTTTTGTTGATATAAGTTAATTGTTCCAAGTCTATGACTTAAAAAGGATCCGTTGACATTCTAATTGGTTATTATACCATTCATTTCAGACTAGGGCCTTCCAGTAAATTGCAACCGAGTTAGTTAATCGATTACAGTTGTACCTATTATAATTGTTGCATTGTAAGATTTGTTAAAGCCAGGTAAATACTCTTAACCTATTTTCCCTATACGGGCTTGGGATACGGTATATTATTACCGCATGGTCGGGTATGGGATCAATGATCTATGTGTCGGGAATTCAAATAACCCGTTTTAATTCGTTTTGCTTGATAACTTAAATATTGGGGGTTAATGCGATCGTGTCGTGGATATCCTCAGCTCGGTTAATTGCAACTGACCACGACCTAAGCACGGGGTGTAGGCATACACCTGACAGATGCTGATGCTATGATAAAATATTTTTATAACCTAATATGGGTTTACCCAGTAAGGGTATTAAAGTGGCGTGTCGATTAATCATGATTCCGGCATACTTTCCGGGCCCCGTAAGCATGTAAAACTGATAACATGAGATATAGTTTATCCCAAGTTATTTATGAAAATATATGTGCCATCATGAACATGAAAATGAATTTTGAAATATTTTCAAAATGTGTCGGTTATTTGTATTTACCAGTGAAATCTGACGTATTTTCAAAAGACTAAGCGCAGGTTGCAAGTACTTAAATAGGCTGGAAGCTTCTCTGTAAATGCATAAGTTGAATTTGCCACTCCATGCATGAAGCCTATTAGTCTGTAGTTATCTTGTTTTGTTATTTTCAATCCACTTGTGGATCTTTTTAGATACCATCCGTCTGTATAAAATTTTGAACAATTTGGACATTTTATATTGTAATAATTTAAATCCAAGACTCCCGCTGTGCTAAATGTGTATTGATATCAGTTTGTGTAAAACCCGTACTTATATTCAACAATTTTCGTATGGTTTCGACCATAATGGTGTAATTACGTTTACACATACATTTGAAAATACGAGTTCATTAAAACATTTTTATATTAAAACAACACAACATTATGTAAATAAGTTCGTCATTTAAAAATGACGACGAAACGTAGCGCGGAAGCTTGTATCTTGATTGTGTTTGGTTCTTCGTTGAGCTTGATCGTCATCCGGCATCTCGAGATGTACCTACATTTCATAAACCATGAAATGATTAGTCATATAAACTTATAACATGTTTAAATCAAGTCCGTATATCAACACGAACAAGAAATAATTTTTTTAAAAGGTTTGCCGTAAGCCACGGTTGGGGACCGTGGGTCACGGTTCACCTGGTCTGTTCAAAACAGCAGGTCTGGACTGTGAGCCACGGTTCAGAACCGTAGGTCACGCTGCAGCCTAGTTTCAGCTTTTACCCCTTTCAATCTTTGTTACGAAAATGTCCATAACTTTCTCGTTTCTTATCCGTTTTACGACCCGTTTCTTCCTACGTGATCGTAATTTAATTCCCCATCATATGGAGTTAAAACCCAACTTTGGAATTCACAAAATTCTAAATTTCAAGCTCTCAGCTTGAAACTCAATTATAAGATTTTTGACCCGTTTAGAGAATTTAAACAATTAAGTCTAAACCTCGCTCTTTTCTTTTCAAACTTCACAATTCCACATTTAAAATATCTACTTATATTTTACCACAACTAATATTGTGGTGGATTTGCTATAATAAACCAACTATCCTGAATATTACCCTTCGGTTAGCCATTTTACGGAAAAGACTCATTTTAGGCATTTAGCCCGTGAAGGATTTCGCCTATAACTTTTATGCTTATCTAAGATTTACCATTACCATAATATATGTTTCTAAACCACCCATAAGGATCGTTTGCCCGATTTACCTATCAAGCGCGTTTTGGTCAATTTTAGTCCCTCATTTTACGACGTCGGACTTTCACTAAATATTTGACCAAAATTGCTCGTTTAACTATAATCTTATTTATGCGTACCTGGTTCGGGTCAACATTTTGACCCGTTTTAATACCTTTTCACTATTAGTTACTAGATAATAGCAACGCGAACCATATCTTATTTTCCGGTGATCACAAAGCTCAACAAGCGATCATCAAATATTATTGTCAAATGGTGTTAACAACACCATTCGACCCGTTTATTTGAAATAACCATTTATCTTTATGAGGTGGTCTTTAATTACCATATCACTTCTTTTATTCCGGTTTACTCCGTGAGTACATCTTATTTAAAAGTTGTTTCATATTTTGTTTGGCCCGTTATGACTTACGCCATGTGGTGTCTTTTCAAATCTCTTTATCTATCCGTCAACTCATGTGCGAACTACTATTTTAACCACTTTTACCCGTCACGGTTTATACCATAACGTAATGTTTCAAAATTCTTTATTTGTTTTTCATCAAATGACTAAATTTACTGTTTTACCCTTTTTACCATAAATTATGGTTTCTCACCGTTTTCACTTGTTCCGACCCATATTATTTCACATCGGAACATCATATTTCAATTACAAAATTTACTTTATTCATATCCAATACACACAAGTAAGTATTCTATAAAAAGGGTGTAAGCTTTACTTACCTTGCATCCAATTTACGCTTTCTCCTTCATACTTGATTCGTTTGACCCGCTTCTTTCCCAAGCTTCCACCTAACTTGTCAAGCGTCAAACTATCATATGATGTCCACAAGGTGATTAGATTAGTCATTGTAGATCATGACCTTCACACCTTATGAACTTTCATACCACTTTTACTTATTGAACTCTATTATAGGTCGGTTTGACTTTTAAAAGTCAATCGCCTATTTACTTATGTTTTTGCACAATTAAGTTTAACGAATTACCCGGTAAGGACTATTCTTAGGCCACCATATTAGTTACGTTTCTTAACTAAGTTTACGAAATTGTTAACATTAACTTAGCATAATTTCAATCATTCATAACACATGATGATCTCAAACATCATTTAGTATGAATATAACATTCATTCCTTCATATCATACAAAACCCTCTCAATGGCAAGTATGAACATATACTCGAAATCATAGATTACTCAAACACTTTCTTATTACCTTCATGCATGATGATTCTAATCATGTTTACATCATCAATTTCATCATAATATTAAAACCCACTTGTCTAAGTGTGGTATTATCTAAATATCCAAATCATAGAAACCTATGTAGATTTTTCACTTAGGGTTTTGTTCCTAACCAAGTATACATCACGAATTTGGCCATAGCCTCTACGATTCATACATAAATCGCATCTTGTGATGTTCATCAAATTTCACAACTTCATAAATATAAAAAATTCGACATACCTTATGATCCCCTAGCTTGGGTGATCGTTAATTCACGTTTATTCATGAATTTGAGCCCCAAATAACCCTTCAATTTAATGTTATTTGATGAACTAGGGTTTGGCTCCTTGGAGCTTCTCTTGATCGTTCCAGAACACGCACACACTTAGTGTGTGGTGTTTTGTTTTAATTTTTATTATTAAACTTTCAATTTATCCAACTTTGGTCCCTCTTGTTTGGTTAGTTATTAAGTAGGCAACAACCTACTTATTTCTAACAACATTCCCTCTTATTAACTAAGTTAAACATTCCTAGTTAACTTAGTGGGTTCGGGGAGATTACAACTAAGTTCATTTTAAGTCCCGTTAACTCGGGCCTTTTATAAGCTTTATTTCCTCAAAAGCCTTCGTTCAACTTTTATTTAACATTAGGTTTAGTTATTTAAATCCTAATAGTCACAGGGTTAACTTTTACCACTAACAGCACTTTACCCGTCTTTTAGTATTAACGTGGTTTGATTACCAAACCCGTTTTTGGGGTGTTACAATTTGTCACGTGTCCCCTATCCGGGCCCACCGGGTGACGTACGAAATATCAGGGTGTGACAAAACAAAAGATTTCGAAAACCAAATTATAAAAGGAAAATCGAATTTGTTTTTGGAACAAGTATTGTGAGTGAGAAAGAAAATCTAGGTAAATAATCAAATGATGAATTTAAAAAGGAAAAAGAACGCTATGAACAGGCCTTCGATTCCTCCGTTGGAAACGATAGTAGGACATGTTACAAATGCAACAATGTCGGGCATATTGCACGAAAATGTTCTCAAAATAATCCAAAACCTGTTTATAGTGTGAAAAAGTCTCTAGAAGATGTGAAACAAAAAACCCCGAGTTTATACCAACACCGATCTTAAAAAGAAATAACGAATCAAACAAAAATGAGAAGCCAACAAATTTAAACATTTCAAATTTTGAAGTTGGTGAATCATCAACCAAAAATGAACAAAAGGACTCAAAATTCTATCCTAAAAAGGCTTTTATGAAAACACAAACTTGGGTGATAAAAACTAAACGATCTTCTGCAGATGCAAAGACAACAACTGTGCTAACCAAAATGGAGACAAAGGTTGGACATGTTGTTGAAATCAAGAAAGAAGTTAAGAATGTTTGTGAATCAAAATTTGATATCCCAAACCACCCAAGATCGAGAAGGCTTGGGTTTCAATGTTTAAATAACTGCTTAATTACATGTGCAAGGGCTCTCGAGGTCAATCATTTCAAAATGGATAATGGACAGTGGAGCTTCTCAACATATGACAGGGATGTTGGCCTTGCTTTATGATGTTAAATTAATACGTGGAGGCTATGTAAGGTTTGCGGGTACTTTTAGGTCTAGCAAACCACTTAGGATATCAAGGTGAAATCATCAAGTGAGGTGGTGGATTGAAGGTAGGATAGCTAAGGCTTCCAAGTAATCACACCATTACCTAAAACTCAAGTCTTGTCACAAGAACAAGCTTGGATGGTTTCAACACTTGTGGGTTAAAAACTCTTACAAAACAGAAAGTTTGGAGGCAATTAACACCTCTGAATTTGTATGAAACAACCTTGGTTAAGCTCACTAATCATGGACTTGATTAGTGGCATAAGAACACAAGTTTGCTTGACGTAAACACAAGTTTAGTAAAAGTAACAACCATAATCTTCCAAAACAAAAAGTTTGGACCTCAAAATGGTAATGTTCTACCTTGGTTTTCCATGGAAAACCTGTGGAAACAATCCTAGAGGCAATCCAAGCTTTGTAGAAGAAGATTTGATGAAAAAAAGATGAAGAAAAGTGAGTTTGAACTCACTTTTGCACTTGAAAGAATTCTACCTTGTTCTTGAATTTCCAGAGAATTTGAGAGTGTTTTGATGTTTTAGAAGTGTTTGAAAGTGAAAAAGAGGGTTAGGAAGCTTGTTTATATAGTGGGTGAGTTAGGGTTAGTGTTAACTGAGGTTTAGAGGTGATTGGATGTGAAAAAGGTGGGAAAAGAGGTCCAATCCGCGAGCTGAAAATAGCTGGCTGCGGATATAACTCTGTCGCACCACGCGAGGGGAACATATGTTCCTGGCGCGTGGCATGAGGGAGTAGGTTTTCAAAAATTATTTATTTTGTCTAGTTTTGGCCCCTGCACTTGGTTTTTAGGTTATTTCATGCTATAAACTTGTATTTTAACTTGTTTTTAGGTATACAAGATGTTTGTAAGCATGTGATAAGTGTCGTGCACCTAAGATTGATGATTCAAGCGTATGATAAGTCCCGGTTTGCATGTAAATGCGTATTCGACAATTGTTTGCGTATAACACAACTATAACATGTATGAGTATGAAATGAAGTTTCCATTACAATCAAAGTCTCGGATTACATAGTTGAAAATGAAATGCGAATATGATATGAATACAAGTTTCCATAAAAAGAAATATGATTACACTTTCTAAATATGGAAAGTACAAAATACGAAGCGTTACAACTCTAATGGGTGATCTTTTTTTTTCCTCATAAAACTAGACAAAATTGTAATAGATGTAAGAAATAAAATTATATATTAAATGAACGAACTTAAACAAATGGAAACAAACCAACATTCACGAACATAAATGAGCGAATGAGACGTGTTAATGTTCATTCTTTTAACAAAACAAACAATAAGTTTTTGATCATGTTGTTTGTTTATTACCCTTATTGCCCCTTTACGCTCTAGCGATAGTGTAAATTTTGGAAAAAATTTTGATGTTTTTTCGATTTCATTAACCATTTTCTTTGAAACCTTGCCCCTTAACGGATTTTCTAGATCCGCTACTTAATAGATGATATCCTGAAAATTTTTCTAATATAGATATAAATTCTTCCATCTATTGAAACAATATTGAGTTCTCTTGTTTCGTTTCATAAGTAAAATGTATTACGAACCACCTATCACTTAATTGTTTAATTTCACGGAAAAGAAGTAGGGAATCAAGCTATTAGGTGTGGAGGAGGGTAGTCCTCAAAGTATAATCCGCCACATAGGTGTCCACATGAGCGGGTGTGAGGACGAGTCTAAAGGGATGGACCTAGGGTGTGGGGATGGGCATCAATATATATATATATATATATGTGTGTGTGTATAAAGAAGAAAGAGAGGACGTGGAGCGTCGAGAACGACGACGCTGATGACTTGCGACCCAAAGGGTGGCGGTGTGGCTGGAGCTCGCAGGGCTCAGCCACACCCCAATAGTCTCACAAGACTCCCATAGTGTAATTCTCAAACCTAGTGGCCATGTACGACAATACCACTATTGCTGTTGTCATACCCAATGTGAATAAGCACAAGATATATTTTAGAGTACTCGATATTATATTTTAGTAGAATTGTGTCGTATAGAGACCTAAGCCAAATGTTTATCTTTTTTGACTACACCAAATTTCAATTTGATTTTGTTTTGCTATTTAAAAATGACTAAAATTGACCTACATGGTCACATATGACGAAATGCACTTTTGATTTTAATGACGATAAAAGTTTAAAATATGAAACAAATAGTATATGCTATTTTTTTAACGATAATTTGATCACTGAAGTATCATTATGCAATCAGAGTAACCATACGATTATATTCATCTCCACTAGAAAAAAGGCCTATATACCAAATAGTATATGCTATTAATCAAT
Organism: Scalesia atractyloides; assembly: GCA_947069175.1. Taxonomy (NCBI): domain Eukaryota; kingdom Viridiplantae; phylum Streptophyta; class Magnoliopsida; order Asterales; family Asteraceae; genus Scalesia; species Scalesia atractyloides. The sequence continues at coordinate 30,835,711 of CAMTDV010000005.1, forward strand.
GTTTTACATCCTTTAATTATCAGATTATATAAATAATATATTTCGGGAAACTTTTTCACTATAGCGAAAGTCTTTTCCTCTTTGATTTTTTTTTTTTTTAATTTGTCACAATGCTCAGTTAATTTTGATTGGCTTGATGCAAATGCTTCCGGCAATATCCTAAAAGGCGAAGATGCAACATGGCTCTCAACGAAACCAAAGACTTGATATAATTTTCTGTTCCTAATAAAAGTGACCCATTAAAATAAAATAATAGTACATCAATGATACGGTGGAATATATACGAGAAAAGAATTGTCTTAATATAATATTAAACACTAGTTATCTTTATGTATGTTTCGACATGAAATTTTGTAAGGATATTTTTAAGCCAACTAATTTTTTTACAGTTTTAGTTTTCTAACTAATTAAGTTTTTTTTTTTAAACGGCCTAGCACTCATCTTTAAATACATTGCAACATGTTTTTTTATCGACGTTCAAAAAGACCCATTGTAATAACCTATCGTCGTGTTTATCATTATATATGTTTAGTGTAAAATTTCTTTCAAATAACTTGGCTTTTGATAAACGACGTAACCTTATATTGTCAAGTCTACGATTTGCTTATTTTTATCTATATTTCAAAACCGCCGCGAAGCGCAGATTGTTACCCACTAGTAATCACTAAGAATGTTCGAAGTGTCATGCTTTGAAGTAATGGCGAATCGTTTTTTTCGCTTCGTAATATAAATTTTAACAAGACTTTTATATGTATTGAGTCTGACCTCTCTAATCTTAACGAAAACTAATATCAAGATCCAACAATGCTTTGACAAATATAAAAAAGTTAACAGAAAAAAAGTGGTGGATATGCGGTCGAATTGTGGATCACCCAATTATTTTAATATAAACACCAACCCATTATATTTATCTAATAAAGATAATAATATTATTGAACACTTAAATAATATCTACTATTATCTATTAAGTATTTAATTAAATAATTAACCAAATAAATAATTATATTAAATATTTCACTAAATATTTAATTCCGAATTTCACGAGTCGCAAATTCGTGAACATAATATCTAACTCTTGAATATTATTACTTGTTTGTCGTCCAAAGTGTAACTTTTTATGTTGTACCTCGTTAGCAACATGAATTAAATGATAGTCAGACATCTCATATCCAACAATCCCTCACCCGCACGATTCATCGTTTAACTGACTTAACGTGGACAACGGTGGATGCCTAGCTAGATCTCGCTGCCCCTAGCAAGGTATGACGTATCATATTTATCAACCGGTTCCTAGTGTTTATGTAAATCCTAACTTAACTAAGTACCATAACCATGGTAACCTTATCTGTTATCCTTGCTATAAAGAACATCTGTTAAACATGAGACATGGATCACAAAACGTTCTCATATGGTTTATAACTATTCTTTTTCTCGTTCTCAAATGTGAAGTGGTTTAACGAACTGCTACATTCTCATATGGTGTTTAACTATTCTTGTTCTCATTCTCAAATTTGAAGCTGTTTAATAAACTACTCTTACTTTGCGCGTGGCCTTACGTTTTACACTAGTTCATGTCAACGAGAGTGCCAGAATGTTCAAGACCATCATGTTAAACCATATAGCAATCTTTAGTAAGGTATCCATTCAGGAATGCGCTCTAGACATCAATGGCAAGTAGGATCCTAATTATCTTAAGCATGGCTATCGATGAGAAGGTTTCATCATAATCAATTTCTTGCGTCTGAGTAAAGCCTTCGCCACCAACCTTTCTTTAAAGGTTTGGATGTTACCGTCCATGTCAGTTTTCATCTTAAAACCCCTTTATATCCTACTGTTCGACTCTCGGGAGGTAGATCAACTAGTCCCATCATCGGTTTTTGTACGTGGATCCCATCTCAGTATTCATAGCTTCAAGCCACGTCTCAGATTTTGAATCTTCAGTTACAGCTTTGTAAGTGCTAGGCTCAACCTGATCAACTATCGGGATGTCGTCAGTTACGTGAAATATGATACACCTATCGGGTTCATAAATCCTCAGTGTTGCAGTTATCTCTTAAATCCTCTCAGATTCAAGTTTAACAACTCCTTGCTGACCGGTTCATTCGGCTTATGGTTCGATTACTAGCGATGTCCGGATTTCATCCAGATCCACATGATTTCCTCTAATCCCACGAGATAGAATTTCGTCCTCTAAGAACTCACCTCTACGCTTTGTAAAAACCTGGGTTTTAGTAGGATTGTAGAAATAAGAACCAATCATTCTATGGTATCCTACGAAAACTGTGACATTTGCATTTTTACACATTTTCAACCATTGTATAATTTCGATCATTTTCGTATTCAATGAAGTCTTGTATTTTATTTACAAAATACGTAATTGAATGATCGAGCGAAACGATATTCCCGACATTTCAGGACAAAAATCCGAGTTACACATGCCTTAACACCTTTATATAACCTAAATATTTGGTTAAAGGGGTTAAAACTGGCAAACAAGTGGTAATACAAGTCCAAGGGCCAAAACTGCCAAAAAGCAATCTTTTTGTGCTTCAGGGGTCTTACGGACCGTAAGACAAGACCCATACGGTCCGTAAGAAACTGCCAGTGACAGCAGAATGCTAGCTGTCATTCCCAGCTGTTTTCCTTGGGCCCCAAGTCGCAATTTTTTTCACTTCTCTTCTCCTTTGGACATATGGGAGGAGACTTGGTTTGATCTTTTGAGCTCATTTGCACTATAAATAGCCATGTTCATCCACCATTTCAACTTGCTCATTTCACAAATTCTTTCTCCCATATCTGTGGAGCTTGTTTCTAGCCTTTGGAAGCCTCCTATCTTGAGTTCTGAAAGTGTACTTCAGCACAAGTAAGTGCTCTTCCTAGTCCTTTTATTATTTTAGCTATATTGATCTAAAAGTCAAACAGTTTGACTTTCTGATTGACTTTTAGTTTTGACCATTTTGGTCAAGTCAAAGTTCAAATTGAACTTTGCAACATGATCGTAATACGAAGGTATTAATCCCTTGCGATTGCACCTTCTGATTACCACATTTAGTAGGCAAGATGACGAGTCAAAGTTTTATGAATTTAAAAGCTAAAAATGCGCAAAAATTGCATTTTACGACGAAAACGTTTTTGGGTATTAAAACTTACAGTTTTGACACCAAATCAGTTTTATAACATTATTAGACATGTTCAAACATGTCTAACTCGTCATTTCTAGTTTAGTGCTTATTTCTTAATCGTAAGTCGAGCGGTTTGACTACCACTTTGACTTTCGAATCTGACCCGTTTTGTCAATCTTAGGATTCGACCAAGCACATTTTTATGACCATAGTAATTTAGGGAATAACCCTCTGAGGTTATACCTTATGGTCATATAGTTTGGTTAGTTATATGATGAGTCAATTTTATGTACTTTTAAAATGCCGAAAACACCCTTTTGGCACCATAAAATGGTTTGAACATGTAAGACCATAGTTTTGGCATCCAAACTGATATTATAACATAATCAAACTTGTTTTGACATATAAGACTCATCATAGGACTTATTTAACCATCTGAACCCATAGTTACGCTTGCGACCCGCTAAAGTGGCGTAAACCACTTTAACAAGTAATAACAGGTCAAAGAACTTAGAAACTCTTCCAAATCAGAATGTAAGGTATTATGAACTATATTATATGAGACCCAACACTCGTTTGGTTTATAGACTTCATTCTATCCGATTTTTCCGTTAAAGTCTCTTTATGCACTAACACATAGACATCCGACATATTAGGAAACTCTTGAACCTTTGAGCTTTGCTTAACCATTTGACAAGACATATTCGCAATCTCAAGTGAGTACATAGCTCCCCTCTTTTACGTTTTCAAATGTTTTGGGGTGATTCATATGTGCCTATGACTACTTTCATGTTTTCAAGACATTATACATGGTTAATTACCTAGTATACCTAGTACATGTTTTCAAGATATTATACATGGTATATTTACCTAATATACCCAGTACATGGTTTAAAATACATTATACATGGTTTCATAGACATTATAAATGGTTTCAAAGACATTATACATGGTTTCAAAACATTACACGACATGCTTACTTTGTACTAGACATATTGGTGCGTTGAACTCGACAATAATACATTCATTAACACTGATCACGCCAACCAGTAGTATGTTATGGTAGCATAGGATTGACAAACCCATTCCCGCTTCCTAGGTTTCTTTGAGAGTGACATTAGGGAATGACATAAATTGTGTGACATTTTGATAAACCTTTGTCTTTATAAAGGTTTGTCTGACAGTCGACATGGCTTGAATGTATTCGCCAACAATCCATATTTGTTTTATACAATAAAAGCAAATGTTTTATACAAGACAACACCTTTTGATTAAACAAGACCTTTTGTATGTTCAAAACACTTGTTTTATACAAGACATTTTGATTATACAAGACAAGATATTTGGTTGTTTATACAAGACATCACATTTATTGATTTATACAAGACAAGACAATTATTGGTTTATAGTAAATGAATTAGATAACGATACATGTGTAATACGATAAAAGCATGGTGGATGCGCTGCTGGTACTTCCTATATATATCAATGGTTTCATTGTATTACATATCGAAGCGTTATCCAAATCACTTCAAACAAGAACAAAACAAGACATTTTATTTGGTTATTAAGTTAACCATGCATTACTTCTTTTAAATCAAATATTTTTAATATGATTTCATAAAGAAATACTTTTGTCAAAGGATCATGGCTACCTTTAAAATAGTCTAAACATTTTCTTTTAACTTTCAAAGCTCTGAGTCTCAATCACAAAACCTATGTTACTCATAGGCATTTTTATGTTGACGGGTTATTTTCACATATGTTTCAGGCACTAATGTTTGATGATTTTGAGCATGCTACACATAGGATGGACTCGGACCTTAGTTTATCTTAAAATATAAAGACTATTATTGTACTTTGTTTGTGCTTTATGTTTCAAGACCATGTAATTTATCAATTAAATAAAACAAAACCTTGTATACCATGTGTTTAAAATAATTCTTGTAACGTGACTCCCCGAGGTTTCCACCGCTGTTTGTTGTTTTACGCGGTCGGGGTGTTACAAAAACAACTTTATCATCACGGGAATCAAGTATGTCCATGAACTTACTTGTACCTTAAGGGTTACAACCCCATACCCTAAGGTTTGAAACTTTGGGTTTCTTCCCATGCCATATCTCATAAGGCCTTTTGTCCACCTTCTTTGTTGGAGCAATATTTAGAATTCCTGACGTTTTCAAGAGCAAAACTCAAGGAGTGTGGCAAGTTCATGTGACACATCATAGATTGAACCATATCCAATATAGTTTGATTTATCCTCTCTAACACACCATCAAGTTCTGGTTTTCCAGGTGGATTGAGTTGAGATATGATCCCACATTTCTTTCAATGTTTGTTAACCTCATCACTAAGATATTCACCTCCTCGATCCGCTCGAAGTATCTTAATGGTTCTAGACATTAGGTTTTGTACTTTGTTTTGGTACTCTTTGAACTATTCATAAGTTTCATGTTTATGCTTCATAAGATAAATATAACCGTATCTATTAAATCATAAGTAAATGTAATGAAATACCTCTCCCCATTTCTACCCATTGTTCTAAAAGGACCGGGTATCACTAAGTGACAATGCTAGTAGATCCTTAGCTCTTTCTCTAACATTCCAGAAATGTGCTTTGGTTAACTTTCCACTTAAACATGATTCGCACTTGTCACAAGACTCTTCAGTGGTAGAATCCAAGATTCCATTGGTTTGGAGTTACTGACACGATTCTTGTTTATGTGTCGGAGTCTACAATGCCATAGATATGAATTGTTTAAATCTACTTTCTTATGTTTGGAGATATTGTGTGATACGTTACCGGGCTGAACATCTATCTCATAGATTCCATTATGTAGCTTAGCATTAGAAAATAACATCTCATTAAAATATGCTGAAATATAATCACCATAAAAAGCATATACATTCTTGTTGTTTTAATGCAAAAAATGAAATAATATTCCTCATAACACTAGATATAAAACAAACAATGTTCAAAACAGTCTCAAGACCACTTGGAAGTAAAAGAACATATTCTCCTACCACCTTCACATCGACCTTTTGTCTAATACCCACGTGAAATTCCAACTCTCCTTGTTTTAGCTTCTCAGTCTTCCTTAGTCCATTCAAATCGTTACATACGTTGGATTCACATCTAGTATCAAAAACCTAAGATTTAATGGAAAAGGAAAAAAAGTTTCAATAACGTACTTACCAGAAGATCTACGTTTGCATTTTCATCTTCTTCAACTCAGCTGAAAAAAAGTTTCAATAACGTACTTACCTGGAGATCCAACTTTTAAATTCTTCCTCTTCTTCAACTCAACAAGGTATATGGCACTTTATTTTCCAGTGCCTAGTTTCATCACAATGACAACATTTGGCATCCTGGAGAAGATTCTTGCTTGAGGCGACAACTTTGCCTTTGCCCTTACCATCCTTCTTATTGGAACTAGGTTTCTTAACTCGACCCTCCTTGTGTTGGGAATCCTGGGTATCTTTTTTTATTTATAAAATCCAATTTCATATTAAAATAGTAATAATAAAACTCTTTACTATTAATTAGATGCGGAAGCGTGATTAAACACAAACATGGATAAAACTGTTCTGAACAACGATCCAGTTACAACCTATTCAAATAATTATGTAAATACAAAACCATAGCGGGTTGAGGGTTATACCTTGATGAAAACCGAAAATTCGCATGAAGGATGCAACGAAGGGCTCTACTAGTAAGCTGAAGCACAAACATCCAAGAACACCGCAAGAATCAACACTCGAAACGGATCCGATCCGAATCACCAAAGACATGAGGTAGCAGAAGACGAGGTGGATGAGGGTGGCGGTGTGGCAGAACAATGGCAGTGGTATTGTGGCCAGCGAAGGAAGCTAGCGGTTATGGTGGAGGCGGTCGGCGGGGTGGCCGGACAGCGGTGGAGGTGGTCGGAAGGCGGGGTGGCCTGTCACACCCTCAATTTTCCACTTGCGGAGTTTTACCGCGAGGCGTGTGAACAAACCAGAATCTGAAACACTAGTACGTCGAACGACTCTACATGATTTGATAATACGTTTTCCAAAATCGTTCATTGTAGATTTTATATCAATTACCAATATTTAGCAGAGCATTAGTTTTAAAGTTTGAGCGGAAGCATAAATAAGTAGTGATGCGGGCGCCAACACAAACGCCAAAACAAATGAAAAATCCCAAAACAATATTAATAAATAAGACTCGATAAAGATGTCTTGTTCAATGCATGTGCGTGCACCTAGAGCTCCTAGCGTCCTGAGAAACATGTAAAGAAACAAGTGTCAACATTAAAGATGAGTGAGTTCACAGGTTTTCATAAATTCATTTGTTCGGTTATAGTTTGATTACTCCGTTATCCCCAACCCGGGATAACGTATCAGTTCCATTATTCCAATCCCGGAATAATAAGTTGTTGCTTACAATATTCCCATCCCGGAATATTAAGTTGTTATTTCCATTATCCCCAACCCGGGATAATAAGTTGATGTTTCCAATATTCCAAACCCGGAATATTAAGTTGATTCGTAATTAAGTTCAATGTTAATATATATAGGTAGCTAGCCTAAAGTCATGTCACGTAAGAGTTCGCGATCGAAGCTGACTGTTGTGCCTCCGTTTTGCCAGGCCTATCACATGACCATGGCGGTGTTAGGCCAATTATTCACCCGTTGACCATACCAGGTCGGCTAGCGCGACTAGCTCGGATGGGGCTTGTCGGGCCCAGTAGTACTACTTATAATTCCCCCGCTATTAAACCCAAATACTAACGATCCGAGGAGATTGTCGAGGACTTAAGTGATAAAGCTGCTTAGTGACCATAACATTACATTAACATTAACTTAGTTACCGTATAGTTATGTGACGTTAAATTCGTATAACGTAAAGAGATTGAGTTTGAGAGTGTATACATGTTTCTCCCCCTGTTGTTTAAAAACCGGATAAAGTTAGGGGCCGTGAACTCACCTTTATTTGCTCGGTTAGTGTAGCAAAGATGTTATAAGAGATGGGACGCTAGTTGCGTCCTGACAAACCAATTACTTCCACGTCAGTGTGTGAACACACCAATGCAAATTCTACACGTAATTTACTCACAAAGTGATACACACAAACAACATATCTAACACTCAAACATGCATGCAAGTATTCTCATGTGATCATAGTAATCAAACAACTTATCATGAACATATTCCAAATCCATGCAACACTTTAATGCATAAAATCACAAGTTATCAATTTTCTGCTTAACACTCATTATTCAGCTGTTTTCTAGAATTTTTATAAAATAGTTCTAACATTCCAAAAATTCCCATATTTTACAGTAGGTGACATTTATACCATAGAAATTTATATAATTTTTCCAAGTCCTAGATCTTTACCAATTAACCATAAATATTAATATGCTAGGCTGCAGTCAGATTTACCGCTTTCTTACTGCAGTTCACGGAAGAATTTATTTAAAAATCACTGATTGTCCAATTAACAAAATTCCAGTTGGAGTTGCCCGGAAATTTCCATACCTAGTTGCTCTACAAAAATCATGACTCAACTCCCTACTGATTTTAAAATCTAGCTTGACAAACAACTAGCAAAATTTCAGGATTTTCACAGTTTTAGTTACTGAACTTATTTAGCCCTTTAAAAATATCAAACGACTTCAGAAAATTATGAATCCAGCGCCATTAGATTCCTTATTCAAATCTCTACGTTCTAGACATCAGAAAATCCGTTTTTCGACAACTAACGATCAAGTTACAGCCAGATGAAGTCGGCTGTAACTATTATTCAGCAGACTGTTTTCTGCATATGTTTATCCTGAACTCGTATAACCCGTTCATGCGATTAACCTAGGCGATCTAGAACTGATTTCTAGTCATAGATTAATACTAATAACCTATCCATGCAAACCCTAGTTCTTACTTCTAGTTATTACAAACAAAACACAGCCTATATATATATTCAGCTTTCAAACTCATTCCAACTTTAAATCTAGTATCAATAATCCGAAACTATAAAATCATGCAAATCTGAGAACAGCAACAATCAAGACATATATACTCGAATATGATCTAGCAACATATGATAAATTCCAGATTTTTAATGATAATGTACACGAACCGTGAGTACTATAAGAGATCGGTGTTCAAGGGTGCTCGCGGCCGAGAGATTGATGATGAAGGAGACTGTTTGTGATCGATGAACTGATCAACTGCTGATCTCGTGACTGAGGACTCAAGCTAAACTGTTTGTGATCGATGAACTGATCAACTGCTGATCTCATGACTGAGGACTCAAGCTAAACTGTTTGTGATCGAGATGGAGTGTATCAAGACTGAACTGCCGATCAAGGGAACAAGAAAAGGGCTGTTTGCGGTTGAAGAAGATGAAGACTTCGGCTGCTGCTTGCTGCGACCGAGAGGATGGTGAGAGTAAGGCAGCCGACGGCTATTTGCTTGTTAGGGTTTGTGTTTTTGTCAATGACACATGCATGGTTTGTATTTATAGGCGCAAAAATGATAAGGCTTACGGTTCGGATAAGCATTGTGGCCGATGATACTTGGATTGCTTTGGTTTGGGTTTGGGCTTGATCTCGCGGCCAGAACTTGGGTTGGTTTGATCTTGTGGCCGAGTGGTTGGAGTTTAAAGCTTAGGCTTGATATCGGTTTGGGTTGCACACGGGTTGGTTTGGTTTGGTTTGATCGGCCGAATAGTTTTAGGTTTGTTACGGGTTTGGGTTTGATCTTGGCTGAATTAGTTTTAGGTTTTGATCACGCGGCCAAGACATGTTTGAGTCCTAACTTGATTAATTCCTAGAGTTACAATGAATCAAGGTTGGTTCGTGTCGTGGTTCGGTTCAGTTCGTGTACATATCTACCACACTTCTTTATAACTAAAACAATCACACCACACACATCACGTATTCGTTTAACTCGTACACGTTTAATACTTAGCATATACATTATTCGACAAGTGTCGCGTTTAAGTTATCCGAAAAACCCGGGATATCACATTATCCCCATGTTGAAAGAATTTTCGTCCCGAAAATTGAGTAAACGCGGTTTAGCATGTAGCGTACATGTTCAGAGTGCCACGCACAAAGAGTTAGTTCGTTTATGATGGTACGCAATGTTACAAGAAGTTCCCAAGTGTCATACACAAAGATTTCCAAGTGCCATGCACAAGAATTTAGTCAACAATAGTACACGAAAGTATGAGAAATTTCCAGGTTATCACATCATCCCCATGTTGAAAGAATTTTCGTCCCGAAAATTTAGGTACTGGTATCGTTAGTTTGCTGCTCAGTTGCGAAGAGGTGCGGGTATTTGCTTTTCATCTGGTCCTCTCTTTCCCACGTGAACTCCGGTCCACGCTTAGAGTCCCAACGAACTTTAACGATTGGAATCTTGCTGTGCCTTCGAGTCTTGATCTCACGATCCATGATCTCAATAGGCTTTTCCACGAAGTGTAGTTGTTCATCCACTTGGATCTCATCCAATGGAATAACTAAAGTTTCATCTGATAGACACTTCTTCAGATTTGACACGTGAAATACGTTGTGAACTCCATTGAGTTCGGCAGGAAGGTCTAATTGGTATGCTACGGGTCCGATACGTTTCAAGATTACAAACGGGCCTACGTACCGTGGGTTAAGTTTGCCCCGTTTTCCAAAGCGGATTACACCCTTCCAGGGTGACACCTTTAGTAGGACGCGGTCGCCTACTTGAAATTCGAGCGGTTTGCGTCGTTGATCAGCGTAGCTTTTCTGTCGATCTCGTGCCGCCGCCATGCGGTTTCTGATTTGTACAATCTTTTCAATAGCCTCAAGTATTAACTCAGGGCCTGTGAGTTGACTGTCACCGACTTCTGCCCAGCAGACCGGTGATCTACATCTGCGACCGTATAATGCCTCAAACGGTGCTGCCGAAATACTCGTGTGATAGCTGTTGTTATATGAGAATTCTACTAGAGGCAGGTGGATTTCCCAACTATTTCCGAAATCCACTACGCATGCCCTATGCATGTCTTCCAAGGTTTGTATGGTCCTTTCACTTTGACCATCAGTCTGAGGGTGATAGGCTGTGCTCATATCCAGGCGGGTTCCCAACGCTTTCTGGAGTGACCGCCAGAAGTTTGACGTGAAGCGAGCATCTCTGTCTGAGATGATGGACGTTGGCACACCGTGCCGAGAAACTACTTCCTTAATGTAGATGCGAGTCAACTTCTCCATCTTATCCGTTTCTTTGATAGCTAGGAAGTGTGCGGACTTAGTTAAACGATCCACAATCACCCAGATAGTATCGCAACCACCCAAGGTTCGCGGGAGTTTAGTGATGAAATCCATTGAGATCTGATCCCATTTCCACACTGGGATCTCAGGTTGTTGGAGTAGCCCCGATGGCTTTTGGTACTCCACCTTGACTTTTGCACAAGTCAAACATTTACTCACGTAGGTGGCTATATCGGCTTTCATGTTGGGCCACCAATACGCAGCTTTAAGGTCTTGATACATCTTATCCGAACCCGGATGGACAGAGTATCGAGATTTGTGAGCTTCATCCATGACTAGCTCTCTGAGGTTTCCGTAGAGAGGTACCCATATGCGATTCATGAAGTACCGGGCTCCATTGGGCTTTACTTCCCAATCGCGTTCCATTTTTCCCACTGATTCGGCTTTGATGTTTTCCTCCTTAACTGCTTCTAACTGGGCGTCGCGTATTTGATCGGGTAGCCCCGAATGAATAGTGAGTTGTAATGCTCGTACACGACGAGGTTTCAAGTGTTCCTTCCTACTGAGGGCATCAGCTACCACGTTAGCTTTACCCGGGTGATACCGAATGGCACACTCATAATCGTTCAAGAGTTCGACCCAGCGACGCTGTCGCATGTTCAACTCCTTCTGATCAAAGATGTGTTGGAGGCTTTTGTGGTCAGTAAAGATTGTGTACTTTGTTCCATAGAGGTAGTGTCTCCAAATCTTAACGGCAAACACTACTGCTCCCAATTCCAGGTCATGCGTCGTGTAGTTTTTCTCGTGAACCTTCAGCTGTCGCGACGCATACGCGATGACCTTATCGCGTTGCATGAGTACGCATCCCAATCCCTGAATGGAAGCATCACAATACACTACGAAGTCATCTGTCCCTTCCGGCAAGGACAGAATGGGTGCACTGCAAAGTTTCTGCTTCAGCAATTGAAATGCTGCTTCTTGCTTGTCACCCCAAGTATACTTGATACCTTTCTGGGTGAGGGTAGTGAGCGGTTGTGCGATCTTTGAGAATCCCTCGATGAAACGTCTGTAGTAGCCAGCCAATCCCAAAAATTGGCGGATCTCCGTCGATGTCTTAGGTGCTTCCCAGTTTTTGATGGCTTCAATCTTGGCAGGGTCTACGTGGATACCCTTTCATTCACGACGTGCCCGAGAAACTGAACTTCCCGAATCCAGAAATCACACTTCGAAAGCTTGGCATATAGCTTTTCCTGTTGGAGTAATTCTAGTAGTAACCGTAGATGTTCAGCATGTTCTTCTTCACTTTTGGAGTAGATGAGTATGTCATCGATGAACACGATGACAAATTTTTCGAGGTATGGTTTACACACGCGGTTCATGAGGTCCATGAACACCGCGGGTGCGTTGGTGAGACCGAAGGGCATGACCAAGAACTCGTAATGGCCATACCGAGTGCGAAATGCCGTCTTGGCGATATCCTCCTCCCTGACGCGTAGCTGATGATAACCGGACCGTAAATAAATCTTAGAGTAGTAACTTGACCCTTGCAGTTGGTCGAATAGATCGTCGATGCGAGGTAACGGGTATCGGTTCTTGACGGTAACCTTGTTGAGTTCCCTATAGTCGATGCACATGCGGAAAGTCCCGTCCTTTTTCTTGACAAAAAGGACTGGAGTTCCCCATGGCGAAACGCTTGGTTGGATAAATCCTTTTTCTAGTAGCTCTTGAAGTTGGGTAGACAGCTCCTGCAGCTCGGCTGGAGCTAGGCGGTATGGAGCCTTGGCGATAGGAGTCGCATTGCTTGCCAATTCGATTTCAAACTCCAATTGTCGATGTGGTGGAAGACCAGGTAGTTCTTCTGGGAATACATCAGAAAAATCACGGACGACAGGGATGTCTTCTATACGTTTCTCGTCCTTAGGCTGTTCGGTAATCAGTGCGAGTAAAGCGAAGGAGTTCTTTCTCCGAAGATACTTCTGCGCTTGCATAAATGAGATAATGTTGGTGACGGCGCTTGCCTTGTCGCCTTGTACCGTCAGGATTTCGTCGTTCGAGAGTGGAATACGGATAGACTTTTCGAAGCAGAGAACTTCAGCCCGGACGTCGGATAGCCAGTCCATTCCGACTACCACGTCAAAACTACCCAGGGTAGTTGTCATCAGATCAATGGTAAAAGTGTGGCCCGCGAGTTTGAGTTGACAGCCGGATACGATTTGGGTCACATCTACCGATTTACCATCGGCTAATTCTATCACATAAGGGGTCTCTAATGGTTTAAGCGTGAGATTTAGGTTCTTTCTAAAAGACTCAGATATAAAGCTCCTATCCGCACCCGTATCAAAAAGCACAGTAGCAAAATGTTCATTAAGGGAAAACTTACCGGTGACCACGTTCGTGTCGTTTCTGGCCTCTCCACGGCCCAATGTAAATGCACGACCTTTGGCACCTCCTGTGCCACCGTTCCCATTGTTGTTGTTATTATTGTTGTTGTGGTTATTGTGGTTGTGGTTGTTTCCACCATTATTGTTGTTGTTGCACAACTGTGGGCAGTCTCTTCTGAAATGAGCAGTTCTACCACACTGATAGCATCCCCGGTTTATACCCTGCTGCTGACCCTGGGGCTGATTCTGATTTTGTCGGGACATGATTTCCCCACGACAATCCTTTGCTGCATGTCCCACCTTGCCACATCTTTGGCAGCGACTTCCGGCACAAGGGCCGTTATGGTGGAGATTACAGCGGTTGCACTGCGGTTTTCGACCCGCATAGCCGCTTGCATTCGGGTTGTTGTTGTTGTTGTTGTTGTTGGCGGGCTGATTTTGATGACCCCGATGGCTGTGGTAGTGATTGAACCGTTTCTGGTTCCCTTGCTGCGGATGTGATGACGAAGACTGTCGAACAGTGGAGTCTTCAAATTTTCTTTTGTTGTCCGGGGTAACTTCAGTTGTACCCCGTGCTGGCAGCTTCTTCTGTTCCACCGCCTTATCGGTGAGTTTGTGAGCCAATCGGATTGCTTGATGTTCAGTTACAGGGTTACTAGACATCACCATACCCTGAATTTCCGGAACCAGATCCCCGAGATAGAACTCGAGTCTTTTCTCCACCGTGTTGGCCAATTCGGGGCACAGGAATACTAAGTCATGATGTTTTGCAGTGTAGGCTTCAATTTCCGATCCCACCATCTTGTGGTTCCATAGAGCTTGCTCCAATTGTTGCACTCTGTCTCGTGGACAGTACTCCTCTTTAATCAGGGCCTTGAACTCAGCCCATGCCATTGCATTCACAGCTATAAGCCCACGTGTTTGGACTTGGGCATTCCACCATGTCAGTGCCCCATCTTCCAGTGTTGAGGCTGCGTATTTGACCTTGTTGGCCTCGAGGCAGTTGCACATTTCAAAAACGGATTCAGACTTTTCGATCCAGCGGACCAGTCCAATGGGTCCTTCCGCCCCCGAGAATTTGCTTGGCTTTGCGTCAAGGAACATCTTGTAGGGTTAAAGCCCCCTCCTGCTGACAGAGAACAGGAAGTCAGCAAGGAATTTTACTAGTCTCACTATTAGATTTTCACGCGAAAATTTAATAATGGTTACCTGCCGGCTGGTTCTGAACACCCGCTAAAGCTGCGTTCACATGCTCCTGAATCATGGCAGCTTGTTCTTCGGGCGTCAAGTTAAGGTTTCCACGTCGTCCAGTCGCCATTTAGATCTTCGAAACACAACACAAACACACCCCGATAAGTCTATATATCCAATATGGTTATCCTACTTCGTACTTTAATAATTATTAAGTTATGTCAACTCAATATGTTAAATAGTCAAAAGAAATACTTGATTAACTGAAATTTCAACGTCTTACAAGAGTGCAAATCAAACATATGAGTTCACTATAAAGTCTCAAGTTTAAACACCAGTGGGAAAATAAATAAACTGAAGGAAAACAAATAAAATAAACGAGACGTGTCAGTCGTCTACGTCTCCATTCCCCAAGTCACTGTCATTGCCGTCGTCCTGTGCGGCATTTCTAGCTTCTTCAGCTGGGTCCTCCTCCGGATCCTCCTCTGGATCCTCCTCAGGGTCCTCCTCTGGATCCTCTTCTGGATCCTCCTCTACCGGCTCTGGAGGGGCCGGTGCTGGTGCAAGTGCTTGGTTTTGTAGCTCCTGAATGTTCCAACTATTTTCCAGGACTCTGTCCTCAAGCCAGTCAGCTCTTATCTGCTCAGCACGCAGATCTCTGGCTATGGTGTTACGAGCTATCTTACTCGTACGATGCTCTTCCTCGAGCGAGTCGGTCTTTCCTGTAAGGTGTCGGATCATCCATCCTTGTGCTAGGATGGTTTCCTGCATTCTTTCTAACTGTTTTTGTTGTGTATGCACCAGGATTCTAAGCATGTCAATTCCTATTTCTACAGGATTAACCGGTTCAACCGGTACAGCAATAGTTGGGCGTAACGACGACTCCTCCCCAAGAGCGAGCCTTTTCCTCGCTGCTGAGCGTGTCTCCACGCCATAAGGTGGTATGGGTTCCACCATTGGTGCCTTTCCTGGTGCCCTTGGTGGCGTAAGTCTGTCGGACGATGATGACGATGAGGATGATGACATTGCCAGTTAGGTCGTGTAGTTAGTTACGAGTTGTTTTCATTTCTTATTATGAATGTATAATCTACCAAACACGATTGTGGCATATTGCATAACAAGATATAATAATTCGGTGCCAAACTAAGTCTAGTGTCGTGATATCAGCTATAGTTTAGGTCTACTTCTAATGCAAACCTGGTTCTCTATAGCTAGTGGCTCTGATACCAATCTGTCACACCCTCAATTTTCCACTTGCGGAGTTTTACCGCGAGGCGTGTGAACAAACCAGAATCTGAAACACTAGTACGTCGAACGACTCTACATGATTTGATAATACGTTTTCCAAAATCGTTCATTGTAGATTTTATATCAATTACCAATATTTAGCAGAGCATTAGTTTTAAAGTTTGAGCGGAAGCATAAATAAGTAGTGATGCGGGCGCCAACACAAACGCCAAAACAAATGAAAAATCCCAAAACAATATTAATAAATAAGACTCGATAAAGATGTCTTGTTCAATGCATGTGCGTGCACCTAGAGCTCCTAGCGTCCTGAGAAACATGTAAAGAAACAAGTGTCAACATTAAAGATGAGTGAGTTCACAGGTTTTCATAAATTCGTTTGTTCGGTTATAGTTTGATTACTCCGTTATCCCCAACCCGGGATAACGTATCAGTTCCATTATTCCAATCCCGGAATAATAAGTTGTTGCTTCCAATATTCCCATCCCGGAATATTAAGTTGTTATTTCCATTATCCCCAACCCGGATAATAAGTTGATGTTTCCAATATTCCAAACCCGGAATATTAAGTTGATTCGTAATTAAGTTCAATGTTAATATATATAGGTAGCTAGCCTAAAGTCATATCACGTAAGAGTTCGCGATCGAAGCTGACTGTTGTGCCTCCGTTTTGCCAGGCCTATCACATGACCATGGCGGTGTTAGGCCAATTATTCACCCGTTGACCATACCAGGTCGGCTAGCGCGACTAGCTCGGATGGGGCTTGTCGGGCCCAGTAGTACTACTTATAATTCCCCCGCTATTAAACCCAAATACTAACGATCCGAGGAGATTGTCGAGGACTTAAGTGATAAAGCTGCTTAGTGACCATAACATTACATTAACATTAACTTAGTTACCGTATAGTTATGTGACGTTAAATTCGTATAACGTAAAGAGATTGAGTTTGAGAGTGTATACATGTTTCTCCCCCTGTTGTTTAAAAACCGGATAAAGTTAGGGGCCGTGAACTCACCTTTATTTGCTCGGTTAGTGTAGCAAAGATGTTATAAGAGATGGGACCGCTAGTTGCGTCCTGACAAACCAATTACTTCCACGTCAGTGTGTGAACACACCAATGCAAATTCTACACGTAATTTACTCACAAAGTGATACACACAAACAACATATCTAACACTCAAACATGCATGCAAGTATTCTCATGTGATCATAGTAATCAAACAACTTATCATGAACATATTCCAAATCCATGCAACACTTTAATGTATAAAATCACAAGTTATCAATTTTCTGCTTAACACTCATTATTCAGCTGTTTTCTAGAATTTTTATAAAATAGTTCTAACATTCCAAAAATTCCCATATTTTACAGTAGGTGACATTTATACCATAGAAATTTATATAATTTTTCCAAGTCCTATATCTTTACCAATTAACCATAAATATTAATATGCTAGGCTGCAGTCAGATTTACCGCTTTCTGACTGCAGTTCACGGAAGAATTTATTTAAAAATCACTGATTGTCCAATTAACAAAATTCTAGTTGGAGTTGCCCAGAAATTTCCATACCTAGTTGCTGTACAAAAATCATGACTCAACTCCCTACTGATTTTAAAATCTAGCTTGACAAACAACTAGCAAAATTTCAGGATTTTCACAGTTTTAGTTACTGAACTTATTTAGCCCTTTAAAAATATCAAACGACTTCAGAAAATTATGAATCCAGCGCCATTAGATTCCTTATTCAAATCTCTACGTTCTAGACATCAGAAAATCCGTTTTTCGACAACTAACGATCAAGTTACAGCCAGATGAAGTCGGCTGTAACTATTATTCAGCAGACTGTTTTCTGCATATGTTTATCCTGAACTCGTATAACCCGTTCTTGCGATTAACCTAGGCGATCTAGAACTGATTTCTAGTCATAGATTAATACTAATAACCTATCCATGCAAACCCTAGTTCTTACTTCTAGTTATTACAAACAAAACACAGCCTATATATATATTCAGCTTTCAAACTCATTCCAACTTTAAATCTAGTATCAATAATCCGAAACTATAAAATCATGCAAATCTGAGAACAACAACAATCAAGACATATATACTCGAATATGATCTAGCAACATATGATAAATTCCAGATTTTTAATGATAATGTACACGAACCGTGAGTACTATAAGAGATCGGTGTTCAAGGGTGCTCGCGGCCGAGAGATTGATGATGAAGGAGACTGTTTGTGATCGATGAACTGATCAACTACTGATCTCGTGACTGAGGACTCAAGCTAAACTGTTTGTGATCGATGAACTGATCAACTGCTGATCTCGTGACTGAGGACTCAAGCTAAACTGTTTGTGATCGAGATGGAGTGTATCAAGACTGAACTGCCGATCAAGGGAACAAGAAAAGGGCTGTTTGCGGTTGAAGAAGATGAAGACTTCGGCTGCTGCTTGCTGCGACCGAGAGGATGGTGAGAGTAAGGCAGCCGACGGCTGTTTGCTTGTTAGGGTTTGTGTTTTTTGTCAATGACACATGCATGGTTTGTATTTATAGGCGCAAAAATGATAAGGTTTACGGTTCGGATAAGCATTGTGGCCGATGATACTTGGATTGCTTTGGTTTGGGTTTGGGCTTGATCTCGCGGCCAGAACTTGGGTTGGTTTGATCTTGTGGCCGAGTGGTTGGAGTTTAAAGCTTAGGCTTGATATCGGTTTGGGTTGCACACGGGTTGGTTTGGTTTGGTTTGATCGGCCGAATAGTTTTAGGTTTGTTACGGGTTTGGGTTTGATATTGGCCGAATTAGTTTTAGGTTTTGATCTCGCGGCCAAGACATGTTTGAGTCCTAACTTGATTAATTCCTAGAGTTACAATGAATCAAGGTTGGTTCGTGTCGTGGTTCGGTTCAGTTCGTGTACATATCTACCACACTTCTTTATAACTAAAACAATCACACCACACACATCACGTATTCTTTTAACTCGTACACGTTTAATACTTAGCATATACATTATTCGACAAGTGTCGCGTTTAAGTTATCCGAAAAACCCGGGATATCACATGGCCGTTGACTCAAAAGAGATAGGGAGGTGAGGATAGGGTTTCATCTTATTTCTTACCTCTTCTGATGTTATTCTGTTATTAGGGTTTTAGGATACAAATCTATTTAAAGATCTCCTAATTACGCTTTAGCCTACTAACTATTAGCTTTCTCTCCAATTAATTAATCTTGGATTACCTGCTAATTACGAGTCAACCCTTTGACCTTTGTTTTATTATCCAATAATAAAATAGTTCTCATTAATTATCATCCAATAGTACCTAATCCTCGTTTCCGTCGAATACCGATTATTCTCCTCTCATTTTAAACTACTAGTCGATATGCTTTGACTTTATTTTATTCTCAATAGAATAACCTTTTGATATATTATCTAATAATAAATTATTATTCGTTTAACTTTTTAAATGACACCAATTATTTCCACTAATTAATTATTTCGCAATCAATTAATATCTCTAATATTTCACCAAATACATGTTCTCCATAATTAATCCACTTTTGTTATTCATAATACTTAACAATTAAATATTACTTTTTGTTTGTACTCCAAAGTGTAACTCTTTGGATCGTATTTTAATAAAAACGTTAAATAATCGATAATTGAACACCTTAATCCAACAGTCTCCCACTTGGAATATTTTCGATTATATCCCTAAAGCAGACAGATTTGGACGCCTAGTTGCGTCGCACTAGCCCTAGCAAGGTATCTGTTGATGATGAAAGCCGAAACCCAAAGGAACCATCTTCCCTACCTCATGGATTTAGTTGAAGTACAAACAATGGTCCATAAGTCCACCTGAAAGCTTCTCAAAAAACCACCAAAAGTGTTAGAACAGAAATGCCGCCTCAAAGAATTAAAGAACAAAAGTACAAGTGTTGGATTGTCAAAGTGCTGGTCAAATAGTCAACAGTCAACGCTGAAGACCAAGTCAACAAGTCAAACAAGACCAAAAGTCTAGATCCCAAAAGTGTTGGAATCTTTATATCAATTTTGAGAATCTAATTGTTTTCACTTTGTTTACAACTGTTTTGAAAATCAAGTTGTTTTCATTTAGTATCTTTATTCTTAATATCCTAACTAAATGTATGATCCAATTGCAAAATTTTATCGGGATGTGAGATCCCAATTTATTAATACAAAGTGAAAGACTAAGCTCTGTCCACTCGGCATCTACTACATGGGTAGGTAAGGATTACCAACTGTGTCATGCACAACTCTTAGGCTTGGGGTTGCATGACACGACCTGTCAAGACATGGTACGTTTAACCCCAACTATGCCCACTTGAAATTGTTTTGAGTGATATTGGTCCTCTAATGGAAATTTGTGGAACTGGGCTAGATGAGTTAGGAATCCACGATTTAACCTCTCCCCAAAACCATAGGCCTATTGCATGGTAATCACTAACAAAGGGGATTCAAAGAAATTGGTTCGAGTATTTCCACTTTAGGATGGCATAGCAATATCAATTTAGTTTGGGATTTATCTTTTATATTTTAATTACCAAATAGGGTCAAAATGTTGTGTAACTCCTTTCAAATCTCGACACGATTATATTTAAAATACCCTATTTAAAACTATGTTGGTCGTTAATCACGAACTTGATATAAAATAAATAAACATTTTTTAATTTATGGTTTTACCAAATAAA
Source organism: Scalesia atractyloides (assembly GCA_947069175.1). NCBI lineage: Eukaryota > Viridiplantae > Streptophyta > Magnoliopsida > Asterales > Asteraceae > Scalesia > Scalesia atractyloides. The sequence goes on from CAMTDV010000005.1 coordinate 30,856,596, forward strand.
CAACTTTACTTTAAAAACCAAATGTTTTATATTATAATAAACTACTTTTATTATTTTAATATTCCAAGTTAAATTAAAACACCTTTTAATTTATCTAGTCGTTTTATGATTGTGAAAATAGTTTTGTTGGTTAAAAGATGATCTACACTAAATAATCTACCACAACCACACAAAACAATAAATATAGAATCGAGCCATTAGTGAGAATTTGTTCGAATAAACTTCGTGCCAACAAACTGAACTAGTCTAAAAAGGAGACAAACAATCACAAGTCTGGAATTGCTCCCACTTAGTCCAAGATCTTCATCTTCATGGTCTTGTTTGTTTCCATCTTCGATCTTCAATAACTTTTACATAAAAATGAAACCTAACTATTACAAAGTGTTTCAAATAACCCGAAAAATACAAATATTGAAACCAACCAAAAACTACAAACAAACCAAAACAACCACAAGTGTCTAGGGCTCGATTCGTGAACAATCACAATCACCTCCAAAACGATAAAGGTTTAATCATTTTTTGTCTAAGAAAAGATTTGACAAATAAAACTAAAGATCAATATAAAACAATAATATCTGAATCATTGTAAACTGGCTCTGATACCACAGTTTGGAATCCTGGGTATCCGTTTTAATAAATAAAATCCAATTTTATATTAAAATAGTAATAATAATTACTCTTTATTATTAATCAGATGCGGAAGTGTGATTAAACATAAACACGGATAAAACTGTCCCACCAGCAATCCAGATATAGTCTTTTCAGATAATTATATAAATACACAACCATGGTGGGTTTAGGGTTATACCTTAACGAAAACCGAAGACTCGCACGATGGATGCAACGAATGACTCCACTAGTAAAGCAAATAACCAATCTCCAAGAACCCCGCGAGAATCCATACATGCAATGGACTCAATCCGAATCACCAAAGACATGAAGCAACATACGATGGGTGGTCGAGGGCGGTGGCAGCGTGGCTTGTCGGAGTTGGACGTCAGTTGAGGTGGAGGCGTCTTGACAGTGGGGTGGCCGACGATGCAATTAATCCTAGATTAATTACTAATTACCGTTCAACCATTTGACCTTTGTTTTATTATTATCCAATAATAAAACAACTCTCCTCAATTATTATCCAATAATAACCAATCTTTGTGTCCGTTGAATAACGATTATTCTCCGCTCATTTTAAACCACTAGTCATAACGCTTTGACATTATTTTATTCTCATTTAAATAACTTTTTAATGTATTTCTAATAATTAATTATTACTCGTTTAACTCTCTAAATGAAAGGAACTATTTCCACTAAATTAATTGATTTGCAAACAATTAATATCTCAAGTATTTCACAAGATAGTTGTTCTCAACAATTAATCCGCTTTTGTGATTTATAATATTTAGCAATTAAATATTATACTTTGATCTTCGTTCAAAGTGTAAATCTTTGGATCGTACCATACTAGCAACTTTAAATAATCGATAATTGGACACTAAAATCCAACACCTTAATCATCAGTACATCCCCGGTTTTCTTGGGAATAATACCCTGTTAGGATCTGAGTTTGATACTTTGTAAACAAATACTGATATAAACAACATAATTCACATGTAGAGAGATATTATCAATAATTGTTTTTCCTTGATTCAAATATTTTACAGAACAATTCTATAATCTCCCCCTCAGCCCGATCACTCATTAGAACTATTTGTACAAAAGTGAATGTGTGAAGTGATAAAATAGATCTTAACAGGTGAGATCTATTTATACTAAGTACTAAAGTTCTGTTCGTGATAGGCTGACATCACCCTGATAGTGACATCTAACATTTCTAATAGAAAAGTTTTCACAGATGTTGCAAACATTCATTCATATCTAACATCTGTTCTAACTAAGTTAAACAATGATAAAACAAGTATTGTTAAATTGGGAACCATCTGTTTGGACTATCCTCTGTTGCTTTAATCCAAACATCTGTTTGGCTAGGCAGATTTTTGGTCTTCATCATCAGACCTTTGGCGAACAGACTTTAGCCTTCAATAGACCTTGTTTCTTCTTGAACAATGGTTCTAAGGTGTTGATCAGTTGTTTGCTTGTCTTCAATAAATGCTCTGATTTAGGTGTTCAAGGTTCACTATCTTTAGGAGAGAATTGTTTCATCAACTGTTTATTTCTTGATCTTTGAGTCATGTTTTGGCTTTTGGATATCATCTGTTCTTTTGTAGGTCCAACAATCTCCCCTGGCATCTCATCTTCCAAGAGTTCCCTTTTTTGGTCTTTTCTTTTTAGATTTGGGCTTGCGGATAGAAGTGGTTTGTTTGGAAATAGCTGGTGTGTGTTCCACAGTACTGGGTTTGGTAATGTGGTCACTGGGAGCAGTGGGCTCTGCAACGGATGTTGTAACATATGTTGTTGAGTTTTTTAAAACATTTTCTTCATCCACCTTTTCTTGACCGTTGGTCATCATGCAGGTGAATGTTTCGTTTGAAAGACTTTTTATTTGAATAGCTTTACCTCTTTCAAAAATGTTTTGTGCAAAGACCTTTTGTAAAAGACAGCTTATAAGTCTTGGGTACAAGAGAAAGGCTTTGGGTTTTCTCTCTTTCTTGACTTTTACATTTGCAACCATGTTAAGAAACAAAGTTTTTGATAACTTATAATTTGCATTTGTCAAAATAGCATATCTAAAATACTGTGTTTTAAAGGAATTTCATTGTAAGCAATGGTTTTTGGTGAAAGACATATGAGTAGGGTATGATAGAAAAAATCATAGCAGGTGGAAAATTGGGTTTAAAAATTGTTTCACCTATCATCTATGCATCATAGCCCCTCTCTTTGAATTCATGATGAAGATCAGTTTATGAAAATAATTCATTACTTGTCTCATCGTCTAGGGCGAAGGTAACAGAGTTCAATTCTAGTGTGATCTAAATAGCAGTACCATTTACTGTTGAAATGATGGTAGAGGGTTTTTTTATCATGAAGTAAATTATCTAAATTTGCCCATAAATCTTCAATGTTTTGTAAATGGATGGGTGCATTGGCAACAAGAATATTATGATATTTAGAGGAAGTGATGATGTCGATGATTGAGTGAAACTCTGTTTTTGTAGAGGTTTTCACAAGATATGGTAGATAGTTGTGGGGTGGTTTCATGATAAGAGCCATTGTGGATTTGATCAAATATTTTGATAATCTTTTGAGCATATAATCTTTTGATTGAGGAATGAGAATCTTTTATAAAATCTTAGAGTCGATGATCATTTTGATTGTTTTTTAGAAAGAGAAGTTTGAAATTTCAGAGTTTATCACACTAGTGAGGAAAAACTCTGTTTGGTTACGGTTTTTATAGGGTTTTTCAGCAGTGGTGATGACGTGGCCAACGGTTACCTTTTTGCTGACGTGACAGGTTTTTATTTGTTAAGACAAAGCTCTGTTTATCAAAGCTTTGTTTAACAAAAACCCTTTGATGAAGAAAGATAAGGTCTGTTTTAAAAATATGTTTTTGAAACCTCTGTTGTGCTAAACAGATATTTGTGTGACCAAAATAGTGGTTTGAACATCTGTTTGACTTTTGGTCAACAAATGGATAAAAACCCATGTTTGAAACCAACAGAGTTTTGAATGCAAAGAGTGGCGAGTTTTGGAAATAATGGATATCTTTGACTTTTGTAGCCAACCAGTGGATAGTGGATAGTGAATCAATGGTTCTTTAGTCTTAAACAATGGTTAGCCAAGGTTAAATAGAGTTTTGAACCACTGAGATATATGTTATACTCCTTTAAATTTGGTTTTAGTTGATTTTATCAATCTTTTCTTTGTTTTAAGAAATTTATGATTTTTCAAAATAACCTCTTAAAGTTTTTAACTAGAGGACTAAAAATACAATATAATTCAAAATAATTTACAAGTAGAGAGATATATCAATAACTGTTTTTCATTAATTCAAATGACTCAATGTTTTACAAAACGATTCTATAATCTCCCCTTAGCCTGATCACTCACTAAAACTATTCATACAAAAGAGAATGTGTGAAGTGATAAAATAGATCTCTATCAGGTGAGATCTATTTATACTAAGTACCAAAGCTCTATTCATGATAGGCTGACATCACCCTGATAGTGCCATCTAACATTCCTAACAGAAAGATTCCACGGATGTTTGCAACATCTGTGCAAATCTAACATCTATTCTAACTAAGTTAAAAATTGACAAAACAAGTGTTGGTACATTGGGAAACATCTGTTTAGACTATCCTGTGTTGCTTCTATTCAAACATCTAATTGGCCAGATAGATGTTTGGTCTTCTTCATCAAACCTTTGGCTTGAACAGACCTTAGCCTTCAATAGACCTTGTTTCTTCTTGAACGGTGGTTCCAAGGCTTTGATTAGATGTTTGCTTGTCTTCAACACATGCTCGGATTTAGGTGTTAAAGATTCACTATCTTTGGGGAGAGAATTGCTTCATCAATTGTTTATTTCTTGACCTTTGAGTAATGTTTTGACTTTTGGATATCATCTGTTCTTTTGTAGGTCTAACATACCCTCAACAGTTATAAGTATCATATGAAGCTTTAGTATGGTCTTATCCCAACCGTTCATATTATAGTTCAAGGTGATCCGGATATATGACTTGGGTAATAAGTTGGTGATGATATTCCAAGCTAGCTCAATGCTTAAGGGAGATTCTAGATAAGTAAGATGATCAATGTACCCCTTCATTTTCATCAGGTGAGCATTGAGCACTGGTAGATGAACCTTCTTGCCTACGACATCACACAAGTGAGCTCATCACCTCGAAACGCTCATTCCTTGCTTGCTTGTTGTTGGAACATTTGTTCCAACTACAGCCTCGTATAAGTTGGCAGATTATCCAAAGTAAAGAGCTCCGGAATCATGCACGTCAGCATGGGTCAAGTGACTTTGGAAGAATCATCCACATGTTTCTCCCACTTTCTGTCATTAGGGCCTGATTGTGCAGCAGGTTCATCACCGATTAGTTGATTAAGAACATACAACTTGTTCTCCACTCTAAGAACAAATTTTCAAGTTGCGTTACCAATAAATGAATTTAGAGTTGTTGAATTTTTATTTTTCAAGAACAGACATAAGTGAGAATGGAGAATTGCATCATCATTGTAGTTAGACATCTACAAAATTCAAAACAAATTTAATATAGTGTTTTTCTTTCTTAAGATCCTAATTAATATATGACCCAATTGCAAAAATTATCTTTAGGTAGAGAGATATCATGATTGGCTAAGCTATGTTCACTAGTTTCACTATGCGGGTTGGTAAGGATTACCGATAGTGTCAACTCCACAACTCTTGGTTTGGGGTCACATGATGAATGTTGTCAAGCATTGGTACGTTTAACCCCAGCTACGCCCACTCAAAACTCTTTCAAGTGATATTGGCCCTTCAATTTATGATGTATGAACTTTATGCTTCAACTGTCACCAAAATAGTAGGCCCAATGCACGATACTCACTAATAAAGGATGTTCAGATAGACCGGTTCGAGTGTTAATAATTTAGGGTGACACAACAATATCGATTTGAATTACAAGATTTACTTTAATATTTAATTTTTGTGACGGGTCAAAATATTTTAGACGACCCGATAGCATGAGGCAAGTCAAACCATTTAAGTAAAATCCAATTTTATGTTTGTTCATGATAATTGAAACTCCTTACAACGCTTGACATGATCGTATTTAAATACCATATTTAAAATTACTTTGGCCGTTTATCGTAAGCTTGATTTTAAATTTATAAACTCTTTTATTAATTAAGAATTCCAAAAGGAACTATTTAATTTTAAAACAGAACTATTTAATGTTTTTTAAATGCCTTTTATTAAAGTTACCTTTCCGAGATAACTTAAAAACTCCTTTATAATTATCTCGTCATCTATAATGATTGTGAAAATTTATTTTTAGTCGCCTAATTATTTCCTAAATAATACATCCAACCACGCATAACATAAAATAATAACAAACCTAGCTTCTAGTAATTTTGTTCGGTTTGTTCGAACCATGAATGATAACCGAAACCAGTCTTAAGGGACACAAAACAACTCTTTATCTTGTAGCTCCCACTTAGTCTAAGATCCCCATATTTATCATCGTTAGTCTATATATTCCTTGCCATAGCATACAAATCATGTACGAATATCAAGTCTTGAGTATGTATATACCAGGGACAAAGTTTCTATAGGAATATGAGAGTTTAAGAGTGAAACTGGATGAAAGTGCGCACAGAGAGCTCATACGCACGCATCACCATGATTCGTAACTGGTCATGCTCAATATGGGTGATGCACACATGGTAACGCTCAATCAAGAACCCCTGTACATAGTGATGCTCAATGATATTTTGTTAAGACCTCTCATTACACGCACTTTAGAAAGGAATTACTTAGAGGCAAATCTCTGTCCATTTGTATACAGATTATGATGACAATGAACTACAACGTTTAAATTTACGGTTTGTCCATGATTACGACTCGCACGTTAAACCTTGTAAACGTAGAATTCGGTGGATTTAAGATCCGTAAACTGGACTATCTTCGGTCTTTAATGTTTGTCTTCATTCTGTTTTACAATTTTACAATAAACACTTTACATAAAATAAAAAAATTATCTATTACATTGGGGTTCCAAGTAACCCATAAAAATACAACATATTGATCAACAACCGAAAAACAATGAAACATTTTCTCAAACAAGTTAGAGGGTCCTAGAGCTCGATTTATATATTCATCACATTCAGCAAACGAAAATGGCTTGATCTTCGTCAAAAGAAAGTTTAGACAAATAAAACATAGATCGATTTAAAACATAACATTTAAACGAATGTAAAATTGTCTATAAAACCTCTCTAGGGAATCATGGTGTACAATTTTAATTTTTTATGAAATAGTATTTTATTACTTAATTAATGTTTAATACTAATTGTGCGGTGGAAACACGTACACCATTTAAAACTAAATAAATTATCTCTTTAGTGATCCAATTGCTTTTCGTTTAAAGAATATCATAACAATGGGGTGTTCTTAGTAAAACGTATATCTCGATGAAAAACCGAAGAAAACACATGATGAGCAGACAAACGTCATGCTAGTTGACACGTTCATGAAACCCATAATTCCTGAATAAACACTTTAATCAATTCCTAAACCTGTAGCTAGATAAACCCGAGCATGCGAACCCTAAGAACTTTTTGAGGGTCAAAACCGTTTAAACGAAACATGCCGAAAACTAGTTTCGGGGTTGTCGGATCTGGAATGCCGGCTATAGTTTGGGCCAGCCAGTTCCGGGATGCAGCTGCGTCGGCGGAAGAGCCGCCAGGGGTGGCCGGTGGTGCGGAGTTGCCTGATGGTGGTCAGTGCCCGATAAGGAGGAAGTGAGGAGGAAGTGACTGGTGGTCATGTTGGTTGTGGTTGTGGGTTAGCTTTTATCTCACAAAATCTCTTACTCACCTTCTTTGGTTATGGACCCTAATATATTTATATTAATCAAACCTGTGACAACCCGCAACTTCAGGTTACTACTTTAACCTAACAACAGTTAATTTAATTATACATTCTTTGCACTGCGTTTAACTAGGGTTAGTTAAATGAGTCTACATTGGTAATTCGGGGAATTACCGGAACACACACATGATAACTCTCGAACATTGGCGACTAACACGAATAATAATTATAAACGGATGGTTTATACGAAACTTACGTGCTGCATAACAAATACGTGAACCACATGTTTTAAATGTAAATTACACATTATTATGTGTCTTATGTAAAATTTGCATAATTAGGGGCGTTTTGTGAATAAGTTTGAAACTCTAATAACCATTCAAACCCCTAATCTCCCCACGAACTTCATTATACGACAGTTGTTTTCTTCAATCATTTCTCTCATCATTCCTGTCCCATAAGTTTAGCACACAATCATAAATCTTTGATCTTTCAATATTTCAAGAACAAACCATAGAATCAATCTAAGGTAATGCTTTATGTTATACGTTGATATTCTTGTTCTCTTGATTTCATGCAAACCCTAGATATCCAAACAATCATCTGTGACTAATTGATTACGCCTGATGAATGTGTGATTGTTTGTACGGTTATGCGTAAACTGTTTGTCAGAGATTAGTAATGCTATTGATATTCTAGAACAGTTAATCTGTGGATTGATTCGTAGTATTATAGAGTTAGGGTTTTGATCGTAAGACTGTTACATTGAAAAGTGTGATTTCTATGTTGTAATATGAGAATGGTTGTTTGTCCGACTTTGTGAAGTCACAAAGTCGGTGTTAAGGAAACATGTCCGAATTTGTACGTAAAGTGGAGTCCGAGTTTAAGGGAGTCCGATTTTGTATATGTCCGAATTTATCCTTGAGTCCGAATTTGATTATGTTTAATGAGTCTGAATTTGTGAGGTTTATTGAGTCCGGATATGTATGGCCTAAGAGGAATCCGAACATAAACACACACATATTTCCGAATTAATGATAAGTAAGTTGTCCAAATTTGTTTATAGGTATAAGGGTCCGAATTTGTTAAAGGTTGGTGATGTCAGAGTTTGTGGTTATAGAAATTAATTGTCAGAGTTTGTGGTGATAGAACTTAATTGTCAGAGTTTGGCGATAGAACTTAGTTGTGGTGATAGAACATAATTGTCAGATTTTGTGGTGATAGAACTTAATTGTCCGAATTTGTGGTGATATAACTTATTTGATAGAGTTTATTTTGTAAGGACTTATGCGTCTGAATTTGTTTAATGTGTGGAGTCTGAATTTAGTAGATATATAAAGATTCGAGCTTAGTAGGTAATTGATAATCCAAGATATTGGTTTTGAGTAATGTATCAGAGTTTCTTGTTATTAGGATCATATCCGAGTTTAACTAAATTATGGCGACCCGTGTTATGAGTACTGCGTGTTACTGTATGATAAACATGTTAACTGATCACTAAAACACTTAGTTTTTTTGGACACTTAGGGTATTGTAAAACCCTACTTGTATACATACTTACATTTAACGTACATCAGGTCGCGTGTAATGGACCTAACACTTAACGCGTAAAGGCACGTTAACATTTACAGAGCAAACTAAGGTGAGCTCGTTACTCTTTCACAAGCATGCATCCCTGGGGGAGAAACTACTATTCCTCGGAGGAATACTTTTTACAATTGTTGTAGTTTATTTTCGATGTTGGTTAATAAACTCAACACTATCATGAAAGTCCCTACTTACTACCGAACTAGTTGCCTTGGGGGCAACGGGGTATTAGTAGATAGCTATTAGGCTTGACAACCTCACACGGTACCTTGGAGGACGGGTTTGAACTAAGTACCCTAAACACATGGCCCATGTTGATAGGCATTGATGAGGGCAAACAAACATACGACACTTCGGTATCGAGTTATTAGCGACATGTCTTTAAACTAAACACCTACTTGTTTTATGTTAAACGAAACTGTGAAATCGCCGGCCTAATCGCTGATACACTTATTCTGCATGCTTGTAGGTCGTTAGATACATCATACATGGGAACTTGTAGTCTCAGGAGCTAGGAGTGTCATGGGGCATGTTACGCGTTACAAACATTTAATATTTTGCGTTTTAAAAACATATTGGGTTTGGTTGTTTGAAACCCTTACGTTTACTTCCGCTGAACACATACTAAGTTTGAAAAGTTTAATTTGGATTTCTCATTCATGTTGGATATGATGACTTTGTTTCATATTATTTATTATTAGTTCGACATGATTAGTGGCTAGATCCTAGCACGTCACACACCTAGCGGTGCAACTCTGCAAGTGGTAATTTGGGGGTGTGACAATTTGGTATCAGAGCCACTGGTTATAGTGAACTAGGTTTTAAAAAGTTTTTTTAAAACCAGACTATAACCAAATCAGTTCGGAAAGCGACCATGACACTACGCTCCAGATTGCAAGGTTTGTATTTTATTATCGTATACACTATACATCTAGCATATACATCTGCATTGCATTGCATATAGACACACACACAACATTATAGTACAATATCATGTGTTACCTACTTATGTTATGACGAATCATTAGCATGACATCATCTCTAGACCCTTGTGATCTTTGACGCTTTGACAACACCCACTTTTGACACTCGAATCTGAGGATCTTTTGACATAAGTTATGAAGAATTGGGGTGAACATTCAAATCGAATTATCTTTACGGGTGCGCACGTAATAATAATTCGGGGTGCATGTGAGTCCCAGCGAGACCTAGCGTGTGTAAGAGGATTCTGACCCATTATTCGGCATAATTGGGGGTTCAGTTATCCATAGGAGCCACAATGATAATGGACTCCTACCTAATCTTGAACCATACTCTTTTCGCTTTTCTTGTTTACTTGTACTGAATATGGAAGTAATATGCGCGGTGGATGCGGTAACAATGTCATGACTTAGGCGAAGTTGACAGATCTCATTAATACGCGAGTGGTAGAGGCTTTAACCGCTTAGTAAGCTGGTACGACACTTATAACAAGATGATTCTTGTTCTTTATTCAGGTATTCGAACTCACATTCGTGCATCGTACGTTCATTTCCTTACCACCACCTCAACTAGACGTCTTCTATTAATCAGAATCAAGGCTCTAATCAGAACCAGGGCTTGTACGCTGGCAGACAACCGAAGTGTAACAAGTGTAATTACCATCACCATGGATAGTACACTAGAACATGTTAGAGATGTGAAAAGGTGGGCCATTTGGCGAAGGATTGCAGAACTCTGTTCCCAAAGCAACAACAACAACAATAACAACAACGGCGAAAATAGTGCTCGCAGGTGAGCATTTACGATTGGCGAGGGTGACACCAAGAATAATAACAACTTTGTGACCGGCACGTTTTCTGTAAAAAATTCTTTGCTTCTCTTTGATTTAATTCTGGTGCCGATTGGAGTTACGTGTCCTTGAAATTCAGTAGTCTGTTAGGATTGACTCCAACCCTTCTTGAAACCAAACATATTGTGGAATTGGTTGATGATCAGCCGATTGAAGCATCCCATATTCATGTCAGGTGCAAACTCGGTTTTCTATGTCATGTGTTTGACATTGACCTCCTTCCTGTTACTCTCGGTAGCTTTGATGTGGTCATCGATATGGACTGGTTGACCAAACATCGAGCTGAAATTTTCTGTAAAGAGAAAATCGTTCGTATTCCTCTCCCTGGTGGGGATTTCTGTCTGTTCGAGGCCACCGAAGTGGTGCTATGGTTGGCATCACTTCAGATATGAAATCCAAGAAGTGCTTACGGAAGGGCTATTTGGTTATTCTAGCCCTAGCTACCAACAATCAACTCGAGGAGAAGAAGATCCAAGACATTCCAGTTGTTTGTGACTCTCCGATGTTCTCCCGAGGAACTCCCAGGTTTACCTCCACACTGAAAGGTGAAATTTCAGATAAAGCTTACACCTGGAGTTACTCCGATTGCTCGTGCTCCTTATCGTCATGCACCTAGAGAGTTCCAAGAACTGTCCAATCAACTTCAGGAACGGTTGGATAGGGGTTTTATCTAATCGAGATATTCTCCATGGGGAGCCCAGTCCTATTTGTAAAGAAGAAAGACCGGTCTTTCCGCATGTGTATTGATTATTGTGAACTCAACAAGGTAACGGTCAAGAATCGTTATCCTCTTCCTCGTATTGACAATCTGTTTGATCAGTTGTAAGGGTCAAGCTTCTACTCAAAAATCAATTTAAGAGCGGGCTATCTTCAGATGAGAGTCCGAGAGGGAGATATTCCAAAGATGGCTTTTCGAACCCGTATAGCCATTACGAGTTTTTGGTCATGCCATTCGGGTTAACCAACGCACCAGCGGTTTTCATGGACCTTATGAACCGTGTGTGCAACCCGTATCATGATGATTTCGTCATTTTGTTTATCGATCAAATCTTAATATATTCTAAGGGCAAAGAGGATCATGAGCAACATTTGCGTCTTATATTGGAACTTATGAGGAAGGAGCAACTCTATGTGAAATTCTCCAAGTGCGACTTATGGATTCGAGAAGTACACTTCCTTGGTCATGTGGTCAACGAATCGGGAATACATGTTGACCCAGCAAAAATTGATTCTATCAGGAATTGGGTGGCACCTAAGACTCATACGGAGGTGCGACAATTTCTTTGTCTCGCCGGATATTATCGAAGGCTCATTGAGGGATTCTCGAAAATCGCTCAACCTCTTATCACTTTAACTCAGAATGGTGTTACTTACTCGTGGGGAGCGACCCAGGAGAATGCCTTTCAACTTTTGAAACAAAAGCTCTGCACTGCTCCGATCTTATCTTTACCTGAGGGTATGGTTGACTTCGTGGTGTATTATGACGCTTCTATTCAACGTCTCGGTTGTGCTTTGATGCAATGTGAGAAAGTGATAGCCTATGCTTCCCGACAATTGAAAACTCACGACAAGAACTATACGACTCACGATTTGGAATTGGGAGCTGTAATGTTTGCACTCAAAATCTGGAGGCATTACTTGTACGGTACTAAGTGCACTATCTATACCGACCACAAGATTCTTCAACACATTTCGATCAGAAAGAGTTAAACATGCGACAGTGTCGTTGGGTCGAACTCTTGAACGATTACGATTGTGTGATCAAGTATCATCCAGGCAAAGCTAATGTGGTAGCTGACGCTCTCAGACAGAACTAAACAAACCTAAACGCGTTCGAGCTTTACAACTTACTATTCATTCTAACCTTCCTGGCCAGATCCGCTCTGCTCAAGCTGAAGCACTAAAGGATGAGAACTTTCAAGCTGAATTCATGCGGGGAATGGAGAAGCAACTCGTAACCAAGTCCGACGGTATTCTCTATTTCATGAAGCGAATATGGGTTCCATTCTATGGAAATCTGCGAGAGCTTGTGTTGGACGAAGCACACAAGTCTCGATACTCCATTCATCTGAGTTTTGATAAGATGTATCAGGATCAAAACTCTTGTACTAGTGGCAAGGCATGAAAACTGACAAAACGACGTACGTGACCAAATGCTTAACTTGCGCGAAAGTCAAGGTAGAATACCAAAAACCGTCTGGTTTGCTTCAATAACCAGAACTACCTATGTGGAAATGAGAACAAATTTCCATGGATTTCGTCACCAGTCTACTCAAAACTCAAACGGGATGATACCATCTGAGTGATCATTGATCGTTTAACCAAGTCTGCTCATTTCCTTATGCTTAGGGAGACCGACAAGTTTTCCAAGCTTGCCAACATTTACTTGAAGGAAATAGTTTCCAGTCACGGGGTGCCAACTTCCATCATCTCCAACCGTGACCCACGTTTTGTATCAGAATTGTGGCAAACCATGCACAAATCATTCGGCTCACGTCTAGACATGAGCATAACATATCATCTTCAAATGGATGGTCAAAGTGAATGAACCATCCAGACGCTTAAAGACATGCTGCAAGCATGTGTGATCGATTTTGGGTAACGGTTGGGAAAGACATTTGCCTTTGGTAGAGTTTTCTTACAACAATAGTTACCACTCTAGCATTCAGGCAGCTCCATTCAAAGCGCTGTACGAAAAGAAAAGTTGATCTCCTCTCTGTTAGACCGAGGTTGGCAACAGCCAAATCACGGTTGTACTTGAAACTTCTATGAAGATTGTTCAAATCTGAAACCGTATGTCGGCAGCTCACGATCGCCAGAAAGCTACGCCGACAAGCGTAGGAAACCCTTGGAATTCGCCATGGGTGACCGTGTTTTATAAGTCTCACCCTAGAAGGGTGTGCTATGTTTTGCGAAACGAGGCAAGCTATACCCGTGATATGTTGGGCCATTCAAGATTTTGGAAAAAATCGGTAAGGTGGCCTACAGACTTGAGTTGCCTGATGAACTTTGGAATGTACACAACGTTTTTCACGTCTCTAATCTAAAGAAGTGTTTGTCTGATGAAACACTTTTAATTCCTTTCAAGGAACTGAAACTTGATGACAAGTTGCAATTTATCGAGGAACCTGTCGAAATCATGGACCAGGAAGTCAAGGTCCGTAAACATAGTCGAATACCAATCGTGAGAGTTCGTTGGAACTCGAAAGGTAGACCGGAGTTCAAGTGGGAACGCGAGGATCAGGTGATGCTCAAGTACCCTCACTTATTCAAAACTACTAAACCTAACACTGATACAACTAGCGAATCCGGGACGAAATTCCCTTTCAAATAGGGGATGATGTGGTACCCGAGGAAAACTAACAGTCATCTTAACTTATCTTCTCACTTCTTCTTGACTGCTTATCAAATTTCGGGATGAAATTTCATTCAAGTTGGGGATGATGTGACAACCCACAACTTCATGTTACTACTTTAACCTAACCACAATTAATATAATTATACATTCATAGCACTTCATTTAACTAGGGTTAGCTAAATGAGTCTACGTTGGTAATTCGGAGAATTACCGGAACACACACATGATAACTCTCGAACATTGGCGACTAACACGAATAATAATTATAAACGGATGGTTTATACGAAACTTACGTGTTGCATGACAAATACGTGAGCCACATGTTTTAAATGTAAATTACATATTATTATGTGTCTTATGTAAAAGTTGCATAATTAGGGGTGTTTTGTGAATAAGTTAGAAACTCTAATAACCATTCAAACCCCTAATCTCCCCACAAACTTCATTATACGGCAGTTGTTTTCTTCAATCATTTCTCTCATCATTTCTGTCCACACAAGTTTAGCAGACAATCATCAATCTTTGATCTTTCAATATTTGAAGAACAAACCCAAGAATCAATCTAAGGTAATGCTTTATGTTATACGTTGATATTCTTGTTCTCTTGATTTCATGCATACCCTAGATATCCAAACAATCATCTGTGACTATTGATTATGCCTGATGAATGTGTGATTGTTTGTACGGGTATGCGTGAACTGTTTTTCAGAGATTAGTAACGCTATTGATATGTTAGAATTGTTAATCTGTGAATTGATTCGTAGCATTGTAGAGTTAGGGTTTTGATCGTAAGACTGTTACATTGAAAAGTGTGAATCCTGTGTTGTAATCTGAGAATGGTTGTTTGTCCGACTTTATGAAGTCACAAAGTCCGGTTAAGGAAACATGTCCGAATTTGTATGTAAAGTGGAGTCGGAGTTTAAGGGAGTCCGATTTTATATATGTCCGAATTTATCCTTGAGTCCGAATTTGTTTAAGTTTTATGAATCCGAATTTGTGAGGTTTATTGAGTCCGAAGATGTATGGCCTCAAAGGAATCCGAACATAAACACACACATATTTCCGAATTTAATGATGAGTAAGTTGTCTGAATTTGTTTATAGGTATAAGGGTCCGAATTTGTTAAAGGTTGGTGATGTCAGAGTTTGTGGTGATAGAACTTAATTGTCAGAGTTTGTGGTGATAGAACTCTATTGTCAGAGTTTGTGTTGAGAGAACTTAATTTTCAGAGTTTGTGGTGATAGAACTTAATTATGGTGATAGAACTTAATTGTAAGAGTTTGTGGTGAAAGAACTTAATTGTGTTGATAGAACTTAATTGTCAGAGTTTGTGGTGATAGAATTTAATTATGGGATAGAACTTAATTGTCAGAGTTTGTGGTGATAGAACTTAATTGTCAGAATTTGTGGTGATAGAACTTATTTGATAGAGTTTATTTTTTAAGGACTTATGTGTCCTAATTTGTTTAAATGTGTGAAGTCCGAATTTAGTAGATATATAAGGATTCGAGCTTAGTAGATAATTGAAAATCCGAGATATTGGTTTTGAGTAATGTATCTGAGTTTCTTGTTATAAGGATCATATCCGAGTTTAACTAAATTATGGCTACCCGAGTTATGAATACTATGTGTTACCATATGATAAACATGTTAACCTGATCACTAAAACACTGAGTTGTTTGGACACTTAGTGTATTGCAAAACCCTACTTGTATACATACTTATATTTAATGTACATCAGGTCGTGTGTAACAAACCTAACACTTACTTAACGCGTAAAGGCACGTTAACATTTACCGAGCAAACTAAGCTGAGTTCACTACTCTTTCACAAGCATGCTTCCCTGGGGAAAACTACTATTCCTTGGAGGAATACTTTTTACAACTGTTGTAGTTTAATTTCGATGTTGGTTAATAAACTCAACACTATCATGAAAATCTCTACTTACTACCGAACTAGTTGCCTTGGGGGAAACGGGGTATTAGTTGATATCGCTATTAGGCTTGACAACCTCACACCGTACCTTGGAGGACGGGCGTGAACAAAAGACCCTAACCACATGGCCAATGTTGATAGGCATTGATGAGGGCAAACAAACATACGTCACTCTGGTATCGAGTTATTAACAACATGCCTTTAAACTAAACACCTACTTGTTTTATGTTAAACGAAACTGTGAACTCGCCTGCTTAATCGCTGATACACTTTTTCTGCATGCTTGCAGGTCGTTAGATACATCATACATGGGAACTTGCAGTCTGATGAGCTAGGAGTGTCATGGGGCGTGTTACGCGTTACAAACATTTAATATTTTGCGTTTTAAAAACATATTGGTTTTAGTTGTTTGAAACCCTTACGTTTGCTTCCGCTGAACACATACTAAGTTTGAAAAGTTTAATTTGAATTTCACTTTTCATGTTGGATATGATAACTTTGTTTCATATTATTTATTATGAGTTCGACATGATTAGTGGCTAGATCCTGGTACGTCACACCCATTGCGGTGCAACTCCGTAAGTGGTAATTTAGGGGTGTGACAAAACTAATTGTAGTTTTATATAAACACTAAACCATTTTATTTATCTAACAAATCTAATAATATGATTTTACACTTAAAAATATCCACCGTTATCTATTAACTATTTAATAATTAAATAATTAATAGATAGTTAACCATACTATTAACAATTTAATTAAATAATCAACCAAATAATTATTTATATTAAATACTTCACTAAATATTTAATTTTGCATTTGCCTAAAATCGTAAATTTGTGAACATGATATTTAACTCATAAATATTATTACTTGTTTTGCCGTCCAAAGTGTAAATCTTTGGATCATTCCCCATTAGCAACATTAATTAATCGATATTCGGACATATGATATCCAACACTCGCCACGCCCACAATGAACCGAACATGTGTAGATATCACTTTTGAAAATGTTACAATTTTATCTATTAGTTTCTGGTTGTTATAGCGTACATAGGTAGCATAACAGTAATATAACGAACTAAGCGGATACCGATCGAATTATCTATCACACCCCAACTAGCAGTGGATTATTGATTGGGCACAATAATTGTTCATAGTTCATGATAACTATTAAAAATTTAATATTATTAATTTCAAAATTAAACCATATCACATAACCAAATAAGTATCCAATTCTTCCAACAAAATCCGAAACATGAAACATAAAAATAGAATCCAGTTATAGTGTAAGGCATATCCCTATGTGTCCTCGCCCTCATCATTTCAAACCTGATCATCATTATTATCTGTAAAAGTAGTTTGGGTTAACATAACTTGGTGAGTAAATCTTACTTTAATTAAAACAATTGTTGGTTAATAATTTTAAAAAATTTAACATGCAATTCAATTATAATAAGGTTATCAAAATAAAGAAACATTAAAAATAAATAACTACATACCAAGCAATGTGATAAGCGATCATGCGATAATGTGACAATGCGATAAATCATACTACGATAAACGCAATACTATGAGTCTTAAGCCCCGAAGAGCGAATCTAATTGTTGTGGCGATATCGAGCTACAACCCATAGTAATGGTGAAGCGGTCAACCTGTTGATCCACGTGCATGATGTCACACCCCAACCGATGGCGAAATCATCAGGGCGTGGTACTAGGCGAACCATTGCTCAAGAGAATCCATAACAACTATTTCAATGACAATATTCTTAACGTTCAATTTCCCATACAACTAAACGAATATTCATAAAACAGTCAAACGAATTACAAGTCTCTTAAACAAAACATAGTCCGACAACCTAGATTTATTTAGTAAGTTTCTTGAAATCCTATCCGTTTGCAGCTCAAGATAATCATCAACCTATCACATACGTTAAAATAATAGTCAATACAAAAGTAAAGGAGAGTACACAGGTTTAATAGCATAATAATAGCGATAAAGCATTTACGCATAACCAGCATGTGACACGTAGAGAGGTGAATCCAAGTATGCTAACAAAAATGACACAAGTTAACCAACACGACTGCGAGGTGGAGTATGCGCGATATGTGTCCACAACAGTGAACACGCACGTAAAATGAGTTTGCGAGCCTTAACAACCCCTGAAACAATCAGGTGCTGAGTCCAAACTATAGTACTATCGTTGCTAAGGGTGGTCGGCGAGTCCTCATTATTTACACATAGCAAACAAACATTCAGCGATTCACGTATAACATGCGAGAGCGGTTAGCGTTTAAAGAGTTTAGTGTTGTGTGTTGCGTGTTTTAATATAGAGAACGTATGTAACACCCAAAAGTGCGTTTAAGCGAAAAAGGGTTCAAGTATGCTCAGTGTGAGTGCGTAAAGAGAGTTGTAAGAGGAGAGGAGAGCGAGGAGAGTGTCGGGTCAGCCTGTAAGCAGGAACAGAAGTGCATGAGTCTTCCATAGTGCTGAATCGATTGAAATGGAGTGACGATGTGTAAGAAAACTGGTGAGTTCGCACGAACTGCTACCAATTCGTACGACTTGGTCAATTCGTACGACTTGGTCAATTCGTACGAATTGGTCAATTCTACGAATTGAGTTGGTGCGAACTGGGCTGTTTCGAGTCCAAAATCGAGTGTTTTCGTGTCGTTTCTTCAGGAAAAGCTGGGGAGGTCTTTAGAGCAGTTTAGTCACTTATAGGAACTTGGGATGGTTCGTACGAACTGAGCCAATTCGTACGAGCCAGTCCAGTTCACACAAGTTGACTGTTTGCAGCTTTGTGCGTCCGGAACTGAGTTTTTGTCTGAATCGGATGTGATTTCGAGTCATTTTCATGACGGTTTAGACACCGCTCCGTTCCACTGTTAAGTGAACGAAACATATGTCGGTTTTGATCTGTTTTAGTACAAAAATTGAGTTTAAAACTGTTTCTCGGAGGATGAAACACTTAGTGAGCTTGAAACATCAAGGTTTTCATCTTGTGAAGCCAAAGCTAGCTGAAATACATTCGTTTAAGTGTACATCCAAAATAAAATAAGAATTTTTTGTGAATAAGATGAAGATTTTCATAAAAAGAGAAGTTTAGATGAAATCGGAGATAAACTCGTGTAAAATCGTAGTGGAAATCGTTGTGTTTGCGTGGAAAATAGTTGTTTCTTACTTGAAAATAAGAGAAAACAAGCAGAGGGAGTTTCTGTGCGAAGTGGAAGCAAGGAGTGGAAGCATGAGTGTGTTGGGTATTTACAGGAGAGGAGGAGAAAGGGTTCAGTTCGTAAGAACTGTGCCCAATTCGTACGAATTTGTCAGTTTGCACGAAGTAGTCAATTCGTACGAACTGGCCTGTTTCGTGCGAAGCATTCCCAATTCACGCGTTGGCTGTTCGTTTGGCGTATTCCTTTGTATTAGTTAGTTTGGTTTAGTGTTTTAGCGAAGCGTTAAGCGTTATATTAACATTGTAATGCAATATAGCGAGTTGTGTGAGCGAGAGCGTTTGCGGGAGCGAGTACAATCCATAAAATATAAGGCACACATAACACATAAGTAACATAAGGTAGCATGAAAAGCTGTGATTGTGATTTGTATGATAAGCGGGGTCGAGGCACGAGCGGTTACCGAACAAACAAACACACTTGGCATATAATTCGTGTAGCGTTGGCGTTGCGAGTATAAAAGCGTTTTAAGTGTGATGTTATGCTGTGTGATGAGATGTATTTAATAAAACATAATTCCATTATTTATCGAATCCCGGATTACAAAAACGGTTACAAGGAAGAAATAACGGTAGTACGAAACAACCAGAAAAGTCACCCCTATTTAAGTAGTAGAAGTAACAAAGAGATGTAGATATTTAGCTTTCATATCACTTTCAAGTTCCCAAGTGAACTCGGCGCCACGTTTGCCTTACCATCGGACTTTCACAATAGGAATGCAACTACGTCGAAGTTTCTTGGTCTCTCGATCCATGATTTCTACTGACTTTTCCACGAAGTGTAGAGTCTCGTTTATTTGCAAATCCTAGAGGGTACATGAATGTTTTCTTCAACTAGACACTTCTTGAGGTTTGAGACGTGGAAAGTCGGATGTACATTACTGAGTTCCATCGGTAATTCGAGTCGACAGGACACTTTGCCAATTCTTTCCAGAATCTTAAAGGGGCTTATGTATCGTGGCGGTAGTTTCCATTTCTTTCCAAATCAGATCACTTCTTTCCAAGGTGAAACCTTTAAGAGAACGTGATCTCCAACTTCGAAATGTAGGGGCTTGCGGTGTTTATCGGCGTAGCTCTTTTGACGGCTGCGAGCATTTAGGAGATTGTCTCTAATATGGAGGATCTTGTCAGTCGTTTCTTGTATCAACTCGGGACCAGTGATTTGTGCTTCTCCAATCTCGTGCCATACAATAGTCGATCGACATTTTCTACCGTAAAGTGCCTCAAAAGGTGCCATTTTAATACTAGTATGATAACTGTTATTGTATGAAAATTCTATTAAAGGTAAATGCGTATCCCAATTACCACCAAAATCTATGACACACGGTCGAAGCATATCTTCGAGGGTGCGGATCGTACGTTCAATCTGACCATCAGTCTGAGGGTGGAATGCAGTACTGAGATTAAGAGTAGTACCGAGCGCGGATTGAAATGTCTCTCAGAGACTTGAGGTAAAGCTACCATCTGTTACACCCTAAAATTTAAAACACTCAAGGGCATTATTTAATCCGAAATGATAGGTCCCAAAATTTCCTTTTATAAACGTTTGCTATGTATTTATGTCATAAAACCTGGTTTTAGAATCTAAATATCAATAAAAACTTATTTGCAAACATTGAAGTTCAAATATTAAAATCACCAATTAACTAAACATCCCTTGTCACATATACAAAAGAGCGAAATCTGATCACGATGTGTGTTTTTGTTCCATTTCGAGCACTTGATCACCATCTACCACCTTATCCGTCAACTTTACCATATGTCCACTTGATCATTTTTGCCGTAAGCTCAGCCTACAACAGAATACCTCGAGCATAGACTTCAGTAAGCAGCGTACAATACGTCAATATAGCACCAAACTTCCATTTGTTTCTGATTATCTTTTATATATATATATATATATATATATATATATATATATATATATCTTTGACATGCTTTTTCTCCCATAACTTCTATACATATCAACATGCTAAACTCATAATAAAACACTAATTACCACAATTTAATCAACCTTGACCCATTAACAACATACACTAACACAAATACTACACAATGCTACTACTATTTATGCTTTGAATTTAAGTCATCCCATTTATCTTAGCAACAAGTGAATACTCATACACGATAAAGTTTTAAACATTATAACTCTATGTTCGTTACCTCGTGATTATGTAAGTAACCACCTTAGATTCAATAAGCAACTTAACACACACTACATAAAAGACCTGCACTATTCTGTGTAAAATGACATATATATATATATATATATATATATATATTAATACCAATATTTTCACTTTATTACATGTATATGAACACCCTTTATACCATCCAATGAACATATTACATCATAAAGTGACAAATATAACTAAACCATCAACCACTAGTTATAACTAACAAAAAAACATCTATATTGGCCTACTTCATCATTTAAATTTTTACCAAAATACGTTGTATCATGGTTATACATAATGATGCACATGTGCATTTTTAATATTGCTAACGTAAAAAGTAGTGTATTACAGATGATATTGTAAATGAAAGTGCAATTGTCTACTACTGATAATGTATTACGGAATTGGTCGAAGTAATGTTACATATACACATGTGCATCGATAATTGTTACTCTAAAAAAAAGTTTCTTTTTTTTGGAAATTTTTTATTATTGACGAAATATAGCGGTTTTTAAAAAAAAAATTGTTGGTGTTTTTTAGATTTTTTTAGGTATTTTTGGTTGTGTCCATATTAATTCTCGCGGTTCTCGCAATAAAAGGTGGTTCCTAACGGATCATTCTCCTATATATAATATATATATATATATATATATATAGTAAGCATTTGTTTACATATAAAAAATCTTTTTATGACCCAGTAGTGGCAAAAATTAGAAAACTACAAAAGAATATAGACCATACAAATTGTAAATTGACCAGAATATATAGGGAGTGCCAAATTTTAAATAAAAAGTATTAGTTTCCAATGTTTGTTTTAAAAAAGGAAATGAGTCAAAAAGAAGATAGAAAAGTGCGATAATGCAAATTTAAACGGTGTAGACAAAGGCGAGGATGAGTGCCTCAAATTTCCCATCTTTAATAAGATCATTTGTTGCCACTTGAATTTGCTTTCTTCCTTCGCCAAAATTGACAAATAAATTGCTATTTGTTTTTTTATCGTATTAAAGAAGTTTATAATAAAACACGTTTTTGAGTTCTGCCGCTAGGTAACACTATTATGGAGGCTGCTGAAGTGCTGAATCTTATTTTTTGAGCCTAATTTTGCTATTCTGTCATTTTTATCTGTTCGCTTGCTTGAAGATGCCTTAGAATAAATTACTTGAAAGGTCACTATAGTATACCCAGATTATGGATTAGGTCCTCAAGTACAAGAAATTACATGTTTGATCCCAGTAATATTTACAAATGTAACACATTGGGTCGCCAGCTTAGATGAAGGTTAACTTTTTTAGTTACGTGTAAGAAAAATGACTAAAAAGTAGTGCGTGCATACCACTCCAGCGCTCCAGGTGGCGCGCGCGTACGGCTCCTACGCTACAACACGCTGTTTGTAATTTTTCGATCCAAAATATTCGTTTCTTCGAATTAGATGATAAAACCACCACATACAGGTGCGAAAATCAATTCTACACACAATTATATCTTCAAATTGATATTATGATCATGAATTCACCACCAATTTTGACATTAACGCGTCGGCACCTTCGGTTTATGTCTAAAACACATAAATCATGAGCGGAGGTGATTCAATTAGATTGGATCAACTGAATCGGTGTCGTAGCTCTGATACCAATTAAAAGGTCAGGATCGATGTTTAGACGGATGTTTGGATAGAAATAAAAAAATTCAGTAGAGATCACGCGCTTAGATCTCCTCTCAATTCCAAAACTTATGAGCTAATGCGCACCACTCTAGCGTAGGACTCCTGCACACCACTCTAGCGTATGACTCCAGCACACCACTCTAGCGTATGACTGATACACACATAGGACTCTTGCGCTGCGTATTAGTCTTGCGCTCCTATTCACACACAACACTATACACTATTCTAACGCATGCTCTATCTAGTCTATGCACACAGTAACAGACACACAAAAATACATCAACAAGGCATGAGTTTCTTACTTATGAAGAAAGAGCATGTGCTACCGATCTCATAACAAGAAAACCACAATAGGGTTTTAAAAGAAAATATTGTTACCATTGCACTTTAGTCCTTTTATTTAGAAATCAAGTTTGGCCCTTGGTTTTTGTGACAATAGTTAATAAAGACCCTCCAAACTTATCTTGTTGCATTTGGTTCCCTTTGTTTCGGTCTCGCGCGTTTCGTCTTAAATATAACTCATATACGACTGTTAGGATCGTGTATGTCGACGTTTATGCTCCCGGTGATATCTAAACCTAAGTATAATGCACGGAATTCATTGTATTTAGGAGAGAACATAAATTTTAGTTAATTTTCAATGTTTTCAATATAATAAGTTTTACATCTAAGTTTTCAATCTGACAGAGCTTCGCCTCTTGAATGCAAACGTTACGAATGAGAGCTTTCTTCCCAATATTTATAGACAAGACCTTGGGACGGATGACTCTAGTCCATGCGGATGAACTCATCCGGCACTCTTTATCTAGCATATTCGTACACTGGCGGACACACATAATATGCACTAACAAAGACACGCCTACCACCCTTCAAGCTCGTTGAATCACATCCTACGTGCTAAAATTCGATAACTGATTCATCTAATGAAGAATATAGATAATTCATTTCGTTAAAATGCCAAATTTGGGATGTTACAAACCTATGTAAAGTTACTATTTCACCCTCGACCTTATAAAAAACCACATGGAGCAACCATGTAATTGGCTCTTATTTATCATAAACGTATTATTATTATTATTAACACTAATGCAACAAATTTTAGGGTAAATTACACTTTTCGTCCTTTATGTTTGTATCTGATTGCAATGGATACCCTTTAACTTTAATAATTACATTCACAGTCTTTTATTTGAAAAACCCATTACACTCTAGGTCCTTTAGGACAAACTAGGTTAAAATTTTCAGTGAAGTAAAGCATGTGCCTTGCACATGAGGGTATGTTAGTCATTTTCCTTCTATGTATAAAAGAACTTTTTTCTTTCATTTTCACAGCCACACATGACCCAGACCTAATCCCCTTTTTCTTTCTCCTCTCTCATGTCTTTCTCTCTAGAAAACAGCCAGCAACCACCACCCTTGTGGCAGCGCCACCCCACAGTGCCGCCGATGCCAAGTCTCTTATCTCTCGGGTAACC
The DNA here is from genome assembly GCA_947069175.1 of Scalesia atractyloides. NCBI lineage: Eukaryota > Viridiplantae > Streptophyta > Magnoliopsida > Asterales > Asteraceae > Scalesia > Scalesia atractyloides. Next base: position 30,881,333 of record CAMTDV010000005.1, read on the forward strand.
ATTACCCCACCTCAACCTTCAGAACAACCAACACAACCATCACCGGGAACAACCACCATCATCAGAAATAACCACCATCTTCGACAACCACCAACTCCAACAGCTACCACCACCCCTAACTAAAATCAGCAATGTCGGAATATGTAACAAACCCCCAATTTTTAGAGATGTTTTTATTTTCCTATCTTTGAGGAAAAACACCCTAAACCCCCAATTTTCTTTCCAAAATTACCACAAATCACTTGATTTCTTCCAAAACAGTACTAAAAATCTTAAGTTCAGATGGTGGCGGCGGATAACTTATGATGACGACGTCGGAGATGGCTTATGGTGATGATGGGGGAGATGGCTTATGGTGATGGTAGCAGTGGTGGTTGTAGTTGGCTAGAGACGACATTGGTGCCGGCAGGAAGCAACGTCGGTGCCGGCTGGAGACGACGTTGGTGCCGGAATTTTATCAAGGAACCAGGGTGCTCATGGTTGCTGGAGGGTGAGGTCGTGGTTGTCGGATGGCTGTGGCGGTTGCTTGGTGGAGGCCCAAGTAACATTTTACAAAGTTTGACTTTTTCGGAACAAAATTGACATCAAAATGTACATAAAAACTTGGTACGAAAACGTAATTTGATCCGACTCATTTTCAAACCAATTTTTGTCAAAAGGTAGATTAACTCGAATTTATATCAACACTTACATAAAAATAAGCACGTAACAAATTAAATTTTTTTCTTAGTTAACGAACAAAGGTATTAAGGAAATTTCAGATTATATATACTCTAGAGGGGGCCAAAATAACATTTTAGAAAGTTTATAAAAAGGTTAAGGGTTTAAAAATTACATTTCCTAAACTTAAGGGCTAAGAGGGGGTGAAAATAATACTTGAGAAAGTTAGGGTGCAAAAAAAGAAACTCCAAAGTTGAGGGTCAAAATGAAAACTTTTCATGGCACTCGCTTTGCTAAATAAGATTATATAAATGTTGGTAATAATAATAGTTAGTGCAAATTATATAAATGGTTCATGTGGATTGTTCAAATTCTTGACATTGGTTCTTAAAGTTTTTTTTTGTTGGATTAAGTCCCTTAATGTTTTTCCTCAGTTTTGATCCAAGTGGCTAATACACTTAGGGGTTATTTATTTATTTAATTTTTTTTTTGTTAAAGTGGTGTCAAATTACCCTTTACCCTTGTTATAAAAAAAAAACAAACCACAAGGACCATCTATGGTAAACCGTCAACTATAGGGACTTAATCATGTTGGATATGAGATGTCCGACTCCATTACCCATTCGAACAGTACTTATGAGGTACGATCCTAAGAGTTACACTTTCGACAACGAACCCAAAATGATGTTTATTAGACAAACGTTATAGTTCACATGTGTGTGTTTTGTAACAGTAATATGGTTCGAACGTCTAGAGAAACGTTTTAGTGAATTAATTATTTACAAAATGGTTAATTAGTATTCCTTATCTATCTAATTAGTTGTTAGTTAATTAAATAATTGAATAAGGATTAATTTCATCAATACCCTTACAAACTTGAAAATTTTCATATATACTCAACAAAAACGAAAAATATCATATATGCCCTTACAAAAACCAAAAATATCATATATACCCTAACCAAATAGTTAAAATATCAAATATACTCAATTTATTAAAAACAATCTAATAAATAATCATTTTACACTTATTTTTTTAAATTCTAAGTTTTCATATATGCTTATCTTTTAACTTCATATTTTTATATAACACATTTTAAGCTTCAATTTATTTTTATCCAATTTTGTTTTTATTTTTTTATTTTTCCATAAACAATAGTATTCTCCACATACATAAATACATATATATATATATATATATATAATATTTAAGCTAGAAAATAGTTGTATAATATTTGTAGTTAAATGTCATATATGAGAGTACAAAGTTATAGAAAAATAAAGGTAAAATTGTCTTTTATTAAATTGTATTTGATGAATTGGGTATATATGACATTTAACTATTTTGTAAGGGTATATATGATTTTCTAACTTTACAGGGGTATATATGATATTTTAAAAATTTGTAAGGGTATATATGAAATTGCCACATTATATAGAAAAGGTGGAATCGTATTCTTTATTAGATTAATAATATTAATATGAATTAATTAGATAAATAAAAGTAGATGATAATTATATTATATATGTGTATATAAGATAAATAATATTTATCAGAAAGATGTAAAGAGGTATTAATATTAGAATACAATAACTATGTGTTGGTGTTAAAATAGGTATAGTATCAAAAAATACCAAAGTCTTCAAGAGTTGCAGTTACACTATTCAAGTTCACATAAACAACCAACACTACCACCAAACTTGTCGACCACCTCCCCTAATTGGAATTTGCCGCCGTCGTCTTCCACTCACCCCACCGGACACAACCGCAAACCTCCGCAACCTATCGGCCGTGCGATGCTAGCCCTAAGAAGCCACCTAGTCGCATGGCACCGACCTTCACTGTCGCATCACCGAAAAAACTAGTTTGACCAGTTTTGACTTCCAGGTTGACTAGGTTTAACTTTTACCCATGAAGGAGTTCTAGGGTCTCAGGATCGAGTATTTGGGTTTAAAGATTCAGGTCCAGGAGTTGAATCGATGGTTCATTAATTCAAAGTGTGAAGCTTAGATTTTTCGTTAATTAAAAGGCTAGTTTTTCTCGAAAACCCCCTATGGTCGTGTATTTGTTTTAACAGTTGCAATTGGATCACCGAAACAGGTTAATCGGTTTTTAGTTGTATACTTGTCCGCTTTAAAATTAATATGCAATATTAATTAACAATATATAAAATAAGATTTTATTTAGAAATTAAAATTTTACAAACGTATCCCAACAAATCCAATAATAAAAACTTTAGAGATCAAAGCCAAGTTTTTAATATACCACATGGATCATTTATGTAATTTACCCTGATGGATATATAATAAATATTGGTAATACACGTTGGTCAATGCGGGAACTACCAATGCAAAGAAAAGCACAAGGATGATAACCATAATATTTTTCACAAATCACATGGGCAACTGAGTAGTTTACTTGAATATATATATTAATAAAAAGTTGAGTTTGATAGGATTTCTAGCAACTAAAACGATTTATCATTTTATCTTTCCCCCGCCCCTTTCTTTTTCTATATACCTATACTACATCTTAATAAATATAAGGATAAAAAATGTATTTTTTTTTCATAATTTGAATGGCATAGGTAATAAAACTTTTAAAATAGACAATGTTGGGTTATGTAAGATCTGCTGGTAATGAAACCTAAAACCCAAGGGAAACTATCTCCTGCCTGATGGAATAAGTTAAGTTTACAAGTCAAAGTCTAAAAGTTTCCTCACTTGCAAGTTACCCAAACAACCACCCAAACTACTGGGACAAAAAACTGCTGCTTCGAAGATACAAGACAACAAGTACAAGTGCTGGAATGAAAAGTGTTGGGTCAACTAGTCAACATGCAAAGTCAACACAATGAAGAACGGAGACTAGAAGACCAAGCCAACAAGTTAAAGAAAGACAACAAGTACAACATTCCAGAAGTGCTGGTTTCCATCAGTAGTCCCAACACTTTTGGAATCCCAGATGTTTACTTGTAATTTCCCAACTGTTTAGTTTTAGATCACATAGATCACATAAACACAAAAACAAGAATATAAGATGTTTACTTGGAATCCCAGGTGCAAAATCCCCTTGATAGATCACATAAACACAAAAACAAGAATATAAGATGAAGAACACGAACAAGTACTTTAAACCGATCTTCTATAATTATCAAACTCAAACGTTTTACAATCACACAAGATCACAAGAACCTCACAGCCACTCTCTGTGTATTCTCTCACGAAACTCTCTGTAACTGCTCTCTCCAATGTCTAACCTAAACCCTAATGCATAGTGATGTTTATATAACACAGCCTAGCAACTAGGCTAGGCCCACGTAACATCACATAACACAAACTCGGACTAAATCAATACAAATATTAAACACGGACATGCTTGTAAATTTGGACTTGATGCAAACACTGACAAACTTGGACATGTTAAACACACCCTGAATTTGTGAAGCTCCACAAATTCGGTCTTCCCTTTTCATTCACAAGTTCGGACTTCCATATATCAATAAACTCGGACTTGTCTTGTTTATGTCATAAACTCGGACCTTCACTTGTGATGATAAACTTGGAATTCTTGAAGTATTCATTATCCAAGTCTTGATCAATATCCAAAGACCAAGCCAAAGCTGTTGTCACATAAAATGCACCAACAAACTCCCCCTTGACAATAGCTTGCAAAGGTGAACTTTAGTCTTCAGAATGTCACAGTCTTTGGTCTTTGGATAGTGTTAGCTTCAACACGAATTCTGTCAGCAACAGACTCCCCCTAAGCTGATGCATCCAATCACCAAATCTTCCAAGTTTTGAATCAACAATCCAATTATGTCTTCATATCTTCCGTTCTGCATTGTAAAAGGGGATTCTACCAAGCAGCAACAAACTCCTCATCTCTTCAGCAACTTCTCATCAACACACTGCTTCAATCTGTGTTCCATAAAACAAACATCTCAAGAAACGGTAAGAATTTTTCAACAAAGTTAAACAAATTATTATTAATCAAGAGATAGTAACCATGTATCACAGATTAAGCAAATTTCAATTCAGATCACACTAAAATTTTTTGTCTTAACACACTAAAACTTGCAAGGAGTTAAAATTGGAACTCATTTTCTAACACCGTCTCCCCATATCGGTAACATCTCCTCCATGAACAACCATTTTACGTACGCTAAGAAATTTAAAGAAAAAGGAAACTCTTTTTGGATATTTATATTTTCTGAAAGCAAATAACAAAAGCAGTTAACACTCTATTTTTATGAGAGTCATCGGTTAGATGATCATATCAGCAAAATCAAACTGTTTTCATACTACCACATAATTTTATAGTTAATTTTCATGAAAAGAAGTCCAAGACGATTACCAGTATTGTTTGTCCACTTATACAAAACGCACGAACATTTCAAGTTCCATTACCTTGTGATATGATTAAGGTAATATTTTACTATTATACTAGTGTGTCCCACTTTAGTACATACCCCTGCGATCAAGGTCTGCACAAAGCTTCCTCGTAGTGGGTGAGCATACCGAATTCATCCTTTTTGATTTACAACGTTGGAAATTTGGTGATCAGGTCAGTACTTTCGTACAAAAGAGAGGCCAAAAATCTAATGAGGGTTAAGACAAATACCATAGATTTTGGTACGATTTATGCATTTTGCACATTTGAATGACTCTCTAGGAGAGCTTCTTCATTTTCTGGGTTTTTAGCATTTGTAGCTCTTTTAAGATATCTGGTTGTGCCTAGGTCAGCATGTACCTGGATGCAGCAAAAGGACAACCCTGATATCCCCGAATGAAATAACGTTATAAAGACCCAAAACCTCGGATTTTGGCAATCTCTCAACGCAAGATTTAAAGTCATTAACCATACGCCACTAAAATGTTACCCACTCATACACAGTTCATTAACTTTATATCACGTTGGTAAGTTAATTATTTCATGCTTTTTGCCTACTGGTACATCATATAATGGATCTACTATCACACTTAAGCATTTTAAGTTCAAATTCAATGTGACTATCTAACTCGCTGATGTACTATCATCTCTTCTTTTTCATACAGTGACACCTCATTTTTAATTTTCTATTTTTTTTTATTTTTATGGATTTCTATTTTTTATTTTTGATTTTTAAGAAAGAAATAAAATATTTACAAAATTCTTATGAACAACTGGTTATTCAGGATTCCTCATCCCGTTGAGTTTGACTAAATGTTCAAAATGAGCCCTGTCAAATGCTTTTGTATAAAGATTTGCCAGGTTATCTAATGTGTCGACTCTATGGAGTTCAATCAATTTTTTTTCAGCACAATCCCGTATAAATGATGATGAATGTCAATATGTTTTGTTCTACTATGCTTTACGGGATTGTTTGTGATTTAAATAGTGGCATTATTGTCTATCATTATTGGGGTACGAGTGAAATTCAAACCGTAATCGCGCAACTGCTGTTGAATCCAGAGAACCTGAGAGCCACAGCTACCCGCAACAATATATTCAGCTTCACACGTAGACGTTAACACGAAAGACTGCTTCTTGCATTGCCAAGAGACTATCCTCCCCCCTAAGGATGAATTTCGTAAGGATCATACAAAAACCTAATTAAACTAAGTAGATAGCGTAAGTAGGGTATCATATCCACGAGGAATATGTGGTTAGTCTTTAGCTAGATTATCTATATATAAGAAAATAGTTATTATATTAAGAAGTAACCCCACCCAGAATCCGATTGCTCGCTTTAACATAAGAACATGTTTAACGATTCATAACACCACATAGACATGGCATCGAGATTAATGATATTAATTAATTATTAAGGATAGTTTTTAAGATTCACCATACAACCTAATAACCCATTTGTTTATATTAACTACCATCAATTTACCAACCCGCTAACGATGCAAGTATATCACCAATACGCTTGATAAACGACAAATAATTCAAATATAAAAAACGTTTACCAAGAAATCAACACAAGTGGTCAATATTTACCAGTTAAAAAGAATCCGTAAATAAAGTCTAGTTAAAAACAAAATAATCGTTCATCCGAGGGAAGTCACAAATTATAACCTCCTCGAAGTTTCAGATTCTAGGTTTACACCAAACTCAGTTTATCTAGTTGATTGGTCACCACATAGATATGGTGCTGAAAAGTTGGTTAATTTAAGTGATAATAAAAAATAGGTCTTTGTCATCAGATCTTTTACAATTCAATTACCTTATGTACTAGTGTGAGTCAACCTACTCTATGTCACCAAACTAGGTTTTGTCATCAACCGAACAAGTTGTAAAGCAAGAACTCAAAGCACATGCAAATAGTTCAAAGAACCCAACACATCAAATTGTTTATAAAATATTATCAATGTCAAAGACAAATCCAACCATGAATAAAACTGATAAAGTATTCAACCCTACGAACCATTCACTTGGAGAAAGCCACCTAGTCGCTCATGCCTTGAACCTTACACAGCCGCCAAAAGACGGCTTCCTTCCGTGCGTTCCTCTCTCCAACTGTTGTGCGATCTCCTCCAAAATCTGCCGTCCACCCCCAAAATTGCCGTCCAACCCAAAAATTGCCGTCCAAAACTCCCTTTATAACCAACTTACATAATATGTTCGTGGGCTGCCCAAATGCAAGCCAGGCCCACTTGTCGTATTTGATTATTTAAACTTCGTCTCATTATGGGCCTCCACCGTTCCAGTTATAAAAGTCCACCATATATTATTGCATAACTTTGCCCAAGTCTAAAAGACCTGCACATTGTTACAGAGGTGCACAAAAAAACCATACCTAGAATCAGAACTGGTAAAAGAACTCAGAACCGGTTTCTTTAATACCCGGGTATTCTATACCCGAAACTGGAACCGACCCTACCTGTAGGGTATAGATAGGGTATGCATTTTGATCTAAATACCTGGAACCGGAACCGATCATACCCGATTAGGACCCGAAACCGGACAAGAACCGGAACCGATCATACCTGGCTATACCCGATACATGATTATCATATATCTTTTAAATTTATGTTAGTGCATTTATTTTAGTTTTCTTACATTATACAATGCATATTTAATAATAAAAAACAAAAATACAAGAAAATAGGGTAATAAAATGCAATAGAGAAAATAGGGTAATAAAAATCCAAAAATATAGAGTTAAAAATATCATAAATATGGTATAAAAAACCCGAAAATAGGGTATTTTAATACCCAGTTTCTTAAGAACCGGAACTGAACCCTACCCGGAACCGGGCACATAAGGTATGGTTTTTTGATCAAATAACCAGAATCGGAACCGAACCGGTTATAGCAATAACCGGTTCCAACCCTTAAAATAAAAAACCGAAACCGATTCAATAACCGAAACCGGTTATTAAAAATATCCGGTTTGTGCACCTCTACATTGTTAAATGATTCTATGAAGTCGTTATTCAATTAAATTAAAGTATTTACTTAATTAATTAGTTTCATGATATGATATAAAAATGTGACATGAAATTTAATCATTAATTATTGACATATCTTATCTATCGAATAGTTACATTGTTTTAACCTGTTTTCATCATAAACAACATGCTAATAAAACTAAATCAATGCATCGTGTTTTATACTAATATTAGTGCATTTTTTCCATAACTAATATGTAATAACGTGTATCTAAAATGCACTGATCACTAAGAACTGACAACCACCCGTTGTAGAGTTTCTGGTTTACTTACATCTTCCAAAGTCTGAATCAGTGAATGCAACAAACTTCAAATCACTAGCAGCTGGACACCACAACCCAAGTTTAGGTTTCCCCTTCAAGTAACGAAGAATACGCTTCACCGCTTTCATATGTGACTCTTTTGGATTAGCCTGATATCTGGCACAAGGACAAACTGCAAACATGATGTCTGGTCTTGAAGCAGTTAAGTACATTAGCGAACTAATCATAGCCCTATACTAAGTTGGATCAACATCTTCCACACTCTCATGATCTGGACCAAGATTGTGATTTTCGCAGATAGGTGTGCTGAAAGTAGCACAATCCTCCATTTTAAACGAGACAAAATATCATACAGATACTTTGTCTGATGTATAAACATCCCATCCTTCTTTTGTTCAACTTCCAATCCCAGAAAGTAGGATAGCTCACCCATCGCACTCATTTCAAACTTGCCATGCATAAGCAGCTGGAACTCATGAAACATGCTTTCATCAGATGACCAAAAAATGATGTCATCCACGTAAACCTGTACCATCAGAAATCTTCCTTCTTTCGTTTAATGAAGTGTACTGTCAATCTGACCTCTTTCAAAACCATTCTTTAACAAATGAGCTGACAATGTCTCATACCACGCCCTGGGTGCCTGATGCAATCAATACAATTACTTGTATAGTTTATACACTCGACGTGGATACTCTGGTTCAGTAAACCCATCTGGTTGTGAGACATACACCACTTCTTAGACTTTCCCGTAGAGAAACGTACTCTTCACGTCAAGTTGGTACACTTTGAAGCCCTTGAATAATGCGAAGGCTAGGAACAAGCAAATTGCTTCCAACCTTGCCACTGGTGCAAACACTTCATTGTAGTCAATCCCCTCTTGCTGATTGAACCCCTTAACCACCAACCGAGCTTTGTTTCTCGTCACAATCCCTTGGTCCTCTTTCTTGCACTTGAACACCCACTTAATGCCTATTTCCTTATTTTCTTTAGGTAGGTCAATTGGCTCCCAAACTTTCAACTTCTTGAACTAAGCTATTCCTCTTGCATAGCTTCAACCCATGAATTGTGTTTTAGAGCCACGTGCACATTCTTCGGCTCCTCTTGGGAAATAAAAAAGCTATACAAACACTCGTTTATGATTCCCGTTTTCTGTATCGAAGCAAACAAACAGGAACCTTCGATCACACCTCTTCTTGTCTGAACACCTGCAGCAGGATCTCCAAGAATGTTGTCAACTAGATGATCTCTGTTTGCTCGTGTTGTATCAATGGTATCAAATTCTAAATTTTCACTCAGTTTGGATCCAACCTCCCCGTGAATATATTTATTTGCAAACAGATTAGTGAAGTCCTCCCCCGGAATAGGTTCAAACTCACTATCGCTTGACTCTTGTTCATCTGCACAGGAGGAAGTTCCCAGAGCATCTATCATCGATATACTCGATCTCGGCATGAAGTCGCCCTCATCATCTGTAACGCCCGGCTTTTTCGTACATTCCATATTTAGAAAGCTCGAGTTGTTATTCTTTTCTTGGAAACTTTGTAATCTTGTACTCATCTTTTCGTTGTAAACGTTGTAAAATTTTGAGACTTGAATCATAATGGAATTTGTTATTATTTCGCAACTTATACTTTACATGTTCATACATTTGAAACTACTACACATATGATCCTTTATTCGCGATTCTTGAAAAACAATTACGAAAATACAAATACGTGACGTGATTCTCATACTTGTTATTACTTGATTATGTGATTAGATTGCATAACGACACTAACCTGAAAACTCTAAAATAGTCTTAAAATGATTAACATATAACAATTATACAAGGCACCAAACAATAAAAGAATGAAAAAAGTTTTGTTCATGACCAAGCCTTACGGACCGCAAGGCTCCAGGCTTACGGTCCGTAAGCAGCTCTGGCAGGCAGAAAGTTCATTCAGCCGCGTTTATGCACGAATCCACACACCATATCCTCCTCCGATGGCCTCTAAACCCCATTAAAACTCACCAAACTCAACCCTAATCACTTCCCTATAAATCCCACACCTCTTCCAAGCATTTCACACTTTGCAAATCATCCACAACTCCCTCTTCAATCCTTAATCACCTGATAATCAGAAGTTTGAGCAGATTTACCTTAATCATCCACAACTCACTTAATACTTACTTGTTTTCCTCCATTCTTTTTGCCACTTGCTTGGATTAACCTTAGGAAAATTTCCATTGGTTTTTCATTAAACACCAAGCTCTGGAATGTCACGAAAAAGGCTCCAAAGTGGATTGTAACTTTTTTGTTTTCATTTAAATCTTGTTAAACTTTGTCAAACTTGAGTTATCTAATCCCAAACCTATGTCCTAATGCTCATAATCAAATGAATGATTAGTTGGGCTTAAAAACAAGGCTGAGACATGTTAAATCAGAGGTTAAAACCTCACAAACATTCTGTTTTAACTAGGTTTTATACCCATAAGTAGTGTTCAAGCTTGAAGCTTGATGAATGTGTGATACTGGACTAGCTTGGGCTATCATTTACCAAAATCCACACTCTACTTGATGTTTTTCATTAGATTAGTTGTTTATTTCTTGTAAGTTCATGACCCTCCTTGTGTTTATGACACAAGTGTAGTGGTGAACAATGGAGGTACCTAAATGGAAGCTTTGTTCTTCCTACCTCATGCATGAATCTTGACTCAAAGAGGTGCCTAAATGGAGACTTTTATCTCCTACTTCATACTTGACCTATATCTTTTATCCTATATATATATATATACCTAAGTAACATGACTTGATAATAACTTGATAGTTACTTGTCAAGAAACATGTTACATCATCCATGACCATGCTCTTGTTACGATTCTAATGGATCTTTGAATCCATGAAAACACACCAACCCTTGAGGTTTCAATAGTGTCAAGAACAAGTGTTATGTGTACAAGATGATTAAGTTCATATAACTAATTTTCATATTGTTTAAATTCCGAATCTATAAATCTTTCATTACCATTCCAATACTTACACACCTTCGTTCACCCATGTAGGGTAACCTCGATGTTCCTTCCATCAACCTCCAACAGCTCGCGAGAATCATTTTAGGAAGCTTTGCAAAACCGCGAGTATACTCGATCCACTTTCTATTTTAAACACTTTGGGTGCAACATGTATAAATTACAAATCATAATAAAACTTTTTTACACAACTTACTCTATCCGTTATTAATATGATACTTGTCCATATACTTGATTATCGCATGCTATGTTAAACTTGTGTTATATGCTCATTAACTTTGCTAGCCTACCTTAAGAAATATAGCGCTATAGGAGTAACGCACTGCCCGTAAACTTGTGGTATTGTTAAGTAAACTATATTAAACCCTTTTCATTTCGATGGTGTTGGGTAAACATGATTGCGTTAGACTTTGGTTTGGCATATAAAAATCACATATTTAGTATGTTTGTAACAATTATATGCCATGATTACCATGTTGGATATGAGTCAAACTTATTCACTATTATGCTATGTAACAAACTTGTATGCTCGCCAAATTTTGTTGATACATATTATTTTAATACATGTTGCAGGATTCTAGTTGATGCCGTTGAAGAACCATATGAGGGTGGACTAGATACCCACCTAGATTTAATCTAATGTATTTCGTTCTATGTTGTTTTCATTTGAAACTTGTTGTATTTTCCATTTCAAACCATTGTATTACCAATTTAGTATCAATAAATTTGAGTTATTAAATATTGTCGCAAACTAGTGTTATGACGTTTTGAGCAATTTGTTCTTCTCATCTCGATGTTTCCGCCATTGGTTGGGGTGTGGCAGATTGGTATCAGAGAAATAACTACAGGGAATTAGGAAAATTTCCATGCTCTTGACCTAGTCTATAGTTTAAGTGTCCGATTTTGACCATTCTTTATTCATGCTTAAAATGTTAATTCTTCCTACTTTGCTTCTACCTCTTCTTTTGTCTTAAAAATACAATGTGTCTTTCCTAAGAAACTTACACAAATTATACACTTGAAGACACTCATATTGCATCAACAAGACGATTTGCACCAAGATAGGCCCAATGGCCCGCAATTCTTGGTGAAGTCCCTCACTCCGCCTGTACGATTTATACACGAAGTTACGCCATCAAGTTAGGAGTGATATCCACATCTTGATGGAAGACTTCCATTTCTAACTCTAGTGGACCCTTACCAACGAGTCAGAGTTCGCTCCTCGTTTGGTAAGCATTAACCACATTTAGGGCACGATGTTATCAAGTTAGGGGTGAAACCCGCACCTTGTTAACTAGTCCCATTCCTTGATTTTCAATCTCGCCAAAGTCTCGAATTTTTGATCGACTAGGGACATGCAGTAACTGGAAGGGTGAATACCGTTAGTCGCTTCTCGATGAGAGTATTCTACCTATTAGGCCAAAGCATGTCTCCCTAACTCGAAATGATTTTCGACCCTCTATGGAATAGTCGTCGTTTCTCTACCCGAAACATTCCAATGTTTTACTGAGCCTATCTTTTATGATTAATCAATTTTGATGTGTTTTATACTTTGAACATTTGTAACTTCGATTCATTTACACAAATTGCACTTTCCTCGCAATCTCAAGCAATAATAATCCTTCGTGAACAAACTAAATTTAAACTCTTTTATGCCAATATTTGTGATTATACAATATGAATTCTTGTTTTGCCTATGTAAACTATTTGAAACTATGTGCTACACGTTACATGCTAAACTATGCAAATTGTCTTTTCTCAAAAACATTATGATAAATCTCATCTTATCATCAGACTTGTAGATGTCTTCCAACCGTTTCTCCAACTCCAAGAGGAACTCCAAGTCGAACTCAAGCAAGAAAATGCTTGCGTTCATGGCCAAGCAGATGGCTCAAGTAATCCCTGATATCATGAGTAAGGTTACCGCTAATACCCCCAATTCATCGGTCGACTCCAAAGCCGCCCAGCTTAAGCCTGCCACCACTAGCTACAAACATTTTGTTTCTTGCAACCCTAGGTCATTTACTGGCAATGATGGTGTCACCGGAATGCTCGAGTGGTTCGAGAGCAATGAAGTGACATTCATCAACAGTGAATGTCCCGAGCATTTGAAAACCCGAAGTGCAACGGGAGTCTTCCAAGCACGAGCCCTCGAGTTGTGGACGAACGAGCGCAACCTTCGCTCCAACGAAGAAGCCTATGCCCTCCCTTGGCCCGAGGTTAGGGAAATGATGATGTTGGAATTATGTCCTCCGCACGAGCAGGAAAGGCTCGAGGAAGAATTCTGGCACCTGAGAGAAGTGGGTGACGATAACCTCGCGTACACCACCCACTTCAAATAGTTGAGCATCATTGTTCCCCACCTTGTAAACACGCCCGAGTGTGCGATCAGGAAATACCTCAACGGTCTTCCTCCCACCATTCAAGACGCCATCCAAGCCTCAAGACCCGACAACATCAAGTTGTGTTACCGATTAGCCGCCAGAATTAACGATAACTGCGTGCGAGATAAGCTATCCAAAACCCCCATCTCCACCAAATCCATTAACCAAGCCACCACCGAACCCAGCGAACCCAAATCTCAGCCGCGAAACAAAAATGGCAAGAAACGAAAGTTTCAAAACCAAAGTTGCAACGCAATTAACCAGCTGCTAACCCAAATCCCCCTCAAGAACCCGCTAGAAAACCGTACGTTGTGTACCATATGCCATCACCATCACCCAGCCAACATCGCATGCCGTCATTGCACCAATCGCAATCGGTTCGGACATGTAACCACCGCCTGCCGAAATAGTCCTGCACCACAAGGCAACCAAACCAGCAACCTCCCAAAACCAAAATCATCAGAACCCTGCCAACAATGTTCGAGCATGCTACAAATGCGGTGATCCAAGTCACCTTCGTCCCCAATGCCCCCAAAACAATCAGGAGCAACCGCAGCAGCCTCGTGGATGAGCCTTCAGCCTCAATGCCTAACAAGCACAAAACGACAACGAAGTCGTGAACAGTACTTTTCTTGTAAACGGTTTATATGCTTCTTTACTATTTGATACTGGTGCAAATAAGAGTTTTGTATCTGTAGAATTCGAACCAATGTTCAAATGTGCACGTTCCAAACTTCCAAAATCTTTCACCGTGAAGTTGCCAATGGCAAGTCCATCACCGTTGACTCCGTCCTTCGCGATTGTTTTCTCACCCTCAATAATCATGTGTTCTCTATCGATCTCATATCTATGCAATTGGGTAGTTTCGATATCATAGTAGGTATGGATTGGCTTCCTAAGAACCATGCTGAAATCGCTTGTCGTGAAAAGTTTGTTCGTTTACCTCTTCTGTCCGGTGACACTTTGCACATCTATGGAGAAAGACCATCAAAAGGTCTCAAACTCATGTCATGCACCCAAGCGAAAAATTCTCACGTAAGGAGTACTTTGCTTTTTTAGCCCACGTTGTGGAAGAAAAGGGCAAGTGAAAGACGTAAGTAATGTCCCAGTGGTGTGTGATTTTCCCGACGTTTTCCCCGAAGACCTTCCTGGTCCTCCTCCTCCACGTTCAGTGACTTCCGTATCGATCTCATTCCCGGCGCTACGCCTGCTGCTAAATATCCTTATCGCCTAGCACCCTCGGAAATTCAAGAGCTATCTAGCCAACTTCAAGAACTTCTTGATAAAGGCTTTATACGCCCTAGTACTTCTCCTTGGGCTCTCCTATTTTATTTATCAAGAAGAAGGATGTTTCATTTCGGATGTGTATCGATTATCGTTAGCTCAACAAACTCACCGTAAAAACCGTTACCATCTTCCCAGCATCGACGACCTTTTTTGATCAACTCCAAGGCGCAACTTATATTTCCAAAATCGACATTCGTTCTAGTTACCATCAACTTCGAGTCCTCGAAGAAGATATCCCTAAAACCGCCTTTCGTACTAGATACGGTCACTACGAGTTCGTAGTTATGCCTTTCGGTTTAATGATTGCACCCGTGGTCTTCACGGACTTAATGAATCGGGTGTGTAAGTTATACTTGGATCGCTTTGTGATCGTGTTCATAGACGATATTCTCATCTATTCCAAGACTCAAGACGAACACGAGCGACACCTACGTCTTATCCTTGAACCTCTACAACGTGAAAAACTATAAACCAAATTCTCCAAGTGTGAATTTTGGCTAAAAGAAGTTCAATTTCTTGGTCATGTTGTGAATGAGAAAGGTATTCACGTTGATCCCGCAAAGATCGAAGCTGTAAAGAATTGGATCGCTCCTAAGTCTCCATCCGAAATTTGCTCCTTTCTTGGTCTAGCTGGCTATTATCGTCGCTGCATTTCGAACTTTTCAAAAGTCGCCGTTCCTCTCACGTCTTTGACTCAAAAAGATAAACCTTTTTTTGGGGTCCCGAACAACAGGAGTCCTTCCAAACGATCAAGGACATGCTTTGTAATGCTCCTATTCTCGCTCTTCCCGATGGAAACGACGATTTTGTTGTGCATTATGATGCATCAAACCGAGGTCTTGGTCACGTTCTTATGCAACAGGACAAGGTTATCGCTTATGCTTCAAGACAACTCAAGATTCATGAGAAAAACTACACTACACACGACCTTGAACTTGGTGCAGTTGTTTTTGCATTGAAGATATCGTGACACTACCTTTATGGTACCAAGTGTGTGGTCTTCACCGACCATAAGAGCCTTAAGCACATCTTCAATCAAAAGGAACTCAACATGCGTCAACGTTGTTGGGTGGAATTATTAAACGACTACGACTGCGAGATTCGCTATCACCCTGGTAAAGTTAATGTTGTAGCCGACGCTCTAAGTCGTAAACCTCATGCAAAGAGTATCCACTATTTTCAGATCCAAAGAAATCTTCAGGACCGAATTCGTAAAGCACAAGACTCGTCCATCAATGAGAACAATTTGTACAATGAGATGAAGTGTGGTGTTGAAGAACAACTCTTGTCCAAAGCTGATGGTATACTATCTAAATCGAGTCTAGATCCCGAATCGTGACAACCTTCGTGACTTCTTGATGAAGAAAGGTCACAAATCTTGATATTCCATTCATCCCGATGCCGATAAGATGTACCAAGACTTACGTACATCTTATTGGTGGTTTGGCATGAAGAAAGATATCACCCTCTACGTCTCGAAATGTCTCACATGTTCCAAAGTGAAAGCCAAGCATCAACGTCCTTCTAGCTTACTCGAGCAACCAAAGATTCCAGTCTGGAAATTGGAGAGTATCGCTATGGACTTCATCACTAAACTTCCTCGTACATCTTTTGGTCACGACAACATCTGGGTCATCATAGACCGTTTGACCATGTCCGCTCACTTCCTCCCCATTCGTGAAGATTACAAAGTCGAGAAATTGGCTCATGTCTACACGAAGAAGATTATTTGTCGTCATGGTATTCCCATTGACATCATTTCCGATCGCGACACTCGATTTACCTCCTGTCTTTGGCAAACGTTTCAAACCACTCTTGGTACTCGCCTCAATCTTAATACCACTTTTCATCCTCAATCCGACGGTCAAACCGAGCGTACCATTTAAACTCTGGAAGATATGCTTCGTTCATGCGTAATCGATTTTGGTGGCAACTGGGATTCACACTTACCATTGGTAGAATTCTAGTACAACAACAGTTATCATGCTAGTATTCAAATGGCACCATATGAAGCATTATATGGTCGAAAATGTCGATCGCCTATCTGTTGGCACGAGATTGGCGAAGCTCAACTCACTGGTCCCGAACTCATACAAGAAACAACAGACAAGGTCCTTCAAATACGTGATAATCTACTCAAAGCTCGAAGTCGTCAAAAGAGTTACGCTGACAAAAGACGCAAACCATTGGAATTCAACATTGGTGATCAAGTACTTCTCAAGGTATCCCCTTAGAAGGGTGTAGTTCGTTTTGGTAAGAAAGGTAAACTCGCACCTCGCTACATAGGTCCTTTCAAACTTCTCGAAAGGATTGGCAAGGTTGCGTATCGACTGGACCTACCTGAAACTCTCAACAACGTTCACCCTGTCTTTCATGTTTCGAATCTCAAAAAGTATCTAGCTGAAGAAGGACTTCAAGTTCCACTCGAAGATCTTCAAATCAATGAGACCTTGCATTTCGTGGAGAAACCTGTCGAAATCATGGACCGAGGAGTCAAGCAATTGAGGCGTAGTCGCATTCCTATCGTCAAGGTTCGATGGGAAGGTAAACGTGGCGCTGAGTTTACTTGGGAACACGAAAGTGATATGAAGACTAAGTATCCGCATCTGTTTGTTGCATCTTCCTAAATTTCGGGACGAAATTTCCTAAAGGAGGGGAGGCTGTAATACCTTCTTTTTCGTACTTTCCATATTTAGAAAGCTCGAGTTGTAATTCTATTTTTGGAAACTTTGTAATCTTGTACTCATCTTTTCGTTGTAAACCTGCTAAAATTCCGAGACTTGAATCATAATCAAATTCGTATTATTTCACAACTTATACATTACATGTTCATACATTTGAAACTACTACACATATGATGCTTTGTTCGCGATTTTTGAAAAAAAAATATCAAAAATACAAATACGTGACGCGATTCTCATACTTGTTATTACTTGATTATGTGATTAGTTTGCATAACGACACTTATACTATGTTTCTTATACTTGAAAACTCTAAAATAGTCTTAAAATGATTAACATATAACAATTATACAAGGCACCAAACAACAAATAAATGAAAAATAAAATTTTTGTTCCTGACCAAGCCTTACGGACCCCAAGGCTCCAGGCTTATGGTCCGTAAGCAGCTCTGGCAGGCAGAAAGGTCTTTCAGCCGCGTTTATGCACGAATCCACACACCATATCCTCCTCCAATCGCCTCCAAACCCCATTAAAACTCACCTAACTCAACCCTAATCACTTCCCTATAAATCCCACACCTCTTCCAAGCATTTCACACTTTGAAAATCATCCACAACTCCCTCAAATCAATCTTTAATCAGCTGATAATCAGAAGTTCGAGTAGATTTACCTTGCTTCACTAAAGTGAGCATAACTCACTCAATACTTACTCGTTTTCCACCATTCTTTTTCCCACTTGCTTGGATTAACCTTAGGAACATTTCCATTGGTTTTTCATGAAAAACCAAGCTCTGGAATGTCACGAAAAAGGCTCCAAAGTGGACTGTTACTTTCTGTTTTCATTTAAATCTTGTTAAACTTTGACAAACTTGAGTTATCTCATCTAAAACCTATGTCCTAATGCTCATAATCAAATGAATGATTAGTTGGGCTTAAAAACAAGGCTGAGACATGTTAAATCAGAGGTTAAAACCTCACAAACATTCTGTTTTTAACTAGGGTTTATACCCACAAGTAGTGTTCAAGCTTGAAGCTTGATGAATGTGTGATATTGGACTAGCTTGGTCTATCCTTCACCAAAACCCACACTCTACTTGATGTTCTTCATTAGATTAGTTGTTTATTTTTGTAAGTTCATGACCCTCCTTGTGTTTATGACACATGTGTAGTGGTGAACAATGGCGGTACCTAAATGGAAGCTTTGTTCTTCCTACCTCATGCGTGAATTCTATGACTCAAAGAGGTGCCTAAATGGAGACTTTAATCTCCTATTTCATACTTGACCTATATATATATATATATATATATATATATATATATATATATATATATACCTAAGTAACAAGACTTGAGAATAACTTGATAGTTACTTGTCAAGAAACATGTTACATCATCCATGACCATGCTCTTATTATGATTCTAATGGATATTTGAATCAATGGAAACACACCAACCCTTGAGGTTTCAATAGTGTAAAGAACAAGTGTTATGTGTAGAAGATGATTAATTTCATATAACTACTTTTCATATTGTTTAAATTCCGAATCAATAAATCTTCCATTACCATTCCAATACTTACACACCTTCGTTTACCCCATGTAGGGTAACCTCGGTTTCCTTCCATTAACCTCCAACAACTCGTGGGAATCTTCTTAGGAAGCTTTGAAAAACCGTGAGTATACTCGATCCCACTTTCTATTTTAAACACTTAGGGTGCAACATGTATAAATTATAAATCATAATAATACTTGTTTACACAACTTACTCTATCCGTTATTAACATGATACTTGTCCATATACTGATTATCGCATGCTATGTTAAACTTGTGTTATATGCTCATTAACTTTGCTAGCCTACCTTAACAAATATAACGCTATAGGAGTAATGAAGAGCCCGTAAACTTATGGTATTGTTAAGTAAACTATATTAAACCCTTTTCATTTCGATGATGCTGGGTAAACACGATTGCGTTAGACTTTGGTTTGACATATAAAAATCATATGTTTAGTATGTTTATAACAATTATATGCCATGTAACCATGTTGGATATGAGTCAAACTTTATTCACTATTATGCTATGTAACAAACATGTATGCTCGCCAAATTTTGTTGATACATATTATTTTAATACATGTTGCAGGATTCTAGTTGATGTCGTTGAAGAAACATATTAGGGTGGATTAGAGACACACCTAGATTTAATCTAATGTATTTCGTTCTATGTTGTATTGTCATTTGAAACTTGTCGTATCATTTCAAACCATTGTATTAACAATTTAGTATCAATGAAATTTTGAGTTATTAAATATTGTCACAAAGTAGTGTTATGACGTTTTGAGCAATTTGTTCGTCTCATCCCGATGTTTCCGCCATTGGTTGGGGTGTGACATCATCCTCACTAATCACAGTTTGAATCAGCTGAGACTTATCTGCATTGGAAAACTCAGGAATATTAAATGATTTAGAAACACTATCATAATCATATAATATAGTCGGACCACTCTTTGATTGTTGAGGCGTATAAGTAGTGAATTCAACATTAAACACAACCTCAATTTTACATGTTTTTTGATTAAAAACCCTTTTATTCGGTGTACCAGGTACATAACCTAGAAAGTAACCTCAATTTTACCAATTTTTGTTTATCTTTGTTTTTCACAATTGTGCAGGGTAATTAAAATGGTTCAAAGCCTTTCAAATTTGGTTTCTTGTTACACATAAGTTCATGACATGTTTTGTTAAAACATTTAACAGTTAAAACTTTGTTTAAGACATAACAAGTTGTATTCACAGCTTCTCCCCAGAAAAGAACTGGAAGCTTTGAATTAGAAAGCATAGTCCTAGTTGTTTCAATCAACGTCCTGTTTTTCCTCTCAGTGACTCCATTCTATTGAGGTGTATAAGGAGTTGAATATTGATATTCTATTCCCTTGCGGAGACAATAGAGATCTAGAATCTGATTCTTGAACTCTGTGTCATTATCACTCCTTATCCTCTTGATGTGTGCTTCATGGACATTCTCCAATTTTGTAAAAGATCTTTCAGCAACTTAGTTGTCTCATCCTTTGTACCTAAAAAGAAAACACATTTATAACGTGAGTAGTCATTTGTGACAACTAAACAATAGTACTTTCCACCTATGCTCCTTACGTTCCTTGGACCGAAATCCATTCGAAGGATTCATAAGGGGCATCTATGTTATTTACTATTTTAGATTTATAAGGTTTCTTATGTTGTTTTCCCTTTTGACACAGAAGACATTTATCTTCCACATAAAACCTCTACACTGGCACCCCTTCCACTAAACCATTTTTAATTATGTAATTCACTTTTCGGTAGTGATGTGGGCCATGCGCCTGTGCCACAACATTGACTTAGCCTCAGATGCTTTTGACAATAAACATGCCACCATAATGGAAGAATCCTTAGAACCCATGTCCATGACATAAGTGTTATTCCTACTCGGTGCTCTCATCACTATCCAATCATCCGGTATCACCAAACCCGGTTGCAACACCATTGCCTCAAATTTAGTAAATTATCCGAGTGACCCCTGTCGCAGACTTGTGAAATGCTTATTAGATTGTGTTAAGCTGCTTGTCATAGTTCACTTTGTCCAGCGTGATCTTCCCGTTGGTCACCTTCCCTTGACCTTTAATGTGACCTCCTTTAGCACCTGCAAAATTCACATAACCTCCATCTATATTTTCAAAATCAGTCAACAATCTCGCATCCCCCGTCACGTGCCTGGAGCAAGCACTATCAACATACCACAAGTTGATAATCCTCCTTAGCAGCTCCTGCACAAACCAACCAAAAATTAGTTAGATTGGGTGTTAGGATCGCTCCTCCACTGCTTAGGAACCTAATTTGTATATAAAGTCATCGTAAGTGGAAATTACGCGAATTGTTAATCGAATACACAGGATTTACTGTTTAAATTGTCTGTTTATTAGTTAAAATCATATTATATCGAGTATCCAAACAGACAGAGCTTCACCGTCTTGAATGCAAAGTTTTAATGTGAAAGAACCAAAGACACACATATATATAGGCATTCAAGTTCGCTCGAAGTGTGCATGGCCAGCACAAGTTCGGGTGAACTTGTCCTGCTTACATCAACTTCGGCCGAACTTGTTGCTTTTACAACATAAATACTTTAAATCTAACAATTTCAAGCCCTAATCACACAGACTCGATCCAAGACCTAGACAATAGACATCATGCATCAACAAACTCCCCCTGGATATTGTCGTGGTCTTGATTAGTCTTCAATCTTCAACCTCTTCCAAAGAAGTTTTTGTATGGCTTTCTTCGTCTTTCTTGCTTAGGAATAGGCGTTTGGTCAGTAGGAGGTGCCCACTTCATGAACTGAAATCGTCTGAGCCTTGCCTCTCTACCCCTTTCATGTATCTTTTCTAGACGCTTTTCCTCTTTCAAGAACTCTTCCCTTTCTAACTCTCTCCATCTTGATTCCCACATATGACCAGAGTTAATACCATGTGCATAGCATACATTGATCACACCTTGGTATTGTTTTGCTTGGACTCCTTCACGTTTATCGAAACAAATCTTGTTGAAGAACAAACATTTCACATCTTCTCTTGAATAATTGACTAGCCACATCGGGTCTAGTATACGTATAGTACGCCATAATCCCCAAATTCTTCGTTTCTCAATGCATTCAGAATCTTTTTCTTTAGTGATATCCCATGATGCGTCAGCCTGTAACAGAATTACTATTTCGCTTGTTTCAGGATCTGTTTTCCATCACAAGAAGTAAGGATGAAAATCTTTTTCAATAGGTTTTAGTGGCATGTTCTTCATCACTCTTGGCCTTTTCATCACCAAAGTAACATCTTTAACACCCATCTTCTTATCAATCTTGATTCTACGTTTCAGAATAAACGACTTCCATAACTCAAAACCTCTAGAAGCTTCAAACTTGATAACCCTCCATAGCCGTTGTTTGTTAAATTTCATCTGAAGACTGATGTTTCTCATTTGCACTAACTCTTCAACATCCCAAACAGGTAACGTTTTTATATCAGTAAGATGTCTGAAGTATTGAACTCCGAATTCGCTCTTTATGGCATAAACATCAAGTTCTCTTATCCATCCCCAACTCAGAATATCACCAAGAGATTTGTCTTTGTCACGAGTAAAGAACGCCAGTGGTCGCTTGAACTTTCTTTCTTTAGGCATTTCTTTAAACCACGACTTCTTTGCTTCAGCAATCTCTTCTTTCGTATAACGTTTAGGGATATTGCCTTCTTTCACCACTTCGTCAATCTTCTGCTTCAACAAATTCACATCAATCTGACTCATGATTTCTTCAATCGTAGGAAAACTGTCAGTATTGATACCAAAATACTTTTCTGCTTCATCATCAGAAGAATCTTCAAAGATAACACAATCATAATCATCTGCTTCTGATACTCGCTTGTATACATAATCCTTCGGTTCAAACGTACTCATATTCACAACTCTTCTTCAAAATCAAATTCGAACGAATCAGCATCAACTTCAAACATTTTAGCCAACTCTTCTTTGGTGTAGTTGTGAATGAATTCCCCCTCTTCAATACTCGGGTCCAACATAATCATCAAAGGTTTATCGTGAACAGCAGCAACAGGCATAACAACTATTGCGTCAGAAACATGATCATCTTTAGGCCCTGTTTGCTCTGTATATGCCCCTTACTCTAATCATCCTCCATATTCACATCATCATTTATCAAGGATTCAAAATCAAAAGTAGTGTGAACCTTAGCAGAATCAGTCTTTAGACCAACGCCACCCTGATCATCATCATCACCATCATCGTGATCTATCACCTTTTGTATCATCACCTGCAGGGTCGTCGTCTTTATTATCATCTTCCTCATCGTCGTCTTTCTCTAACTCAGACATTTTGATAGATTAATTATGCTTTTCAGCTTCCTGAAATTCAACAATAGAAACATCTTCAGGAACGATCTCAGACTCTGGAGCTTTTTCTACTTAAACAATCTTTTCTATGACAGTCTCCTCTGTTTATTTAGGGACACCATCAATAATCCCTTTGCCCTTTCCCTGTTCTGCCAATTCTTTTTCAGCTTTCTCTTAGCTTCTTGCAGATCAAATTTTTCATATTCTGCTTTGAAATCAATGCCTAAGCTGTTAGTTAACACTTTCTATAGCCTGGGAAACATTCTATCATTTTGATCTCTTTCAGTTCTAAGCTCAACTATCTCTTTCTCTAGTTTGTTAATTTGCAGCACTTAGACTGTCAACCATCGCTTTCATATACCCTCTGTCATCTTCAAGAATTTTGACTTTTGCAGAATTTCTTTTTCGACCATGCTCTGCTTCACTTTATTCTCCAGAGCTTCTTTTTCAACTTCATTCTGTTTGAGTTTATCTTCCAGAGCTTTGATTCTTTTCTCTAACATATCAATTGGAGTATCTTAAAACCAATTCGAAAGATCTTCAGCTGTGACAGGATGAGTAATATTATCTGGAATATCGCCGAAAGCATCTTTAAACTCTTTAGCTCTAGCACTATGTGGAGTAGACTGCTTTGATCTTGGAGGAGTTACTTTAGGAGTACCCTTTGTAGCAAACTTTGGTGTTGATTGAGGCGTACTCTGAACCGGTACTTCAATAACAATCGGTGGTTCTTGAGTTGCAGTAGTTGGTGGAACTTGATCTTCAACAATCAATATCTTGCAAATTAGAAACAGGAGGTTCTTGTGTAGCTCCTTTCTTACTTTTATGACTCAGATATCCGCGACTTTGAGGCTTTTTCTTTCACGAGTACTAGGAGAAACCCGTAGTTTTCTTTGAATCTCCAGCCTTTGACTTAGAGCGCTTTGATTTCTTCTTAGGTCTATCTTCATCAGAAATCTCATCAGAACCCGGTTCATACAGATCGTCACCGTGCTTTTTCAGACGTTCTTCTTCTTTTTCTTTCTCTGCTTCTCTCTGTCTAAGTCAGCAGAGTCTTCAGAAGATTCATCTTTATCGGAAGTCGCTGAAATAACATCATCATGTTCTCCAACAGCAGTACCAGCCTCAACTTCTTGGCTATCAACATTAGCTGCAGCGCTTGAACCTTCAACATTCTGAGGATTCTCTATATTAACATCAAGCTCGTCAATCAACATAGTTTCCACTTTCTTTGACGCCCTTTTTCGTTTTTGCTTCTCAACGACAACAACCTTCTTGATATACCAATCACCTATTTTCTCTTTGAACGTCTTTAACATTTCAACCTTGTCTTTATCGTCTCCACTACCATCCTTCATTTATCATCTGGTGGTGAGATATAATCAGCTTTAACGATAGCACCAAATACAGGTTTTGCAATAGGAGCAGAATCTTGCTTCTGATATATCTTGAGCTTCTTCAAAGTTGTTTCGTCCATGTGGCTCAGATAAATAATGTCATTCGGATCTTAAGAAATGTTCTGAAACTTATCATCTATCAACATCTGGACGAATCTTGGATACATCACCAGTCTGTCTTTGCTCATATTCTTCCACATGAACTTGAAAATCACTTTTGAAAAGTTGAACTTCTTGTTGAGCACTAACGTTGTCACCATACAAGCCATGTAATCCTGAATATCGTTTAACCCTGCTTTCTTGTGACTGGAAGCGTGAATAATAGCATGAATAAGAAGCTTATACGGTAGAGGAACACCACCTTTCTTCATAGTAGGCTCATTTGCATGCCCTTTATATCCCATTCTATAGAAACAACCTTTCACCATTCTCTCTTCGAAGCTGATCGGATCATTTTCATTGTCGTTGAATGCTAGAACCCTTCGAATATCATCTTCGGTGATCACAATCTCCTTGTCTTCATTACCAACACGAACAACAGACTTAATCACTTTGTTTGCTTCGTCATAAGATGCTGCGTTCCAGAAAAGATATACATAGGATCTATAAACGACATGCTTGTCGGTAATCGCCTTTATAATTGGAATTCTCCCCAAAAACTCTAGAATCACGGAAAACGCTGCCAGCGAGGGATATATCTTTTCATCCAGCGAGATACAGGTGTTGTGAAACTTAGAAAACCAAAGCTGGATATTCTGCGGACAAGAAAATCAAACAATTTAGACAAATTTCACAATTTTTTCATCAAAATACATCAAGTTCGAGCGAACTTGACATATCAAACATTACAACTTTAAACAACTTCACTCGAACTTGTGTTTCACAATTAATTTTCAGAGTTTTTACAACTTCGGGCGAACTTCTGATAAAAACAAATTTTGAAAGCTTTTCAACAAGTTCGGGCGAACTTCTTGCATTCTCAGATTCAATCATATCTTGGACAATTTCGCCCGAAGTTGATATATCACAACTTCAACAAGTTCGGGCGAACCTGTTGTCTTCCCCATTTAAACCTGCAACACCACAACCTGTCCAATGTTCATATTTTCGATTTGTTTATGATGTTTACATGTTTATTAACCATTTAATTCATTCAAAGTGACCCTAGATCCACTTGATTTTAATAGTCTGGTTCAAACAGTTCAAAAACATCGAATTCATGAATGATTTAAGCAAATTATACCTCGGCCATATCACTAAGTGTGCCAATCACTAAGAATAAGACTCAATTTGGGCAGCACAATGGTATAATTTTTGCAAAATCACAATTCTCACTAACCGCTCAAGTTCGCTCGAAGTTCAGTGAAACAGATGAAATAAACTTTCAACGAACTTGATTATTTATACACAGTCAAGTTCGGTCGAACTTGACTCTCAAACATCAATTCTCTTTAAACAACTTCGCCCGAAGTTATGTTTTAGTGAAAACAATTTTCAAATAACAACTTCGGCCGAACTTGTTCAAGGCCATTTTCAAACTTTTTCAAAATTTTCACTTTTAACCTTGAACTTTCACATGTTTACCAGTTATGAAAATCCACTCAGTTGACCAAGTCCAAGTTAATGATATTGGTTAACCGATTTGTCTGTCATGTCCAAGTTAATGACCCTGGTCTGACCCGTTATGAACAAAAAGATGTTTTTCTTCAAGTTAAAGTTTCAAATTAATGAACTTTTCATCGTTTTTCGTGTATTTTGATTTTACATATTAGCTCCCAACCCTTGTCATCAAGATTTCCAACAACTTGCACCATTCTGAACTTCAAAGATCCGCTTTCCATCATTGGCTGTTGAAAACAATGTAGAAACAAATTTTTTTTGAATTTTCGAAAGTTTATGCTAAAACACACTAAAAATATTTTTGGGTTTAAATCTGAAATCAAATAAGCTATGTACAAACATATTTTTGTGAATTCGTGTCTAAGGATCATACAGTTTATTGAGACGTATCACCAGTACGATTGACCTTTTAATTGACTTTAAGCTTTAAACTCGTTTACCTAGATTGTCGATATATTTGTCCACTTAAACTTCGACACATTTCTCAATTGTTCCAAGATATCTTAGTTAGAATTATGAAACTTGACTCAACTATGGTTCCCATATCAGAATATACTCCTATATCAAGATTCCCTAAATTTCATCTTACAGGTGAGTATAGCGTAATTGATAACTGTATCTGGGTTATGCGAAGCCTTGAGAGCTCAGGTTAATACCACCGTATCGACAAAGAGATGAAGGCTCGACTTTAATGTGTGTTCCAAAAATGGAATCTTTTAAGCACTGCAATTGATTAGATCTTTCGATTCTTTCAATTTTGATGCAGTTTTAGGTTTTTTAGTAAAAGCATTATAGAAGTTCTAGGCCATTGCTTCCGCAAAATTAGAAGAACTTGTATAATACCCCAGATATCAATCATCTATAAAGACCTCGTATCTCAGAATCAGGCAATCTCTCAAACGAAATTTCGGAGTACTAAGTCCATATATCCGAGAGATGTTAATCCACAAGTTTAAGCAGTTGTAAAATTTAGTTTATATCCCAGAAACAATTTACTAAACGTGTAAAGCCTATCGACACATCCACATAAAGACTTGTTGAAACTTTATAAACTTTACAAATCCTTAGCGTACTGTGATTGTCCACTGACGTACTATCATTTCCTTTTTGACACAAAATTCTTTTTGTCTTTTTCATGTTTTTTGTACTTTTTGGTTTTTCATATGTTTTTGTATTTTCTGCTTACATTTCTCCCCCTAAAATCAAAAACATATTTTTGTATTTTAGTTTTAAAGAAATCTATTCTAAAAGATAACAAACCAATGAGGATCATGAGAACTCGTCGTCCGATCCATATTCAACCTCTGCTTCCGTACCTGTCAAAAGATTTTTTATACCATTAAGTCTCATTAAGTAAATAAATCGTGAAAGACTTAAATCGTGAAAGACTGAAAGGTTTGGTATAAAAATCAGCTTTTTGTTCATCGGTGTGGATTTTCTCAATTCGTACCAATCTTTTTCGTAGCAATCACGAATAAAGTGGTAACGAATCTCGATATATTTTGTTCTGGAGTCATGAACTGGATTTTTTGTTATGTCGATTGCTGCCTTATTATCTACATATAATGGAGTGTCAAGAAATTGCAATCCATAGTCTCTCATCTGTTGTTGTATCCATAAGATTTGTGAACAACTGGAAGCCGAGATGTACTCAGCCTCACAAGTAGAGAGAGCAACCGTGGTTTGTTTCTTGCACTGCCAAGTTACTAGTCGAGTTCCGAAGAACTGGCAACCGACCGTCGTAGATTTTGCGTTCAATTTGTCAACACCGAAATTAGAGTCAGCATATCCCGTCAGATCGAAGTTGTCATTCTTCGGGTACCACAAGCCGGTGCTTGGACATCCCTTCAAGTATCTGAAAATTCGCTTCACAATCTGCATGTGAGATATTCTTGGACTAGACTGATAACGTGCACAAAGTCAGGTAGGATACATTATATCTGGGTAAGATGCCATCAGATACATGAGTGGTCCTATCATCGACCTGTAAAGAGTATCATCAACTTTGGTTCCGGTTTCATCAACGCAAATTCCATGATTGAGTGCCAGAGGAGTAGATAACAGCTTCTTGCTATCCATCCCAAACTTCTTCAAGATATCATGAACATACTTGGTTTGATGGATTAAAATACTGTCTAGCAACCGATCAACCTGCAAACCGAGGAAGAATTTCATTTCACCCATAGAGCTCATCTCGAATTTCTTCTTCATGATAGTTTCAAACTCTTTGCAAAGATCGTCATTTGTCGAACCAAATATGAAGTCGTCCACATAAATTTGTACGATAATCAGATGACTTCCAACTTCATGATAGTTTCAAACTCTTTGCAAAGATCGTCATTTGTCGAACCAAATATGAAGTCGTCCACATAAATTTGTACGATAATAAAGCCGTTGCCAACGAGATGTCAAGATAACATCTCGTACCAGGCTCTCGGAGCCTGATGCAAACCATATAGTGCTTTATCCAGAAGATAGGCTTTCTTTTTGTTCAGTGGATCGACAAACCCCGGTGGTTGGCCGACGTACACTTGCTCTCGTAGCTTACCGTATAGAAAAGCTGATTTCACATCTAATTGATACACTTTAAATCCTTTCCAAGCAGCGAATGCAAGGAAAATACGAATGGACTCCAATATTGCTACTGGTGCATATACCTCGGTGTAATCAATTCCTTCTTGTTGATGGAAACCTTTGAAAACGAGCCGAGCTTTGTTGCGCACTATAACTCCACGATCATCGCACTTGCACTTGAAGACCCATTTAGTATCTATCGCATTTTGATTCTCTGGAAGATCAACAAGTTTCCATATCCCCAGCTTTTCGAACTATAATAATTCTTCTTGCATCGCAAGAACCCAATTCTCATCTCCTAAAGCGTTAGAAACATTCTTCGGCTCAATCTGGGATAAGAAACACTGATAAGTGCAATAATCTTGAACTAGAGCTATGTTAGTGTAAAAACAACTCAAGGCCTCTCGTTCTAACACCAGCTTGCAATTCTCCAATTATGGAATCCGATGGGTGGTATGAGTAAGATCTCGGTATCACCTCACTTGGAACATCAACAATACTCTCCTGATTAGTAATATTCAGATCAACCACTGCTTCAACTGCAGGAGCACTCGAAGACGCTTCATTTCGAGTACTTGGGCCAGCAGATTGATTCAACATACTTGTTATCTGCTTAGATTCTTTGTCAGAAGAAGATTCTCCATCATCATCAAATGTCGGAGCCTCATCAGAGTCAGAATTTTGTGCTTGAGAAAGATTTGGTTCTTCTGTAGCATTTACTGGTTCTGTAGCCGGTGTCACTTGTTCTTCATGAGTTTCTTGAACACCACTACTGCTAGGACCTTCACCAGAAGAAGATGATCCAACAGTTGGTTGATTAACCACTATTGGTCTGATAATCTACTCTTGATTACCCGACTGATGTAGATAATATAACACAACAATTTCTTCTTCAGAAGGCTCTTCTGGCAAGTCAAATGATTTCCACAATCCACTATAATTGAACAACCAACCATCGCCTGCTCTTTGAATTGGAGTTGTATAAGCAGTCGACGTGATGTGCTTCACCACTCTTCTCAAACTTGGAAGATATACTCTCTTGAGTGGACTTGCGTAGCCGACAAAGAAACCATCTATCGTTTTGGCACCAAACTTTCCGTCTGAATCAAGAACTGTACAAGGTGCACCAAACGGTTCTAAATACTTCAGATTAGGTTTCCTTCGATTTAGCAATTCAAAGCAAGTCTTCTTGGTAGGTTTGACCGTCGAGACTGTTCAATGTATAGCATGCTGCTGCGACTGCTTCACTCCAGAAACTGACAGGAAGCTTTGAATCAGCAAGCATAGTCCTTGCTGTTTCTATTAACGTTCGGTTCTTCCACTCAGCCACTCCATTTTGTTGCGGAGTGTATGGAGCACTGAATTCGTGTAAGATACCTTTGTCGTTGCAAATTTCTTTCATTTGGGCGTTCTTAAATTCTGTACTGTTATCGCTTCGGATTCTTCTAATAGGGAGATGATATAAATTTTCAATCTTCCTGAAGAGGATCATGAGATTATCAAACATTTCGTCTTTGTTCTCTTGAAAGAAGACCCATGAAAATCTTGAATAATCATCGATGACGACAAGACAATAAAGAACTCCAGATATACTCTTCTCATTTACTGGACCGAAGAGATCCATATGCAGTCTTTCGAGCGGCAGGTTGATGGAGTTAAGAATCTTTCTTGGATAGGACTTTTTAATCTGCTTTCCTTTCTTGCATTCTAGACAATTATCAGTCATGTGAAAGCTTCTAAGATTCACTCCTTCAACTAAATCATTGTGAACCAGGTGATTCATCTTTCTGAGGTGTATATGACCAATCTTTCTGTGCCAAAGAGTTGATTCCTTCTCTATGGCCTTTGTTACGAAACATTGAGCTGACTTCAAAGTAGTTGTAGCAACACTCATGTCCAGCACATAAAGATCATTCTCGCGAGGAGCACGCATGAGAATCCATTCTTCTGGAATCTTAAAACCCGGTTTAATAATCATGCACTCCTTGTCGTTGAAGTAGGTGGTCAACTGCTTATCACAAATCTGAGAAATACTAAGAAGATTGTTCTCCAGCTCAGCGATATAGTTGACCTTATCAAATGACACCACACCATTAGATAGCTTTCCTTTTGCAACGATTCTACTTCCTTGATTACCCGCGAATCTAACGTACCCTCCATTGATTGCTTTAATATCGAAGAATAAGGCACGCATCCTAGTCATGTGACGTGAAGCTCCGCTATCCATAATCCACTTTGACAAGATGGATATTGGGAGCCCCTGTACATGAAAAAGAAACTATTTAAAAAGGGAAACCCAAGCCTTTTCGGTCTTGGGTGGAATCGGGATGTCATAGGTAGGAACTTGCAAATCAACATTCGGTAACTTCTGATCAGTCTTTGTGTCATTGACATTTTCATTCTTAACTGATGCAGTAGTTGTCTTTGTACCTTCAGATGATGATGATGTTTTCTTTGCAACCCATGATTGAGATTTCATTCGAACTTTCTTAATGTAAAATTTTGAATCTTAT
Source organism: Scalesia atractyloides (assembly GCA_947069175.1). Lineage (NCBI taxonomy): Eukaryota > Viridiplantae > Streptophyta > Magnoliopsida > Asterales > Asteraceae > Scalesia > Scalesia atractyloides. The sequence continues at coordinate 30,913,094 of CAMTDV010000005.1, forward strand.
TTCTCATTTGATTTAGAAGTTTCACCATTTTCAAAAGTTGATTTCTCAAATTTAGATTCAATTTTTGGTTTCACTTCAATGTTAGATTCATTATTTCATTTTAAGATCGTGATTGGCTTTACAATCTCTGGGTGCTTAAGTTTCTCATCATCTGAAATTTTCTTTCTTTGTGAATACATAGGCTTTGATTTCGGACACTTGCGTGCAATGTGACCAACTTCATTGCATTTGAAGCAAGTCCGAGTATCAACAGAATGTCCACTCATGGGTTTTACTCCACTTGTGGGTTTAGCCTTATCACGAAGTTGTTTTTCCTTCTTAAACTCATCGTTCGATTGCTTTCCAATCGAAACCTCTTCCTGAACGTGTTTGTCCCAAACACGAATTTCATATTTTTATTCTTATATTCGTGAAATGGTGTTTGTTTCTTTTTTGGTTCATCTTCTACTTCCAAACCTAAAACCGTTCTTCTATTCTCAGGAAAGTCACCACCATTCCTTAGGTAGTTGTTATAATTTTTCTTGGGTTTTGAGTAAAATTTCTTTTCGTTCTTCTCTAGATCATCTGACGACACTTCAACAAGTTTGAATAGTTTATCATTATGATCTTCTTTCACATTCCGAATCAGAAAACTATCATCAAAATATAGTCTATCAGAGTCCTTAACTTTGTACATTACAACATTAGGATCATCACTTAGGTTATTTTCCGATGAAGTATCTTTATTTTCAGATTGTGATTCAGAACTATCTATACTCGAGTCGGCGCTTTCAAAGCTGCCATCATCAGAATCATTTCCCAAAACATTTTCAACCACATTTTTCACTACTGATTCACTGTCATCATTAGATGACGTGTAGATTACATCAAGGTTCTCAGGCAACTTATCAGTTGTTTCTGATAAAAGTGTTACATTAAGTGCCTTCTCAATCCCTTCCACTTTCTTGCGGCAGTAACTTGCGCATAATGGAGGTGGAACATTGCTATATTCTCCATGCTTCTTACCTTTTGGTTTCACATCATTTTCTTTCGACAAAATTGTTGGAAGAATATGATCGATGAATAAGCGTTAGTTGTGTAACTGAGCAACAAATGTCTTACTCGTTCAGTTTCAATTTTCATTTCTTGAAGCTCATGTTTTGTTTCTGTGACATTTGTGTATTTTAATCATCGTACAATTCTGAAATTTTTTTGTAATTTTATAACATTGTGTTTTATTCCGAGGTTTATTTTAATACTTATGACATTTCATATTTTCAATCCTTGTTCAAATTCGACCTTTCAAATCACTTCTAGAAGTGAAATAGCAAACCGTTACGCAAACGTAATCAGTTTAACGTGTCGTACACTCTGGAACAATGACATAAGCAAAACATACCCTAAATATCCTTTACATAACTTAGAAATAAGTTTGGAAGGGTTCGGTATGGCAAAAACATCCTTGTTCATCTTCAGGGGCTATTTTGCAAATTCTGCGAAAGTATGCCGTTATGCGTATTTCCTAATTCGGAACATGTACGCGCATCCAAAAATTTTTTTAATCATTAAAATGTAGTATTTTGATGATTGGAATGCAAAAATAACATTCGTTACGTGTTTACGGTCATTTGCGCGTTCGTTACGATTTTCGTCGTAATTAATCGAAAGCGCAACCGTGCGACCGAACGAACCGACACCCGGGACATTTTTGGACACATTTCAAGTTTCCTAAGATTTATCGTCTTCATAAAGCTTAAATATGAGGTTAACGGGTGTTAAAAGTGCCAATACGCGAAGAAACGAGTTCAGGGGCCTGTTCTGCCAACTTTTGAAAGTTTCTGTCAGCTAAGGGGCTTACAAACCGTAAGTGTCACACCCCAACTTGCAGCGGAAGAAAAACAAATACGGGATGCAACAGACACCTCTGCTACAAGCACATTGTTTATAAAGACACTACATTTTAATACTTACAAAACGTTGATTACATACTACATGTATGTTAAAACTGCGTGTTCCCATGAACCACATAAGTCTTCTAAGCTGCATGCGTCTATATCAGGATTCTTCTACAAACACGTCTTGAACAACATACATGGATCACATCAATCTCAAGTTACCTGAAATGCATGTTAGTTTTGAAAAGGGTCAGCTAAACGCTGCGTGAGTTCCCCAGGTTTAATTGTTGTGTAACAATATGTGTTAACAAGTTTAATTGCACTGGTCACAGTCTTAGTCACAATGACGGTCACAGTCATAGTCGCAGATGGAATTACACGAGGACACAAGTGAAACCTTGACCTGTCATAGTCACTCCGTGTCAGACAGACACATTATCTCACCGGGTCGTGTCACCGCAGACACTTCCCACCGGGCCGTGTCAAGACAGGCACGTCATCCTGGCAACTGAGTCATGTAAAGTTCAATGTTCCCCTGCAGTTATGCCTAACAACATAACCGAATTCAGGACGCGTGTAGTTTCCTAGTCACCGACACATAGTGTCACCTAGACGCTGCTTGGAGCAACTGGGTTTGTCAGACCAATAGTACTATCCACTGCCCACGGCTTACGCTAATCACTTGTAAAGGGGAGGTAGTTCGTGTGTTAGATAATTCACATCATCACAAGTTGGTGCAAATAACACAGTTTCGTAACATGCAAGTCATTGCAGAATACTGTAAAACAGTTTACAAGCGGGAGAGTAAAACTCACTCCCAAATTGGTGTATTCAACACAGTTTTTAACATGCAAGTCCCCAGAAAACAATAAAACAGTTTAAAAGGGGGGGAGTGAGAACTCACAGTGCGAGTAGTAGTTTCAACACACGAGTGATCAAGCAACTGGATCAACTTTAATTATACCCATGCAAGTACGGACTCAAATCAGTATCTAAGTTGGTAATGGCTATAACTTGGACCTGGTCAGGAGTTTTTACTCCGGATTGAGTCTATGGGACACTAGTATGGTGATGGACGTCAGGGTAGTATTAGTTTTCAGTTTGGCTTCCGGGCACCATTTCGCGTGCCAGGCAAAGTCAGTAGTTTAACGTGTTCGGATAATGGTATTGGAATACCAATAGTGTCAACGCGTGGTTATTTAATAATGATTAACTTTTATCAAGGGAGTTTGAGTGTTTGGGGAGTCTAGGTTACTCAAATTTGAGTTTCCATTTTCACCGTCGGGAATCTCCCGAACTGTCTTAGGACACACACATAGTGCCCAATTTACCCGGGAATCTCCCGAATACTCCCGGTGTTCCAATTATAGCATTTTTCGGGTTGGGTCAATTACCAGTTCCAGCAAGTTCGTTATACAGTAAACCGCCGAAATTGATTTAAAATATCATTTTTAATTCCATAAATTCCCATTTAATCTATAATTTGAATAGAAATCTGTAAATTTTTATATAACTTACTAAAAGTCTATAGATTATGGGAAAAATTTCTACGAATTTATTTTGGCAATTTATTTTTTTAAATAAATTATTTATAAAACCATTTTTAACCACATAATTACCATTAAATACCATCAGTGGTTCAAAAATTCTACAAAATTCCAAAACACCTTTTACATATCCAGGAACTTCTCACAAAATTTGAGATTCTTTCGATTTCGTTTCGGTGCGTTCCCGGCTACCGAAATCTCGCAAAAACGCGGATTTTTAACCCAAATCAAAACTCAACCAAAGGACTCCGAATTTTCCCAGAACATTCCCCATATGTTCCTTAGTGTCTCTGTAAAATTTGGTGATTTATTGAGTTCGTTTGATACTTTTCCGAAATTCTTTCGGTAAAACAGTTAAAAATTAACCAAATATCGTAGAAAATTCCAAAAATTCTAAATTGTACATGGACACTCCTATTAATACCCTTCATCACCATACCAAATTTCAGCTCAATCCAATACCCACGGACCAAGTTATAAGCACAACAATTTTCTGCCTAGCCTAGATTCGGTTCTCAGACGTCATACCTAGCGATTCTTCCGATTCCAAGTGTTTATCTTGATCCTAGAAGTGTGTGAAGGCTATAAAAAAACCAAGTACAACCCAAATATGCTAGAACTTAGATAAATCAAGCTTTATTTCATTGTTTTTCGGTTAATCGAATAGTTAAGCGATTTTTGTCGAGTACGTGTTGATTAGGATGTCAAACCCCAAAGATTTGTGACCATGGCTGCCATATAATACCAAGGTAATACCAAGGTGCTCTTATTCAGCCTATAAAAATGTTTAAACCTTCAAAAATATTGGATTAAAATGAGTTTTTCGGCTAAAAATCGCGTTTGATCAAGAAAACTCAATCAAAACTACTTAGAACTTGAAGAATACCTTTGAATTAGTAATGTTTTAGGATGAAATCAGCTGAAATTTGGTGTCTTACAGCAGATTTCTTGATATGTTTTGAGATTTTTTGAAGAGAAAATGAAATTAAATGAAAAGAAATAAAATAAATATATATATACATGGGGGGGGGGTGTGGTGGCGGTTTGGGAGGTGGGTCGCAAGGGTACACCTCGTGCTTCGGTTGGCGTGACAAAGGATGATGTTTATCTTCCGTTTTCGGGTCCCGGACGCGTCTCTGATTTGCGAAACAGGCTCCGTTTTTCGCGTTCTTACTGTCAAAAGACTCGGTTTTAAAAATTGGGCATAAGCGTCTCGAAATCCGAGCATGGTTACGTTTTAATCATAAAAGTCTCTTATGACGTTCATTTAAGTGTTTTAAGCTTGATCGATCGTTCCTTGCACATTTGGTCGCCTTATGTTATGCCCGAAACGAAGGCGTCTCCCCAACCGGGAGCTGCTTTGTTTTGCGTGCCCGGGCTTTGATTATTTTCAAACCTTATGTCACAGTCTATGACACAAAACTACGTTATTTCTAGAACTCGAAATCTTAAATGATGCCACCAATAACCTAATAATCAACATTAAAGGTTTAATGCGCTGTTAAACGTCAAGTCTCCGTTTAACACGTTGTTAAAGGCTAAGGATGCCAACCTCGCATCGTTGGTCCTTAATAGTGTCATGTCAACCATGACGTGCTCTCGGATTCTTCCGAGACATTACAGATATCGCTTAGCATAGCACACAAGTCATGCTTGTTTACTAATACTTATTCCCAGAGTCGTGAGTTCATTCACGACTTTGTCTTATCATGTAGGTGACGCATAATGTCACTGTAATGTTTTTATTAATTACTATGCATATACTCCCTTTGTAGTCGGTGTGTCATTTTCCAGAATTCGTATCATCACACATACTCACAACAATATCACGATATACATACCACGTTCGGTTACCACGGACCTGTACCAATCAAAGTTTACCGGGATTTTTCACAATTGTCACAGTAAGCCCATACCCCTTACGGTCCGTAAGGACCCCTCAACTCAGCAGAAACATGGCAGCTTCTTGTTTACTTCCTTGGACACTAATCCTTCGAAATTGCCAAACTTCTCCTGGTCTTGACACGTCCATAAACACTTGTAATGATCCTAAATCAGTGCCTAACACTTGGGATGATCTTGTACATCTTCCACAAGTATAAATAGGCCCTCAAACTCACCCCACAACTTGCTCATTTCTCTCTTTCACCTCCCACACTCTTGGAGTTTGTTTCCTGATCAAAAGGAAGCCTCCTACTGAGTTCTTTGAGATCTTGGGTGTTCCTAAACACAAGTAAGATCTCATCCTTAGTGTTTTTCATTGCTTTTAGTTATTTCAAGCTAAAAGTCAAACATTGTTTGACTTTCGGCTTTGACCATTAATTGGTCAAAACAAAGTTCAATTGAACTTTGCAACATGATCATAATCACGATGGTTATGATCCTTAGCGATCATACCTACTGATTTACCACGTTACTAGTTGTAGTGACGAGTCAAAGTTTCGGACAATAATATGCAAAATGTGCATTATACGACGGAACTATTTTCAGGTATCAAAACACTTTGTTTTGATACCAAATCAGTTTATAAACTTAGTTAGACATGTTAAACATGTCTAACTCGTCACTTTTAGTTTAGTGCTTGTTTAGGGTCGTAAGTCGAGCAGTCTTGACCACCACTTTGACTTTCGAATCCGACCCGTTTGGTCGATCTTAGGATCCGACCAAACTCATATTTGTGACCATAGTTATATAGGGAATAACCCTCTCAGGTTATTCCTTATGGTCACGTCGTTTGGTTCGTATTATGATAGGTCGTTATTATGCCCTTTATAAATGACCAAAATGCCCTTTTTGCACATAAATTTATTTTAAGCATATGTGGCTAAAGTTTTGACATATAACTGATATTACAACATTATTAAACATGTTTGGGCATTTAAGACTTATCATAGGACATGTTTAACCATCCGATCATGCGTTTACCAAATGACACGTTAAAGCAGCGTAAACTACCTTAACGGGTCATTATAGGTCAAAAGAACTTAGGATCACTTCCAAATCAGATGTTGAGTTTAATAAATCATACCATATGAGTTCCAACACTCATTTGATTTATAAGACATCACTCAAATCCAATCCGCCGATTAAAGTCGCGTCTTATTAATATAATTATCTGATCTTAGGAACCATTTGATTTATCGTACTCTTGAGCTTTATATTTCGTCTTGAACAAGGATACTTTTGCAACCCCAAGTGAGTACATAGACCCCTCTTTTATGTTTTTCAAATATTTTGGGGTGAAACACTTGTGCCTACTCGATACTTTCATGATTTCATGCTTTTATACTTGCTATGTTCATCTAGTACATATATAGTACATGATTTCAACTATGTTTTGCTATGTATGTTTACTGAGCATGCGAGCACATTGATTTCAAAGATATCTTTTGCGGCGTATGTTGACTTAGCATATGAGCACATTGATTTACATTACATTTTTGCTATGTATGTTGAATGAGCATGCTAGCACATTGATTTTATGGACATTTCTACTTCGTATGTTGACTTAGCATACTTACTACATGGTTTAAAGACATTTTTCATGACATTGCTTACATTGACTAAGACATTTGGTTTGTTTAACGGGACATAATACATTCATTAACATTGATCACGCCACCCGGTAGTATGTAATGGTACCATAGGACTTGACAAATCCCGTTCCCCGCTTCCTAGGTTTGTTTGGAAGTAGGGAATGACAGAATCCGAATGCATTTTTAATACATTCATAAACCTTTGTGTGTAAATCGAAGGGTGGCCTACAAACTTGAGCTACCTCCTGAACTTGGAAATGTTCATCCAACCTTCCACGTGTCCAATTTGAAAAAAAGTGTTTAGCTGATGAAAACCTCCACATCACTCTTGATGAAATTCGTGTTAATCACACGTCACACTTTGTCTAGAAACCTATGGAAATTTTGGATCGTGAAGTCCAAAAGCTTAAGCGCAGACGTAGACCCGATTGTTAAAGTTCGTTGGGAGTCCATACGTAGCCCAGAGTTTACCTGGGAATGAGAGGACCAGATGAAGGCGAAATATCCACATCTATTCTAACAAGTTTCCTCTAGTTAAATTTCGGGACGAAATTTCCAAAAGTAGGGGAGACTGTGACATCTGTGCTTTTCCATCATCATTCAATTCCGAAACGATTTTTTGGATTTTATAACATTGTGTTTTATTCCAAGATTTATGTATTTATATATGGTATTTCATATTTTCAATCCTTGTTCAATTCTGATCTTTCGAATCACTTCTGGAAGTGAAATCGCAAATAGTTACGCAACGTAATCAGTTTAACGCGATGTACACTCCAGAACAATGGCATAAGCTAAACATACCCTAAATACCCTTTGCATAACTTAGAAATAAGTTTTGAAGGCTCCGATATGGCAAAAACAAGCTTATGCAACTTCAGGGGCTATTTTGCAAATTCTGCAAAACTGTGCCGTTACGCGTATTTACTAATCCGAAACATATACGCACATCCAAAAATTTTTGTAATCATTAAAATATAGCATTTTAATGATTGGAATGCAAAAATATCACTCGTTACGCGTTTACAGTCATTTGCGCGTTCGTTACAATTTCCGTCGTAATTAACCGAAAACCGCAACCGTACGGCCAAACGAACCGACATCCGAAAAGTTTCCGAGCATTTTTCAAGTTCCTATGCTTTATCTTCCTTGTAAAGCTTATAAAGGGGGTTAACGAGTGTTAAAAGTGCCAAAACGCGTCGAAAAACAAGTTTTAGGCTGCAGGGACTTGTTCTGCCAATTCTGAAACTTAGGAATCCCAGGCGCCACGCGAGAGACCCCCCAAGATCTCCCGCGACACGCAGGGGATGCCCAGTGGCAGCAGCTACCTGGAAGCTTCTTGTTCATTTGACTTGACACCTATAACTCGTTTTTTGCCACACGTTCTCTGGTCTTGACACCTCTCTAAACACTTGGAAACATCCTAGAACATGTCCCAACACTTGGCATGATCCTAAAGCTCTCCAACAACTATAAATACCCTTGATCTTCAAACAAATTCCTTGCTCATTTCCATCTTTCTTCTCTCTAAACTCTAAGTGGAGTTGCTACCTTATTAGGAGGCCTCCCATCTGAGTTTTTCTAGTAAACTTGGCTTCCTTGAGTGCAAGTAAGTGCTCTAACCAAGCCTTGCTCATTCTTTTTGCTTATTATGAGCTAAAAGTCAAACAGTTTGACTTACTGTTTGACTTTAGGTTTTGACCATTAGTTGGTTAAGTCAAGGTCCAATTGGACTTTGCAACGTGATCGTAATCACGATGGTTATGATCCATAGCGATCATGCCTACTGATTACCACGTCTTCCTAGTCAAAGTAACGAGTTAAAGTTTCGGTCAATAATGCGCAAAAGTGCGCATTATTCGACGAAACTATTTTCAGGTATCAAAACAAAACACTTTGTTTTGATACCAAATCAGTTTTATAAACTTAGTTAGACATGTTAAACATGTCTAACTCGTCACTTTTAGTTTAGTGCTTGTTTAGGGTCGTAAGTCGAGCGGTTTGACCACCGCTTTGACTTTCGAGTCCGACCCATTTGGTCGATCTTAGGATCCAACCAAACTCATATTTGTGACCATAGTTATATAGGGAATAATACTCTGAGGTTATACCTTATGGTCACGTCGTTTGGTTCGTATTATGATAGGTCGTTATTATGCCCTTTATAAATGACCAAAATGCCCTTTTTACACATAAAATTCATTTTAAGCATATGTGGCTAAAGTTTGACACATAAACTGATATTACAACATTATTAAACATGTTTGGGCATTTAAGACTCATCATAGGACATGTTTAACCATCCGATCATGCGTTTACGCTAATGACACGTTAAAGTAGCGTAAACTACCTTAACGGGTCATTACGGGTCAAAAGCACTTAGGATCCCTTCCAAATCAGAATGATGAGTTTATTAAATCATACCATATGAGTTCCAACACGCATTTGATTTATAAGGATTCATTCTATCCGAATCTTCCGATTAAGGTCCCGATATTTACATAGTTATCCGATATCAGGACTCGCTTGATTTTCCGGACTCTTGAGCTTTATTATTCTTCTTGAACAAGGATACTTTTGCAACCCCAAGTGAGTACATAGACCCCACTTTTACGTTTTCAAAAGTTTTGGGGTGATACACATGTGCCTACTTGCTACTTTCTTGTTTTCTTGTTTTTCATAACATATACTTGTTATGTTCAACTAGTACAATATATAGTACATGATTTCAATTATGTTTTTCTATGTATGTTGACTGAGCATGCCAGCACATTGATTTCAAAGAAACCTTTTGCGGCATATGTTGACTTAGCATATGAGTACATTGATTTACATTACATTTTGCTATGTATGTTGACTGAGCATGCTAGCACATTGATTTTGTAGACATTTCTACTTCGTATGTTGACTTAGCATACTTAGTACATGTTTAAAGACATTTTTCATGACATTGCTTACATTGACTAAGACATTTGGTTTATTTAACAGGACATAATACATTCATTAACATTGATCACGCTGCCCGGTAGTATGTAATGGTACCATAGGACTTGACAAATCCCGTTCCCCGCTTCCTAGGTTTGTTTGGAAGTAGGGAATGACAGAATCCGAATACATTTTTGATAAACCTTTGACTTGATAAGGGTTTATTCGACAGTCTCAAGGCTTGAATGTATGCGATAAACATAACTACATAAATGTTCATATCAAATATAGCATTGGTTTTGCAAAACATGATTTTTGATTTAAACTTTGGTTTATTCAAGACATTGTTTTGTACTTGACATTTTGTTATACAAGACAATTGTTATACAAGTTATGGTTTATACCTAACATTGTTACACATTACATTGTTTACATATGACATTTGTTAGACAAGACATTTTTGGTGGTTATTTGATAACTGATTTAAGTAACGAGATGTGTGTAATATGATAAAATCATGGTGGATACGCCGGTGGTACTTCCTATATATAAGTGCTTTCATGATATTACATATCGTAGCGTTGTCTAAACCACTTCGACAAAGACAAAGACATGACACATTTTGTACAAATAACATATATTTTTTTTACAAGACATTGTTTTACAAATGGCATGTTTTATACAATTCATTTTCATCCGGTTAATTATTTAACCATACATCCTTCTTTTATATCATTTGATTTTCATATTGATTTTCATATGATCTTATAAAAGAAAACATTTTATAAGGTTTATGACTACTTTTCGTTAAACTATTAATTTAACTTCAAGTCATGAATCCTCATCAACAAAACCTATGTATCTCACAGGCATTTTTATGCTGACGTACCTATTTTCACATGTGTTTCAGGAGCTAATGCTTAAAGTTGATTCATGCGACACTTAGGATGGACCTTGGGCTTTAGTGACTTAAAATCAAGCAAGACAAATAAATTTATGTTATGTTTCTGTTAAATTCCAGACGATGTAAACAATTTGAATCAATATTACAAAACTTTAATTACCATGGTTGTTGAAACAATAGTTCTGTTACTCCATTCCCCAACGTTTCTGCCGCGGTTTGTTGTTTTACACGGTCGGGGTGTGACAGAAAGAGTGGTATCAAAGCCAGTGGTTATAGAGAATTAGGTTATTAGTAATGCTTTGACCTAGACTAAAACTTTTCTAGGACCCTAACACAAGTTATCTTGTGTTTAGAATTTAAAACACTACCATCACCTATCCTTAGGTGAATAACAAAACAAAATGGAAGGCATAAAGTCAAAAATAAATCATCGATCTCTTTTAGCTTCCAAAGTTTTCAAAATCTCGTCAAAGTTTGGGTTTTAATAATGTGAAAACATGCAATCTAGAAGGGTGGGTGTCTGTACCCTGAGTTTTCTGTCTAAGGCTAGAGTGTTCGTATAAATCCACTTAATCAGACCAGTCACTCTTACCTGGGAACTCTTGGGGTGAGTGTTCACCTATAGACTAAAGCATATCTTTTGCGATACATTATAAAAACCCATTTAATTTGATTAGTCACTATGTGTCGTTTGTTTGTTACCAGTAAATGAATTAATGACCACCATCCTTTCATTTCGTCGATTTTTATGACATCTCATTTCCCGAACATTCATCTCACTCGTTTTATCTCATGTTTTCCTCTTTTAGAATGCCTCCTTGATGAAACGAACCACCACCTAACACCGAACTGGCAACTATCATAGCACAACAGATGGCTGCTATGCTACCAAATCTCATTACTCAAATCAACCAAGCCAACAACAATAATAATGCTCCTTGCAACTTCAAACAGTTTAACTCGGCTAAACCACTCAAGTTTAGTGGTTCTGAAGCAGCAACTGGGCTCCTACAATGGTTTGAGAGTCTTGAGAATACTTTTCACCATGTTCAGTGTCCTGATAATCATAAGGTTGAGTTTGCTTCGAGCGTGTTCCAAAAGAGGGCGCTCACGTGGTGGAACAGAGTGGTGAGAGATAGGGGTGCAGATGTTGCTATGGGTCAGACTTGGGAGGAACTTAGAGCTCTAATGATGAAAGAGTTATGCCCCCGTCATGAAAAGAGGACGCTTGAGAATGAGTTCCATGACCTAAAGTAAGACAGTGGTGAGCATCGTGCGTATACCAATCGGTATGAGGAGTTGAGCTTGTTGTGTCCTGAGATGGTGACGCCTTTGGATAAGGCGATTGAAAAGTACATAGATGGTCTGCCAGATCCTGTTCTGGACATCGTCACTGGCAATAACCCTACATCTGTCCATCAAGCCATTGAGCTAGCAGCAACCCTTACTGAATCACAAGTCAAAAAGTGTAAGCTTCATCGAAAAAGTGACAAGAAACCGTCTGTTAAGTCTGAGAAGCAAAAAGGTAACAAAGTTAAAACCTCCAAGAAGTCGAGAAAACGTAAGGCTTCCAAGAACTTCGCTCTCACTACACAACCTAACCAAGCTGCTCCTAATCAGCCTGCTCAACCACCGGCCAAGAAACAGTATGTTGGCAATGCACCTTTGTGCAACAAGTGTAACAGTCACCATCAACCACATTTACAGTGCCGCATTTGCACCAGTGGAAAATCTGGTCATCTTGCCAACACTTGTCGTTTCGCTGCTACCCAGAATCCAGTAGCCCAAAACCCTGCTCAGTAGCCTGCACGACCTCACTATCCACTTAGGTCTTGCTACAATTGTGGGGATCTCACCCACTATAGAAATAACTGCCCGAAGTTGGCAAATGCAAACCCGGCTCATGGACGAGCATTTAACATTATTGCTAATGAGGCTCGGGCTGACAATGAAGTGGTCAACAGTACGTTCTTTGTTAACAACCATCCTGCTTCAATTCTTTTCGATTCGGGTGCCGATAAGAGTTTTGTATCCCTAGCTTTTGAACCTTTGCTTTCCATGCCTAGAACCAAACTAGGAAAGCCCTTGACAGTCGAAATAGCTAGAGGTGAACCCCTTATTCTTGATTCCGTCATCCGTGATTGCCAATTGAATCTTAATAACCATCTTTTTGCCATTGACCTCACGCCAATGCAACTCGGGAGCTTTGATATTATAGTAGGAATGGATTGGTTGGCCAAGTACCATGCTGAGGTGATTTGCTTTGATAAGATCGTTCGTATACCTCTCCCATCTGGTGAAATCCTAGAGGTTCGAGGAGAAAAGCCCGTTAGTACCCTTAAACTCGTGACTTGCACCCAAGTCCATAAATACCTACGAAAGAATTATGTTGCTTTCTTAGCACATATCATAGAGGAGAAAGGAAAGGGCAAATCTATTCAGAACATCGCTGTTGTTCAGGATTATCCTGAGGTGTTTCCTGAAGAACTACCCGGTTTACCCCCAGCACGACAAGTCGAGTTTCGTATAGATCTTGTACCTGGTGCCAACCCTATAGCCAAATCCACATACCGACTTGCACCGTCTGAGATGCAAGAGTTATCTAAATAGCTTCAGGAGTTGTCTGACAAAGGATTCATTCATCCAAGCTTTTCACCTTGGGGCGCTCCAGTCCTATTTGTGAAAAAGAAAGATGGATCCTTCCGTATGTGTATCGATTACCGTGAGCTCAACAAACTCACAATCAAGAATCGATATCCCCTACCATGTATTCATGATCTCTTTGACCAGCTTCAAGGTGCTACTTGCTTCTCAAAGATTGATCTACATTCTGGGTATCATCAGCTTCGTGTTCTCGAAGAAGATACTCCCAAAACGGCTTTCCGCACTCGATACGGTCATTATGAGTTCACTGTTATGTCGTTTGGTCTGACAAATGCTCCTGCCGTTTTCATGGACTTAATGAATAGGGTTTGTAAGCCTTATTTGGACAAGTTCATCATTGTTTTCAATGATGACATTTTGATTTACTCAAAGTCTCAAGCTGATCACGAGCAACATCTCCGTATAACGATGGAACTCCTAAAGAAAGAACAACTCTATGCCAAGTTCTCCAAGTGCGAATTTTGGCTTAAGGAAGTTCAATTCTTGGGACATATTGTCAACAAAAAAAGGTATTCATGTAGATCCCGCCAAAATCAGTGCGATTAAGGAATGGGATCTTTCTGTCACACCCCGACCGCGTAAAACAACAAACCGCGGGGAAACGTCGGGGGGTGGAGTAACAGAAGTATTGTTTCAACAACCATGGAAATTTAAAGTTTTGTATTATTGATTCAAATTGTTTACATTGTCTGAAATTTAACAGAAACATAACATAAATTTATTTGTATTGCTAATTTTTAAGTCACTGAAGCCCAAGTCCGTCCTAAGTGTCGCATGAATCATCCTTAAGCATTAGCTCCTGAAACACATGTGAAAATAGGTACGTCAGCATAAAAATGCCTGTGAGATACATAGGTTTTGTTGATGAGGATTCATGACTTGAAGTTAAAATAATAGTTTAACGAAAAGTAGTCATGAACCTTATAAAATGTTTTCTTTCACAAAATCATATGAAAATCAATGTGAAAATCAAATGATATAGAAGAAGGATGTATGGTTAAATAATTAACCGGAAATGAATTGTATAAAATATGCCATTTGTAAAACAATGTCTTGTGAAAAATATATGATATTTGTACCAAATGTGTCATGTCTTTGTCTTTGTCGAAATGGTTTAAATAACGCTACGATATGTAATATCATGAAAGCACTTATATATAGGAAGTACCAGCGGCGTATCCACCATGCTTTTATCATATTACACACATCTCGTTATTTAAATCACTTATCAAATAACCACCAAAAATGTCTTGTCAAACAAATGTCAAATGTCATGTGTAAACAATGTAATATGTCACAATGTTAGGATAAACGATGTCTTATACAACAAATGTCTTGTATGGCAAGTAAAAAGACTTTACTCAAGCCATATGTATAATGTCGTGTATAACCAATGTCATGTACAAAACAATGTCTTGAATAAACCGAAGTTTTAAATCAAAAGTCATGTTTTGCAAAACCAATGCTTTATTTGATATGAACATTTATGTAGTTATGTTTATCGCATACATTCAAGCCTTGAGACTTTCGGATAAACCCTTATCAAGTCAAAGGTTTATCAAAAATGTATTCGGATTCTGTCATTCCCTACTTCCAAACAAACCTTGGAAGCGGGGAACGGGATTTGTCAAGTCCTGTGGTACCATTACATACTACCGGGTGGCGTGATCAATGTTAATGAATGTATTATGTCCCGTTAAACAAACCAAATGTCTTAGTCAACGTAAGCAATGTCATGAAAAATGTCTTTAAACCATGTACTAAGTATGCTAAGTCAACATACGAAGTAGAAATGTCCATGAAATCAATGTGCTAGCATGCTCAGTCAACATACATAGCAAAATGTAATGTAAATCAATGTGCTCATATGCTAAGTCAACATATGCCGCAAAAGGTGTCTTTGATATCAATGTGCTAGCATGCTCAGTCAACATACATAGAAAAACATAATTGAAATCATGTACTATATATGGTACTAGTTGAACATAACAAGTATATGTTATGAAAAACAATAAAACAAGAAAGTAGCAAGTAGGCACATGTGTATCACCCCAAAACTTTTGAAAACGTAAAAGAGGGGTCCCTGTACTCACTTGGGGTTGCAAAAGTATCCTTGTTCAAGAAGAATAATAAAGCTCAAGAGTCTGGAAAATCAAGCGAGTCCTAATATCGGATAACTATGTAAATATCGGGACCTTAATCGGAAGATTCGGATAAAATGAATCCTTATAAATCAAATGAGTGTTGGAACTCATATGGTATGATTTAATAAACTCATCATTCTGATTTGGAAGGGATCCTAAGTGCTTTTGACCCGTAATGACCCGTTAAGGTAGTTTACGCTACTTTAACGTGTCATTTGCGTAAACGCATGATCAGATGGTTAAACATGTCCTATGATGAGTCTTAAATGCCCAAACATGTTTAATAATGTTGTAATATCAGTTTATGTGTCAAAACTTTAGCCACATATGCTTAAAATGAATTTTATGTGCAAAAAGGGCATTTTGGCCATTTATAAAGGGCATAATAACGACCTATCATAATAAGAACCAAACGACGTGACCATAAGGTATAACCTCAGAGGGTTATTCCCTATATAACTATGGTCACAAATATGAGTTTGGTCGGATCCTAAGATCGACCAAATGGGTCGGATTCGAAAGTCAAAGCGGTGGTCAAAACCGCTCGACTTACGAACCTAAACAAGCACTAAACTAAAAGGGACGAGTTAGACATGTTTAACATGTCTAACTAAGTTTATAAAACTGATTTGGTATCAAAACAAAGTGTTTTGATACCTGAAAATAGTTCCGTCGAATAATGCGCACTTTTGCGCATTATTGACCGAAACTTTGACTCGTCACTTTGACTAGGAAGACGTGGTAATCAGTAGGCATGATCGCTATGGATCATAACCATCGTGATTACGATCACGTTGCAAAGTCCAATTGGACCTTGACTTGACCAACTAATGGTCAAAACCTAAAGTCAAACAGTAAGTCAAACTGTTTGACTTTTAGGTCATAATAAGCTAAAAGAATGAACAAGGCTTGGTTAGAGCACTTACTTGCACTCAAGGAAGCCAATATTACTAGAAAAACTCAGATAGGAGGCCTCCTAATAAGGTAGAAACTCCACTTAGAGTTTAGAGAGAAGAAAGATGGAAATGAGCAAGGAATTTGTTTGAAGATCAAGGGTATTTATGGTTGTTGGAGAGCTTTAGGATCATGCCAAGTGTTGGGACATGTTCTAGGATGTTTCCAAGTGTTAAGAGAGGTGTCAAGACCAGAGAATGTGTGGCAAAAACGAGTTACAGGGGTCAACTCAATGGAACAAGAAGCTTACAGGTAGCTGCTTCCACTGGGCATCCCGCGTGTCGCGGGAGATCTTGGGGGGTCTCTCGCGTGGCGCCTGGGATTCCTAAGTTTCAGAATTAGCAGAACAGGTCCCTGCAGCCTATAACTTGTTTTTCGACGCGTTTTGGTACTTCTAACACTCGTTAACCCCATTTATAAGCTTTACAAGGAAGATAAAGCATAGGGAACTTGAGAAATGCTCGGAAACTTTTCAGAAGTCGGTTCGTTTGGCCGTACGGTTGCGGTTTTTGGTTAATTACGACAGAAATTGTAACGAAGGCGCAAATGACCGTAAACGCGTAACGAGTGATATTTTTGCATTCCAATCATTAAAATGCTATATTTTAATGATTACAAAAATTTTCGGATGTGCGTATATGTTTCAGATTAGGAAATACGCGTAACGGCATAGTTTCGCAGAATTTGCAAAATAGCACCTGAAGTTGCATAAGCTTGTTTTTGCCATACCGAAGCCTTCAAAACTTATTTCTAAGTTATTCAAAGGGTATTTAGGGTATGTTTAGCTTATGCCATTGTTCCAGAGTGTACATTGCGTTAAACTGATTATGTTGCGTAACTGTTTGCGATTTCACTTCTAGAGTGATTCGAAAGATCAGACTTGAACAAGGATTGAAAATATGAAATACCATATATAAATACACAAATCTTGGAATAAAACACAATGTTATAAAATTAAAAAAATCATTTCGGAATTGAATGATGATGGAAAAGCACAGATGTCACAGTCTCCCCTACTTTTGGAAATTTCGTCTCGAAATTTAACTAGAGGAAACTTGTGAGAATAGATGTGGATATTTCGCCTTCATATGGTCCTCTCGTTCCCAGGTAAACTCTGGGCTACGTTTGGATTCCCAACGAACTTTAACAACCGGTCTACGTCTGCTCTTAAGCTTTTGGACTTCACAATCCAAAATTTCCATAGGTTTCTCGACAAAGTGTAACGTGTCATTAACACGAATTTCATCAAGAGGGATGTGAAGGTTTTCATCAGCTAAACACTTTTTCAAATTGGACACGTGGAAGGGTGGATGAACATTTCCAAGTTCAGGAGGTAGCTCAAGTTTGTAGGCCACCTTTCCGATTTTCTCAATGATCTTAAATGGTCCAACATATCTAGGTGCAAGTTTTCCTTTCTTTCCAAATCTAACCACGCCTTTCCAAGGGGATACCTTGAGTAGGACATGATCACCGACTTGGAAATCCAAGGACTTGCGTCGTTTATCCGCGTAACTCTTTTGACGGCTTCTAGTTGTCAAGAGATTATCGCGAATTGTTTTGACTTTGTCTGTTGTGTCTTGAATGAGTTCAGGTCCAGTGAATTGAGATTCACCGATTTCATTCCAACAGACAGGTGAACGACATTTTCGACCATAAAGAGCTTCGAAAGGAGTCATGTTAATGCTGGTGTGATAACATTTGTTGTAGGAGAATTCGATCAAAGGTAGATGCGAATCCCAACACAAGCTCTAAGCATATCCTCCAGTGTCTGGATTGTCCTTTCGGATTGTCCATACGTTTGAGGATGATAAGCAATGCTCAGGTTAAGTTTGGTTCCCATGGCAGATTGCATGGTCCTCCAAAAATGAGATGAGAATCGAGCATCACGATCAGATATGATGTCCAAAGGAACACCATGATGAGATACAATTTCATCCACATTGATCTTAGCAAGTTTGTCAGCAGGGAAATCCTCACGGATTGCTGTAAAGTGTGCTGACTTGGTTAGACGATTAATGATTACCCAAATGGCATCATGACCTCTAGATGTACGCGGTAATTTGGTAATGAGATCCATTGCAATGCTTTCCCATTTCCAAACTGGAATTTCTGGTTGTTCAAGCAAACCAGAAGGGCATTGATGTTCTGCCTTAAATTCGAGACAAGTAAGACATTTAGAAACATACAAGGCAATGTCTTTCTTCATACCCGGCCACCAATAATGGGTACGAAGATCCTTATACATTTTGTCTGCACCTGGATGAATTGAATAACGAGACTTATGAGCTTCAACCAATATCAAGGTACGGAGATTGTCTTGACTTGGAACCCACAAACGGTTCAGATAATAGGATAACCCATTGTCTTTCGTTTCAAGTTGAAGCTCAAGATGATGTGGTAATTCATCTCTCATCATGACTTGTGTAATACAAGTTCGTTGAGCTTTTGAATATCAGACCAAACTTGAACACAATGTAGCTTGACTCGTTATTTACGACTAAGAGCATCGGCTACGACATTCACCTTACCAGGATTGTAGCGAATTTCACAGTCATAGTCGTTCAGAAGTTCGACCCATCGTCACTGTCTCATGTTTAGTTATTTCTGATTGAGAATGTGCTGGAGACTTTTGTGATCCGTGAAAACCACACATTTTGTACCGTATAGACAATGTCTCCAAATTTTCAGAGCGAAAACGACAGCACCCAACTCAAGATCATGAGTGGTGTAGTTCTTTTCGTGAATCTTCAATTGTCTTGATGCATAGGCTATAACTTTGTTCCTTTGTATGAGAACGCAGCCAAGGCCTAAGTTCGATGCATCACAATATACGACAAAGCCGTCGTTACCTTCAGGTAGGGATAAAATAGGAGCATTACAAAGCTTCTGTTTCAAGGTCTGAAAAGCTTCTTCTAGTTTGGGTCCCCACTCAAAAGGTTTATTCTTTTGAGTCAAAGCAGTGAGGAGAACCGCAATCTTTGAGAAGTTTGCGATAAAGCGACGGTAATAACCCGCGAGACCAAGAAATGAACGAACTTCAGTAGGAGTAGTAGGTATATCCCATTTCTTAATCGCACTGATTTTGGCAGGATCCACATGAATACCTTGTTTGTTGACAATATGTCCCAAGAATTGAACTCCCTTAAGCCAAAATTCGCACTTGGAGAACTTGGCATGGAGTTGTTCTTTCTTTAGGAGTTCCATCGTTAAACGGAGATGTTGCTCGTGATCGGCTTGAGACTTTGAGTAAATCAAAATGTCATCAATGAATGATGAACTTGTCCAAATAAAAAAAACCTATTCATTAAGTCCATGAAAATGGAAGGAGCATTTGTCAGACCAAACGGCATAACAGTGAACTCATAATGACCGTATCGAGTGCGGAAAGCAGTTTTGGGAGTATCTTCTTCGCGAACACGAAGCTGATGATACCCAGAACGTAGATCAATCTTTGAGAAGCAAGTAGCACCTTGAAGCTGGTCAAAGAGATCATCAATACAGGGTAGGGGATATCGATTCTTGATTGTGAGTTTGTTGAGCTCACGGTAATCGATACACATACGGAAGGATCCATCTTTCTTTTTCACAAATAGGACGGGAGCGCCCCAAGGTGAAAAGCTTGGACGAATGAATCCTTTATCAGACAACTCCTGAAGCTGTTTAGATAACTCTTGCATCTCAGACGGTGCAAGTCGGTATGTGGATTTGGCTATAGGGTTGGCACCAGGTACAAGATCTATACGAAACTCGACTTGTCGTGCTGGGGTAAACCGGGTAGTTCTTCAGGAAACACCTCAGGATAATCCCGAAAAACAGGGATGTCCTGAATAGATTTGCCCTTGCCTTTCTCCTCTAGGATATGTGCTAAGAAAGCAACATAATTCTTTCGTAGGTATTTATGGGTTTCGGTGCATGTCATGAGTTTAAGGGTACTAACGGGCTTTTCTCCTCAAACCTCTAGGATTTCACCAGATGGGAGAGGTATACGAATGATCTTATCAAAGCAAATCACCTCAGCATGGTGCTTGGCCAACCAATCCATTCCTACTATAATATCAAAGCTCCCGAGTTGCATTGGCAATCACGGATGACAGAATCAAGAACAAGGGGTTCACCACTAGCTATTTCGACTATCAAGAACTAAACATGAGATAGCGATGATGGGTCGAACTTCTGAACGGCTACGACTGTGAGATTTGCTACCATCCTGGTAAGGTGAATGTCGTAGCCGATGCTCTCTGTCATAAAGAACAAGTCAAGCTACATTGTGTTCAAGTTCGATCTGATATTCAAAACCGTATCTCCCAAGCTCAACGAACTTGTGTTACACAAGGCATGATGGGTGATGAATTACCACATCTCTTGAGCTTCAACTTGGAACGAAAGACAATGGGATGTTATATTATCTGAGCCGTTTGTGGGTTCCTAGTCAAGATAATCCTCGCACCTTGATAATGGATGAAGCTCATAAGTCTCGTTATTCAATTCATCCAGGTGCAGACAAAATGTTAAGGATCTTCGTACTCAGTATTGGTGGCCGGGTATGAAGAAAGACATTGCCTTGTACGTATCTAAATGCTTTACTTGTCTCAAAGTTAAGGCAGAACATCAATGCCTTTCTGGTTTGCTTGAACAACCAGAAATTCCGGTTTGGAAATGGGAAAGCATTGCAATGGATCTCATTACCAAATTACCGCGTGCATCTAGAGGCCATGATGCCATTTGGGTAATCGTTGATCGTTTAACCAAGTCAGCACACTTTATAGCCATCCGTGAGGATTTCCCTGTTGACAAACTTGCTAAGATCTATGTGGATGAAATTGTATCTCGTCATGGTGTCCCTTTGGACATCATATCTGATCGGGATGCTCGATTCTCATCTCATTTTTCGAGGACCATGCAATCTGCCATGGGAACCAAACTTAACCTAAGCACTGCCTATCATCCTCAAACGGATGGACAGTCTGAAAGAACAATCCAGACACTGGAGGATATGCTTAGAGCTTGTGTGATCGACTTTGGGGGTGGTTGGGATTCACATCTACCATTGATTAAATTCTCCTACAACAACAGTTATCATACCAGCATTGACATGGCTCCTTTCAAAGCTCTCTATGGTCGAAAATGTCGTTCACCTGTCTGTTGGAATGAAATCGGTGAATCTCAATTCACTGGACCTGAACTCATTCAAGACACGAAAGACAAAGTCAAGATAATCCGTGATAGTCTTTTGACTGCTAGAAGCCGTCAAAAGAGTTACGCGGACAAACAATGCAAGCCCTTGGAATTCCAAGTCGGTGATCACGTCCTACTCAAGGTATCCCCTTGGAAAGGCATGGTTAGATTTGGGAAGAAAGGAGAACTTGCACCTAGATATGTTAGACCATTCAAGATCATTGAGAAAATCGGAAAGGTGGCCTACAAACTTGAGTTACCTCCTGAACTTGGTAATGTTCATCCAACATTCCACATGTCCAATTTGAAAAAAGTGTTTAGCTGATGAAAACCTCCACATCCCTATTGATGAAATTCGTGTTGATGACACGTTACACTTTGTCGAGAAACCTGTGGAAATTTTGGATCGTGAAGTCAAAAAGCTCAAGCGCAGACGTATACCATTTGTTAAAGTTCGCTGGGAGTCTAAAAGTGGCCCTGAGTTTACTTGGGAATGAGAGGACCAAATGAAGGCGAAATATCCACATCTATTCTCACAAGTTTCCTCTAGTTAAAACTTAAGGACGAAATTTTCAAAAGTAGGGGAGACTCTGACATCTGTGTATTTTAATCATCATACAATTCCGAAACAATTTTGTAATGTTATAACATTGTGTTTTATTTCGAGGTTTATTCTAATACTTATGACATTTCATATTTTCAATCCTTGTTCAAATTCGACCTTCAAATCACTTCTTGAAGTGAAATCGCAAACCGTTACGCAAACGTAATCACTTTAACGCGCCGTACACTTTGGAACACTGACATAAGCTAAACATACCCTAAATATCCTTTAAATAACTTAGAAATAAGTTTGGAAGGGTTCGGTATGGCAAAAACATGCTTGTTCAACTTCAGGGGCTATTTTGTAAATTCTGCGAAACTATGCCGTTACGCGTATTTCCTAATCCGGAACATGTACGCGCATCCAAATTTTTTTGTAATCATTAAAATATAGTATTTTAATGATTGGAATACACAAATATCATTCGTTACGCGTTTACGGTCATTTGCGCGTTCGTTACGATTTTCGAACGAACTGATACCCGGGACGATTTTCGTCTTTATAAAGCTTAAAATGAGGTTAACGGGTGTTAAAAGTGCCAATACGCGATGAAACGAGTTCAGGGGCCTGTTCTGCCAACTTTTGAAAGTTGCTGTCAGCTAAGGGGCTTACGGACCGTAAGCCCATACCCCTTATGGTCCGTAAGGACCCCCCAGCTCAGCAGAAACATGACAGCTTCTTATTTACTTCCTTGGACACTAATCCTTCGAAATTGCCACACTTCTCCTGGTCTTGACACGTCCATAAACACTTGTAATGATCCTAAATTAGTGCCTAATACTTGGGATGATCTTGTGCATCATCCACAAGTATAGATAGGCCCTCAAACTCACCTCACAACTTGCTCATTTCTCTCTTTCACCTCCCACACTCTTGGAGTTTGTTTCCATATCGAAAGGAAGCCTCCTACTGAGTTCTTTGAGATCTTGGGTGTTCCTAAACACAAGTAAGATCTCATCCTTAGTCTTTTTCATTGCTTTTAGCTATTTTAAGCTAAAAGTCAAACATTGTTTGACTTTCGGCTTTGACCATTAATTGCTCAAAACAAAGTTCAATTGAACTTTGTAACGTGATCGTAATCACGATGCTTATGATTCTTAGCGATCGTACCTACTGATTTACCACGTTACTAGTTGTAGTGACGAGTCAAAGTTTCGGTCAATAATGCGCAAAATGTGCATTATACGACATAACTATTTTCAGGTATCAAAACACTTTGTTTTGATGCCAAACCAGTTTTATAAACTTAGTTAGACATGTTAAAGATGTCTAACTCGTCATTTTTAGTTTAGTGCTTGTTTAGGGTCGTAAGTCGAGCGGTCTTGACCACCGCTTTGACTTTCGAATCTGACCCACTTGGTCGATCTTAGGATCCGACCAACCTCATGTTTGTGACCATAGTTATATAGGGAATAACCCTCTAAGGTTATACCTTATGGTCATGTCGTTTGGTTAGTATTATGATAGGTCGTTATTATGCCCTTTATAAATGACCAAAATGCCCTTTTTGCACATAAATTCATTTTAAGCATACGTGGTTAAAGTTTTGACATATAAACTGCTATTACAACATTATTAAACATGTTTGGGCATTTAAGACTTATCATAGGACATGTTTAATGTAACACCCCGATCGCGTGAAACAACAACACTTGGCGGAAATATCGAGGAGTCACGTTACAGATTGGTATCAGAGCACTGGTTATAGGGAATTAGGTTATTAGAATACCTTTAACCTAGTCTACAACCTTCCTAGGGGCCCGAACATGAGTAGACTTAGGATCTCCATCCTAATCCTCATCCTTGCTTATGCCACAATTATTATATGAGTTATAAATCATCTATCCTTAGATGATTTTTCCTAAATCCTTAGGCTTATTGCCTCAAAGTATTCCTCAAAACATTTTTCTCAACAACATTTTCATTGGAATACTTCTCAAAATGTTTTCACAAACGCTCTCAACAAAATGTTTCTCGACCTATTTATCTCAAACATTATATCAGAAAGGTTTCTCAAAAAGTTTTACTCCCAAACATTTTCATCGAAATCTTGGGTTTTAATAATGTGAACTCATGCAATCCGGAAGGGTGAATGCCTGTACCCCGAGTTTTCTGTCAAAGGCTAGAGTGTTCGTACAAATCCGCATTTTCGGACCAGTCACTCTTACCTGGGAACTCTTAGGGTGAGTGTTCACTTATAGGCTAAAGCATGTCTTCTCGAAACATTATGAAAACCCATCTACCTTGATTAGTCGAACGATTCCTAAACACTACTACTCGTATGACACTACTCTGACATGTTACCTTCGGTAATATGTTACGACAATATTCAACCCATCCGAAACAAATTTCACTTTTATCTCACGACACTTTCTAATACTACCTCGTTTTCAAAAACTATTTTTCGCTTTTCAAATTTTCAAATTTTTATTTCAGGAAGTTTCTTTATATATAAAAAAATATTCGATTAAAAATATTTTTATCTTAAAAATTAATTTTCAAAAGTAAAGAAATTTTAACACAAACCATTAACTTGGTTTGTATTTTCTCATCCAAAAGTATAACAAAAGTTTATTTTCAAACAAATTTCAAAACAAAATTCACAACACTATTCTTCTAAGTACAAGAACACGATTTTGAAATGAATACCAAGTTGATATTTTCAAATCACTATGGCGCTTAGATTTATAACAATTTTACAAAATCTAACTTATTTTGTTATAGCTACTTCATCGAGATGCCTCCTCATCGTGACGTCTCGAGGAACGCTGAAATGGCGGCAATGATAACTCATCAAATAGCTGCTGTACTCCCTAACCTTGTGGCCCAACTCAATCAAATCTACTACAATAACAACAACAACAACAACAACAACAACAACAATGTTCCTACGCCATGTAACTACAAACAATTCAACTCAGCTAAACCAGTTGAGTTTAATGGGTCTGAAGGAGCAACTGGGCTCCTACAATGGTTTGAGAGTATAGAAAGCACATTCCGCCATGTTCAGTGTCCTAATGAGCGCAAGGTAGAGTTCGCCTCGAGTGTTGTCCAAAAGAGAGCACTCACTTGGTGGAACGGAGTCATGAGAGTTAGAGGTGCAGAAGTAGCTATGGCATAAACGTGGGAAGAATTCAGGAATCTTATGATGAATGAATTCTGTCCATGACATGAAATAAGGCTACTTAAAACCGAATTCTATCACCTTAAACAAGATAGTGGGGAAAATTGTGCCTACACTGACCGATTTGAAGAGTTAAGCCTACTTTGCCCCACTATGGTCACACCTTTGGATCGGGCCATTGAGAAATACATTGATGGCTTACCTGATCCAGTTCAAGATATTGTCACTGGCAACAAACCCACAACGCTTAGGGAGGCTAAGGGATTAGCCGCTACCCTAACTGACTCTCAAGTTAGAAACATGAAACTTTTTCGAAAGGGAGACAAGAAACGAACTACACGAGAGAAATCAAGTGAAACAAAGGGTGAACCTTCTAAAAGTTCTAAGAAGCATAAGGCTTCAAAGAATTATACGATTGCGATAACAATTCCACTAAACTCGGTACCCTTTAAGGGATTTTATCGTGGAAAGCAACCTCGGTGTAATCGTTGCAACTATCACCACCCAACAAATTCCTCATGCCGCCAGTGTACAATATGTGGTCTTTTTGGACATCTAGATACGACCTGTCGTATCCAAAACCAAGCAGCCCCTACTCAAACTCGTCCTCGCTACCCAGCTGGAGCATGTTTCAATTGTGGTGATCCAAATCATTTCAAACGAAACTGCCTTAGACTTGCTAGTGCTGACTTAGCTCATGGACGAGTATTCAATGTTAATGAGGTTCAAGTTGATGATCAAGCACTCATGATCATTTGAACCTTTATGTTTTCTTCTTGTCATAAAAAACTATGAACATATTCCAATATTATTTGGAATGACAATATAAATTTCAAGAAGTTTTTGTTCATTCTTGTTATTCGTATTCCATTTACAAATTCAAATACGATTACACTGAGTGTAATTTACAACTACAAACTTCGAGGATTCTGTTCTTTAGGAACCAAATCTCGCAATTTAGCATATTGTGATTGCATATTAATGCATTCATACAAGTTCTGCATGACAATTTCTACGAACACTATGTGATTATCGCCACTACTTTTGTTTTCATGATATTACATACATGGTTTGTTAACCTAATATATATAGCACATGATTACAAATACCTTTTCGCTTAGTATGATTAACCGAGCATACTTAGCACATGGTTTCAAAATATTGTCATGACATACTTACATTGTTTATGACAATCCATGCTTAGTATATGACGCATACTACCAGTTTGGTTAGTGTGAAACATATATTAACATTTATACTAGAATGAAATACTTGCTACAAATATTGGTTGGATGCAAAACAAGTATTGTTATCATTGTTGGTATAAAAAACGATCTGATCTGACAAATGTTGTGTTATGTCGATGTTTGTTTGATATTAGATGATACCTCAACCTCAATATTTGTTACCTTCACTTAACAAGAGGAGCTATGTGGACCATATGACGAAACACATAATTATGGGTGCACACTTAATTACGGGGTTCGACATATGAGAATCATAGTAAGCTTTGTTGAGATGATGGCATAAAATCTAGATTGATTAGGTAAGGGGAAGGGTATGACGCAATAAGACCACGGTGGATACGCCGATGGTACTTCCTATATATAAGTGTTCTTATTGTGTTATTCTTCGAAACTTTACCAGAGTCACTTGAGGGTTTTATGTTATCTTGGACCATTATGTGATTGTGTGATTATTTGTTATCAGTTTATTGAATGCAATGGATGAGTGAGTACATTCATTAACTCTATTCGAGCCGACCGGGAGTATATTATGGTGTTAAAGGTGACGACCTTGATGCCATAGGTATGTTGACCCGTCTCCTATGCATGAGATGCTCATGGTACATGGGATGTACCTCGTGGGACGTTAGAAACCGTGTACGTATGGCCAGGCTTGAATGTACACCCCTTTGTTTGCTATGGATTTACACTAAGTGCCTTAGTATAACATAGTGCCATACAAAACAATTTTTACACACTCGATAAAACAATTTTTATAGATTCGATGACACTTTAAAGATTCATGAGTTATAAAAGGTTTGAATACCTTAAGATACCCTGAATATCCTTGCTTACACTTTGAATTCCCCCCAAATATTTCCAACACCAAACAATGCTCCGCATTTTTGGAATCTAGCACTCTGCTCATCTTTCAATCATTTCAAATACACTCTATGGTCTCCTTCGATTAAATTTCGAGATGAAATTTACGAAAGTAGGGGAGACTGTAACCCTTGTGCAAAATTTCGAGCTTTCAAAAAAACTTCTTCTTTGAAGGCATTTCAATAACCGATACCTAAACCTAACCCGTTTAACGCAATGTACACATCAGGATGAGGACACGAGCTAAACATACCCTAAATATCCTTTATATAACTTAGAAATAAGTTTTGAAAGGTTTGGTATGTCAAAAACACCTTTATGCAACTTCAGGGGCTATTTTGAAAATTCTGTGAAACTATGCCAATTTGCGTATTTCGCTATCCGAAACATGTACGGACGTCCAAAAATTTTTGTAATCATTAAAATCTTGTATTTTAGTGATTAGAATGCAAAAATATCGTTCGTCATGCATTTACAGTCATTTGCTCGTCTGTTACGACTTTCGTCGTAATTAACCGAAAACCGCAACCGTACGACCAAACGAACCGACACCTGAAATATATTTGGACATAAATCAAGTTCCCTATGCTTTATCTTCCTTATAAAGCTTAAAAATGGGGTTAACGGGTGTTAAAAGTGCCAAAATGCGTCGAAAAACAAGTTGTAGGCTGCAGGGACCTGTTCTGCCAATTCTGAAACTTAGGAATCCCATGCGCCACGTGAGAGACCCCCCAAGATCTCCCGTGATGCGCGGGGGATGCCCAGTGACAGCAGCTACCTGGCAGCTTCTTGTTCATCTGACTTGACACCTATAACTCGTTTTTGCCACACTTTCTCTAGTCTTGACACCTCACTAAACACTTGGAAACATCCTAGAACATGTCCCAACACTTGGCATGATCTTAAAGCTCTCCAACAACTATAAATACCCTTGATCTTCAACCAAATTCCTTGCTCATTTCCATCTTTCTTCTCTCTAAACTCTAAGTGGAGTTGCTACCTTATTAGGAGGCCTCCCATATGAGTTTTTCTAGTAATCTTGGCTTCCTTGAGTGCAAGTAAGTGCTCTAACCAAGCCTTGTTCATTCTTTTAGCTTATTATGAGCTAAAAGTCAAACAGTTTGACTTACTGTTTGACTTTCGGTTTTGACCATTAATTGGTCAAGTCAAAGTCCAATTGGACTTTGCAAGGTGATCGTAATCACGATGGTTATGATCCTTAGCGATCGTGCCTACTGATTTCCACGTCTTCCTAGTCAAAGTAACGAGTCAAAGTTTCGGTCAATAATGCACAAATGCACATTATACGATGGAACTATTTTCGGGTATCAAAACCCTTTGTCTTGATACCAAATCAGTTTTATAAACTTAGTTAGACATGTTTAACATGTCTAGCTCGTCACTTTTAGTTTAGTACTTGTTTAGGGTCGTAAGTCGAGTGGTCTTGAATACCGCTTTGACTTTCGAATCCGACCCATTTGGTCACCTTTAGGATCCGACCAAGCCCATTATTATGACCATAGTATTATAGGGAATAACCCTATGAGGTTATACCTTAAGGTCATACCGTTTGGTTAGTCAAATGACAAGTCGAATATGTATTCCTTATAATGCCGAAAATACCCTTTTTGCACTTAAATTAGTTTTGAACATATAAGAGCATTGTTTTGACATCTAAACTGATTATACAACTTATATAAACTAATTTTGGCATATTAGACTTGTCATAGGACATATTTAACCACCCGAACCCATAGTTACATTTATGACCCGTTAAAGTGGCGTAAACCACTTTAGTAAGCCGTAGCGAGTTAAAACTCTTTGAAATGCTTCCAATTCAGAATGTTTAATATTATAAACCATGATATGCAAGATCCAACTCTTGTTTGGTTTATATACCTCATTCTATTCAATCTCTCGTTTTCAAGTTCGACACACTAACATGTAGTTATCAATACACTAGGAACCACTTCGACACTTGAACTCTTGATCCTTTGAGCTTTTTTATATCATTTGAACAAGATCTATACGCAATCCTAGGTGAGTACATTGCTCCCCTTCTTTTACGTTTTCCAAATGTTTTGGGGTGATTCATATGTGTAATCAATTTTTCACAATGTATGGCAATTATATGTTTACGAAGAGCATTTTTGTGCAAAATTCCTTTTATGCAAGACATGACAATTGGGGACACTAAACAAATCCTTATAGTATCTTTCTATCTTTATAGATTGATCCTAGTAGGATACTTGAAGTACAGTCTTAAATCTTCTATCTTTATAGTAAGATTTCTAAGAAGTGCTTTACACGCTGATGACGATGGTTATTGTTTATGTGTAGAGATTGTTGGTGAATTAGATAGAGAAACTAGAGTAATACAATAAGAACATGGTGGATACGCAGCTGGTACTTCCTATATATAAGTGTGCTTATTGTATTACCCTTCGTAGCGTTATCCGACTCACCATTAGGATTTAGGACTTTATGATTCAATATGACTAAACCAAAGCATAGTTTGATATGCTAAACCAAAGTATAGCCTGATATACTAAACCAAGGTATAGCCTGAATAAACTGAACCAAAGCATAGCTTGATATGCTACGGAATCCTCAAAACATCTATCTATCTTCATAGTTAGATTCTTGTAGGATGTTTAAAGTACTAATTGGTAGTCCTTTAATGGATTCTGTGTACTTTAATGCGTATTTGACAAGACAATGTGACAAGACAAGTGACTAAACTATATCCCTAACGCATCTATCTATCTTTATAGTTAGATACCCATGGGATGTTTAAAGTACTGATTGGTAGTCCTTTAATGGATTCTGTGTACTTTAATGCGTATTTGACAAGACAATGTGACAAGACAAGTGACTAAACTATATCCCTAATGCATCTATCTATCTTTATAGTTAGATACCCATGGGATGTTTAAAGTACTAATTGGTAGTCCTTTAATGGATTCTGTGTACTTTAATACGTATATGATAAGACAATGTGACCAAGACGATGATTATGTGGTTATTGTGATTAGTTATGATCTAGACAACAAAACGAGTGTAATACTATAAGAACATGGTGGATACGCCGCTGGTACTTCCTACATATAAGTATTCTTATTGTATTACTCTTGTAGCGTTATCCAAATCACATTAGGATTTTGTGTTGATTGATTCAAAGTACAATATTCAAATCCTTGTAGAACTCTTTCATATTTTTATATGTTAGATTCTTAGAAGGATAACCAAAGTATTATTTTAAATCATTGATTTGATTTCTAATAATACTCACGCAAGTTATGACAAGTTTTCAATATTGTTGTTATTAATCCTTGATTGGATTTCTAATAACACACTCACAAGTTTTATGATCAAATTCAAGGCGATTACAATAAACAAAGTACAATTTTCAATGACATAAAATTTCTTAGTATCAATCATGTTGCCATATACAAAACTATTTTGTCATGAGTTTCATAATCTAGTTAATGTATTGCAATACTAAATATTTTTGCCATTCCTTGGCTTTAAAGAGTCCATTTTCAAAAGACGACTCCTGTAGTTGTCGAGGTATTGCAACCCTAAACTTTTGCCATTAACTTGGCGAACAAAACTTTGTACATCGCCAACATTGTTTGTTGATGTCTTATTTTCACATATGTTTCAGGCTTCGATTATTCAAGTTTGTTGCACATAGGAATGCATCCAGACTTTAGACTTTTTTAATCAAAAGACAACTTCATGTTTTCCTTGTATTGTAAAATGATGTTAATAATAGTGAAACAATTCAGTATCAGTTGTGGCTGAGCAATTTGTAACGTGATTCCTCGCTATTTCCGCCGTGTGTTGTTGTTTCACGTGATCGGGGTGTTACATTTAACCATCCGATCACGCGTTTACGCAAATGACACGTTAAAGTAGCGTAAACTACCTTAACGGGTCATTACGGATCAAAAGCACTTAGGATCACTTCCAAATCAGAATGTTGAGTTTATTAAATCATCCATATGAGTTCCAACACTCATTTGATTTATAAGACATCATTCTATCCAATCCGCCGATTAAAGTCCCGACTTATTAACATAATTATCCGATCTTAGGAACCATTTGATTTTTCGTACTCTTGAGCTTTATTATTATTCTTGAACAAGAATAATTTTGCAACCCCAAGTGAGTACATAGACCCCTCTTTTATGTTTTTTAAATATTTTTGGGTGAAACACATGTGCCTACTCGATACTTTCATGTTTTCACGCTTTCATGACATATACTTGCTATGTTCATCTAATACATATATAGTACATGATTTCAACTATGTTTTGCTATGTATGTTGACTGAGCATCTTTTGCGGCGTATGTTGACTTAGCATATGAGCACATTGATTTACATTACATTTTTGCTATGTATGTTGACTGAGCATGGTTGCACATTGATTTTATGGACATTTCTACTTCGTATGTTGACTTAGCATACTTAGTACATGGTTTAAAGACAGTTTTCATGACATTGCTTACATTGAATATGACATTTGTTTTGTTTGACGGGACATAATACATTCATTAACATTGATCACGCCGCCCGGTAGTATGTAATGGTACCATTGGACTTGACAAATCCCGTTCCCCGCTTCCTAGTTTGTTTGGAAATAGGGAATGACAGAATCCGAATAGATTTTTGATAAACCTTTGACTTGATAAGGGTTTATCCGACTGTCACAAGGCTTGAATGTATGCGATAAACATAACTACATTAATGGTCATATCAAATAAAGCATTAGTTTTGCAAAACATGATTTTTGATTTAAACTTTGGTTTATTCAAGACATTGTTTTGTACATGACATTTTGTATACAAGACATTTGTTATACAAGTTATGGTTTATACCTAACATTGTGACACATTACATTGTTTACATATGACATTTGTTAGACAAGACATTTTTGGTGGTTATTTGATAAGTGATTTAAGTAACGAGATGTGTGTAATATGATAAAAGCATGGTGGATACGCCGCTGGTACTTCCTATATATAAGTGCTTTCATGATATTACATATCGTAGCATTATTTAAACCACTTCGACAAAGACAAAGACATGACACATTTGGTACAAATAACATATATTTTTTTTACAAGACATTGTTTTACAAATGGCATATTTTATACAATTCATTTTCATCAGGTTAATTATTTAACCATACATCCTTCTTTTATATCATTTGATTTTCATATTGATTTTCATATGATTTTATAAAAGAAAACATTTTATAAGGTTCATGACTACTTTTCATTAAACTATTAATTTAACTTCAAGTCATGAATCCTCATCAACAAAACCTATGTATCTCACAGGCATTTTTATGCTGACGTACCTATTTTCACATGTGTTTCAGGAGCTAATGCTTAAAGTTGATTCATGCGGTACTTAGGACGGACCTTGGGCTTTATTGACTTAAAATCAAGCAAGAAAAATAAATTTATGTTATGTTTCTGTTAAATTCCAGACAATGTAAACAATTTGAATCAATATTACAAAACTCTAATTACCATGGTTGTTGAAACAATAGTTCTGTTACTCCACTCCCCGACGTTTCCGCCGCGGTTTGTTGTTTTACGCGGTCGGGGTGTGACAGTTTCAGCAATGGTCTTGATGTACATATTAATTGCTTCTTGTTTTTCAATTACCGTTGCTTTTAACATTCTTACTGTGGCACCTTGTTCTAAGTTAGCTTTTTCAACATTGCTATAAGTGCCTTTCATCTTATCATAAGCTTCCTTCATTGTGCGATAATCGTATCTAAAATTTTCATTATGCACAAAGAATTCGCTTATGATTAGGGATTTCTCAACACATTGCTCACAAGCTTTTGTGCACTTTGTGCAAGGTTTTTCAACCTCCACAACTTTCACAACTTCTTTCTCAATCACCTTTACTTCTGAACCTACCTGTTTCAGATTAGCCATCATTGCTTTGTCAGCAATCTTTGTGAGGTTCTCTTCATTCATCTCCTTTGTCACATCAATGATTTCTTCGATATCCGATTTCTTTTCTTCAATCACCTGCTCCTTAGTCGCAGCACCAAAGCAACCTACAAAACTAGAATGAAGGTTAGGAGGAATAATGTTCTTCATCTTTGTCTCGTGATAGATCTTTCCTCTTCCTCTGATCTTTGCAGATATTCTTCTAAGATCGCATTCTCCAGAACTGCATCATCAACAATTGATTCTGGTTCTTCCACAATCTCAGCCATCAAAGCGACACCAGTTTTCTTGGAGATATATTTGTTCCAATCAAATCCTTCATCCTCATGTGCAACGACTAAAGCCTTCTCATTTGTCTTTGACGAATTTTCTTGTACTTCAACTTGAGTTTTCTTTGGATATGGCTTGTACTGCAACGCTTTCTTGTAATAGTCATTGTTGTTGCCAAAAGGGCTTTGATTGTCGCTTGCTTCTTGATTTGTGCACTCGCGTTTGAAGTGCCCTTTTTGTCTGTATTTGAAGCACGTTACCTTCGAATAATCAAATCCAAGCTTATTGCTCGAATTTCCAATGTCTCTTCCAGTTAGCGCGACAAACTTTGTGACTCTTCTGATAATCGATGCTAAGCTCCACTTGATATCCATCAATTCTAACTCCTCTTCATCAACCTGGTCGTAATCCTCAGCAGTCATTTCTGGATTTCTGATTTTTCCCGCAACTAAACTTTCATATGATTCAAACACAGTTGCAAGAAGTGCTCTATGTTGTTTGGCCAATTGTTCAGGGAAAACGTTCTTCAGATTGACCGCAATGTTGCACTGAAAAACATTTGGATCAGAACTAGAATGATTTGTCTGATTAGTTTGATTCTGGAATGGAGAATTTGAACTAGCACTCGAATACCTGTGTTCGGAGGACTCTGATCATAACTCGGGTATCATTGAGTGTTTGGTTGACTTTGGAATGAATGATTCGAAGAATTCATATTCGCATTAAACGCTGTTTGAATTTTCGGACTCGAAATCTCCTGAACACCTCTTCTGTAGTACGGACCCACATCTTGCACAACATTTGCATTTTTTGATTTGGCCATTTTTAGCATCTCCATTTCATGTCCTTCCAACTTGTCAATGAAATCTGATAGCTAGTAATGCCTCCAACTCTGACCATTCTTCAATGCCATTAAGTAGGTCGTCCACTCCCCCTCAGGAAGTGCATCAGCCAATTTATCAATCGTTTCTTCATCAGTTTTATGAATATCGTGTCTTCGCATCTGAACCATCAAATGACAATATCTATCGATCATCTGTTTCATGGTTTCGCCTTTGATCATCGTGAAAATATCAAACTCTTTCTTGATTAAAGCCTTCTTGCTTTTAATCATCTCAGCACTTCCCAGATATTTTGCGCATAATGCATTCCACAACATCTGTGACGTCTTGCATTCAGGTAGCAAGATCAAGATGTCTTCTTTCACTGATTGCTGTATTAGACTTGTCATCTTCTTCTCTCCCACATATGCATCTTTAAGTTCTGGCGTAAACTTTACCAGTGAAAGATCTTGATCATATTCATCCTTTGGCCATGTATATCCAGTTTGAACATCAACCCAACTTTAGAAGTGATTTGCTTGAACCTAGTTCACGAACTTTTCTTTCCAGCCTTCAAATTCATCCATGCTCATTAACTTTGGCAGTTTAACCGAAGTTCCCATCTCATTATCCAGATTCATCTGGTTCACCGCGTTTGCATTTGCGTTCGTATTTGATGTAGAAGCCACTGTTGAAGCAAAGGCGTTATGGAAATCATCCATTTTGTCAAACTGAATATTTTAACTGAAACACGTTCAAAAACACTTGAAAATTGATTAGCAAACAGACAAGTTCGGTCGAACTTGTGCAGAAAACAATATCCAGATTCAATTTCAACAAGTTCGGTCGAACTTGTGTAAAGATTTCAGAAAATTTCAATTTTAAGCAAGTTCGGGCGAACTTGTAGAAATGTTTTTGCAAAAACTTGACAAGTTTGGGCGAACTTGGTCAAATTTTTGAAAAAACAACCAACTTCGCTCGAAGTTGATCAAAATCACCAAAAAAAAACTTGTGAAATTAAGCCAAGTTCGGGCGAACTTGTGCTTGAACTTCGTGCGAAGTTTATCTATTCGACATGGTTTTTTGACATTTTTGACATGAAATCGATTGAATTTGGTTCTGAAACTTTCAAGGGTTTGTTATTAGGTGATTATGTATGACATATTCATTTTTTTAGCCATTTTTAACCATAGGTTCATCAATTTTGTGAAAAAGTGTAGAAAAATGAAAGAAATGGGTAGAACTAGAGAGTGTCTTGTGTAGATCTCAGCAAATTAGGTCATGGCTCTGATACCACTTGTTAGGATCGCTCCTCCACTACTTAGGAACCTAATTTGTATCTAAAGTCATCGTAAGCAGAAATTACGTGAATTGTTAATCGAATACACAAGATTTACTGTTTAAATTGTATGTTTATTAGTCCAAAATCATATTACATCGTGTATCCAAACAGACAGAGCTTCGCCGTCTTGAATGCAAAGTTCTAATGTGAAAGACCCAAAGACACATATATATAGGCATTCAATTTCGCTCGAAGTGTGCATGGCCAGGACAAGTTCGAGCGAACTTGTCCTGCTTACATCAACTTCAGCCAAACTTGTTGCTTTACAACATAAATACTTCAAATCTAACAATTCCAAGCCCTAATAACACATACTCGATCCAAGACCTAGACAATAGACATCATGCATCAACATTGGGGGTACCCAAGCCTTAATGGTCTTGGGTCTTCCAAATTCATCAACTACATTAACATCCATCCAAAATCCATCACTCCTAACTGGAGTCTTGGATCTAGGACCTGTTGATGGAAATGGGGTTTGATTTCCACGAGGTCTCTAGTCTCGAGGTTTCCTATACATGTTAGGACTTTGTGACCTTTGGAAATTTTGGTTTTGAGACCTTGAGGTTCGACACACATAACCTGAGTTCCAAGAATTTTAATTGTTATAATTTCAAAAGCCGTGTTATAAAAAATTCGAACACCATTATTTTGGTATCGATTTTTAAATTAACCTTGACTTCTGAAATTACTTGATTGACCATTAAAATTATTCATTCTAGGCGAACTACTTCCAGGTCTCTCATATCTCCCTGTTGTAGATTCAGTCTAAAACTTTTGTTGATTTCTTTGAAAACGAGGAATTTGTTGAGTTCCCTTTTCAGCTTTATGGATGTAGTAGATTTATTATTCTATATTTATTTTATGAATGTTCATTCCTAAATACGACACATGATCCCTAAAACATCCAACTCATACTCTTGATATGTATTCCTTGTAGATGTCTTCTAATCTCGCTCGTAGGAAGACGAGATCAGGAAAAGCCCGCGAGCGCATGGCTGCCCAAATCGCTCAACAAATGGCTGCCGTAATACCCAACATTGTAATTCAACATCAACAAGCCCTTACCGCTAATCCCGTCAATCAAGAAGATCAAAATGTTGTCAACCCTCCCCCAATTACCACTAAATGCACCTTCAAGCATTTCAAAACCTGCGACCCTCCAAAATACGAAGGGACTGAAGGTGTCACCGCTCTCCTCCATTGGTTTGAAGAAATGGAAAACACTTTTCTAAATTGCGATTGTCCCGATGATCGCAAAGTGCGATATGCTACCGGTCGTTTACTGGGAATAGCACTTACATGGTGGAATACAGAGAAGGCCAAACGAGGTGTTGAAGATGCTATGACTTTGACTTGGGAAGAGTTGAAGGAAATCATGACAAGACGGTTTTGCCCAAGAAGCGAAATCAAGAAATTGGAGGACGAGTTCTATTCTTTGAAACAAAAGGAAGGCGACCACGCCACATACAACAAGAGATTCCTTGAGTTAAATCAAATGGTTCCCAACTTGTTCACTCCCCTCTACCGTTTGATCGAGCACTACATTCGAGGTCTTCCTTCAAAAATTCAAGACTCCGTAATAAGCACCACACCTGCAACTTTGGAAGCAGCAATGGAGTTAGCTACAGAGCTCACCGAGAACCGCATACGTAATAAAGACTTCACGGAGGAGAAGAAGAAGGATAAAACCTCAACCGAAACCTCAAACTCCACCCGAACCGAATCCTCTTCTCAACCCATTGCTAAGAGAAAACGAGATGGGCAAATTTTCATTGTCACTCAACACAATCAACCAGCTTCACAAGCCGTGCCCCTTCAAGCTATCCCAATCACTCAAGTAGCACCTAACTCAACTTACCCAAATAAGAAACCTTACTTTGGACCTCACCCTCAATGCAACACCTGTTCTTATCACCATCCATTTACCTTACCTTGTCGACTATGTGCGAATTGTGGACGCTATGGTCATTCGAGCAAGGTTTGCCGCACTTCTCAAAACCAAACCTCACCCCCTACTCAAAACATGATCCAAACATATCAACAACCTCAATACCCCATGCTCCCATATGTTCGAGCTTGTTTCAATTGTGGCGACCCTACCCACTTTAGAAACACGTGCCCTCGATTGGTTAACATCATAAACGCTCAAGCTCAAGCAAACCCAGTTAACCAAGCAAATCAAGAAAACCTAACCACTAGGCCACCAACAAGAGGAAGGGTTTACAACATCAACGCCAATCCTGTTGAAGATAATGACGGCCCAAACGAACCACCCAACTAGTTTCTTCACCAAAAATCAAGAATTCAACTCCAACCGCTTAGTTTTTATGTTTTATTTATGTTTATCTCAATCTTCACGTATCTCATTTATAAATTGGAAACTGTATTCAAGAATCTTAATGCGAATTACTATCTTAGTTTTGTTTTATACTCATTGATTTAACATTCATATCATCAGACATC
Source organism: Scalesia atractyloides (assembly GCA_947069175.1). Taxonomy (NCBI): domain Eukaryota; kingdom Viridiplantae; phylum Streptophyta; class Magnoliopsida; order Asterales; family Asteraceae; genus Scalesia; species Scalesia atractyloides. Next base: position 30,951,531 of record CAMTDV010000005.1, read on the forward strand.
TTGACGTACCTCGATCTCATCATATAAAGAAGTTGGGTTGTATCTCACTTTTACATAGACTAACCCCTTCATCATAACAAACGAGAGAGGTACCGTCATCATTCAGTCATGCATCCTTTCAGAATTGAGACTCAAGCGTTGGTTGTTGTGTGTTTATTAGTTTTAGAGTCACATAGAACTAATCATAATTTACTGACAAAACTAATGAAAATTTGACAAGAATATGGTGGATACGCCGCTGGTACTTCCTATATATAAGTATTCTTGCCAAAGGATCAGAGGCATTGTCAGGCGGTTATGAGAAGTTCCATGTAGGATTTAGTAATGTCTTGGTTGAAGTTTGTTTTATACTCACTGATTTAGCATTCATATCATCATACATCTCAACGTATTTCAATCTCATCATGTGTCTCACTTCTACATAGACTAACCTCTCCATCATAACAAACGAGAGAGATACTGTCATTATTCAAACATGTATACTATCAGAATTAAGACTCAAGCTTTGGTTGTTGTGTTTGTTTATGTTCTAGAGTCACATCATAGAACTAATCATAACTTACTGATAAAACCAATTAAAATTTTACAAGAATATGGTGGATACGCCGCTGGTACTTGCTATATATAAGTATTCTTGCCAAAGGATCAGAGGCGTTGTCAGGCGATTATGAGAAGTTCCATGTAGGTTTTAGTGATAGAAGTTTTGTTTTAGGGTATAACCTTATCTTTCTAAACGTATCAAAACTCATATGTATAAAATCATACTTAGTTAATCAACTCTGTTTATCCATGTTCCGTATTCATACACTTTAGGCAGCAAAAAAGCGATTCCTGTAACTGGGTATTCAACCCTTACTAGGAACGTTACCGCCTCAAATAAGATTTAAACTCTCACCCTCTTCTAATTATGTAATTGTCAAAACCACCCCCCTTTCGAGTCAAACATACCACTACTTAAATTTCACGACGAAATTTCTAAAAGTAGGGGATACTGTAACATCCGTAAAAAAAGGGGTTTCCAAAACCCGCTTCGTTTATTAATCGAATTATCATTTCATATTTTTATTGCTCATTTAATGCTTATTTTAATTTTAAACAATACATAACTAATAAACATTTTAGATTATGGAAATTAAAATTGTTAAAAAATAAAATTAAAACAATTAAAAATGAAAAGGGGCTGCCGGGTTTCGAACCCGGGTCAGCCGGAAACCTTAACATCAAACACTTAACCACTCCGCCACTTGGTGTCTTTGTGAAATTTAGGAAACAAATAAAACATATGTTCACCTGAGAAACCATCTGTTTGCGCCAAACTGAAACCGTTCATCGGCTTTCAACGGTTCAGGCTGTTGAAGTGCTCCCCACTACTGAATATAACCGATAAACCGACGTTCTTAATCAATTCAGCCTTTAATGAACTTGAATTCATATGATGTTCGGGTTTAGAAACCGAAATCTTTTACTTCCTGAATTACTCGATCAATATCATCATCTCGCGACTCAAAATCATCCACAGAACCTCCAATTTCACTTTCGCTCTATTTTCAGTTTGTCGGAAACGTTTTCTGAAATCGCCGGACTTTCGCCGGAAAACCGTGACACTCATCAAAACGGTAAATTTCTCAATTCTTTCATCTTCTATCTGTTGTTAGACTTTTGCTAACTCAAACCTTTCAATCAGAATCAATCCCAGACGACGATATCGGATAATCAACACTCGCCGGAAGTTTTCTGAAAATTCCTAAATTGCGCTGTGAAACGGTATAATCATTCAAACCTTCTGATAACTCTTGTTTAGTCATTCAATTTCACAATTTTGTTAATCAAAACTGTTAATTGGCCCGTTCAGACGGAGTTCATAAAACAGAGCCGACGACTTTGCCGGAGTTCTGAGAAAAGTCATCATTCCGGTACGTTCATTCCCAAAACCTTTCCTATCCGTTACATTTTAATCACTTATATGTCTGTTAATTGAATTGAACAAGATCAGTCGAAAATCAGTTGTCTGGGTTATTGTAACGAAGAAGATGAAGTTAGGCTGTATATAAATTTAATATAAATCGGATTATATCTCGGGTTAGACACACAGTCCAGCGGTGGACTGTGTGCATTTGAATCATAGAGTCCCGGGTTCGAGTCCGTCCTTATTCCGATTCGTCACAATATTCAGACTTTTTATAAAACCCAAATATGAAAACTTTCAGTTAGTATATAAGAGAAATAAAAACCAGCGGTGGACTGTATGCAACGTTAATCAACAGGTCCCGGGTTCAAGACCTGTTATGCACGCCGGTTCGATAGAATTAAAACCCTTTTTAAAATAAATGAATTTTGGAATAAATTAAATAGTATATAAATATAATTAAAAACAGAAATATTTCGGGTTAGACACGTAGCTCAGTTGGTAGAGCTGCGTGCACGCGTACGGGAGGTCACAAGTTCGAACCTCACTCAGTGCAAACAATATACACGACCGAACCGGTCAACAAGTCAAAGTCAATAGTCAACGGTCAACCCAAAAAAAATTCAACATTTTTTTTATATTTTTATTTATTGATTTAATTTAAAAATCAATTAAAAATACTTAAAAATAATATTTTTAAAGTTAGAAAATAGCCTTAAACTCACAAAAATATATCCAAAAATCCTATTAAAATTGTTAATAAAATCCACTTATTTACCGTACCTTTTCGTTATTATTTAGGTTAGTTAATCCTCGTCGATCAATTCTCTAAACTCGTGCGCATTCAACATCATCAAACGAACGCACCCAATGTGAGTGAATCTCTACAAATTCCCCGTTTTAATCACGTTTTTGGGGTGTATCGTGTGTCTTACTATTTATTACATTTAAACAATTGTGCATCCATCATATCCATGATCAAATGTGTATTCAATATGTTTGTGTGGTTAATGTTTAGATTATATTTGTCATTTTCAGTACATACATTATCATAGGCCGCCGCTCCCCATTACCTATGAGCGTGAGCCGTTCCCCATTACCTATGAGCGTGAACGAGGCGTTGCCAACATACGATCGGCTCCGTTTGATTGAGCCTTGATCGCACATACATTTCATCATAAGCTGTATGTTCCCCATTACCTATGAGCGGAACCGTTCCCCATTACCTATGAGCGTGAACGTGACGTTGCCAACATTTACATTATCATTCATGTCATATATTCATGCAATGTGGTTTGTTATTGTATGCTATTGTTATTGTTATTGTATGCTATTGTTATTGTTATTGTTATTGTATGTTTATTTACGTTTGCTCACATATGATCATTGCACAATTTTCCATATTAAATATAACAAGAAATCAATAATAAATGTTTTCTAACAAGGTTCACTCGCCAACTTTTGTTGACCCAAAAACCCCCATTTTTACACATGATACAGGTGAACAGGATGAAGCAAGGAACATATAGGAAAGTGCCTTAGAAGAAAAATAATGAAGTCTAGAAAGATGTATAGAACATGTTGTACTTGTATGATTTGATTGTATGATCTTCTTTAAAATTGTAATAATAAATATGAAACATTATAATAAATGTCATGAGCTTTGATGAAAACCCAATCATGCCCCGATCACCTTTTTCCGCTGCGGGCCGGGGTGTGACATACACTCCAGTCATAAGAACCCTCTCGTGTAGTAGAGATCAAAGCTCTTGAGCTATTGTTGTTAGATGAATTCCTATTGCTTGAACCTTGACTTGGAGAATCTTGAAATGTTGAGTTAGGATGAGACTCTGCTGTTAGTCTTTGACATTCCCTAGCAAAGGGTCCATAATTCTGACAGTTATAACACCTAACTTTTGACTTGTCAAAACCAACATTCTTTCCAACAAACTTTCTGCATGTCCTATTCATGCATCTCTTAACCCTTCTAGACATCATGGCCATCTGCCACTGTAGATCCATCTCCTCTAGGTCATTAGGGTCAATCTGATCGTAATCTTCATCAAATGTAGCTGGATCAGATATTCTTCCCCGAATGTAATTCTCATACGAAGCAACAAAAGAAGCAAGCAGGGCGCGATGTTCTTCAGCAGCATTGACACTCAGAGGCATAGACCTAGTACTTCTGTTATTATTACTAGATTGTTGTCTCTTTCCCCCTGTCGATCCTCCTAAAGCAGCAACGAAACACACTTCACCATCAGCATCAGTCACAGCCTTTTAATCTTCACATGAGAGAAATGCAGTTGCTGAATCACTTGAAGAGTTCTGGGAAGATGAAGATGGAATGCCTTTATAAAATCCCGTTTCTTGAATGTTAGGATCTAAGTTTTAACCAATTGTGATTTTTGTTTCAAGAATGGAAATATGAATGTAAAATATGTTTTAATGCAGCGGAATGAATGGAAAACTTTTATCCCAATTCATGGTCGTTTGTTTTCATCATCATGCTTTGAACTAATTGTAGTTTTGCATGTGAATTACAAACTCCCCCTTAGCCCAATGATAATCGTTTGAAAGTACAGAAATGCAGAGAAGATAGACTGATAAATGATCTTTTAATAGATAGAAAAACATTGTTACATCGATCACCTATTTATACTAAACTTCCTAACCTCTGAGAATCTTTGATGGCGTCAGGGTTGAAAGTGACATCTAACAAACAAATAACAAACCTAACCACTTATTGCTAAACATTGTTAGTGCAAAGTACTGTTACATTGATTATTATACTAATAAAAGTAAAACTCTGATAACTATCCTCTGCTCTTTATCTTCTAGCAGACCTTTGGCAAATTGTTGCTTTGTAGCAGCAGATGATAGAAGACAGATCTTTGGAAAGGCAGAGTTTAATTAACAGTGGTTGTAAACTCTGATAGTGGAAGCAAAACGCTGATAGTGTATTTGGCTCTGTATCATCTGTTCCTTTGTAAAGGGTTCAATCCCAACAATCTCCCCCTGGAAGAGATGATGCCAAAGCACATTTATTTTTGGTCTTTATTCCTCAACATGAGTTCTCTAATTTGCCCTTTGAACTGTAGTTCAAAGTTGAGAGACTTCACATCATCCTCATCCTTTTCAAGCTCAAGATTCAAAAGATCTTGAAGGTCTTCTGCATTTAACCCATATGCATCCTCCATGCTTATCTTGGCAGCTTTACCATCTGATTTGAGCAATGTCAATTCATGGGAGTTTTTATCAACTTTCCATTTTAGAATTTTTGGGTCAGATGGTTTTCTAGGATGGCTTATTGTTGAGGGTGATGGTTGTAGTTGATGAGCAATCTTGGATAATGTTTCTCTTAACACGTTGCTTGCATCATCAGAGTGAAAATGGATCTGGTCCATGATCCCTTGTTTAATGAGGTCATGCTCATACCTTCTTACATCTTCTTTGGACATATCTCTCTGCCTTTTTCTTTGGTTTAAGGCCAGGATGGATTGAGTAGATGTTTCAGAGGATTTTGTAGAAGGTTGTGTCTGATGAGTTGTATCCTCTGTTGCATATACAGGCTTCTTTGGCAGTGTTGGATCAGTTCTTCTTCTTTGTTAAAACTTTTTATATATGTCAATCACCTTGACCTGTGACCACCTCATGATTTGGTTCTTTGACCCATAGTTAGCAGCAATCAACTCTTCCTTCATTCTTCTTAACTTCAAAGTCTTTTCAGGCACATTCTTCTTATATTTTTTCCAATCTGGAGGAGTGGGCTTTTTGAGGGGATCTTTCAACATTTCTTGCATTCTTTGCACCTCTTCTTCCAACTCACTCACAGTCCAGTCTTGGAACTGTGCCCTTGTAACCTTGTATTGCTTATTATTCATGATGTGATCAATATAATCATTTTTAAGGCTTTTATCCTCTATCTCTGACAGCTGTTTGCTTAAGTCTCTTGCAAAATCTTCTAGACTTCTGACTTTGCTCAGCTGGTACTGCAAGTAATTTTGTATCTCTCTATTATATTTTCCCTCCATATCCCTTTTTGTGATATCCTCTTCTTGTTTGGCTTTAACCTTCAAATAATCATCCAAATTTCTTGGCTTAGGATATTCTTCCAGAGATGGAAATTCCCTTTTGTCTGGATTTTATTCTAAAAAGAAGGATTTGATCTCTTCTTTGACAGCATGTAAGTCTAGTGAGAATTTAGTGGAGAGAGGCAATATGGTAATCTGAGAAGAAGGAGGTTTAACAGCTGTTGTGGTGGTCACCGGTTTTGATGACAAAGGTAATGGAGAAGGGATGATCTTGTCATCAAGTACTACATTTGTGGTTCTCCTTCTCTTGAAGCTGATGTTAGGTGATTGTGGTTGAGGAATTCTTGTGGGTGTTGGTAGAGATTGGGTGGAGGTTGGAAAAATGATCATAGTAGTGGATGGATTAACATTTGCTATAACCTCTGCTGTGACAATAGATGTTGTAACATCTGTTGATGTGATAATAGGTTTAGGTTTTGTAGGAGGAGGTGTAAGGCATTTTGTGGGAGCAGATGATGTGGTTGGATTAGCAACTGGCTTAGACTTAGAAGGTATGGATGCTGGTTGCCTTGTTTTTCTCACAGTCATCTTCTTTGTTGAACTACCAACCTCTTCGTTTGCTTTTTTGCAGAGCTACCTTTTGCTCAACCAAGGCACTACTCTCATTTCTTACCCTTTCCTGGTTTTTCTCCTTTTCCCTTGCCAAGATGTTTTATGTTTCATCTACCTCTTTGAACCATCAGGCTTTGGGATAACCACTGTTGGCCTTGCAAGTTTTTCTTTCTTGAGTATCAGTTTCTCCCCCTTTTTGGCATCATCATTGTCAACGAAAATGACAGTATGAGGAGCAGTGTCAGTGGTGTAGAGAATATGAGCCTTGATAGCCTTGATGTCTGCAGATGTATCCATATATCATGCATCAACCATGTTTCTAATTTCTTGCATATGATGTTTATGTTGAAGATCAGCATAGTGTTGTTGTTGTTGAAACAGAGGATTTAAGACTTGTTGCAGCTCAGCAGTGGATATGACAGAGAATTTACTCTTTGTAGCTAACATCTGTTTAAGAAAATTTTTGATTTTATCCAAAGAAGATTCAATGTTTGTGATTCTCTCCGTTAAATCATTGTATTTTAGGTCATCACCTAACTTAATAGGATCATCTAAACTCCTACCAGATGTGGTAGTTATATCTATGTCATCATGAACAGAGGTTTCAACCCTTGTTTCAAACATAGATGCCCCTGTGTCTTGGTTCTGGGGACTTCCTAGTTGAACAGAGGTTACCGTAATAGCCTCAACAGTGGTTACCTTCATCAGAGTCTTAGTAATATAACCATTGTTCAACTGCAAACCTGGGAGTTTAGCAATTGTAGTGGATGTTCTTGATGAACTATCACCAAAGGTTACATGTAACCCAAGGGATGTATCCTCTTTAGTTGTTGATGAGCTAGCAAAGAATAAAGAATCAGACCCAGTAACATTCTGAAGTATATTCTCAGTAATAGGTTTGTGAGAAAAACAGGTTAATGTATGTTCTAATTCAATTGCACTCATCAAAGGCAATATGGTAGGTGTTGGTGTTTTGGTTGGTGAAAGGTGTGGTGCAGAGAGAGACATTGCCCTGGGAGAGGGGCTGCGGAAGATAGAATTAGGTGACCCCAGAGCTTCATAATTAGGTGTCCCTGTGTTTACAACCTTTTCCTTTTGTGATGAAGAAGGAGGAGTTTCAAAGCCAGTTTGGTATTCTAACATCTGATGTGAAGAAGTAGCAACAGTGTTTTCTTGTGATTTGTGTGTTATCACAGGGTTAACCTCTGGGATCTCATCTTCCAGAGGGCCCTTTTTGGGTTTGGTGGGATTTTTGGTAATTTTATTTGGTTTCTTTTTGGAGATAGCTGGTGTGGGTTTTAGGGCAGTGGTTGTAGTGCCCTGATCCCCAGGAGCAGTGGGCTCAGTAGTAGGAGGTTGAGATTGAACATTTTGTTCTTGTAAAGCTTGCTCTTCCTCCTTTACTTGTGTTTTTGAAACTTTATCCTGATTTATAATTCTGGTAAAAGTTTCATGAGTTAGGCTGCATACTTTTGTAATTGCGCCTTGTTTAACATCATCATCAGGTAACTGACTATGAAGATAAACACTCAAGAATCATGGATGTATCAGAAAAGCTTTTCTTTTTTCAATATTATTAAAATTTGCCACAAGGTCATTGAACACTATGTGGGAAAAGTTAAAGTCTGAACCAGTTAAAGTAGCATAGCCCAAATACTGGATGTTCAACGGAATTTCGTTAAAAGTTGTGGTCTTTGCTGAGAGACAAGTTAAAAGTGTGTGGAAGAAAAATCTCATCTCAGCAGGAAAATTGGGTTTGTAGATTGTCATACCTTTAAATTGCCCAATATAACCTCTTTCTAGAAATTCGGCATGCATCTCGTTGATAGGAACGACACGTGATGTGCCATATCATTTAGTTCGAACACTTGTGAGATCGATTGAGAGCTGATCTGCATTAGGAACCTCTTTTTGAGAATGAACCTTAGCGTTTGCCAAAAATTTCCGTTGTTCTTCTTGATAGATTGGGGCTTTGATGGTCAACATATGCTTGAATTTCGATTCTTTTAAGATGTTAATCATCAGATGGTATCTGGTGTTAGAATCGGTTTCTTCTAAGATTGATGTGTAGTTATGAGGAGTCTTGATTATAAGGGTGAATGGTGGTGGTTCTGGTTTGGATTTTACTTTGGATTTGGTTTTGGGTGCCATGATTGAGAGAAAACCGTTTTGAGAATTTTGAATTCGACACGGTAAAGTGGAACCTCTGTTATGGATAAAACATGATTTTATAGGGGTTTTTGAAAAAGTGATGATAACATGTCATCTGATGCAATTGACTGACGAATAATGTCTGACCACATGTATCTTCTATTGAAAATGGAAGACACTTGTTTGGAAAACATTGATTGAGAGTATGGGCAGTGGATTGTGAACAGTGTTTTGACACTATCAGAGGATACACTTTTAACAATGGATAGACTTTTCTAGACGAACAGTGTTTTAATGCTATCAGTGGTTTGAGCAGACTTTAAGGATTTATTGAAAAATTCAATTTTAAACTATTTTTAAGGATGGAATTTTTATTTTCTAAAAATATTTTATTGCTATTTACACATGGCTCACTAGAAAATTGTTTTTAATCCATGTTTAGCATTCCAATCCTAGAGATCAAGCTTTCAAAGGTAGATGTATCCAAAGCTTTTGTTAGAACATCTGCCAGCTGATCCTTAGTATGGACATGTTGTAAAGAAATCAAACCTTTTTCATAGCAATCCCTCACAAAGTGATGTCTGATGTCAATGTGTTTGGTGGTAGAATGAGACACAAGATTTTTTATGATGTTTTCAGATGCTTGACTATCAATCTTGATTGGCGTCTTTAAAGCAGCTACACCAAAATCCAAAAGTTGATTTTAAAGCCACAAAAGTTGAGCAGTGCAACTTGCAGCAGCAATGTATTTAGCTTCAGCAGTGGATGTAGAAACCGCAACTTGCTTTTTGATTGGCCAAGACACTAGGCAATCTCCTAGGAATTGGACTCCTCCTGATGTGGACTTCCTTGTGGTTTTACAACCAGCAAAATCATTGTTTGAGTAACCTAAAAGCTCAATGTTTCCATTAGCTGGCTGCCAGATACCAAGTGTGGGAGCACCTTTTATGTATCTGAATATCCTTTTGACAACAATAAGATCAGACTTTCTAGGTGCTTGACTGGGATCTGGCACAAACATATGTTGCAAACATGATATCTGGCATGGAAGCAGTTAGATATAGTAAAGATCCAATCACACTTCTATAAAGGGTTTGATCAACCAAGTCATCTTTATCAACAACATTAACCAGCTTTGAGGTTGCCATGGGTGTGCTACAAGGTTTACAATCATTCATATCAAATTTGTTAAACAGTTCTTTCGCATACTTATTTTAATGAATGGAAGTGCCATTGTGCATTTGTTTAACTTTTAAACCAAGAAAACCTTGTAACTCACCCATTGCACTCATTTCAAACTCTGTTACCATGAGTTTTCTAAACTTTCACACATGGAAGTGCATGTGGATCCAAAAATGATGTCATCTACATAAATTTGGACAAGCATCAAATCTTTTCCTTTCCATTTTAAAAACAAGGTTTATCAATTTTACCTCTTGAAAAACCTATGGATAAGAGAAAAGTGGATAGAGTTTCATACCAGGCTCTTGGTGCTTGTTTAAGACCATACAGTGCTTTGTTTAACCTATAAACATGATCAGGATGAAATGCATCTTCAAATCCAGAAGGTTGACGCACATACACTTCTTCCTTGATCTTTCCAGGGAATACACTTTTGATGTCCATTTGAAACACTTTGATGTTGTGATTAGCAGCAAAAGCTAAGAACAGTCTGATGGCTTCTAACCTTGCTACAGGAGCAAAGGCTTCATCATAGTCAATAACTTGTTCATGTCTGTAGCCTTGAACCACGAGCCTTGCTTTGTTCTTGACAACAATACCCTTTTCATCTGTTTTGTTCTTGAAGACCTACTTTGTACCAATTGGAATGACATCCTTAGGTAGTGGTACAAGTTCCCAAAATTGTTGTCTTTTAAACTGAAGGAGTTCCTCTTGCATAGCTTCTACCCAACTATTGTCTTTTAGTGCCTCTTGGTACTTGACAAGTTGTGTGAGTGAGCACTCCCTCATTTATTTTGCCAATAGCTTGATCCAACAGATGGCTTTTGAGGATAATCAAATCACCTTGATATGGAACAATTCCATTCTGAGGTGAAGACTGCAGATGTGTATCATCTAAGCTATGATCTGCTGGTGAATTTGAAGATCCAGCCTCTTATTGGAATGGAGGTGGAGGTATGCGTGGTATAGATGTGAATGTTTGTTGATTTTTATCTACATTGGGTGGTTTTGTATCAACAGTGTTTCGATTTTATGGGTAGGCAAAGGTTTGAGTATTAACAATATTGAACCATCAGAGCTTTCACCATTGTTTCTAACATCTGCTCCTCTGCTTGAAGGACTGATCTTGAAATTTAGAAGTATGCAATCATATCCTTGCTCTTGTTTTGATGATTGTGGTATACCTGCGTGGTTAGACTTGACAGACACATCTTCAAATGTAAATTTATCGAAATCAAATAGTTTAGCAGGATTTGCTGGGATTTTTAAAGAAGAAAGTTAATTGAACTTCACATTTAAAGTTTCTTCGACACACTTGGTCCCGGAGTTAAAAACTCTGTAGTCTTTAGAAGTGGTTGAGTATCTCAGAAAATAACCACAATCAACTTTGGCTGCAAACTTAGAGATAGAACCTTTTAAGTTCAAAATGAAGCATGAACAACCAAAGACTTTGAAATATGAGATCAGAGGTTTGATTTTATAAAGCAATCCATAGGCAGTCTTCTGATGCATGGGGTTAATCAAAACTCTGTTCTGAATATAGCAAGCAGTGTTTACTGCCTCTGCCCAAAAAGACAAGGGTAAACCAGAATCTGCTAGCATAGTTCTTGCAGATTCAACTAAAGTCCTATTTTTCCTTTCAACCACCCCATTTTGTTCTAAAGTTCTTGGGACACTAAATTGCCTAGCAATCCCTTTTGACTCACAGAAGGCATCCAACTCCTTATTTCTAAACTTTGTCCCATTATCACTCCTAAAGATTTTTATTGGAAGGTCATATTGCTTTTCAACTTGTTTAACAAAATTTTGCAAAATACTAGCAGTTTCATCCTTGGAGTGTAAGAAAAATGCATGTAAACCTTGAAAAATCATAAACAATGGCCAAACAGAATCTTTTCTTCATTAAACTCATGATTTTTGTAGGGCCAAACAAATCCATGTGCAATAATTGCAAACATTGGGTTGTTTTGGACTCTTTAATTGACTTGTAAGAACTTTTATGTTGTTTTCCTTTTAAGCAGGAAACACATTGTTCTTCATAAGTAAATTGCTTTTGTGGTAAACCTCTGACAAGACATTGTTTAGAGAGTGTTATGATTGTTTTCAGATTTGTGTGCCCAAGTCTCCTATACCATAGCTCTTTCTCTTTGCTGGAAGCAACTGAGAACAAGCATGCATTAGACATAGGATTATCTTTCAACCTATCAACCACTACACATTGCCACTCCTATGAGCAACAAGTTGTGCTTTGCTCTCAGCATTGATTTGATCAATCTTTTTCACAACCACTGGTCCTACAATTTGACATGTTTTCTTAGTAAAGAAAGATGCATACCCTTTGTCACTAATTTGTGAGACACTCAGAAGATTGAATTTTAGATTGTCAATTAAGTTAACATTTTCAAATTTGAGATTCCCAGCCTAAACACATCCTAACCCCAGCACCTTCCTCTTTGAATTGTTACCAAAGGATATATCACCTCCCATGAGCCAAGAAATCTTTGAGAAGGGCTCTACATCCTGTCATGTGCGTGGAGCCTCCACTATCAACATACCATAAACTATCAAGGCAAGTAGAAGCTCCCTGCACATAAGTAAACAATTAGTTTAGATGAGATTCCAAAGCAAGAATGGCTTTGGATGGGGTCACAGAGTGTCCACTCTCATATCCAGGAGCATGGTTAGTGTTTTGAGTTTTGGTTTGTATCCATTGTTATAAAGCATTTCTTGTCAGATGTTGGTAATCATGAGGATATCTATTCACTTTGGGCTTTGAAAGTTTTTTGTAACCTTCATAGCTTATAGGAACATTTTGATAAACAGGTTGTCCATGTCCTCTTGGGTACTTGTTGGCAGGTGGAGCATCTGTCACTTGTACCTCTCTAGGAACAGAGGTTTTGTTCAATGCTTTTGTGACAGATGTTTCAACAAGTTCTAAGGTCTGCTTAGATTTATTTCTAGCAGAGCTTGAACTTTCTCTCTCAAGAGCTTTTGCTTTGATCTCTTTTACCTTTTGATCATAGGTTTGAAGATAAGCACACTCATGAGTTAAATGATTTGTTTTACCATAGATAAAACATTTTAAATCATTTGGAATCACATGTATTCTGTTTATGTCATATGCTTTAAAAAAAACAGTTTTCTGTTACATGATTTATTATGTTGCAAATTTACAAAACAGATGTTTGATCTTTTCCCTTTTCTTTTTATCTGATTTCTTCTCAGCAGATGTTGTAACCTCTGCTGGAAGGTCTTTAATGGGAATGATTCTAGCCTTTGGTGCCTTGACACCTTCAATGGTTGAGAAGTCCAAAGGCTTGAAATTTTCCAAAATATCACATTCATCTTACCATGCGGGTTTGAATTGGTATTTCTCAATTTCCTTAAATGTTGAGGACCCCTCATGTTTTTCCAGAAAAATTTTGTTACCAGTTTTATCAGTGATTTTTATTTCATTTCTAGCCAACTTTTTAGGAACCACTTCAACCTTTTCAGAATCAATTTTTGTAACATTTTCAGTGGCTTGTTCTTCATTTTCAAAACCAATGCCAAATTTTATGTTACTCTTGATCTGTTTGTCTAGCATAATTTAAAAACCTTTGGAAGCATTTTTCACATGTTATCTGGGTAGTTTCTAACTCCTTTTTCCAAACTTGGTATTTGTCAATCATAGTTTGGTGTTGGTCCTTGGTTGTGCTAGCTTCATGCTTTAGGCTACTTATCTCAAAATCTTTTGTGGTCAATTTTGTTATTAACTCTTTGATAAGTTTTTCAAAATTGAGTTTATCTTCTAAGATTTTGTTCCTAAAGTTTTTATTCTCCTGTTTAATGGTAGCAAAAGCTATTATACATTTTTCTGAACAGAGATCCTTAAGGACCTGAGGTGATACCTTAGAAGCAGCCATAAGAGCACAATATCAGTCTGCTTCATCACAACTTTGAACCCCATCAGATTTTGACACTTGTTCCTCAGACTCATCACCTTCAACTATAGTCTATAAGGCCATTAAACAAATATTTTCATTTTCAAAATCATTTTTGGCATTAGAGCAAAGTTTTCATCTATTAAATCCTCAGGCAAACTACTTCAGTCAACAAAGCCTTATATAAAGAAGCTCTGTTGGTTGATCTCTGCCGGAGCAGTGGTTTGAGTAGTTTGAGTGACATGTGGAACTTGTTGCACATGCACTTGAGGTGGTGCTTGGACATACTGAATCTGTGGAGCAGGTGTTTGGGCATAATGGACAGGAACTGTAGTAGCAGGATGTGCAAAGTGTGTAGTGTTTTGCATCTGTGGTGCAGGGGTATAATGAGAATAATGAGCAGTGCTTTGAGGTCTAGGGCCTGGGTGAGTCACAATTGGACTTGCAGTTTGAGATCTGCATTCCCTGGCAAGTGTCCTAACCTATTGCACTTATAGCATTTAATATTGATTTATCCAACCCCACTTTTAACCCACCATGCAATCCAGGAAACTTCCTACCAGTCCTTTTGTAAAATTTACTTGCTCTAACACTCAAGAATGCCAGCTGATGTAAAATATCCATTTCTTCCAGATCAGTGGGTTCAAAATGTTGTAAGTCATTCATCTCAAAAGACATATTATCAGAGTTTTGGCTTTCCCCATTTGCAGCAAAAGCAAAATTGGGTGTGTAACGATCAGAGGTGAAATTGTTTCCAGAAGTTATGTCAATATAATGGTCATAACCCTGATCCTTTCCACTACCAGAACCCTCTTCATGACTATAAAGAGCAGTGTTACCCAAGGTATATTAGTCTGTTACTTTCCCTGACTCTTGTAACTTCGTTTTCTGGTTCAATTCTCTCTCATATTTGAGGAGTCGACCATGAAGTTGTGTGAGGGTCATTTCTTTAAACCCAACAGATGTTCGAGTAACATAAGCTACATTCTCCCATTTTTTTGGTAACGATCTTAAGAAACGACTATTGAGAGTCGAATTAGGAAATTCCACGTTAACCGGTTTTAATTCACTAATAAGATAACTAAAACGTTCGAACTGTTGTGTTAACGATTCTCCTTTTACGTGACAAAACGTTTCATACTGTTGATTCAAAACTTCTCTATTGTTTTCTATCACTTCTCAGTCCCACCGAATTGCTCTTTTAGTGCATCCCACAACTCTTTTGCACTATTACAGTGGAGCAGTCCAGCATAGATTTCGTTGGGTAGTGCGGAAGCAACAATCCTAAACGCTTTTGCATCCAACTCTATTTTTCTGGAAATCCTGCTCAGAGTAGTTTTCAGGATTTTTAGGCACTTGAGTATTGAGATCCTCTGTGCTAGGAACCAATGGAATATGTGGTCCAAACACAACGGATTGCCAACAACCAGTGTTTTGCTGAGCTAAAATGTGACCCATCAGATGTTGCCATATGAAATATTCATTTCGTTTCAACATCGTTGGTTTAAACATAGATCCAATGTTGGAGTCTGATTGATTTTCAACAGATTTGTGTTTTAAAAACTTTAAACGCAATAAAACTCTGTTTCTCAACAAAAACTATTAAACGAATTAGCAGGGAGAGCTGATCTTTCAAATCAAATTGAGTTTAATGAAATTTTGATTGACCAAGCTGTGATATCAATTGTTAGGATCTAAGTTTAAACCAATTGTGATTTTTGTTTCAAGAACGGAAATATGAATGTAAAATATGTTTTAATGCAGCGGAATGAATGTAAAATATGTTTTAATGCAGCGGAATGAATGGAAAACTTTTATCACAATTCATGGTCGTTTGTTTTCATCATCATGCTTTGAACTAATTGTAGTTTTGCATGTGAATTACAAACTCCCCCTTAGCCCAATGATAATCGTTTGAAAGTACAGAAATGCAGAGAAGCTAGACTGATAAATGATCTTTTAATAGATAGAAAAACATTGTTACATCGATCATCTATTTATACTAAACTTCCTAACCTCTAAGCATCTTTGATGGCGTCAGGGTTGAAAGTGACATCTAACAAACAAATAACTAACCTAACCACTTATTGCTAAACACTGTTAGTGCAAAGTATTGTTACATTGATTATTATACTAATAAAAGTAAAACTCTGATAACTATCCTCTGCTCTTTATCTTCTGGCAGACCTTTGCCAAATTGTTGTTTTGTAGCAGCAGATGATAGAAGGCAGATGATAGAAGACAAATCTTTGGAAAGGCAGAGTTTAATTAACAGTGGTTGTAAACTTTGATAGTGGAACCAAAACGCTAATAGTGTATTTGGCTCTGTATCATCTGTTCCTTTGTAAGGGGTTCATCCCAACATTGAACCTGATCATATCATGTTCATTCTTCTTCATGTTAACCTCATAAGCTCTCAGTTTTCTAACAACCTCTTCTAAGTCTTTAGTCTTGTAATCAGCTTCACCCTTAATCATGAGAGTATAAATATCCCATTTAGCAGGCAAAGAATCAAGCAACTTGTCATTTATCTCAGTGTTAGTGTATCCCTCTATGTCATAATTATTTATCTAAGACATTAGATGATAGAATCTCGTGATGAAATCTTCTGGGGACTCATTTCTCATATATTCGAACAAAGAAAACTATTTCTTCAGCAGATCTACGTTATTCTTTTTCACATCTGCATTGCCCTCGTATATCTTCTCTAACGCATCCCATATCTCTCTTGCTGTAGTATATTGCTTAAAAGTGTGTTTAATGCCATCAGGTAATGATGTTTTTATAGCAGCAAGGGCTCTCTTCTCAACTTCATACATTTTCTTCTAGTCAACATCCATATTAACATATGCAGTGACCCGTTGTCTGCCTTCAAAATAATGAGATTCACATACCCATCGTGTATACAGATCCACATCCTGTGTCCTGATATATTTAATAAATGACTGAAACATGTCTTTCCATGTAAGGTATTTCTCTACCTTCATCATTTTTGGCGGTTTATTCGTAGTGCCAACTTCGTGCTCCATCCTCAATAACTCATTCAAATTTAGCATATTCGACATTTTAACGCAACCGGCTAGTTAAAAACAGTTAAATATTTTCCAAAACATGTTTTTACTAGAATTTAGACTCGTCTCGAAAATACGAATCCAATGATATATAATGTCCAAAACCTATTTCAGAATTTTTTGTGCATTTTTTTTCCTAAAAATCAAAGGAATCTAATGGTGCAGTCTGTTTGCAAAGATTGTACTCAGAACAAATACTGTATTCGAATGTGTTTATAACCGAATACGTCAGCGGGTTAACCTTCCACCTTTTGAATTTAAGTGTTATATTCGGAACATATAGTTTAAAAAAATTCAGAATACTAAACCTCAAATTCGGACCCTTGGAAATCCGGACTAGACTAGTAAATTCGGAATTATCAACTTGTCAAATTCTGACAACTTCTTAGACTCCAAATTCGGAATATATACCTCACTAACAAATTCGGACTACTGTGCCACACTTCCTTAAATTCGGACACCTTCAAATTCGGACACTCAAATTCTGAATACACACTTAAATTCAAAATCTTAAGTTCGGACAAGTGAGCACAAATCCAGAGTTTTGATAAAGACGGAATCTTGAACAAATTCAGACACTTGGTTAAGTTTGGAACTCACCACAAATTCAGAATTTTACAAAACCGGATAAGTGAAAAATTCAGAGCTAATGTCAAGTTCGGAATTGTCCTCCGTACTTCCTAAACTTGAGTGTTTTTGGTAAATCGCAAAACTGTGGCTTCACAGTAACACGAGTTTACCCACAAACATAGGAAAACCCTAATGCTCAAAAACTGATGATGGAACAAACTTCTTCAACCAAAAGAACTTGAATTTTGTATATCAATATCGAACCGTACAATAAGAGCAAACACTTTGATACCAATTGTAGGTCCCTATCACGTGGATCGTTATGAGATTGACAATCAATCAAGGGTGCATAATCCCCTTAGTAGATCACACGAACACAGACACAAGAATATAAGATGAAGAACACGAACAAATACTTTAAACCGATCTTCTATGATTATCAAACTCAAACATTTTACAATCACTCAAGATCAGAAGAACCTCACAACCACTCTCGGTGTATTCTCTCACATAACTCTATGTAACTGCTCTCTCCAATGTCTAACCTAAACCCTAATGCATAGTGCTTATTATATAACAGTGCCATGCAACTGGGCTAGGCCCACGTAACATCACATAAAACAAACTCAGACTAAATCAATACAAAGACTAAACACGGACATGCTTGTAATTCGGACTTGATACAAACACTGACAAACTCGGACATGCTAAACACACTCCAGATTTGTGAAACTCCACAAATTCGGACTTCACTTTTCATTCACAAGTTCGGACTTCCATATATCAATAAACTCGTTGTCGTCTTGTTTATGTCATAAACTCGGACCTTCACTTGTGATGATAAACTCAGAATTCTTGAAGTCTTCATTATCCAAGTCTTGATCAATATCTAAAGACCAAGCCAAAGCTATTGTCACATAAAATGCACCAACAGTGAATTCAGTGAACTTCAAATCAAGGAGCTAAAAGTAGAAGATCCTAAGAGAGAGAGAGAGAGAGAGAGAGAGAGTTCACTTGGTGAGGAGGAGTACCACTATTGTGACAACCACGGCAAAACCAAGTAAACCTTATGTCACACCCTACTTTCCACGTATATCCTAGTGGGCCCGATGGGGAGTATTGTGACATAAGTTGATAACAACATAACCAAACAACACAGAGCAACACATCAGAAGTCTTGGAATTAAATATTATTACAACCCGATAATGTTCAAAGTTCAAAATAATAAATACAGACGGATTGTAATAAAGATCCACAGGCGGATCGTAAAAATATACAAAATAAATCAACAGGCGGTGGTAGTGGTTGCTCCACAGGCTCCATTTGTACATCCTCAGGTGGAGGTTGTTGCTGCTGAGGAGCGTGGTATGATGGTGTGTTGTGGTAGGAGGGAGTGTTGTAGAAGACATACTGCTCCCACCTTTGTTGAAAGTCATCGGGACCTTGGTGTGGGGTCCCTGCATATGAGTTTAAACTGCTGGACAGTTTAATTGGATGACCGGGAGATCCGGTCGGAGGCATTTCGGGGTCGGAGTCTTTGTCCATATGGTCCGGAGAAACCACCGGAGGGGTAACAGAGGGTGAATGCAAGAAAATATTAGGGTAATAATCTCCATGGAAGGAATGAGAATGGGAGTGATGCGAGTGATGTGATTGATGGGTATGGTGGGAATGGTGTGAGTGGTGAGAAGAATTTGGTGGTGAGTATTCGTGGGAAATTGAATGCCGAATTGGTTCCCATGGCGATGAAGAGTCTCCCAACCCTTCGTATGGGTTGTAGTTGTGTATGTTCGAATGACCTATCATTGATGGTCCGCCCCTCATGGGACCCTTTCCTTTACCTCCCCCCGCTTCTAACTCTTGGTTGCATTTATCCTGCATCAAAAACAAGTTAAAACAAAATAACGTAAAAAAATATAAAACAATGTAAATGAGTTATCCTAGGCCAAAGCCTACACTCGAGAGCCTAAGGAATGTGTTACTGTGTCGTTTGAGACAAACACAAAAGACTAGTGTTGAATTCCTTCAAACATTGGCTCTAACACCAACCTGTCAATCACCCTACTTTCCACATATATCTCGGTGGGCCCGATGGGGAGTACTGTGACATAAGTTGATAACATCATAACCAAAAAACACAGAGCAACACATCAAAAGTCTTGGAATTTAATATTATTACAACGTGATTGTCACACCCCTAATTTACACGTATAACCCGGTGGGCCCAGTTTGGGAATATCGTGACGCAAGTTGATATCATCATTACCAAACAATACAATATAACACAGCGGAAGTCTGGATAATTACTATTACAAACGTTTGAATGTTCAAAGTTCAAAAATTAAATACAATGCTTGTAATTAGATCCACAGGCGGATCGAAATGTGATTACAAAAGGAAATTAACAGACTAAGGCCTTCTAAGCAAAGGGGGTGCAATTCCTCTTAAGCTTCACCGAGCTTCCAGCCTAATTACGTATACTTGTCACATGCGCTTAGTCTTTAGAAAATACGTCAGTTTTCATTGGTAAATACATTTAACCGACTCATTTTGAAAACATTTAGTGTACACAATGGTACTTTGTTTAATAAATATAATAACTTGGGATAAATTATTTTCATGTTATCAGTTTTACATGCTAATAATACATTTAGAGCCCGAGAAAACTATGTCGGGAACATGATTAATCAACACACCACTTTAATACCTTTAATAGGTACACCCCTAATGGGTTATAATTTATTTTAGCATCTGTCGGGTGTATGCCTACACCCCGTGCTTAGGTCGTGGCCATTGACAATTAAATGAGCCGTGGATATCTAAGACACGGTCGTTTTAACCCCCAAATGTTTAATATTAAGCAATACAAATTAAATAGATTATTTGATTCCCGAGTCATTGGTCTTTGATCCCATATCCAACCATGCGTTATTAGTATACCGTATCCCAATCCCGTATAAGGTAAAATAAGTTAAAGTATTTACCTGGCCTGCAAAATCTTTAAATAATAAGAAAATAAGCAAAGCACAGCCGTAATCAATTAAACTAGCTTGGCGACAATCTACCAGAAGTCTCTAGTCTGGAATGGATGGTATTATTAACCGATTAGTTAGCTAGCGGGTATTTATTTAGTCATTGACTTAGACCGGCTAACTTAAATTAAAGGATATGGTACGAAAACACTAGATTAAGCGATGACCGGAAAATAATGTATCTTGGACCCGACAAGTACTAGGACTTGTACAATATGGTTACCATTTTACATTCTGGAATTTGAGAATATTTTGATATGGTTAAACCCGTTTCGGTTATATTACGTAAACTAGTTACGTGGGCCAAACCGTACGCATATAAGCGAAACCGGGTAACCGGGTGAGTCCTACACAAGTTCCATAGGCCATTAGGTTTAAAATATGTTAAAATATCGGTAAGTTATAATTATGTTGGCCCATTATGGTTTAAAATCAAACTATGCCTTAAAAGGGCAATTTGGTCATTTTACAACATAATAAACTGGTTTATATGTAAACTGATCTTAAGGCTATAAAATATTCTGTAAAAACACTTATTTTATGATGTTATATCAATAGGATATTAATTATATGTGTGGTTTATAGTTTAAGACCAAACTGTGTCCCGAAAGGGCATTTTGGTCATTTCACATATAATTTGCTAACTTATTTGGGAGTCTAAGTTTGGGACATGTATTTACTATTAATAAGTTGAAAATATGTTTTGAAATCAGTAGGCATCAAGCCTTGATGCTGTAATATGGTTTTAAACCATCTTAAGCGCCGAAACGGTGATTAAGTCGCTAAATGACAATTTAAATGGTAATTAAGCGAAACTGTTGTGGTGACCAGGTTTGTATGACCAAAATATGTTAATATATGTATTACATCAGTGGGTATAAAGTTTTGGTCATTTAAATGTTTAAAACCCATTTAAAGTGCCGAAATGGCAATATCGTCAGTTAAGAGCATAATATGCAAACTGTAGCTTAAACTTAGTTTGCAACCTGAACGAACATCCCAAATAATCCTAATAATGATATCACATCAGTAGGTAACTAGTTTTGATATTAAAACCATGTTTAAATTATTTTATATGCCAAAAGGGCGATATGGTCACTTTAATTGCGTTTATATGTTAAATCATCAAAACTTAGTTTATGACTAGATTATTAACTTCAAAATAAGTTTATTAATTTAATAATTCAGTTTACAACTCATTTATATGCTTGTTATGGTTAAAACCTTATTTTTATACATTATGGGACTTTTTGTAAACATTGGCATATTTAACGGATACTTGTATAAAAACTCAGATTACTACCTGACCATGTCCTATAACTCCAGAGGGTTATAGTATACTATAACATGGTCATAATACAACTTAGGGACAGTAGCTAAGGTTGCTAAATCGGGTCAGAACTGAAAGTCAAGCAGAAGTCAACCTTTGCGACTTTCGGTTGCGAACCGACCTTAGACCTGGAATTGACGAGCCGAACATGTTCCTACATGTTCTTATAATTATTACCAAGTTATTAGTGTGTCAAAACAGATTTTATAACCCCTATATTTCTAGTTATGATTTTATTTCAAAACTGACCCGTTTGACTTTTTATTAACATAACTTTGACCCGTCAATTGACCAAGCAAACGTGGTAATCAGGAGGTGCCCTCCTGAGGGATTATCACCTAACTTATTACGATCACGTAGCCATGTTCGTTACGAACATTAGCTGGACCATAATGGTCTTAGCTCAAAGTAAAAGCGTTTTTACGTCAATGATTTGACATTGGCTTAAAACTTAATGAAACTGAAAAGAGAAGGTTGGAACACTTAGAAGTGAACCAAAGATGACTAAGAACTCAGAGGAAGTCCCCAATAAGCTCAGGAACCTCCAAGTGAGCAAGATAGAGATGAAATTGAGAATGAGCAAGTTCTAAGCTCACTCAAAGGTGCTATTTATAGCAAGGGATGGATCATGAAGCCATGAAAACACTCCAGGGGAGCTACAAGGAGTCTCCAGGTGTTTTTGGACGTGTCCCAACCAGCCAAGAGGGTGGCATTCGCGAATAGGTGGCAGGGCAGGAAGCTGCGAAGCAAACTGCCAATGGCAGTCCCTTAAGGACCGTAAGGGTAAAGCCTTACGGTCCGTAAGGGTAAAGCCTTACGGTCCGTAAGGACCTCTGGCGCCCACAGATTTGAATTGGTTACGGACCGTAACCATAAAGGCTTGCGGTCCCTAACCGCCTCACTGAAATCATATTTTGAGTGCCTTATGGTCCGTAACCAGTGATGGTTACGGTCTGTAAGGACCTCCCATATGGTAAATGTTTGGCGTTTTCCACTTTTGATCCTCCAACGCTTCCGATGCTCATTCAGAGGTTATTTAAAATAATATGACGATGTCTTTTAGTCCCTTTCGGCTACACGTGGCAACCAAAATTTTTCGGGACACGTGTTGGATTTTTATTTGACGAAATTTTCAAGTTGTTACATCTTCAACCCCTTAATAAAAATCTCGACCTCGAGATTTATTCAAATAGATAAGGGTACTTCTGTCGCATACTGGACTCGACCTCCCAAGTATATTCGGGATCTCGACGGGCATCCCATTTAACCTTTACAATAGGTACATGCTTCCTACGAAGCTTCTTAACTTGCTGATCCTCGATTGCAATTAGTTTCTCCATGAAACGCAAGTTTTCATCAATTTGAATATCTTCATGAGGCATTGCTAGCGACTCATCCATTAGACATTTCTTCAAGTTGCTGACGTGCAAAACATCATGGATTCCACTGAGCTTCTCCGGTAGTTTAAGCCTATAAGCTATAGATCCGACGCATTCGGTTATCTCGAATGGTCTGATGTATCTCGGGCTTAACTTGCCCTTTTTGCTAAAGCGCATTACACCTTTCCAAGGTGACACTTTTAACATAACCTTGTCCCCAACTTGGAACTGTAAAGGTTTACACCTTTTGTCAGCATAGTTCTTTTGTCTATCACGAGCTGCCTTAAGTCGATCATGGATTTGCACAATCTTTTTCGTGGTTTCAAGAACAATTTCGGGTCCAGATAGTTGGGCTTCTCCAACTTCAGCGCAACACACAGGCGTCCTACATTTTCTTCCGTATAAGGCTTCAAAAGGAGCGGCCTTAATACTTGTGAGATAACTATTATTATAAAAGAATTCGATTAGGGGTAAGTGATCATCCCAACTTCCACCTAAGTCGATCACACAAGCTCGAAGCATGTCCTCCAAGGTTTGAATGGTACGCTCACTTTGTCCGTCCGTTTGAGGATGGTAAGCCGTACTGAAGTTTAATCTCGTGCCTGGAGATGTTGGAAGCTCTTCTAGAAGTGAGATGTGTATCTTGTATCTGAATCAGATACGATGGATATCGGCACGCCATGCAAGGACACAATCTCATCGACATAAAGCTTAGCCAGCTTATCAGAATCATATATTTCTTTAATTGGTAAGAAATGAGCGGATTTGTTAACATATCCACGATAACCCAAATCATGTCATTGCCACGCTTGGTCTTAGGTAACTTAGTGATGAAGTCCATCGTTACCATTTCCCATTTCCACACTGGGATTTCAAGCAGTTGTAGAAGTCCTGAGGTTTCTGGTGTTCTTCCTTAATTTGTGAACACGTTAAGCACTTTTCTACATGATTGGCTATATCTTTCTTCATACCCATCCACCAATAATTGGGCTTTAGGTCTTGATACATCTTGTCGCTTCTTGGGTGAACTGAAGATTTAGAACTATGTGCTTCTTGGAGGATTACATCTCTAAATCCTCCAAGGATTGGAACCCAAATCCGATTATTTAGCCTAAAAATTCCGTCCTTTCTAGATGATAACTGATCAATGGTTGCACCTAGTCCTTCCTTCGTGACGTTATTCTCTGACTTGGCTTCCTTTTGTGTAACTAATAGTTTCTCATTCAAGCTAATCTTCAGTTCAATGCTTTTGGCGTTGATCCTTGCGACTAAGCGCATCAGCGACTACATACGCATTTCCAGGATTATATTGGATCTCACAATCATAGTCGTTGAGTGTCTCCATCCAACGACGTTGCCTCATGTTCAAATCCTTTTGGTTGAACAAATATGAAGACTTTTATGGTCAGTGTAGATGATACACTTTGTTACATATAAATAATGTCTCCAAAGTTTAAGTGCAAATACTACTGCACCCAGCTCTAAGTCATGGGTGGTGTAGTTCCTCTCGTGCACTTTTAGTTGTCGTGATGTATAGGCAATCACTTTGCCTCTTTGCACAAGCACACATCCCATACCAGTGTGCGATGCATCACAGTAAACCACAAACTCTTCTATGCCTTCTTGTAAAGTTAGCACCGGGGCATTTCTTAACTTATTCTTTAAGGTTTTGAAGGATTCTTGCTGATTTGGGCCCCAGTTGAACTTAGCATCCTTACGAGTTAAAATTGTCAAAGGAGCGACTATCCGTGAGAAGTTCTCGATGAACCTTCGATAATAACCAACCAGTCCGAAGAATACATCCAATCCTGCTAGTTTTATAGGTAAAAGAGAGACAGGGATAGAATGATTCTTGATGGATATGAAGCATCCTTAAAGAATGGAAGAAGCGGTTTCTATAGTTCCATCAGCGAGCTCTACTTCATAGGTTATGTCTGCAGTTCTTACGGGCAAGTTTAATAGCTCACTAAAATTATGATCTACAAACGATTTATGGGCGCCCGAACAAAAAGAACTCTAGCAAAAGTGCCGTTGATAAGGAACATGCCTGTTATAACATTGTTATCTTTCACTGCTTCATTGGCATTCATTTGAAAGGCTCTAGCAGTGCCTTTCTTTGCTTCAGTGGTTTTGGCCTTACCTTCAGAAGTTGCCTTGGGGCAATTTGTCTTGATGTGGCCTTTCTCACCACACCCGAAACAAGTAGCATCCTTTATGTTTCGGCACTCATGTGACCGGTGCCCTGTCTTCTTGCAGATGTTACATTGCTTCGGTTTTTGTTCTAGGCGACACTATCCATAGTGTTGTTTCCCACACGTCTTACAAGTGGGTATGTCACCCGATTTCTGTTTATCCTTGCTAAATCCATGTTTCCCCTTTTTGTTAAACCTCTGGAAGTTGCCGTCCTCCCGTTTCCTCTTTCTTTCATTGTCGGTTTTCATCGACAATTGCCTAACATAGTCTTGCGTGAGGGAGAGGGATAGTTCTACCGCAGATTTGTAGGTGCCTGGCTGCACTGCCTTAACCATACTCCTGATTTCAGGAGCTAGCCCATTAATGTAACGTGCAATACGTTTGGGCTCCAGGGTAACCAAATAAGGCACTAGCCTTGAGAGAGAGTTGTAGTCAGTGACAAACTTCGACAATCCGTGTTTTTCATAGTCAAATTTAGGAAATCCGACTAGATTTTCTCCACCTCATGAGGTGGGGCAGTAGGTATCCTTCACTAAGTCCACAAATTTGGACCAACTTTAGTTGTAGAGATGAACCTTGCCCGTAGACTGGACTAAGGCTTTCCACCAGATAAGGGCATCACCTTTGAATGATTGAGATACATACTTTACAACGTTCTTATTAGCGCAGCCACTGACATCCACCACCGTCTCCATTTCGTCCAGCCATCTTAAACACTCTACGGCCCCTTTTCTCGTTACAAAGTACTTGTAGGAGCATCCATCGCCATCAACATTTGGTTTCTTAGGATGCGCATCACTCTTCACATTCGAAGAGTGTGCCTCACTCTTCTTTGGCTTTGAGTGGCTAGGTTGAGATTTGGGTTTAGAAATAGTCTTGGAGCGAGAAGCACTCGACTCATGTTGTCGTTCAGACTTATCCTTTAAAGCTTTGCCAACTTCCGCGACAATAATGTCTCTCAAGTCATTCTTACTAATAATGATATTCTCATTGGCGTCGTCATCAATGCGCTTATTGTTGACTTCATTAGAATCCGCCATTGTTACTATTTAATTCTAAATATTGAGATGAATTTGGTTAGTTGCTATGGTGTACCCTTTTCATGTCATGGTTCTATAACCATACATAATTTAGATATCAGATATGGTATATTTATTCATAACCTAGGTCTCAAAGAACCATCATAGGCATTTATAGATTAGACATAGTCCATAATTTATCAGATAGTGCATCAAGCGTCACTACTGGTATTATTGCTCATTTGCTTTACACTACTATCGAGTGCTTGAATATTTTAGCCAGGATCTATCTTGATCACTTAGACGATAGGGTGTGAACATTTGTCATTAACCCAATTGATTAGTAGTGATAATATTTATCACGAGGATTTGAGAGTTATCTCCCATTGTGAGTTTGACACAGAGAAATGATAAATTTGGAAGTTGAACATTGTTCACCTTTGCTAGACAGAAGGTAATTCCAAAATTTTCATTTGCCAATCTATTTGATCATAGTCATTGGCTGATGGATTTTGGGATAATATAGCGGATCAATAAAACTTGAATAAAATCATGATAATTGATTGGATGGATAAATAACGAGGAAATTTTACTAAAAGGAACGTTACAAAATTGCCTAATACATAGGACTTGAAATAACAAGAGTAGTTCACACAGGAACTTTACAGAAATAACAATGTCCTCGTAGGGACTTCTTGGAAATTTAAATTACATAGATGAAAATACAAAATCTACTCATCCTTTCTCCCCTTCATGGCTTTATAAAGTTTCTTGATAAATTTTGTTGTCTTCTTCTCCGACTTCTTGACTTGTTGCCGCATTTCCCTTACTTGATCTAAGGCCTCATTAATGGCCTCGAGTTGTCCTTATGGTTGGGTTAAGGCTGAGGTGGAGGTGGTTGCGGTTGAGGCATACCCGGGTGCATGTACACATATGGTGGATACCCGGTAGTCGCATAGGAAGGGTAAGAAGGTGGGTAACTAGGATAAGGGGAATGATAAAGGGCATTGTGCATGGCTGCTTCAAGGTACGGATCGTATGAAGGAGCAGTGAAATCAGCACCATATCCAGATAGATCTGGGTAGGTGGGAATCGGGTTACCAAAACCCGATGAAGATGGCTGAACTGCCGGTTGGGGCGTCAGATCAGCAGCAGGTTGTGGGGTTGGAACCACCACAGGTGAAGTGTTTGAGGGCCCACCCATTTGTGGGTCCTCAGGGATAATGGGGTAAGATGGTGGCAAAGGTGGTAGCGAACCCGACCTTTGACCAGCACGCACCGACATGCGTGCCCATGCCTCCAGCATGGTTGTGATGATGATTCAGGTGGTGGCTGAGGTTGTTCCACCGGTTGCATAGGTTCATCCTCGATTTGAGGATGTAGTGATGGAGCATGGTGTTGGGGAGTGCTGTGAGAGGAGGGCGTTGACGAACACATATTGTGCCCATCTTTGTTCATAATCATCAGGACCTCGGAACGGAGATCCTGCTAGGGAGTTTGAGCCACTAGACATCTCGAAGGGATGGCCATAGGATCCGGTTTGGGGAAATTCTTCCGGATCAGAATCCTCCTCCATATGGGTTGGCGAGTCGACTGGAGGGGTTTATGGTGAGGGTTGGTTGACTGGGTTGACGAAGTTAAAGTGGAAGAATTCTTGGTGCGAATGGGAATGAGAATGGTGTCATTGGTGGGAATGGTGAGAATGGTAGGAATGTTGAGAGTGTGATTGAGGCGGGGAGTATTCGTGTGAAATGGAGTGTCTATAAGGTTCAAATGGAGACGAAAAGTCTCCGGATCCTTCGTAAGGATTGTGGTCAGGCAAATCAGCTGCTCCGGCTAGGGATGGTCTGTAAGGTGGTCTGAAGGATGGTCCGGTCATAGAGGGTCCACCCCTCATGGGCCCTTTGCCTTTTCCTCCACGTCTAAATTTAGACAGCATTATTCCTGCTTCAAAAACAAGTTAAACAAAATACAAAACTAGAATAATAAGATGGAAATGAATACTAGGTCAAAGTCTAGACTCGAAAGTCTAAGAGATATGTGTTAATATGTATTCCCGAGATTAAACACAAAAGGCTAGTATTTAATTTACTCGAGAGTTGGCTCTGATACCAACCTTTCACACCCCTAATTTCCACGTATAACCCGGTGGGCCCGGTTCGGGAATATCGTGACGCAAGTTGATATCAACAATACCAAACAATACAATATAACACAACGGAAGTCTGGATAATTACTATTACAAACGTTTGAATGTTCAAAGTTCAAAAATTAAATACAACGCTTGTAATTAGATCCACAGGCGGATCGAAATGTGATTACAAAAGAAAATTTAACAGACTAAGGGGGTGCAATTCCTCTTAAGCTTCACCGAGCACTTCCAGCCTAATTACGTATACTTGTCACCTGCGCTTAGTCTTTTGAAAATACGTCAGTTTTCACTGGTAAATACATTTAACCGACTCATTTTGAAAACATTTTGAAAACATTTAGTGTACACAATGGTACTTTGTTTAATAAATAACTTGGGATAAATTATTTTCATGTTATCAGTTTTACATGCTAATAATACATTTAGAGCCCCAAAAAACTATGTCAGGAACATGATTAATCAACACACCACTTTAATACCTTTAATAGGTACACCCCTAATGGGTTATAATTTATTTTAGCATCTGTCGGGTGTATGCCTACACCCCGTGCTTAGGTCGTGGCCATTTACAATTAAATGAGTCGTGGATATCCAAGACATGGTTGTTTTAAGTTTAATATTAAGCAATCCCGATTTTAAATGGATTATTTGAATTCCGACTCATTGGTCTTTGATCCCATATCCAACCATGCGGTATTAGTATACCGTATCCCAAGCCCGTATAAGGGAAAATAAGTTAAAGTATTTACCTGGCTTGCAAAATTTTTAAATAATAAGAGAATAAGCAAAGCACAGCCGTAATCAATTAAACTAGCTTGGCGACAATCTACCGGAAGTCTCTAGTCTGGAATGGATGGTATTATTAACTGATTAGTTAGCTCGCGGGTCTTTATTTAGTCATTGACTTAGACCGGCTAACTTAAATTAATGAATACGGTACGAAAAAGCTAGATTAAGCGATGACCGGAAAATAATGTATTTTGGACCCGACAAGTACTAGGACTTGTACAATATGGTTACCATTTTACATTCTGGAATTTGAGAATATTTTGATATGGTTAAAACCGTTTCGGTTATATTACGTAAACTAGTTAGGTGGGCCGAACCGTACGCATATATGCGAAACCGGGTAACCGGGTGAGTCCTACACAAGTTCCATATGCCATTAGGTTTAAAATATGTTAAAATATTGGTAAGTTATAATTATGTTGGCCCGTTACGGTTTAAAATCAAACTATGCCTTAAAAGGGCAATTTGGTAATTTTACAACATAATAAACGGGTTTATATGTAAACTGATGTTAAGGTCATGAATATTCTGTAAAAACACTTATTTTATGATGTTATATCAGTAGGATATCAATTATATGTGTGGTTTTAGTTTAAGACCAAACTATGTCCCGAAAGGGCATTTTGGTCAATTTCACATATAATTCGATTGGGAGTCTGAGTTTGGGACATGTATGTACTGTTAATAAGTTGAAAATATGTTTTGAAATCAGTAGGTATCAAGCCTTGATGCTATAATATGGTTTTAAACCATCTTAAGCGCCGAAAGGGCGATTAAGTCGCTAAATGACAATTTAAATGGTAGTTAAGTGAAACTGTTGTGGTGAGCAGGTTTGTATGACCAAAATATGTTAATATATGTATTACATTAGTGGGTATAAAGTTTTGGTTCATTTAAATGTTTAAAACCAATTTAAAGTGCCGAAAGGGCAACATCGTCATTTAAGAGCATAATATGCAAGGTGTTGCTTAACTTTGTTTGGAACCTGAACGAACATCCCAAATAATCCTAATAATGATATCACATCAGTAGGTAATGAGTTTTGATGTTAAAACCATGTTTAAACTATTTTATACGCCAAAAGGGTGATATGGTCACTTTAATTGCGTTTATATGTTAAATCATCAAAACTTAGTTTATGGCTAGATTATTAACTTCAAAATAAGTTTATTAATTTAACAATTCAGTTTACAACTCATTATATGGTTGTTAATGGTTAAAACCTTATTTTTATACATTAGGGGCCCTTTTGTAAACATTGGCATATTTAACGGATACTTGTGTAAAAACTCAGATTACTACATGACCATGTCCTATAACTCCAGAGGGTTATTGTATACTATAAAATGGTTATAATGCAACTTAGGGACAGTAGCTAAGGTTGCTAAATCGGGTCAGAACTGAAAGTCAAAGCAGTAGTCAACTTTTGCGACTTTCGGTTGCAAACCGACCTTAGACC
The DNA here is from genome assembly GCA_947069175.1 of Scalesia atractyloides. Lineage (NCBI taxonomy): Eukaryota > Viridiplantae > Streptophyta > Magnoliopsida > Asterales > Asteraceae > Scalesia > Scalesia atractyloides. The sequence continues at coordinate 30,982,334 of CAMTDV010000005.1, forward strand.
TGGAATTGACGAGCCGAACATGTTCTTATAATTATTACCAAGTTATTAGTGTGTCAAAATATATTTTATAACACCTAGATTACTAGTTATGATTTTATTTCAAATTTGACCCGTTTGACTTTTTATTAACATAACTTTGACCGTCAATTGACCAAGCAAACGTGGTAATCAGGAGGTACCCTCCTGAGGGATTATCACCTACCTTATTACGATCACGTAGCCATGTTCGTTACGAACGTTGGCTGGACCAAAATGGTATTAGCTCAAAGTCAAAGCGTTTTTACGTCAACGCTTTGACATTGGCTTAAAACTTAATGAAACTGAAAAGAGAAGGTTGGAACACTTACAAGTGAACCAAAGATGACTAAGAACTCAAAGGAAGTCCCCAATAAGCTCAGGAACCTTCAAGTGAGCAACATAGAGATGAAATTGAGAATGAGCAAGTTCTAAGCTCACTCAAAGGTGCTATTTAAAGAAAGGGATGGATCATGAGGCCATAACAACTTTCCAGGGGTGCTACAAGGAGTTTCTAGGTGTTTTTGGACGTGTCACAACCAGCCAATAGGGTGGCATTCGAGTATAGGTGGCAGGGCAGGAAGCTGCCAAGCAAACTACCACTGGAAGTCCCTTATGGACCGTAAGGGTGCAACCGTGCGGTCCGTAACCACCTCACTGAAATTATATTTTGAGGCCATGACCTCTGGCGCCCATAGATTTGAATTAGTTACCGACCGTAACCATAAAGGCTTGCGGTCCGTAACCACCTCACTGAAATCATATTTTGAGTCCCTTACGGTCTGTAACCAGTGATGGTTACAGTCCATAAGGACCTCCCAGATGGTAAATGTTTGGCGTTTTCCACTTTTGATCCTCTGACGCTTCCGATGCTTGTTCAGAGGTTATTTAAAAAACCATGACATCGTCTTTTAGCCCCTTTCGGCTACACGTGGCAACCAAAATTTTTCAGGAGACGTGTCGTATTTTTATTTGACGAAATTTTCGAGGTGCTACAGTGATAGTGTTCAAAGTTCAAAAAAATAGATACAGACGGATTGTAATAAAGATCCACAGGTGGATCGTAAAATCATACAAAAGAGATCAACAGACTTTAAAGCACAACTATGGGTCGCAAATCCTCTACGTTGTCGCCTACGTAGCTTCCGTCCTATTACGTGTTATACCTGTAACTTAATCTTTTGAAAATACGTCAGTTTTCACTGGTAAATACAATCATCGACACTTTTGAAAATCCTTTCAAAAGTTATTTTAAGTGCGCTAGGCAATTTTTATAAATAACTTGGGACAGTACAAATGACCTTGTATATAGTTTTATAGGCATGTCAATACATATAGGTTCCAGTACAGAAACCGATACATGATCGAATGACACACCACTTCTGAAATTTCACACAGAAAGCAGATAGTATAATTTGCAATTGACTGGTGTATGCCTACACCCCATGCTTTAGGTTGTGGCCACTAGTACTTTAGTGAGCCTAAGGATATCGCATACATGGTCTAGCTCACCCCCATGTTTAAGTTATCAGTCAATACAGATTAAAACGAGTTATGAGATTTAGTTATATTCACAACTGATCAATACATGATCCCATACCCGACCAAGTGGTAATAATTATCGTATCCCAAGCCCGTATAGGGAAATTAGGTTAAAAGTATTTACCTGAGCTAAATCTTTAAGAAAATAATAACTCAGCCGCAAATCAAATGATAAGTACAAGCACAATCTATCGCAAGGCGTCTAGTCTGGAATGATGGTGTTATTAACCAATTAGAATGCTAACGGGTCCTTAGTTAAGTCATAGACTTGAACCGGCTAGTCTTACGTAAAATAAATATGGTACGATACGCTAGATTAAGCGATGACCGGAATAGAATGTAGTTTGAACCCGACAAGTAAAAAGACTTGTTTAATATGGTTAACACATTTTACATTCTGGATTTTCATATAAAAATGATAAGGATAAACCCGTTTCTGTTAAAATAAATAAACTAGTCACGTAGGCTTAACCGTGCGCATACAAGCGAAACCGGGTAACTGGATGAGTCATATACAAGTTCCATATTCCAATATGTTATAAACATGTTAGGATATCAGTAAGATATCAACATGTATGCCCGTTATGGTTTTAAAATCAAATTACGCCTAAAAAGGGTGTTTTGGTCATTTTTTGCTTTATAAAAGAGGTTTGCGAGTAAACTGATGTTAGAGTCATAAACATTATGTAAAATTATGTATTTTATGATGTTATATCAGTAGGATGTCAAATATATGTGTGGTTGATAGTTTTAAACCAATCTATCCCCCGTAAGGGTATTTTAGTCATTTCACACATAGCTTTGATGTCATAGTTGGGATTCGGAGTTCGGGACTTGTACCTACTGTTTAAATATTTAAAATAAGTTTAGAAATCAATAGGTAATAAGTATTGGTTCATAGCTATGGTTTTAAACCATACTATGCACCGAAACGGCGTTAAACGCGCTAAATGACGATTTAAACGAAGTTTAAAGAAATCTGAGGTTATGATTAAGTTTATAAGCTCAAAATATATTATTTAATATACTATAACTTTAGGTAAAAGATTTGGATGTCAAAAGTGTTGTTAAAACCATTTTATGCGCCGTAAGGGCGTTATCGTCATTTATCGGCATTATACAAAGACTTATATGCAAACTTAGTTCATACTCTGATATCCCAAATAGTCCATACTATGATATTACATCAGTAGGTATTTAGTTTAGGTGAAGAGATTATGTTTAAACCTTCTAAAATGCCGAAAAGGGCATTTTAGTTCTTTTAAAGCTATTATCGATGTTAATTCGAAAACTTAGCTTATGACCAGAACATTGACATCAAATAAATCTAATTAGGTTTACAAATCAGTTTATAATTCATTTGTATGTTTGTTGATGTTTAAAACTTTGTTTTATGCGAAAAGGGCATTTTACTCAAAGATTAGCATATTATAATAAACTTGCATAAAACACTGAATACTAATCAACCATGTAGTATAACTCTAGAGGGTTATACTATACTATAACATGGTCCTAAAACAGCTTAAGCTCAGTAGCCTAAGTTGCTAAATCGGGTCAGAAATGAAAGTCAAAGCAGAAGTCAAACTTCGTGACTTTCGGTTGCGAACCGACCCTAGACCTGCACTTGACGGGCCGAACATGTTTATACATGTTCTAACTATTATTACCAAGTTACTAAAGTGTTCAAACATATTTTATAACATCTACATTACTAGATATGAATTTATTTCAAACTGACCCGTTGACTTTTTATGAAAATAACTTTGACCCGCCAATTGATGAAGCAAACATGGTAATTAGGAGGTGCCCTTTTAAGGGATTAACACCTACCTAATTACGATCACGTAGACATGTTCGCATTGAACAATGGCTGGACCATAATGGTCTTAGCCGAAGGTCAAAGCGTTTTTACGTAAACGTTTTGACTTTGGCTTAAAAGCTTACAAAACTGAAAAGAACTAGTTGGAACACTTACATGTGATCCAAATAAGACTAGAAAGCTCAGGGGTTGCTCCTAATTCTTCAGGAACTTCCAACTTAGAGCAATAGAGGAGAAAGATGAAGATGTGCAAGGAGTTATGGCAACCATGGTGCCTATATATACTTGAGGAAGGAGTATGAGAGCTTGCAAGGTGTTAGGGATTGTTGTGAGAAGCTTACAAGTGTCCCAAGTCGTTGCACAAGGAGCTAGAGGGTGGCAATGGCGACAAGCGTGGCAGCACATGAGGCTGCCACATTTTTAGTCATTGGCAGGTCCTTGTGGACCGTATGGCTTTAGTAATGCGGTCCGTAAGGCCTTTCAGGCGCCCCCAGTTTTGAATATGTTGCGGTCCGTAACCGCCTTTCAAAACTCACAAATTTTAAATTTTCCACATTTAGCCACTTCACTTTAACTATCACCACTTAGTGGTTATAAATTATCGCGTTGGCGACTTTAGTCCCTCTGGTTTAGCACACGACACACGAGGATTAATTGGACATGTGTTGGACTTTTATTGGGCGTAAAAACACGAGGTGTTACATCCTTACCCCTTAAAAGAAATCTCGACCACGAGATCTTTAATCAAATAAATGGGGGTACTTCTGTCGCATAATGGACTCGACCACCTAAGTGTATTCGGGACCTCGACGAGCATCCCATTTAACCTTTACAATCGGCATATTCTTTCTACGAAGCTTTTTGACCTGTCGATCCTCAATTGCTACAGGTTTCTCAACGAACTGCAGTTTTTCATCTATTTGCACGTCTTCGTGTGGCATAGCCATTGATTCATCGGCCAAGCATTTCTTTAAATTCGAAATGTGGAATACATCATGGATTCCACTAAACTATTCAGGTAATTTTAGCTTATAAGCTACGGATTTGATACGCTCGATGATTTCGAACGGTCCTATATATCTTGGGCTCAACTTGCCCTTCTTGCCAAAACGCATAACGCCTTTCCAAGGTGATACCTTTAATAACACTTTGTCCCCCATTTGGAACTGAAGAGGTTTACGCCTCTTATCTGCATATCTTTTCTGCCGATCACGGGCGGCTTTGAGACGATCACGGATCTGCAAAATATTGTCCGTCATCTCCAGGACTATTTACAGTCTTGTCAGTTGGGCCTCTCCAACTTCAGCCCAGCAAACGGACGTTCTACACTTTCTCCCGTACAAAGCTTCAAACGGAGCAACCTTAATACTCGAATGGTAAATGTTATTGTAGGAGAACTCAATCAGGAGTAAGTAACTATCCCAACTTCCACCTAGATTGATTACACATGCTTGTTACATATCTTCCAATGTTTGTATAGTACACTCACTTTGTCCGTCCGTCTGCGGATGATACGCCGTACTAAAATTCAATCGCGTGCCCAAGGCTTGTTGGAAACTTTTCCAAAAATGTGAGGTATACCTTGTGTCTCTATCGGACAAAATGGATACCGGCACGCCGTGTAAAGATTCAATATCGTCCACGTAAAGTTTTGCCAATTTATCGGAGCTAAAAGTTTCTTTGATAGGTAAGAAATGAGCCGACTTAGTTAGCCTGTCCATGATAACCCAAATCATGCCATTACCGCGATTAGTCTTAGGTAACTTGGTAACAAAATCCATAGTTACACATTCCCATTTCCAGGTGAGAATTTCAAGTTGTTGTAGAAGCCCTGACAGCTTCTGATATTCTGCTTTAACTTGCGAACACGTCATTAGCTACGTCGGTGGCTATGGATTTCTTCAAACCCTTCCACCAATAATTGGCTTTCAAATATTTGTACATCTTGTCACCTCCTGGGTGAACAGAGTATATTGAGTTATGCGCTTCCTGGAAGATCAAATCTCTAAGTCCTCCAAAGGTCGGAATCCAAACTCTTCCATTTAATCTAAGAATTCCATCATTTCTGGGCATCAACTGTTCAACAGTTTTACCCAACTCTTCGCTTGGAAGGTTTGCCTCTAACAAGACTTGCTTTTGCATATTCAAAATTCTTTCATTCAAACTACTCTTGAGTTCAATGCTTTTAGATTAATTCGAATGGGTTTAACCCTTTCCTTGCAACTTAGTGCATCTGCAACCACATTTGCCTTTCCCGGGTAGTAGCGGATCTCACAATCGTAATCGTTGAGTGTTTCATCCACCGGCGTTGTCGCATATTAAGATATTTCTGATTGAACAAGTGTTGGAGACTTTTGTGATCCACGTATATAATACACTTAGTTCCATATAAATAGTGTCTCCATAACTTAAGTGCAAACACAACGGTAACCCAATTCCAAATCATGGTTGGTGTAATTTCTTTCATGCACTTTTAACTGCCGCGATGCATAAGCAATCACATTACCTCTCTGCATAAGCACACAACCCATGCTTGTGTGTGAAGCAACACAATAAACAACAAACTCCTCAGTGCCTTCTAGCAGAGTCAAACTGGAGCATTGCTCAGTTTCTACTTCAAGATCTCAAAAGCTTCCTGTTGTTTAGGACCCCAATTAAACTTAACGTCCTTGCGGGTTAATGTTGTTAAAGGAGTGGCTATCCTTGAAAAGTTTTTTTATAAATCTTCTATAGTAGCCAGCTAATCCCAAAAAGCTGCGGATTTCAGATGGAGTCTTAGGAGCTTGCCAGTTCATAATGGGCTCAATCTTGGCAGGATCTACTTGAATTCCGCGTTCACTGACAACATGTCCTAAGAATTGGACTTCACGGAGCCAAAACTCACATTTTGAAAACTTAGCGTATAGCTTTTCTTGTCTCAACAATTCCAATATACACCTTAAATGTTTCTCGTGATCAACTTGATTACGGGAATAGATAAGTATGTCATCTATGAAGATGATGATAAACTTATCAAGTAAGGTTTGCAGATCCTATTCATGAGATCCATGAAGGCTGCAGGGGCATTAGTGAGCCCAAAAGGCATCACTAAGAACTTGGAGTGACCATACCTTGTCCTGAACACCGTCTTCGGAACATCTTCTGTTCTGACCTTAAGTTGATGATAGCCCGACCTTAAATCTATCTTCGAGAAGTAGCTTACTCCTTGAAGCTGGTCCAATAAATCATCAATCATGGGCAATGGATAACGATTCTTGATTGTTATCTTATTCAACTAATGGTAATCAGTGCACATACACATTGAATCGTCCTTTTTCTTCACAAATAATATCGGAGCTCCCCACGGTGATGAACTGGGCTGTATGAAGCCTTTTTCCAAAAGTTCATCGAGCGGGGTCCTTAATTCTTTCATCTCGGTAGGTGCTAGGCTGTATGGAGCTCTTGCAACATGTGTAGCACCGGGTATGATATCAATTCTGAATTCCACTTGTCTGTCTGGGGGTAAACCAGGTAACACTTCAGGGAAAACATCTGAGAACTCAGAAATGATAGGTAAATCTTCAATCTTCAGCTTTGGCTCGTCAATAGTGACCTGTGCCATGTAAATGACACATCCTTTCTTCATGCATCAGGATGGCTTAAGCAATAATGCTTTCTCAGGCATTCCATAATGTAGATCTCCTTGAATGGTGAGTACGTCACCAATTGGGGTTTTGATTTTGATGAGTTTTTTGTCGCAGGCTATACGGGCTTGGTTATGAGATAACCAATCCATGCCCAAGACTACATCGAACCCCGCCAATTTCATTGGTAGGAGGGAGATAGGAACGTAATGATTCTTGATGGATATGGAACATCCATCTAGAATCGTCGAAGCAGATTCGATAGTTCTGTCAGCGAGTTCTACATCGTATGTTATGTCTAGAGTTCTTATGGGCAAGTCCAACAACTTACTAAATTTATGGTCCACAAATGACTTATCCGCCCCCGAATCAAAAAGAACTCTAGCATAATTATCATTTATGAGAAACGTACCCGTTATCACATTATCATCATTAACCGCTTCTCGTGCATTCATCTGGAACGTACGTGCATTCGCTTTCTTTGCTCCTCCAGGCTTCTCAGTATTATCCTTTTTGTACTTAGGGCAGTTTGGCTTGATGTGCCCTTTCTCGCCACAATTAAAACAAGTGACGTCCTTCAAATCCTTACAATCCAGGGCCTTGTGCCCAATCCTCCTATAGATTCTGCATGGTTTAGCTTGCGATTCTGACCGACCCTAACCACCGTGTCGCCTGTTACATGTTTTGCATACAGGCCTATCGTCTGACTGGTGGTGGTTCCTGTTGAACCCTGATTTTCTCTTCTTGTGCGACTTATGGGAGTTATCTTCTTCCCTTTTCCTTTTTCCATCATCCGACCTCATGGACCTATGCCTAACTAGGTCTTGAGTCAATGCCAGAGCCAGGTCTACAGCAGACCTGCATGTATCCGGCTTTGAAGCCCTCATGCTTCCCTTGATTTTTGGCACTAAACCACCGATAAAACGCGCAATTCGCTTTGATTCTGGAGTGACCAAATATGGTACCAATCTCGATAGGGAATTATAACCAGAGACAAACTTCCAGCAATCCAGGTTCTTCATTGTCCGAGTTAGGAAATCTGACTCAATTTTCTCCACCTCGTGAGGTGGGCAATACGTATCCTTAACCAACTCAACAAACTTAGGCCAACAAAGATTGTACAGATACACCTTGCTAGCTGATTGGATCATAGCTGTCCACCAAATCAAGGCATCGCCCTTGAATGTCTGAGCAACATACTTCTACATCCCTGTCAGCACAACCGCTGATTTCTATGACTGTCTCCATTTCATTTAACCATCTGAGAGCTTCCACAGCTCCTTTTTCGCCATCGAAATCCCGAGGCTTACAAGACACAAAATACTTATAGGAACAAGCGTCCTTGTTGTATGTCTTGTGTTGGTGATCTCGCCTCTCGCTCCTCACATTTGAAGAGTGTATAGCGTTCTCCCTTTTATCCGAAGGAGGAGGCTTCGAGAGCGGTTGAGTATGTTTGGAAGTGTGCTTGGACGTATGCTTTGGAGAAGCACTCGACTCTATTTGCTTCTCAGCATGGTCTTTTATTGCCTTGTTAACTTCTATGGCAATTAGGGCTTCTAGATTGTCCTTGCTTATGACGATTTTGTCATCTGTATTATCGTTGCGTCGGATATGGGCTTCGTCAGAATTAGCCATTTATCTGCTTGGTACTAAACACCAAACATTTTATTAGTCATTCACACTTGATGACCATTGTATAATTAACATTATTATTAAGCATATACACTCTTTTGCTTTTGGGCTAATGAACATAATATCACTTTTGCCCGGGGCTTGTGCATTTTAAATGCATGGCACATAAGTCTCTTCCAGGGAATATTAGAAATATGGCTCAAATGGCCTAATAAAGGGGTAACTAAATATGGCTCCATAGGCCTGTCACGGAGGACAAAGTAAATGTAGCACTAATGGCTCGTTGCAATGACTTGAGATATATGAGCCTTGATCTCCAAAGATCATACGGCTTCGAGGTTTGAACAAAATCTATTACCTCTGGACTGGGAGTCGTAGACCACAACTGTCATTGTCACTAATGGACATAATTTATAGCTCGTAAGCATTACATCACTAACTGATGTTTTATTATGATCATCGCATCGATGATACTAGCCAAAATCAAATTGATCATGTGGCTAAAAGGTTTGGACATAGTCCATCACCTAGATGGCTAGCGTGGTTCCTCAAGTCACACTGCCAGGAGTGTTAACATTACATAAGTGTTAACTTTAGAATAATTGTCTTAAAATGGTTTAAATGAACTAGTCCTGATTGCATAGACTAGGAGGCTTAGAACGTAGTTCACTACCTCTGGATAGAAGAGATCATTAACCTTAACTATCATGGTAGAAGGCTTTACTTCTTAACTACCTTTTCACCAATTATTGCGACTTTATCACTTGGCGGATGTAAACCATCAAGAGGATTTTTGGGAATTATTATAGCTGATCATAAATTTCGAGTTAAAATCGAGACGATTGCTTGAACAATGGATAAAGCGTAATATATACACAAATAATTTCCAAACATTTTCATTTCAATAATGAATTATTATTACATAGGTGCCTAAAATGGGACTTTTAAATATAAAAAATTGTCCTCGCATGGACTAATACTTAAAGATAATGTCAACGTAGGGAATAGATAAACATAAAACAAAGTCCACGTAGTGACTTTTGGAAAGAAAAAATACATAAATATAAAATACAAGGATTCATCAATCCTTTATACCCTTGACTATCTTCACAAATCTCTTCAGAAGTTTGCTTGCTTTCTTTTCAGATTTTGCAGCTTTTTGCTGAAGTTCCTTCATCCTTTCCAGGGTTTCCTACATAACCTACATTGAGGGTGGTGGTGGAGGTTGTGGTTGTGGTTGAGGTTGTAGTGCTCCCGGATGTTGATATACATAAGGTGGAGGTGCACCCGAAGGATGATATCCATAAAATGGATATTCACCAGCCGAATATGGTAAAGTTGAATATGGTGGAAAAGGAGAAGGGAAAAGATCATTGTGTGCAGCTGCCTCTAAATAAGGGTCATGCGAAGGTGGCTGGTGAAGATAATTAGGCACACTAGAAGTGGCAAAAGGATTATATCCAGACGGATCTGGATATGAAGGGATTGGGTTTCCAAAACCCGATGGTGGCGGTTCCACGTTTGGTGGTTGTGCCACTAGTGATGGTAGCGGGTTAACCGCTGGTTGTGGTGCTATTTCCGCCACAGGTGATGTGTTGGAGGGTCCACCCATTTGTGGATCCTCATGGATTGTCGGGTAAGAACTAGGCAAGGGTGGTGGTGAACCTGCCCTTGGGCCTAGGCGCACTGACATGCGCGCCCCACGCCTTCGTGGCGGTTGTGGTTCAGGCGGTGGTAGTGGTTACTCCATAGGCTCCATTTGTACTTCCTTAGGCGGAGGTTGTTCCTGCTGAGGAGCGTGGTATGATGGTGTGTTGTGGTAGGAGGGAGTGTTGTAGAAGACATACTGCTCCCACCTTTGTTGAAAGTCATCGGGACCTTGGTGTGGGGTCCCTGCATATGAGTTTGAACCGCTAGACAGTTCAATTGGATGACCGGGAGATCCAGTCGGAGGCATTTCGAGGTTGGAGTCTTCGTCCATATGGTTCGTTAAATCCACCGGAGGGGTAACAGAGGGTGAACGCAAGAAAATATTAGGGTTATAATCTCCATGGAAGGAATGATAATGGGAGTGATGCGAGTGATGGGATTGATGGGTATGGTGGGAATGGTGTGAGTGGTGAGAAGAATTTGGTGGTGAGTATTTGTCGGAAATCGAATGCCGAATTGGTTCCCACGGCGATGAAGAGTCTCCCGACCCATTGTATGGGTTGTAGTTGTGTATGTTCGAAGGACCTTTCACTGATGGTCTGCCCTTCATGGGACCCTTTCCTTTACCTCCCCTGCCTCTAACTCTTTGCGGCATTTTTCCTGCTTCATAAACAAGTTAAAAATATAAAACAATGTAACTGAGTTATCCTAGGTCAAATCCTAGACTTGAGAGTCTAAGGAATGTGTTACTGTGTCGTTTGAGATCAAATACAAAAGACTAGTGTTGAATTCCCTCAAACGTTGGCTCTAACACCAACCTATCACACCCTACTTTCCACGTATATCCCGGTGGGCCCGGTGGGGAGTATTGTGACATAAGCTGATAACATCATAACCAAACAACACAGAGCAACACATCGGAAGTCTTAGAATTAAATATTATTACAATGCGATAATGTTCAAAGTTCAAAATAATAAACACAGACAGATTGTAAAATAGATCCACAGGCGGATTGTAAAAACATACAAAAGAGATCAACAGACTTTAAAGCACAACTAAGGGTCGCAAATCCTCTACGTTGTCGCCTACGCAGCTTCCGGCCTATTACGTGTTGTTCCTGTAACTTAATCTTTTAAAAGTACGTGTGTTTTCACTGGTAAATACAATGAACCAACACTTTTGAAAATCTTTTTAAAAAATTATTTTAAGTGCGCTAGGCACATTTTTATAAATAACTTGGGATAGTATAAATGACCTTGTATACAGTTTTATAAGCCTGTCAGTACATATGGGGCCCCTTACAGAAATCGAGACATGATCGACTGACACACCACTTCTGAACTTTCACACAGAAAGCATATAATCTAATTGGCAATTGACCGGTGTATGCCTACACCCCATGCTTTAGGTTGTGGCCACTAGTACTTTAGTGAGCCTAAGGATATCGCAGACATGGTCAACCCACCCCCAATGTTTAATTTATCAGGCAATATAGATTAAAACGAGTTATGAGATTTAGTTATAATCACAACTGACAATACATGATCCTATTCACGACCAGGCGGTAATAATTACCGTATCCCAAGCCCGTATAGGGAAATTAGGTTAAAAGTATTTACCTGAGCTAAATCTTCAAGAAAATAATAACTCAGCCACAACTTAAATGATAAGTACAAGCACAATCTACCGGAAGGCGTCTAGTCTGAAATGATGGTGTTATTAACCAATTAGAATGCTAAAGGCCCCTTAGTTAAGTCATATACTTGAACCGGCTAGTCTTACGTTAAATAAATATGGTATGATACGCTAGATTAAGCAATGACCGGAATAGAATGTAGTTTTAACCAGACAAGTAATAAGACTTGTTTAATATGGGTAAACATTTTACATTCTGGATTTTGATATAAAAATGCTAACGTTAAACCCGTTTCGGTTATACGTAAACTAGACACGTAGGCTTAACCGTACGCATACAAGCGAAACTAGGTAACCAGATGAGTCATATACGAGTTCCATATGCCAATATGTTATAAACATGTTAGGTTATAAGTAAGATATCAACATGTATGCCCGTTATGGTTTTAAAATCAAATTACGCCTAAAAAGGGTGTTTTGGTCATTTACGCTTTATAAAAGAGGTTTGCGAGTAAACTGATGTTAGAGTCATAAACATTATGTAAAATTATGTATTTTATGATGTTATATCAGTAGGATAAGAAATATATGTGTGGTTTATAGTTTTAAACCAATCTATCCCCCGTAAGGGTATTTTAGTCATTTCACACATAGCTTTGATGTCATAATTGGGATTCTGAGTTCGGGAGTTGTACCTACTGTTTAAATATTTAAAATAAGTTTAGAAATCAGTAGGTAATAAGTATTGGTTCATAGCTATGGTTTTAAACCATACTATGCACTGAAACGGCGTTATACGCGCTAAATGACGATTTAAACGAAGTTTAAAGAAATATGAGGTTATGATTAAGTTTATAAGCAATATATTACTTAATATACTATAACTTTAGGTAAAAGATTTGGATGTCAAAAGTGTTGTTAAAACCATTTTATGCGCCGTAAGGGCGTTATCGTCATTTATCGGCATTATACAAAGACTTATATGCAAACTTAGTTCATACTCTGTTTTGATATCCCAAGTAGTCCATACTATGATATTACATCAGTAGGTATTTAGTTTAGGTGAAGAGATTATGTTTAAACATTCTAAAATGCCGAAAAGGGCATTTTAGTTCTTTTAAAGCTATTAGCGATGTTAATTCGAAAACTTAGCTTATGACCGGAACATTGACATCGAATAAATCTAATTAGGTTTACAAATCATTTTATAATTCATTTGTATGTTTGTTGATGTTTAAAACTTTGTTTTATGCGAAAAGGGCATTTTACTCAAAGATTAGCATATTATAATAAACTTGCATAAAACACAGAATACTAATCAACCATGTAGTATAACTCCAAAGGGTTATACTATACTATAACATGGTCCTAAAACAACTTAAGATCAGTAGCCTAAGTTTCTAAATCGGGTCAGAACTGAAAGTCAAAGCAGAAATCAAACTTCGTGGCATTCGGTAGCGAACCGACCCTAGACCTGGGCTTAACGGGCCGAACATGTTTATACATGTTCTAACTATTATTTCCAAGCTATTAAAGTGTTAAAACGTATTTTATAACATCTACATTATTAGATATGAATTTATTTCAAAACTGGCTCGTTGACTTTTTATAAATATAACTTTGACCCTTCAATTGGTCAAGCAAACGTGGTAATTAGGAGGTGCCCTTTTAAGCGATTAACACCTACCTAATTACGATCACATAGCTATGTTCGTATCGAACAATGGCTGGACCGTAATGGTCTTAGCCGAAGGTCAAAGCATTTTTACGTCAACGCTTTGACTTTGGCTTAAAAGCTTACATAACTGAAAAGAACAAGTTGGAACACTTACATGTGATCCGAATAAGACTAGAAAGCTCAGGGGATGCTCCTAATGCTTCAGGAACTTCCAACTTAGAGCAATAGAGGAGAAAGATGAAGATGTGCAAGGAGTTATGGCAACCATGGTGCCTATATATACTTGAGGAAGGAGTATGAGAGCTTCCCAGGTGTTAGGGATTGTTGTGAGAAGCTTACAAGTGTCCCACGTCGTGGCACAAGGAGCTAGAGGGTGGCAATGGCGACAAGCGTGGCAGCACATGAGGCTGCCACATGTTCAGTCGATGGCGCCCCCAGTTTTGAATTGGTTGCATACCGTAACCGCCTTTCAAAACTCACAAATTTTAAATTTTCTAAATTTAGCCCCTCCACTTTAACCATCACCACTTGTGGTTATAAATTATCACGTTGGCGACTTTAGTCCCTCTCGTTTAGTACATGACACACGAGGATTAATTGGACACGTGTCCGACTTTTATTGGACGTAAAAACACGAGGTCTTAGACCTTAATTATTTTTAAACCATAATTACACGTAGAACTTACACGATTAATGGAATAATACTGATCATGCCTCGGATGAGTCTGGGTACGTCATTGTTATCATATAAATAATAATGGCTAACAGTGCGAAATTGGGGCCTTAGTGTGCTAAAGACAAGTTAAACATGATATTACCATTTAAAAGTGTGTAAACCAGATAAATATGATTTAGATACAATTACGCTTTTGCTCCTTAAGAGATCCAGCCAAAACCTTGACGTATTAACCTTAATTTTCATTCTTTTCTATTTTATTTTATTTTTGTGTTAAAATTTATTTTAACAATAAAAACTTGAACTTGATCCATAAACTCATGATTATTTGTGGATTTAGAGGATGTTTAAAATTGATAAACATATAATAAGAACATTCATGATGTTTAGTGGTGCGAAACATCAGATTATGATACAGAAACACAACATATTCCACATAAACCGAACAAATCAAAACCTAATCCAAAAAGAAGGGTTCTAGGGCTTGGTTGACGCGGTTGAATGCATATTTGTTGTAACGCTCCGCATTTTCATACTTTCCATATTTAGAAAACAAATTCATATTTCTATTTCTAGAAACTTGTAGTGGTATTATACTCGTATTCATTTTCAACCTTAAAACCCGAGACCTTGATCACAATGAAACTTCCTACTTTATACATACTTGTTATACGTGCAATCAATCGTTCAAATGCCTGTTTTTTATGCAAGCAAGTACTTATTTTACTTACAACACTTTTGCGTCATGACTTTATGCTTAAAATACTTGAAAACCGACTAAGATACGCAAAAACATCACAAACTAACACCTTCGTGCGAGTTGGAAGCACTTTGCACGAAGTGAGCATTACTTCGTACGACGTGATGGCCACCTCATACGAAGTGGACACTTCACACAAATAGCTTTGGCAGCAGCTTTTTCTTATAAATGCACCCTGACTTCCCTACTTCAACCTTTCCGAAACTTCTCACTTTCACTCTAAAACTTTCGAACCCTTGGTAGATTGTCCTAAGTGCTTCTAAGTGAGTTCAACTCACAATTACCTTGTCATTTTACAAATTCTTCTTCTACATTTCTCTTGTACCAAGTGTAGTGGCTAACCAAGTTCATCATCCTCACTACGATTGGGCTTGTGTTTCAGCAAGTTTAAGAACGTTGGGAGCCTTGGTTACCCGAATTAATTTCCGTACATTCATGACCAACTGGGTTTATCAACTAGGTTAATAAACTTTGAGCTTTGGTGAATCATATAATGAGGTATTCGCACCCCATGCTTGACATCTATGACCTAACTGTTAGACTTGGACTAAATTAACTGCTATACTATACCTACTTTTCATCTAAGTCACTTTCCTGATATCAAGTAAGTCGTGATTGACTGTTAAGAGCTAAGACTAACTACCTCGTCCCTAAACTCTTGTTCAACAGAACTCATTGTCAAAATAGGAGCTTAATGAGCTACATTTTCCTGAAACAGTCCCTCGCACGAAGTGATCAGTCACTTAGCACAAAGTGGACAGTCACCTCGCACGAAGTGCATGGTCACTTCACACGAAGTGGCATTTTCCCATATTTACTTTTATACTTTCTGCCTTCGAATCAAAACCTTCGCCAACTCAGAATACTCACACACCTAGGTGTCCTACTCTCCAACCTAACGTCTCGCGGATTGCTATGAAAGCTTTGCAAAACCATGAGTATACATGATCCCTTTTTGTTTTATCACTTTCGGGTACAATATATACACTATATAAAAACTTACACAAACACTTATACCCAAACACTTTATACATGCAATCGAATCCAACTTACGTGCTTATACGTTATACTTATGAATACATACATGCTAGAAACTTTACGTGGATAGTACTTTGTCATTAACTTCATAGATGCCTCCCTTAACATGTATAACGCTATAGGAGTAATGCACCGCCCGTAAACTTGAGGTCATGTTAAGTTATACACATACGGTCTTGTCGTTGCTACGATAAGATTACGCTAGCAGGAATCTTTGGGTTGACAAGTATGTTTTACATGCTAGATATGTATATTATGCCTTAGTATACGTTATTGCCATGTGGATTTCGTTAAACTCTTTTATACTTATGCTAGTACACTTAAACTTGTATGCTCGCCAATACTTTATGTGTTGACATGTTACTTTACTATATATTGCAAGGTTGTGTTCGTGACACATTGAAAAGAAAATAGTAGGAAGGACTAGAAACGCACCAAACTTTAATCATGTTTATAGATTAGTTATATGATACTTGTTTTACTTTATTTGTTTCAAATTTGTTGTAACTCTATTTCAAACAATGCACTTGATGTTAGCAATGAAATGAAATTCGTTTATTAAATACTTGTCACATTTAGTGTTATGAATTCTCGAACAATCTCGTTCGTCCCGCCCGATGTTTCCGCGATCTGTTAGGGTGTGACATTTGTGTTGTATGTTATGTATAGGTACTATACAAGAAAGAACTCGTGCTTTGAAAGCATAAGGATCGCTTTAATCGCCAAGAAACGCTAGTTATATATTCCGAAAATAGAAAATAAGGGTTACAAACTTATTTTTAGCATAACTTTTTGCATGGGTATTGTATGGACTTGAAATCTGGCGGGCTGGTCATACATGGTGAAAATAAGACTCGAGTAAAGTTTAGAATTTTCTGAATTGTTGGTGATTTTGGTGACATTTTAAATGTTTTAAAGGAATAAAATTCGGATAAAATACTAAACGATCTCAATAAATTACCAAAAATCAAAAGGATATTGAGTTTAATATGGAAAAAATTCTGGGAGAGTATGGGGATCATTGGATGAGTTTGAGATTGGTTTTAAAATTCGCGTTGTCGCGAAGTTTCGGTAGTCGGAAACGCAGTGTAACGAACTCGGAAAAATCTCTAGTAAGTTTTTGGAAACTTTAAGAAACTTTTGTAAATTTTTAGGAATTTAGGAAGTCGAATCATATTGGTCGCCAATTTATAAGACAAAATATAGTTTTTCGCTAAATTATTAAAATTAATAAATTGATTTTATAAATTCTTAAAATAATTTTCCAGAATGATATATAATTTTATTGATTTGTGTAAATTTTTTTAGAATTTTATAAAATATATACATTGAATAATGATGTTTAGAATTAAGAATCATCATTTTATACAAAACCGGCAACTTTCAACGCATAACTAACCTGCCGTAACCGTGAACCGCAACTGCACATGTCCATGCAATTCTGTAAACATGTTATGTGGTGTTAGACATAGCTACTTAGGGTGGTAAAGTGTTGAGGTGTCGGTTGTGGGACACAACACTTGATAACAGTCATGGTTTCACTTGTTGGCTTAGTATAATTTCATGTCAAACGTGCATAATCAACCGGTTAAAACTAAATTGTGAAACAAACTAAAACTATAAAACTCACCAGCTATTTGTAGTTGAACGTTCAAACTTAACATGCTTTTCAAGTAAAGCTAAAGAAGAATAAAGTGAAGTGCGTATGAATTTTGAGTTTTGTTGATCGGACATTACTGTACATAGAAGCATGCGTAGCAAAGACAAATAACTTTTGGGACACTAGTGCCTATACATTAAAACATAGTGTGTAATCAATTGTTGTAACCGATGCTTGTGTTGTGTAATATATTATCTTTTTTAAATAACGTGTTCGTACCATGTGTTTGCTGCAACCGGCGTGCGCTTCCTCTGCGAGTCAGAGTTTGACAAAAGATGGTATCAGAAGCATGCGTTATTTAAAAGATCCTAGACTATAATCATAAGTGTGACTCTCCATAGCAAGAACCTATAGTAACCGAAAAGTATGGTTATTACCAGGTTGGCCTTGTCAGGAAAATAAGTTATTGTGGTCCGGAACATAATAACTTATCTGCTTGTACTTGGGCATTCTGAGAATGGCATTGAGAGAGGACATGAAGCGAACAAGAGTACTAATACAACGATATATATATATATATACACTTTTATTTAATAGATATAGGAGAGAGAACTTAAAAATTATGGGATTACTGCTTTGAGTATGCATAGTATACAAGTTGCGAACCCACAAAAAATTACTACCGTAAATGGTTCATACAAGTTGCGAACCCACAAAAAATTACTACCGTAAATGGTTCAACAGTGTGTTGTTGCAATGCAATGTGAGCCCATTAAATTTTGGACGAGCCCTTCTCCCCAGTTTTAAAATTCAAAACACCCATCGAATCTCACAATCCCAAAAGCATAGGAATTCTGGTGAAATAATCTGAAAACCCACCGCTCTTTCTGTTCCTTTCATCTCTCCTCAAAATACACCTACTGGCCATAATGTATTCACTACGCATATCCACGTTTTTGTTATCCTATGATACTACACATGAACGACGATAATGGTGGAGCAGATCAGTAGAGATATGGGCATTTTCTGGCAGTTGAGCAGCAACAATAACGTCTCGCTTAAGGATTTGTGGTGACGAGTGTGAGAGAGAAAGCAATGATAATTTTGGCAGAGAGATGGTGGTGATGAAGATGCTGGATTAGATTATTATCAAGATCTAAACCTTTTCAGTCAAACTTGAAATTTGTTTTGAATACTCAGTTTCTTGAATTCTTGCAGTGCACTCATTCCTCAGGTTAAAATTTCTTGTTTACTTGTTATTGATCATGATTAGTTTCATCAATTAATATTACAGTTTCTTCGTTTGAGGGGTGTTTTGTCCATAGGTGGCTCAAGATCTTGATATTCTTTTTTTTTCTCTATTATTTACGCATATTATATGAATTTATATAATGGTATTTGTATTACTATTGTGATCTTCTATGTAAGTGGCTAACTTAGTTGTGTTTAATAGTGGGAAAGGCATAAAAGGACCGGCTATGTTTGTGGAAGCCTTGGAGAAGATGGAGGATCTAATTTTACAAAATATGGTATGTTCATAAGCTTATAGTTTGTATGTTTAATTGCTCTGTCAGAAAATATTGGGTATTTGGACAAGATGAGTATTATTAATATATTGCATATACAAGTCCAAATAATTAGTTATTATTGTTGAAAGATTGATTTTAATTATCTGATTATCTAGAGTCAAACATTTAGTATCTGATAGTTAGTTTCATACTAGTTACAACAAAACATAGGGGCTTTTGGGATTGCTTATTAAAATTGTTTATTTGATTATTTGGGAGTGAGATATGTTCTTAAAGTAAGCAATCCAAAACACCCCCATATATTGAGAGCAAAGTCAAAAGGACTTATATACCCTCTTTTATGCCCAGGCTAATCCATCTACCATTTTCATTGATAAATCTATGAAAAAAGATGATTGTTAAAATGTCCAGAGATGATTGTCATTTAAGTTTTTGAATATTATGGGATCGTGATATCCATACATTTGACAATATCATGATTGTTGAAGCCATGCTTGTGTTCAACAAAAAAAAACAAAAAGTACTATACAATATATCACTAGAGGATTGATAAACTAACGGAAAACGAGTACTGCGTTGTAAATTTTCGTCGTCGCCGCATCACGCGGGTTTTCTACTAATGTGTGTGTACAATGTCGAGCCGAGACAGTAAGAGTTTTGAAGAAGATCCATCGATAGAGATGGAAGAGGATCCGGAGGAGACGAAGTCAAGGGCAGAGGAGGAAGAGGAAGAGAAGGCAATGGGATTTGAGCTCCCCAGCGACCAAGCTGACTTATCAGGTTATCGTTGCGACAGTTACCCACCCCCATCCCCTGCCAGACGAGTGGCCGAGGTTACTAGCACTTATCGTTTACCGCCTCACCATCAATCTGCTAATGCGGAATACAGTCATACCTCTGACCCATATTATCACCCTGACATGGCCAGACAGAGGCCCACCCTGAGAACTAGCTCACGATATCCCACACTAGATATCCTAGCCTCTCCTAGCCATCCTTCTCCACCAGCCATCAGTCACAGGTAGACGGCTCGGATGAGAGTCCTGATGCAAGATCAACCTTTATCCCAGTTCCCCGTACTATACATCCTTCACCGGTTGTACCTACCCTTTCGGGCCTCGGATACCAAGTGACTGCCAGTTCCCTAGACCCAACACCCGCACCGAAGTTCTCATATCCATTCCATACATTTGAGCGGGGAGAGCCCTCCCGCCCAACGGAGGAGCCTACCTTGTCTGTATGGGGTATACTAGCACCACCCGAGGAGCGACCACTTTCACCTCGGGCCATCTGTTGGATCGAATATCTATTTGACCAGATATTGGTGCTTACTACTACACGTGTAGACGATGCTCACCATAGGAGGGGTATGTACGATTGTATCATTGGCACTCAGCAAGCAGTGATGACATTCTAGCTGTCGTTGGTGAAGTACACTTATTGGCAGGGACGTTCACAGACCCTACTATATCTATGTTTGGCGATTGTTGCACTATTAGTGGCAGGTTTCGCGTGGTTGGTGCTTCAGATATGTCGATAGGGGGAGCGATTTCTTATGTTTATATATCTTTTGACATCCTACCAAGCATTAGGCGGCTATATGCCTATGTCGAGATAAGGATGTATGACACAGTATATTACTAGTACTCGACCTTGATGGTATGTGTGTACATCATGTGATGACAAATTTCGACTAGTACGTTACAAACACAAATCCTTAGTGGATTTGGCCTGCGTGCCAATTTTTATCATTATACAACGACATTTATATGTATAATAGTGACTGTTGTTTATACGTGTTCGTGTGTTTATGGGATTGTTAACAGTTGTGAAGCAATACAATTTGATATGTGATATACGTACCAATATATACGCATTTTTATTTTAGAGAAATGGCCCGAAAACAGGCAATTCCAATGACTGAGGCTGAAATAGCCCAGATGATAAGGCAACAACTACAGGCGGTGATTCGGAATATAGTAGCACAACTCACCGCTGGTATTAACACAAACCCACTAATTCCCTAGCCTAATCCTAACACTGTTCCAGCGGGTTAGAACAACATAAGGCAGGGGTGTACGTACAAACACTTTATAGAATGTAAACCGATAGAGTTTAATGGCGTGGATGGCCGTACTAGTGTTGTCAAATGGATCGAGAAAACTGTATCGTTATTAACATTAACAATTACCCAGCGGCGTATGTCGTGAAGTATACCATGTGCACATTTGCAGATCATGCGCTAAGTTGGTGGAATACCATTGTTCAAACCCGTGGACAAGCCGCCATTAACGCTATGACGTAGGAAGAACTCAAGGTACTTTTAATGGAACGTTTCTATCTGGCGGATGAGATCCAAAAATTAGAACATGATTTTTGGAATCTGCAAACGCACAAAGCGGACCTTGTGGGATACACCAACCATTTTAATGTGCTTAGTCGTTTATTACCCGACATGGTGAGACCGAATCTAAACGCACCAAACGGTACATATGGGGATTAGCTCCGAAGGTAAGGAGAATCGCTAATTCAGTAGAACACCTTACTATGCAAAGCGTTATGTCGAGGGTTGGCATGATTACTGTGACAACCCGTGATTTTGAGGTAAAAGCCGCTCGTTCCGCATTTTATAAAATCAAATCATATATTTATTTTGTTTGATAAATTAATTAGTTAGATGCCTATCAAAGTTATATTATATAAACGAGTATTCGAACAAAATCCTTATCGTCTTGAACGACCCAAATCGTTTGAACTATGGCACATGTCTCGCTTGTCAATCCAACCCACTCGCGTAACTCGAAACTCATGAGATTCGAATCATGGAACATAATAATAATAGTATACTTTAATCATGGCATAAACTTTATACATTATTAAAAAAATATATAACATTAAAATGGACAAGTCGCCCATCCACACACCCCATCTCAAAACCACCCTATTGAGAAACTACTTTTTCTACACATACATGTTATGTTAACAAAACTAAACCCAAACACCTTCTGTCCATGTAATATTTTTTTATTATCATGATTATAAATTCCAAACTCCCCTCATTAGTGATGTCTTATGTTGTATTTAAACACAAATCGACCCCACTTTCTTATGGCCCAATCAACCCACACCTACTTTAAGTATTTGTGGCCCAACCCCAAATAAGTTATAGTTTATATCACGTACATGCAGTATGTTATTTTTTATAACACTCTAAAACTTCCAAACCCTAACTCACATACTACAACCTTTGATCTCCTCCCTGTTCCACCTGTGAATGACGATCAAGTCCAAGATCTTCGAGTACCGACTTCTAAGCAGTTTTAATCGAGTCACTCATTCACTAGGTGAGCATATCTTGAGTATTATTTATAATTCTTTGAAATCGTATATGTTTTCGGTAGATAAAACTCTCGTAAGATGGTTGTGTTTTCAGTTGCAATGATGATCCATGTTGTTTGATTATTTCATGTGGTATTGAGTTTATAGAAATCGCATTTGTTGCTAATTTATTTGATTATGATGTTTGGTTAGTCGCTAATTTGTGATTTCTTGAAGAACTATTTGATAAATAAATCTGAGTTTGGAAATAACCTGCTGTAAGTGTGTTTAAGTTTTGTTGTTGTTCGCTAAACATGTTAATGTAACCAATATAACTCGCGTTAGAGCCTTATAAAGTGAAAACAAGAAGCTGTCCAACCGTTACAGCCAACTTCAGTTGGCTATAATCGGGTCATAATGTAACGAAAACTGGATTTTCTTGAGTCTAAAACATGGTATTTTGAAATACGCTTCTAATGGCGCTAGAATCAAGATTTTTGGACGTGGTTTGCTATTATAAATAAATTATTTCGTTTCATCAATTGAAGCTGCGTTTTCCTGCAGATTTTACGTGTTATGTTTTAAGTCATAACTTGGTGAATAATTAGATTTAGATCATGAAATTTATATTGTACATATCCTTGTATGATGGTGTAAACTTCCAAGTGGAATTACGTCAATCGGATAACCAAGGATTTTAAAAAAATAAAATTCCGTGAGCTACAGTTAGAAAGTGACGAATCTTATTACTGCTTAGTAATTGATTTTTTATAAATTTTTGGTAAAGAGTTAGCCTCTAAAATTTAACACAAGTCCAAGCCCTCCAAGGGCATGCCACATAAAGATATCATAATTTTTGCAGCTTCGTAAGAATGTTAAACGAGTTTCCCAAAACAACATGTTTTTAGTGATTTTAACTATGTATAATTTTAAGTTGTTAAGTGACGAATTTGCTACTTTTAGTATCCGCGCGTGCATGATTATTGTTTAACTGATGAATAGCATGTCGCAGTGTACATTATGAACCTATGCTTGAAAACTAGTCGGTAATACGTTGTGACAACTTATACACATGTTAATTGCTAGATACGTGTAGGATTTGCGTGAATTGCATAAATGACCCCTAATATTCTTTGTAACCATAATACGACATGGTTGACCATACTAGCTCGCATAATTTAATCTTCTAAGCTAATCTAAGGTGAGTTCACAACCCTCTACTAAAAGCATGCGTCCCCGGTTTGAGGCAACACACTATTTCCCTGGTTTGGGAAAACATACGGTACCTGTGGATTGGGGCTACCCGCGCGTTCCTGGATTGGAACAACTGAAACAAACTGTCCACTGGAGGTGGACCACACTATCCTTGGATTGGGGACGCCTTATATTCCTGGTTTGGAATACTACTAAATAAATACCATAGTTTTATATTTCATGTCTTTAGCGGACTAAACAAACTCTATCTGAATGTCCCCACACATTATACCGATTAGCCGTCTGGTTTGGCGAACGGGATATTAGTTGATAGCGCTATTAGGTTTGACAAACCTCAAACCGTGCCGGGAAGGGGGTCGTGAACTTTGTCTTGGCAACTGGTGAATGATGATAGACATTGACACGGTGTCACAACCCGACCGCGTAAAATAACAAACCGCGGCGGAAATGTCGGGAAGTGTCGTAACAGAACTATTGTTTTTAACAACCATGGCATAATAAGTTAAGTTTTATTTTATAAAATTGTTTACATTGTCTGGAATAAAAACGGAAAATACAACAAAAGTTAAACTGTTCTTCTTGATTATATAGTCACTAAGGCCCAAAGTCCATCCTAAGTGTCGCTTGAATCAACCTCAAACATTAGCTCCTGAAACACATGTGAAACTAAATACTTCAGCATAAAAATGCCTGCGAGTAACATAGGTTTTGTGTTGATGTTTCATGGCTTTGAAAGTTAAAATAAAAGTTTAACTAGTACCAAATAGCCATGAACCATTGTAAATATTTCTTTTATAAAAATCATATGAAAAATCAAATGATTAAAAGGAATAATGTAAGGTTAACTTAATAACCAAAAATGTGTCGAGTCTTATGTGAAAATCTCATGTCTTGAATAAAATAACGTGTCTTGTATAAAATGTTATATCTTGTATAAAAATGTCATGTCTTGTATCTTGTCTGAAGTGGTTTAGATAACGCCACGATACATAGTACGATAAAAGCACTTATATATAGGAAGTACCAGCGGCGTATCCACCATGATTTTATCACATTACACATGTTTAGTTATTTAAATGACCCACCATAAACCAACCAACAAAATGTCTTGTTTGAACCAATGTGATGTCTTTGTATAACACAATGTCACGTATAAAAAAATCTACATATGTCATATGAAATTCAATGTCCAAATGTCATGTATAAACCAATATCTAATGTCGTGTGTAAATCAATGTCTTGTATAACAAATGTCTTGTATAAAACAATGTTTTTGCTTAGATCAAAAGTCATGTCTTATAAATCGCTGCTTTTATTGTAAAAACATATATTATGATTGTTGGTGAATACATTCAAGCCTTGTTGACTGTCGGATAGACCCTTATAAAATAAAAGTCTATTGATGTTCATCGGATTCTGTCACTCCCTAAGGTCGCTTCCAAACATACCTAGGAAGTGGGAACGGGATTGTCAATCCTATGGTACCATTACATACTACCGGTCGGCGTGATCAATGCTAATGAATGTATCATTGTCGAGTTCAACGCACCAATATGTATTAAACAATGTAAGCATGTCATGAAAATGTCTTTGAAATCAATGTGCTAGCATACTCAGTTAATATACATAGCAAAACATAATTGAAATCATGTACTATACATGCACTAGATGAACATAGCAAATATATGTCATGAAAACATGAAAACATGAAAGTAGCAACTAGGCACATGTGTATCACCCCAAAATATTTGAAAACATAAAAGAGGGGACTATGTACTCACTTGGGATTGCAAGAAAGTCCTTGTTCAAGAAGATAAACCAAAGCTCAGAGGATCGGATAGAATGAGGTCTTGTAAACCAAATGAGTGTTGAAACTCTTATGAAATGGTTTAACAAAGTTAAAATTCTGATTAGAAATGATTCCTAAGTGCTTTTGACCCATAATGGGTCGTTAAGGTAGTTATGCTACTTTAACGGATCATTTGCGTAAACGCGTGATCGAATGGTTAGATATGTGTTATCAGAGATTCCATATGCCAAAACATGTTTAATTATGTTGTAACATCAGTTTACATGTCAAAACATTAGTTACATATGCTTAAAATTGATTTATGCGCAAAAAGGGCATTTTGGTCATTTATAAAGACATAATAAGCAACTTAACATAACACTAATCAAACAACGTGACCACAAGGTATAACCTCAGAGGGTTATTCCCTATACAATTATGGTCACAAATATGTGTTTGGTCAGATCCTAAGATCGACCAAATGGGTCGGACTCAAAAGTCAAAGCGGTGGTCAAGACCGCTCGACTTACGACCCTACTAAAGCACTAAACTAAAAGTGACGAGTTAGACATGTCAAAACATGTCTAACTAAGTTCTAAAAATGCTTTGATCTCAAAACAAAGTGTTTTGATACCCGAAAATAGTTCCGTCGTATAATGCTTACTTTGTGCATTATTGACCGAAACTTTGACTAGTCACTACAACTAGTAAACGTGGTAATCAGTAGGCATGATCGCTATGGATCATAACCATCGTGATTACGATCACGTTGCAAAGTTCAATTGAACTTTGTCTTGACCAATTAATGGTCAAAGCCGAAAGTCAAACACTGTTGACTTTTAGCTTAAAATAGCTAAAAGAAATAACAAGATTAGGATAGACCACTTACTTGTGTTGAAGAACACCTAAGAGCTCCAAAAGTGAACTAGAAAACTCAGGTAGGAGGCCTCCAAAAATGTGGTAGCCTCCACTTAGAGTGTTTGAGATAAGAAGATATGAGTGAGCAAGTTGGAGTGAATCCGCAAGGGCCTATTTATAGTTGAATTGAAACTACAAGGTCATTACAAGTGTATATGAGTCATCAAGAGGTTTGATTAGTGTCATAGCACTTGCCAAATGCAGAAGAAATGGTGGGATTTTCGTATGCTTGGTGATCAAGAGAGTTAACCAGCTGCTGCCAACAAAACTGCTGATCTGGGGGTCTCATGTGGACCGCATGGGATTGTGTTTGAGGTTCGCATGGCCTCTAGCTAACAGCAAGTTTCAAAATTTGGCAGAACAGGCCCCTGCACACGTTTCGTCGTGTTTTGGCACTTCTAACACACGTTAACCTGATTTTTAAGCTCCATAAGGATGATAAAGCATAGGAAACTTGAAATATGTCCGGAATGTCACAGAAGTCAGTTCGTTTGGTTAATTATGACGAAAATCATAACGATTGCGCTAATGACCGTAAATGCGCACCGAATGATATTTTTGCTTTCCAATCTTTAAAATAAAAGATTTTAATGATTATAAAAACTTTTGGATGTGCGTACATGTTCCGGATTAAGAAATACGCAAAACGGCATAGGTTCGCAGAATTTGCAAAATAGCTCCTGAAGTTGCAAAAGCATATTTTTGCCATACCAAACCCTTCAAGACTTATTTCTAAGTTATGTAAAGGATATTTAGGGTATGTTTAGCTTATATCACTATTCCAGAATATACATTGCATTTAGCTGATTACGTTATGCGATTACACTTCCAGAAAAAGTTTGAAAGATAAAAATTGAACCAATATTGAAAATGCACAAAAGTCATAAGTAAATATACAAATTGTAAACAACAAAGTTTCATTGATCATCTAATTGTTCGGAAATCATTACAAGATTGAATTACACAGATGTCACACACGGGGCACAAACAACTACAACAAACAAGTTTTGGTACAACACACTTTATTACCTTAACGGTGGGTTAGCTACCCATGACTTGCCTTACAAAAATAAAGTATTTAAACGAACCTATTTTTGTAACAACACTGAAAATTGTGAACTCACCAACTTTATGTTGACACACTACTGAATGCTTTGCAGGTCGTTAGGTACAATTATGGATGGACGTTGAATCGACTGGAGTGTGTGATTCGTAAAGCATTATGTTTTGTATATTTATTAAACTTGTGGTTTTAAAGTTTGATGGATTTTATTTATTTTCCCACTGCTAACTTAAATTGTATTTTTGGATTTTTAAACATTGATCACTATTAGTGTTGATTGTGATGAACAACTTAAATAATTGGTTCAACATGATTAGTGACTGGAACCTGGTTAGTCGCACGCCTTGCGGTAACAACCTGCATGTGGAATTTGAGGGTGTGACAGATTGGTAACATAGCCAGAGCCATTGGTTATAATGAACTTGGTTTAAAATATAAAAAATTTTATGAAAACCAGTCTATAACCATTTTTTAGTGGAAACCACAACGACACCGCACTCCAGATTGCAAGGTTCGTCATACTTAGATACATACATGGTAATTGTATTACTTGGCACCTACATGTGCATTTGTTTTCCAGCACCATGACTTATATGCAAACTAAATATATAAACATGATATACCTTAGGTGAGAATGAATTCCCCTAAACTCTAACTCAAAACCACAACACGCTAGTGGCAAGGAACCGGTCGTTCTTGAACCACCGATTCAATCACAATA
Source organism: Scalesia atractyloides (assembly GCA_947069175.1). NCBI lineage: Eukaryota > Viridiplantae > Streptophyta > Magnoliopsida > Asterales > Asteraceae > Scalesia > Scalesia atractyloides. The sequence goes on from CAMTDV010000005.1 coordinate 31,010,556, forward strand.
CCCAACCCATTTACTCCAAATCAAAAGGTTGAAATCTCAGCTTAAAACTGTCCTAAACAATACAACCAACGCGTCTATACGCTTACAATACCCATGATTTAATGTTATCGAAAAACGTTCCCAAAAGACGTACTCGACATTTTTCTCACATTCAAAAACGACCCCTAACAAAGAATATAAGTTTCTAGAGTCATACCTTTGCGTATGTGACGTCTTTGATGCGTCTACTTTACTCTGAACTCCTGATACAAAATGCAAATAGAATCTTGTTTAACCCATAACTTGACCATACGACATCCCTTTCATGCGTTCTACCTATCCACGTGATCATCTCGACATGCCCAACATCTAAAAAATATCGGCTTCATCCACCGACGTCGCCGCTGCTACCAGAACACAGATCTGACTCTCCGCTCGTTCGATTTTGCGCGTCAATATTTGAGTAGACCAGAACCGACCCAAACGAACACAGATTTAGGCGAATAATATGTCCACGCATTCGTGTCAATGAACCCCATCATCTCCACCTATCGTTGTCACTAGAAAACATCACTACAATCACTAGAAAACGAAACAGTGGTTGGAAATCACAGTTTTGCGAGTTTGTCATCTCGCAGCTCGAAATCTTAGCATCCAAACTCTGTTTCGAACAAACGATATATTCACGTGAGCGTGACGCAACGAACTTTCATCCCGTGCCATTGCCGTTGCTGTCGCTGTTGGAGCTGCCGCCAATGATCACAATAGTTGCCAGAATTCTTCGGTGATATGCCAGATTCTTTGTTTTTCACTTAATACTTCGGCTGAGCATCATCAACCTCCTGTTCTTTCGATCCACAACCGAAATAGTGAAACATTAACATTCATATCACAATCTCCATCGATCACAAAGCTACCCCCCATTACCCTATTATGTGGTTAATTCTTAGCCTAACTTGATTTGCATCTTAACTTACCCAACTCAGCAAATGGAAGTCTTTTATATCTTTACTCGCACACGGGCAAGTTCAACAATTTTTACGGCATTTCAATTGGACCTTGATACTACAACTCGTGCGACAACCATTCTTCTCTGGTTAATTCTTGTTGTGCCAACACCATCGACGTAACACTTTATCAGCGAATAACGTTCTTTATTTCTATTTTATGCCACTTGCGTATGACCAACTACATAGTCGACATAGGTTAAATCCTTACTACTGATCCTAAAAAATTTATGTATTGCATCAAGTTGAACTCATTGTTACGACTACACTTTGGTGTGTTTTCACGTCTTATCCTGTTGTGCTTTAATGAACACTATAGTTCTAGTCTAACCCTATTCGGTGTGAATCCTCACTTGGCTAAATCACTCCCTACGAAACGTTACTCGGGGAGCAACAAGCCATACTTAAGTTCATCAAGGGCAGGAGCATAAAGTAATTTTTTCTACTTCAGTGAGGTATACCAAGGTCAACACCCCTTCCGCCTGAAAGCACCTTCCTTATGTATACTCTATCGACCCCTTTGTTTCATGTTTACTACCTCCTCGATCGAAAGATAGTCATCTTCTACCACCAAAATACCATGATTGATACCTACCAAAAATCCCATTTTCCTCTGCATGAATGCGTCAAGACGCTACCATTCTGAGCTAAAGGGGCTTGATGCCTGACTGGAGTTAAACTAGGTGACTGTCCAGAACCGTTATCGACTACCACCCGTTCACGATCTATTCGACCAGCTACAAGGGTCAAACTTTTACTCCAAAATTGATCTGAGATTGGGCTATCATCAGTTGAGAGTCCGAGACGAAGATATATACAAAGCAACTTTTAGGACTCGGTACAGTCATTACGAGTTCTTGTTATGTCATTTGGGTTAACCAATGCACTTGCGGTTTTCATGGATCTTATGAACCATGTTGCAAAACCTACATCGATCAGCTTGTCATCATCTTCATATACGACATCCTAATATACTACAAGAACAAGGAGGAGCACGCAGAGTGTTTACGCCTTATCTTGGAGCTTCTGAGGAATAAGCAACTTTACACAAAACTATCGAAATATGACTTCTGGATTCGGGAAGTACATTTTCTTGGTCATGTATTCAATGAAGCTGGAACACATGTCGACCCAGCCAATAATCGAATCCATAAAAAATTGGCTTGCGCCTAAAACTCCAACCGAAATCCGCAAGTTCTTTGATCTAGCGGGTTATTATCTTAGATTCATTGGGGGATTCTCAAAGACCGCACAATCTATTACTGCTTTAACTCAAAAGGGTATCACCTTTAAGTGCGCTGATGCTCAGGAATCAGCATTTCAGCATTTGGAAGAAAAGCTCTGTAGTGCACCTCTTTTATCTATACAAGAAGGAACCAAAGATTTCGTTGTCTACTATGACGCATCCATTCAAGGACTCGGTTGCGTGTTGATGCAACGTGAGAAGGTCATTGCTTACGCGTCTCGACAACTCAAGGTTCATGAAAAGAACTACACTACCCACGACCTGGAGCTGGGAGTTGTAGTCTTTGCACTTAAGATATGGAGACACTACTTGTATGGTACCAAGTGCACGATTTACACCGATCACAATAGTCTCCAACACATACTCGACCAAAAGGAGCTGAACATGCAACAATGCCGATGGGTTGAACTTCTAAATGATTATGAATGCGTTATCAAATTTCATACGGGAAAGGCTAATGTGGTAGCCGATGTCCTCAATCGAAAAGAAACCCGACCCAAGCGAGTTCAAGCCTTGCAACTCACCATTCATTCTAACCTTCTTGATTAGATCCGTGCTTCACAATCGAAGCATTGAAGGCGGAAAAGCTACTTAAAACCAAATAGGACAGTTTCTCCATTTCATGGAATTTTTAGGGATCTCGTTATGGAAGAAACCCACAAAACCCACCACTCTGTTCACCCTGGCTCTAATAAGATGTATCACGACCTAAAGACTCTATACTGGGGGCCGAATTGAAAACTAACATAGCCACCTACGTGAGCAAGTGCTTGACCTGTGCTAGGGTCAAGATAGAATATCAAAGGCCATTAGGGTTACTGCAACAACCGTAACTACCAATGTGGAAATGGGAACAAATTTCCATGGATTTAGTTACAGGTGTTCCCAGAGCTTAGAGCGGGAACGACACCATTTGGGTGAACGTGGACCGCCTAACCAAGTCACCTCACTTCCTCGCGATCAAAGAAACCGATAAGTTTACCAAACTCGCCAGTATCTACTTGAAGGAAGGGGTCTCTAGAGACGGGGTGCCGATCTCCATCATCTCTAAATTGTGACCCACGTTTTGCGTCTGATCTATGGCAAGCTATGCACAAATCATTCGGCTTACATCTAGACATGAGCACAACCTATCACCCACAAACCGATAGTCAAACCGAATACACCATTCAAACCCTAGAAGACATGTTGCGAGCATGTGTCATTTATTTCGGTAACGGTTAGGGAAAGACACCTACCTCTGGTGGAATTCTCTTAAAACAATAGTTACCAGTATTCAAGTTGCGCCGTTCAAAGCATTGTACGGACAGAAAAGCCGATCACCTCTTTGTTGGGCCGAAGTTGGTGATAGTCAAATCACTAGCCCTGAACTCATGCTTGAAACATCGGAGAAGATCATTCAGATCAAAAGCCGAATGGCGGCAGCTCGTGTTTGTTAGAAAAGCTACGCTGATAAGCGTAGAAAAACGTTGGAATTCCTAGTTGGTGACATAGTCTTGTTAAAAGTCTCAACTTGGAAGGGTGTTGTTCGTTTCGGTAAGAGGGGCGAACTAAATCCATGTTATGCCAGATCATTCAAGATCACGGGAAGAAATGGGCACTGTGGCATACAAACTGAACTTACCTGAAGAACTCAGTAGCGTGCACAATGTCTTCCACGTATCGAATCTAAAGAAGTGCCTATCTGATGAGACATTCGTTGTGACATCCTGTGATTTTAGGTTAATACTTTAACCCAACCACAGTTATTTTAGACATATATTCATAGCATTGCATTTAACTAGGGTTAGTTAAATGAGTCTACGTTGGTAATTCGAGGAATTACCAGAACACTATACATATTAATGCTGGAGCGTTGGTGTCTAACAAGGATAATAATTATAAATGGACAGTTTATACGAAATCCATGTGTTAATTGTCAATCATGTGAATTATGTGTCTTATTTATAAATACATGTTGTCTTGTGCTTTATGTGAAAAGGTGATAGTTAGGGGTGTTTAGGTTAAATTGTGAAACTCTAATAACTACTGTATAACCCCTGAACTCCCTCATAATTCATGTACAACAATTCTAATCACCCTCTACTCATCTCTGATCATTCTTTGTTGCATCAAGTTCTTGAGAAATTATCAATCCCTGTCTTTCAATCTATCTAAAACAAATATTAGAACAATTTGAGGTAATGTTTGTGTTATGCATGATTATTCTTGTCCTCTTGTTTGCATGAGAACTCTAGATGTCCAAACTTGTAGTCTGTGGTTTAATTGATCCTTTGGATTAGGTATGTAATTGTTATTTGTTTGGAATGATTGTATGATACTTCTAGATGTTAGAAATGACAATGATATGATAGAACTTCTGAACTGATGACGTTGATTGATGCCAATGTCGAAATTAGGGTTGTATCGTATGCTGTTACATCAAACTGTGTTGTGTATGCAATTGGAAACGTTGGCAAGCTCGGAGATAATCGTCCGACCTTGTGAAGTTACGAGGAACCGAGGTCATCGCATCTTTCTAAGTTTTTCAACCTGGGAGTTAATTTCGGATTTGATTAACCTTAAGTGATCTGAGTTTGAGGATCAAAGGGATTCCAGATTTAACTAGAATTCGGGTTTAAGGCTTTATGTAATGTCCGGACTTAAAGAAGAAGCATGGGGGCTCGAGTTTAGAGGTGTGCTAGGTGTCCGGGTTTTCTCGAATTTATGCGAGTTTATGTGGGAAGGGTATAGTCCGAACATGAGTAATCAAAAGCTATCCGAGTTTGTTTTTAGAACATTTTCAAAGTTAAGTGATCATGAGGAGTTCTCCGGGTTTAAGTGTAAGTGGTGGGGTTTCCGAATTTGGGTGAATATGGTGAAACCTCCGAATTTTATGAGAGGTCATTTATGGATGTCTGATTTTATGTAAAGATGCTATTGGAGTGATATGTTGCATGTTGAGTTCCAGGGTTTAGTGAAGCGTACATGGTTTCATTTTTTACTCTGTGTTTATCGGTAAACTTTATGTCTGGGTTCTTAAATCGCATTACTAGTAACCAACTAGAGAGATTCATTGTGAGTTACTGCATGATAAAACATGTAACCTGATCAAAGTAAACACTTATTTGTTTGGACACTGAGGGTATCGCAAACACTATACTTGTATACATACTTACATTTAAACATACATTAGGTCGTGTGTAATGGACCTAACCCTTACTTTGGACACTGAGGGTATCACTCCACTTTCATAAGCATGTGTCCCGTGGGACAAACTATTTTTTCCTTGGAGGAATACTTTTCATAAACATTATAGTTTAATTTTCGATGTTGGTTAATACACTCACTCTGTCATGAAAGTCCTTACTTACTACCAAACTAGTTTCCTTGGAGGCAATGGGGTATTAGTTGATAGCGTTATTAGGCTTGACAACCTTACGCCGAACCTGGCCGGACGGGCGTGAACTAAGGACCTTAAACACATGGCCAATGTTGATAGGCATTGATGAGGGCAAACAAACATACGTCACTACGGTATCGAGTTTATTAATAACATGTCTTAAAACTAATCACCTACTTCTCTTATGTTAAACAAAACTGTGAACTCATCGGCTTTATCGCTGATACACCAGCTTTTGCATGCTTGCAGGTCGTTAGATGTCTTGCATGGGAACTTGCAGTCTGAGGAGTTGGAGTGTCATGGGGCATGATGTTGGATTGCAAACTTTAAATACTTTATCTTTTTAAAACATTTTGCTTTAAATTTGTTGAATGGTAACATTGCTTCTGCTAAACAAATACTATTTTGAAATGGTTAATTTGAGTTTCACTTTTCATGTTGGTTATGATGACTCTATTTTGTATTGCATATTGTTGGTTCGACATGATTAGTGGCTGGATCTTGGTACGTCACATGCCTCGTGGTAAAACTCCGCAAGTGGTAATTTGGAGGTGTGATACTCGTAGTTCCGTTCATAGAATTCAAGATTGATGATTAGCTCCATTTCATCAAAAAACCATTTGAAACCATGGATTGGGAGATCAAAACACTCAAACGCAGTAAGATTCCCATCCTTCGGGTTCGTTGAAACACAAAGCGTGGCCCAAAGTTCACCTGGGAATGGGAAGATCAGATGATGCGCAAGTATCCAAAGTTATTCAAAGAATAATGTATCAAACACTGAAGTTGCACTAAACACTCAATCGCACTAACTTGGGGATGATGTGACATCCCACGAAAACACTCAATCACACTAACTTATTCAGCGAACACATGCTAAATTTCGGGACCAAATTTCTTTCAACTCGAGGATGATGTGACAACCCGTGATTTTGAGGTAAAAGTCGTTTGTTCGCATTTATAAAATCAAATCATATATTTATTTTATTTGATAAATTAATCAATTAGATGCCTATCAAGTTTATATTATCTAAAGGAGTATTCGAACAAAATCCTTATCGTCTTGAACCGACCCGAACCGTTTGAACTATGGCACATGTCTCTCTTGTCCATCCAACACACTCGCGTAACTCGAAACTCATGAGATTCAAATCATGGCATATAATAATAATAGTATAATTTAATCATGGAATAAACTTTATAAATTATTTAAATATATACATATATAGGGAGAGGATCATGAGAAAACTAGATATAAATGAGAAAACTAGAAAACTAACTAAAAAAGCCACAAAAAGTATAAAAAACATACAATTTTTTTTACAATTTTTTTATAAAAAATCGCTGCATTTTATGTATAAAAAAACTTTTTTTCAAAAAAAAAAAAAACTTGTGCTGCACCTGTGCACTATATGTGTACTACACATGTGCATTATATGTTTATGTTGTACATGTGCATTATATGCTTTTTTTTATTTTTTTTTAAAGTTTTTTTATATAATATATATAGCGAATTTTAATAAAAAAATAAAAAAATTTGATATGTTTTTTTTGGGCTTTTTTAATTAGTTTTTTGGTTTTCTCATTTAAACTAGTTTTCTTATAATCCATCCCCTATATGTGTGTGTATATATATTATATATAATATTAAAATGGACAAGTCGCCCATCCACACACCCCATCTCAAAACCACTCTATTGAGAAACTACTTTTTGTACGCATACATGTTCTGTTAGCAAAACTAATCCCAAACACCTTCTATCCATGTATTATTTTTTTTATTATCATGATTATAAATTCCAAACTTCCCTCATTAGTGATGTCTTATGTTGCGTTTAAACCCAAACCGCCCCCACTTTCTTATGGCCCAATCTACCCACACCCACTTTAAGTATTTGCAGCCCAACCCCAAACAAGCTATATATATATATATATATATATATATATATATATATATATATATATATATATATATATATATATATATATATATATATATATATATATATATGGACAAGTCGCCCATCCACACACCCCATCTCAAAACCACCCTATTGAGAAACTACTTTTTGTACGCATACATGTTCTGATAACAAAACTAAACCCAAACACCTTCTATCCATGTATTTTTTTTATTATCATGGTTATAAATTCCAAACTTCCCTCATTAGTGATGTCTTATGTTGCGTTTAAACCCATACCGCCCCCACTTTCTTATGGCCCAATCTACCCACACCCACTTTAAGTATTTGCAGCCCAACCCCAAACAAGTTATAATTTATATCACGTACATACAGTATGTTATTTTTATAGCAGTCCAAAACTTCCAAACCCTAACTCACATACTACAACCTTCGATCTCCTCCCTGTTTCATCTGTGAACGACGATCAAATCCAAGATCTTCGAGTACCGACTTCTAAGCAGTTTTAATCGAGTCACTCATTCACTAGGTGAGCATATCTTTAGTATTATTAATAATTTTGTGCAATCGTATATGTTTTTGGTAGATAAATTTCTTGTAAGATGGTTGTGTTTTCAGTTGCAATGATGATCCATGTTGTTTGATTATTTCATGTGCTGTTGAGTTTTTAGAAATCGCATTTGTTGCTGATTTATTTGATTATGATGTTTGGTTAGTTGCTAGGGTATTGTTAGTGGGTTTAATGTTGTGATTTCTTGATAACCTATTTGATAAATAAATCTGAGTTTGGCAATAACCTGATGTAAGTGTGTTTAAGTGTTGTTGTTGTTCACTAAACATGTTAATGGATTTTTAAATAAATTTTTCCGTGAGCTGCAGTCAGAAAGTGACGAATCTAATTGTTGTTTAGTAAATGATTTTTTATGAATTTTTTGGTAAAGAGTTAGTGATGCAGGCCCAAGTGTAGAAGATCGGGCTATGACATTTTTGGAGGCCCATGATCGGGCTACCAAGGGTGTTTCACGAAAATGGGCATAACTGTAGCTATGGGCCTCCGTTTTAGGCCTTCGACCACTCAAATCAAAGCTTGTCCGAGTTTCGGACCCAAAAAACACATTTTTGTTGGAGTTTTGGAAACTTTTATGTTTTTTCGGTATTTTTTGTATTTTGTTTTTGGGCTTGTGTTTGGCCTATGGCCTTTTTGGTGCCCATTTCGAATTTCGGTTTCTATTTATATGTTTCTAATGTAATGTGTATGGTGAGAATTGAATTTTGAGAAATTACAACTTTTCACTTTGTTAGTGCATATGTCTGTTGCTTACGCCATCAAATAACATCGAGTCTGTGTTTAGGAACATGATGTTAGATTCATAAAGTTGGTTGATGTAACCACTCCATACGAACTACAAGTTCGTACGAAGTGCTTCTCATAGTTGTATATACCCACTTCATACGAAGTGCCAATTCGTACGAAGTGACACTTCATATGAATTGGCATGTTTGGTACGAAGTGGTGGATGTCTATTAATAGGTTAGTTTGGGTCTTGTAATGTAACGCTTTTTCATCTTGGACGACGGAGCTCTGTCCAACTGTTTCCAGGAACTATAACGTTTGAGATATAAATAAAAAAGTGATTAAAGAGAAACAATCGTATAACAATGTCGCCTAAGCAAACAAATTTCGCACGTTTACATTAGGTTGCCAACATAGTGCCTGAACAGATCCGTACACGAACCTACAAGTGGTATCAGAGTAGGAGAGGCCTCATTTGAAGACATTGGACATATAACATCACTTCTTCTACTCAATTCTTTATATTTCTCATTTTTAAAATGAACCAATGGACAAAATGGACTTATTTTCAGATATGACATGTAAAATCACATAAAGATAAACCCTTGAAAGTTTCAGAACTTAAAACGAATGTTTTGATGACGAAAATGGCAAAATTCATCATAAGTTGATCACCAATTCGCACGAACTCTAGTGTCAGTTCGTACAAACTGATATAGTCCACTTCGTACGAATTGGTTTGTGACTAGTTCGTACGAAGTGCATATTACAGCTCATACGAAGTGACCCTCCCAATCATCTAAAAAAAAGAGGCCTTGTTGGTGCATAAAGTCTATGTCTTAGTCTTATATCGAGTCTGTATAGAATAGAGATGAATACGCTAGGTAAAAGATGTATTTATGTAGTATGAGGACAAGTTCGCCCATGTATGTCATGTTAGGACATGTTCGGCCGAACTTGTGTCTCCCAGGGGCGAACTTGCATCTCTATATAAACCTAGCTAGCCTCATTCATTTGTAACTTTGGCATTTTGGAGGCGAAGCTCTGTCAGTTTGTACTCTCGAAGTTTAATCAATGAAACTGATGATTAACTGATTAATTCTTGTCTATTGGTAATAACGACGTAATATTTCTGCTATTATGGACGTTAGATATTAAATTTAGCTTCCTTAGCATGGAGGATCGGTCCTACAACTGGTATCAGAGCTAGAACAGCCTGATTTGATGGTATCAAGACAAGAACACTTCTATTTCATCTCCATTCTTCTATTTTTCTTAACTTTTTCATCAAAAATGAAGAATTCACGGTCAAAATCTTTTCAATTTTGAATATATCATGTAAAATACAATAAAGATAAACCCTTGAAAGATTGGAGAACAAATTCAACCGAAATCATGTCAAAATTTTGAAAAAACCATGTTTTGCAAAACCCTAACCATAAAACTTGTTAGCCAAGTTCGACCAAACTTGGTCTAAAAAGTCACTTTTCAAGTGATTTTTTAACAAGTTCGCTCGAACTTGAGGAAATTTTTTTGGAAAATCATCTGAGTTTGCTCGAAGTTGTAAAAAATTCTTTGGTATTCTATCAAGTTCAACTGAACTTGATAAAATTTCAAGGTTTTTAGCTAAGTTCACCCGAAGTTGCTAAATTCTTAACAATTCTCTTATACAAGTTCGCTCGAAGTTATAGTTGGTTTGTTTTTCAAAACATTTCACAAGTTCGACCGAAGTGAAAGTGATTTTTTTCAAAACAAATGCACTAGTTCGACCGAACTTGTGATCAACTCAGAATTCTTCATTTCAAATTACATGTTCGACCGAACTTGTAGTAGGGCTAATTGTTTTCAAAGTTTTTGAGTATTTTCAGCATACACATCTCGTTATTCACGATGGATGATATTCAAAGAGCTTTTATGTCTGGAGCTAGTTCGTCAAATGCCAACGTGATTCATCAAGTCAATCTTGATAACGAAATGGGAACGACTGTTAAACCGCCCAAGCTAATGAGCATGGACGAGTATGAAGCATGGAGAGAGAAATTTACGTATTGGGTTCAAGCCATGCATTTCGCAGGCTGGGTGTCGATTGAAAGAGGTTACACTGTTCTGGTAGATGAACATCAACAAGTTCTTGAGAAGTAAAATTACTCGACGGTACAGAAAGAGGAATACATTGCTGAGAAAAAGATGATCAGTCTTATACAACAATCCGTCAAAGAAGATATTCTCGTCTTGCTATCGGAATACACAACAGCAAGAGATCTCTGGCTCTCACTTCAATAGAAGTATCAAGGAAGCGCGGAGATGATCAAAAGCAAGAAAGCTCTCATTATGAAAGAGTTCGATATCTTCAACATGCTGAAGGGTGAGACCATGAAGCAGATGATTGAACGCTTCTGTCATCTTAAAGTCCAAATGCGAAGACACGGTCTTGAGAAGACGGAACAAGAGTACATCGAGAAGCTTGCAGACGCTCTACCAGATGGAGAGTGGACTACTTATCTAATGGTTCTGAAGGAAAGCGATAATGGGAATTCTTCAAGCTGTCAACATTTGTCGATAAACTCGAAGGCCATGAAATGGAACTATTGAAGATTGCAAAGTCAAAGAACGCTAATGTAGTTCAAGACGTTGGGTTGTACTACAAAAGTGGAATGCAAGACAACATTTCAAGTCCGAAAATTGGGACAACGTTTAGTGCGAACATGAATGCTTCTCCACAAAACCAAAGTCCATCGCAGCCTCATTATGATCAGACTCCACAAAGTTCGTTCTCAAGCACTAGTTCAAATTCATCTTATCAAAGTCAAGCAAATCAGAATCAACAATCAAATTCTGATTCGAATGTATACAAGTGCAACATTGCAGTAAATTTGAACAATGTTGTTTCGAAACAAGTTGCTAAACAACATATGTCTCTTCTCGCCACTGTTCTAGAGTCATACGAAAGTCTTGTAGCCGGTAAAATTGGAAATCCTGAAATGACGGCAGAAGATTATGACCAAGTGGATGAAGAAGAACTCGAGTTGATGGATACCAAGTGGTGTTTGGCATCTATCATTAGAAGAGTCACAAAGTTTGTTGCTCTCACAGGCCGAGATATCGAAAATTCTAGCAACAACTTGGGCTTCGACAAGTCAAAGTTTACATGTTTTCGATGTCGCCAAAAGGGTCACTTCAAGAGAGAATGCAAAAATCATGAAGCAACAGGAAATCAGAGTCCATTCGGAGGAGGCAACGAGTATTACAAGAAGTCACTTCAATACAAGCCATTTCCAAAGAAGACTCAGGTTGAAATCCAAGAGAAACTGAATAGCAGCAGCAATGAGAAAGCTATGGTTGCATCAAACGAAGATGATGGTTTCGACTGGAAATCATACATCGGTAAGAAGACAAGAGTTGTGTTGATGGCTGAGATAGTTGAAGATACATCTGTAGAAGAAGCAACGACTTTGGAGAATATTCTGCTGGAACAATATTTGCAACAACAATGAGAAGCAGAGGAGTATATCCACATGCAGAAGCAAGGAATTTTATCTCCTAATTCTTGTGAAAATTTTGCAGGTCATTTTGATGGAAGTTCTCCCGAGAAGAAATCGACTGATGAAGTGGTCATTGATGTTACTAAAGAAGTGAATGCTGAAAGCCTCAAGGACATTGCCGACAAAGCATTGATGGCAAATCTAACCAAGGTGGGTCAAGAGGTAAATGAAGTTGTCAAAGTACAAGTTGTAGAGGTTAAGAAACCTTGTACAAAATACCAAACCTTGTATCGAATGTGCCGAAAATCAAAACTCATCGCTGAAAACAATGTGCATAATGAACTTTTGAAATACGATTATCGCACAATGAAGGAAGCGTATGATAAAATGAAAATTGACTATGGCAGGCTCGATAGAAATAACATCGAACAACATGATACAATAAGGATGTTAAAAGGAACAGTAATGGATAAGCAAAAAGCGATTAATAGCTATATTAACACCATTGCTGAAACTAAGCAACAACTCCAGGACATGACAATTGAAGCAGAGCGTGTTCAACAACTTTTGAGAAGTTACACATGTAATGAAGGAAGAATTGTTAGCCAAATTCTTTAAACTCATGGAAGTCACATCAGATGATCTGGAGATTAACGAAAAGAAATTCTATTCCAAACCTAAAAGAAATAACTGCCGAAAGAATGGTGGTGATCATACGAAAAACCGGAGAGCTGGGTTGGGTTTAGAAGAATCAGATGAACCTAAAATGAAATCGCCACCATTTCATGAATACAAGAATAAAAACATGAATTTTGTATATGGGATGAATACGGTTCATGAGGAAAGTTTGATCGGGAAACAATCGAACGATGAGTTCAAGAAAGAAAAAGAACTTCGAGATAAAGCCAAAATTGCAAGTGGTGTCAAAACAAGTGGTGTAAAACCCACAAAAGGACATCCACATGATTCTCGTACTTGTTTCAAGTGCAACGAAAGTGGTCATATTGCACGTTACTGTCCGAAATCAAAGCCGGCTTATCTTCGAAGGAAAGAAAGTTCAAATCTTGTGAAACCGAAGCAACCAGTGTCTGTAAAACCTGTAAAGATTTTGAAAAGAAATGAATCAAAAGCTAACATCAAACCGAAGTTTGAAAATTCAATTTTTGAAAAAGGTGAAACTTCAAAGGCTAATGAAAACAAATTTTACATCAAGAAGGCTAACATAAAATCTCAAGCCTGGATCGCAAAGAAACGGTCAACAACATCTGAGATCACTAAGTCTGAGCTCGTTAAGGCTAGTGATAGCATGAAAGAATCAAAATCTGAAATCATAATTGAAACCACATCTGAAAATGTCAAAACTACAAGTGGTAACAATTCAAAAGATAAAAAGACAGTCTAGTTTTCAAACATAAACATCATAGAAAATCCAGATGATGAATATGAATTTGATTATGCAGATGAGTGTGGATTCGATTATGCTGATGAGTGTGAGTTTTATTTTGATGATGGTTATCCAATTCAACCCAAGACCAAAAAGGCTTGGGTCTCACATTTTAAATAGATTGTTGAAATGTGCAGGGGCTCCAGAGATCCGTACTTTCTAAGTGGATTTTGGATAGTGGAGCGTCCAGGCATATGACGGGAATGAAAGTGTTGCTATTTGACATTAAAGCTATCAGTGGTGGATATGTTGGGTTTGCAGGAAACCAAGGTGGAAGGATAGTCGCCGAGGGAAAACTCTCCAATGCCGTCGTTTCATTCGATCGCGTGAACTATATTGCAGAACTTGAGAATAATCTTCTGAGTATATCGCAAATTTGTGACAAGAAGTTCACGGTCCATTTCAACGACAAAGAGTGTATCATCTTGAAGCCAAGTTTCATAATACCAGATGAGTGGAATTTGATGCGAGCACCACGTGAGAATGATCTATATGTTCTTGATATGGGTGTCACTACCACTTCATCAAAATCAGCACAATATTTTGTGTCAAAGGCTACTGAAAAGGATTCTATTCTTTGGCATCGTAAAATGGGGGATATTCATTTAAGAAAAATGAATTTCTTGGTTCATAATAATCTTGTAGAAGGCGTAAATCTTCGGAGTTTTCAGATGTCTGATCATTGCTTAGAATGAAAAAAAGGAAAGCAGATCAAGAAATCTCATCCGAATAAAATTCTGAACTCAATCAAGTTGCCATTAGAACGTCTCCACATGGATTTATTTGGTCCTGTCAATGTTCGAAGTATCCCAAGAGACTTATATTGCTTGGTCGAGACATATGATTATTCGAGATATTCGTGGGTATTCTTTCAAGAACAAAATACGAAACGTTCGAGAACTTGGTTATTCTATTCAAGAAACTCGAGAACCTTTATCATTTGCCGGTCAGACGCATTAGAAGTGACAACAGCACAGAGTTTAAGAATATCAAAATGAAGGAATTCTGCAACGCAAAAGGGATTCTACATGAGTTTAGTGCTCCCTATACTCCACAGCAAAACGGAGTAGCTGAACGGAAGAATAGAACTTTGATTGAAACTGCGAAAACCATGCTTGCAGATTCTAAACTTCCAATCAGCTTCTGGAGTGAAGCAGTTGTTGCGGCTTGCTACACACTAAAAAGGGTTCTCACTCTCAAACCAACAAAGAAAACATGTTTTGAGATGATAAACCGACGGAAGCCAAATTTGAAGTTCTTAGAGCCATTCGGTGCGCCATGTACCGTAATAGACCAAGATGGCGAATTCAGAGCTAAATCTCTTGAACGTTTCTTTATCAGATATGCGAGTCCGTTGAGAAGAGTATTTGTTCCTTCGTTGAGAAAGGTTATTGAAGCACAACATGTGGATTGTTTCAACTAACGGATCCTATTCAAAGGAGAGGTGATGAGTGGGTGTTTAACTATCAAGACCTTTGGAAGTCATTTGACTTGCCCGAAGAACCGTCTGACGAAGAAGTTGCAGCGCTATATTATCTTCACCAGTCGGCGAATCAAGAACAAATTGTTCGACCAATTGTGGTTAATCAACCCACGTCGGATCCATCTTCTTCTAGTGCAAGTTCAAGTAATAGTGGTGTTCTGGCTGAAAATGTTTCTGAAACATTAGCAACACCTACTACTCCTCCAACAAATGCCTCTACTGAACCAGTGAATACAACAACGGAGCCCAGTATGCCTCAGAATCAGAACTCTGATTCAGATGAAGCACCAACATTTGATGCTGATGGGGACTCATCTTCTTCAGACGAGGAAGTGGAGCAGATAACAAGTCTTCTTAATCAATCTGCAGGCTTGGGCAATAGAAATGAAGCTTCATCAAGCTCTCCAAATGTTGAATTGGTCGTTGATCTCAACATCACGAATCAACAAAATTCAGTAGATGTTCCAAGTGAAGATTTGCCGCGATCATATTCCTACCATCCGTCCACAAATATAATCGGAGAACTTCAAACTGGTATTAGAACTCGAAGTCAAATTAACAAAGCACTCAGTTGTTTCTGCACTCACGTTGCTCAAACCCAGAACTATTGCTTCTATTCTTGTTTCATCTCTCAGATAGAGCCAAAGACAGTTAATGAAGCTTTAGCCGATGAAAACTGGGTACAAACAATGCAAGAAGAACTATTGCAGTTTGAGAAGTTGGGAGTGTGGAAGCTTGAAGACCTACCAGAAAATCCGAAAGCGATTGATACAAAATCGATCTTTAAGTGTAAACCCGATGATAGAGGGGTAATTGTTTGTAACAAAGCTAGGCTTGTTGTCAAGGTTTTTCACCAGCAGGAAGGGATAGATTACACGGAAGTCTACGCACCAGTAGCTCGCTTGGAATCTATTCGAATCTTTCTAGCTTTCGTATCATGGAAAGGATTTAAGGTCTATCAATTGGATGTCAAATCGGCTTTTCTGTACGGAAAATTACGCGAGAAGGTATATGTTGGACAACCACCAGGGTTTGTCGATCCACTCAACAAGAAGAAATCATACCTACTGGATAAAGCTCTTTATGGTCTACACCAAGCCCCGAGAGCTTGGTACGAGACGTTATCGCAACATCTCGTCGGCAATGGCTTTATCAGAGGAACTGTGGATAGTACTCTTTTCACCAGAGAGGTTGATGGTCATCTAATTATAGTTCAAATCTACGTCGACGACATCATCTTTGGATCTACAAATGATAGTCTATGCAAGGAGTTTGAGGGAATCAAGAAAAGGAAATTTGAAATGTCCTCGATGGGCGAAATGAAGTTTTTTCTTGGTTTGCAAGTAGATCAGCTTCCAGATGGTATTTTCATTCACAGACTAAGTATGTTCATGACATCTTGAATAAGTTTAGAATGGAAAGCTTGAAGCCTCTATCTACGCCTCTTGCTATAAATCACGGGATTTGCGTTGACGAGACTGGAGCCAAAGTTGACGAGACGTTATACAGATCGATGATTGGATCGCTGATGTATCTAACGGCATCGCGCCCAGATATTATGTATCCAACCTTCCTATGCATCAGATATCAGTCAAGCCCGAGGATCTTACACATGCAGATTGTGAAACGAATCTTCAGATACCTGAAAGGATGCCCAAGCACCGGCTTGTGGTACCCGAAGAATGACAATTTCGACCTCACGGGCTATGCTGATTCAAATTTTGGTGTAGATAAGTTGAATTCAAAATCAACTACAGCGGGATGCCAGTTCTTCGGAACAAGAATAGTAACATGGCAGTGTAAGAAACAGACTACGGTCGCTCTCTCTACCTGTGAAGCTGAGTATATCTCGGCCTCCAGCTGTTGTTCACAGATTCTGTGAATTCAATAGCAGATGAGAGACTATGGTCTGCAATTTCTAGACACTCCGCTGTTTGTTGATAACAAGGCAACCATAGATATAACTAAAAATCCAGTTCATCACTCACGCACAAAACACCTTAAAATTCGTTATCATTTCATTCGAGATTGCTACGAAAAGAAATTGGTGCGAATAGAAAAAATCCACACCGACGAACAAAAGGCTGATTTTTATACCAAACCATTTTCTTTGTCACGGTTTAAATACTTGCTAAGAATTAATGGTATGAAAAATTTGTTGACAGGTGCGGACGCTGAGGTTGAATACTGATCGGATGACGAGTTCGCGTGATCCACATTGGTTTGTTAATATCTTTCTAGTTTAGAATTTTGTTAAAAACTAAAATCAAAAAAGATGTTTTTGATTTTAGGGGGAGAAATGTTAGAGAAAATACAAAAACATTCGAAAAAAATTAAAAATTAAAACACATATGAAAAAGACAAAAAGAATTCAGTGTCATATAAGGAAATGATAGTACATCAGTGGACTATCACAGTATGCTAAAGAAATGTAAAGTTTAAAAGTAATAAACGAGTCTTACTGTGGATGTGTCGATAGGCTTAACACGTTCAGTAAACTATTTTCGAGATATAAACCAAATTTTACAACTGCTTAATCTTGTGGATTAACATATCTTGGATATATAGACTTAGTACTCCGAAATTTTGTTTGAAAGATTGCCTGATTCTGAGATACGAGGTCTTTATAGATAGTTGATATCTGGGGTATTATACAAGTTCTTCTGATTTTGCGAAAGCAATAGCCTAGAACTTTTCTAATGCTTTCGCTATAAACCCCAAGCTGTATGCAAAACTTGAAAAGTATCGAAAGATATAATCATTTGCATTGCTAAAAAGATTCCTTAAGTGGAACACACCTTAAAGTAGAGCCTCATCTCTTTGTCTGTACGGTAGTACTAACCTAAGCTCTCAAGGTCTAGCATAACCCAGATACAGATATCAATTATGCTATATTCACTTGTAAGATGAAATGTAGGTAATCTGGATACGAGAGTATATTCAAGAAGTGGGAACCACAGATAAGTCAAGTTTCATAAATCTTACCTTAACATATCTTAAAACAGTTGAGAAATGTGGTAAAGCTTAAGTGGAAAAACATATCGACAATCTAGGTAAACGAGTTTAAAGCTTAAAGTTATTTAAAGGTCAACGGTACTGGTGATATGTCTCAATCAACTGATATATTCTTAGACACGAATTCACAAAAATATGTCTGTAAATATGTTTGTACATAGTTTACATTGTCCTGTACATAGTTTATCAGCTTTACAAATTAAAATCAAAAAGATTTTCGGTATGTTTTACCATAAACTTACAAAAATTCAAAAAGATTTTATTTCTACATTGTTTTCAGCAAACCAATGTTGGAGAACGGATCTTGAAGTCTGGTAAGATGCTAGAACTGGTGGGAATCTCACTGACAACAGGCTGAGAGTTAATCTGTTTAAACTAAAAAGCTAAAACGATAAAAAGTTAATTAAATTGAAATTTTGATTTTGAAAATATCAATAGTTTGTTCGTAACGGGTCAAACCGGGGTCACTAACTTGGACTCGACAGACAAATCGGTTAACCAAGGTTATTAGCTGGACTTGGTCAACTGTGTGGATTTTCATAACTGGTAAAAGGTTGGAAAGTTCAGGGGTTAAAATTGAAAAATTGAAAAAGTTTAAAATTGTGGTTTGGCAAGTTTGGCCGAACTTGCTAAACTGATTCAAGTTTAACATCTAAGCAAGTTCAACCGAACTTGCTAAGGAATGGCTGTGTTATTTTATAGTTAAGTCCGCCCGGACTTGATTGGGCCTTCGTGTTGGGCTTAGCAAGTTCGCCCGAACTTGACTTGGTATAAATACCAATCAAGTTCGGCCGAACTCATTCAACAGCATATCAACAACACTGAGCGAACTTGAACTTGAGAGAGAATTGTGTGATTTTGACAATTTGGCGTCGTTATACTGCCTGTTTTTCAATTGGTTTTGGTGATTTGCACACCACAATCAATGGCAAAGTTATTGATTTGTTCTATGAATCATGTTTGGACCGTAAATGAACTAAACAAGATCTGAAAAACTCAAAATTGATAGATCCAGGGGTTTAATAGCTAAATTGAACTTAAAATCATAATCCATACTTAAAATCGACCGTGTATATGTTTTTGATTGAATGGTAAAGGTGGAATGGCATGTTAACAGATGTTGAGTTTGCAGAAGACGACAAGTTCGGCCGAACTTGTTGTCAAGTTCGACCAAACTTGAATAAGAAGCTTGTTAACAAACTGAATAAAAGGAAAATAATCCATCTTCGACCGAACTTGGACTTTGAAAATCTGAATGATTGATAATATAAGTTCGTCCGAACTTATTAAGAAAATTGTGAACATGTATTAATACATGTTCGGGCAAACTTGTTAAAAACAGAATGTTTAACACATAATCAAGTTCGCCCGAACTTGATAAAAGTGTTTAAAAATTTGTAAAATTTTTCTCGAAAAGCGTGCTAATTGATTTACGTCGTTTTTCAGGTTCAAGAACCAGAGCGTATAATTTATGTTGAGTTTTCAAAGACGCACAACACATGTATTATGCTCGATAAGTCGATCTGTCCATCGCTAAATGAATACGAGAGTATATTGAAGTTTTTAGAAGAAAGCCCTATTAACAGAGCGATCACAGAGCGTACAGTTTCGTATAGATCACACACCTTTCACTTCTGGATGAACGCAAGCTTAAGTGATGATCAGAAATTACTTCAACCGTGCAAGTCGGCAATGAAGTCAAACCGATTACCGTAACCGAAGATGATATTCGCAGAGTATTACAATTCAACGACAACAAAGACAATCCTATTTATCTTGATGAGAGGATGGTCAGAGGGTGTTTATTTCGAATGGGATACAAAGGAAGCGTGAATAAGCCAACATTGAAGAAAGGGGAAGTGCCTAACCCCTATAAGCTCCTAATGCATGCTATTATTCACACATTCAGTCATCGCAAGGCTGGTCTCAACGATGTGCAAGATTATTTAGCCTGTATGGCAACGACGTTTATTCTGAAGAAGCCGTTCAACTTTTCGAAGCTTGTTTTCACACAACGTCCAAGAATATGGAAGATTCAAGACTTTGTCTTTATCCAAGATTCGTGCAAATGTTGATTAATGAGAAGTTCAAGAATATAGCACGAGATCCGAACGATGTGTTTTATCTAGTTCATCTTGATGAATTAACAGTGAAAAAGCTTATAAAGTTTCAGAAGCAAGCTTCAGCTCCTGTTGCAAAACCAGTTCTCGGAGCTATTAAAGATGCTAACTACATTGCGCCGCCAGACAATAAATGGAGAAAAGATGGCAGTGATGATGAGAAAGAGCTTAACGCTGAGAAAGAATGGTTTAAGGAATTTAAACCGAAAGCAAGAAGCGAATGGTTCTTAAAGGCAGAAGCTGATAAGCCTAAGAAGAAATGAGCTGCAAGGAAAATTGAAACAATGCTTGTAGATGAAGATGAACCTGAGAATGTTCAAGTTGAAGCAGGTTCAAGTGCAGCAGTTAATATTGAAAGTCAAGAAACAATGAAAGCAACACAAGATGATGTTATTTCTGCTACTTCAGAGAATGATGATTCTGATGATTCTCTTGAAAGAATTACAAAGAAGACTATAGCAGAGACTGAGGCAGAAAAGACAAAAGAGACTGATGCTTATTTCGATCAGAATCAGGAAAAAGAGTCAGATGAGGAAAGACCAAAGAAGAAATCTAAACGTGTAAAGTCTGCAACTGTTTCGTCAACAAAGACTACAAGATCTCCTCAAGCAAAAGGCAAGAAAAGAAAAGCAGCAAGCAGAAAGTATATTGGAAAGACGAAAAGCACAGAAGCCCCACAAGAACTTTCTGGTGCACAGGAGACAGGAGTCACACAAGAACCTCCTACACAAGAACCTCCTGTTATTATTCATGCTGAGACTGAAAGTCAAGGAGTTGCACAAGAACCTCCTGTGACTGGTATACTCGAAGTTCCTATTACTCAATCTCCAATTGCTGCAACAACTTCTGTTCCTGAAAGCTCTACTCCAAGGAAGTCTACACCAAAGGCTGCGACTCCAAAGTCAACACCAAAAACTCAAGGAGGGCCTAATGTGTTTGGAGATATGCACAATGATCCGATAAGTCTGCAGGATTTAAACGATTTCTTTCCAGAGACTAACGTTGAACTTCTGGAAAAGCGTATCAAGGCATTAGAAGACAAAGTGGCACAGAATGAAGTTGAGAAAGCAGAGCTTATTCAGAAGATGAATCAAAGTGTGGTTGAGAAAGAGATTTTGGATGACAAGGTTAAAGTATTAGAGAATGAAAGAGAGTACTTTAAAGCGTTGATCAAAAGTTTACAGGATGCAAATGAAAATATGTAAACTGATATAGCTGATCTGAAGTCTATCCAAGCCTTAAATGATCGAAGATTCTCCAGGATGCAGAAAGTGTTATCTAATGCACTGGGTATCGACTTCATCAAAGAATATGACTGTCTAGATCAACAGTAAGCTAAAGAACGTTCTGAGAAAGAATTAGCTGTGAGCGGTAAAGGAAAGAATGTTGAAGGTGAAGCACCTACTTCTTCTGTAGCTGCAGAGAAGTCTATCGATGATGTGATTCCAGCTTCTGAGTCTGATATTCTAAAGGTTGACGAATCTGTCAAGCCTTCTGATCTGATAGTTGCTTCTGAAAAGGACGATGAAGAAGCTGAAAAGGAGGATAAAGATGATGAAGAAAAGGATGATTCGGAATATGAAGATTGGAATGTAGGTGACGACGACGATGATGATGACAATCATGGTGGTGTTGGTATTAGAATCACTGAAGCCAAAGTGTCAAGTGAATTTGATTTTTCCTTGCAAATGGATGATGAATCAAACAGAATGGAAAAATAAAGTGAGGGGGAGTCAGGGAAGACAGGGACTTCAGAGGATATAGATTTGTCAGATGTTGATCGATCTGCAAAGCCAATTGCTGCAGTACCTACAAAGCCGTTAATGTTGATGTTGGAACATAATGTGGAAGAAGGTGAGTACGTGCACAATTACTCAAAGAAGATTTGGCGAGATTGGTTGAAGTTGAAGCTGAAAGTTTAGAGTTTGATTTCGAGGAAGTTTTGAACGTTAACACTTTTGAGCCAAATGATTATCAGTATACTAGAAGATTTGAGGCTGATGAGTATATTAGGGTGATCGTGGAGGATTGGTCTTCTGATGATGAAACGGATCATACTGCAAAGTACGTCGGTCTTAACTCTGAAAGTTTTCCTACTTTCGAGGAGATGTACAAACAATTAGACGAAGACATGTTGAAGGAAAGAATTGCTGAATCAGCCTGAGAGGGTAAAGCCCCTAAGCCCATGACGAAGGAGGAAATCGCTCAAGCAAAGAAGTCCTGGTTTAAAGAGATGCCTCGCGAATGCAAGTTTCAACGTCCTCTAGCATTCTTTACCAGATACAAAGATGTTTCTTTGGGGGATATTTTAAGTTGGGGATGGTTCAAGGAGCTGAACGTATACGCAATCAAAAGAGAATTTGGAGTGCAATACTTCAAGTATCTTTCTGATTTCAAGACCTTACCTTATTGGAATGTCGAAGAGTTAGTGCAAACTGTGAATGTTACATATCACATGAAGTATATCGATCAGTTATTGTGGAAAATGATCAAGTATGAAGCGGTAAAAGGATTCAACTACTGGAAGCCTTTTATTCCTAGCCGCAGAATCAAGACAAACAAGAAAAAGAGGGAAAAAGGCATAACATTGATTATGAAACGTCCAAGAGCCATGAGGAATATGCCGCTAATGCCGATTGAACAAAACTTCTATCCTTTGTTCAAGTGGTGGCAAATAGATCCAGCTACTTGTGAAGCAGTTATTGTTCTGAAGTTTGAAGAACATTTGGATAACAAAGGAAAGGGTTGAGGTGATGGGTTATCAGGGTATGAGGGGTTTATGGAGGACGATAAGGATTCTAGATCCTATGTGGCTTGTGAACTGCTCGAGAGAAGACATCAAAACATTGTTCTATAGCAAGATTGTTTTTGAAGAACAAGAAAAGGTACAAGCGATGTAGTTTCAGAGAGTTGTAAACGTTTGTTATGCACGCGAAGTCAATTCTGGAAAGATGTGGCACACAAAGTGGATAGATTTAGAAAGGGTTGAGTTTCTAAAGGAGGAGAAGCGTCTTGAAGCAATTAATGAAAGAACTAGGAAGGCAAGTGTTAAAAGATTTCAGCATTTGAACAAAGTGCCTCCTACAGATCAGACGCCGGATCCGAAACAAGAGCGACGAAGGAAGCCGTACAAGAACTTCTTCGGTCGTGTGCATTAGTGTTTATATGAAGACAGAGTTTTGAAGACTAATACAAGACGAAGACTATATCCAAGGGGGAGTCTGTTGGTACATAATGTCTATGTCTTAGTCTTATATCGAGTCTGTATAGTATAGAGCTGAATAGGCTAGGTAAAAGATGTATTTATGTAGTATGAGGACAAGTTCGCACATGTTCGGGCGAACTTGTGACTCCCAGGGGCGAACTTCCATATCTATATAAACCTAGCTAGCCTCATTCATTTGTAACTTTGGCTTTTGGAGGCGAAGCTCTGTCAGTTTGTACTCTCGAAGTTTAATCAATGAAACTGATGACTAACTGATTAATTCTTGTCTATTTGTAAACACGACGTAATATTTCCGCTATTATGGATGTTAGATATCACATTTAGGTTCCTTAGCATGGAGGATCGGTCCTACAGGCCTGAAGATCCCGAATTCGACCTTGGACATTTTACGTCATTAGATTTCTTTTGTCGAGATGAGTCTAACGGTATAATCTGGTAAAAAGGTTTTCGGAAAGAGATTTAAACGTTTTTTGCTATCCGGATTCGTTAAAATTTGTCGAAAATGGAAGATACTGATTTTGAGAAAATGAATATTGGGAAGAGTTGCCTTCTTATTTGGAACCTCATGAACGTTTTGCTATTTGGGGTAAAAGATTTGAAATGTTTAAATGTAAAAGAGGTGAATCTGTGACTGAGCTAATAGAACGATTTTATGTCATGGATAACAAATTGTTTGAATTCTATCTTTGGTTTCAACTTCTTAATCAATAAAAGATTTTGAATTTTGCAAATGCTTACCATCATAATGAGATGGTTATTTGAAAGAATTGGAAAAGGAACCTAGATTTTCAATGCTTAATATTGGTGAATTTTTGGACAAAATTAAAAATCACATTCCTGTAATCGAAAATATGAAAATTTTAAAACTAAAGAAGGAAAGTGAGTCTGAGATTAAAATGGAAAATGAAAGTATAGAAGTTAATAGTATTGTGTATGATGAAGATCCAAAAGAATCTAATCAATGTTATTATACTGATCATGAAATTTTTAAAATTCTTTGTCAAAATTATAATACAGCTGAAGTTTATCAATCTTTCGTAGGTCTATTAAGTGATCAAGGAAATGACAAGAAAACACAGATTAAGGAAGTGTTAATTTCTGAGAACCTAATAGATCGATTAGGCAGAGAAGATGAAATTGTCCAAGCTGAACAAAAGGATATGATAAAAGAAGAGAGTAAAAGTGAGAATAGTGGAAATGTAGAAAAAGTGGAAGAAGAACTAAAGAGTGAGGCAGTTGAAACAGAAAGACAATTCACAAATGTTTTGAATCGTGCAAAATTTGTCAAGATATGGATGAAAAGATTAAGGAACTGACATGTTACACTGAGAGTCTTATAGCAAAATTTCTAAAGCCATGTGAATCGTGTATTGATAAAGATGAGAAATACAAGGAGCTTAAACGTCATACTGATCATTTATCATATGATTACAAGGAAGTGAAAATGGCTTACGACAAATTGAGTAAAATGATTAAAGAATGTGAGTTCTCAAGCAGAGAAGATAGTGCTACGCTCTTAATGTTAAAAGCAACGGTCATGGACAAGCAGATGGCGATCAATATTCATCTCGAGACGTTTGCTAAGCTGAAGAAAGAGCTTGAAGATATGAGGATAGAAACGGAACGGTTCAACAAGTTGTTGATCAATTACTCAACGTCTTCATACGTGATTGATCATATTCTTTCGAAAATTGAATAAGAAAAGGATAAGTATGAGAAACAAGATAAGGATCCGGGTTATCATCGTGTTCCACCCCCGATGTGGAATAGTTATGCTATAAAGAAACATGACGGGGTGGATAAGGCGCTCAATTTAAAATTGAAAACTGAATCGAAAGACGAGTTGCCTGAAAACGTTGATGTAACCTATGAAAGTGGATCCGAAGTGGTTCAAAAGGTGGTAGAAAATGTTTTTGAAAACACAGAGGATAAAAATAATAAATTAAGTTCCAGTTCTGAAAATGAAGAATGTTTTCAAAAGAATTATATTTCAAAATCGGAACATACTTTGAGTGATGACCTGAATGTGATCATGTATATGATGAAAGGTTCTTGTAACAACTCGACTTTTCGGATTGTTTCCGTACTACTGTTATTCCCTTTCTTGTAACCGTCTTTGTAATCGGAGATTCGATAAATAATGGAAAATATGTTTTATTAAATACAATTGCATCACACCACATAACACTACACTTAAAACGCTTTTATACTCACAACGCTAATGCTACACGAATCAAAGGTTTGTTCGTTCGGTAACCACTCGTGCCTACAATCTCTCTTATCACGCAAATCGCAAATGCAGTTAATTATATGGTATATGCAATGTTCTATGTTATTTATGCTTATCTTTAGTGTATGATTTATACTCGCTCTCGCAACGCTCTCACTCGCACAACTCGCACTATTGCATTATTCTGATTAACGCAACGCCTAACGTCTCACTAAAACGTTTAACGAACAAAACCTAACTAACCTGATCAAATGAAATCACCAAACGAACCGCCAACGCACGAACTAGAAACCATTCGTGGTAAAATAGCTAATTCGTACGAATTACAACCTCTAATTCGTACGAATTACCAAACCTGTTGGTTGGCTAGTTCGTACGAATTAGAGGCCTAGTTCGTGCGAATTAGACCACCACCACCCACCTCCCTCACTTCCTATAAATACCATGCTCCTCCACACACACTCCTCTTGCTGCCACTTCGCACCAAAAATGCTCCCGACCACTTTTTCTCCGTTCCAAGTAATAAACATCTATTTTCAACAAATCACTACGATTTCCACTACGTTTTCTACACGAGTTTATCTCTGATTTCATCAGAACTTCTTCTTTTACGAAAATCTTCATCTTTTTCATAAAACCTTATGATTTTACCTTGGATTTACACTTAAACGAGTGTATTTGGTTTAGCTTTGGCTTCCCAAGTTAGAAACCTTAATGTTTCAAGCTCATTAAGTGATTTATCCAAATAAAACTGTTTTAGACTCGATTTTTACACAAAAATGGACTAAATCGACATTTGATTCGTTCAGTACTTAGTGGGACGAAGCAGGGTCGAAATCAGCCTGAAATTGACTCGAAACCACGTCTATTTCAAGCGAAAACTCAGTTCCGGACGCACGAAGAGTAAAAGTCACTTTGTGCAAACTGGACTGCTTCGTACGAATTAGACCTAGTTTGTACGAACCAGTCCGAGTTCTTACAACTGGCTAAACTTCTCTAAAAGACCTCCCCAGCTTTTGGTTTGCTCAGTAGCTCAAGGTTGGAAGGATGGACACTCGATTTCCCTGATAAACGACACGAAAACACTTAATTTTGAATACCAAACAGCCTAGTTCGCACCAAATGATTAAATCGTATGAATTACACCTCTAACTTGTACGAATTACCCACTTGGTACAAACTAGTGCTAATTCGTACGAACTACCACTTCGTATGAACTAGCACTAGTTCGTACGAACTACACTGTTCTACCAGCAAACTTTTCGCTAACTTTTTGAGCACTTCAGAAGACTGATGCACTTCTGTTCTCGCTTACAGGCTGATCCAGGCGCTCCCTTCAATCCACAGAGGTTGTGTTTACTTGCTAAGCATGAACTGTGCGTATACTTGAACCCTTTTCGTTTAAACGCACTATGGGGTGTTACATACATCTCTATATCAAAACACGCTACACACAATGCTAAACTCTTTAAACGCTAACGGTTCTTGCATGTTATACATGAATCGCTGAATGTATGTTTGCTATGTGTGAATAATGAGGACTCGCAGACCACCCTTAGGAACGATAATACTATAGTTTGGGCTTAGCACCCGATTGGTTCGGGGGTTGTTAAGGCTCGCAAACTCACTTTACGTGCGTGTCCACTGTTGTGAATACGTATCACGCACACTCCATCTCGTAGTCGTGTTGGTTAGCTTGTATCATTATTGTTAGCTTACTTAGATTCGCTTATCTACGTGTCACATGCTGGTTATGCGTAAACGCTTTGTCTCTATTATTATGATATTAAACTTGTGTACTCACCTTTACTTTTGTATTGACTGTTATTTACGTATGTGACATGTCACACCCCGACAGGCAGCGGAATAAAAGTCGGGGCATAATTGGGTTATCACCAAAGCTCATGATATTTACTAAGATGTTTCATATTTATTAAATTCAAATTACAAACTTAAATATCCAAAAACAAAATTCATACAATTACAAAGAAAAATGAAACTATATATTTATTCCAAAGCATAAACTTGTTTATTCTTCTAGGCCATCCTAAGTGTTTCCTGTCTCAGCTGGATCACCTGTATCATGTGTAAAACGGGGGAGATTTTGGGTCAATAAAAGTTGGCGAGTGAACCATGATAAAACATTTTAACTAATTTCTTGTTTTATTTAATAAAGAAAATTCATGCATTAATCACATGTGAGCAAACATATATGTAAACAATCACAAACCACTTTGGATGAGTATATGACATGAAATGATGATGTATTTGAGATCAAAGCTCAATCAAATGGAGCCGATCTAATGAGGCTCCTGATGCTCAACCCGTATCCCACGGGGAACTGATGGGCCTAATGAAATGCGTGCACTGAAATGATAAATTCAATCTACATATAATTCACACAACAATCATTACACATTTGATCACAGATATGATGTATACACAAGTGTTTAAATAAATATAAGAATAGTACGACACATGATACACCCCAAAACATGATTAAAACGGGGAATTGGTAGAGATTCACTCACAGTGGATGCGTTTCTTGATGACGATGAATGCGCACGAATTTTATGATTCAACCGACGGGGGAAAACTAACTAAATAATAACGAGATGATTCGATTAAATAAATAAATTTTATTTGAGATTATTATTTTTAATCAGTGCTCTTTAATGAGGTTTTTAGATTTATTTTTGTGAGTTTAATGCAAATTTTTAACCTTCAAAATCTTTATTTTTAAGTGTTTCTTAAATAATTTTTCAATTTAATAAAAAGAAAATAAGAAAACAAAAATAAATAAATGGTTTGACTTTGTCAGGTCTGACCGGTCAGACAGCATGAATTCCAGGCGCGAGTGAGGTTCGAATTCGGGACCTCTCGCATACGTGCACGCAGCTCTACCAACTGAGCTACGTGTCTAACCCGAAATATTCTCTGTTTTAATTATATATATATACTAACTAACTTTAACCTTATATAGTTTTTATTAAAAATGATTTAATATGGCCGAAACCGGTTACAGAACCCGGAATCGAACTCAGGACCTTCGGGTTCGTGTGCACACAGCCCAACCAGTTGGGCTATGTGTCTAATCTGTATAAACACTGGATTATATTAATTATATATATATATGCTGTGAATTGATCTGAATAAGTTTAAAAATATTGGTTTTATTTCAGAAAGTCGAAAACATGTGTGATTCGAACCCGGGACGTGTGTTTTATATTTGCATACAGTTCACCGTTGGACTGTGTGTCTAACCCGGTTAAATACCCGATTTTAATTACATTAGTATACAACTGAGGCTTCGACTTCTTCACTAAAAAAAACACAGAACAGTGAACCCGACTGTTTTGCTTAATCGACCAACAACTTATACTCGATTGAAATAGAATAGAAAAATAAAGATTAAGTAACATGATATACCAAAACAGAGAGTTTTCTTCAGATTTCCGGCAAGTTTCGTCGACCCTGATTTGCGATTTCCGGCGAGAGTTTCCGGTGCTATTTTCTGGCGACTATCAGACAATTCCGGCGAGGTTTGGAGAGAGCAGAAAGGTTTGAATTTGAGGAGCAACTGGGCGACGGTATGGTTTAACTGGTATTTATAATCACCCATGGTCTCGATTATAACCCCTTGGTCTTTAACTTCAAAATCGGTTATAATCATTATACATGATTACCGATTTGAAACTTATCAAGGATCAGTTATACATGAACAAATAACCGAAAGCATTGATTGAAGATGATAGGCGGTTTTTCTGATTTCGGACCTTGAATTACGAATTGATGATTTCAATTTTGAACGGTTTGGAGTTTTAATCCGATTTTTTATTTCGAAAAGCGTAACTGTTTCCGTTCTAAAAACAGACATTGCTTGATTGAAGTTGGCGGTTCAGTCGCGATTCAAACAGGTGATATGCGAGTCTTAACATATAACTTAATTGATTTCAGTTTAAATCACAAATGTGTGTGTAGTGTAGTGGTGAAGGCTGTGTGTGTACAATCTGGGAGACATGGTTCGAGACCCGGCTACCCTATTCTGTTTTAGTATTTCATTTTTATTATTATTATTATTATTTATTAATTATGGTTTTTAAACTCTAAAATATTTATTAATTATGTATTATTTTAATTAACCGGCACAATAAATACGCAACGAACTTTTAACCGAATGTTTGATTATTAAACGAAGCAGGTTTTGAAACCCGTTTTACAACGAATGTTACAGTATCCCCTATTTTTAGAAATTTCGTCCCGAAATTTAAGTAGTAGAGGTAACCGGAAAAAGATGCGGGTATTTTTCGCGCATTGAGTCTTCACGTTCCCAAGTAAACTCGGGTCCTCGCTTTGACTCCCAACGTACCCTGACAATTGGAATACGACTTCACCTTAAACGCTTCTCTCCGAAATCCATGATTTCCACCGGTCTTTCAACGAAGTGCATCGATTCATCGACTTGAATGTCTTCTAGAGGAATATGGAGGTTTTCATCGGCGAGGCACTTTTTCAAGTTTGATACGTGGAATGTGGGATGAATTCTTTTGAGCTCTTTTGGTAGGTCAAGCTTGTATGCTACGAGACCTACTCTTTCGAGTATCTTGAAAGGTCCTACGTAGCGTGGTGCTAGCTTGCCCTTCTAGCCAAAACGAACCACTCCCTTCCACGGTGATACTTTTAAAAGTACTTGATCACCAATGTCAAACTCCAAGGGCTTTCGTCGTTTGTCAGCATAACTCTTTTGACGACTTTGAGCCGCTAGAAGATTGTTTCGAATTTGAAGGATCTTGTCGGTTGTTTCTTGAATTAATTCTAGTCCAGTGATTTGCGTTTCCCCAATTTCGTGCCAACATACTGGAGATCGGCACTTACGACCATATAAAGCTTCGAAAGGAGCCATGCCGATGCTTGAATGATAGCTATTGTTGTACGAAAATTCAACTAATGGTAGGTGAGTGTCCCAGTTCCCTTTGATGTCTATGACACATGCACGCAACATGTCTTCAAGGGTCTGGATGGTGCGTTCAGATTGACCATCAGTTTGAGGATGAAAAGAGGTACTGAGGTCTAATCGTGTACCCAAAGCGGTTTGTACGGCTCGCCAGGTTCGTGAAGTGAAACGACCATCACGGTCTAAAATTATGCTTAATGGTAGACCATGACGGCTTACGATCTTGCTGATGTAGATACGAGCTAACTTCTCGTTCTTGAAGTCCTCGCGAATCGGAATGAAATGAGATGACTTTGTAAGACGATCGATTATTACCCATATGGTGTCATACCCACTGGAGGTGCGAGGTAACCTAGTAAGGAAATCCATGGTTATGTTTTCCCACTTCCATACAGGTATTTCGGGTTGGACTAGAAGTCCTGAAGGTCTTTGATGTTCAGCTTTTACTTTGGAACAGGTAAGGCACTTGGAAACAAAAATAGCGATATCCTTTTTCATGCCAGGCCACCAATAGGTGTATCGTAGGTCTTGATACATCTTGTCGGCTCCTGGGTGTACAGAGTATCGTGTTTTGTGCGCCTCATTCATGAGGAAATCACGAAGGTTATCGCGATCAGGAATCCATATGCGGTTTAAATAGTATAGAATACCGTCGGATTTGGTTTCGATTTTGAGTTCAGCTCCACATGACAGCTCATCGTGTACGTCATTTTCCGTTACAGAAACATGTTGAGCTGCCCGGATTCGATCTTTGATGTCGGTTATGATTTGCGAACATAGAAGACGAATGGAGTTCGCATAACCTTTTCGACTGAGCTCATCGGCCACCACGTTTGCCTTGCCAAGATGATACCGAATTTCACAGTGGTAGTCGTTGAGAAGTTCGACCCATCTTCGTTGCCTCATATTCAACTCTTTCTGGTTGAAGATATGTTGGAGACTCTTGTGGTCAGTGTATATTTCACACTTAGTACCGTAGAGGTAATGTCTCCATATCTTGAGAGCGAACACAACGGCTCCAAGTTCCAGGTCGTGGGTGGTGTAATTCTTCTCGTGAACCTTGAGTTGCCTAGAGGCATAAGCTATCACTTTTCCTCTTTGCATCAATACACAGCCTAGCCCTTCCCCTGATGCGTCGCAATATACCACAAAGTCATCGCAACCCTCAGGGAGTGTGAGGATAGGTGCGTCACAAAGTTTTTGCTTTAGAGTTTGGAAGGCCTCCTCTTGCTTAGGTCCCCATATGAAGGGTTTTCCTTTATGAGTCAAGGCCGTGAGTGGTACAGCAATACGAGAAAAAATGGAAATGAAGCGTCGATAGTAACCAGCCAAACCAAGAAATGACCTAACTTCGGTAGGGGTACGTGGCGCTTGCCATTCTTGTACTGCCTTGATTTTTGAAGGATCGACATGAATTCCCTTGTCATTGATGACATGTCCAAGGAATTGTACTTCTCCTAACCAGAATTCGCATTTTGAGAATTTAGCGTAAAGCTTTTCAGACCTTAAGAGTGTAAGGATGAGTCGAAGGTGTCGCTCATGATCAGATTTAGACTTGGAGTAAATAAGAATGTCAACGATGAAGACTATGACGAAACGGTCGAGGTAGGGTTTGCATACTCTATTCATTAAATCCATGAAGACAGCGGGGGTGTTGGTTAAACCGAATGGCTTGACCATGAACTCGTAATGACCATAACGAGTCCGGAAGGCGGTTTTTGGGATATCTTCTTCGTGCACCCTGAGCTGATGATAACCAGAACGAAGGTCGATTTTTGAAAAGCAGGTGGCGCCTTGAAGTTGGTCTAGGAGGTCATCAATTCGAGGCAGTGGATAACGATTTTTAACCGTTAGCTTGTTGAGTTCTCTATAATCAATGCACATGCGAAACGTTCCATCTTTCTTCTTCACAAAAGAATAGGTGCACCCCAAGGCGATGAGCTAGGACGTATGAATCCTTTGTCAGTCAGCTCTTGCAGTTGACTGGCCAGCTCTTACATTTCAGATGGGGCTAACCTATAAGGAGATTTTGCGACTGGTGTAGCGCCAGGTACAAGATCGATGCGAAATTCGACTTCTCTCATAGGAGGAAGTCCTGAAATGTCGTCGGGAAAGACTTGTGGGAATTCTTTCACAACTGGGATATCTTCGAGTTTCCTCTCCTTGTTTCCCTTTTTGACGACGTGAGTTAGGAATGCGACATAGTTCTTGCGGAGATATCTTCGGGCTTGAAGGCAGGACATTAATTTGTGTCCTTCTGAAGGGGTTTCCCCAAAAATACGTAGTGTCTGACCGTCTGCAAGAGGAATGCGAATGAACTTTTCGTGACACACCACTTCAGCGTGATGCTGGCTGAGCCAGTCCATACCAATTATAACATCGAAACTTCCCAACTTCATAGGAATAAGGTCAATTGGAAAATCGTGATCGTTTAGGGTGAGAGTACAATTACATATAATAGAATTTAATGAAACGGGTTTTCCGTCAGCAACTTCCACCGTTAGAGATTCGATGAGATTAACACAAGGTTGGTCGAGGAAAGGTTCAAATTCTAAGGACACAAAGCTCTTATCCGCACCAGTATCGAATAATATGGATGCATAACTACCATTGATGAGAAACGTACCGTTGACCACGTTGTTGTCTGCCCTGGCTTGGTTGGCATTGATATTGAAAGCTCTCCCTCTGGCAGGTGGGGGAGCTTGGTTAGCTTGGTTTACCGGGTTTGCGTGAGCTTGGCCATGGATGATGTTCACTAGGCGTGGACATGTGTTCCTGAAGTGGTTTGGGTCCCCACAGTTGAAACAAGCTCGCATGAGTTGCATCATGGGGTAGTTGGGTTGGTAGTAAGGTTGGGCTGCGTGTTGTGAAGGTGATAGAAGTAAGGGTTGTTGGGTTTGGCCCACTATCTGATTTTGGGTTTGGGTTGGAGGTTGATTGCGGTTCATTTGTTGAAGGGTACGGCAGGTTTGGATGGTGTGACCCACACAGCCACAACTTGTGCAATGTTGGCAGGGATTTTTGGGAAGGTGATGGTATTGACAGCGGTTGCATTTTGGGTGTGGGCCAGTATATGGCTTTTTGAACGGTGCAGCTGGAGGAGCAATTTGGGTGATTGGTGCAACAATGATAGGAGGGTTGGTTTGAGTGACAACAAAAATCTTGCCATTTCGCTTCCTCTTACCAGCAAACTTCGAGGATGAGACTGGGTGGTTTGGAGTTGGGGTCTCAATGGGTGCTTTCTTCTTCTCATCTTTGAACTTGCCGTTTCGAATGCGATTTTCAGTGAGTTTTGTAGCTAACTCCATTGCGGCTTCAAGTGTTGCAGGCGATGTGCTTAAAACCGAATCTTGAATTTTCGAGGGGAGACCTCGAATGTAGTGTTCAACTAAGCGGTACAAGGGGGTGAACAAATTTGGGATCATCTGGTTCAACTCAAGGAATCTCTTATTATATGAAGTGTGGTATCCTTCCTTTTGTTTCAGCGTGTGGAATTCGTCTTCCAGCTTTTTGATTTCGCTTCTTGGACAGAAGCGTCTTGTCATGAGTTCTCTTAACTCTTCCCATGTTAAGGCCATGGCATCTTCAACTCCTCGCTTACCCTTTTCCGTGTTCCACCACGTAAGGGCTACCCCAAACAGTCTTCCAGTCGCGTAACGTACCTTACGGTCCTCGGGACAATCGCAATTGAGGAAAGTGTTTTCCATTTCTTCAAACCAGTGAAGGAGGGCGGTAACACCTTCGGTCCCTTCATATTTTGGGGGATCGCAAGATTTGAAGTGTTTGTAGGTGCACTTGGGGGTTTTGGAAGGAGGGTTGGCGACGCTCTGGTCTTCTTGGTTGGGAGGGTTGATGGGATTAGCAGTGAGAGCTTGTTGAACTTGAAGCACGATGTCAAGAAGTACTGCGGCCATTTGTTTAGCAATTTGTGTGGCCAAGCGTTCGCTTGACTTTCCTGACTTTCTACCTCCACGTAGTTGCCTAGCCGACATCTACAGGAACATATATATGAAGATTGGGAGTTTAAGAATTTTCTAGGTGTCATGTGTCGTAAAAAAAGAATGAAAAACAACATAACTGACAATAATTTAACTACATCCATAGGATGTCTTGGGTTTGCTCATGTTTGGGCCTCCAAATGTCCCCCCATACCATTGCCTGTATAGTCATGTGGGCCCCTATGACTATTGGGCTTGGTAGGATTCACATTGGTGTCGGCGGGTTAACACTCGCACCACCCGAATGAAAATCGTAAAATACGATTGCGAGATGTATGGTAGGAGGGTGTCCAGGTGTAGACACAATGACAACTCAAAGTGGGGTTAGCTCACACGACGTTTGGTATAGCATGCTTTGGCCTAATAGGTCCTTCGTACTCTCATCGTTAGTCCCCAGGTAGGCAAACTAGTCCTTTATTTTGGATTTATACGAATGCCAAGCCTAGACAGGACGTTCCGACTACCGGTACTCGTACCCTTCCAGTTACCACATGCCCGTCATGAGAACTCACTTTGATGTGATTTGAAAAATACAAAAATCATTTCAAAGATCATGGAAATCGTGAGGTGTGTGCTCTCATGGATATGATATGTTATGAGGATATGATTTATGATGAGCATTGCATAATAACATGTATTTGTGAGCGTGCTTGCATAACATTGGGTGTGAAAATAAACATAAAACATATAAACATCATGAATTTTGCATGTAACGCATAAACAATTAAAATTTAATCAACTATAGTATAGGTTCTAAGGGTCTAATAACCTATCCTATATCCCTATAGTCACAAGCTCTGATACCAATCTGTCACACCCCGACCCGCAGCGGAATAAAAGTCAGGGCATAATTGGGTTATCACCAAAGCTCATGATATTTACTAAGATGTTTCATATTTATTAAATTCAAATTACAAACTTAAATATCCAAAAACAAAATTCATACAATTACAAAGAAAAATGAAACTATATATTTATTGCAAAGCATAAACTTGTTTATTCTTCTAGGCCATCCTAAGTGTTTCCTGTCTCAGCTGGATCACCTGTATCATGTGTAAAACGGGGGAGATTTTGGGTCAACAAAAGTTGGCGAGTGAACCTTGATAAAACATTTTTACTAATTTCTTGTTTTATTTAATAAAGAAAATTCATGCATTAATCACATGTGAGCAAACATATATGTAAACAATCACAAACCACTTTGGATGAGTATATGACATGAAATGATGATGTATTTGAGATCAAGGCTCAATTAAACGGAGCCGATCTAATGAGGCTCCTGATGCTCAACCCGTATCCCACGAGGAACTGATGGGCCTAATGAAATGCGTGCACTGAAATGATAAATTCAATCTACATATAATTCACACAACAATCAATACACATTTGATCACGGATATGATGTATGCACAAGTGTTTAAATAAAATATAAGAATAGTACAACACATGATACACCCCAAAACATGATTAAAACGGGGAATTGGTAGAGATTCACTCACAGTGGATGCGTTTCTTGATGACGATGAATGCGCACGAATTTTATGATTCAACCGACGAGAGAAAACTAACCTAAAAAATAACGACATGATTCGATTAAATAAATAAATTTTATTTGAGATTATTATTTTTAATTAGTTCTCTTTAATGAGGTTTTTAGATTTATTTTTTTGAGTTTAATGCAAATTTTTTGTGGCATCCCGGTTTTTAGGATAACTTAAACGCAATACTTGTCGAATAAATTATATGCTAAATATTAAACGTGTACGAGTTAATGAATACGTGATGCGTGATTGTGTGATTGTTTTAGTTATAAAATAATTATGGTAAATATGTACACGAACCGAACCGAACCGCGACACGAACCAAACCTTAAACTCAAACTATTCGGCCGCAAGATCAAACACAAACCGAACTCCTTGTGACTCTAGGAAACCTTAAACTCAAACTATGCGGCCACAAGATCAAACCCAAACCGAACCAACCCAAGTTCCTCGGCCACGAGCTCAAGCCAAAACCGTGATCTTCATCTCTTGCGCCTATAAATACAAACACATGCATGGGTCTTTCTTCACAACACACAAAACCCTAGCATCTAATCAGCCGTCGGCAGCTTCCGATTGTTCCATTGATCGCGAGCAGCCGATCCTTCATCCCTTCAATCGCAAACAGCCCATCTCTTCCACTTGTTCACTTCCTCGATCACAAAACAGCCTACTACTTCTTCTCAGTCGCGAACAACCTCCTTTCTCGGTCACGGATCTTCTCGGTTGCAAGCATCTTTGATCACCGGTTCCTTATCTTACTCACGGTTCGTTTACCTTATCGTTAAAAGATTAGAATTTATCATATGTTACAAGATCATATTCGGAATACATGTGTTTTGATTTTGTTGTTTTCGGATTGTATGATTGAATGAAGTGATTGTGTTGTTTCGGATTGTTAATGCTAGATTGAAAGTTGGATGTTTGTTTGAAAATCAGAAATCGTAGGCTGTATTTGTTTATAAAAACTAGAGATGTTGATTAGGGTTTGCATGGATATGTTATATGTATTGATCTATGATTAGAAAAACCGGTTCTTGATCGCCTAGGTTAATCATATGAACGGTTTATGCGAGTTTATGGTAACAATATGCTGAAACAGGTTGCTGAGTAATAGTTACAGCCGATTTCATCTGGCTGTAACTCGGTCATTAGTTGTCGAAAAACGGATTTTCTGATGTCTAGAACGTAGAGATTTGAATAACGAATCTAATGGCGCTGGATTCATATTTTTCTGAAGTCGTTTGATATTTTTAAAGGGCCAAATAAGTTCAGTAACTAAAGCTGTGAAAATCCTGAAATTTTGTTAGTTGTTTATCGAGTTGGATTTTAAAATCAGTAGGGAGTTGAGTCATGAATTTTGTACAGAAACTAGGTATGGAAATTTCCGGGCAACTCCAACTGGAATTTTGTTAATTGGACGATCAGTGATTTTTAAATAAATTCTTCCGTGGACTGCAGTCAGAAAGCGACGAATCTGACTGCAGCCTAGTATATTATTATTTATGGTTAAAGGGTAAAGATTTAGGACCTGGAAAATTTATATAAATTTCTACAATATAAATGGCACCTACTGTAAAAATATTGGAATTTTTGGAACGTTGGAACTATTTTATAAAAATCCTAGAAAACAGCTGAATAATGAGTGCTAAGCTGAAATTTGATAACTTGTGATTGTGTGCACCAAAGTGTTGCAAGGATTGGATTATGTTCATGATGAATTGTTTTGATTACTATGATCACATGAGGATACTTGCATGCATGTTTGAGTATTAGGTATTTTGTTGTGTGTATCACTTTGTGCGTAAATTACGTGTAGAATTTGTATTGGTGTGATCACACACTGACTTGAAATCAATTGGTTTGTTAGGACGCAATTAGCGGTCCCATCCCTTACAACTTCTTTGCTACACTAACCGAGCAAATAAAGGTGAGTTCACGGCCCCTAACATTATCCGGTTTTTAAACAACAGGGGGAGAAACATGTATACACTCTTCAAACTCAATCTCTTTACGTTATACGAAATTAACGCCACCTAACTATTCGGTA
This sequence comes from Scalesia atractyloides, assembly GCA_947069175.1. Taxonomy (NCBI): domain Eukaryota; kingdom Viridiplantae; phylum Streptophyta; class Magnoliopsida; order Asterales; family Asteraceae; genus Scalesia; species Scalesia atractyloides. The sequence goes on from CAMTDV010000005.1 coordinate 31,048,929, forward strand.
ACTAAGTTGATGTTAATGTAATGTTATGGTCACTAAGTAGCTATATCACTTAAGTCCTCGTCAATCTCTCGGATCGTTAGTATTGGGTTTTAATAGCGGGGGAATTATAAGTAGTACTACTGGGCCCGACAAGCCCCATCTGAGCTAGTCGCGCTAGCCGACCGGGTATGGTCAACGGGTGAATAATTTGGCCTAACTTCGCCATGGTCAGTGATAGGCCTGGCAACACGGAGGCACAACAGTCAGCTTCGATCGCGAACTCTTACGTGACATAACTTTAGGCTAGCTACCTATATATGTTAACATTGAACTTAATTACGAATCAACTATATTATCCCGGGTTGAGGATAATGGAAACAACAACTATATTATCCCGGGTTGGGGATAATGGAAACAACAACTTATTATTCCGGGTTTGGAATAATGGAATCAACATCAATATTATTCCGGGTTGGGAATAATGGACTAAATCGTTATCCCGGGTTAGGGATAACGGGGGAAACAAACGAATTTATGAAAACCTGTGAACTCACTCATCTTTAATGTTGACACTTGTTTCTTTACATGTTTCTCAGGACGCTAGGAGCTCTAGGTGCACTCACATGCATTGAACAAGACATCTTTTATCGAGTCTCATTTACAAATATTGTTTTGGGGTTTTTCATTTGTTTTGGCGTTTGTGTTGGCGCCCGCTTCACTATTTATTTTATGCTTCCGCTCAACCACTTAAACTAATGTTTCCGCTAAACTTTAGTAATTAACTAAGACAATCTAAAATCTACGATAATTGGTTAATCAAATGATTTTTGGAAAACGTATTATCAAATCATATAGAGTCGTTCGACGTACTAGTGTTTCAGATTCTGGTTTGTTCACACGCCTCGCGGTAAAACTCCGCAAGTGGAAATTGAGGGTGTGACATTTTTAACCTTCAAAATCTTTATTTTTAAGTGTTTTTTAAATAATTTTTCAATTTAATAAAAAGAAAATAAGAAAACAAAAAAAAATAAATGGTTTGACTTTGTCAGGTCTGACCGGTCAGACAGCATGAATTCCAGGCGCGAGTGAGGTTCGAACTCGGGACCTCTCGTATACGTGCACGCAGCTCTACCAACTGAGCTACATGTCTAACCCGAAATATTCTCTGTTTTAAATATATATATATACTAACTAACTTTAACCTTATTTAGTTTTTATTAAAAATGATTTAATATGGCCGAAACCGGTTACAGAACCCTGAATCGAACTCGGGACCTTCGGGTTCATGTGCACACAGCCCAACCAGTTGGGCTATGTGTCTAATCTGTATAAACACTGGATTATATTAATTATATATATATGCTGTGAATTGATCTGAGTAAGTTTAAAAATTGGTTTTATTTCAGAAAGTCGGAAACATGTGTGATTCGAACCCGGGACGTGTGTTTTATATTTGCACACAGTCCACCGCTGGACTGTGTGTCTAACCCGGTTAAATACCCGATTTTAATTACATTAGTATACAACTGAGGCTTCGTCTTCTTCACTAAGAAAAACACAGAACAGTGAACCCGACTGTTTTGATTAATCGACCAACAACTTATACTCGATTGAAATAGAATAGAAAAATAAAGATTAAGTAACATGATATACCAAAACAGAGAGTTTTCTTCAGATTTCCGGCAAGTTTCGTCGACCCTGATTTGCGATTTCCGGCGAGAGTTTCCGGTGCTATTTTCTGGCGACTATCAGACAATTCCGGCGAGGTTTGGAGAGAGCAGAAAGGTTTGAATTTGAGGAGCAACTGGGCGACGGTATTGTTTAACTGGTATTTATAATCACCCATGGTCTCGATTATAACCCCTCGGTCTTTAACTTCAAAATCGGTTATAATCATTATACATGATTACCGATTTGAAACTTATCAAGGATCAGTTATACATGAACAAATAACCGAAAGCATTGATTGAAGATGATTGGCGGTTTTTCTGATTTCGGACCTTGAATTACGAATTGATGATTTCAATTTTGAACGGTTTGGAGTTTTAATCCGATTTTTGATTTCGAAAAGCGTAACTGTTTCCGTTCTAAAAATAGACATTGCTTGATTGAAGTTGGCGGTTCAGTCGCGATTCAAACAGGTGATATGCGAGTCTTAACATATAACTTAATTGATTTCAGTTTAAATCACAAATGTGTGTGTAGTGTAGTGGTGAAGGCTGTGTGTGTACAATCAGGGAGACCCGGGTTCGAGACCTGGCTACCCTATTCTGTTTTATTATTTAATTTTTATTATTATTATTTATTAATTATGGTTTTTAAACTCAAAAATATTTATTAATTATGTATTATTTTAAGTAACCGGCACAATAAATACGCAACGAACTTTTAACCGAATGTTTGATATTAAACGAAGCGGGTTTTGAAACCCGTTTTACTACGAATGTTACATGACAAGTTGATGATTATCTTGAGCATGCAAACAGATAGGACTCCTAGAAAACTCACTAAATAAATCTAGGTTGTCGAACTATGTTTGTTTAAGAAATTTGAATTTCATATTCACTGTGTAATGACTTTATGTTTGATTGTATAGGAAATTGGACGTTAAGATTATTGTCATTAAAATAGTTGTCATGGATTCTCTTGAGCAATCTGGTTCACCTAGTGCCGCGCCCTGATGATTCCGCCATCAGTTGGGGTGTGACAGTTCTGACAAACTATATTCTGATGATGAGTTTCCGATTCCAAACGTGAATATTGATAAAATTGATAAGGTTTTCAAAGTAACTGAAATAAAGTTGTCTGAGTTGGATCGTAAAAAGGTTTCTGATAATTCCAAACCAAAGATCTTTCAAGGTAATAATAAAAAAAGAAAAAAATATCCAGAAGATAGAATAAAAGGTTTGGGATTTGCCAAGAAAAGTAATAACAGGTTCCAAAAACCAAATTTTTCAAAGAATATAAACTTTTTTTTTGGAACAAGCTCAGTAAAAGAAAAAAGACAATTTGGATAAAGAACTTTCAAATGTTAAATCAGATGTAACAAAGTTGGACATATTGCTAGGCAATGTTCACATCCTATGCCTAAATCTATTCCTGTTGAAAAGAAAGAAGTGAAGAAAGCTTTTGGAGTTTTGAAGCAAAAATCACCAATGTTTGTACCAAGACAAGTTTGGAATCAAGTTAAAGAATCTACAAATAAAGTGAAACCAGTTAATTCTAAGTTTTCAAATTTGATACTGGTGAATCTTCAAAAAGTACTGAATGAAAAGATTCTACACTTTATTACAAACAAGAAAAGTCTAATCAAACATTGGGTGATGAAAAAGGGAATTTTCTTTCAAAAGAATAAAAGTTTTGCGTCAACCAGGAAACAAGAGGGGGTTGAACAGAAATGGGTTATAAAAGAAAAAATTGTTGATAAAGTTGAACTGTCGGTGAAAATTGAAAATTTAGAGGATTTTCCAAAACATGAGAAAGTCCAGATTAAACCTGATTGTGAAAAGAAAGTCAAAATTGAGGTTGAAGAAAAAACACCTAAGAATGAAAAGACTTGGGTGTCACTATTCAACTAATGGTTTAAATTTCTGTGCAGGAACTTCCCAGATTAAAGTAAATACCTAGAGGTTCCTTGGCACACATGAAGAAGCCTTGGCCGGGTTAAAATGTTCTATAAAAGGCCATGATGAATTCTAATAACGTTTACTTTAAATCTTTACAAATTTTTGAAGAAAATTTGAAGTTTGTTTTAACGTTTACTTGAATGTTTTACAAAATTTTTGAAGAAAATTTTGAAATATTCACAGAATTCTCACTGTTAAACAAGACAAAACTTGTTGAAACAACAGATTTCTAATTTTTTTTTAAAATTGAAAGTGTTAAATGTTTTGTCATAATGAGGGAGAGAGAGTTTAAAAATTTGTGAAGCAGTAATGGATGGCGAATTGATGTGATTCTCATCGGTCAGTTAATGTTTTTGAATTTTAGTGGTAGAAAAAAAATTGAAAATCCAAAAACATAAAAAATTCAGAAAATGTACAAAATCATGTAAAAGACAAAAATGAGTTTTCGTGAAAAAAGAGGAAATGATAGTACATCAGTGGACTATCACGTGTATGCGAAGGATTTGGAACGTTTAAAAAGTTTTAAGCAAGTCTTACTGTGGATATGTCAGTAGGCTTTACACGTTTAGCAGATTGTTTCCGCGATATAAAATAAATTTTTAACTTGTTAACTTGTGGCTTTACATCTCTTGGATATATGGACTTGGTACTCCGAAATTTCGTCTAAGAGATTGCCTGATTCTAAGATACTAGGTCTTTATAGATAATTGATATCTGGGGTACTATAAAAGTTCTTCTGATTTTGCGTAAGCAATGGCCTAGAACTTATATAATACTTTTGCATAAAAGCCTTAAATCTGCAAAATATTGAAAGTATCGAAAGATCATCAATAAGCAGTACAAAAGATTCCATATTGGAACACTCCCTTAAGTCGAGCCTTCAACTATTTGTCGGTACGGTGGTACTAACCTGAGCTCTCAAGGTCTCACATTACCCAGATACAGATATCAGTTAAGCTATATTCACCTGTAAGATGAAATATAGGGAATCTTGATACGGGTGTATATTCTCACATTACTTAATGTATCTTGGAACAATTGAAAAATGTGTTGAAGTGTAAAGTGGACCAGTATACTGACAATCTAGGTAAATTTATTTAAAGTCTTAAAGTCATATAAAGGTCAACGGTACTGGTGATATGTCTCAGACAACTGATATGATCCTTGAACACGAACTCACAAAAATATGTCTGTAAATATGTTGGTAAATAGTTAGTGTTTGTTATTCGTTTTATAAAAACAAAAAGATTGTTTTATTTTTTAGTTTTGACCACTGATGATGAAATGCTGATTTTCAAAATCTAGAGCTGCTGAACAAAAAATTGAAAGTTTGAAATTGTTCTGAAAAGTTTAAAAGTTCATTAACTTGAAACTTCCATTTGAAAAAATACATCAGTTTTGTTTCAAAATGTTTAATCAAGATCATTAATTTGAACTTGATACATAAATAAGATATTCAAGGTCATTAATTTGGACTTGATTAACTAAGAGGATATTATAAATGATAATAAGTCTAAAATTTGAAATGTTTATGTTTAAAAAATCTTTCAAAGTTTGAATCTGAAATGTGTATTTGAATGTTTGTAGTGTTTTGAAACAGAAAGTAGATTTTAGAGGGGAGCTGGATAAACTTGTTGATTGAAGATAACAGAAAGCTCAAAGTAAGGGGAAACATGTTGATTGTGAAGGTTTATCAAGAGAAAAGCTCAAGGTAGAAGATATGCAGATCATGGAAACTAAAGATTATTCAAGAAACAAAGATCTGATAAGATTAAAGACTCTTGAGCTGAAATGAAGATTGATGACCGCAGCAACATCCAAGGGGGAGTCTGTTGGTGCATATGTCTGTTGACATCATCAAATAACATCGAGTCTGTGTTTAGGAACAGAATGTTAGATTCATAAAGTTGGTTACCACTCCGTACGAATTGCCAGTTCGTACAAAGTGCTTCTCATTGTTGTATATACCCACTTCGTAAGAAGTGCCAATTCGTACGAAGTGACACTTCATACGAATTGGCATGTTTGGTACGAAGTGGTGGATGTCTATAAATAGGTTAGTTGGGTCTTGTAATGTAACACTTTTGCATCTTGGACGGCGGAGCTCTGTCCAACTGTTTCTTGAAACTGTAACGTTTAAGATATTAATGAAATAGTGATTAAAGAGAAACAATCGTGTTAACAATGTCGCCTAAGCAAACAGATTCCGCACGTTTACGTTAGGTCGCCAAATTAGTACCTTAACATATCCATACACGGACCTACACACTTCAAACTCTTGCCCTTTGGGTTGAATTTTGGGGGTTTGGGGAAGATCAACACGGGTATTCACTGAATCAACGTGTTTTGTTCTTCGTTATCTATCAATCACTACATCAGTTAGACTATAAAATTTTAACACAAGTCCAAGCCCTAGGAAGGGCATGTCACATAAAAATATCATAATTTTTGCAGCTTCGTAAGTATGTTAAACGAGCTTCCCAAAACAAACTGTTTTCAGTGATTTTAACCATATATTATTTTAAGTTGGTAAGTGACGAATTTTCCACTTTTAGTATCCGTGCGTGCATGATAATTGTTTAACTGATGAATGGCATGTCGTAGTGTACATTAGGAACCTGTGCTTGAAAACTAGTCGTGTAACGCCCGACGTTTCCATACTTTCCATAATTAGAAAGCTCGTGTTGTATTCCTATTTTTGGAAACTTTGTATCTTGTATTCGTTCTTTCGTTGTAATCTTTGTAATCGTTGTCAACTGAGAGTTGAATCATAATGGAAACTCGTATTTTATTCATCATGTGATACTTATTTGTAATCATTTATATACTTATACATATTCATGCAATCATACTTGGTATTCGTAAACGCGTGACAACTTGTAATCATGTGATAATCATACTTCATACAAAGCTTATTCATGATTCTTAAACTTAATCGTATTCATTCTTATACTCGGGTGGACCTTAGAACATGTTACTTATGCTTACAAGACTTATAAGTCCCAAAATACGTTTTTATATAACAATAATACAAGGCCCAATCCATAAAATCAAAAAAATAAAATATATATTTTATGTCTAAGCTTTACGGACCGCAAGTCTTTAAGCTTACGGTCCGTAAGCACCTCTGGCGGACAACAAATTCAAATCAGCTGCGGGCCTTGCACGAATCCCACCTCCAAACTCCTCCCCAATCACCTTAAACCTCCATTAAACACCCCCAAACTAACCGTAAACCCTTCCCCTGTAAATACCAAGCTTATCCAAGCTTTCTCACACTTTGAACACTCTCTAATCTCACTCAAAACACATCAAAATCTCTTGCAACTTTGGAATTCGGCAGAATCAACACCTCTTACAAAAGTGAGCATAACTTGATCATTTCTTAACCATTTCACTTGATTCTTCTTCCTATGTACTTGGATAAACCTTAGGTTTGATTCCACGGATTCTCCTTGCAGAATCCAGACCTGGATATTCACGTAAAGGTCTCCCAACTTTCTGTTTTATACAAATCTTCTTAAAACTTATGTAAAACATCAACCAAACTTGTGTTCTTGTGCTCCTAATCAAGCTTATGATTAGTGAAGCCTAACCAAGCTTGTTAACATGAACTAAGGGTTGTTTTAACACCCTAAACTTTCTGTTTTCATTGAGCTTTAATCTCACAAATGTTGCCAAGTCAAGAAGTTGAGGTTAGTGTGACTACAAGGTTACCTTGGGCTATCCTACACCTAAGTCCACACAACACTTGATGTTTTCCCATTCATCCTAAGTAGTTTGCTAGTTGAAAGTAACACAACTCCGTCTAGCCTTCAACGTGTGTCGACGCCGGCTCACCGGGTTGTAGCTTACTTGGCTACTTAGTGTATAATAATATGTATGTAATTTCTTATCATTCTTGCACATTTTTCTTGACCCTCCTTGTTGTCTATGACAACTTGTGTAGTGGTGAACTCTTATGAGGTTCCTAAATGGATGGCTATGCCACCTGCCTCCTACATGACTTCTATGATATCCATGAATGGACTTATACATATAACTATACTAATCTATATAATATATACTTAAAAACCGAAACCTTGATAATGACTACCTAATCATGTGTCGAGTTAGTAAGTTTAATCACTAAAGAGTATGGTTCCTCGTTTAGATTCTAATAGGTGTTATAACCTATGAAATCACATAAACCCTAACGGGTTCCCATAGTGTCAAAACGAGTGCTAGACCTTAGTGAGTATTTTTGTATACTTTACTTTGTATGCATCATTCCAAAATCTCGAATCTTCCATAATCATCTGAATACTCACACCTACGTTTTCCTCTTGTATGATAACTCGGTGTTCATCCCGCAACTTAATCAACTCTCACGGATTACCAAGTCCGAACGCTTGCAAAACCGTGAGTACACTCGACCCACTTTTCGTTTATCACTTTTTGGGTGTAACATGTTTACCATATACAAAATCACAATACTTAAAATTTATGAAATGCATGAAACAATCCTTTATTCATGAATGCTTTGATATGTTACTTGTTGCTTGTATCTTGGACCATTCGTTTGTAATACCATAGTCATTAGCTTATCTTAAGCCTTCATTTGACATGTATAGCGCTATAGGATTAACGCACCACCTCCATCGTGAAATCTAGAGGCCATGTTCAAATATGGTGATTTGCGTTAACAAAGGGTTTGACTAGAAATATTGCATGCCATGTATAATGCTCTTGTATAAACTTAGTATCATGTGGATTCGTTTTAAACTTTATTCGTATACGTATGCTTATGCTTAAACTTATGTACTCGCCTTTACTTTTGCATTGAACTCTATTTTAAAACATGTTACAGGTTGATGAAGATGATGATATGAAATTGAAGTAGCGTTGAGACTAGATACACACATAGACGTTTAGGTTTATTATTGTCGTATCAAATTTTGTCAAATGCTGTTATGATATTTGAATTTTCCTTGTATTGTAATGACAATTTATTCCTGAAATGAAATCCGGTTTAATTAATTATCGTCGCTATTAGCGTTGTGAGCAATGAGCAATCTATTTCGTCCCGCCCCGTTGTTTCCACCATCGGTTGGGGTGTGACAAGTCGGTAATACGTTGTGACAACTTGTACGCATGTTAATTGCTAGATACGTGTAGAATTTGCGTGAATTACATAAATGACCCCTAATATTCTTGGTAACCATAATAGGACGTGGTTGACCATACTAGCTCGCATAATTTAATCTACCAAGCTAATCTAAGGTGAGTTCATAACCCTTTACTAAAAGCATGCGTCCCTAGTTTGGGGCAACACACTATTTCCCTGGTTTGGGAATTACATACAGTACCCCTGGATTGGGACCACATGCGCGTTCCTGGATTGGAACCACTGAAACAAATTGTCCACTGGAGGTGGACCACACTATCCGTGGATTGGGAACGCCTTATATTCATGGTTTGGAATACTACTAAATAAATACCACAATTTATATTTCATGTCTTTAGCGAACTAAACAAACTCTATCTGAATGACCCCACATATTATACCGATTTGTCGTCGGGTTTGGCGAACGGGGTATTAGTTGATAGCGCTATTAGGTTTGACAAACCTCACACGTGCCAGGAAGGACGGGCGTGAACTTTGCCTTGGCAACTGGTCAATGATGATAGACATTAACACGGGGCACAAACAACTACAACAGCCAAGTTTCGGTACAACACACTTTAGTAGCTTTACGGTGGGTTAGCTACCCATGAAATGTCTTAGAAAACTAAAGTATTTAAATGAACTTATTTTTGTAACACTGAAAACTGTGAACTCGCGAACTTTATGTTGACACACTACTACATGCTTAGCAGTTCATTAGGTACAACTATGGACGAACATTGCAATCGGCTGGAGTGTGTGGTTCGTAAAGCATTATGTTTTGTATATTTATTAAACTTGTGGTTTTAAGGTTTTATGGATTTTAATTTATTTTTCTGCTGCTAAATTAAACTGTGTTTTTGGATTTTTAATCATTGATCACTAATCGCGTTGATTGTGATGATTTTTCAAATTATATAATTGGTTCAACATGATTAGTGGTTGGATCCTGGTCAGTCGCACGGCTCGCGGTAAAACCCTGCATGGGGAATTTGATGGTGTGACAATTACTTTCAATATGGTTAGAAGAAATATTCTGAAGATGCCCAGAGTATCATCTGTTACCAAAAGAACCAACTATGACTATAAGCCACATGGATCTCAACCAAATAAACGTATTCGGCCCAACAATCAAAATTACACGATGACCACCTCAGATTCGAGACCCGATAATTATTAAGGACCATGGCCAAAATGTGACAAATTTTGTTACCATCACTTATGCGAGTGCCGAATCGTAACTTACAACAAGTGTCGAAAAGTTGGGCACGTAACTTTAGAACACCGGCTGAAACAACTAACCGTCCGAACCAACCCACTCGTTCCCAAACAACCCGGTCTCAAAGAAGTCAACAACGAACACCTCAACAAAACCAACAATTAACATACCCCCGTACTTGTTACGAGTGCGACAGTATAGAGCATTTTAAATGAAATTGCCTAAAACTAAATCAAGGATCCACAGGAAAGACAAACCAAGGGCAACCCTCAACCTCCAACCAAGCTCTAGGACACGCGTTTGTCATAGGATCCGGTGACGCACGACAAGATCCTAATGTAGTGATTGGTACCTTTCTTATTTCTGACCAGTATGCTTTCGTGTTATTTGATACTGCAGATAAGAACTTTGTTTCTATTAACTTGCTACCACTATTAAATATGCCAGCTAGTGAGCTAACACGTCCCTACTCTATAGAACTTGCGAACGGTAAACCTATAACTAGTTACCAAATTATCCGTGACTGTCCCTTAACCCTTAACGACCAAAAATTCCTCATTTACCTCTTACCTGTAGAAATTGAGAGTTTTGATATAGTAGTGGGAATGGACTGGTGTCCAAGCACAAGGCAGAATTTATCTGTGAACAGAAGATTGTTTGGATTCCTTTCCCAAACAATGAAGTGATGATGGTTCAAGGAGAAAAATCTGGCGCTATATTACCCCTTATATCTCACCTTAAAGTGATGAAGTGTCTACGACAGGGATATGCGGTGTACATGGAAAATGTGGCAGTAGTGAAACCAAAGGAAAGACACATTGAAGTCATTCTAGTTTTTCCTGATGAACTACCCGGATTACCACCCGACCGACAAGTCGAATTCCGTATCGACTTAATTCCTGGAGCAAGTTTGATCGCCAAGGCACCTTATCGCCTTGTGCCTTCTGAGATGCAAGAGTTATCCACCCAATTGCAAGTGTTGTTGGACAAAGGCTTTATTTGTCCCAGCTATTCCTCTTGTGGAACGACAGTATTATTTGTCAAAAAGAAGGACGGGAGCTTTCAGATGTGTATAGACTACCGGGAGCTGAACAAAGTCATGATCAAGAATCAATATTCGCTTCCGTGGATTGATGATTTGTTTGACCAATTGCATGGAGCTTGTTACTTTTCTCAAATCCATCTCAGATCGAGGTATCACTAAGTGAAAGTTCAAGAGGAAGATATCTAGAAAACAACCTTTCGAACTCGGTACGGCCATTATGAATTCCTAGTTATGCCTTTTGGGCTAAACAACGCATCTGCCGTATTTATGGACCTCATGAATCGGGTTAGTACACCACACCTGGATAAATTCCTCATAGTCTTTATTGACGATATCCTAAATTCGTCATTGTGCTTTAACTAGTCAAAGGGACACTTGTGTGTCCCTTATGTTGTTGCATAATGTCTATGTCTTAGTCTTATATCGAGTCTGTATAGTATAGAGCTGAATAGGCTAGGTGTATGAAGTATTTATGTATAGCTTAGCCAAGTTCGCCCATACTGTGTCATATGTATACATGTTCGGCTGAACTTGCAGTAGCAAGTTCGGGCGAACTTGAGTCTCTTAGGGCGAACTTGCAGCATTATAAATATCTAGCATGCCTCATACATTTGAAACTTTGGCATTTTGGAGGCGAAGCTCTGTCAGTTTGTAATCTCAATGTTTAATCAATGAAACTGACGATTAACTGATTAAATCCTGTCTATTGGTAAACACGACGAAATAATTCTGCTATTATGGACGTTAGATATCAAATTTAGGTTCCTAAGCATCAAGGATCGGTCCTACAAGTGGTATCAGAGTTAGAACAGCCTGATTTGATAGTATCAAGACAAGAACACTTCTATTTCTACTCCATTCTTCTAATTTTTCTTAACTTTTTCATCAAAAATGAAGAATTCACGGTCAAAATCTTTTCAATTTTGAATATATCATGTAAAATACAACAAAGATAAACCCTTGAAAGATTGGAGACCAAATTCAACCGAAATCATGTCAAAATTTTGAAAAAACCATGTTTTCCAAAACCCTGATCATTGAACTTGTTAATCAAGTTCGGCCGATCATGATATAAAAAGTCACTTTTCAAGTGATTTTTTAGCAAGTTCGCTCGAACTTGAGTGGTTTTTGAGGAAATCTTGATCAAGTTTGTTCGAAGTTACTGATTTTTCACTGATTTTATAGCAAGTTCAACCGAACTTGTGTAATATCAAGGAAATTTTTAGTAAGTTCGGCCGAACTTCTAGTGTTTCATCAAAGTCCTATTAGCAAGTTAGCTCGAAGATCTGTTTGTTTGTGTCTCAAGTTCGACCGAAGATAAATCAAAGCATTCAAAACAAATATCACAAGTTCGACCGAACTTGTGATAATTCAAGAATTCTTCATTCCAAACTACAAGTTCGACGAACTTGTAGTAGATCTAACATTTTCTAAAGTTTTTAAATATTTTCAGTGTACACGTCTCATTATTCACAACGGATTATATGCAAAGAGCTTTTATGTCCGGAGCTACTTGCCAACGTGATTCATCAAGTCAATCTTGATAACAAGATAGGGCCGACTGTTAAACCGCCCAAGCTGATGAGCATGGACGAATATGAAGCATGGAAGGAGAAATTTACCTATTGGATGCAAGCCATGCACTTCGCTGGCTGGGTGTCGATTGAAAGAGGCTACACTGTTCTGGTAGATGAACATCAGCAAGTCCTTGAAAAGTACAATTACTCGACAGTACAAAGAGACGAATATATCGTTGAGAAAAAGATGATCAGCTCATCCAACAGTCTGTCAAAGAAGATATCCTGATTTTGCTACCAGAGTATACTACTGCAAGAGATCTTTGGTTGTCATTACAGAAGAAGTATCAAGGCAGTGCCAAAATGATCAAAAGTAAAAAGACGCTTATTCTTAAAGAGTTCGATATCTTCACCATGCTAAAGAATGAGACCATGAAGCAAATGATCGAGCGCTTCTGTCATCTTAAAGTTCAAATGCGAAGGCACGGTCTCGAGAAGACAGAACAAGAATACATCGATAAACTTGCTGACGCACTACTAGATGGTGAATGGACTACTTATTTGATGGTTCTGAAAAATAGTGATAAGTTGGATTTCTTCAAGTTGTCAACCTTTATCGATAAACTCGAAGGCCATAAAATGGAACTCTTGAAGATTGCAAAGTCAAAGAACGCTAATGTAGTTCCAGACGTTGGGTTGTACTACAAAAGTGGAATGCAAGACAACATTTCAAGTCCGAAAATTGGGACAGCATTTAGTGCGAACATGATTGCTTTCCACAGAACCAGAGTCAATCACAGCCTCATTATGATCAGAGTCCACAGAGTTCGTACTCAACCACTGGTTCAAATTCATCTTATCAAAATCAAGCAAATCAGAATCAACAATCAAATTCTGATTCGAATGTATACAAATGCAACATCGCAGTAAATTTGGACAATGTTGTTTCGGAACAAGTCGCTAAACAACATATATCTCTTCTCGCCACTGTTCTGGAGTCATATGAAAGTCTTGTAGCCGGAAAAATTGGAAATCCCGAAATGACGGCAGAAGATTATGAACAAGTGGATGAAGAAGAACTCGAGTTGATGGATATCAAGTGGTGTTTAGCATCTATTATCCGAAGAGTCACAAAGTTTGTTACTCTCACTGGCCGAGATATCGGAAATTCTAGCAACAAGTTGGGCTTCGACAAGTCAAAGATTACATGTTCTCGATGTCGCCAAAAGGGTCACTTTAAGAGAGAATGCAAAAACCCTGAAGCTATGGGGAATCAGAGTCCGTTCGGAGGAGGCAACGAGTATTATAAGAAGTCACTTCAATACAAGCCATTTCCAAAGAAGACTTCGGTTGAAATCCAAGAGAAACCAAATAGCAGCAGCAATGAGAAAGCTATGGTAGCATCAAACGAAGATGATGGTTTCGACTAGAATTCCTACATCGGTAAGAAGACCGGAGTTGCGTTGATGGCTGAGATAGTTGAAGATACTTCTGCAGAGGCAGTGGCAGAAGCATCGGCTATAGAACAGATTCTGATGGAACAATACTTGCATCAACAACGATAAGAAGGGGAGTATATCCACATGCAGAAACAAGGAATTTTATCTTCTAACTCGTGTGATTGTTTTGCAGTTCATTTTGATGGAAGCTCTAAAGAACAAGTGGTTGAGGAGAAAACAATTGATGAAGAGATCATCAATGTTGCACAAGAAGTGAAAGCCGAAAACCTCAAGGACATGGCAGATAAAGCTTTAATGGAAAATCTAACTAAGGTAGGTCCAAAGGTAAATGAAGTTGTCAAAGTACAAGTTGTAGAGGTTGAGAAACCTTGTACAAAGTGTACCAAACCTTGTGTCGAGTGTGCCGAAAAATCAAAAATCATCACTGAAAACAATGTGCATAATGAACTTTTAAAATACCATTATCGTACAATGAAGGACGCGTATGATAAAATGAAAAATGATTATGGTATACTTGATAGAATAACATCGAACAACATGATACCATAAGAATGTTAAAAGGAACAGTAATGGATAAGCAAAAAGTGATTAATATCTATATTAACACCATTGCTGAAACTAAGCAACAACTCCAAGACATGACAATTGAAACCGAGCGTGTTCAACAACTTTTGAGAAGTTACATATGTAATGCATATGACATTGATCATATCCTTCCGACAATTCCATTGGAAGAGAAACCTAAAAAGAAAATTGGTAAAGAATACAACAATGTTCCTCCACCCCTTTACGAGAAGTATTGTCGCAAATCCGCTGATGGGATGGATAAGGCACTCAATATTGAGTTGTTATCTGAAAAGAAAACTAAGTTTCAAGAGAACATTGATGTAGTTTATACTAAAACAGATGAGCACAATGCTGTGGTTAAAAGGGTTGTTGAAAATATTTTGAACGATTCTGATGAAGGCAGCTTTAAAAGCGTCGACTTGAGCTCAAAGAATTCTGATTCACA
Source organism: Scalesia atractyloides (assembly GCA_947069175.1). Taxonomy (NCBI): domain Eukaryota; kingdom Viridiplantae; phylum Streptophyta; class Magnoliopsida; order Asterales; family Asteraceae; genus Scalesia; species Scalesia atractyloides. The sequence continues at coordinate 31,063,933 of CAMTDV010000005.1, forward strand.
GCCCAAAAATGACGATACATCATCGGAGAATGATCTATGTGATGATCCTAATGTTGTCATGTACAAGATTATGGAATCTGATAGGTTATACTTTGATGACAGTTTTCCGATTCAGAATGTGAAGGAAGAATTGTTAAACAAATTCTTTAAACTCGTGGAAGTCACATCAGATGATCTGGAGATTAAAGAAAAGAAATTCTATTCCAAACCTAAAAGAAACAACTCCCGAAGGAATGGTGGTGATCATCTGGAAAACCGAAGAGCTGGGTTACGTTTAGAAGAATCAGATGAACCTAAAAAGAAAGTGTCACCATTTCATGAATACAAAAATAAGAACATGATTTTGTATATGGGACGAACACGGTTCATGAGGAAAGTTTGATCGGGAAACAATCAAACGATGAGTTCAAGAAACAAAAAGAACTTCGAGATAAAGCCAAAATTGAAAGTGGTGCCAAAACAAGTGGTGTAAAACCCACAAAAGGTCATCCACATGATTCTCGAACTTGTTTCAAGTGCAACGAAATTGGTCATATTGCACGTTACTGTCTGAAATCAAAGCTGGCTTATCTTCGAAGGAAAGAAATTCAAATGTTGTGAAACCGAAGCAACCAGTGTTTGAAAAACCTGTACAGATTTTGAAAAGAAATGAATCAAAAGCTGAAGTTAAACCTAAGTTTAAAAATTCAATTTTTGAAAAAGGTGAAACTTCAAAGGCTAATGAAAACAATTTTTACATCAAGAAGGCTAACATAAAATCTCAAGCCTGGATTGCAAAGAAACGGCCAACAACATCTGAAAGTACTAAGTCTGAGCTTGTTAAGAATAGTGATAGCAAGAAAGAATCAACATCTGAAATCATAATTGAAAACCACATCTGAAACTTTCAAAACTACAAGTGGTAACAATTCAAAAGATAAAAAGAAAGTGAAATTTTCAAACATAAACATCTCAGAAAATCCAGATAATGAATATGAATTTGATTTTGCAGATGAGTGTGGGTTCGATTGTGCTGATGAGTGTGAGTTTGATTTTGATGATGGTTATCCAATTCAATCCAAGACCAAAAAGGCTTGGGTCTCGCATTTTAAATAGATTGTTGAAATGTGCAGGGGCTCCAGAGATCTGTACTTTCCAAGTGGATTTTGGATAGTGGAGCATCCAGGCATATGACGGGAATGAAAGCGTTGCTATTCGATATTAAAGCTATCAATGGTGGATATGTTGGATTTGCAGGAAACCAAGGTGGAAGGATAGTCGCCAAGGGAAAACTCTCCAATGGTGTCGTTTCATTCGATCGCGTGAATTATATTGCAGAGTTGGAAAACAATCTTCTAAGTATATCGCAAATTTGTGACAAGAAGTTCATGGTCCATTTCAACGACAAAGAGTGTATTATCTTGAAGCCGGGATTCAAAATACCAGATGAGTGGATTCTGATGCGAGCACCACGTGAGAATGATCTATATGTTCTTGATATGGTGTCGCTACCACTTCATCAAAATCAGCACAGTGTTTTGTGTCAAAGGCTATTGAAAAGGATTCTATTCTTTGGCATCGTAAGATGGGGCATATTCATTTAAGAAAAATAAATTTCTTGGTTCATAATGATCTTGTAGAGGGCGTAAATCTTTGGAGTTTTCAGATGTCTGATCACTGCTTAGAATGCAAAAAGGGAAAGTAGATCAAGAAATCTCATCCGAAGAAAATTCTGAACTCAATCAAGTTGCCATTAGAATGTCTCCACATGGATTTATTTGGTCCTGTAAATGTTCAAAGCATATCAGGAGACTTATACTGCTTGGTCATGACAGATGACTCGAGATATTCGTGGGTATTCTTTCAAGAATCAAAAGATGAAACGTTCGAGAACTTGGTTATTCTATTCAAGAAACTCGAGAACCTTTATCATCTGCCGGTCAGATGCATTAGAAGTGACAACGGCACAGAGTTTAAGAAGAACAAAATAAAGGAATTCTGCAACGCAAAAGGGATTCTACACGAGTTTAGTGCTCCCTATACTCCACAGCAAAACGGAGTAGCTGAACGGAAAAAACAGAACTTTGATTGAAATTGTGAGAACCATGCTTGCAGATTCTAAACTTCCAATCAGCTTCTGGAGTGAAGCAGTTGTTGCTGCTTGCTACACGCTAAACAGATTTCTCAGTGTTAAACCAACAAAGAAAACATGTTTTGAGATGATAAACCGACGAAAGCAAAATTTGAAATTCTTAGAGCCATTCGGTGCGCCATGTACCGTAATAGACCAAGATGGCAAATTCGGAGCTAAATCTCTTGAAGGTTTCTTTGTCGGATATGCGAGTCTGTTGAGAAGAGTATATGTTCCATCGTTGAGAAAAGTTATTGAAGCACAGCACGTGGATTGTTTCAACTATATGGATCCTATTCAAAGGAGAGGTGACACGTGGCTGTTTAACTATCAAGACCTTTGGAAGTCATTTGACTTGCTCGAAAGAACCGTCTGACGAAGAAGTTGCAGCGCTATATTATCTTCACCAGTCAGCGAATCAAGAACAGATTGTTCGACCAATTGTAGTTAATCAACCCACGTTGGATCCATCTTCTTCTGGTGCAAGTTCAAGTAATAGTGGTGTTCCGGCTGAAAATGTTTCTGAAACATTAGCAACACCTACTACTCCTCCAACAAATGCCTCTACTGAACTAGTGAATACAACAACGGAGCCCAGTATGCCTCAAAATCAGAACTCTGATTCAGATGAAGCACCAACATTTGATGCTGATGGGGACTCATCTTCTTCAGACGAGGAAGTGGAGCAGATAACAAGTCTTCTTAATCAATCTGCAGGCCCGGGCAATAGAAATGAAGCTTCATCAAGCTCTCCAAACGTTGAATTAGTCATTGATCTCAACATCACAAATCAGCAAAACTCAGTAGATGTTCCAAGTGAAGAATTGTCGCGATCATATTCCTATCATCCGTCAACAAATATTATCGGAGAACTTCAAACTGGTGTTAGAACTCGATATCAAATTAACAAAGCACTCAGTTGTTTCTACACTCGCGTTGCTCCAACCCAGAACTATTGCTTCTATTCATGTTTCATCTCTCAGATAGAGCCAAAGACAGTTAATGAAGCTTTAGCTGATGAAAACTGGGTACAAGCAATGCAAGAAGAACTATTGCAGTTTGAGAAGTTAGGAGTGTGGAAGCTTGAAGACCTACCAGAAAAATCAGAAAGCGATTGATACAAAATGGGTCTTTAAGTGTAAACATGATGATAGAGGGGTTATTGTTCGTAACAAAGCTAGGCTTGTTGTCAAGGTTTCACCAGCAGGAAGGGATAGATTACACGGAAGTCTACGCACCAGTAGATCGCTTGGAATCTATTCGAATCTTTCTAGCTTTCACATCATGGAAATGATTTAAGGTCTATCAATTGGATGTCAAATCGGCTTTTCTGGACGGAAAATTACGCGAAAAGGTGTATGTTGGACAACCACCAGGGTTTGTCGATCCACTCAACAAGAAGAAAACATACGTACTGGATAAAGCTCTTTATGGTCTACAGCAAGCCCCGAGAGCTTGGTACGAGACGTTATCGCCACATCTCGTCGGCAACGGCTTTATCAGAGGAACTGTGGATAGTACTCTTTTCACCAGAGAAGCTGATGGTCATCTGATTATAGTTCAAATCTACGTCGACGACATCATCTTTGGATCTACAAACGATAGTCTCTACAAGGAGTTTGAGGGAATCATGAAAAAGAAATTCGAAATGTCCTCGATGGGCGAAATGAAGTTCTTTCTTGGTTAGCAAGTAGATCAGCTTCCGGATGGTATTTTCATTCATCAGACTAAGTATGTTCACGACATCTTGAAGAAGTTTGGAATGGAAAGCTTGAAGCCTCTATCTACGCCTCTTGCTCTAAATCACGGGATTTGCGTTGATGAGACTGGAGCCAAAGTTGACGAGACGTTATACAGATCGATGATTGGATCGCTGATGTATCTGACGGCATCGCGCCGAGATATTATGTATCCAACCTGACTCTACGCCAGATACCAGTCAAGCCCGAGGATCTTACACATGCAGATCGTGAAGCGAATCTTCAGATATCTGAAAGGATGCCCAAGCACCGGCTTGTGGTACCCGAAGAACGATAATTTTGGCCTCACAGGCTATGCTGATTCTGATTTTGGTGTAGATAAGTTGAATCCAAATCAACTACAGCGGGATGCAAGTTCTTCGAAACAAGAATGGTAACCTGGCAGTGTAAGAAACAGACTACGATCGCTCTCTCTACCTGTGAAGCAGAGTATATCTCGGCCTCCAGCTGTTATTCACAGATTCTGTGGATTCAACAGCAGATGAGAGACTATGGTCTGCAATTTTTAGACACTCCGCTATTTGTTGATAACAAGGCAGCCATAGATATAACTAAAAATCCGATTCATCACTCAGCACAAAACACATTAAATTCGTTATCATTTCATTCGTGATTTCTACGAAAAGAAATTGGTGCGAATAGAAAAAATCCAAATCGACGAACAAAAGGCTGATTTTTATACCAAACCTTTTTCTTTGTCATGGTTTAAATACTTGCTGAGAATTAATGGTATGAAAAATTTGCTGACAAGCGCGGATGCTGAGGTTGAATACGGATCGGACGATGAGTTCGCCTGGTCCACATTGGTTTGTAAATATCTCTCTAGTTTAGAATTTTGTTAAATACTAAAATCCAAAAAGATATTTGATTTTAAGGGGAGAAATGTTAGAGAAAATACAAAAACATTGAAAAAGACAAAAAGAATTTAGTTTCATATAAGGAAATGATAGTACATCAGTGGACTATCACAGTATGCTAAAGAAATCTAAATTTTAAAAAGTGATAAACAAGTCTTACTGTGGATGTGTCGATAGGCTTAAGACGTTCAGTAAACTGTTTTTGAGATATAAACTAAATTTTACAACTGCTTAATCTTGTGGATTAACACATCTTGGATATATGGACTTAGTACTACGAAATTTCGTTTGAAAGATTGCCTGATTCTGAGATACGAGGTCTTTATAGATAGTTGATATCTGGGTTATTATACAAGTTCTTCTGATTTTGCGGAAGCAATGGCCTAGAACTTCTATAATACTTTCGCCAAAAACCCCCAAACTGCATGCAATATTGAAAAGAATCGAAAGATCTAATCATTTGCAGTGCTAAAAAGATTCCTTAAGTGGAACACACGTTAAAGACGATCCTTCATCTCTTTGTCTGTACGGTAGTACCAACCTGAGCTCTCAAGGTCTCGCATTACCCTGATACAGATTTCAATTACGCTATATTCACCTGTAAGATGAAATCTAGGGAATCTGGATATGGGAGTATATGTAAGAAGTGGAACCACAGATAAGTCAAGTTTCATAATTCATACCCTAAACATATCTTGAAACAGTTGAGAAATGTGGAAAAGCTTAAGTGGACAAACATATCGACAATCCAGGTAAACGAATTTAAAACTTAAAGTCATTTAATAAAGGCAACGCACCTGGTGATATGTCTCAATCAACTAATATGATCCTTAGACACGAATTCACAAAAATATGCTTGTAAATATGTTTGTACATAGTTTACATTGTTCTGTACATAGTTTATCAGCTTTACAAATTAAAATTAAAAAGATTTTCAGTGTGTTTTAGCAAAAACTTACAAAAATTCAAAAAGATTTTATTTCTACATTGTTTTCAGCAAACCAATGTTGGAGAACGGATCTTTAAAGTCTGGTAAGATGCTAGAACTGGTGGGAATCTCATTGACAACGGGCTGGGAGCTAATCTGTAAAATCTGAAAAGTCAAAACAATAAAAAAGTTCATTAAATTAAAACTTTGATTTTGAAAAATATCAACAGTTTGTTCGTAACGGGTCAAACCGGGGTCATTAACTGGACTCGGCAGACAAATCGGTTAACCAAGGTCTTGGACTTGTCAACTAAGTGGATTTTCATAACTGGTAAAAAGTTGGAAAGTTCAGGGGTTAAAATGAAAATTTTTGAAAGAAGTTTGAGTTGTGGTTTGGCAAGTTCGTCCAAACTTACTAAACAAATCAAGTCTAACAAACAGCAAGTTCGACCGAACTTGCAGATGGCTGGTTATTGATAATTGCTAAGTTCGCCCGAACTTCAGTTGTGCTTTTCAAGATGGGCTTAATAAGTTCGCCCGAACTTGACATGGTATAAATACCAATCAAGTTCGGCCGAACTCATTTAACAGCAAACCTAATCCTCTGAAGCGAACTTATCTGTGTTTGAGTTTTTGAGCGAAATTGGCAATTTAGTGTTGTTATACTGCCCGATTGTTGATTGTTTTTGGTGATTGGCATACCAACTACAATGGCCGAGGTATAATTTCGATATTAGAACTATGGTTTGAACTGAATCGGACATATTAGATCTGAAATTGTTAATATTGGTAGATCTAGGTGTTTCTGGACTAAATTGAACTCAAAATTATAATGTACACTTTAAATCGACCGTATAATTGGTTTTGATTTGATTGTAATGGACATTTGCATGGTTAACAGGTTTGAAGTTAGAGAAGACGACAAGTTCGGCTGAACTTGTTGTCAAGTTCGACAAAACTTGTTAACAAAACTGAATAAATACAACCAGTAGCATGTTTGACCGAACTTGATTATTGAAATGTTTTTGAAATTTCATGTTCGACCGAACTTATCACTAATAAAAGTTGTTCCTTGTTATAAGTTTGCCAGAACTTATGGTTATAATTGAACATGTTGATAAAGCATGTTCGGGCGAACTTGAATAAAACAATGTATGAACACTTAAACAAGTTCGCCCGAACTTGATATGAGTGTTTGAAAATTTTGTGAAAGTTTTTGGCGAAAAGCGTGCTAATTGTTTCGCGTCGTTTTTCAGGTTCAAGAACCAGAGCGTATAATTTATGTTGAGTTTTCAAAGACACATAACACATGTATTACGCTCGATAAGTCAATCTGTCCATCGCTTAAGGAATACGACACTATATTGAAGTTTTTGGAGGAAAGTCCTATTCACCGGGCTATCACAGAGCGCATAGTATCATGTAGATCTCATACTTTTCATTTTTGAATGAACGCGAGTCTTAGTGAAGATCAAATGTCAATTGTTTCATCTGTGCAAGTAGGCAATGAAGTCAAACCGATCACTGTAACTGAAGATGATATACGCAGAGTGTTGCAATTCAATGATAAAGAAGACGATCCTATTTATCTTGATGAGAGGATGGTCAGCGGCTGTTTCTTCAGGATGGGTTACAAAGGTAGTGTGAATAAGCCGACATTAAAGAAAGGGGAAGTGCCAAACCCTTACAAGCTTCTGATGCATGCTATAATTCACACATTCAGCCATCGCAAGGCCGGTTTAGACGATGTCCAAGATTATTTAGCTTGCATGGCAACGGCATTAATTCTAGAAAAGCCGTTCAACTTTTCGAAGCTTGTTTTCACGCACATGTCTAAGAATATGGAGGATTCAAGACTATGTCTCTATCCGAGGTTTGTGCAAATGTTGATTGATGAAAAGTACACAAATATTGCACGAGATCTGAACGATGTGTTATACTTAGTTCATTTTGATGAGACCACAGTGAAGAAGCTCATAAAGTTTCAGAAGCAAGCTTCAGCTCCGGTTGCCAAACCAGTATTCGGAGCTATTAAAGATCCAAACTATTTCACGCCGCCAGAAAATAAATGGAGGAATGATGGTAACGACAATGAGAAAGAGCTTAACGCTGAGAAGGAGTGCTTTAAAGATTTCAAACCAAAGGCAAGGAGCGAATGGTTCTTAAAGGCAGAAGCTGATAAGACTAAAAAGAAACGTGTTGCGAAGAAAGTCGAAACTATGCTTGTCGACGAAGATGAACCAGAGAATGTTGAAGTAGTTGCTAGATCAAGTGCTGTAGGTGTTATTGAGAGTCAAGAGACTGTGAAAACTACTCAAGACGATGTTATATCTGCTACTTCTGAAAACGAAGATGATTCTGATAAAGAAATTGAAGTTAAAGAACCAGAGAAATCAGAGGCTGAGATTAGAGCCGAGAAAGAAAGAGAGGTGGATGCTGATTTCGATCCGAATCAGGAAAAAGAGTCTGATGAGGAAAGACCCAAGAAGAAATCTAAACGTGTTAAGTCTGCAACTGTTTCGTCGACAAAGACTATAAGGTCTCCTCAGACTAAAGGAAAGAGAAAGTCAAAGAAAGAGCAAAAGGCTGTAAGCAAACGGTACAAAAGATCGTTGAAAAGCGCAGAAGTGACACAAGAACCTTCTGGCGCACAGGAGAAAGGAGTTACACAAGAACCTCCTACACAAGAACCTCCTGTTGTTGATATAAGTGAAGCTGAACGTCCAGGAGTCACACAAGAACCTCCTGTGATTATTTCTTCGGAAGCGGAAAGGCCAGGAGATACACAAGAACCTCCTATGTCTACTTTTATGGAAGTACCGATTATTCAATTGCCGGTTGCTCCAATGACTTCGAATCTTGAAAGTTCTACGCCAAAGAAGTGTACACCAAAAGTTACGACTCCAAAGTCAACACCAAAAACTCCAAGAGGGCCTAATATTTTTGGTGATATGCATAGTGATCCGATAAGTCTGCAGGATCTAAACGATTTCTTTCCAGAGACTAATGTTGAACTTCTGGAAAAGCGTGTCAAAGCACTAGAAGACAAAGTGGCACAGAATGAAGTTGAGAAAGCAGAGCTTATTCAGAAGATGAATCAAAGTGCAGTTGAGAAAGATATTTTGGATGACAAGGTTAAGGTGCTAGAGAATGAGCGTGAATATCTTAAAGCATTGATCGAAAGTCTACAAGATGTGAATGAGAAGATGCATTTAGAGTTAAAGTCAATTCAAGCCCTAGATGATCGAAGATTCTCCAGGATGCAGAAAGTGTTATCTAATGCACTGGGCATTGACTTCATCAAAGAATATGATCGTCTAGATCAACAGGAAGCCAAAGAACGATCTGAGAAAGAATTGGGTGAGAGTGGCAAAGGTAAAGGAGTTGAAGGTGAAGCTCTTAAGTCTCCTGATGCTACAGAGAAACTAGTTGAGGATGTGATTCTAGCTTCTGAGTCTGATATTCCAAAGGTTGATGAATTTGTCAAGCCTTCTGAACCTATCACTGCTTCTGAAGAAAAAGACAATGAAGAAGCTGAAAAAGACGATAAAGAGGATGAAGAGGAAGAAGGTTATGAAGATTGGAATGTTGGTGATGATGATTATGATTACGATCAAGGTGGTGATGATTTTGATCAGGGTGGTACAGGTATAAAGATCACTGAAGAGAAAGTCTCTGAAGATTTTGACTTTACTTCACTTATGGATGATTAGTCAAATAAAATGGAAGATAAAAGTCAGGGGGAGTCATGGAAGACAGGGCCTTCAGATGATATTGATGGGACATATATTGATCGATCTGCTAAGCCTATTACTGTAGTACCCACGAAGCCGTTAATGTTGATGTTAGAACATAATGTGGAAGAAGGGGAGTACGTGCATAACTACTCGAAAGAAGATCTTGCGAGATTAATTGAAGTTGAAGCTGAAAATTTAGAGTTTGATTTCGAAGAAGTGTTGAATGTAAACACTTTCGAGCCAATTGACTATCAGTATGTGAGAAGATTCGAAGCAGATGAATACAATAGAGTTATTGTTGAAGATTGGTCTTCGGATGATGAAACTGATCAGAAAGCAAACTACATTGGTTCTAATTCAGAAAGTTTTCCTACATTTGAAGAAATGTACAAGCAGCTTGATGAAGACATGCTGAAAGAAAGAATTGCTGAATCAGTTTGAGAGGGTAAAGTTCCTAAGCCCATGACCAAAGAAGAAATAGCTCAAGTGAGGAAGTCTTGGTTCAAAGAGATGCCACGCGAACGAAAGTTTAGACGTCCACTAGCATTCTTTACCAGAGACAAAGATGTTTCTTTGGGGGATATATTGAGTTGGGATGGTTCAAAGAGCTAAATGTATATGCAATCAAGAGGGAGTTTGGAGTACAATACTTCAAATACCTTGCTGATTTCAAGACATTACCGTTTTGGGATGTGGAAGAGTTGGTACAAACTCTGAACGTTACATACCATATGAAGGTTGCTGATCAGTTGTTGTGGAAGATGATAAAGTATGAAGCGGTTAAAGGATTCAATTACTAGAAGCCTTTTATTCCTAGCCGCAGAATCAAACAAATAAGAAAACGGGGGAAAATGACATAACGTTAATCATGAAACGTCGAAGAGCTATGAGAAATATGCCGCTAATGCTGATTGAGCAGAACTTCTATCCTTTGTTCAAGTGGTGGCAAATAGATCCAGCTACTTGTGAAGCAGTTATTGTTCTGAAGTTTGAAGAACACTTGGATATATCAAAGGAAAGGGTTGAGATGATGGGTTATCAGGGCATAAGGGGTTTATGGAGGACGATAAGGATTCAAGATCCTATGTGGCTTGTAAACTGCTCGAGAGAAGATATCAAAACCTTGTACTACAACAAGATTGTATTTGAAGAACGTGAAAAGGTACATGCTATACAGTTTCAGAAAGTTGTGAATGTTTTCTATGCGCGCGAAGTCAATTCTTGAAAAATGTGGCAAAAGAAGTGGAGAGAGTTAGAAAGAGTTGAGTTTTTAAAGGAGGAAAAAAAGAAATGAGGCGATTAAATAAAGAATGGAAAAAGCGGTAAGGCAAAGTTCTCTAAGAATGGCTAATTTTAAAAGACCACTGCCGCCTAATCCAAAGCAAGAACGACGAAGGAAGCCGTACAAGAATTTCTTCGGTCGTGTTCGTTAACGTTTACATGAAGACAGAGTTTTGGAGACTGATACAAAACGAAGACTATATCCAAGGGGGAGTCTGTTGGTGCATAATGTCTATGTCTTAGTCTTATATCGAGTCTGTATAGTATTGAGCTGAATAGGTTAGGTGTATGAAGTATTTATGTATAGTTTAGCCAAGTTCGGCCATAGTGTGTCATATGTATACATGTTCGGCCGAACTTGCAGTAGCAAGTTCGGGCGAACTTGAGTCTCTTAGGGCGAACTTGCAGCATTATAAATACCTAGCTTGCCTCATTCATTTGAAACTTTGGCATTTTGGAGGCGAAGCTGTCAGTTTGAAATCTCAACTTTTAATCAATGAAACTCACGATTAACTGATTAAATCCTGTCTATTGGTAAACACGACGTAATATTTCCGCTATTATGGACATTAGATATCAAATTTAGGTTCCTAAGCATCAAGGATCGGTCCTACACCTTAACTTTCGTATGTAACCACCAAGGATTTTTAAAGCTATAAAATGCCTTTTAAAACTCTTGAAAGCTCATTTCTTTACAACAACAGAAACCCAACATCAATTATAGTAATGCTTCTTAAGAGATTCAACCAAAACCTTGAGGTATTAACCTTAATTTTCATGCTTTTATACTTTTTTTTTGTGAAAACTTATTTTAAAAAGAAAAACTTGAACTTGATCCATAAAGTCATGATTACTTGTGGATTATAGAATGTTTAAAATTGGTAAACATAGAATAAGAACATAAATGATGTTTGGTGGTACCAAACATCGAATTATGATACAAAAACACAACATATTCAACATAAACCAAACAAATCAAAACCTAATCGAAAAAGAAGGGTTCTAAGGCTTGATTGACGGGCTTGAACGCCCATTTGTGTTGTACGTTATGTATCGGTACTATATAAGAAAGAACTCAGGCTTTGAAAGCACAAGGATCGCTTGAATCACCAAGAAACACTAGGTATATATTTCGAAAATCGGGAATAGGGGCTACAAACTTGTTTTTAGCATAACTGTTTGTGTAGGTATTGTTTAGACTTGAAATTTGACAGGCTGATCATACATGGCGAAAACAAGACTCCAGTAAAGTTTAGAATTTTCTGAATTTTTGTTGATTTTTGGTGAATTTTTAACTCTTTTAGAGAATAAATTCGGACAAAATACTAAACGAGCTCAATAAATCACCAAAAATGACAGGGATGTTGAGTTTCATATAGAAAATATTTTGGAAAAGTTTGGGAAACAGTGAACGAGTTTGAGTTTGGTTTAAAAATCACGTTGTCACGAAGTTTCGGTAGCCGGAAATGCGGTGTAACAAATTTGGAAAAATCTCCAATTTTTCCGGTAAGCTTTTAGGAATTTTCAAATGTTGGATTATATTGGACGCCAATTTATAGGATAAAATACTGTTTTTCACGAATTTATTAAAATTAATTAACTGAATTTATAAATTCTACAAAATAATTTTCCAGAATTTTATAAATTTTTATTAATTTGTATAAAACTTTTTCAAATTTAATAAATTATATACATTGAATAATGATTTTTAGAATAAGAATCATTATTTCATATAAAACTGGCAACTTTAAACGCATAACGAACCTGCAGGAATCGTGAACTGACCAATGACTAAATTGGCAATAAGTTGAACACATGAGTTATTCTGGACTGTTTCAGGGCAAAATGGGTACTTGGGGTACATTACACGCCAGTTTGGGAGATTCCACGGCGGCGTAAACAAAAACTTACAATCAGGCAATCTATGATCCCCAAACGACCAAACTCCCTTAATATAATGTTAATCATTTCTAATAGACAACTCATTAGTACATTTCATATGATTATGCCATTTTCCGAATATCTAAAACAAGCGACTTCGACCGGCACGCATAATAGTGCACGGAAACCAAACTGAAATCTAACACTAAGATAATACCCACAGCCATACTGATATGTTATAGGTCGATTCTCATATGATTATTCTCATCTGAGCCCGAGTTATTGCAATTATCGATTTGAACCTGTAGGGATTGAACCCTTTACAAAGGAACAGATGATAGAAAGCCAAAATACACTATCCGCGGTTTGGTCCAACTATCAGAGTTTAGATCCTCTGATCTCTAAACTTTGTCTTCCTAAAGTCTGATACGTACACATCATCTGCCTACACAAATTGCTAAAGGTCTGACAGAAGAAAAGGAGCAGAGCTTAGCCATCAGAGTTTTAGTTTATTAGTATTAGATGATAGATAGCAGAGTTTCTAGTTAGTTATTTTCTTGTTAGATGTCACTATCAACCCTGACGTCATCAAAGATGCTCAGAGGTTAGATAGTTAGTATAAATAGTTGTGTCAATGTAACAGTAAACTTCGTCTTCTTAAAAAGATCCTTGCACCAATCATCTTCTTCCATTTCTGTACTATCAATCTTGTTGCAATAGGCTGAGGGGAAGTTTGTGAATCACATGCAAAATTACAAACTTGAAAGCATGATGATGATGAAAACAAACGACCTTTACTTGTAGTAAAAGTTTTCCATTCTATTCCGCTGCATATACTTTCAATTTCAATCATATTTCCATTTTTGAAACAAAAACTACAAGTAAATCAAACTCAGATCCTAAGAATTAGTATCAGAGCTTGGTCAATCAAAATTTGATTAATATCAATTTGATTTGAAAGATCAGCTCTCCCTGCTAATTAGTTTGATAGTTTTACTTGAAAACAGAGTTACGTTCAAAGTTTTTAAAACACAAATCTGTTGTAAAAAAGTAGAAATGTCTCAAAACACACAAGAATCCAACATTGGATCTATGTTTAAACCACCGATGCTGAAACGAAATGTATATTTCATATGGCAATGTCGGATGGGTAGCACAAGAGAACACCGGTTGTTGGTGATCCGTTGTATATGGACCACATGTTCCTATGGTTTCCAGTACAAAGGATCCCAATACTCAAGGGCCAAAAAGTCTTGAAAATTACTCCGAGCAGGATATCCAGAAAATAGAATTGGATGCTAAGGCATTTAGCATTGTTGCATCTGCCTTACCAAATGAAATCTATGCTGGTTTGCTCCACTACAATAGTGCAAAAGAGTTATGGGACACACTAAAAGAGCAATTCGGTGGTACAGAAGAAGTGATCGAAAACAATAGAGAAATTCTAAATCAACAGTACGAAATATTTTGTCACGTAAAGGGTGAGTCATTAACGCAACAATTCGAACGTTTTAGCTGTCTCATCAGTGAATTGAAACTGGTTAACATGGAATTTCCTATTCGACTGTAGCTTACGTTACTCGAACATCTGTTGGGTTTAAAAAAATGACTCTCACATAACTTCATGGTCGACTCCTTACATATGAGAGAAAGTTGTGTAACATATGTGCCTTTTCAACCATCGTACAATTCTGAACAATTTTGAATCCAATGATATCTTGTGTTTCATTCCTGAGAATTGTATAATTACATGTGACATTCACACGTTTCAGTCCTTGTACAATTTCGATCTTTCGAATCGCTTCTGGAAGTGAAATCGCAAGCTGTTACGCAAACGTAATCAGTTTAACGCGCCATACACTTTAGAACAATGACATAATCTAAATATACCCTAAATACCCTTTGCATAACTTAGAAATAAGTTTTGAGGGCTTCAGTATGGCAAAAACATGTTTATTCAAGTTCAAGGGCTATTTTGCAAATTCTGCGAAACTATGCCGATTCGCGTATATCGTTATCCGGAACATATACGCACATCTAAAAATTTTTGTAATCATTAAAATCTATTATTTTAATGATTGGAATGCAAAAATATCATTTGTTACGCGTTTACGGTCATTTGCGCGTTCGTTACGCTTTTCATCGTAATTAACTGAAAACCGCAACCGTACGACCAAAGGAACAGACCTCGAAACATTTTTGGACATATTTCAAGTTCCCTATACTTTACGTCCTTATGGAACTTAAATATTGGGTTAACGGGTTTTAGAAATGCCAAAACACGACGAAAACACGTGCAGGGGCCTGTTCTACCATTTTTGAAACTTCAGAATTGAATATGGGGGCTAGGTGTAGCGCGTAGCTTAGAAGGGTTACCCGTCGTGTAGCGCGACGCCCCTGTTCTGATAGAAACATTAGCTGGCAGCTTCCCAGCTCATTCCCTTGCCACCAATACGCAAATTTGACACCTATCTTGCATTTTGCCACTCTTAATCTGCATCTAACACATCATTAACACTTGTTAACATCCTAGAGCATTGGCCTAACACTTGGGATGATCATGTGCATCATCCACAAATATAAATAGGCCCTCAAACTCACCTCACGACTTGGTCATTTCTCTCTTTCGCCTCCCACACTCTTGGAGTTTGTTTCCTGATCAAAAGGAAGCCTCCTACTGAGTTCTTTGAGATCGTGGGTGTTCCTAAACACAAGTAAGATCTCATCCTTAGTCTTTTTCATTGCTTTTAGCTATTTCAAGCTAAAAGTCAAACATTGTTTGACTTTTGGCTTTGACCATTAATTGGTCAAAACAAAGTTCAATTGAACTTTGCAATGTGATCGTAATCATGAGGGTTATGATCCTTAGTGATCATCCCTACTGATTTACCACGTGAATAATGCACAAAGTGCTCATTATATGACGAAACTATTTTCGGGTATCAAAACACCTTGTTTTGATACCAAATCAGTTTTATAAACTTAGTTAGACATGTTAAACATGTCTAACTTGTAACTTTTAGTTTAGTGCTTGTTTAGGGTCGTAAGTCGAGCGGTCTTGACCACCGCTTTGACTTTCGAATCCGACCCGTTTGGTCGATCTTAGGATCCGACCAAACACATATTTCTAACCATAGTTGTATAGGGAATAACCCTCTGAGGTTATACCTTATGGTCACGTCGTTTGGTTAGTATTATGTTAACTCGCTAATTATGCCTTTATAAATGACCAAAATGCCCTTTTTGTGCATAAATCAACTTTAAGTATATGTGACCTATATTTTGACATATAAACTGATGTTGCAACTATATTAAACTTTTTTTTGGCATATTGGACTTATCATAACACATATCTAACCATCCGAACACGTATTTACGTAAATGATCCATTAAAGTAGCATAAACTACCTTAACGAGTCATAACGGGTCAAAAGCACTTAGGAATCCTTTCCAAATCAGAATGTAGACTTTGTTAAACCATTTCATATGAGTACCAACACTCATTTGGTTTACAAGACCTCATTCTATCCGATCCGCCGATTAAAGTCCCGATATTTACATAATTGGACATTTGGGCTTGTTTAATATTTGATTCAAGGATATTTTTCAACCCCAAGTGAGTATAGAGTCCACTCTTTTAAGTTTTCCAAATGTTTTGGGGTGATACATATGTGCCTATTCACTACTTTCACGTTTTTCAAAGCTATATGATTTCGTATACATAGTACTATATCCATTAACGATTTGAAACCATGACCTATGGCTAAAACAATGATTATCAAAGTTTGTGAGACTATTTTTGGTGCGTATTTCTTTTATACATTCACTAACAATGATCAAGCCGATTGGTAGTACGATATAGCGCTATAGGATTTGACACCCCATTCCTGTTGTATGGAATGTTAGAAACCAAGTTTAAACCAAATAGAGTTTGCCTTCGTGGTAAATCTGTAGTCACTAAAGTATAGTTTGATATACTCAGGTTTGAATGTATTGCCAAACGACCACAATGTATGTTTTACAATGGTTTTATAATTAAGCCATAAAAACTTAACTTCTATTGAATTCCTAAACAAAAGTATATTTTGATATACTACCGATTTTCTTACTATTTACTAAAGTATAGTTTGATATACTACCCAATCTTTTAAAACAAAAGTATACATTTTGATATACTACCTAAATTGTTATTTCAAAACCAAAAGTATATCTTGTACATATATTACAAACACTTTTATCAAAAAACAAAGTATTTTACATACAAACTTTTTGTAAGGATTCATGGCTATTTCTAAAAGCGTATGTTCTATTCTTAAAACATTCAAAGTCATGAATCTAATTCACAAAACATATGTTACTCACAGCCATTTTTATGCTGACGTACCTACTTTCACATATGTTTCAGGTTTACATATATGATGATTGTCACTGCTTACTACTCATAGGATGGACGCGTGCCTTAGTGACACTAAAATTTAGAAAACAATTTGATTATATTTTATTTTCGATTATTCCAAGAGAAATGTAAATTTGATAAATCAATAAAACAAAACTTTAAAACCATGTGTTGCGAAACAATTGGTAACATGACTCCCCAAGTGTTTCCGCCGTGTGTTGCTTTACGCGATTTGGGGTGTTACAAGTTGAACCAGAAAAAGAAGTTGCAAGAGTCAGGGAAAGTAACAGATGACTATACCATGGGTAACACTGCTCTTTATAGTCATGAAGAGGGTTCTGAAAATGGAAAGGATCAGGGTTATGATCATTTTATTGTTATAACTACTGGAGGAAGCTTTAACTCTGATTCTTATTGTTGGGATTGAACCCTATGAAAGGAACAGATGATATAAAGCCAAATAACACTATCCGAGCTTTGGTTCAACTATCAGAGGTTACATCCTCTGATGCACTTACACTGCTTTCCATAAAGACTGCTCATCCTATCATCTGCTGTCACAAAGCTTCAAGGTCTGCCAGAGTTAACAAGGACAGAGGATAGGAATCAAAGTTTAGTCATTGGCGTAGTTAATTAATGTAACAGTGCCAAGCACTGATAGTTTAGTATTACAATGTTTAGAGTTAGTTACATATTGTTCTTGTCACTATCAACCCTGACGTCATCAAAGATGCTCAGAGGTTAGATAGTTTAGCATAAATAGGCAACTCTTGTAACCTTTAAACTTGTCTATTAAAAGATCAACTTTCGCATATCTTCTCTGCATTTTCTCATTACCAAACTGTAATTCCAAAGGCTGAGGGGGAGTTTGTGAATCACATGCAAGTTAATTAACTTGAAAGCATGATGATGATGAAAACAAACGACCATTGCTTGTAGTAAAAGTTTTCCATTTTATTCCACTACAAATATCTTTTAATTCAATCATTTTCCATTTTTGAAACAAAAACTACAAGTAATTCAAACTCAGATCCTAACAATTGGTATCAGAGCCTGATTCATCAAATTCGATCTAACAATCGATTTGGTTCGAACATATCAGCTCTCTTGCTAATCAGTTTGGTTGTTTTTGTTTGATATTCAGAGTTTTTATTACGTTCAAAGTTTTTTAAAAACAAAATCTGAAAAAAATCAACTGAAAATGTCCCAAAACACAGAGGATGCCAATTTTGGATCCTTGTTCAAACCGCCGATGCTCAAAAGAAATGAATATTTCATTTGGCAACGATGGATGGGTCACATCCTTGCCCAGCAAAACATCGGTTGCTGGAGATCTGTTGCTTATGGACCTCACGTTCCAATGGTTCCAAGCACAGAAGATCCAACCAAACAAGTGCCAAAAAATCCTGAAAACTTTTTGTAGCAGGATTTCCAGAAAATTGAATTGGATGCTAAGGCATTTAGCATAGTTGCTTCGGCCTTACCCATTGAAATTTATACTGGTCTACTCCATTGCAATAGTGCAAAGGAGTTATGGGATGCACTTAAGGAGCAATTCGGTGGAACTGAGGAAGTGATAGAAAGTAATAGAAAAGTTCTAAATCAGCAGTATGAAACGTTTTGTCACTTGAAAGGAGAGTCTCTAACACAACAATTTGAACGTTACAGCTGTCTCATCAGTGAACTTAGACTGGTTAACGTGGTTTTTCCTAATTCGACTGTCAATAGTCGTTTCCTTAGATCGTTACCAGATAAGTGGGAGACGGTAGCTTATGTAACGCGAAAATCTGTTGGGTTTAAAGAAATGTCATTGACACAACTTCATGGGATACTCCTCACTTATGAGAGAGAGTTAAACCAGAAAAAGAAGTTGCAAGATTCTAGCAAAATGACTGATGATTACTCATTGGGTAATACAGCTCTTTTTGGCCAAGAAGAGGGTACTGGCAGCAGTAAGGACCAAAGTTATGATCACTATATAGATATTACATCTGGTGGGAACTTTGGATCTGAAACATATGCACCCAACTATGCTTTTGCTGCTAGTGGGGAAAGTCAAACCTCTGACAATTTATCCTTTGAGCTGAATGACTTGCAACACATTGAACCTTCTGATCTTGAAGAAATGGATATTTTGCACCAAATGGCCTTATTGAGTGTTAGGGCTAGTAAGTTTTACAAGAGAACTGGTAGAAAATTCCCAGGTTTGCATGGGGGGTTGAAGGTTGGGCTGAATAAATCAAAAGTCAAGTGTTAGAAGTGTAATAGGCTAGGACACTTTGCTAGAGAATGCAGGTCTCAAAGTTCTGGACCAATAGTGACTCATCCTGGCCCTAGACCTCAGCACACACAAAACACTGCTCATTATTCCCAATATGCCCCTGCTCAACATGTTCAAAACATTGCCCACTTTGCACATCCTGCTACCACTGTTCCTGTGCATTATGTTCAATCCACTGCTCCACAAATTCAAAATGTTCAGGCACCATCTCATCCTCAAGTGCTTGTTCAACAAGCACCCATTGTTACACAACCTGCTCAAACCACTGCTAGTCCAGCAGAGGTTGGTCAACCAAGCTTTTTCACACAAAGTTATGTTGACTGGAGCAGTTTGCCTGAGGATTTGACTGATGAGAACTTTGCTTTAATGGCCAAAAATGATGTTGAACAAGAATTTTGTTTAATGGCTTTAGAGACAATTGCTGAAGGTGTTGAATATATGGAGATAGTGTCAAAATCTGATGAATTCAAGTTTGTGATGAAATAGTGGTTTCAAGTGAAGAAAGAGAAAATGCTGCTGATAATCAAGCATAACCAAGGACCAACTCCAAACTATGGTAGAAAAATACCAAATTTGTAAAAAGGAGTTAGAAGAAACCCAAATCACTTGTGAAAAATGGGTTGAGTCCTGCAAAGGTTATGAAATTATGCTTGATGCTCAGATCAAGAGCAACATCAAGTTTGGTATAGGTTTAGAGCCTATGACCAAAATGAGAAAAATGTTGCTGAAATTGATTCTGAGTTGGTTGAAGTTGTCCCTATAAATTTGGCTAGTGAAGAGATAAAAATCACAGATAAAGCTAGAAACAAAATTGTTTTGGAAAAACTAGAGGTTTCAGCAAAAGATAAAGAAATTGAAAAATATCAGTTTAAACCAACCTGGTCAGATGAATGTGATATCTTAGAAAACTTTAAGCCAATGGACTTCACAACCACTGATGGTATTAAAGCCCCAAAAGCACTGGTGATCCCTATCAAAGATGTGCCAGCAGGGGTCACAACCACTGCTGAGAAAAAGTCTGATAGGAAAAGAAGAGTAAAGATTAAAAACTTGTTTTGTGAATTTTGTGAAAAAAGAAATCATGTGGCTGCAGATTGTTTTCTTTTAAAAGCCTATGACATTAACAAAACTTGCGTTATCAAAAACTCCTCAAAATGCACCATCTGCAGCAAAATAAATCACTCAACTCAACAGTGTGCCTATCTCAAAAACTATGAACAAAAGGTAAAAGAGATCAAGGCAAAAGCACTTGAAAGAGAAAGTTCAAGTTCTGTTGGAAATAAATCCAAGCAGAGTTTTGAACCAATTGAAACATCTGTTACAAAAGCCTTAACTAAAACCTCTTTTCAAGGAGAGGTGCAAGTGACAGATGCTCCACCATCAAACTGATTTCCAAGAGGGTATGGCTAACCTGCTTACAAAAAGGTTCCTCGTGCTTATGAAGGCTACAAAAAGCCTTCAAAGCAAAGAGTAAACAGGCACCCTTATGGATACAATCATCTGATAGGTAATGGTCAAGAGCAGATGTTACAAGAAAATTTCAAAACCACTGACCATTATCCTAGACTTGAGACTGGACCATCTGTGACCTCATCCAAAGCCATTTTGGCTTTGGAGACCAACCTTAACTGATCTATTTACTTGATGTGCAGGGACCCTCTACTTGCCTTGATAGCTTATGGTATGTAGATAGTGGAGGTTCCAGGCACATGACAGGATGTAGAGCCCTTCTCAAGGACTTCATGGCTCATCGGGGGGGGGGGGGGGTGATATATCTTTTTGTAATACCTCAAAGGGAAAGGTCTTAGGGTCTGGGTCGGTTCTGGCTGGTACACTCAAGTTTGAAAATGTGAATTTGATTGACAATCTGAAGTTTAACCTGCTGAGTGTCTCACAAATGAGTGATAGAGGATATGGATCCTTCTTCACTAAGAAAACTTGTCAAATTGTGGGACTAGGGGTTGTCAAAAAGATTGATCAAATCATTGCTGAGAGCAAAGGACAACTCACTGCACACAGAAGTGGGAATGTGTATGTGGTAGATATGTTAAAAGATAATCCTATGTCTGGAACAAGCCTATTCTCAGTTGCTTCTAGCAAAGAGACTGAGTTATGACATAGAAGACTTGGACACACAAATCTTAAAACTATCACCACACTCTCAAAACAAAGTCTTGTAAGAGGCTTGCCTCACAAGCAATTTTCCTATGATGAACATTGTGTTTCCTGTTTAAAAGGCAAACAACATAAAAGTTCTTTCAAATCAATTGAAGAGTCCAAAACAAGCCAGTGTTTACAACTTTTGCACATGGACTTGTTTGGCCCAGTGCAAATCATGAGCTTAAAACACAAAAGGTATTGCCTAGTGATAGTTGATGATTTCTCTAGGTTTACATGGACCTTCTTTCTTCATTCTAAGGATGAAACTGCAAGCATTTTGCAAAACTTTGTCAAACAAGTAGAAAAGCAATTTGATCTTCCAGTAAAAATCTTTAGAAGTGACAATGGAACAGAGTTTAAAAATAGGGAGTTGGATGCTTTTTGTGAGTCAAAAGGAATTGTTAGACAATATAGCATTCCAAGAACTCCAGAACAAAATGAGGTGGTTGAAAGAAAAAACAGGACCTTACTTGATACAGCAAGAACTATGCTAGCAGATTATGGTTTACCCCTGTCTTTTTGGGCAGAGGCTATAAACACTGTTTGCTATGTTCAAAACAGAGTTTTGATTAACCCAGGCATCAAAATGCTGCCTATGAGATTTTGTATAAAATCAAACCTCTGATTTCATGTTTTAAAATTTTTGGTTGTCCATGTTTCATTTTGAACTTAAAAGATTCTATATCTACGTTTGCAGCCAAAATTGATTGTGGTTATTTTCTGGGATACTCAACCACTGCCAAAGCCTACAGAGTTTTAAACTCTAGGACAAAGTATGTTGAAGAAACTGTGAATGTGAAGTTCAATGAACTATCATCACTGAAAATCCCAGCAAATCCTGCAAAGTTTTTTGATTTAGATAAATTCACATTTGCCGATGTTTCTATCAAGCTAGACAATGCAGGTACACCACAATCATCTGAAGAAGATCAAGATCAAGGATATGACTGTGTGCTTCCACAAACAAAAGTCTATTCTTCAAACAGAGGATCAGGTGCTACAAGCTATTGTGTAAACTTTACCACTTCTGGGTCAACAGTGGTTGATCCTCAAACCTCTGCCAGTTCACAAAATCAAACATCTGTTGATAAAAGTCCTACATCTAGGCTCCAAAATCTTCAGAATGTTACCTCTATACCTCCAATACCACCACCACCATTCTCATCCGTGGCTGATACTTCAATTTCACCAGCAAAGGTTAGCTCAGATGATACACATTTGCAGCCGTCACCTCAAAATGCTATTGTTCCATACCAAGGTAATTTGATTTATCTCAAAAGCCACCTAGCAGACCAAGTTATTGGCAACATCAAATCTGGGGTGCTCACACGAAGCCAATCCCAAAATATTTGTCTTTTTGCTGGTTTTCTATCACTCATACAGCGAGTCAAGTACCAAGAGGCATTGAAAGACAACAGCTGGGTAGAGGCCATGCAAGAAGAACTCCTTCAGTTCAAAAGACAACAAGTTTGGGAGCTTGTGCCACTGCCAAAAGATGTAAGTCCAATTGGCACAAAGTGGGTCTTCAAGAATAAAACTGATGAAAGGGGTATTGTTGTCAAAAACAAAGCAAGGCTCGTGATTAAGGCTACAAACATGAAGAAGGTATAGACTATGATGAGACTTTTGCTCCTGTAGCAAGGTTGGAAGCTATTCGCCTATTCTTAGCTTTTGCTGCTAACCACAACATCAAGGTGTTTCAAATGGATATAAAGAGTGCATTTTTGTATGGAAAAATCAAATAAGAGGTGTATGTCTGTCAACCTCTAGGTTTTGAAGATGCATTCCATCCTGATCATGTCTACAGGCTCAACAAAGCATTGTATGGCTTGAAACAAGCACCAAGAGCCTGGTATGAAACTCTATCCACTTTTCTCTTATCCATAGGGTTTACTAGAGGCAAAATAGATAAAACCCTATTTTTAAAATGGAAAGGAAAAGATTTGATGCTTGTCTAAATTTATGTGGATGACATCATTTTTGGATCCACAATCACTGCTATGTGTGAAGAGTTTTGAAAACTCATGGCAGCAGAGTTTGAGATGAGTGCAATGGGTGAGCTCCAATGTTTTCTTGGTCTTCAAGTTAAACAATTGCACAATAGTACATTTATCCATCAAAAGAAGTATGTGAAAGAACTGCTTAAAAAGTTTGATATGGATGATTGTAAACCATGTAGCACACCCATGGCAACTTCCAAGCTAGTCACCATTGATGGTAAATATGACCTTGTTGATCAAACTCTTTATAGAAGCATGATTGGGTCTTTATTGTACCTAACTGCATCAAGGCTAGACATCATGTTTGCAACATGTGTTTGTGCCAGATCACAGGCATTACCTAGAAAGTCTGGCCTTATTGCTGTAAAAATGATATTCTGATACATAAAAGGTGCTCCCACACTTGGTATCTGGTATCCAGCTAATGGAAATATTGAGCTTTCAGGTTTTTCAGATAGTGACTTTGCTGGTTGTAAAACTACAAGGAAGTCCACATCAGGAGGATGTCAATTCCTAGGTGATTGTCTAGTATCTTGGCAAAGCAAAAAGTAGATTGCAGTTTCAACATCCACTGCTGAGGCAGAGTATTTGCTGCTAGCTCAGCTCACCTGTCTCAAACCATGTGGCTGCGTTGTGGATTTTGGTATCATTGCACTAAAGACTCCACTCAAATTGGACAGTCAAGCTGCTAAAAATATCATCAAAAATCCAGTTTCTCATTCAACTACAAAGCACATTGACATGAGACATCACTTTGTGAGGGATTGCTATGAAAAATGTTTGATTTCTTTGCATCATGTCCATACTTCAGATCAATGGGCAGATGTTTTAACCAAGGCATTGGATACATCTACCTTTGAAAAATTGATCTCAATGCTTGGTATGCTAAACATGGATTAAAAACAAGTTTTCTTGTAAATCCATGTGTACATAGCATCAAAATGTTTTCAGAAAATCAAAAACACCTTAAAAATAGTTAAAATTGAAATTTTTCAATAAATCTTTAAAAGTATGTTCATAACATCTGTTTGTTCAAAACCTTTGATAGGCTTAAAAATCTTATCCACTGTTAAAGTGTATCCTCTGATTTCCATTTTTTACCATTTGTCAAAACACTGATAGCTATCCACTAAGAGTGTTAAAAAATCAGTTTTCTCCAAACCTCTGTCCTAAAACAGTGGTTTGCGACATCAATGGTTACTTTTCTCATCAGAGGTTACACGTGGTCAAATGTTAGCCATCCGATCTTGCAACAGATGCCCTGTCATGTTCACTTTTTCAAAACCCTTACAAAACCCCTGTTTTATCTCACCAGTGGTTACCCTAAACTGTGTCGATTTCAAAATCTCAAAACAGTTTTTCTCTCAAACACCATGGCTCCCAAATCAAAACCCCATACAATTACACTGCCATACTTGAAGAAAACGACGCAAATACTCGCTATCATCTAATGATTCGAATTTTGCAAAAGTCAAAATTCTTGCACATGTTAACCGTCAAAGCCCCCATTTACATTGATGCTCTTCGTGATTTCTGGAAAAATACAAAGGTTCACTATCTGCTGCTGGTGTTCCTTATGCAATAATTTCAAGAGTAGGGGGGTGTTGATGCAAATTAGCCCCCAATCGATCTCTCAAGTTTTCAAGTTAAATGACAAACAACACCCTGTGTCATTTCCAATAAATGAGATCCAAGCAGAATTTCTGGAAAGAGGTTATATTGGCCAGATGAAAGGTATGACAATTTTTAAACCGAACTTCCTGCTGAGATGAGATTTTTCTTTCACACCATTCTTACTTATCTCTAAGCAAAATCCACTGCTTTCAATGAAATCTCATTGAACATGCAATATCTGGGGTATGCAATTTTAACTGAAACAGATTTTAACTACTCCCAGATATTGTTCAATGATCTTGTAAATAATTTAAAAAATATTGAAAAATAAAAAGCATTTTTGATGCATCCACGTTTCTTGAGTGTTTACTTGCAGGATCAAATCAAAGGTCCTGAATGTAAACAAGGCGCTATGGTCAATCTAGGCAGCCTAAATCATGAAACTTTCACCAGAATAACAAACCAAGATAAGGTTGAGAAACACAAGTAGAGGAGGTTGAGCAAGTTTTACCAGAACAAAATGTTCAATCTCAACCTCTTGTTACTGAGCCCACTGCTCTTGGTGATCAGGGCAACACAACCGCTGCCCTGAAACCCACACCAAAAATTTCCAAAAAGAAAACCAAAACAATCTCCAAAAAGCCCACCAAACCCAAAAAGGGTCCTCTGGAAGATGAGATCCCAGAGGTTAACCCTGTGACAGCACCAAAGTCACAAACCATTGTTGTTACTTCTTCACAGCAGTTGGTTCAAAGATCTCCCACCGGCTTTGAAACTCATCCTTCTTCCTCACAAAAGGAAAAGGTTGTAGACACAGGGAAACCACTTTATGAAGCTCTAGATCCACTTAGGTCTACCTTCCACAACCCCTCTCCCAGGGTAATGTCGCTTTCTACTCAACCACCTTCACAAATACCTTCACTTCCACCCACAATTGTACCCATGTTGAATGCAACTGAATTGGTTCAGACACAAACCAGCACTTCTCAACAACCTATTACTGAGAATATACTTCATCCAATGGCTGGGTCTGATTCTTTATTCATTGCTAGCCCATCAGCAAATGAAGAGGCTACATCCCTTGGGTTACATTTAACCCTTGGTGATATTTCAACACAAGCA